>JALGQJ010000019.1:2363164-3610664 GCA_023055345.1 Quercus wislizeni | reverse complement strand
TGCAGGAATAAAGAACTGAGAAGGGAGGTGAAAGAGAGGCGATTGAAAATAAAACCAGGGAGGTTCCTTTCCTTTCTTCAATCTTTCTCACTTTTGAATTACAATGAGGACATTGTTTGGTTTGGGTTTGGGGGTGTAAACTCCTATAGTCTTGAGTTGTTGGATTCTGTTATCAAACATGTATTTGAGTATGATTGCATTCTCTATGACTCTGAAATTTGTGATTAAGGATGGTTTTGAGAAAAATTTTCAAAAAAAAAAAAATTTTGCTATTATGTCAGGCAGAGTTTTGTGGGTACTTTGATTTAAATCTTTGTCATTGAAAATAATTGAGCACATAGTCAATTTTTCTTTACTCCATTTTGCTTATAAAGAGAAGGAGTTGAATTAACTGGGTCAAGGAAGTTCAATCTTGCTTTGCTCTAGAATCCGTTGATGGATCCTTGAGGCGAAATCCTAGTTGATACCAAATATTAGAGAAAGGATCTAGGCAATTTTTTTGTCACAACCAAAAAAAAGCTTTCCCAGCCGTCCTGATTATCACGCCATCATTGTATGGCGTATTTCCATAGTCAACCCCCTTGGGCCTTATTTTACATAAGCCTTTATTTGTTCTTTTAACTACATAAACCATTCCCGTTCTAAGCCTGAAAAACAATGAATTTACCTTACATTTTGAGAAAATACTTTGGTGGAAATTTGCATTTAAAGAAAAAGTGAAAGACAAGAATCGGAATAGGGTTAAAGTGGTTGAAAATTTGAAAAAGCTACAGGTGTCAAATTCTCGTCAAGAAAAAAAAAATCACTCCACTTTTGAGTATAGCAATAATATTGTCATCATATGAACATATTATCAAGAAAGAGCTATGGTGTGAATCCTGTGGATATCTCTTTTATTGTTCTTTCTACCAAGTATTTTCCCAGTTTGCTTTGATTTTTCATATCCAATTCTTTCTTAGCCCTCACCTTGTGGCCTGTCATTACAACCTTGATTAAAGACCTTTTGATCTCTAATTTTGGTGTTTGATTACATTAGTGCAGAGGATTTCTGAAAATTGGACTTATGGGGTTAAGTTTTGAGAGAATTCTTCTGATTTCAGTTGTTCTACTGTTATCTAAATTTGCTAGTGGTTTGGAGTTAAATTGACTATTTCACACACACTCAAGGACTTAGCTTTAGGTTGAAGTAAATGCTTAACTCTTGCTTGACAAATTGCTAAATTTTTGATTGATTTTCCTACCATCTTTGATGTTAAAAGAGTAAGTTACTAGTGATGAAATCTAAATTCAAATCATGGCTTGGTGAGTAATGATATTGCTCTATGGGGTCTAGCTGATAGTATCTATAGTTGTCTTTTATTTTATTTTCTTTTTGTTTGAGGACAAAAAAAGTTCTAAGTTTGGGGGTGTTTGACAACTTGCATAATTTAGCATAATTTATCACTTCTCAACTTTAAACTTTAGTCTAATTTTATTTATTTTTTGTTGATTTTAGACTTCGTTATTGTTATTTAAATTTTATTTCAGATTTGAAGAAAATGAAGATTTACTCAAATAAAGAGACATGAAGCAGCTAAAAAAGGTTTTGAACTGAACACTTGGGCGGAAAAAGGGCAATACGTAGTGGCTAAAGGCAGAAAAGAAAGGCAGGAAGAAAAGAAACAAAAAGAAGGAGGCACTGAACCACAAACAGGGAGAGATTTTTGGGCTGAACTGAAAAAGTATCTTGGGTTGAAGCAAAAACGTTTTAGGCTGAAAATAATATTTTTGGGCTGAACTGAAAAAGTATTTTGGGCTGAGGCAAAAACGTTTTGGGCTAAAAAAAGGTTTTGGGCTGAAGTAAAAAAAGGTTTTGGGCTGATAAAAAAAAGGGCAACACGTCTAGAAGAAAAGAAGAAAAAGGCGCTAAAGACAAAGGAGTAAAGCAGAAAAACAAAAAGAAGAAAAGGGGGGCGCTGGGTGAAGAGAACAAGAGAAGAAAGAGGGGCTGACCAGAAGAGAAAAAGCAGAAGAAAGAGGCGCTGAAGCTGAAAGAAAAAGAGAGCTGGAACAAAGAAAGGTGCAGCGCTGAAGTTGAACAGAGAGGGCTGACCAGATAATTTTTCAGCATTTATTTTCTTTCCAATCTTCTTAGAAAAAAATTATGGCGAACTCGTTTGTGTTGGATTTAATTTTTAGCATGAACTAAACTTTCTTTATTCTAGGAAAACGATGTAATCTAATTCCGAACTATGCTTGCTTTTCTATGTTAATTTGAACAAATTCTCTTCATGTTTGTCTGATTTATTCTAAGTTTATTGCTTCTAATTAACTGGCCATTAGTTAGATGATTTTAATCTTGTGATTTGCTGTCGAAAGAGGGAATTATAGGATAGATCTTGAATATTTTAGCATAGGCAAATATAGAGATCGAAAGACTTGTATGAACCTATGTAGTATTAAAATCGTTGGTCTTAATGCTTTCTTGCTTTATTAAATTGCATACTCTTGTGTAAAATGATGAACAAGAATGTTTCCAATTGACTGTCGAAAGAGGCTTTTGGATGAGTTTGGAGATTGCTAACAAATAGAGAGGGTTAAATTGAATTAGCTAGATGAGTAAAGCATAGTGAGGAATTAGGTGAAATCGATTTCCTAGAAGTTTTCTTCCCATTAAATTGATTTTTGAGCAACATCTCCTTTTTCCTTTGCGTATTTTCTTTAAATTGATTTTATTTTGAATTCCAATTACAAAAACCTTAGTGACTTCTCTAGATAAAATCGAGATTAGCATAATTTTGGTATTTGTCAAAAGTAAGTTACCAATCCTTGAGGACGATACTCTTCTCATCACTTTACTATAAAACTATGATACTGTGCACTCGCAGTTTTGCATCGATCACTAACAACCACTCACAAATCCCAAGTCACATTCAACAAAATTAAAAACCTATTCACAAGTCTCAAATTAGTCAAATAGTCAATAAGTCATCACTTAACTTTACAACAACTCTGCAACACCCATCACCCATCAGTAAAGAAACTCAAACTAGTACTCAACAACAATAAAATAATAAAAGTAATAAGTTATATATGTCTATAACCCATTAACCCCCACAAGCCCACACACAGACACGATCAGATAGAGACTTAAAACTCAAGTTGAGTTCAACAACAAATATCAGAAGTTCAATGCCACAGCTCCCACACGCAGAGTCCAACTGTCCAAGATTCAAAAACTCAACAAAAAAAATCAAAACATACATACGGTGATTCACTCACATAGATTAAGTGAAATAGCATATCAAACACACTCTCACAATGAAAGAAAGAGAGAAAGAGAGAGCCGAAAAACCAGATCTAGTGATGGCAGAAGGGCAAAGGCAAACCAAGCAGCGGCGGCAGATTAGGGATAGTCAGGGCCTCAGGCGGTGGCAGATTTTGTGTGTGAAGCAGAGGCAGCCTTTTTCCTTTGGGTTTGGAGAGTGAAGAAGAATAATGAGAGATTTTGGAGGTTAGGTAGCAAAAAATTCTTAGGTTTTATTTTACCCTTTTTTTATTTATGATTTCTCAAATTGTGATTTATGGGCTTTTAATTTCTGAGATTAAGGACTAAAATATTCTTTTGGACTTATTTTTTTTCGGGAGTTTAAGTTGGGCTTTAAAAAATAAAAGGGTCAAGTTCTAAGGTTCATGGTGAGGGGGTGCAAATTTGTATTCCAAGGGGTTCAAAATAAATTTTTTTTTTAATATTATATATATATATATATATATATATATATATAATTTCAGGTCAGGGGGTTCATTTGAACCCCTTGACTATAATGTACCGATGCCCCTATTATGCATGTGTTTGGCCATTGTTTGAACCATGATAAGCTCAAATCCAAAACTTGGGCCTATCATAATTGTTTGAACTATGTGTACTATGAATAAACTCATGCCCAAAAGCTTATGATTGAACTCTACTTGGCATGGAAACCCATATTGTTTCTTGAATGAGTCTAAGCCCAACACTAGAGCCCATCGAAGGTGTATAGACATGATCAACATCAAAGGCCAAAGCTCACAAGATGCATGCCTTTCAAGTGCAAGCCCAAGCCATTTCAAGCAAAGACCAAAAGATCATAATCAAGGTTCAAGCCTACCAAGTCTCAAGAATCCTCAGTGGACCAAGAAGAAGCAAGTGGCCCAACTTTGCCTCACTCCACATTAGGTTTGCAAAATCATGGTTAAGCTTAAAGTTTATTTTTTCCATATTTCTATATTTCTTTGATTCTAAAGTTTCATGTAGTATTAGATATACTTCGTTCATATATATATCCAAAAAAATTAAAAATATATATATTTGAAAAGCTTAAAAAATCAAGATTTCCAAATCTTTCCAAAAAAAGAGAAAAATTTTCAAATAAAATAAAAGTCAAACTAAGGGCATTGGGCCCTTGAGTCATTTTCAAAAAAAAAAAAAAAATTTTGCTAGTTGAAAACCTAAATGGGCAATCCAGGCAAAATCTAAGGGCAAAAGAAAGAGAGAGTAAAAGAGAAAAGAAAAGAAAGCCTGCTAGGCTGAAAGCCCAAAAGGGAGGTCTCGGCAAAAGTTAGGGCCAAAGAAAAAAAGGAAAAGAAAAGAAGAAATGGGAAAATCCTAACAAATTGAAAACTTGAGGAAGTAACTAAAAAAAAAAGAGGATTTTAGTCTAGAGTTATGATTAAAGAGTAATGAGCATAAAAACAAATGTCAATACAAGTGACCAATGAAGACTAGCAAGAAGATGACAAAGAAGAAATTGGAAAACTCCTCCAATACTTGATTTTTGAGTAATGCATACTTGGGGGGAACATTATAGGGAATTTTGAGCCTTTTTATATCATTCATTTCATAACCTAAACCCGGCCTATATTACAACCCATGAGTAAAAACCTTCTTGGTCTAAGGACAAAATTTCTGGAATCCTCAAATGACTCAAAAGAACTTTTAAACTTGGAGCACTCTCCTTGTTTGCACCCAACAATGCGATTTCTAAATATTATCACATTTCATTTCTTGATTGCCTTTGGAGACCTAATAAGATAGTGTTCAAAAGAAATAAGCAAAGTTGATTACATGAGTTTAATGATCTTGATCCTTCCTAATCAAAGAGATTTGTTTGATTCTTAAACACTATGATTTTCCAAAATGGTTGTTCAAAGGATCACCTCCCATTCATTAAAAAAAATAATTAAATAAAAAGAAGAAGAAGAAGAAGAAGAAGAAGAAGAATAAAGAAAGAAAGAAAGAAAGAAAGAAAGAAAGAAAGAAAGAGAAATCTCATTTCCAAAAAATTAAAAATCATTCTATTCCAAAATCCAATTCTCTTGAACTATGCTGTGACTTGATCCTCTACGACAGAAGTACGTAGGCAGCCTTTCAAAGGCCCGATCCCAATCACCCAAACAACCTTAGGGGAACTAAGCAAAACAATGTGACAAAGTTGTTTTGGTGCATGTTAGGCTAAGTGTGGGTGCAAGTGCCAGCAAATGTGGTTTCATCCTTGCGATTAGGAAGTACACCTTGGCCTAAGGTGGACCATGGCAAAGGATGTAAATGGAGTCGTCACCTAGTTTAGGTCTAAGAACCTTAAATATAGTGCCCATTGTGGAAGGTCTGATCTTTTACCAGAGCACATGTCTGGAGTTTAGGTATGAGGATGGGAAGGTGTTAGTTACCTAATCCCACCCGACCCGTGGGTCGGCTTCCACTCATTGTGTTCCAAATCTTAATCTTATTAAAGACAAATTTAATATGTTATTCTAACCCACACACACTAGCATGCATCAAGGACACACAACATGGCATAATTATCTCAAACCTAATCATTCATCTATCATGGCATTTAAACACAAATCTTCAAAGGCAGAAACATCACATGGCAGAACCAAACAAACAGCTCATATTCCAACTAATGCATGTTTATGTGAGTGCATGACTTATCTCATTGCATTACAACACCTATGCATCAATGCATGTTCATATTCATATGTGTGTTCATGGTATTCAAACAAATCAAAACCCTAAGAGACATAAAAGATATAAAACAAACAAAACAAAATAGAGAAACAAAGACTCAAGGACAGATAAAACAAGTAAAACAGAGGCTAGAACATGTGAATAAAATATAAGGAAAACATGTAGAAAAGGATTAGGGTTTTTGTGCAGAGACATGCGTGCACATACATAAGGCATGTGTACACAGCCCACTTATATGTCATGAGTATGCGTGCGCATGCATAAAGCATGCATACACATATACGCATACACACCTGAAACACAACCCAGAAAAGCAGAACATAAACCTAGAAAACAAGAATCTAATAACCTAACATGCTTAAAACACAAACACAAAGTAAACCTAAACTAAACAAACATATTAAAAACATATAAATATAAATACAACATAAAGAAACAAAGAAAAGTGAAGAGCCAAAGATAAAACATTTACCTCAGCACAAGAACTCTCTAAAGCTTGATTGTGACCGTTCCCCTCAATCAATCTAGTCACAACCAATTCAAAATAAGTTAGTAAAATTCAAAACTCAAAGATCAAGACCAGAAAATGTCTCAATCACATAAAACTTGATTGAGGATGTTTTGTAAAAAACTCCCTCTTTGATTCACTATTTTCTAGAGAAGCTTATGTGTTTTTACCACTAGAATCGTCCTTCTTGAAAATGTACCATTTATGGCTTTATATAGTCAAAAAATAGGGGTTTGGGGCAGCTCCCAGACCCCTATTTTTTGACTATATAAAGCCATAAGTGGTACAGACGACATGAGATTCGTTCCAAACCAAGTTTTAATGCAGAAAACCTTTCCTTTCTAGTTTTTGAAACCCTAGCTTGCATACGCATGCACACGTAACTGTACGCATGCATGAAGCATGCACACACTGATCTTAAGCATGCATGCGCGTACGTGTGTATGCGTACGCATGCACTAAGGTTTCTGTGGCCTTTCTTTTCTAAAAATAGTTTATTTGATCCAAAAATAAGTTATATTTTTCATAAACACTTTCCTCAAGTCAATTTTCATCTGATCAGGCCTTCAACCAACCCTGGTTTTAGAATTCTTACATCATTTGGGAACAAGACCTGAGTCGTAAGCGGTACAAAATGTGATGTCTATAAATGCCCTTCCTTTGATTCATCTCTATCTCAATCTCTTCTAATCTGGTAAGGCTCTTACCTCTGTGTGACTTCTATCTTTATCTCAATCTTTTCTATTCTGGGTGGCTTTTGCCTTGATTCTGATGTATATGTTCAATTCCAAAAAGGATATGTACTCAAGTTCTGTATTCTTCTTTTCTTGACTTGTCTAGGGTTTGTGCCTGCTTATTCAATTCCTACAGGATATATGCACAAGTATGGTAGCAATCTTGGTAGTTCTGACTTACGAGGAAGTCTTTGGTGATGTATGATCCATTGAGGAAAATGACTCGTTGAGGAGTGTGTGTTGGTGACTCACAAGGGAGACTTCTTGGTGATTTTTTACCTATGAGGAAATCTGTTGATGGTGTGAAGCCCACTAGGGAAAATTCTTCTTCTCTTTTATGACTCATTGGGGAGCTTGTGTTAGTTCTACTCATAGGGGAGTTTTCTTGGTAATTCTCGACTCCTTGGGGAAAACTCTTTTTCTCACAACCATCAAGGGAGTTGTCTTGGTGCTTTGGACCCACGAGGGAGCCCTTGATGATTCTTGGGGAAAACTACTCGCTGGGGAGTTGGTTGATGATCTTAACTCACAGGGGATTTCGTTAGCAATTTCCAATCTGCTTGAGGATGTTCTTGATCCTTCTAATCCACTAGGGATGCTTTAAGAATCCTTATGTCTTTTAACCTGCTTAGGTTATTTCTATCTTTTGGGTGCATTTCTGAATTTTTTCCTTGCATATTTCACCTTTTGAGGGTCTAATAGAGATATTCTAAAAAATTATCTTCTTTATATATATATATATATATATATATAGCTAAGCTACATGTAGTTTAGTGGAAAGCCTAAACTACATCTATTTTAGTCATCAAATGCCTTCTTGCCTCTTCATGTTTCTCCAATGATTACCAATTGTTTCATTCTTTTCTTCTTATTTCTCTTCATCTTCCTCATCTCTTCACATTCTCTCCAACTCTTCAACTCCCACTTTTTTCCTACAAAACCTTTTGCCTCCTTCTCATTTCATCATCTCTCACAATTTGAACATCTCTATCTTTCTCAAACTCTTTCATCCTTTCCAATAGCACCCAAGCCCAAAGCCAAGAAAACCTCTTACATGATTTCCGGTGAAGTCTTCAACCTTACATGTTAGGATGGAGCCATAGGCTAACAGAGTCTCCTCCACTGATCTACAAGCTACAAGACCATCTTTTTTAGGGTGCACGTATTGGATTGGAAAGTTTTCCGAAATTTTCTCATTTCCAAGTTTTGCTATGATCTTCCATTTTAATTTATTTTTGGAACTATAAATGCTTGGGTTTTGTTATAGGATGGTTCTAGATGAAAACCTGATGTCTTAGGAAGGGTAGGAACATGCTTAGGATGAGTTTTGATCAATTGTTGGTCAAGACTATCAAAGAACTCTCTCTATCTGTGTTCGTACTTGTGATGCATCGTGCATGTGTGCGCAGCCAGTTTTCATGCATGCTAATACTTTCTTCATGCGTACGCGACTGTGTTCGTCAGTTGATATGGACACATACCCCAGTATGCATGCAGAGACCCTGCATATGCATATGCGAATCCTACGAGCGCAAGCAGGCACTTAGAAACCTCATTTTTCAATTATCTTGACTTTTTAACCTATTTACTTATCCAACTGTGATTCTCATGTGCTCTTTTCATCTTTTTGCAAGTCTTGCCCCCTTTCACAGGTTGGGGCAATACCAATTGCATCTTTTCTTAGTATAGGGCCTTGACGAATGACACAAAGGCCTAGTACGTGTAGCTAGCTTCGAGCCTATTCTTCGCTTGCTTCTGAAAAGTTTCGCCAGCAGCATCCTGGTACAAACACTAGTTGAGAGGTGGTGGGACACAAATCACACCTTTCACATTGTTGATCGGGAGATGACAGTAACTCCCCATGACTTCCACCAGATGACCGGCCTTCAACGTGATGGGCCCCTCATTGGTTTGAAGGGCAAGTCAAGTACCCAGTTAAGCATAGACCTACTAAGGCGTTGGTACTCGAGCAAGAGCATTTTTTATTTCAATCTAAAGGTGGACTATAGGCCTTATTCTCAGGCAACGCCTAATGATTTTACTCAGATGGCTAGGGCATTCTTACTATATATACTGGGGGCGTATCTCTTCGCCAATGGAGGGCAAATGATGTCCTTGAGGTGGTTGGCTCTCTTCCATGACTTTGGCAAGCTCAGGAGGCAAACTGAGGCTAGGCTTGTCTTGCGTACCTGTACTCATCCTTGGACACACTCAGTTGAGGGACTCTATGCCAATTGGTAGGGCCTTGGAAGCTCCTTGAGGTTAAAACCTCTTCCTTTTCTTATGTAGCTTTACATGTACTCACTACTCTTGCAAACTGTATTTATTCTCATGTTATCCAGGTTTACAAACTGCATTCTATGCTCTTGCAAACTATGTCTATCTTCTGCCTTGCAAACTATCATTTATTTTGCATACTGTCGTCTTACAAACTGTCTCTTTCCTTATCTAGCAAACTATCATCTTGCAAATTGCACTGTATCTTACAAACTATCATCTTGCAAACTATCTTTTCCCTTATCTTGCAAACTATCATTTTGCAAATTGCATTGTATCTTGCAAATTATCATCTTGTAAACTGTTTTTTCTCTTATCTTGTAACGTTGGGTTGTGAACTATGGTCTCATTATCTAGGGAGCGGAGGTGGATTTAAGGAGCTTCTCTTCAGTTTAGGCTCATCTTAACAGCCTTTCTTCTGAGGATATGGGTTGAAAAATCTTCTTCCCTTTATTGTATTTATATGTTCCACAAGGTTTTTCTTCTAACCATGTATACTTCTTGTAGATTTCTTGGAGTCCTTGGGCAGGTGCTCCTCCTACTGTGGATCTAGACTTGGAGGCAATTGCCATTATCTCTTCTGGGGTCACCCAACCCTTGGAAGGTGCTGGGCTAAAGGTCTTCTACTTAGCTAAAAGGATTTCTTGTCAGCTGGTGGGTAAGGATATGCCACAGGTTCCAATGGATCCTCCCCGTTCATGCTTGCCCCACTTTCAATGATGGATGCTAAGTACCAATTATGGAGGAATGGCATACCCTACGCCCAGCAGCTCTTCGATGACCTTGGTTATGATGAGTTTATTGAGACTTGTCTCATGTCGTTCTTTCCTATTGAAGTATGTATATTCTCTCTTTCCTTTTTCCTTTCTCTTCATCTTGCATATGTCACATATGATGATGCTCAATATGGTGATCATGTCAGGATGTGCCTGGTTGTGCTGCATGTGGCCCTATTAACCCTCCCCACTTGCCTTGGTCAGTCTACACCTATGGACCTGATGGCTTTGCTCGAGAGCGTCCTGTGAAATGTAACCCAAATGTCGTGGGTTATCCCTTCCCTCCGAGTACACGAGCAGTGAGCTCCCTTTATCCTTCTCTTTCTTTCTTTCCATCTACACCTTTCGAACTTGTCTTAACACTGTCTTCTTTTCAAATCTAGCCCACTATAGCAGAGCATAAGGAGCTTGTCTAGCTTGCTGGGAACCTCAAGTTAGAGGTGACCAAGTATTCTAGGCAGATCTACGGGCCTAGAAGGTATGCCTACCCTAGAGATGATGATGATGATGATGATGATGACCCTGAGACAACTCCTAGCTACCGGTCGAGGAAGAGGCACTATCGATGATGCTCCTATAGTTCAGACACACACACACAGACATACTTTTTCCAGTTTTCTTTTTTTCTTTCTCTTTTAGCATTATCCTTTGCACTTTAGATTTTATTTGAGACATTGGGTTGTATTTTAAGAATATCTTTATAGTTTTTGCTTTTATTTTAGGACATGTACTTCTTTTACAACTTATTAGAATCTTGGACATGTATGCATCTTATACCATCTTGCTTTTTATTTTATTTTCCTCTTTGGTGCATGAAAATCTGAGCTTTAATCCGTTTTGAGTAATCCTTTAGGTTATAGGAGTCATTAGAGAAGCCTTGGTAAATAAATCATACTTCAAATAGGAAAGGGAATCCGAAACCCTAATGAATCTGCGCACACATGCGCACGTGTAAGTACATAAGCGTTGACCATGCATGCGCATGTCGCTAGACAAAAAAACTCTAGCCAACTTCTTTCATTATAAAACAGCCATGAAAGGCTTCCAAACCTTCATAAAACGTGTTTTAAGCCTAGGAACCATTCCGTAAGGCCCTAAATGGAATAATTCACTCCTTCAAAGGTCTTGGCATGGATTAACAAGCTTAATCTCAACTTCAAAGATGCTCTCATCACTCTTGAGCTTTCATGCATTTCTTTCTTCCATTAAATCAAAGTGAATAAGCCTCTCTTGTGGGCTACTACTGAATTTTGGATCCCTACTCGGCATGTTTTCAATTCGACGGTGTGGAATTATGCCCCACTCTTGAAGAATTTGGTGCAATCATGGGTGAGCACGACTTCGGTGCTATCATTCTTCCTACTCTCAAGGAAGATCTATTTGACCTAGCTCATCAACTCTTAAGGGTTCCTCTAGCCATGGCTAAGAGATGGTGTAAGTCTATCAAATTGAATGCCTTCATGGTTTTCAAGTACTTCTCTAAAAGGATGTCCCTTTGGCCAGGGTAAAAAGTTCTCATCATCTCAACGCTTTTTGCTTTTGCATCCTTGCAAGGTTATTTTTGGTGCATGAGACACCTCATGTGAATCCTAGACTTCTTCATGTGGTTAAGAATCGAAGGAGTGGGAGCCTAATAGCCATTATCTTGGCTAAAACCCTTAAAGGTTTGGATGTTGTTCATAGGGAGGAAACAATATTCTTTGCGGGGAGTCCCCTTCTTCTTCAGGTATGATTCCTAATTTTTGCCTAAGTTCTCAACCTAGCAGGATTTCTCTAATTTTTTCATAGATTGCTTTTCGGTTTTCAACCCATCGAGGCTCCTTATACGATCTTTGAATATTTCTCTCCCTTTTTTTTCTTTTTTATCTCTCCTTTTTCCACTCAATGCTCATGCTTTCTTTTTCTCTTCCTTAGATATAGCTGTATGAGAGGCTCAAATTGCTTTATCCTCCCATAGTTGCTCCTAGTCAGTATCTACCAAAGCATTATCATGATCACAAGCTCAAAGACAAAGAGATGGATCCTACCAAGCTTACTGAACTCATAAAGCATCTTACTTAATCGGATGTCCAATGGGTGGTAAAATGGTGGTGCATCAAGGCCATGTCTAGCTGTGGTTTCAAAGGGAATTATGTACCTTTGGATGGGCTTCTCCTTTGTTCTTACTATCCTACCTGCTACATAGCAAGATAGTTTGATGACAATCAAGGGGTTCCTTGTGGCAATGGTTCTTTCCATACCCTAGCATTCACTGAGAAAATCTTGGGCAAAATCCACAAGGCTTGGCCGTGAAAGGCAATGAATAGAGAAATCCATTTTCCTCAGTTTTTTCATCCAACTTCAGGATATAAGGATTGGTTATCCACTAATATGAGAGCAACCCACCGGGAAAAGAAAGATCACAAGAAGTCCAACAAAAGGAAGAGGACTAAGTGACTACCTTGATATGTCCCAGATTTTACTTTTTTGCATTTTATGATTCCATGTCTTTTTATTTGAGTTTATAAAGGATTGGAATGTTCCAAATCCCCTATACAAACAATTTATCATCTTTTAATTTGAGCAATAAGAGAATCAACCATTTTAATATCTTTGCTTATTGTCTTTTTCTTTCTTTCTTTCTTTTTCTTTTCTTTTTTCTGTGCCATGTTATTATTGCCCATGACGTCCTTGTGCAAATTTTTGCCATGCCTATGGTTTTTCCCCTAACTTTTACCTAAATCGCCCTTTCCCTTAACTTTTGCCTAAGCTACCCTTTTGGGTTTTCAACGTAGCAGGCTTTTTCTTTTTCAAGTATTATATTTTCGAAGCCTATCCATGTTGATTGGGCGAAGCATCTCTTATCCATTCAAATTTGTAATTCTTGTAGCGCCTCTTAACATGATCTTCTTGATAATAAAAGACCCAGACCATCTCGGCTTCATGTTTCCTCTCAAATCGAAAGTTTCATCTCTAAGCACCTTTAGGACTAGAACTCCTTCCTTAAGTTTTCTAGGTTTCACCTTCTTGTTAAATGCTCCAGCAATCCACTTTTGATAACCCTGTGCATGATATTGAGATTTCATCCTCTTCTCATCTATCAAGGCTAAATGTTCGTATCTTTCTCTCATCCAATCCTTTTCTAGGACCTTGGGTTCCACCAACACTCTTAAAGACTATATCTCAACATCAATGGGAAGCACCGCTTCACTCCCATAAACCAAAGAGTAGGGGGTTGCCTCAGTTGATGCATTGATAGAAGTTCTATAACCCCATAAGGTAGATGGAAGCTTCTCGACCCAGTCCTTGTATGTCACTAACATTTTTGCTAGAATATTGTTGATATTCTTGTTGGCTGCTTCTATAACCCCATTAGTTTGTAATCAGTATGGTGAAGACTTATGATGCTCAATGTTGTACAACTCCAGGATCCTTCGGACCACTCCCTTGAAGTAGGAATCATTGTCGGAGATGATCTCTTATGGTACTCCAAACCGGCAGATGATGTTGTTCTCTATGAATCGGGCCATATGCTTAGCTTTCAGTACAGAGTAGGAGGCTACCTCTACCCACTTGGTGAAGTAGTTAATCGCCACTAAAATGTACTTATACCTATTTGAGGCCTTAGGAGTTATTCTTCCAATCACATAAATGCCACAGACTGAGAAAGGCCAGAGAGAGGTCCTACTGTACAACTTACTAGGTGGTACATGGTTCAAATTTTCTTGCGCTTGGTAGTCATGGCAACTCTTGACAAAGTCCTCACAATCGGTTTCCATTGTATTCCAATAGTATCCCATCTTTAGGATCTTCTTTGCCAACATTCTCCCATTCATGCAAGGACCACAAATCCCTGGATGAACTTCTTCCATAAATCTTTTCGCTTTTTCTTTCTTTGGACAACGAAAGTGTAAACCATCATAGGAACTCTTATAGAGCTGACCTCCACATAGGACGTATTGCATTGCCATTATCTTAACCAAATGATGTTCTTTCTTATTGACACCGTAAGGATAAATTCTCATTTCTAGGAACTTCATGATGTTGTAATACCAAGGGACTCATTCTTCTTCTATGGCCAAAACAGATGATTCTCCCTTCTCCTTGTGTGCCAACTCACTTTGTTCAATTTCCAAAGGTCACATCCATATTCCTTTGGGTATTTCAACCACGGAGACTAAAGTAGCCAAAGCATCTACAAATTGATTTTGAGCCCTGGGGATGATAATGTATTCAATCTTGTCAAAGGTCTTGGTTAATTCCTCCAAGTATTACTGGTAAGGCTTTAGGTGTTCTTCTTTTACCTTCCATAACTTTTGTGCTTGGGCTATGACCAAGGTCAAATCTCCAACGACTTTGGACTCCTTTACCCCTAGCTCTCGAAGAGCTTCCATTCCAACAATACAAGCCTCATATTCTACCATGTTGTTGGCTGCTTCAAATTTCAACTTCGACCAAAGGTATGTGAGATCTATTAGGGGCAATCAAAAGTACTCCTATCCCATTTCCATATTGGTTCACGACTCCTTCAAAATACAACTTCCATGCCCCTAGTTCGATGTCCAAAATATCTTCATCTGGGAAATCCTCTTTGCCATTTTCTCCATTTATAAGGGCACAAAAGTCTGACACAATGCTTCCTTTAATGGTCTTTCTAACCACATACTTCAAGTCAAATTCTGCCAATAGGATCAACTATCTTGATAACCTTCCACTCAAGGCATACTTCTAAAACAGATACTTCAATAGTCCATCCTAGCAACTATCCATATCTGGAAGGGTAGGATAATGTGCCTTAATTTCTGCACAGCCCATACGAAAGCGAAGCACGACTTTTTTATAGGCATGTACCTAGTCTCATAATCATGGAATTTCTTGCTCAAATAGTACAAGGCTCTCTCATTCTTTTCATCATCTTCTTGTGCGAGCATGCTCCCTACTGCATCCCTTATAATCGAGAGGTAGAGGAATAATGGTTTTCCATGCTCTAGAGGTACCAAGATAGGTTAATGGAGAAGGCGCTCCTTGATAAGTTCAAAGGCTTCCTGACATTCATTATTCCATGTATGGGGTTCATTCTTCCTCAAAAGCTTGAAGATAAGCTCACAAGTAGAAGTGAGCTTGGCAATGAATCAGCTAATGTACTACAAATGGCCTAAGAATCCTCTTGGGTGAAGGCATGTCCAATATAGCTTTGATCTTTGAGGGGTCAACCTTATCCCTCTATCACTCACTAGGAAGCCCAACAAATTTCCTACGGTCACTCCAAAGGTACATTTCTATGGGTTCAATCTCAATCTATATTCTTTAATTCTCTCGAAGAACTTTTTCAAGTTGGTGATATGGCCTTTTCTGTCTTTGGACTTTACAGTCATATCATCGACATATACCTTTACCTCGTTGTGCATTATGTCATGTAGCAAGGCCGTAGCCTTTCTTTGGTAGGTTGCTCCTCCGTTCTTGAGTCCAAATGGCATCACTATGTAACAATAGATCCCCCATACAATGGTGAAGGTAGTCATGGTCATGTCCTCAGGAGCCATCTTAATTTGGTTATATGTTGAGAAACCATCCATGAAAGACATTAAAGCACTACCAACGGTGTTAACCCCTAAGACATCTATGTGGGGCAAAGGAAAGTAGTCCTTAAGACAAGCCTTGTTTAAATCTATGAAGTCCACACACATTCTCATTTTCCCATCCTTCTTGGGTACAGGCATTACTTTGGCTATCCATTTGGCTTGGTGCACAAGTTTGATTAATTCTACTTTCAATTGCTCGGTGACTTCCTCTTTTATCTTAAGAAGCCATTCAGTTCTCATATGTCTCAACTTCTTGACAAGCACCATGTGAGAATGAGTATCAATGTGATGTTGTGTTATCTCAAGATCAATGCCAGAATTATCTTCATAAGACCTTGCAAATACTTCTTGGAATTTAGTGAGAAGTTCTTTGAGATCTTTTCTTTCTTGTTCACTTAGAGTTGAGCCAATTTTAATTAAGTGTGGATTCTCATCATTGCCCAAATTGATAGTTTCAAGAATTGGTTCCATAGGTTTAATTTTCTTTTCTAATTATTTATTAATTTTACTTTCAAATTCTTTGGAATCATTTAAGTGCAAAATTTCAATATTATGGGACACATCAAAATAAGCCAAATCAGAATTCATTTTACTAAAAATGTTGAGAAGTATATTGGAACCTGTATTACAATATATCTTTCCCATGCTATTAGAAAACCTAACCCAAGTCCAATTGCTAAGTTGCCCATCAGTAGGCATGCTGAATGCAAACGGATCACTTGGTTCGTCAACGGTGATGGCAAGCACATCCCCCTCCACTTTCAGTATAGCTCCCATTGCTTCAGCATCCATGTAGTCCATCCAGTCAACCTCTTTTTGAACTTCCTTGATCACCATAGTAGGCTTCTCCTTGAAAGTGAGCTTCTCTTTAAAGAATATCTCCCAGCAGGGATTCACTTTTCCATCCTTATCTACCCAAAGCTCAGGAAAGCTACAGAAAGGAAAGTCTCCTCCTTCCTTCACAAAGTTCCCATTGAGAGTACCGATATTTTTCTTGATTCCGTCATAGCCTTTAAAGAATCCCAAACCTTTCTTGGTCAGTTGAGTCTTGTAATCGGGGAATTTAACCACCCCTCTTCCTCCTTTTCCAAGAACCATACTAGGCATGTACCCCATTTTCTTCATCATCGCAGTCACCTCATGAATACAATATGGAAGTAAATCTGTAGTATACTCTTCATCCTTCAATCCATAATCAGCCATGTTTACAAATTCAAAGCCACTCATTTAAAGCTCATTCTCCCCATTTTCGATTCCACAGACGGGTGCTAAGATCTCACCATCGCCAAGCACCACGGCAATCCCTCCTTTCCATGGGATCTTCATCTTTTGGTGCAAAATAGAAGGAATAACTCCAATGGGATGAAACCATGCCCTCCCTAAGAGAAGGTTGTAGTTAGGAGTGACGTCCATCACATGAAATTCCACAACTATTTCCAACGGACCAATTTATCAAGCAGCTTTAAAAGTCCCATAACCTTCCTTGAAGTGTTGTCATATGCCCTAATAGTAAAAAAGGAATCAATGATTGTTTCCAAGTCTAAGCCAACCTTAAGAGCGATCCTAAACGGGCACACATTCAATGCAGAGCCATTGTCAATAAGCACCATTGGAAACTTGGCACCCATGCACTTGATCATGATTTGCAAAGGCCTAGTATGAGTGGCTCCTTCGGGAGGAAGTTATTCATCGGAAAGGGTGAGATAACTTAACTCCCATGAGAGGTAGAACCTCTTGAGGTGTAGTTTCCATAGGAACTTCTTTCCCATCCAAAGCATCTAGGAGTGTATTGCGGTGCTTGTGAAAGACCATTAGCAAACCCCAAACAGACACATAAGCTTGAGTTTTCTTCAATTAGGTTAAGACTCTTTCCTCCTGTTCTTTTTCTTCCTTCCCATTGAGTCCAATAGGCTTTGATCCTTCCTCCATATTCCTACCAGGATGATCCTTCTCCAAAAATGATGGTTTGTAAAGCTTCCCAATTCTAGTGATGTTTGCCATATCGTCCTCTAGGACCTCTTTTTTAACTCAAACATTCCTTTGGGGAGTATCCCCCATAAGGTTACCACATTCTTCAAAATATCATCTTCTTCATCCTATATTCCTTGAACTTCCACTACGTTGAACGCCACTCTCTCTATCAATTTCGAGCAATCCGAATCGATTTATTCCACTAGCACCCAATTCTGGTATAGGGGAGGAGCTCGATGAAGGGTCATTCCTAAGTCAGAAAATTCTTAGGCAGCTTTCTTTATGAAGCTTTGGTAGGCTAGAGGTTGTTGAGGTATGATGACACTTACATTTACGGGTTTAGGTGCCTTAAAGTTGGTTACTCCTCCCCCATACATCTTCTTGGTTAGAGGCTTGCTCTCCCCTTTCTCCAATTGTCCATTATTGATGGCATCCTCAATCCTAGTCCCACAATCACACAATTCTACAAAAGAACTAATAGGTGATGACAACGGCCTCTTATTGTATGCCAGAAGCAAGTTCTTAATAATCATGTTGATTTAGTCCTTCTCATTTGGCCTATTAACCATCTTGGATGCTTTCCCTTTCCATCTTGTCATATATTTAGAGAAAGTCCCTCCAACTCCTTGCTTAGTGGTCTCCAAATCTCTTAAAGTTACATCAATCATAGTATTGAAAATGAATTGACCCATAAACAACTCTACTAGCTCATTCCACACCTTAGTCTTGCTTAGATCCAAGCTATAGTACCATCTTGATGCACCTCCTGTAAGTGAAAGAGAGAATGCATGCAAAGTTTACTTCTCGTCCAACCCCTTCATTTTAGCAATGCTTATGTATCTCCTGACATGTTACTTAGGATCTCCAGTCCCATCAAACTTTTCAGCATTAGAAAACCTGAACTTGGTGGGCACGATAGGAACTTTGGAACTCAATCCATCCATGTTGTAGAAACAATCATCCATCCCTTAAGCCTTGCAGAATGCTAATTGCATCTTCTCCATCTTCTCCTTTATAGCCATTGTATCCACGGTGAACTTCTCAAATTGCTTGTTTCTTTCATAATCGACCTTATCTTTTTCATCCCATTCTTCTTTTTCCTCTTCATCATGTATCTCCACATGCACGGGTTTCTTGAACTTGCTTTCCTTTAACTTGGAGAGGCGGCCTCCCATTTTCTTGAGGGCTTCAGCTTACTCTTCTATGGCCTTGTATATCTTTTGGGTGAGTCCTTCATCAATTAGGGCAACCATTTCTTTCCAAGGTATCTCTTCTTGAAGTGTCTCTTCTTGATGCATGATCTCAACCTTAATCAAGCGTCTTTTGTTCTTCTCTTAGACCCAAGTTGGAGTGGGGACGTGCTTATTCGATCTTGGTGGTGCAATGGTGCCTAAAAGGAAGTCTCATCTTTATTAAGCCCATGTCCCAATTAAAAGCTTCTTTTACTTAGATGTTCTTAGAAGGTCTTTAAGTCTATTTTAATGAAGGCCCAATTACAAGAATCATTCTCTTTCCTCTCATGAACATTTCCCTTTGTTTTCTTGGGCTTGATCCATTTATAATGAAGCTCTCAATCTTACACTCATGAGCTTTCATTAGAATGTGATTAGATATTTTCAACTCCTTTGTCTCAAATATGGGCCAACAATGTATTCATCACCTTTAGGCTCTTCTTTTCTCATATTCATTATCAAATCTTTTCTTTTTTTGAAGTAGCCCTCTAGCAAGAGTATATTGTGGCCTTCCTCTCAAGGCCCATGAATCTCTCATCATTTTAAGCCTTTACATGCAACAAAGAGGCCCAAGATTAAGGAGATACATATTGACTTTGTAGGATCTTGGATGCTAAGTCCATAGCATATTTGTTACCTTAGGCCCAAGACTTTCCTTTTCAAGAAACCTTTGATTTTGGGCTTATGATAGCAACTAGACTAAGATCCTATGAACCTTTCAAGTTAAGATATATCTTCGAACTTTGGGATAAGCCTATTATATGTGAGAACTTTTTTTCTTTTCATCCCAATATCTTAAGGCATTCCATAACTTTTGGGTCATCCTTTCAAATTTTTTACATCTTTTATTTGTCCTTTGGAATTAGGTGAACACAAGGTATATGGTTGAACAAACAAGAGATATAAAGGGTACCATCTTTTGATAGGATCTAAGATCTCTCTAAGTGTGGGTAAGCTCCTTACAGCTAAAGGGATAAATCAATAGGTCAATCACAACTAGGTGGGCCATGATTCCAACCTTAGGTCTAAATGGACCATAATGGACTGGTGGCAAACCGTTAATGTACTCAAAGCCCATTATAAGCAATGGCACAGATTGTGAGTTGGTGGAATGAATTTCGGAAGATTTTGGCTCGAATGGAGCCCCCACCTTCCCACTCATCACCAACCATGGTAAAGGGACAAAAAAACAAAGTGAAGGTGTGTGCAAACAATATTAAGCTAGCCTTTATTAAGATTAAGAAATGGAACACATTGGAATCAAACACTCTATCCCTAGTGGAGTCGCCACTGTGGGCATAAGCGCATACGAATGTGGTTTCATCCTCGAGATTGGGAAGTACGCCTTGGCCTAGGGTGGACCATGGCGGAGGGTGTAAATGGAATTGCCACCTAGTTTAGGTCTAAGAACCATAAATATAGCGCCCTTCGTGGAAGGACTGATCTTTACCAAAGCACGTGTCCGGAGTTTAGATATAGGGATGGGAAGGTGTTAGACACCTAACCCCACCCAACTCATAGGTTGACTTCCACTCATCGTGTTCCAGATCTTAATTTTATTAAAGGAAAATTTAATATGCTATTATAATCCCCACACACACTAGCATGCATCTAAGACACACAACATGGCATAATCATCCTAGACCTAATCATTCATCTATCATGGCATTTAAACACAAATCTCCAAAGGCCGAACCATCACATGGCAGAATCAAACAAACATGTTAAAGCATCTAAACATTATAGACACGACATTCAACCAAAAAAGTTCATGTTATTTAGACATATCAAGCTCATATTCCAACCAATGCATATTCATGTGAGTGCATGACTTACTACACTACATCATAGTACCTATGCATCAATGCATGTTCATATTCATACGCATTTTCATGGTATTCAAACAAATCAAAACCCTAATAGACATAAAAGATATAAAACAAACAAAACAAAATAGAGAAACAGAAACTTAAGGACAGCTAAAACAAGTTAAACAGCAACTAGAACATTTGAATAAAACAAAAGGAAAACATGCAGAAAAGGATTAGGGTTTTTGGGCAAAGACATGCGTGTGCATACATAAGGCATGCATACACAGCCCAGTTGTATATGTACGCATATCATGAGTATATGTGCATGCATAAAGCATGCATATGCGTACACACCCGAAACACAGAACCTAGAAAATGCAAAACAAAATCTCAAAAAAAAAAAAAGAATCTAACAACCTAGCATGCTTAAAACACAAACACAAACACAAAGTAAACCTTTACTAAACAAACATATTACAAACATATAAACATATATACAACATAAAGAAACAAAGAAAAGTAAAGAGCCAAAGATAGAACCTTTACCTCAACACAAGAACTCTCTAGAGCTTGATTTTAATCATTCCCTTCAATCAATCTAGTCACAATCAATTCAAAATAAGTTAGTAACTTTAGAGCTCAAAAATCAAGACCAAAAAATGTCCCAATCACATAAAATTCTTTCATCATTGGGGAATGGGGGCCCAAGTCGTAAGGGGTACAAAATGCAGTGTCAACACTAAGCCCATTTATTTTGTGCATCAAGCATGCTCTAACTTGGGGCATTGGCCTATTTATATTGTGTGCAGATAAGTCCTTCTTGCTTGAAACCATGTTTTCATTTTAGGCATCAACCCATTTTTTTGCAAACATGTCCACACTAAGGGTAATGGCCAAAAATATTTTCATGATAACCAATTTCTAACAAGCTAGAGAAAGAAAGCCATTTTGTAGGAACCAAGGATGCAGACCATGATATTCTTCCATGTTCCCCAATGGTCGCAACATCAAATTAACTCAACTTCCATCCAAGTAAGGAATATGCCCCAAACTAGGGGCATTCGCGCTTCCAATCCATTTCAAAGAATAACTCCATTGCTAATTGAAATTGTCTTTTTGTAGGAATCAAAGTGAAGGACTCATTATCTCATTCAACACAAGTTATCTCAAATATGCACTATCATATAGCAAAATAATAATATGAACTATACACTGTAGGATCGACAATAGTTCTCCTACCTTCAAAGGATCGACCTTAATTCTCCTATACACTGTAGGATCGATAGTAGCTCTCCTACCTTCCAAGGATCGACCTTAGTTCTCCCCAAACCCATAGGATCGACCTTAGTTCTCCTATACACGGTAGGATCGACAGTAGCTCTCCTACCTTCAAGGGATCAACCTTAGTTCTCCTAAAACTCATAGGATCGATCTTAGCTCTCCTATACATTGTAGGATCGACAGTAACTCTCCTACCTTCAAGGGATCGACTTTAGTTAAGGTTTTTTTATTAAAAAAAAATAATAATTGAAAGTTAAATAAATATGACAGTATAATCACAATAGGGCAACCTACAAATAGTTTTTTTTTATTGTAAAAAAAAAAAAAAATTTAGTTGCATCCAATGACAGTATTATCACACAAAAATAATACTTAAACAACAAGATCTATTAACTAATACAACCAACAAATGGTACATCTCATGAATCTAAGGTTCTTCATTCATCAATTCATTAGATAAAAATAATTGTGGGGAGGCATTCAGCACAACAATAGTTTAGATATAGATGAAATTCAAAAAAAAAAAAAAAAAGGATGAAGCAAGCAATAATAAAAAATTAAAAATTAACAGGTACAGGCAGATTGTCATGTTATGCTACCTTAGATCCCAATCTATTCTTACAAATGACCTTATTGTCATGTTATGCTACCTTTGGTAAGTTTTATCTTTAAGAATAATGAAAAGCTTAATCTTTATTTCCTTAAGACTAGAGTATACCACTCAATTTCTTTCTCTATTGGTTAGTATTGCAACTTACAAGGTCAGATGGTAGGGCCTTATTTCCAACTATTTGCAACTAAGTCCTCTATTTAACAACCACACCCCCCCCCCCCCCCCAAAAAAAAGACAAAACGACTATAAATATTACCTAGATAAATCACAGTCAAAATGACATCTATCTCAAAACCATTGTCTGAATTTCATTAAACTTATATACAAAATGGCAACAACACAATGGAATTACAATTCGTAAAACCCCAAGCACGAGATTACTCATATAAGGTTATATATATATATATATATATATATATATATATATGATAACAATGAAATCTGTCCTATTGTTTGTATGCTATGTGCCCTGCATTTGTTCCTGAAGTTACAGGTAGGGAACAAGAAACTAGCAATAAATATTAGCTCTTTAAAGAGGAATGGTATTATAAGATCATCTTCTTAATTTTTTTTTTTTCTTTTTTTTTCTTTTTTTTTTTTTTGTGTGTGAAGTAGATCTGATCAATCACCTAAGTCAAGTACAAAATATAATCACCATCTAACTAATTAGGAAAGCAAGTTCAAAATGAAATTCATCATCTTGTAGATACCAAAGGTAATACAAGGGATCCAAAACAATAGGCAAAGCAATACAGGGGATCCAATTACATAGAAAATCTCCAAAAAAAAAAATCATAACCTAAAAAGAAAGCACACAATAATCATAATTTGGAGCTGAAATAAAAACCATAAGAATTTGGTTTTTGTGGGGAACAATCTGGTTTTTGTTAGGTTTGAAACTACCACTTAAGAATCCAATCAAAACCCATGAAAATACTATAAATAAATAAATAAAAATAAAAAAAAGCAGCAAAATCTATACGAAATCAACAAAACCCGTACCAATATGAACATATTGATATCCAAAAAATAACCTAAACCCATCAAATTTTCAAGACCTCAAGTTTGGGGAAATAACTAATCAAACAATAAATACATATCATAAAAGAACAAACCTTGAGGATCGGTGCGACGACGCCAAGTCCTGACTGACGTGTGCTACAGCACCAGCAGTGAGGTGGAGCTCCGGTGCTAAGAGGAGAGGAAGAGATGGAATCCTTTAGGCATTGGCGCTATGACGTTTTCTCTAGGTCTGAACATGCTTGAAAATTATGGCCCTGTTTGGTACACTATTTTAAAAACATGTTTTCAGTTTTTAAACAATATTATATGTATTTCTATATACTTTTTTACTCACACATATTTTTTAAAAAATTGAAAACTGTTATTTAAACTCACGTACAAAACAGACTCTATAAGTTTAATTGAATTATAATTATGTGTGTCAGAGTATATGTGTGTTTTATCAAAGATATGACGTGACGTCCATTGGTTACTGGCATAAATTACAGGCTTTACACCAGTTCCTGACCGAACGTTTTCTCAAATAAAAAATGACCCTCGAAATGAGAATTTCCTGTTTCCGAAATCAAAGTTGCGCCACGATAACATTCAGCCCCGAAAACGCCAAAGTTAGCTAGAAAACCAAGTAAAAAATGAACCTCTTCACTCTTTCATTTCCACAAGTTGGTTGGTAGTTCCATAAAAAATTCAAATAAAAGGAAAGAAAAGAAAGTGAGAATGTTGGTGTAGGCGTAGGTGACACAGCCAAAAACGCCCACCTTCCATTAAATCATTCATGATACACTATAAATTCAACAACCCAAATCCAACTTTCCCACTCAATAACACCAAAACCAAAAAAATGACCACCCTCGCTTTTCTCTCTAAAGCCAAAACTCTAAAACCCAATTCCAATTTCTTCACCCTCCTTCGCTGCATGAGCAATGTCCCAGAAAACACAGTGTACGGTGGGCCAAAGAATCAGAATCCAAACCAAAGAGTGACTCTCACCCATTTACGGCAAAAGCACCGTCAGGCTCAGCCCATAACGGTTGTAACTGCCTATGATTACCCGTCAGCTGTGCACTTAGACACCGCAGGTATTGATGTGTGTTTGGTCGGTGACTCGGCTTCCATGGTTGTTCATGGTCACGACACTACTCTTCCTATTTCACTCGATGAAATGCTTGTTCATTGCCGTGCTGTCGCGCGTGGCGCTCAACGCCCACTTCTTGTTGGGGACTTGCCATTTGGTACCTACGAATCTAGTACTAGTCAGGTATTGGTAGTGCTAAATTCTCAGTTTCTGTGTTTGATTATATCCAATTTTATGGGCCTTCGGTCTTGGAAAATTCTATGTACCATTACCAACGTGTTCTGTATGTGAGTGTCTGTGTTTTTGATATGGTACAGTACTTATGATTATGTACTTTAAAGTGTTTTAATATTCCCATTTCGTAGTGAATGTAAACAAAATGCTATGATTAAAACACCTTTTTTTATTGTTGAAATAATTCGATAGCTGAGGGCGGGGATTTGAACCTTGGACGGTCTTGTGGGAAACACCGGTTGAGTTAAGGCTCTTTGCTAGATTAAAATACTTAAAATATGCTAGATGCTACCATGCATTATGGTGATCGGGTTTCTGATACATATTTCATGGCGTGTTAATATGCCATAATTTGATTGGTTGCACAATAAAAGTGGGTGTCAAGGGTGAGCTTTGGTGAAAGTAACATTGCTTCAATAATCAGTTGTGAAAAAATTGTGAAAATGCTGTGTTTGTTGCGTTACTCTTTGGTTAAGTGTGCAATGGTTGGCGATTGGTGATGATGTATGCGCAGGCAGTTGATACGGCAGTGAGGGTTTTAAAGGAAGGAGGAATGGATGCCATAAAATTGGAAGGAGGATCTCCTTCAAGAATTAGTGCAGCAAAAGCTATTGTGGAAGCTGGAATTGCAGTTATGGGGCATGTGGGACTTACTCCTCAGGCCATCAGTGTTCTTGGGGGATTCAGGCCCCAGGGCAGGAACGTTGCCAGTGCTGTCAAGGTGCCCTACTCGTTTTTTCGTATGTGTGTGAGTGTGCGCTGTGTGTTTTGTTGTTATGTTGAATGGAATTGTTCTGTGTAGGTTGTGGAGACCGCAATGGCTTTACAGGAAGTAGGGTGTTTCTCTGTTGTTTTGGAATGTGTTCCTCCACCGGTGGCTGCTGCAGCCACATCAGCTCTTCGGATTCCTACCATTGGTATTGGGGCTGGACCTTTTTGTAGTGGGCAGGTATGGTGATTAAGTAACTCAATAATTTTTTTTGCTGGTGTATATATGCCTGAGATGTCATGTATTTGATAAGATGTAGTTCTACCTATATCATGCTATCATTGATGTTAATTTTATATGTATTGTGACTTGAATTAAGCAGCGTGATAGGAGACTTTTGACAGGTAAGAAGGGACTGTCATAGTATCTTAAAACTGTTGTCCAACTTCATACATACTTTCTTTTGATATGAGAAGGTTAAATAAAAGTATTTGGTGCTGTCACAACCACTTTTGTAGAGCTCTAGGATTCAATACTCTTTGAGCAGGGTTAAAAATGTTAGTTTGTAGAAAGTTTTGATTATATCAGATAGAGCTTGGGCATCACTGGTTTTACACCTCCATCCGTTTATTGAAACTTCTAGTATAGACCTTACCAATTCTTTTGTAGAACCATGATCACTATTCTCTGTTTACTTGTTTGATGGATTTATTTTAGGCTAATTGAAAACGGTCTAGAAACCTCTGCAAGAAGAAGTAGCAACCTACTTTCTGATAGAAGAAAATCAGCCTTAGAGTCATTGAGTTTGGTAAAATGAAATCAGTTCAATTAGTCACCTTGGCATTATGTTTTGTTTTTGCTAATGTGGGTTTGTAGTGGTTACAGACTTACAGTAACTTAAATTGGCAACTCCCACTATAATATAAAGATTGTCCTCTGTGCTTAACATAAAGTATTTTGGCCCATTAAGAGTGATGAGAGCATCAGTGACATGGAATAAAGAAAAAACGCTAGGTTAGGTGTCAAAAGCAGGCCTTTAGACCATTCTAAATATTTTTAAAATTTAAAGATGATTAATCTTTAAGTATTTCATAATTTGTTTTGAAACCAAAACTATAAGTGAACAGTTTGGCCTTTTTTGTTGGTTTTCTTTTTTTTTTTTTTTTTTTGGGGGGGGGGGGAGGGGTGGAGAAAAGGAAGGGAAAAAGAAGGGGAGCGGGGGGAGGACAAGTCTGTATTTCTTCTGATTACATTCCTATTCTCATGGTGCAAATCATAGTGGCCATTATGTAATTCCCATTTCCCACATACCAATTATGACGTAGGACAAGGGGGAACAAGGTAATCTGATTTAGAACATCAGGGGCAGATCTGATATATCTTGGGTTTTGAAGAATTAGGGTTAGGTTTTGGTGGGGAATAGGCTAGAAAATAATGGGGATTATAGGATTTCCAAAGGGACAAGGATTAATAGGGTTTTAGGAAAGAAATCAAAGATGAAATTCAAGATTTGGGTTGCTGTGAACAATGAATGTGAACAGTAACCGTGAATGGTAAAATTAAAGAAAATAAATAAATTCTAGGAATCACAACTAGACTTCCTAAGCATCAAACCTAGGATTCCTTGGCATCACACCTTGGAGAAGGTTGCATCACACAAACCATAAAAGAAAGCATAGCTCTTAAATTCTGAAAGCACTCATTAATAATCAACATTTTGAAAAGTTGGTGTAGGCAATAAAACCCTACTTTGGCAAGCAACATGAACTTGGGAATAAGATGCTTCAAGTGTTATAGTTTTCACTTCTGCCTTGTAATTTTGATACGCTGCCCTTTAAATTTCAACTACTTCATCAACATCTCTTTCAAGTCTTGTTGCATTACTTCAAGCTTCCCTTGATCACTTGCATCTATCTTTAACTCAGCATCCCCTGTGTTGCTCACTAGACAACTTGTACCTTTTACAAAGTCAATAGAGTAATCATGCATAGGACATGAGGGCTTTGATAAATCTTTCAAAGAAAAATAAGTACAATCTTTGGAAAAATATGCTGGAATTTGAGGCACTTCTATAGGCTGGTCAGGTTTTATTTTGGTAGCTTCTGTTGTTACACCATAATTTTTAGCTTCTAGACATTTTCCTTCAATAACTTTTGGCTTTGATACTTTAAATTTATCCATCTTGGCTAAGTTCATAGGTTTCAAAACAAACTCCTTACCAGCCATTAGAGCATAGGTGTTTTCTCTCCCATAATGTTTTACATTTCGATCAAAGAGCCAAGGTTGACCAAGAAGGATATGTGTAACTTTCATAGGAATTATATCACACATGATAGAATAACTATAAATACCACAAGAAAAAGAAATAAGGCATCTATGAGTTACCGGAATAGAAGTATTGTCTATCCAAGCCACTTTGTATGGTTGAGGATGAGGTTCAACCATAAGTTTAAGGCATTCAACCGTGGAAGATGACACAACATTCATGCAACTTCCCCCATCAATAATAAGATTCTTTGCTTGGTTTCCACAACGAACCAACATCTAATATATTGAAGTTCGCCTCCATTCCTCTTTCTCTACCTTAGGGGCTGCTAAAATACATTTCACTATAGATAAAAGAGAACTATCCACTTCATCCTCCTCCAAGTCAACCATAGCAAAATCTCCATAATCAAATGCACGATCTTCATCTTGCTCACATTCACTTAATTTCCCCCTAGACAATCTCCCTGATCGTGTAGAAATGATGCAAAATTTCTGCTTTGATACCAAACTAACGTAGGACAAGAGGGATCAAGGTAATCTGATTTAGAACACCAGGGGCGGATAGCTTGAGTTTTGAAGAATTAGGGTTAGGTTTTGGTGGGGAATTGGCTAGAAAATAATGGGAATTATAGGGTTTCCAAAGGGATAAGGATCAATAGGGTTTTAGGAATGAAATCAAAGGTGAAATTCAAGATTTGGGTTGTTGTGAACAAAGATGTGAATAGTATCATGAATAGTAAAATTAAAGAAAATAGATAAATTCTAGGAATCACACCTAGACTTTCTAAGCATCACACCTCGAAGAAGGTTCCATCACACAAACCATAAAAGAAAGCATTGCTCTTAAATTCTGAAAGCATTCATTAATAATCAACTCAATAGAAAGTACTACAACTCTTTAAATAGAAAACTAATACTTAATCCTAATTGAATTAGGATTTCTTAAAACTCTAATAAGACTTGGAGTTGAACTCAGGCTTTTACCACTAAGCCCAACTAAATAACCAAACTTAAAATAAAGCCCAAAAGAAGATCTAATGTACTATTAGCATAGCCCATTCCAGAATATTATGAAATTACAAAACTGCCCTTGATAATTAAAATCAAATAAAATATAATAAATCTGTCTTCCAATTGCCTCCTGCATCAAATTATTTCTTGATGTAATAACAGTGTACCTCCTCTGCTTCTTTGTGTTTCACTATAATGAAACTTCATTGTTTATGCAGGTTCTGGTTTACCATGATCTGCTTGGAATGCTTCAGCACCCCCATCATGCCAAGGTTGGTTCCAGAATTGTAACTCTGGCTAAATTTTTTCTTCTCTCCTTTTAATTGGCATGTTTCCATCATGAGAGACTGTTCTTTTGCAGGTTACCCCAAAGTTCTGTAAGCAGTTTGCTCGTGTTGGAGATGTCATCAACAAAGCGCTTTTGGAGTACAGGGAAGAAGTGACAAATGGTTCATTTCCTGGTCCTGTCCACAGCCCATATAAAATCGGTGGCAGTGATGTTAAAGATTTCTTAAATGAGTTGCAGAAGTTAGGTTTGGAGAAGGCTGCATCTGCAGCAGCTGAAGCAGCTGAGAAGACTAGTAAGGCTGAATCCCCTGGTGGTGGAAGCCCGGCAAGTGATTGATAATGGGACTGGTCCAGCTAGTAATTGAATTTTGGACTAGTCCAGGAGCAACCTTCTTCCTTGGTGGGTTTTAATTAATTTTCTTTATTATTTATATTTTCTTTTTTCTCCATTGATAGAAATGAAGAGTCAAGAATGTCATTTTTACCGCAGTGACATAGGCATTTTGGGTATTCAACCTTGTCTTCTTAATGGTTAGGATTATTTTAGATACAGTTTGAAGAAGTAGCAGCTCCGCGTTCCCCAGTTCCCTTTCTCCTTTAGTAAAGTTAAAGAAAGGTGTCTAAAATGTGCTTTTGGAAATCATTTTCAGGCACAATGAAAAAGTTATTCTTGCATGACTTTGTTCGGAACTTGGAATATTATTTCTAGGGATTCTTAACTTAAGCAAGCAGCATAAGAAAAAGGCTAAAAACCATCTTGAGATTCTTTCTGATATGAACAATATATAAGTATCCCAAATGAATATTTGACTCTTAATAATGCCTTGATTCACTCTACCATCAAATAGGCAGAGATGAACTCCTTTTTGTTTTATTCCTTTTGTTTTGGGCACACGAATACTACTTTCTGTAGTGGTCTCTCTGCACCACACTGTCATGGAACGTGATTGTGTAATGTATTATGCGAAAGTTGGGACATGGAAGCATGGTTTGTCAAAAATTTTGTGGACGAAGTATCTCGAATCAAGCATAGATTCTGAAATCTTATAGTAAGTAAATTATTATGAAAGTAATTAATTATTAATTCCCCTTCTTTCTTTGTAATATATTTGGACCTGATAGCTATTCCAATTGCACTCCCATCCTTTACAACTTGAGATAAAAAGCCAAAAGTAATGAGCTTGGAGCTGCTGATTTCAAGATCATAATGGCTTTGTTGTATGAGGAGGTACATTGCATATTGCATTAACAAATGATACATTCATGTCACGTACACAGCTTGATCACCACATAATGAGGAAAGGCCACGCCAATGCTTTCGAAGATCTCTTTAATGAGGAAAGGTAACATGAACCTTGATTACAGATTGGATTAGGGCTTGTTTGGTTCTTATTCAATAAAATGTTTTTTTTACACAACCAAGCATGCTATAATTGAGTTCTTTGCCCCTCCTGATTGGAAAAAAGACAAACAAGTACCTATTTTTTAATGTCTAACTGCTCATACTTCACTTGATAGAAAAAGAGAAGTAATGTAAAACAAAACACGTCTCCGACTAGGAAACAATAATCTCTCACACCGAATTTAATGCCCCAATACTCTTACCCTTCTTCTTCTTCTTCTTCTTCTTCTTCTTCTTAGCTAAACCTAACACACATTTTATCCCCAATATATATATATATATATATATCTTCTTCTTCTTCTTAGCTAAACCTAACACACATTTTAACCCCAATATATATATATATATATATATATATATATATATATACATATATATAAACAAAAATACATCTCTTGTATGGCTAAACTTGTCATCCTTTTATACCCATTCATGCCTCTTTTTTTCTTTTCTTTTTTCCTTTTTTTTTTTTTTTACGGAAACTCACTCCATGTGACTCAAATTCTAAGCAAAATAATGATAAAATGTAACCAAAACCCTACCGCCTCCATTATATTTTTTTACTCCTCTATCTCATACTTTTTCGGAGTTTTAAAGTATGAATTTTTGTTATAAATTCAAATTTTTATTACTTAGAAAAATAGAGAGCGAAAGAGTGAAAAGTAATCAAAGTTGTAATTTTCGAAGTATATTACCCTTAACACTTTTAGAGTGGATTATTTTCTCAAGTTATTTTGAGCAATCAAATTAGATGTCTAATTTTTTTTTTTTCTTTTGATTAATCTCTTACTTTGATTGTAAGTAACTATGGATGAGTTAATTTTATTTATTTGTTTTAATATATGAAATATATATTTGTAGTAAATTGAAATTGTGGAGAAATCCTAAAGGTAATAATGAGTCTAGAGAATTCTAAATGAACTCATATCGAGGTAAATTTTGCAAATTTTCCTTCAAATCCTTCTTTAAGAAAAAAAAATTTCTAATTATCATCCTAATGATAGAGATCAAATTCAAAGAATATCTACAATGTGACCTTGTCAACTAGTTGATCATATTTTGTCACAAAGAGTATGAAAAAAATAAATTGTTGATTTAATTCAACATGGTTCAAAAACAACGTATCAATGACAATTAAACAACCACATTAGCAATCTTCTGACCAAGGAAAAAACACAGCACATGAGGGGGGGAGGAAGCACGTGGAGGAGGTTAGAGAGAAGTCAACAACCTCATGCGACAACAAACCCTAGTGATGTGAATTCCTACGGCTCAAAGAGAAGGGTTTTGTATGATGGGGCTAAAACTGAGAAGACCAATCTGAGGGGGAAGCGAAACAAAACTTTAGCTGTTGCAAATGTTGATCAAGTCCAAACGGCGGAGGCTGCGGAGCAGCCCCGCCGAGCCCAATGAATCTCTTAAGTTGGGACTGCCGGGGGCTTGGGAATCAACGTGCAATTGATGTACTCTCTCATTGTGATACCCCAATTTGATTGATTGTGTGATGTGTGTGGGTGTGTAATGAGTCCCACATCGGATAATTACTGGGTAGATCTGGGCTTTATTAACAACTACAAGGAGCCTCAATTGTGACTAGTCCTTTTGAGGTATAGCGCAGATGTGGCTAGCGCTTTTCCTTGGGTCATTACATATGGTATCAGAGCCGGCTCGGTAATCTCGTGTGGGCTCAGAGACACTACCCCACAAAGTGGGCCCTAACGAGGACGTTAGGGATTTAAGTGGGGGAGATTGTAATACCCCAATTTGATTGATTGTATGATGTGTGTGGGTGTGTAATGAGTCCCACATCGGGTATTTACTGGGTTGAACTGGGCTTTATTTAACAACTACAAGGAGCCTTAATTGTGACTAGTCCTTTTGAGGTATAGCGCAGATGTGGCTAGCGCTTTTCCTTGGGTCGTTACATATGCGCTATACCTCAAAAGGACTAGTCACAATTAAGGCTCCTTGTAGTTGTTAAATAAAGCCCAGTTCAACCCAGTAAATACCCGATGTGGGACTCATTACACACTCACACACATCATACAATCAATCAAATTGGGGTATTACAATCTCCCCCACTTAAATCCCTAACGTCCTCGTTAGGGCCCACTTTGTGGGGTAGTGTCTCTGAGCCCACACGAGATTACCGAGCCGGCTCTGATACCATATGTAACGACCCAAGGAAAAGCGCTAGCCACATCTGCGCTATACCTCAAAAGGACTAGTCACAATTAAGGCTCCTTGTAGTTGTTAAATAAAGCCCAGTTCAACCCAGTAAATACCCGATGTGGGACTCATTACACACCCACACACATCATACAATCAATCAAATTGGGGTATTACACTCATCTTGTGCGGGAAAAAGATCCCAAGGTAGTGTTCTTGATGGAAACTAAAAGAACAGTGGAAGAAATGCGGTGGATACAGGCAGACTTACCTTACTGATGTACGCTAGCAATACCAAGTATAAAAAGGAGAGGTGGTCTAGCACTAATGTGGAAAGAGGAGGTGGATCTTCATATACAAACCTTCTCACCAAATCATGTGGACGCCCTCATCTTTAATGAATCCAACCCCCAATGGAGATTAACTGGCTTCTATTTATAGCCAGAGGAACAGAGAAAAAAGGAATCTTGGCAACTTCTTAAACATCTTTAAACATGAAGCACACTTCCATGGTTATGTTGCGGTGACTTCAATGAGATCCTACACTCCTCCGAGAAGCAAGGACGCTTGCCGAAACAACATCAACCTATGATGGAATTTCGGTCAGTTCTTCTCCACTGTGGTTTGGTAGATTTTGGCTTTCAGGGCAATATTTTTACATGGAACAACGGAAGACCGGGGGATGATTTTGTTCAAGAACGGTTAGATAGGGCTTGTGCAACATCCGAATGGTCAGAACTTTTCCCACACGCAAAGGTCACACATATCCAATCTTCATACTCAGACCACAATCCAATCTTCATCACTTTGTCTCAACCAAATCAGATTGGTAGAAAGAAGAAAATACCTACAAAGTTTGAAGAGAAGTGGGCATATCATCCTGATTGTGAGGGGGTGATCAGAGGAGCATGGGCAACCGAAAATGTTGTAGGCAACCCCATGTTTCGTCTCTTTGAAAAAATAAAAAAGTGTAGGTTCGAACTGGTGCAATGGAGTTGGAATATTTTTGGGAATTTTAAGACACAATTACAAGCAAGGCAATCGGCATTGAAGGATTTTTCCATGCAAAATAATCCAAAAAATTTGCAAGAAATCAAAACACTAAAACATGAGATTAATACTTTGCTCAACCAAGATGAAATTTTCTGGCGGCAGAGATCTCGGTCCATATGGTTATAGGCGGGTGATAAAAATACGAAGTTCTTCCATCAAAGAGCCAGCCACCATCATAGGAAAAATCACATCTTCGGTATCACATCCCAATCCAGGGAATGGTGCATATCTGATGAGCACATAGCAGAAACAGCAAAGCAATACTTTCAAGATCTGTTCACAACATCCAACCCTACAGATTATGGTGGTGTCTTGAACTCAGTAGATCGCCTTGTCACCCCAGAAATGAACAATACCTTACTCCAAAGGTATAGCCTAGCCGAAGTGAAGCAAGCCCTATTCCAAATGCACCCTTCAAAATCTCTCGGACCGGATGGTATGTCCCCTTAATTTTTTCAAAAATATTGGCACATAGTCGGTCATGATGTCACAAATGCAGTTCTTTCAATTTTAAATTCTAGTCATATGTTGCACAAAATGAATTATAATCATATTGTATTAATCCCAAAAAATAATGAGCCAAAATACATGTCTGATTTTAGGCCAATAAGTTTGGCGAATGTGATCTCAAGAGTGGTGTCGAAAGTTCTAGCTAATAGATTGAAACATGTACTCCCCCATGTGATATCTGATGCCCAAAGTGCTTTTGTACCTAACCGACTCATTACTGACAATACTTATGTAGCATATGAATTGTTACACAGGATGAGAAACAGGAGAAAAGGCAAAACGGGACAAATGGCTGTCAAGCTTGACATCAGCAAAGCATATGACAGGGTGGAATGGGGCTTCTTACGACCAATGATGCTTAAACTGGGCTTTGACACTAGGTGGGTTGAGTTGGCAATGTAGACAGTTACCACTACATCATATTCAGTCCTAATCAATGGGGAACCACGGGGCTTCATCTCACCGTCTAGGGGTCTTAGACAAGGAGACTCACTATCTCCATATTTGTTCCTGCTCTGTGCTGAAGGTCTATCTGTCATGATAAGAAAAGCTGAAGAGGGACACTCACTAAGAGGCATAAAATCTAGCCGACATGGGGTATGTATCTCCTACCTCTTGTTTGTTGATGATAGCCTCTTATTCTGCTGAGTAAGTGTTGAGGAATGCCAAAGATTACTTCATATTTTGGAAACTTATGAAGCAGCTTCAGGCCAAGCAATTAATAGACAGAAAACATCCTTGTTCTTTAGCACAAATACCAAACAGGAGGTGAGAAGAGCTATCCAACAAATGATGAGTGCTAGAATTATGTCAAGTGGGGAGAAATACCTTGGGTTACCAATGGCTAGCAGAAAATCCAAGGTAAACACTTTTAAGGAGCTTCAAGAAAAAATAACCAAAAGGGTAATGGGGTGGAATGAAGCTTATTTCAAAGGTAGGGAGAGAGATTTTGATCAAGACCGTGGCCCAAGCCATTCCAACCTACTCCATGTGTCTATTCAAATTACCAAAAGCCATATGTGACAAGATCAACTCACTTTTGGCCAATTATTGGTGGGGTCAAACGAAGGATGAGAGGAAGATCCATTGGATAAATTGGCAAAAATTGTGTACACAAAAGAAAAGGGGTGGAATGGGCTTTAGAGACATTTCAGCATTCAATTTGGCAATGCTAGCCAAGCAAGCATGGAGACTTATCCACCAAGATCACTCACTATTCTATAGGGTGTACAAGGCACGATATTTCCCAAACTGTAACTTCTTGATGGCAGAATTGGGGTCAAATCCATCTTATGTCTGGTGGTCTCTACTGGAAGCAAGGGATGTAATATGGGAAGGCTCATCTTGAAGGGTAGGGGATGGCCAACAGATTGGGGTAGTGTCACACTAATGGTTACCAAACACACCAATCTTCCTACATGAGCCCATGGGAGATTTGAAGGTGCGTGAATTGATAGATTGGAGTATAGGACAATGGGACCGAGGTAAAATAGCTGCTACCTTCACCCTAAGAACTTGTGCAGAAATCCTAGCCACCCCCTTAGTCAGCTAGACTCACAAGACTCCCTGATATGGATTGCAAATAAGACCCATAATTTCACTGTGAAATCAGCTTATCAGATAGCCCTGCGACTCAAGACATTGGAAAGGCCAGAGCATTCATTGGCATAAGCCCATAGTGCAACTTGGGGGAAAATATGGAAGCTCAAAGTCCCACCAAAGATTCGGGCATTTCTATGGAGAGCATGCAATAATTGTTTGCCAACAAGGGACAACCTACGTAGGAAGAAGATACAAATCGAAGCAACTTGTGAGTTTTGTAGAAGTGAAACTAAAACAGTGGCGCATATACTCTGGACGTGCCCATTTGCAAGAAATGTTTAGGCATTGGTCAAGGGCCAGATCCATAAAAGTAGCAATGACACTAAGGACTTCTTCCTCCTCTTTCAACACTTACAGTACGTGTTGGAAGGTGAAGACTTGGACAGATGGGCAGCCATGGCATGGGCCATATGGAACTCAAGAAACAAGTTTTACTTTGACCACATTCAACTTGAGCCACAATCTATACTGGAGAGAGCCACAAATCTGTTAACGGAGTACCAAGCTATCATGGCAACAGGGATGGGGTAAAATATATGTAACACCACTCACGGACTTGAGCTGGTTTTCTGTTTTGAAAGTCAATGGGGATATGTTTGGGATGTTGACAGTACCCCCCAAGCCCAAACAAGTCAGTTTGGCATTACTTGTATAAGATCAGTTTTGTTAATTCCTACCATTCGTTTCAAAAAAATACTGGCTCTGTCACTAATTTTGCTCACAACATGTGACAAAAATCCACAAATCAATTTTATGATCCATTTTGGATAATTTAATTCATTGGTTTTTCTTATATAAAAAAATACAATAAAAATAAATTTAATAAATAATAATTATACTTTAAAAAGATAATTTTTTTTAATCATAAAAAAGGTAGTATTGTTTTACTTTTAAGTTTGGGGGACACAGGACACTACCCCAAATTAATCTATATTAAAACTATTTATAGATAAAACTATGTAAATAAATGTGTATAACATTAAAATTGATCTTCTAAAAAATAGTAATTCTAATGATATAATTGCGTATTTGAGTTTGAATTACGAATACATATGAGCAACATATGATTACTTCTAAAAATTAGTGGTTCTAATGAATTACGAATACATATGATCTTCTAAAGGGGATCAATATTCAATACATTCACTACAACAAAAAATGTTTATTACAACAAAAAAAAAAACCGTTGCAATAACATCGAAGTCATTGCAATAGTTTATGCGAGGTATTGCAATAAAATTTGAGGTAATAAGTTTGTGCTACAAAAAAATTTTGTTGCAATAAACCTTAAATATTTTAATGAAAATTTTGATGTAATAATATATTTGCTATTGCAATAAACAATCTATTACTTTGAATATCTTGTAGCAATAGGCTATTATTTCATGAATTTTATTACAATAGATTGTAAAGAATTGACAAAAATAATTTGGGTTCAAATTATTGCAACGATATATTTATTGTAATAGTTAAAATTTTCATATTTTTTCTTACAATAGATTGTAAAATAATTGGAATTAGATCATTATAATAATATATTCATTGCAGCTTCATGTTTGTCATTGCAATAAATTGTAAAATAATTAATATTTTAGTTATTGCAATGTTAAATTTGTTGCAATAAGCCATCTCTTTGAAATTTTGATCTATTATAATATATCGCAAAATATATAATTGGTATCAAGTTATTACAATGATTTCTTCAATTTAAGTTATTTAAAAAATTGATTTCTTCAATTTAAGTTATTGCAAAAAAATTTCTAAATTCAATTTAGTATTAAAATCTCTATTAAAACTGACAATTATAAAGTATTACAACTAATTATTATTAATGTAATAATTTACCATTTTTAAGTTACTATTGTAACGACTTTTAATTTTTAGATGTGATATTATGTCTAATACCACTATACTAATTTTGTTGTATTAAAACTTGATGTAATAGACTTATTTTGGTGTAGTGCTTGTATTGTCCTTTTGTTGTGCTTGAAACCAAGCCTTGGAAATTATTGGAGGGTGGGAGATGCTAACCATAGCTGTGTAGAGCGTGAGAGACAAGCACTTCTCAAAATTAAGGAAGACCTTATTAATGACTATGGCTTTCTTTCTTCTTGGAGTACTGCAGAGAGGAAAAAGGATTGTTGCAAATGGAGTGGGGTTAGCTGTAGCAGCCAAATAGGCCACTTAATTATGCTCAATCTTAATTTCTCAGTCTTGGAACCTTTGAGAGGTAAACTTAGTCCATTCTTGACTGACTTGCAATATTTGAATTATTTCGATGTGATTTTCATTGATTTTAATTAGACCCAATTCCAAAGTCCATTGGTTCTCTCTCCTCTTTAAGTCACCTTGATGTTCAAAATGCTAATTTCGGAAGAAAATTCCTTTTTAGCTTGGAAACCTTTCAAGGTTGCAGTATCTTGATCTTAGCTACAATCATTTTAATAATCCCAAAAACCTAGAGTGGCTTAGTCAACTTTCTTCTTTAAAATACCTGGGCATGGGTGGGATTAACCTAAGCAAATTTAACAATTGGCTCCCAATAGTGAATAAAATTCCTTACTTGACATCCTTGTTCTTGGAGAATTGTAATCTTGCGAATATTTTCTCTGTTCCCCTTGCTAATTCTTCTACTTCTCTTAATGCTCTCTATCTCCCTTATAACGGTCTCACTTCCTCTTCTTCAGTACTAGAGTGGTTGTTCAACTACAACACTAGTGTTGTTGAACTCTATCTCTTTGGTAACCAATTCCAAGGTATGATTCCCAATGCTTTTAGCAAAATAAAGTCTCTTGTATCTCGATGATAATGAGTTTGAAGGTGGAATACCAAAATCCTTTGGCGGTATGTGTAATTTAAAAACATTGTCTCTCATACGGGCCAATCTCAATGGAAAATTCCTAGGAATTATTCACTACTTGATTGGGTGTGCACAACACTCAATAGAGATCTTGTATTTAGCATTTAGGTGGGAATCAAATCACAGGAAAATTACTTGATCTCTCAATATTTCCATCATTGAGAGTGTTATCACTTTTTAACAATCATTTGAATGGGACAATACCTGAAAGTTTGGGAAAACAATCCAACCTAGAGACTTTGAGTCTTAATAATAATTCATTTGAATGTGTTATTTCTGAAACCGACTTCTCAAAACTAAAGAAATTGAAGAATTTGGACTTATCGTATAGCCCATTGATTTTCAACTTCAGCTCTAATTGGGTTCCACCTTTCCAATTAGAAAGTATATCTTTAAGTTCTTGCCAACTAGGCCCTCAATTCCCAAAATGGCTTCGAACTCAAAAAAATTGCTATTGGCTTGATATTTCTAATTCTAGAATTTCTAATAACATTTCCCATTTCTATTGGGACTTTTCTACACAACCACAATTTTTGGCTTTGTCTAATAACCATATCAGTGGCCATATTCCAAATTTTTCATTGGAAATCTCCAATTTCTCCTTTATAGACCTAAGTTCAAATAATCTGGGAGGTGAAATACCATCATTTTTATTTAAAGCGGCGCATTTGAATCTTTCCCAGAATATGTTTTTAGAGCCAATCCAATCTCTTTGTGCAATCATAAATGAAGTTTTGATCTTTTTAGATCTCTCCAATAATCGATTATCAGGAGAGCTTCCTGATTGTTGGATGCATCTTGAAGGATTGAAAATTCTCAAATTGGAAAACAATCATTTTTTTGGGAAAATCCCAAGATTGATGGGCTTGCTACTTGGGATTGAAACAATTGATTTAAGCAACAACAGTTTTAGTGGGGGAAATTCCTTCATCCTTGAAGAATTGTACAAAATTGAAATTTATTAATCTTGGACACAATAACTTGTCGGGACAAATACCGATGTGGTTAGGGAGCAACCATCCAAATTTAGTTATCTTTTTCCTTCAATCTAATCACTTATTTGGAAGCATTCACTACAAAAATCGTTGCAATAATATCAAAGTCATTGCAATAGTTTATGCAAAGTGTTACAATAAAATTTGAGGTAATAAGTTTGTGCTACAAAAAAATTTTGTTGCAATAAACCTTAAATATTTTAATGAAAATTTTGATGTAATAATATATTTGCTATTGTAATAAACAATTTATTACTTCGAATATCTTGTAGCAATAGGCTATTATTTCATGAATTTTATTACAATAGATTGTAAAGAATTGACAAAAATAATTTGGGTTCAAATTATTGCAACGGTATTTTATTGTAATAGTTAAAATTTTCATATTTTTTCTTACAATAGATTGTAAAATAATTGGAATTAGATCATTGTAATAATTTATTCATTACAGCTTCATGTTTGTCATTGCAATAGATTGTAAAATAATTAATATTTTAGTTATTGCAATGTTAAATTTGTTGCAATAAGCCATCTCTTTGAAATTTTGATCTATTATAATATATCGCAAAATATATAATTGGCATCAAGTTATTACAATGGTTTCTTCAATTTAAGTTATTAAAAAAAATTTCTAAATTCAATTTAGTATTAAAATCTCTATTGCAACTGAAAATTATAAATTATTACAACTAATTATTATTAATGTAATAATTTACTATTTTTAAGTTACTATTGCAACAACTTTTAATTTTTAGATGTGATATTATGTCTAATACCACTATACTAATTTTGTTGTATTAATACTTGATGTAATAGACTTTATTTTGGTATGGTGATTGCGGAGAAAAATATTTATTTTTTGTTTTTCACTTTGTTATAATTTGAAGAGGAACTCTTAGCTTATATGATATCTTAAATTATTCATTGCCTGAATATTCATATTCTAATTTCTTCAACTTTGCCTTCTCAAAAAAAAAAAAAAATCTTCAAATTTGGATGTCCTTAACAGATTCATGACAGAATTCTTCATTCAATTTCCTGTTAAGAGTAAATATCAAGACAACCAAAAAGAGGATTGAAAGATATAATTTTTTGGCAAAAATGCAAAACTGACCCTCTAACTTTCAATTTTTTTCATTTCAGTCCTCTAACTTTCAGTTTTGTCATTTCAGTCCTTTAACTTTCAATTTTTATCGATGCAGGACTCCGTTAGAACTCAATTAGGGGCTGCCGTTAATTGTGCCAAAACGACGTCGTTTTGACTTTTTTTTTTTTAATAAATTTCAGAATTTAAAGAAAATAAATCTAAAAAAAATAAAACATTGAAGGGTTGTTCCCCTTCCCCTGAAATCAAGATACCGCTTCTCCACAAGCTTCTCCACTCAAGAAATATATCCCTCCACCTTAGAAGAATCATTTTTCGCAATCAAATTCGATATCTGCTTAAACAACAACAAACTCTCATCCGGCGCCATATTATTTAGTGACGTCCCTTCAAATATATCCAGCACCAATTTTCTCTTCACACATTTAACATGATCTCCCACCACATACACCTTGAAAATCACTCTGCCGTGGTTTACAAATTCTTGCATCACAAATGGTTTTTTCAATTTCAATTTCTTCAACTCGTTCTCGTTGAACACCAAGAACATCTCGTTTGATTTGGCATTGCCGTCAACTGACACTAGTTTCGCTATGAATGGAAACTTGAACCCTATTTCTTCAATCAAATCCACAAGATTCTCCAACTCTTCCAATACTCTTTGATTTGGAACGCCGAAGGTTTGGTTTCCTTGAGGGATTTTCATGCTAGTGACCAAATCAAGCATGGAGACATGGTTGTGGAGATGGTCGATTGCTTTCGGTGGGTTGATTACGACGACGTTTGGGTAATGGAGAGAGAGTTGCTGCACTTGGTTGTTCCCTTGAAATCAAAACAAAAAAACCGATTCAAAACTCTATCACCGAACTCAATCAGAAGCGGTAACTGAGTTCCCCAAATTTTTTTTTTTAACAGATTTTTCTTTTTTATTTATTTAAATTCAGAAATTTATTAAAAAGAAAAAAGAAAAAAAAAAGAGCCAAAACGACGACGTTTTGGCTTCGTCGTTTTGGCTCAATTAATGGCAACTCTAATTGAGTTCTAACGGAGTCCTACATTGACAAAAATTGAAAGTTAGAGGACTAAAATAACAAAACTGAAAGTGAGAGGACTAAAATGAAAAAGACTGAAAATTAGAGGGCCAGTTTTGCATTTTTGCTTAATTTTTTTTTTTTTAATACAAAACGAGGAATTTTTAAAAGTTATTTCAAGACCAATTACCATTCATAATATTAGCTTCGATTTCACCTGTGTTATTTGCAATTGCAATCATGAATATGAATTGTTGGACTTGGAGCATTTGTTTCTTCATTACTCATTTGTAAGAGCAATCTATTAGGATTCAGACCTAGCTTTAGGAACAGGTATGCTTGACTTTGTTAGTGTGATTGCTTGAATATATAACAAGTTGGTTAGAACATGTTGAAACTTGAAAAGGAGACTTCAACAGAGGATAGGGAAAGAAATCAAGATCAAGTTGGGGCTGTTTTCATTATCTGTGATTGCATAGAAATCAAGCTCTTCATGAGGGCAATTATTAAAAGAAAATATTTTAGTCTTGTAAAACTATATATTTTGTGGAGATGTATATGGGAGTTTTTTTTTTTTTTTTTTTTTTTTTTTTTTTTATGTCAATGAAAATAATATTTATTACATTTAATTATGTATATTTATAAAAATAGTAATAAGCTGGTAACTTTTTTATTTAATTATTTTATAGGAGTAAGCTAGTAACTTTGAAAATGTATATCAGTAATGACTAACTAAACATATAATTTCCTTTCCCTCTCCCTTGTGTGTGTTTGTTTCTCAAAAAAAAAAGTAATTGTCCCACATTGCTTAAAAGGGTGTGTTATGTGTAATATTAGTATAATTTATCCCACCATCCCTTAAAAATTATCATGTCTTTTCAGTAAAATTGTAGTGTGCCTTTCTGTTAGAGAAAACAGCTTGTGTCCAGTGCTAGTAATCACTGGACACGTGTCCATATCCTAACGGGTCTAGTGGCCACTAACCATTGAACATAAGCCGGACCCTCTGGTAGAATACATTTCCCTCTCCCTTATGTGTTTGTTTCTGACCCAAAAAAAAAAAAAAAAAAAAAAAAAAAAAAAAAAAAAGAGGTAGACAAATCATTCAGGGGAGGAACTACATTGATAGGTGGACTGGGCATGGCCCCACAATTTTGAAAGGGCTGGCCCTCCAAGAATAAAATTTAGCACCCCCACCTAAGTTGCAAGCTTGCTTTGTTAACTTGAAGCCACACCATTTCACTATTTGAAAACGCTAACGTGCTTTTGGGTCGTAAAAGCTAAACCAAACGGACATTTAGAAAAAGGCTAAAAGCCATCTTTAGATGATTTCTGATCTGAGGCTGAGCAATATAAGTATCTTAAATGAACCCCTGGGAGCGGGGTTCATTGGTAGAAGTCTCGGACTGGATCACACCTACATGTTCAGGAGTTACTTAGTTCAAGCCATGTGCTTCACAACAATGCTGTGCCACGACGTGAATAGTCCTAATGCACCTAATGGTGCCCCACGCCATGAGTACTGTGGGTTCAAGTGGGTCGGTTCAATGATTACATGTGTGAGAGATCCTTTTTTTATTAAAAAATAAAAAATAAAAAAAATAAGTATCCCAAATGAATATTTTACTCTGCCTTTGATCACTTTCCCATCAAATAGGCAGATGGGGTCTCCTTTTTGTTTTATGCCTTATGTTTTGTATTGGGCACACGAATAGTACCACTTTCTATAGTGATCTGCAGCATACTGTCATGGAATGTGATCTGTGTATTATTCGAAAGTTGGGACATTTAGAAGCATGGATTGTCTCTAGGTTGTTCTTTTCAAACTTTTGTCGAGAAAGTATTTCGAATGAAGCATAGATTCCGAAACCTACATAATTATGGAGATAATTCCCCCCCACCCTTTTTTATTTGTAATCTTTTTGGACTTGATAGCTATTTCAATAGCACTCCCATCCTTTTACAACTTTGAGATAAAAGCCAAAAGTGATGAGGTTTGAGCTGCTCCTTTCCATATCATAATGGCTTTGTCAATAAAATTGTTGTATGCGTTACAATGCAGCTTTTGAATATCTTTTCAATGAGGAGAGGTAACCAAAACACTGATTTTGTGTCATATTCGAGATTGGATTAGTGTTAATTCCGGATTGGGTATTTTCTCAAACAGTTGGGCTAGGGCTTGTTTGGTTCTTATTCAAAATTTTATTTTCCCTTTTAAACACAACCTAACATGTCCCTGATTATTCCAATATTCCCTCCCACAACATTAGACAAGAATCCAGGAATAGCTTCTTCTTTTTTCTTTTTCTTTTTTGGAGAAGAAATCCAGGAATAGATTTCATGTAGAAAGACTAGCAGTCTAGAATCCTTTCAAATTAAATCAAGTTTTCTAGTATTATGATCAGTTTTGGATAATCTAATTCATTGCTTTATCTTATTTAAAAATAATTAAATTTTTTTGATAGGATAAAATTAATTAAATAAAAATATAATTGTACCTAAAGAAAAAGTAATATTTATATTTTAAATGTATATCCTACCAAACAAACTAAAAAAACAAGTGTAATATTTAAGAAATAATATTTTTTTACAATTATTGAGATGATTTATTATTATTATTATTATTATTATTATTATTATTATTGGAGCAAAGTACTCTCATCTGGATGCACAAATCACAATGAACCATGTTCAACAGTAGTACAATATATATATATATATATATACACTGTTGGAATTTTGTATGTTATGGACTAGCGGAGTCATTGTTTTTTTTTTTAATAACATTTGTATTAGTTAGAGTGTATTTTACTAAGCGTCTGTTAGACTCAATAGTGGATAGTGATCATCACGTATTGTTAATATTAGAGCTTTTTAGTGCACCTTATAATTAATAGTATGGATTTTATTATGTTGCATTTTTTTTTTCTTTTTGAAAAAGTTTCAACATATAGCATCCGCTCTTGATTATGAATTTATTTAATTATAAGCAGCCTTTAATAGAACAGGCTTGCAATTTTATTCTAACTTGGAAAGGTTTCTACCCTCTACTTGCTAAAAGGGAATTTATTATATACTCCTAGAATAATATAAATCCGTACTCCCTTCTCCTACATGAATAGAGGGTCCCACTAATTAAATTAAAATAGTGAGACTCACCATTTATGTAAAGGAGGATAGTACGCATTTATAGTACTCCAAGAGTACCTAATAATTTTCCCTTGCTAAAATATTGGTTTGGCCCATTAAAACCATTACACTCTAATACTGTCTCTCACCCATATATATATATATATATATATATACACCTCTCTTGTGTTGGTAGTGACTAGAAGGTATGTGGGTTCAACCGATTATGGAGAGAGAGAGTTTTGTTGCAAGGGAAGAGGTGTAGCTCTCCTTCCTCTCACACATACCCGATCATTCTCAACATCACTTGAGCTTGTGGCTTCTTCCTCGTGTTCCTGCTTTTAGCTCCTCATCAGGTGTGCTGTGCTTGTCTACTCCTTTATTTTCTTGCAAATATATGCTACTGATGCTAGACAGTTATTAAAGATCCTTTACACTAATGGTTTTGTGGATCTTGATTCAAGTCATTTTCATCGTATCTTTGATAGTGAATAGTGATGTGTCCTGTACATAATGAAATAATAGAAACTCATCCAAATATTTAGAACTTTTGAGATTACTACATGTTCTACAAATTTATTGAACTTCTCACTCAAGAAGAGTTTAGTAACTCAACTAGTTGACACTTCTTAATATTTTCAATTACACTTAGGGTACATATTAGGAGTAACAATATTCGATACGCCCCACGAGTATGACACGGTTAGTGTTTTTGCCGGTTAGTGTTTAGTGTAAACGAGATAGTGTCAAAAATGGGTCGACACACTTTAATAGGATTGATAAATAAGTCAATTTCATGTTAACTTTTCAACCCACAATCAATTTGAAATAACCCAATTAATACAAATAAATGTCAATTTTTCTCTAAAGTAAATTTGAATTCTTAATATATAATTAAGTAATAAAAAGAATTTTAATGGCTATATTGATAAATTCTTTATTGAAACTCTAAAAAGTCATTAACCCTTTTACCTAAAATAAAGAGGAAGAAAAATCCCTTTTTACTTTGTTTCTATTAGATTGTGTATTAAATAGGTTAAAATGGGTTGTATCATTTCAATCCTTTCAATTAATGAATTATGTTAGGGTTGAAGGAATTTGACACGGTTAAATGTGTTGGATGACTCAAGTTAGGGTTGCTTTTTCTTTTTCTTTCTTTTTTTTGGGCTGAAGGAGCCATTGCCATTGGTACGTTGGGTGTATTTTATATTTACCTCGCACCAAACAGAAGCATGTAAGACAGACTCGGCCGCTTGAGTTTTGAGCGACTATCTGTGTCTCTGTCTCTGTCACTGTCTCTCGCCCAACAAAAATGGCCATATCAATCTCAGCATCAAAACTGTTCAAACTCCGCCTACACTCTCCGATCATCCTCCGCCATCTCTCCACCGAATCCAACCCCCCACCATCACCACCACCACCACCACAACACCAAGACCAAGACTCCCTAGTATCCCGAGCTCTCCAACTCCTCCAAGCACCCGATTATGACTCCAACTCCAACACCACCACGCCACTCCAGGAGCTCCTCTTTTCCTCTTCTTCTCCTTCATCCCCTTTCATTTTCCGCAACATCACTCGTCGCTTATCCTCTTCTTCTGAAGCCCTCAAGTTCTTCCACTACCTTCAATCCAACTCTCCTTCACAAGACATCTTACCCTCTTTGTCTTCCACCTTCCAAGCCATCTTCGAGCTCGCTAGCCGCGAACCCGATTCGCATAACAAGTTGTTAGAACTTTATGGCACGGCTAAAGAGCATAATGTCCCACTTACTATCAATGCTGCAACACTTCTTATTAGGTGCTTGGGAAGAGCTGGAATGGTGGACCAGGTCCTTGTTATGGTTAAAGAAGTAGACCCTTCTTTGAAAAACACGCATTTTTGCAATGTGGTGATCGATGTGCTGTTTAGATTGGGGCGTGTTGATGATGCACTCAAGGTGCTCGACGAAATGCTTCAATCGGATTCAGAGTGCCCACCTAATGACTCTACGGGTGATATTATATTTGGGGCCATGTTGAGGAGGGAGTGGCGTGGGAGGAGTATCAATGACGAGGAAATTGTTGGGTTGGTGTCAAAATTTGGCGAACACGATGTGTTCCCTGATACGTTTAAACTTACACAGTTGATTACTAAATTTTGTAGGAATAGAAAGACAGGTCGTGCTTGGGATCTTTTACATGATGTGATGAAGTCTGGTGGTGTGGTGGAAGCTGCTTCTTGCAATGCGCTTTTGACAGGTTTGGGAAAAGGTGGGGATATTGAGAGGATGAATAAGCTTACGACGGAGATGAAAGAGATGAATATTCAACCTAATGTGGTGACTTTTGGGATTCTTATTAATCTTATGTGCAAGTCTCGGAGGGTCGATGAGGCATTGGAGGTTTTCAAGAAAATGAAAGAAGGGAGTGATGGGATCTTGGTTGAAGCTGATGCGATCATGTATAATACTCTCATTGATGGACTTTGTAAAGTTGGGAGGCAAGAAGAAGGGTTGAGTTTGGTGGAACAGATGAGATCACAAAACGGATGTGCACCAAATATTGTTACCTATAATTGCTTGATTGATGGGTTCTGCAAATCTGGCGAAATTGAGAGGGCACAGGAGCTGTTTGATCAGATGAATAGGGAAAGCGTGTTTCCTAATGTGATCACCCTTACTACTTTAATTGATGGTATGTGCAGACATGGGCGGATCAATAGTGCAGTTGAGTTCCTCAATGACATGCAAAGTAAAGGTGTGAAAGGCAATGCAGTCACATATGCAATCTTGATTAATGCCTTTTGTAATGTCAACAATATTGATAAAGCAATGGAATTTTTCGATCAAATGTCAAATTCTGGATGCTCCCCCGATGCAATTGTTTATTACACCTTGATCTCAGGTTTGAGCCAAGCTGGAAGGATGGATGATGCAAGCTCTGTTGTATCAAAGTTGAAAGACGTTGGGTTCTGCCTGGATACTGTGTGCTACAATGTTCTAATTAGTGGGTTCTGCAAGAAGAATAAGTTGGATAAAGCATATGAGACGCTCAAGGAAATGGAGGAAGCTGGAGTTAAGCCTGACAGTGTCACGTATAACACCTTGATCTCCTATTTGAGCAAAACTGGGAATTTTACAACCGCCCATAGAGTGATGAGAAAGATGATTAAGGAGGGTCTTACACCCACTGTTGTCACTTATGGTGCACTAATACATGCATTTTGCTTAATCGGCAAAATAGATGAAGGCATGAAAATCTTTAGAGATATGGGTTCTGCATCAAAGGTTCCTCCCAACACCGTAATATACAATATTCTTATAGATTCTCTCTGCAAGAATGATGATGTAGAACATGCTCTTTCTCTGATGGATGATATGAAGGTTAAAGGGGTGAAGCCCAATATTACCACATACAATGCTATCTTCAAAGGCCTCCGGGACAAAAATTTATTAGAGAAAGCATTTGAACTTATGGACAGAATGATTGAACAGGCTTGTAATCCTGATTATATAACCATGGAGGTGCTTACTGAATGGCTTTTTGCAGTTGGTGAAACAGGAAAGTTGAAAAAATTTGTGCAAGGATATGAGGTTTCTGCTTCTAGTGCATAAATTTTAAAGTGTATCTTTTGCACTGATGAATTATCCATACACAGAGAGAGAGAGAGAGAGAAGCACAGGGTCCAATCTTCTGGACTTATTGCTGTTTTCTGGTTGGAATGCCTATTGGGCTTCACTCAGAGCATTGATTGAAGACCCTCAGTTTCTCGTGTGTGCGCGCTTATTGAGCTCATCCTTGCTACAGTATCCACACATGTCCATGGTGGGTCGAGTCCTTTCATGTTGAACTAATCAAACAAGGAGGCTAAATGTATTCCGAATGCGCATTACTATGTTATATGCTGTCGAGATTTTTGTATGTTGCAAATTATATGCCATTGAGACTTCAAACAATAAGAGCTGGAACTGTTCAACACTTATTCTCAATTATAATTGAAGCTTCTTTTCTGACTTGCCTATAAATATCATTGACAGACATTTTATCATATAGTGTAGTCTTCTTTTGGTGGTTTGCATGACTAGAATGTTATGAGTATGATATGTCTCAATTACTTTTACTAATGTCGTATAGCGTAGTCTTCTTCTAACGCCATGTCTCAATTACTTTTTCTCCCACCCTATTCTTCATCTTTAATATGCCAATCTTTTAGTCCTGAAAGAGGGGAAGGTGTTTACACACATTAAGATACACGATTCTTATTCCACAACAACAATGCCAAGAGCCTTGTAGTTCAACTGGATCATCCTTATGTTTCCAACGGACACATCTAGGATTCAAATCCCCCTCTCCCCCCATCGTAATTATCTAATATATCCAAAAAATAATAATAATAGTAACCAGCGAACCACTATAGGGTCTAGTATGGAGTTTGGACATTTCATTGAAGGGGGGAAATTTTCAAAATTGCAATTTTCTGGTCTAACTAATAATACTTGTCTAATTCTTGGATCAACTATATTTTTGCATTCTTTTTTGTTTTTTAACTCCTACCTTCAGGTTACAAACTTAGGCAAAAAGATTTAAAAAAGAAAAAAGAAAATATTATGTTAGAAAAATAAATACACCAATATGTAAGGAAGCGGTCGATTCAAATGATATGTGTCCAAGCTAACATGTAAAGAATTGTTGATGTTAGTATTATTATTATTATAACTAAGGGAAAAAGTTAATTGTTCCCAGTAGGGAGGTTGATGGAGTAGAGGAGTTGGCTTTGTTATATAGGGTTGTTCCCTACCTTAAAATTATTGCCGAATGGAAGGATAATTATTTGTATCTGGCTTATCCATGTATTTTTCCTTCAATTTTCATTGAATCTCTCTCATATGGCAAACATTTTGGAAAATTGCAGCAGAATATTTTATGGGGAGGAGTGGGTGAGAGTTTAAGTTTCATTTGGTAGATTAGAGTGTGGTTTGTTTTACTCTCAGATTTGGATGATTGGAAACTTTGTTGCATAAACGGTTCTGGAATTTTGCCAAAGAAAGATATCATTATTTGAGGCACTTAATTATCGTAACAAATAGGGAGTCAAGGATAGTAGACTGACAAATTTTGACTGGATACCTTATAGGTGTTGTCTTTGAATAAGCATAAAGGAGGTTGGGAGTGATTTTCTGGATTGCAAATTTCGTATGGGGGATGGTATGGGAGTTTGCTTTCGGAAAGATGTGTGGTGCAGAGATGTTGCTTGAAAAGGCTATTATCCTGATCTATATTTAACTGCTGAAGATGAGTGATGCTTCTGTTTATTCTTATTTAGGCTTATCTGAAGATGGAGAGGTTCATTTAATGATTCTTTAGTTTATTTGTGCTTTTAAGGAATGAAAATTATAAACAGTAGTCTTTCTTTTGGATTTATTATATTCTAATTCCCAATGAGACTAGGGAAGGTTTGCTTGTTTTGGAAACTTAAGCATACCGGTAAATTTGATGTTGATTTTTTATGATTTTTCAAGAGGATCTAATGAGCTAGTATTTCATGGGAAGAGCATATGGCATAACAAAGTTCCTATAAATGTAATCCCCCTCCCCCAATGTAACTATTGATTTTTTTATTTATTTTAAATATAGCTTTTTTGACTTGTATATATGCTCTAAGTAAGATCTTAGCTCTAGATAATCTCATTAAAAGGCATTGCAAAACCCTAAGATTTTGCTCCATTATGTTTATATATGCGCTAGACATATTATATTAGTCATAGCCACTGGAATCATCTGCTTATGAGCCAATTGGTGGGCATCCTATTTGTTCCAAGGAAATCCTAGTTTTATGCTAGCTAAGAAGTTGGAAGCTTTGAAGTTGGATCTAAAAAAGTGGAACGAAACAAAGTTTGACAATGTCACTTTTTAGAAACAGCAACTCTGGAACAAATTGAATGATTTGGATGTTAGAGAGGAGACTCATCCTTTAACAGCCGAGGAAAAGTTAGAACAAGTTAATCTCCTTACTGATATTGAAAAGCTCGCTCTTTTAGAAGAGATTATTTGCAGGCAAAAGTCTAGGATGCTACACTTGAGGGAGGGGGATGCAAATACCAGATTTTTCCATAGAATGGCTAATTCCAATAGAAGAAATAACGATATTAAGAGCCCTATGGTTGATGGAATCTTGTCTTCCAATTAAGGTATGATTGCTAATTGTATTACTCAATTCTTTCTGAATTTATACTCTGAGCAACAAGTTGTTCGACCATTTCCAAAAGTCTTGGTATTTCCAAGGATATCTGATGATAATGCAGATTGGCTAGATAGACCCTTTGAGGAGGTAGAAATTTTTGATGTCAAACAGAAATTTTATGGTGATAAATCGCCTGGACCAGATGGGTTTCCAATGGCTTTCTTCCAAGCTTGCTAGAGGATTCTCAAACCTGATCTTATGGATGTATTTCATCATTTTTTTTTTTTTTTAATAAAGGTTAGTTTGAGAAAAGTTTGAATGCAACATTCATCACTCTCATCCCTAAAAAAATGTAGCAATTGAAGTCAAGGATTTTCGCCCCATTAGTCTTGACACTGTACTTATTGCTAATGAATGCCTTAACAATAGATTGGAAATTGGTTTTCTAGGGCTACTTTGCAAATTAGATGTTGAGAAGGCTTTTGATCATATAAACTGAGGTTTTCTTATGCAGTTACTAGAATGGGGCAGGTTCTCTACTAAATGGCGGCAATGGATTTTCTTTTATATATCTACAATTCGCTTCTCTATTATGATAAATGGCTCTCCTTATGGGTTTTTTTAGAGTTCCAAGGGGTTGAGACAAGGTGACCTACTATCCCCTTTGCTGTTTTTCTTGGTTATGGAAGCCCTTAGGAGAATGTTGGCTAAAGTTGTCCATGAAGGTCACATGTCAGGCTTTGGTATAGGTCGTTTAGAGGGAAGATCTTTGGCAGTGTCTCATCTTCTCTTTACGAATGACACTCTAATTTTTTGTGATGCTGATCTGGATCAGGTTTTGTTTCTTCGTATGATCCTCATTTGATTTGAGTCAGTTTCTAGTCTAAAGATAAATTTGGGCAAGTCAGAGTTGGTTCCTGTTGGTATGGTGCATAATTTTAACTTACTGTTGAATTTTTGGGCAAGTCAGAGTTGGTTCCTGTTGGTATGGTGCATAATTTTGACTTATTGTTGAATGTCATTGGCAGTAAACAAGGTACTCTTCTAATGAAATATTTGGGTTTTCCTTTGGGAGCTAAATTTAAGGATAAGATAATATGGAATCCAATTCTGGAGAAGATAGAACAGAGATTAGCAGGATGGAAATGTTTGTACTTATCCAAAGGAAGTAGAGTCACTTTAATTAAAACACTATCTAATTTACCCACTTATTTTCTATCTTTATTTCCTATATCTACAACTGTTGCTAATCGAATTAAGAAACTTCAGAATAATTTCTTGTGGGGTGGCATTGGTGACAAACCAAAATTCCCTTTGGTTAAATGGTCTACTGTCTACACTCCCAATTCTTTGGGTGGCTTGGGGATAAGGAAGGTAAGACTTTTAAATTAAGTTTTGCTTGTGAAGTGACTATGTGGATTTGGGATGGAGAAGGTTGCCTTTTGGAGGCAAGTGATAGAGGTGAAATATGGTTGTGGATGGGGTAGCTGGTGTACTAGGCATGTTAATGGTCCATATGGTGTTGGCTTGTGGAAAAATATTAGTCAGGGATGGCCTTCTTTTTCTCACCACATTCTATATGATATTGGAGATGGGTTTAGGGTGAAATTTTGGCAAGACCGTTGGTGTGGTAAGACATCTCTTGCAATCAACTATGCTAAATTGTTTAGATTTTGCCGAGTTAAGGAGGTTAGTGTGGCTGAGCTTATGAAGTTTGATAATGGAGTCATGTTTTGGGATGTAAGTTTCTTTAGGGGTGTGCATGCTCAGGAATTAAAGGCACTAGCCGATTTCATGGATACCATATATGGTGCTTCAGTGAAGGAGTTTGATAAGGATAAGATGTGCTGGAAACTTGATAGAGAAAGGGCTTCATGGTTAAGGATTATTATAGTCTTTTAGTGGGCTCTAATGACTATTGCTTTCCTTGGAAAAGTATTTGGAAAGAGAAAATTCCTTCTTGAGTAGCTTTCTTTGTTTGGACTGCTGCTCTAGGGAAATACTTAACAATTGACAATTTATGAAAAAGGAAGGTTTGGATATTGGATTGGTGCTACATGTGCAAGTATAATGGTGAATCGATTGATCATCTTTTTCTTCATTGTTCGGTTGCAATGGATCTGTGGGCTATGGTGTTTGGTTTGTTTGGAGTGAGCTGGGTTATACTGCAATCTATAGTGGGGCTTCTAGCATGTTGGCAAGGCAAATTTGGTCGTCATCGAAAGAGGTATGTATGGTTGATTGTTCCCTAAAAGTTCAATTAGTGTGTAAAACACCTATGAACGTTTAGACCCTCAAATTAAAAATACCAACACAAGCTTATAATCAAACAATATATGTGCAGAATAGGAATATAAGCTAAATCCAAACAAGTAACACACTCTAAATCATAATTAATCACAATAATAGCCGTAATTAAAAGGTAAAGAGAAAAGGAAGAAGATGCAAACACAAAGATAACACGGCGATGTATTATCGAAGAGGAAACCAAAGTACTCGGCGTAAAACCTCTCCGCCGCCTTCCAAGCGGTTAATAATCTACTAGAGAATGAAATTGGGATATATGAATAGCAGAAAAGCCTCCAAGCCTAATCTACCCAGTAAGCCTAAGCCCTCCAGGCTTCTTGCTCCAATAGGGTTACGCCGAATCTTGTCTTCTCTAGCTTATCGGATCCCGCAATAAGCCCATTGCATTAACCAAATGAATTGGTCCTCTCTGAACTGCTTCCCAAGCACCTAAATACCCCCTCACAAAAATGGGTATGGTAAGATAAGGATTTGGCTAAATGTACCTCTCAAGGATATGTCAATGGAGAGGGTGAGAGTAGAGGAATTTGGAGAATCAAATGATGAAAATTATGGATAAGTCAATCTTGTTTTTCTCTAGGGTTTCTCTCTCAAAATTCTCTCTAGAAGCTCTCTACATTTCGTGGATATAAAGGTATTTATAGTAGGGTGTATAAGGAATGCGAATAGTCAATTACAACCAAACAGATTATTTTGGCAACTCGACCTCACAACTGGAACAAGTCGCAAGCTAACTGCCTGGCCAGATTGAAAGTTTTGTCCTATAGTGCAACAATTGGCGTGACCCTTCAGCTCCCCCTGCATGCTTCACACGTGTGCCATTCTGGCGACTTGCCAGTCGCGAAATCCAGTCACAAAACTCTTCTTGAGTGCACACTTCTTGAGCTTTCTTCACACTCTCTCACACACTACCCTTACATAATTCCCACATAAGTACAGGGTATCTAATTGCTAAAGTACAAGCAAAATTGGCACAGAATAAAGCCAACACATAATTGAATAAATTCAACATTACATTCCTCATTGCTTATCGTGGTGTCTTTGGAGGGAGAGAAATAGTAGGTGCTTTGAAGATAAAGAGAGATTCATATCAGACCTAAAACTATTTTTCTTTAGAACTTTAATGGAATGGTTGGCTGCTTTGCGGAACCAATCATTTTTATCTTTTTTTGATTTCCTAGATTCTTATAATTTTTGTTCTTGATTGTTTGACCACCTTGTACACTCCGTGTGTACTAGGGTGTTCCCTTTTTTATATCAATAAACTTATTACTAAAAAAAAGAAAAAAGATGTGCTAGAAGAAACAATGCACTATCATTTCAATGCAGCTAAGGCATCCCAGCTTGTATTCAAATGGTGAGGGTCATTGATATAAACTCCTGAGCACTTCAACTAGAAATTTGAAAAACAGAAGTTTTATCTGGGGTTGAAAGGTGATGGACTAACCCAAGAATTCAATATCAGGCATATCTTTTCTTCATCATTTTGATTTACTTAACGCTGTGCTTTCTATTGTTGCTGTTCTTTTAACGTTCATCTGTGGATCTATTACTTCTCCTCTATATATGTGAGTTGCACATGCCCCTGCATATGTATCTTCTGATAACTTATTCAATTTTGCTTTTGTTACAGTTGAGAACAGTTAGCTTTTAAGTGTTGATAAAATAGGGAGTGATTACCTTGCCCAGCAAGTTGATTAATCAGTGGGATCAATCGATGATGGTTATCCTGTTTTTTGGCATACAGTTTGTTGTTTCAAAGTTAAACCATTACTGTGCAAAAGAATCCAATTCACAAGTTAAACAGTATTTAATCACCCATTAAAATTTACGGTCTCTGATAAATTTATTTGACAAAGAAAAAAGGACAATAGATGCTCCCATATTGAAAGCAGAACAGGTAGACCATATGGTTACCTTATAGAGAAGACTACAATGATGTACTATATTTTTTATCTTATAAGCATTCCAAACTTTGTTAGTTCAAGTTGAGTGCTCTTAGACTACACGATGAAGGGATTTGGTCGTTAAGCCTGGTCCAGGTTTGATATAGCGTAGGCTGAGTATGGTATATTATTAGACTATATAATATGAGAAGTGCAGTGATATATAATCTTTTAACATTTGCAGGTGTTTTTACGTGAAAGTTGATGAGAATCAACGAGCACCATTAAAGGATCCATTGCATATTCCAGTTGGGCTGTTACTAGAGCAAGATCCAAGAAGATCAAAGAAGTGACATTGGGTCGGGGTTTTCTATCAAAAAATCTGAATTTTAGCTTTCTTGGGCAAGTATTCCAATATTGTTTGTTAGGTCTCAAAGCGTGTCGATTGAGATTCGCATCAAAAGTATACACCAAAAAATCCATCAGCCAGTCCTATAAGCCGGATTTACACTCCCTGAGTTCCTAACAATGGTAAGGCTTGTAGAGCATTATGAAAAGCCATTACCTTTAAAGTTCCAATTTCTTAGTTGAAATACTTTTGTGCTGTGCAGCTTCAACCTTTGCTGAATAGAATCAGAAAAATGGGAGAGGACTACAGTAAAACTCCCACACAAGTTTGTTTCTGTTCTTTGAATAGCACATAGCTTATAATCTCATCAGTCATCACTATAGAAGCTCTAAGTTTTTTTGTTTCAAGCCTGTTGAAGAATAAGCTAAGAGCAATTTAGCCAAGAAAGTAATCCATCAATCATCGCTATAGAAGCTCCAAGCTTTGTTGTCTCAAGCCTATTGAAGAATTAGTAAGAGCAATTTAGTCAAAAAAATCCTTATTTTAGTTGTGCTAGGGTACACCAGTATCAAACACTTATAGATTAAGAGTTGCATTTTCTCATTCATTTTACTTATACAAGTTGTAGACCCATGCAATGCACAGGAATATGTAATTATTTTATAATATGGTTATAATGTAGGGAATTTTAACCAAAATTCCCAAACTATGAGAAACAAAATAGATAGAGAAAACACACGTCAAAGAAAACAATCACACGCACAAGACAATATTTACGTGGTTCGGCAATTTGCCTACATCCACGGAGTTGCAGGGATTTCACTATTATCAGGGAAAAATACAATAGTGCACAAGAACACTCTCAAGAAACCCAATTCCCAATACACCCTAACTCTCTCTCACCCACAAGACAAGAAAACACTATTCTTTCTTCTTATGCGGCTGCTAGGTTATTAGGAATTATCTCTAATTCTCACGGCTTGCCAAGTATCACAAACCTAATATATATATATATATATATATATATATATATATATATATGTAGGTCGGCTTGTACTAGGAATTATAATCCTAGTTGAATTGGGTTTCCTAATACTGCTTGTATTTGGTTTAGAAGAATGAATTGGGCTTGGTAATTCAAACCACACACGGCCCACTTCAACAAATCTCCACCTTGGCTTGAATTGATCAAGCTACATGAGCAAACTCCTCCATTAGCTCCACCTTAGCCCTTAAGGGCTCACAAGCTGCAAATGTCAACCACAATCCTCCATAACACAATCCCTTATCCCTGCAACTCATCCTCCTGTCCTCAAGCTAGAAGACCAATTGAAGCTGCGCACAGCTTCAACTTCTCAATAGTGACACCCTTTGTCAACATGTCTGCTGGGTTCTTAGATCCACAAATCTTTTCAAGTATTACCAGCTTATCTTCAACAAGGTAACGGATAAAGTGGCATTTTGTCTGTATGTGCTTCGACTTTGAATGAAAAGCCGAATTTTTGGCAAGAAAGATTGCACTCTGACTGTCACTGTGTAGAATGCCCATCTCCTGCTTCTTACCCAATTCATCTAAGAAACCATGTAGCCAAATCATCTCCTTTCCAGCTTCAGTTGCTGCAACATACTCAGCTTCTGTAGTAGACAAAGTAACAATCTTCTGTAAATTTGAAGCCCATGATATAGCTGTACCACCTAGAGTAAAAACAAACCCAGTAGTACTCTTTCTACTATCAATATCACCAGCAAAATCAGCATCTACATAACCCTGCAGTTTCAAACTTGCACTTGTGAAGTAAAGACATGTATCTGATGAACCCTTCAGATATCTCAGAATCCACTTGACTGCCTCCCAATGCTGCTTTCCAGGCCTACCCATGAATCTACTCACAACTCCCACTGCATGTGCAATGTCTGGCCTTGTACACACCATAGCATACATCAAGCTGCCAATAGCTGAGGCATAGGGCACCTTGCTCATATGGTCTCTTTCTTCCTCTGTCTTCGGTGACTGTTCTTTGCTTAATTTGAAATGACTACCCAAGGGTGTGCTCACTGGTTTTGCTTCATTCATGTTGAACCTGCTGAGAACTTTCTTCACATACTCTGACTGTGAAAGCTTCAATGTACCATTAGCCTTGTCTCTAATGATTCTCATACCAAGGATTTGCTTTGCAGCTCCTAAATCCTTCATTGCAAACTGTTTGGACAATTGCTTCTTCAGATTATTAATCTCCTCAATGCTAGACCCTGCAATAAGCATATCATCCACATACAACAGTAATATAATGTAAGAATTGTCAAAAGACTTAACATAGCAACAATGATCAGCTTCACATCTCTTGAACCCAATTCTATGCATAAAACTGTCAAATTTCTTGTACCACTGTCTTGGAGCTTGTTTTAGGCCATACAAGCTCTTTCTCAGTTTGCAGACTAGATTCTCTTGTCCCTGAACAATGAACCCTTCTGGCTGAATCATGTAAAGGTCTTCCTCCAAGTCACCATGAAGGAATGCTGTCTTCACATCTAACTGCTCAAGATGTAAGTTTTCTGCAGCCACCATTCCTAGTACCAGTCTAATTGTTGACATCTTCACAACTGGAGAAAATATCTCTGTGAAGTCAATGCCCTCCTTCTGCTGGAACCCTTTAACAACTAATCTGGCCTTATAACGTTTGCTACCATCATGCTCATTCTTTATTCTGTATACCCACTTGTTATGCAAAGCCTTCTTTCCTACTGGCAATTCAGTCAGTTCCCATGTCTGATTCCCCAACAAGGAATCCATCTCATCCTTCATAGCTAACTCCCACTTGCTTGAATTCTCATCTCTCAAGGCTTCATCATAACACTCTGGCTCACCACCATCAGTCAACAGGAGATAATTTAGAGTGGGTGAATAATGATGTGGAGGTCTAATGTTCCTGGAAGATCTCCGGACTTCAGCTACAGGTGTACTCTGCTCTACCTGTGAATTTACATTCTCCTTATCTTCTTTACCCATTTTCTGGACAGTACTTTCAGTCAATTCATCTAAGTTGACAAACTCAGATTTCTTTTGATCTATCTCTGCAACATCTGATACTACAGTTGACATGTCCTTGTACATAACCTGTTCATTAAATATTACATTTCTACTTCTGATGATTTTCCTATTTTGTTCATCCCAAAACCTATAGCCAAATTTCTCATCACCATAGCCAATGAAAAAACATATTTTTGACTTTGCATCAAGTTTACTACGAGCATCAGAATCAATATGAACATAAGAAACACAACCAAAAACTTTTAAGTGTGAAAACTTTAACTCTTTACCACTCCAAACCTCCTCAGGAAGTCTGAACTCCATGGGAACTGAAGGTCCTCGGTTTATCAGGTAAGCTGCAGTACTAACAGCATCAGCCCAAAAAGTTTTTGGTAGTCCAGCATGCAACCTCATACTCCTAGCACGCTCATTGAGAGTTCTGTTCATGCGCTCAGCCACACCATTCTGCTGTGGTGTCCCAGGAATGGTCTTCTCCATCCTAATTCCCTGTGCAGCACAATACTCACTAAACCCTCTATCTATGTACTCTCCTCCATTATCTGACCTCAAACATTTTACTTTCAAACCTGTTTCTGTCTCAACCATAGCTTTTCACTTCTTAAAAGTTTCAAATACATCAGATTTATTTTTCAGAAAATAAACCCATACCTTTCTGCTTGAGTCATCAATGAAAGTGATGTAGTACCTTGAACCTCCAAGGGATGCAACCGGAGAAGGCCCCCACAAATCAGTGTGTACTAACTCCAATTTTTCAGCCTTTGGTGTCCTGCCAGTTTTCAAGAAGCTCACCTTTTTCTGCTTTCCTAAGATGCAACTTTCACACATGTCAAAATCAATGGACTTCAATTCTGGTAGTTTTCCTTTTGACAGCAGCATCTTCATCCCTTTCTCACTCATATGACCAAGTCTGCGGTGCCATAGGCTTGTATCAGTACTTGCATCAGCAACTGCAATTGTGTCTCTTGGACTTGAGGTCATGTACAGAGTACCAGTCTTCTTTCCACGAGCCAATACCCTAGCTCCCTTTGTAACCTTCCAAGTACCACCAACAAATAGTATTGCATGTCCTTCATCATCAAGTTGTCCAACAGAAATCAGATTCCTCCTTAGGTCAGGAATATGTCGAATCTTCTCCAGTAACCAAATAGACCCATTGGGCAACAATATTCGAACATCTCCCATACCCACAACATCCAAGGCTGAACCATCAGCCAAATACACCTTACCAAAATCACCTGCAACATAATTCTGTATGATTTCTCGGTGTAGAGTGGTATGAAACGAAGCTCCTGAATCCAAAACCCAATCATCAAGTGGACTGTCTACTGCAAGAAGTAATGCATCTTGTACCTCTTCTGTTACAGCATTAGCAGAGTCATCTTCATTCTTCTTCTTAGGACTTTTGCATTGATTCCTAAAGTGACCTGTTTTCCCACAATTCCAGCATTGTACTTGTTGGCCTGATCTAGATTTACTTCTATTTCGATTAGAATTTCTGGATTTTGATCTACCCCGGTTTGAATTTCTGTCTTTACCTCTTCCTCTTGTCTCAAGGTTTAGGGCAGAACCAGATCCTGAGGTTTCACCTGCATCTCTTCGGCGAATCTCCTCAGCTAGAATTAAATCTCGTATATCATTGTACTTGAGCTTTTCCTTTCCTGTAGAATTGCTTACTGCCATCCTCATTGCCTCCCAACTGTTTGGCAAAGAAGCCAAAATGATCAGTGCACGGATCTCATCATCAAAATCAATTTCTACAGACGACAATTGATTTGTGATAGTGTTAAATTCATTCAGATGTTGTGCTACTGATGCATTCTCTGCCATCTTCAGATTGAACAGTTTCTTCATCAAGTGCACCTTATTGTTTGCTGACGGCTTTTCATACATACCAGACAAAGCCTTTATCAGATCTGCTGTGGTCTTCTCTTTTACAACATTGTGTGCAACAGACCTAGACAGAGTTAACCTGATAACTCCTAGTACCTGTCTGTCAAGAAGAGCCCATTCCTCAGCCTTCATAGCCTCAGGTTTTGTCCCTAAAAGAGGCAGATGCAATTTCCTCCCATAGAGATAATCTTCAATCTGCATCCTCCAATACGCGAAGTCTGTGCCATCAAACTTTTCTATTCCAGACGCCTTTCCTGCTTCCTCTGCCATTGCTCCCACTCAAACCTAAACCTGGCTCTGATACCAGTTGTAGGGAATTTTAACCAAAATTCCCAAACTGTGAGAAACAAAATAGATAGAGAAAACACACGTCAAAGAAAACAATCACACGCACAAGAAAATATTTACGTGGTTCGGCAATTTGCCTACATCCACGGAGTTGCAGGGATTTCACTATTATCAGGGAAAAATACAATAGTGCACAAGAACACTCTCAAGAAACCCAATTCCCAATACACCCTAACTCTCTCTCACCCACAAGACAAGAAAACACTATTCTTTCTTCTTATGCGGCTGCTAGGTTATTAGGAATTATCTCTAATTCTCACGGCTTGCCAAGTATCACAAACCTAATATATATATATATATATATATATATATATATATATATGTAGGTCGGCTTGTACTAGGAATTATAATCCTAGTTGAATTGGGTTTCCTAATACTGCTTGTATTTGGTTTAGAAGAATGAATTGGGCTTGGTAATTCAAACCACACACGGCCCACTTCAACATATAATGTATAATTTGTTCTCATAATTTGCTAGAGGTTGTTTTTTATTTTATTTTTTAAATGATGTGAAACCTCATCAAGGCAAGGTCCCTTGGACTCCCTCTGGAGAGTATACTAAGGATACATGACCCCACCTGCCAAAACCGCATATCAAGTAATCCAAGGAAACTACCACTGGGGATCGAACCTATGATGTTTGGTCTATACCTCATCCCAAGCCTCCAACCACTAGGCTAGACCCTGGCGGGTAATTTGCTGGAGAAAATATATTAGAATCAATTGTCTTTACAAGAAGTAGACTAACTTAGTCAAAACATTAAACTCATCCATATAAAAAATAAAAAATAAAAAACATCATCAACTCAAATCAGAGTTACAAGAAAGACTAAAAATTTCACCCCAAAAAAAAAAAAAAAAGGAAGAAGAAGGAGAAGGAAAGAACGAAAGAGAGCAATCACTTTTGTTTTTGGGTAGGTAGAAGAACATTTCATGAATGGGAAAGAAAGAGGTGCAAAGGGAGTAATGGCAAATTTATAGAAAAGATAAGAAGAGTAAAAAAAAAAAAAAAAGGTAAGGTAACGAATAATAGAGAGAATAAGAGCCAAAGAATGGGGAGGGAGAATGGTTGGAAACAGGTGGCTGCTATGGCATAAGGAAAAAAATTTAGCTTCAAACTAATTTCAAACTATCTCTCTCCATCCAGCTATATGGCTAATGGAGAGACCATCCATTTGTAGTTTTAGTTATATAAATATTTTAATAAGTCACGTTCTTTGTTTAAATAATACACCTGTATAGTATTATAAATTATTAAATCACCACATAGTGAATTGGAGTAGATAACTTCAACTAGTTTTGAGCTAAATTTTGTCCATGGCATAATAAAAGATTAGCAAAAGTAATTGTTAATCCCTCATTATTATATATTGTATGGATAGATTTTAAAAAGACAAGTGACATTAGAGGGAAGCGACACATTATAGTGCAACACATTTAAAACACAATGATGATGTGGCAACGCCATATTTAAAACGTAAAAAGTGAAAAGTGTAAATTGCTACCGTTATTAGATTTTCCAATTTAAGTAATTCCTTAGAGACTATCCTTCAATTAATTTTAAATAAAAAGAAAAGTTAACACTTGAAAATAACAGAATGGACAAGTGTCCTAGAAGATTGAGGATAATACTCCACATGTTATAACGTAATCATTGAGATTTCAAGTATAAGTAAAGGACCATGTTCCAAGCAAAGACACATATCTAATTCCTCATGTTCTTTCACTTGTAATTCACTAGTTTATGGTTATGTGTAGTCTTGTTAAGGTTTTCATGCAAGTAAGTAGCTTTCTAAGTTATAATTTTCTTAATTAGATTGTTAATTATCATGTTGTTGTGATCCTTATCTTTTAGCTTGGATAATGGAATCAACAGCTTAAATTTCATCACTTGTAACCTAGATGAGATGGGTTTGGGATAATAGCATGGATAGTTTAAGTTTCATCACTTGGAAGTTTATATGATTATGTTTTCCTAATGATATGGAATCGAGTTGGCGCAATTAACGTGTTTACCAACGATATGAAAGAATAACCAATGATAAAAGAAAAGTCATCTTAGTTTTATACAAAAAGGAACCCATCCCCTTTAAGCAGCAAAGTCAAAGTCATAAAATCTATAAGACTCAAGGAAAGCCATCGATGCAACTTGTGATTAAAATCGATGCTTGAAATTATGATAAGAACAGTTGATTAGCAACGACAGTCCCGTTTATAAGTTTATTCTTTTCCATCATCACATTCACATTATGCAAATATAATCATGAAGAGGTATTTATGCTTGCTTTTTTTCCCGCATGCTTGTTCTCTTGGTATTATTTCTATTACCATAAATTTTGGACCCAATCAGATTGGTATGAATGAGATGCTTTACGATCCTGATATGACAAAAATTTTCTCCTACCATGAAAAACCTTAAACCCTTACCCTTAGCCATTTCCATTAATGGTGACACTTGGAATTAATCCAAGGCAAATATCGTTGACAGTTTATTAAAGAAATGGAACCAGAATTTTTTATTTTTTCCTCGTTCCAAGAGGATGGTTATAGTTGAACCAATAGATCACAAGGTCCACTACATTTTAACAAATTCTTCAACGCTTAGCTATTCTATAGAGACACATTTTGCAAAATAAGATACTATTCCGTATGAGATATTGGCTCCTCTTGGCCCTTTTCTGTTTTGTTGACTTGGCCACCAAAGAGAGGATTGTGTTTCCAACATAGTCAATCGACTCTTCATATTAGAGTTATTGACCTTTATCAGTATCACACTCACATTTTGGTTTGACCTTTATAAATGTACTAACGGAATTAAATCTATCCACATGAAATGTTGTGTTATTTTAATGTAACCTTATAACAAGGTTTAGTAGCATTTAACTATTTGTCAATGAAACGGAGAATGGTCCATTTCTTTTTTCTTTTTTGGTTTTTTTTTTTTTAATTTTTTTTCATAGTTTCAATAATTATTACAATAAAAATAGAGAATTTAAATTTTACGCGTCTTCTTCAGAAACACTAAAATGTGCTGAGAGCTACAAGTTTTTTTTTTTTTTTTTGTTTTTTGGTTGAACACTAGTAACAAAGTACAAGCAATTTTCAGTTTAATAAATGAACAAACAATAGACTATTAAATTTCTATCTACTCTCATGAACTCTTTTAGCTCTTTAAGGAACTATCGTAAAAGTTATCACTAATTCTTTAAGCCACTACAATTGAGATGCTATGTCATGTTGGAAAGATGCTGACATGACAAAATGCGTAACTTGCTGACAACTTGGGGAGGAACCAACTACAAGAGCTCCTTTCCTTTTCACATCCTTCCATTCTCCAAGTCCCAATCCTTCGTGTCCACGCCTATCCTATATTTGTCTAAAAGGAGGGGGTTGGAGTGTGGAATTAGCCTAGCCGTCCAACAAAATATTCAACAACAAAATCGACTCCTTTTTTTTTTTTCTTTTTTTCTTTTTTTTTTTTTAAGAATAAGATAGAATTTCAACACTTTTGCTCAATAATGATTCATCTTTATCATTAGGCCAAAACTCCTCTCTTATTCAACAATAAAATATTTTATCAATTGAATTAATTGAAACCCACAAAATCGAGTTCTAATACTACAACTTTTATGTCACAACTTGTTGGTGCAAACACAATAATAGTGGAAATAATACAAAAAGAAACTGAATAATACTTTTGAATATTATTAATTTGAAGAGAAAGAAAATACACAAACTAAAAAGAACAAACCTCTCTTCTTCTTTTTTAGTGTATATTGCAATCACTTGGATTGGATCTGAATGAGCCTATTTATAGGCTCAATAGACCTCACGAAATTACTACCCAAAGAAGAATGAAAAGGCACAAACAGATAGTCCATTAAGTGGGTTACCTCCACCATTCACCTTCCTCTTATACACGTATTTAGCTCAATATCTGAGTCAATTCATATTAGTTCATTAATCATCACAATTAAAAATAATAAAATAGTCTCTCTTCTTTTCAATGTGGATTAAATATTTTTACTAACTCCTCATCTTCCATATTCACTCCCACATCTTTACATTTAAGTTGTAATATTTATTTATTTTAATTAATTAATATTAAAATACTCCAACACAACTTGTACCACAACTCTGATATGATAGGCTGTAATAAGACTAGTCACCTATCAATTTTACATGAACCCACTAATTTTTCTTTACAACTCATATTAGCCCATATTAGAGTTTAGAGTTAGACAAAAGTAGTGTTCCTAGACTTTTTATAAATTTTCTTATCAAAATCATGCCACGTCATCCAAAAGGTAATAAATTATGTTAGAGAATCATGAAAAATAATTCAAAAAATTATTTATTATATATTAATACGGTGCTAATCATATTTTGCACAAGATTCACAACATCAATTTTTTAGTATTAATAATTTGGAAAAGGAAACCGATTGTTTTCCATTAAAATTCACTCGCTTCTATTGGTAAACAACTTTACCAATGCTACAAGTCAGTAGCCACTAGGGAAAAGGATGGACCCGGCCCGCCTCACCCTTTGGCTGTAAATTTCCTACCTTGTGCCGTCAACCATTTAGAGCATTCACGCGTCTTTTTAAAACCTTTTTTTTTTTTTTTTTTTGGGATAATTGACTTAATTTTAGTTTAATACTCATTTTATTTATTTATTTTAGTTAATACATATTTTATATCCGCACTCATCTGATTTTAGTTTAATACTCATCATAAAAATCACTTCAAGTTGTTGCCACCTCCTTTTGCAATCTTTGCCACTGTGAAGAAGTGAGACAAAAGCGCGAATCAATCAATCATTGCCTTATTCACCTCCACCACCGCCAAACTCATCAGAGTAGTCACAGTTATTCTGCAAGCTATCAACAATTTGGGTGATAGTGCCACTCATTGCCCGAGCTTCAAGCTACCGTCATCTGCGGCTCTTTTCTGGTAACTAAATCACCTCCATAAAGCAGCAATGTATGGAGGGAAAGGAGGTGACAAATCTTGCTATTAGGTGAAGCATTAGGAAGATTGGTTTAATGGGTTTCATTTTTAACCAAATTGGTGAGTTGTAGAAAAAGTGAAATAGATTTTAGGTTAATTGCAAGGAAAGGGAAAAAGAGAAGAGGTTTACAAAGAGATAGAGACTTCTGAAGACATAATAAAAAACTCTTTTGTTAAGCTACGGTGCTGGGGTTGACATTGGCACAAACAAAATAAGCACTAGCATATATTTAAAAAAAAAAAAAAAACACAAATGAGAAATTTAGGCAACACCATACTCACAACCCTAGTTCCCCCCCAAATTATGTTGCCTCATCCTTTCATGTGGTGCGTGGTAGTGAGGGATTGAACTCAAAGCAGAGGAAGTAACAAGAACGAGAGGAACACCATTTTCAACTAGTGAAGAGGAAGTGAGGGAGGGGAGAGACAACATTTTATTGAAAACATAAAAATAAAATTGCTGCTAATGTGGTTCAAACTAGAGACATAAATTTGCAAACACATGCCTTCCCAGGAACGAGGGATGCCATCACTATTGAGTGAATAGGGAGTGAGGGAAGGGAGAGGTGATTCGGAAAATTATTAGATACTCCCGGAATACCATAAATGCGTACTTCCTCCTCTCATATAAATGGTGGGTTCCACCATGAATTTAATTAGTAGGACCCACCATTCATGTGAGAGGAAAGAGTACGTATTTATGGTACTCCGGGAGTACACAATAATTTCCCAAGGTGATTCTTTGTTAAAAGTAAAAATGGTTGCTAGTATGTTCCATACTTGACATACTTTCCAAAAAAAAAAAAACGTCTTTCCAAATTCTATTGCCTCATCCTTTCATGTGGGGTACGGTGATGAGAGATTAAACTTGAAGTAGAGGAAGTAATAGGAATGAAAGGACATCATCATCCTCATGAAGTAAAAATAAAATTGCTACTAACTTTTTTTTTTTTTTTTGAAGGGGAACAAAGATTCATTGCCACAAGAAATTGAAGTACAACAAGAAAGACAAAAGAAAGAAAAGAGACCCCTAGCTACCAACCTACCAACGCAGGAACAGCAAGCAAAGAAGGTCCCTCCCAAACCAAAAAAAGATTTACCTTACACACACCAGCTAAAAGGCTTATGTACTACCCTGTTGAACTCCCTTTTCAAGAGGACAAAACTAACAGAAATAGATAAAGCCCAAGGATCCCAACTAAGCATCAAAAAGTGCAGCCTATTAAACTGGCTCTAAGACAGAGTCAGTTAAACCCGATTTGACTGTTTCACAGAAGGACTTTTGAGCCCAAGTGTTCTTTTCCTCTGAAGCTTCTTTCCCTCTCAAGCGTTTTGTTCCTATCTCCATCATCTGGGCGAGAGTTTGATCATCGCTTGCTTTTCCTTTCGCACGGGCAACTTTTTTCAGACTGCCTTTACCCAAAATCTGTTTTCCTTTTTCGTTAGCTTTGGCCTGAAAAATCATGCCATCTTTGATAGTACTGGCCGCACTCCTCTTTACTAGGCTGTCTTTCTCATTCTTATCTAAGGAAGCTTTGATACTTAGGCTCCCTTGAGAAATAAAGCTTTTTGGTCCTTGTGAGGTAGGGCCTTTTGGCCCATGAGAGATAGAGCCCCTATGCTCAATTGAAATATCCGGACTTAGATGAGCACATGACTTCTCACAAAAACCCAAAACACTCATAACCTGTCTTGCAGCACCACTCATTACCTGCTCTGAAGTTCCACTGAAGACCCGTACGTCACCAACAAGTTGTCCATCCACACGTGTGGTGTTATCCCTTCCCCAGGTATCACCCTTCTCTGAGTTTTATTTCCCGCCCTCTAGACCTGAAACCTCGAAACATTTCGATGAAGAACCAGTCACCAGCCGGGCCTTTCGCTGCATTCCTTGCTCGTCAGAGACATCATGGATTGTTTCCTTGCTCGCATTCTTTTCCTTGGTTGTCTCTTTTGCAGTCCACCCAACCCTTAACCAGTCCCCATACTGATGGCAAGCACTTTGCCAAACATTGGACATTAGGCAATGTTTATTATCATGCCCAAGCTTCCCACAAATGAAGCAAACAATAGGTGGCCTTTCATATTTAAATGTAATCCATAGGCGTTCACCATTAGAGCTTGCAATATAAGCTCCCCTTCTCAGTGGCTTATCAATCTCCAACTCCACACGGATTCTCATGAATTTTTCCTGATCAGATTGCCATGAACGCCTATCAACTTCAATAAATTTACCTAACTTGCTACCAATATCTTCCCCAACTTCCTGTGACATATGCTCAAAAGGAAGATCCCAAATTTGGACCTAAAAGGGAGAATGGGTGAAAGAAATATTTGTGGAAGTCAGCCCTTTTCTCCATCTACAGAGTAAGAGGAGGTTGTTATCAAAACTCCAAGGCCCACACCTCTCAACCCACTCTAATTGATACTTTGAGCTAAACTTGAATTGGAATATATTATTTCTAACTTCCACTATTCTCATGTTTGAACCCATTTTCCATGCTGATCTAAGGGTGTTCTTCAGACCACGTTGGTTCTGTTGCCGATCAAAGAGAAGCCGCCCAAAAAGACTTAGGGAACTTTCTTCAAGGAGGCCTGAGCTATTTGTGACAGTGATAGGAATAGCTTCTTCTTCTTCTTTTGTGAGCTGCAAGTTCTGTAAGCTATAAAGAATACTTAGATCCATAACCAAGAATTATTTGCTTCTGCCTAAAGAAAACAAAAGACTAACTATACAACCCCTATAATTGAAGGTTAAGGATGGAGCAACTTGTATTCAAACAAGAGAAAATAAACTCCTACTAGAGAGAGAGAAAAGTCTATCTATGTCTTTATCTCTACTGCATTGCTACTAACTTACTATAGCAAGTTAGCATCAGGCATGCCAAATGCCAAAACTTTTGGCATTTGGCACACCAAACACCAATAACATTGCTTCATCAGGTGTTTTAAATCTCAAAATTTTTTGAGACATGCTACATTACCGTTCTAATTATAAAACGGCACTGTAGCAAAATCTCAAAATGTTTAATACTTTTATATTCAATGTGGGCCCAGCCAACTGTAGAAAAAGATTTTTATTTTCTTTTTTTAATCAGTCTTCTCTATCCTCTCTGGTCTCTATCTCTCATGTTGCTCCCTATTTCTTTCTCACTCTCATTTTTTTATCTCTCACTCTCTTCCTCTCTCGTCCTCACTCTACTCTGCCAACTTCAAGCCATTGTTGTGCCACCGATGTCCCCTGGAGCTGCCGCCCGCCGATCTTGCCTAGAGCTGCCGATCTCTTCTCTCTCCACACCTCGCCAATCTCTCTCTCTCTCTCTCTCTCTCTCTCTCTCTCTCTGGTGGTTGTGGCAATGTTTCTAATGGTGGTTGGTTGTTTTGATTGTTGGTGGTTAGCTGATTTTGGTTGATGGTGGTGGGTTGATCGAGTTGTGGGTGTGAGATTTTGGATGAGTTTGAGATTTGGGATGGGCTCAGATGTGTTGTTTTTGTGGCTGTGGATGGTCTCACCAATACCGCCGCCAATATTGGTTATGGTGGTTGATGTTGTGGTGTTTTTTTTTTTTTTTTTGGTAGCAATGGCTAATATTGGTGGTCAGTGGTTGATTTTTTGGGGGTGGTCGGTGGTTGTGGGCTGTGGCGGCTAATCTGTGGGTGTGGGTGGTGGAGGATTTTGTTTGTGTGTGTGTGTATATATATTTGTAAAAGTTTTTTTGGATTATTTTAATGTGTTAAATATATTATTTTAACTTGTTGAAAGAAAAAATAGAATATCTGATGAATGGGGTATTGTAAAGTGGTGTGTTAAAATAGAAAATGTAGGATTTTATGTGTGAAAATGGCATTTGAGATAGAAGAGCTGATGAGAATGCTCTAAGAGCATTAGCATTGGGAAGTGTAAAAACCCCTCAATTGCTATTTTACCACCTAAACCCTTAAAAACATGCAACATCTAGGTGGGGGTATCTAAAAATTTATACCAACTTGCTATAGTAAGTTGGTATCAATACCAACACACTGTAACTAGTTGCTAAATGGTAAATAATATTTTTTTTCCAAAAAGTAGTTTTCTCTATCTTCATTTAATAAAATAAAATAAAAAACTCACTCTCTCCTCTTTCTCTCTCTTTTCTCTGCCTCTCACCCGTTCATCTCTCCCCTCTCTCATTGCTCTCCTCTCTCTCTCTCTCATCTTTGCTTAGTCCCTTTTGGTGGTGACACAGCAGTAGAGGCTTAAAGGTGACAGCAGAGGCTTGAATGCAACATAGCAGCAACGGCTTGAAGATCGTTTCTGGGTTTTGCTCGTTATGGGTCGTGGGTTTGTTGAATCAATGTTTGAGGCTTGGGTTGGAACGGGTTATGGGTCATGGGTTTGAATGGGTTGTGAGTCTTGGGTTGTTTTTGGTGGTCAGTGGCGTTGTTTTTTATGGTCAATGGTGGCAGAGGTTTGGACTTTGGGTCGGGGGTTTGGGTGGCACATATTAGAGTATCCACAACAGATGTGCCCAATGTGCCAAATGCCAAATATTTGGCACATTTGGCACACCAAACACAAAAACGGAGCATTATCAGATGTTCTAAATCTCAAAAATTATGCCACATTCTATAGTACCATCTCAAATATGAGACAGTACGGACAACAATTGCAAAATCAAATATTATTATTTTATTGCGTTTTTCTCTCTACTCTTCCACATATATCTCTCTCTCTCTGTCAACTCTATCTCGTTTCTTCTCCACAACTCGCCACCGATCTTGCTACCTCATGCTCCAACCCTCGTCGCTGACATCCACAGCCCTCACTGCCTACCTTTAGATCTCTCTTAATCAGGTTATGGGTGTGAGATTTGGGATGGGTTTCGATGTGGGTTTTGGGTCAACGTTTTGGATCGACATTGTATGGGTTGTGGGTCAAGGTTTTGGGTTGATTGGGCTGGGGTTTTAGGCCGATCATTGGTTGAGTTTGGTTGGTTGATTGAGTTTGGGTTGGCATTTTTTCATCTCTAGTTTGTTGGTTGGTTGAGTTTTTTTTTTTTTTCTTCTTTTGTTGAGGTTTTTGGATTTGGAATTTGTTGGTGTTGTTGCTATTGATGTTGTTGATCGGCGTTGATGTTGATGTTGTTGCTGTTGTTAATGATAATGAAGAGGAGATATTATATTATTTTAATATGTAGTAAATATTATTTTAATGTATAGAATTGAATGATAAAACATCTAATAAATTGGATATTGTAAAATAATGTAGTAAAATAATAAAGTAGGCTTTTAGTGTGTCAAAATGACATTTTTTTATGGAACATCTGCTACGGATGCTCTTAGTGTTTAGGTGGTTGTAGGAATTGATTTGGGGGTAATAGGTTTCAATTTTGGGTCGGTGGGTTAGGATTTGGGTGGGAGTGGTTGGTTTGATCAATTTTCAGTGATTGGGTGGTGGTGGCTGAGTCACTGGCAGTGGTGGGTTTGCTAGATGTGGTGTTTATTGCTGGGTTCACTTGAGAGAGAGAGACAAAGATAGAGACAGGGAAATAGAGAAAAATGAGTTTTTTATTATTAATTTATTATATAGTTTATATTATTTTATTGGGTTATATGTACAAATAAGAACTGAAATATTGGGTGTATTATTAAATAAGTTGATAAAATAAATAAAGTAGTGTTTGAAAATATAAAATGAGTTTTCTTTTACATTCTAAGATGTGAATGCTCTAATGTATTTCAAACTTTGAGACATAGGTTTGCGAAACACATGCGTTCACCATAGGTCCTACTAAGTGAAGACAGGTTTTTATAAGAGATCTTTATTAAACTGATTCTCTTAAACTATGGGTTTTAGGACCAAAGTTTTCTAATCCTAACTCCATGCAAATTGTAAGTGATAATCATTCAAAAAAAAAACCAAGCACATGGCAAAAAAATTTGAACCACAAACAGCAAGGTAAACAAAGCAATTAAATTAATCACTAAATTTACTTTACTCCCACCAAAACAAAAGAGATGAAAAAGAAAAAATAATGATTTTATCTACCAAATTACTTCTCCGATCCACAAAAGAGAATATCTTCCCTTTTCCCTACTCTAGAAGACTCACTAACAACCATAAATTTAGATTCCACCCAATTGTTACCACTACCAGATACACCACCTCTCTCTCTCTCTCCCTAAAAACTGTGTCTACGTGTGTGTCACAAAAAGCATAATCCACGTCAGCATTTTGAAATTTCTTCAAGTCAGCCAGCATTGTTGGCCACCCAGTTACTACAGTTAGATATAGGAGCAAAGCTCGCCGGAAAGTTGTCGGGAAAGTAATCTCCGGTGCCCGGACCTTCGAACCCATCCAAACCCATGAAGAAATCATCGTTTAGAACCATATCCGATATCCCAAACTCGTCTCCTTCTTCGTCATCTTCCTCCACCAAATCCTCTCTCTCTTCTTCTTCTTCTTCTTCTTCTTCTTCTTTGCTGTCCGTGGTTGTACTCTGAGTCTGAGTCTGAGGTACAGCAAGCTCTTCATCGAACGAGGTTTCTGGGGAAGAGTACTGCTTTTGGGTTTTGTTAGAGTCACCAGCGGTGACGTTTTGGGGTGTCAAGGGCTTCTGACGCGTGGACCCAGCTAGTGAGTTTCGGTGCGTGGGAGCTGGGTGGTTGTGCTCTCCTGTGTATGTCACTATGAACATTCCCGGGTCGGTTTTGTTTCGCTCCACTTGTTTTCGGGCCAAACACCCTTTTGAACTACTACATCTATAATAACCCCTATAAATAAATAAGAAACAAAATAAATTCAATTATTATTTGTTTATTAACAAAAATATATAGAAGAGAATGTTGAATTAACTAAATGCATATCCAAAAAATTAATGATTATAATATTAATCAAAAGTAAAGAATTTGAGAGACAAACCTTGGATATGGGGATCCTTTGATGGGTTTTTGGCCATATTTTCTCCAAGCCCATATGTCTGAAGAGAGACCCTCGGCTGGTACATGACAAACTTTCTTAAGGAGATTCTTCCTGAAATAGAAAATTCTATAATTATTAACCAGCTTAAAAATTATTATCAATCAAAGAGAAGATTTTAAGAACTGGGTATTTTTCGAATCTATGATTTTGGCTAATAAGTACTAAAAACAAAAAGTTGTCAAATTTACCTTCTTTTGGACTTGGGGTTGGAGGCAGAGCCAGATTGAGACTGTTTAGTCTGTTGTTTTTGTTGTTGTTGTTGTTGTACTTGATGTTGATGTTGTTTTTGTTGTTGTTGTTGTTGTATTTGGGGTTTGGATTCAGTGAAAGAGGAAAGGGAATTAGAGAAGGATGTGAGAGGGGAGGGTTGTGGAGAGAGAGGCTCAGATTTGGGGAAGAAAGGCTTGCAAAGCTCATGCAAATCCAAATCCTCAGAAACATGTCGTCTTGCTTCAAAGGGATCTGAGAATGAGAAAAGTTGGCCTTGTCCTAAGCCAAGTTGTTCACCAACACCACCAGAAAAGTATGAGTTATTATTATTATTGGAATAATGAAAATTAGGCATAAAAGATGTACTGGTGGTGGTGGTGGTGGTCGTCGTAGTGGCGGTGGTGGTGGTGGTGGAGGATGAGTTAGTGCGAGAAGCGGTGGAGACACAGCCTCTGACCACAGCTTGTAGATCCCAATCTTCTTCCATAGCCTTAGAAGACAAACCCTGTGAATCTGTACCTTAATTTGTCTCCGCCAACACTGTTTGAAGAAAGAGAAAAAGAAAGACAAAACAAGGCGCTGACTTTTGATGAAGAGAGAGAGAGAGAGAGAGAGGGTTATCTTATTCTTATAAGGGTGTAATGAGTGGGAGAGAATTATATATAGAGACAATGTTGGTAGGAGAGAGCGAAAGTGGGTTTCAATAGTCTAGAGAGAGAGAAACCGAGAGAGAGAAACAGAGGGCAATTTCATTTGGCATCTCTATGCGTATCTTTTGTGCTTTCTTTTTCTTCGTTTTTTATTCAAACATGTACCCAAAAAAATATTGGTTTTTGGGGTTGACTTGTTCAAATGTCAAAGGGGTGGGATTTTATTTTACGAGGAAAATTGTACCACACGCTCTTATCTTTACTAAACTGCACACACCTCGTGAGTTATACCGACAATGAGGAAAAAGAAAACGAAGTGTGTGGAAAAAAGTGGAGGCCAGTGAATTTGTTTTCCTTTGTTTTTTTTTTTGGGTGCGCTCATCAAAAATCATAGATGCCGCTTAGTGGGTAGGTATGTCTACGTGTCCTCACGCGCTTATTTTGCGCCGTTCTTGAATAATAATGGCTACATGGGGATGGGGATGGTGTTTTGAATCAAAATTGGCAAGAAAGAATCAATCACTATAAAATAATGCTGTAAATGTATCTCACTTTGATTCTATTTAATTTCATTCTATATTTATTTAGTTTCATTAAAATTTCTATAATTGGTTTTTTTTTTTTTTTTCCTTGTGAGTTTCTTTAAAGTGTATTTATTTTTAGTGTTGCAACATTTAAACCGACATGTTTAATTTATAGTTTTTAATTTTTTTTTATACTTTTTCTTAACTCACACATAACTTGATTAAAAAAAAAGCCTTGATCCTGCCTTTAGTTTCAGCTTATCTCATCAGATCTCTAATGTCTTGTTTCAATAAAATATATTTAAATTAAAATAGCACAAAAAAATAAACCAGTGTAATAAACTCTATTCTCAAATCTCAATTATGTAACTGGCAACATCTATTTAATTATCATATTCATAAGTGTCAATTTTATCTTTCACACAATAATTAAATTAAAATTATTGGATCCAAAAATTAGGGCTTAAATTTGGTTGCGCAGCAAATATATGTTAGGAGATTACAGTACATTGCATGTATTGAATCGATACATCAATCATATTACATAAAAATACAATATCAATCAAATTAATAAAGATTCTAACAATGAGAATCCCTCAATTACTGATTTTGAAAAAAAAAAAAAAAAAACCCACATGGAAAATATATGGATGCCACCGATTTTGATGCTTGTTTACTCAAAAAGAAAATATCCCAAAATTGTTTTGATATTTTGTTTGGTCCTTTAAATTAGGCCTAGGCTGGTCTAGTCTAGACTCTAGTATTAGTATACACAATTTGACGTGGTCTCCACATGTTTAAATAATAAAGCGAGTTGTACATGTCTATGTATTCGAGCAAGTAGTCGGTTTGATTGAAAAGTTTTGGTCCAATTGTGAGCGATGATCCAACGGCTGAAAAAGAGTTCAGACTAAACATGATAGAGCGCGTGGATTGGCGGTGTAAGTGTAACGAGTTAAAATTTGGGGTGGGCTGACAGCTTGCAGATTTTATTGGGCCCACATCTTTTACAAAGAAAGAGTCTCAAGAGTTACCAGCAGCGCGTGGGTTCTGACTTTAATGCCCGCAACTTCCTCTCAGTCCCAACTCCCGAATCCTATGATATTGTTTAAAAAACAAAATTAGTATTAAAAATGTTTATAAGTAATAACTTATTAATTTTAGTCTATATATATCGAAAAGTTTTCACAAGTTGTTTTGTACGGTTTTATCAATTTATGAAAAATATTATAGTTTTTTTTATGAGAAAAAAATATTATAGTTAAATTTGTATCATTAGCATTTTTTTTTTTTTTTCAAATGGCTAGCATTATAGTGCCTCAAACACAGTTAAGGAGACTTGAAACAAGTCTTGCTTACGGGAAAAATAACCAAAATTTATAAAAATTTAGAGTTTATGTTAAAAGCGGGTTAGATCCCTATAAATAATTGCTCGACTGCATTATAAAATTCTACCCTAACAAATATACTTCAACACTCATCAATATGACCTAAAATATATAAATAAATAAACCTATCAAATTGTTGTGATACTAAGGTGGCAATGTTTTACATGGCATAGACATGAAAAAAAATTTATAAGTCAGTGTTTAGTATAAATAAATTAGTGTTAAAGTGGGTCAACCCGTTTTATCAAGATTATAATAAATGTCAATTTTTTTGTTAATCTACTTAATCTACAATTAATCTAGCTCAATTCATTATTCATTTCTAGACAAGTTGACATAATTTCATATAAACCTAATTAACTCATTTAAATGTGTCATGTTTATCCAACATAAATTTGAATTTTAAATATTGAATTTAGTAAGTAAACACATTTAAATGATATATTAGTAAATTCTTCTATGAAATCCTAAATTCCATAATCCTTTTACCCAAAACAAAGAAGAAGAAAAAACTCATTTTATTTTATTTTCCTTAGATTGTATGTTTCAAAATTTGAACGAAACTTTGTTGGATTGAAAGAATAAATTTTTTATGATATTTCTTTCGTACTTTAATTATTGTTATTATAAAATAGAATTTGTATAGAAGTTGTTTATAACATCCACTCCATGATAATTGTTTTTACAATTAAGTCAAAACATCAATTGGTTTTTAGAATAAACAAATTCGATTATTTTACAGTAATAGACTATACCAATTGAGTTATCGAGAACCCATTATATACTCATTAGTTAAATAAGTTAGACAATTTTATAAGTCGCCACGTAATAACTTAGAAAAGATTCCTCTAACTCCTCCACTAACTGGTTGAGAAGTAAACTTTTGCCTTACTATAGATAACATGTTAATCATGTCAAAATTTAAGCCATATTTATTAAATGGATTAAAATGGGTCATGATCGTAAAAAACAACAAGTGTTTCTATAAACTCAACACAACATATTTATATTTATTAAGCTTGTTTATATATGTCAATCCATTTAATAAACATTAGGAGTAAGAGGGCTTAACACAATTATTAAATGGATCGTGTTCATGTTCATGTTGTGAATATATATAGCCAAATATCTCTGCTCAACACAGCACCAACATGACATGCCAACATCTATCTAGTTCTATTATGTATGATTAAGTTAACATACATCCTCAAAACTACATATATAGGAGTGTATACTATAGGATAGTAAGGAAGACACGTGATCTTTATGTGAGTATTATAAATGGTCTAGATCTTTGAGACACACCAAGAACTATGATCGATTCCAAGACAATGTTAAATGTTGATTTTGAATCACTATAAGTGGATGGCACGAGGCTTCGGATTGCAAGTGTGTGGTGTGGGGACGGTGACATGGGTGCAAGTCTACAATTTGGATGTGTCGACATTTGACTCAGCCCAACGCGGACCCAAATGATTCTTTTTCTGTTTTTTTTATGGGCTCGACCGTCCTCTCGCTCTCCTTTTTTTTTTTTTTGAGAATGACTCTTGCTCTCCTTTTAAGCAATTTGTTTCGGTTGACAAGTTGATATTACTCCCATCAAGTTGTTGTTGGATGATAAGCAACAACAAAAATAAGTACAATTTTTTTTTTTTTTTTTAAGATTAGGATTTTCATATTACATTATTAGAATAAAATACTATCAAAATCTCCGTTAAAAGAAAAAAATATATAAAATAAATAAATAAACAAAAATAAATAAAATAACACTATCAAAATCTCGTTCTTTGTTCTTGGATGACGGCATTGTTGGATATGCGCAAAGCATGCCATCCCAAAAAAGAAAAATAAAATAAATACTCCTAAAACAGAGACAGGATATATATATATATATATATATATATATAAAAAGTTTGAGTACAAACCTGTTTGGAGCTATCTTTATTCAATCTCTTTTCTTTTCTTTTTTTAAGAACCATAATCAAATTTCTTCAACCTACTATATGAAAATTAAATAGTTTATGTAATTTTAGTTATACGATTTTTTTAATGGGTCATATGACTTGTTTAAGGGTAAAGTTTGGCTACAAACTTGGTTGTAGCCTGAGGCTACAACTCCACTTAATATATTTTTATTGGATGTGAATTTTAACAAATTCACCATTGGAATACATTTTCTTCTTATATCGTCCATACTTATAAAATTTCTAGAAGATTAAATATTCATAACTATGTAATCAATCAAATATTTAAATTTCAAATTGTTGTAATTTAAAATTTAGCATAAAAAATAAGCTTATGAATTGAATAGTAAATAATATATGATTGGCACAAAATTTGACATGTATGTTAAGAACATAAAAAACATGCGATCCAACGATTAGATTTTCAAAATAAGTAACCATGTTAATTTGCAAATATTAATAAATAAAATTTCAAGTTAAAGAATTTATTGAAAACATACAAAATTTAATTAAAATTGGTTAAGAGAAGATCAAATCTAATTTAACCAGGATTTGTTTGGCATTGTCGTGTTCTTCTTTATCCAAAATAAGGTGAGTTCTAATTAATATATATTAATATTGTTTAGTACTATTTGTAACCCTAAAAACTAATTTTAAAATATATATGATGATACAAGGAAAATTAATGAGCCAATCATCCATCTAGAAGTATTGGAAGACTTGCAAGAAGGAAGAATGCTATCAGAGGGTACCGGTGTGGTGTTGACCTTAAGTTTCTTCGATACTTAAGTAATTTTGGAACTCAGAAACCCAATAAAGCTCAAATGGCAGTAGTTTTTGGGTTAATGACATATACTTCAAAATGAAGGGGATCTGGTTATATAGGGGTCTTGGGCTAACCACCTTCCATGATGTTAGCCATTTTCTTAATTGGGCATGATGGAAGATGTGGAGTTAATGATAGCAAGATTCACAAAGTTTGCACCCTCTATTTCATAATGTGGATTGGTGGGCGAATATCTTGTGCTTAAATCTCAGGGTCTATAAAGCACGGGTGCATTTCTGGGTGCGGGTGCAAGTGCAAGTATAGGACACGGCAATTTTTGAAAAAGTTGGGTGCGATGATTAAAAAATTTCTAAAAATTTTATTTATATTTTTAATATATTGCTAAGCATACTTTTTCACATTATATAAACATATACCAAATTTAAGAGCATAATAACTAAAACATGATGTTCATAAATTAAATACAACCCACAAGTTTGAAACTAAAACATTCCATGATGTTCAGAAATTAGAATACAACTCACAAGTTTAAAACTAAAACAAAATAAAAGATAATCAACAAGACAATCAAATACCACCACCATCATCTTCAAGATTAATAGCTTCACTTCGAACTTCACTTTCACTAGTAGTAACACTAGTACTAACACTAGTACTAACATTCCCAATAACCATGGCCTCCAACTCTGGCTCATCAAGTGTAAGAGCAACATTCTCAAGAATTCCAACTCCTCCATGTATGTCACTCTCATTCCAAGAATCTCCTGCAATATCCCACATCTTTGTTGTTGTATTTACGTACTCTTCATTGCGCCTTGACAAGAGTCAAAGATTAGAATGCACATATACCAAATCCTCAACGTGTGTAGGAGCCATTTTGTTTCTTTTTAAAGAATGAATGAATTTGCATGTGCTCCAATTCCTTTCAGCACATGAGGATGAACAAGGTTGTCCAAGAAGTTTAATGGCAAGGGCTTGAAGAGTTGGAAACGAGGAGCCATGGTATTGCCACCAAACCAACGGTTGTAAGGCCTACCTAGGCATCTGGTGAAGGAAACCTCCCTCCTGAAAATGCAGCAAACTCAACTTTCACCACCTTTAAGTCATTATCATCTTCAAAGTATTGATCCAAACACTTGCTCATTTCCATAGAAATTTCATGATCCCGATGTAGAGAGATGCGCTTTGGATTCTCCGAAAGCCATTCAATGGAGTAATACCTAGTTAAAGATTAAAAACAAATATAGATGAAACGTGTGTTTTACTAGAAGAGGGAACTAAGGAGAGTAGAAAATAAATGTACTTACTTAGGATTTAGAGAATAAGCCAAGCAATGTAGTGGTGTGCAATTTTTAGTCCATCGATCAATGAGTATATCATACACCACACCCCAAAATGAGCTATACTCATCATCTTCTAAGCCTTCTTGCTGATATATTGCTACCTTCACCTTCTCTATCATTGAATCCCACATCTCATACACAAGATAAAGACAAAGTTTATCTGTGTCGGTTACTCGTAGCATATCACAAATAGGTGTTGTGAATTCAAGGATATAATCAACATTATCCCACCAAAGATCACTTAGAATCATATCTTTCACCTTTTGAGCTTTTCCAACATCATCCTCCCCATAAGAAGCCCATTGGTCAATAATAGCCATGGCTTGAAGGCATCTTTTTATCAACTTCAACATTTTTAGCATTACAACAACTGAAGCAAATCTAGTATCAACAACTTGGAGCAGTTTTAATGGACAAAATTCATTAAACATTGCCAACTTCATTGAATAATTCATGACAAAAACATGTATAAAGGATGCATCATCAGCAATACGTGTAATCCAACTACATTCCTCATATGTAACTTCATTATTTTCAATGTTTTTTGCTACACAAATATTCTTCAAAGCTAGATTGAGAGTGTGGACAACATAGGGTGTCCAAAATATTTTAGGATACTCACCTTCAATAAGAGCTCCAGCAGACTTCATCACACTAGCATTATCAGTGATGACTTGGACAACTTTTTCATGTCCAATCTCTTTTATAGCATCCTTCAACACCCCAACAATATAATATTTGTCTTTGAACTCACCTGACCCATCAATTGCCTTTATAAACACTGGACCCCCATCTGATACAGCCATAATATTAATAAGAGACTTCCTTTGTGGATCTGACCATCCATCAAAAACTATACTTACACCATTTTTAAGCCAAAAGTCTTTAATTCATTTCAAAAGTCTTTCAACATGGGCTCTTTCTTTTTGCAAAAGTGTTGTTCTCAAGGCATTGTATCCAGGAGGAACATAACCCCGAATGCTATAGGTAGCAGCATATGCATAGGAACTACAATAATATGGGTTCCTTGCAATGTTAAATGAAAGCCCACTAGTGTAAAACATCCTAGCAATTCTACTATCCAATTCATGTCTAGCATTATTCTAGAATGCTTTCTCCAAAGGAGAATTCACAGTCACCTTCCTCCTCTTACCATCAACTGGATTTGTACTACCACTCCCTTCCTGTCTCTGAAATGAGGGAATAGGTATAGGCCCACGGCTTGGGGGAGGTGGGGGTAAGGGAATTTGACTTCTTTGTTCTCTCTCTAACTTATTATTCTCAACTTGCTCATGCATTCGTTGCATTTCTAGCCTATGGCTCGATGTCACCTTAGGGCATGCTTTAATATCTTTATTAGGAATTTTTAATAAATGAGCCTTAACCCTATAATAGGATCCCAAAAAAACTACACCACAATAGTTGCACTTAAAGTGTGTATTTCCACCTAATTTAACAGTAGAACCAGGTGGTTTTTCTAATTTATTCACATAATAGCAAAGAGGAGCTTCATCATTTAGCACTTCTTGATTAGATGAAGGTGAAGTTTCTGTGCTAGTAACTTCATCCATTGCAAGTTCAATAGATTCAATTTAACCTACAAATAATAACTATTAACTAAATAAATTAATAATAAATCAAACCCAAGTCACAACTCACAACATTACAACTTATATAAAAAATTAAAAAAAATCAGATCACAGTTCACAGATTCACAAATCACAATGAGTAATAACTATTAACTAAATAAAAAAATCAAACCCAAGTCACAACATTATTACATTACAGCTTATATAAAAAATTTAGAAAAATCAGATCAGGTGAGATGAACTTCAAACTAAAAAAATCAGATCAGCTTAAGCTTAAAAAAATTGAAAAACTAAGATTGAAAGCTTTAGTTTGATGCCTGAGTTAAGACTCTTGAGAGTAAGTCAAGCTTGAGAGTTCAGACTTGAGTTGAGTTCAGAACTTGAGATTGAGAGTGGGTTAGTGAGGTTGTAAGTGAGTTGAGAGTGAGATTGTTTGTGTGACTGAGTGGCTGAGTGTCTCACAACGGAGACAGAGAGCAGAGACAAAGAGGTAGAGAGCACAAAGACGAGTGAGAGAGAGCTGAAGTTTGAAGTGAAGAATGCGTGAAAGAGTTTAGGGTTTGTTATTGAGTTCAAATGTTGCGTTTTGCACCTTTTTTTTTTTTTTTTTGAATTTTGGCCTGAATTGGCAATTTCGCCCTATACGGCCCGAGTCGACGCGAGTCAGAGAGAGTCATGAAATGAAAAAAAAAGTTGGACGCATCCCTCGCAAGTTGCCGCGTTGGACGTGGGTGCGGTAAGCATTTTGCCACATCCGTGCATCCCAGCCTAGGGATTTCCATAAGTGTACTTTCATCAAAGCGTAATTGTTCAGAGGGTCGAACAACCCATGTTTAAGTCCGCCCATAATTCATGTTGAATGACATAACACCTATGTCGAACGAGTGGCATGGCTTGATTGAAAGGGCCCCGATGCTAGGTGATGGAAAGTCAAACGACTAAACACCTATGTTGGATAAGTGGTGCATCTGGGTTTGAGAATCCTTGATGTTAGGAGATGTACATGTCAAATGGACATGGCTCTGTGTCAAAGGGTCATCTATGTCACCCATCATCTGAATGATTGGATGATTGGGAAAAATGGTTGGATGAATTAAGTGTCCATTTGAGAACAGCTTATTTAACTGAAACTGAAAACTTTTTGCTGAAAATACTGTAAATAAAGGTAAAAGTTAGCTGAATAGTACAATGGGACCCATGAATAATACCAAAAAGTGAAGTGAGACTCATGAATGATAGCAAAAATAAGCTGAAATTACAAATCAATATATATATATAAAAGCAAAGACCTCATTTGGGAAAGTATGAGGTTCTGCCAAGTGGCACATTATATGACATTCTTTTCATTGAGGCTTCTACCTTATCTAAGTTTAGCATTTATGTCAAACTATTAAATAATGACAAATGTATTTATTTCAATGTATTAATAAAATTTAAAGAATTTGTATACATTTATAACTTTATATGCTTTGAATTGATACGGATGGATATAAAAAGTCATAGGAAATGTAGGAATTAAAAAAAAAAAATCAATTTTCTACATAAGACTAACTTCAATGCAAAATTGCAACAGTCGGATTCAATGAATTGGGTAAATATTATTTGTCTCCACATTTGTCCAATATAAATCCCCATTTCCATTGGACTTAAAAATTAAATTTCCATAATTTTCTCACAATATCTTTGTTTTTCTTTCTAAGAGGTATGTTAATTTTCAAAATATTACGTTCATCTTAAGTATTTTGTTTAAATTTATGTATACGTTTTTACTTATGTAGCACTGTAATTTGTTTAGACTTATTTTTTCATATGATGTGTCAATTAATATTTTTGGTTTTCTGTATGATGTGTATACTTGGTAAAGATCCATTTTGGCTACTTTTAGTTCAATTAAAATTTGGAGGTTAAATTGTTATATTATTCCATCACTATGGCATTATTTTTTCCATTGTTGTATCATGAAATTTTAGAAGTTTTTATAGCTAATTGATATATAAAACATAAATAATACAAGAAATGCACCTTTTTTTTTTTTTTTGAGAAACAAGAAAGGCACCTAGGAATCAACAAGTTTGTAGGTGACAGTGTGAACTATGATTTGATGACATTTCTTGGTTGCATGAATTAGAGGAATTTTCCCTCTAATGTATTTAGTTTGAATTTAGTTTTAGTAGAAAACATCATAGATTAAATGTGACAAACAATAATGGTATTCATGAAATCAATGGGTCATAAATAATTTCTTACAAAATTTATCAAAATGCACCGCGCATCACGCGAGATGTCAACTAGTAAGTTGAAATTTTCAGCTTATCCCAAATAGACACTAAGCCTCATAATACCTGATTGGAAGAGTTCTGACACTTGTTAGACTAGCCCGTCTAGTAGATTGCACCATAGTCATCCATGGGGTTGGACGTCTGGCTTTGAACAATGTCAATGGAAGGTTGACTAGGGAATATGTTGGATGAGTATGTTGTGGAGAGCGTCGAACGATTAGTCAAAAGGGTGAAAATCTTAAACCCATCTATATATATATATATATATATATATATATATATTAAAATGATGACATAGAAAAAATGGAGTTTTCAAAAGTTTATGTGGCAACCCTAGAGGAAATCAACAAAAAATAAACCAAAGATTTTCAGTTTATATTTTATTTAGAAAAATGGACCAATCACATGTTCGGTCACAAAACACTGTCAATTTCACTAAAACAAAACAAAACACATTCAATGATATAACGCTGTTCTTTTTCCACAAGAAATTGGGAATCATTAAACAAAAAGCTGTTTAATAATTGGATATGAATGGTGCCTATTTTGCATGTTATGAGTATTATTCATGGCATAATAAGATTCCAAAATGGTTGCCAATATAGAATATAATTCAATTTAAAATGTGGAAAGGCTATGATGATGCATCATCAAACTGATTCTAGGGTCGAGTCTTATAATTACCAATTTGCAAATGCAAGTAGGTTAAAATTATGGCCACTTAATAACGTAAACTGCTTGTAATTAAACCCTTCTTGATTGTCTTTATCATCATAAAATCGTATGTGGTTCAGTGCGGTACTTTTTATGTCTATTTGTGTATGTTTGTCAAGTTGGGATCAAATCTTATGGCTTGTTTGGATTGAGGGGGGAAGAAGGAGGAATGGAGGGAAGTAGAGTAGAGTTGACTGAAAATAGACTAATTTTAGGTTAAATTTACTTTACTCCACTCTACTCCCCCACCCTTCCCTTCAATCCAAATGGACTATTAGTTGGCGCAAATCATGCCAATCATACCATCTTTTCAGCTATGAAAAAGATATGAAATGAGTTTTATTATATTGTCCCCCCTCTTCCTGGGGTGGTTTCTCAAAATATATATATATATATATATATATATATATTTTGTTAATCTTGATGATGCATGTTGAAGAAGAGATGAAAGGCATTTCTAGACTCTAGAGTTGGACCACCACCACAGCCTATGGCACAAACCGGGCCGTCATACCCTATATTTTTTCTCTTTTGCTATGCACTTTGTAAAACGTGGTGAGTATTGACATTGATAGAGAGTAGTGAAGCACTAGGTGCTTTTGGGGGTGGATTGGGTTTGGTTGGTAGAGATCTTTTTTATATTATAGCCCATCCTAGATGGACACTAAGTTTGAGAGATTTTAGTTCAGTTTCCATTTGTCTGGTCAAACATTTGCAGCACTTAACAAAGGTCTCCTTAATTTCTATCAAAAGTATGGGATTGGGATAGAACAAGACTTTAGATGTCTAGTTAACAAGTCTAGCCGTAGATGGTCGATGGAGGCTTGAAAAGAAATGGGATGGTGATAATCGATCATGAAGATATATAGTGGTCATTTGTGGGGTCTTCAATATATTAAGCACTTGTTTTCTTGGTATTTTTTATGTAGAGAGAGAGAGAGAAGGTATCAAAGTGGCCCATTCTTACAATGCAATTATCGTGGGTTTGGCACAAGGATATGCAAGCGATAGATACCTTAGCTATCAAAGAAGATAGCAATCTACAAGCAACCCACCCCCACTAAATTTCATCAATCAATCTCTCTCTATGTCTCTCTCTCTCTCTCTCTCTCTCTCTCTCTATCTAATAAATCTCAAGGAGGGAGAGAGAGAGCACTTTATAGTGGGAGAAAGATGCTACACTAGCAAAAATAGGAGCCCCCCACCACAATTACGGGAATTGCCATGTGTCCAAATCACTGGCTGCATTTTATGTGCTTCTGCGTCCCCTTTCCATTTGTGATTCATGAACTTGGTAGGAGTAGACATGTACTTGCATTTTGGACCTTCATTGGTGCGTCCTTCATCATTATTAGAGACTAGAGAGACTATCGTAGCATTTTTGTATACGTACTCTTATGACCTATTATTATTAATTCCTTCTTCATAAAGAGAGGAATCGAAGAGTTGTATGAAATTGAATGATTGTAAATCATATTACTTTTTGTATGGATGCAATTGAAATGTTTTTTTTTTTTTTTAATGAGACAAGTACAAATTTGGAGTTCAAAACTAGGATGACAATTATTCTACTGCATTTATTACAATCCATCACTCAATTTTGCGTTTATTGGTCAAATACGCATATCACTCAATTTTGTCAAGAAATATTTTGCAGGATTGTAGATAGTTGAATATAAACATATTACACCATCACGCACCGAAGTCTGCTTCTTAACAGTAACTAAAAATGAAGAAATTGATAATCCAACCAACTATTTATTACTTGCAAATGAGTGCCCTTAGGTCACTGGTTAAGAATTCAATTAAATAAAGTTTTTATGAGAAAAAAAAAAAAAAAAAAAGCAATTAATGTTTTGACATCTTTTTTTATTTCCCATAAAAGTGATGTCAAAACTTTCTTTAACTGGATTCTTAACCAGTATCCTAAGGGCACTCGTTAGTATTTCCCTTTCTTAAATCATGCAAATAGGCTGCATTTTCAGAAGATGAGATGTTCCACAATAATTACTCGATAGCCTAAGTAATAGGTAGATAACTTAAGAAGTGACCTCCAAACAATCAATGATCAAAAGGAAAGTATAACAAATAATTCTCATCGTATCTAATTTATATTGAAATAAAAACAAATACTATTTTAAGTTTGGACCACTCAATGCAACAAAATCAACTTTGACATTATTCATACCCAAAAGTATCATTTACAAGGGTGCACACCGCGACATGAATTTCCTCGACACACAAACAAGAGCTATTGAACCTAACATAAGTTAATTCCTTAAATGAATACAAACCTATTGCTCATCCTATCCATACCTTCAAAAAATATACTCTCCAAGAAAGAAAGAAATTTAAATAATAATAATAATAAATAAATAAATAATCTATTGTACTGAATTTTCTGTCCAAAGATGAGCTCATCAGGCTGGCCATTAATTTAATCTCGTACTGGTTCAGGTGCCACCCAATTAATTCAACTTGAGGAGTTGGTCTCCACAGCTTAGTAACAGCTTGCTATGAACTGTTCAAGAAATTTTGCGTTTATTGGTCAAATACGCATATCACTCAATTTTGTCAAGAAATATTCTGCAGAATTGTAGATAGTTGAATATAAACATATTACACCATCACACACCGATGTCCGCTTCTTAACAATAACTGAAAATTAAAAAATTGATAATCCAACCAGCTATTTATTACTTGCTAACGAGTGCCCTTATGGCACTAGTTAAGAATTCAGTTAAATAAATTTTTTATGAGAAAAGAAAAAAAAAGCAATTAATGTATTGACAGCTTTTTTCATTTCCCATAAAAGTGATATCAAAACTTTCTTTAACTGGATTCTTAACCAGTATCCTAAGGACACTCGTTAGTATTTCCCTTTCTTAAATCATGCAAATGGGCTGCATTTTCAGAAGATGAGATGTTCCACAATAATTACTCAATAGCCTAAGTAATGGGCAGATAACTTAAGAAGTGACCTCCAAACCAATCAATGATCAAAAGGAAAGTATAACAAATAATTCTCATCGTATCTAATTTATATTGAAATAAAAACAAATACTATTTTAAGTTTGGACCACTCAATGCAACAAAATCAACTTTGACATTATTCATACCCAAAAGTATCATTTACAAGGGTGCACACCGGGACATGAATTTCCTCGACACACAAACAAGAGCTATTGAACCTAACATAAGTTAATTCCTTAAATGAATACAAACCTATTGCTCATCCTATCCATACCTTCAAAAAATATACACTCCAAGAAAGAAAGAAATTTAAATAATAATAATAAAAATAAATAAAAATCTATTGTACTGAATTTTCTGTCCAAAGATGAGCTCATCAGCCTGGCCATTAATTTAATCTCGTACTGGTTCAGGTGCCACCAAATTAATTCAACTTGAGGAGTCGGTCTCCACAGCTTAGTAACAGCTTGCTATGAACTATTCAAGAAATCTCAAAGTCAAATTTAAATCAGCATTCCACTTCCATATCAACTCAAGCTTGGCCACAAGGAACTAAGTCTGGCTGCGAGTTTTGCACTCTTGTAGTCTTCTCTAAGCTGAATAAACCTGAGTTGGGAGATGAATCAAAATTTCATCATTAAAAACAGGCACCGTCAATGTAAAAGACTCACCACTTACCAGAGAATGTCATAAACTCAAAACAAAATGTTCTTGTGAAATGTGTTAAAATGCACTTCCTGGATGTGTTTGGATGAGAAGGGGGGAAAACCCAGAAAATTTGAACCTTTTCTAACATTCATAAACCATGCTTGGTATTTAATGGAAAAGGAATTGTTGCTCCTTGGTAAAACAAAAAATAACTTTTTAAACACATTTCTAGTGGATTAGTCACAAAAATTGCAATTTAACATGTACTCAACAATACCTTTGTGCATCTTTTCGGATACTAGGGGTACCCTCAAATAGAGTCGAGAGGCTTTCAGGAGCAACAATAAAGACATTTGCCATGCTGAATACAAAAATTCATCAGTAAACTGAGATACAAAATTCAATAAATTGAAAATCATGCAAACCTTTTGCAACTTACATGCCCAGCAATTCAAATTTTTCATCAACAGAAGGAGCATTGAAACTGCGCACAAATTCTCCATACTCAGTTATGTCACGCTTCAGCCGCAGTCCCCCACTGTAAAAACAAGTGATTGTACATTTGTGTCAAGGAAAAATCAGACAAAAAAATCAATTTAAAAAGAAATGAACAGAATCAACAAGAAATTGCAGAGTTTGACAATTTTTTTTCCTGTTTGCTAACAAAAGTTCATCAAACAATATAATCCACAAAGGAAGATGATCAATAGAGCCACTGAACTATTGGTGGATCAGAAAGACCTTTAGAGGGGACAGAGGAAAAAAAAAATACTGAAAACAAAACTCAAGGATCGAGTCCCTGCCAATTCTAGAGGGACCACAAACATAGGTAACAAGAAAACTCAAAAAATTCACTTTAGAGGGGGGGAGGGTGAAAAGAGAGAATGTGGCTTTCATTTTAGAGGGTAATACTTTGCCATATGTTGTTAAAATTGTTTCTTCAACTTCCTTTGTTGAGATTTTCATCATTTTTGGAAATGAATTACTTCATATTCTCAATAGTCAATATACAGGAATTACCTCCTGCCACCATCTGGACACAATAAGCTAATAGACCTCTGTGTCAAAATATATTAAAAGGTTGCACAGCGCACAAAGACACCTCTGATAAAGATCCAATTTATATCATAATGACAAACAACCATTCGCCATGTCAATCATACACAACTTTCATGAAATGATAAAAAAGAATAGCAAGGCATAAAACATTTGAGCAAAGCCAGTCACCTGGGATTAAAAGTGAACTTCTGCCAATGATTAAGCAGCCCTTTATGCAAGCGGTTTCCCTAAATAACAAGCTGATAAATTAGTATGTGAACAAAGATGTTAATACTAAGCATATCAAAACTTCAAATTTGCAGTCCATCCCCCGAAAGAAAGAAAAACAGAAAAGAACAAAAAGTGAAAGAACATCATATACGCACAAAAAAGGTTGCTGGAAAAACAACCAACAAGGGAAATAGTTTAATGCATTATGATGCTCACACTAATTATGCTGTGTAGAAATGTAAATTAGTTGTCAGCATTCATTCTTTACCATGTCAAGGTAATCTATTTGTCTTAAATTCAGTCAATTTTATTTATCATGAACAAAAATGGATCACATAATTATTTGATTCTTCAACTATGAAAGCTTCTGTTCTTACTGAATGTCCATCACACATGCTTACTTCACCAAATGCATGCTTGAACTCATTTGCACGCTAATAACCCAGGCCAACAAGAGTCAAAGAGAGAAATGAGTCATTAAAATGACAGTCATATACAAGACTAGTCATGAGAAACTTCAGAAAATAAATATCATACCAATTCAGTCAGGAATGCTTGTTTGTTAAGACCTTCCAGTGCAGTGAATGCAGACTCAAGCACACGGGAAAGATATGCTACAACTCTAGCCAAGAGAAGAGAAACATTACTCAATATCCAGAAACATCATCATAATCAAATAAAGTTTTTCCAATTAATGTAACAGATGGGCACAGATTTGTCACATAAAGGTACCGTTTGGATTGCGCGTTTCCTCACGTCTGCGTTTTCTTTTTTTTCTTTTTTCTTTTTTTTTTTTTGCGCGTGAACAGTAACCTCACATGGGTTCACTGTTCACGCACTGTTTAGCACTGTTCATGTACTGTTTAGTACTGTTCATGTACTGTTCACGTATTAAAAATATTAAAAATGGGTCCCACGATACTATTTACCCATTTAAAAATTATTTTGCTACAGTGTTTTCAGTTTTCAGTTTTCAGTTTTAAGTTTTCAGCAACAATAAGCTCAATCCAAACGGACCCAAAATGATTGACAAACATAATAAGTTAAAAGGTAAAAACAAGGTTATATATATCTTAAAATAACCATATTTTAAACTGGTGAAGTAAATAGGTTTTCAGACTCAGTAAAAATTTCATCCTCATTAATTAAGTTCACAAGTTCCAAATTTGTCACTTCAATTTACCTCGTGCAGGCATTTGTTGGTCGATGATCAGGAGCAATTCCATCATCAGGAGATCGATAATCCGCTGCCTTTTGTTCAGCTGAAAGTAACCGCTCCACCTGAAAATTAAGAGATTGCACCATCACTTGATCAATTTTCATAAAGGTTTTGTGCCTAGGTTACCTGCTTCTATGCACTAGAATCTAAAGAAATGATTTAATTCAGTAACGGACCTCGGCCATCACAGTTTCAATGCACTGTTGAAGCCCTTTATAAGCAGCAGTCTCTGCACTGGACATAGCAGTTGCCATTTCTTCACATGAAGCAGCATGTGCACCATCTACAGGCAGTAAAAGCCGAGAAATAGAATTTGCAAAATACTGCAGGGAAATGTTCAAATCATGTTTAAGTTCTCAATCATATCAGGTCATTATCTCATGAGCTAAATTTAAACAATTAAAGAAGGCATCCTAACATACTTGCTGAACTATAGCCACGCTACTACCACAACGCTGTACAGCAACCATGAAAGATCTGAAACTGCTTTCACCAGCAGCAGCAGCAGCTTCTGCCTATGTATCAAGCAATCACTCTTATGTTGGGTTAACTATATATTCCATTTTAGACAGAAGAATTTCAAAATATATCTCACAATACATATAAAATGTATAGATATGGTAATGGGATCAGGTAATTACAGCCGATGCAGCAGCAGCAGCCACCCTTCTACTCATAAGATTTGTGCCCAGCACAAACCTTTCCCTCAAATTAGCAGCTTCAGTCAGGCTGTCTCTAGCCCGTTCCAGCCCTTCAGTTATGTATTGACTAACCTGCAAAAAGAGAAAATTTGAGCTCCAATGACACAAATCTAGAGAATACCGTGAGTTAATTGACAACTTACTTGGTCTAGCAGGCAAGTGAAAACCGCTTTTACATTGGTTGCAAGGGTAGTGGGCTGTTCATGGACAAGTTAAAAGTAAATTAGAAACCTGGTAAAATATCTGATTTTTTTCTTCTTTTTTTTTGTTAAGTAGAATTGATTTACTAAAAAATAAAAATAAAAATCAGGTTGATGATATTGAACACAGCCAAAAAAATTACAAAGCAAAGTTAAGAGAATTGTGAAAATCAAATAGAGTTACAATGAGTAAAACCCCAAACCCAAGACCACTCAAACAAGGTGCAAATCAAAGAGGATTTCAACTGATTGGATCTCTCCCCATTATGAACCATGCACACCAACCACATCAAACAAGATGGCACTAAATTCTAAATTGTCCTTTCCCAACTAATTCCTCCACCCAAATGATAAAGATGCAACTGTAATTGGCATTACCTACTGAACTCCAAACATAGAGAAAACTTCACACCACAAGGCATAAGTAACATCACAGTGAAGCAATAAATGACTCACTGTTTCCCCACTACGCCTACATAAGCTGCATAAACAACACCAACTAAAGAAAGAGAAGCCCTTCTTAATGATATTATCAGTAGTAAGGATTTTACCCCAAACGGCCATCCACATAAAAAAAGAAACCCTCTTTGGGGCTTTAAAGCACCATATACTCTTCCAAGGAAAGGAATACCATTCGTGCCATGAATAGCCTTATAGAATGAGCTAACATCAAATGTATCATTCCCATTTAAACACCATCTCATCCTATCTCCCCCTTCCCTTTAGGAATCTGAGAGTAAGGAAAGAATGAATTTACTGAATCCAGTTCCCAATTGTGCAACTCCCTGTAAAAATTACATTCCGACTCCTTATCTCTCTACCCACATGATGATCCAACAAATCAGACGCTGAAGCTTTCTTGTCAACTGAGCAAGCAAACAGATCTGGATACAGCTCCTTTGAAGGAGTGTGTCCACACCATAAGCCATGCCAAAACCTAACTCAAACACCTTCGCCAACAACAAAAGTCACATGACCAAAAACAAAATATCCCATCCCACCATAAGCCATGCCAAAACCTAACTCAAACACCTTCACCAACAACAAAAGTCACATGACCAAAAACAAAATATCCAATCCCATTTTGATGCTCCGCCCGAGGCTACAACCATGCGACCGGCAACCCTCAAATAGCTTTTGTACACCATCCACCCTAGTCTTCCCCATATTTCAAAGCTACCACCCAATGCCACAAGTGTGAAGTTCAATATCTGAAACTTTAAATACAGGTAGAACAGAGCTCAAGACCTCAACCACCATCAACAATAAATGCTGAGATGAAAACTGGTACAGGTGGCAAAGGGATCCACCACTTCATTAACTAGTCTCTTTCTACCATTGGATACAAAAGAGACACAGATAATGTCAAGCCACTATTCCAATCACCTACTTCAATTATTCAATCTTCCCACTCATCCACATAAACAACCCTCATTGCAGTTTGACTTGCAATGGCGTTTTTAAGTGGTTTACTATTCCTATTCTTTAAGTATTTAGACAGATTTTTTGATAGGTAATTATTTGGACAGATATTAAATAACTGCTTAGAAATCTAAAAAATTTCAATTGAAGCAATAAACTTGGAGAATTCATGACCTAATTTTACAGAAAGAAAACAAAACTGAGGTAGAAATGAAAGCAAACACATTTGCACATTTTATCCTTTTTTCCCTTCAAATAAGATGTAAAGTTGATTGCAGGGTCAAATGTTACCTGAGATGAAAATAAAGTGCATCTAGATATTGCTTCTTCATTCCAGCGCACAAACTCTGTGACAACAGTGACAGATATTTGCTGATGAGCAGATGCTACTGAAGCTCCTTTTGAGCGCCCAATTGTCCCAGTTGAATCAGAGATCTGCTGATTTTCAGCACGCAATTCTTCCATCTTCATGGCATAATTAAGTTACAGTTGTTTCCACTAAAACAAGATGAGAGCAAAAACATTGATCAAGAATGATGAAACTGAAGCAAACCTTGGCTTGATATAGTTGTCTAAGAGAGGCTTGCTCATGTTCAGGATATTCATCCTTGTAAGCAGAAAAGAGAGACTCTGTGAGGCCTGAACCAAGAGAGAGTTGCTATTAAGACAGCAAGGTGAATCTTGTACATGAATCAAGGCATGTATTTAAATGAGGCTGTATTTATGTCAATGTTCACTTGAAAGAACCAAAACTTCCAAAATTAATAAGTAATAATTTCAGGTCATCAGCTATGATACATTCTATTATGCCTAAGTTTGATGAAAAAGTTAAACAATCTAAAATGGACCCACTACTAAATTGCAAAAATATGATAAAGGAACTACACATAGAGTATGAGTTTTCACAATCCATGTCTGACCCACTACTAAATTGCAAAAATATGTTAAAGGAACTACACATAGAGTATGAGTTTTCACAATCCATGTCTCTAATACCCAAAAAAAAAATGCTATTAAGAATGAAGGAGCACTAATATTTTTAGAATTAAGTTGAGTCTTTTTTCTTTTTTTGATAGGTAAGAGTAAATTTATTGATAAAAGAAAAAGAAAAAAAAAACAATTGAGTTCATGATGATGAACACAACGAAAACAGCAACAACCAAAAAAAGCAAAGAGACAAAGATATCAAGAGACTATTCTGAATGAAACAAGGAACTCTATGATGGAAGGAACCCCAACACCAAGACCAATCAAAAAGAGTTCACTGGCATAAATCTTTTAACTAATCCAACGATTTTTCAGTATCCTCAAATAAGAGATGATTCAACTCTGTCCAAACAATCCCCATCAAACAGATTGGAACCAAATTCCAAATATTTGACTTTTGGAATTTGGTTCCAAGCTGTTTGATTTGGATTGTTTAGAATTAAGTAGAATCAATTAATTGAGCCAGGTTAAAATTAAACCACTTATCGTCTGATATAGTTCACAAGGTAATAGTTAGTAAGTTACCAAATTCATAACAGTAATTAGGTTCCCTAGAACTGTTGCAACATTATTCACCATAACAAGCTAGAGAAATTTCTGGATAGCAGGCACCCTGAGTTATGACTGCTCACAAGATAACATGAAACCTGCTTGAAATCATGTATCTCTGCTAAACTATTCTGTCATAAATTTCCTTTAACATTACCAAAGTTTCCCCTCAGACGTTGTCAACATGGTTCCTTCATTAATCCTTAATCGCTGATATCCATACAGTTTTTTTTCCCCCTTTTGGCTTGGAATATTTATTCACCCTCTGAACTTGAATCTTTGCACCCAATAGCCCATATTAATGGTGGTGGTGCCATTTGGCCCATAGGTCATTGGCCAAACCAGTATTTCTCTCAGAGATGGGAAGTTTGCAATAAGGAAACCGTTTAGGTAAAATCCAAAAGCACAAGCATATTAAATTCATTACCCTCAACATCCAAGTCACCGCATCCAACAGCTCGTAAGTCTCTAGCTAGTTCTTGTGTCTTCTCATATGCCACTGCTACCATTCTTAGATACTGAAAACTCAAGTTAAATATGAAGGAAAAAAAAAGGATGAGATCATTGGTTCAACCTGGAATTTGTATGAGTAAAAACAAAACCATAGTTAATCTACTCACTAATAGAAGTCCACCCTCTTCCATAGGAGGTAGATTCACAAGAGATGGTTTCACTAATAATTTGTCAAGGAGAGCTGTCACTCGCTGCTCCAAAACTCGCTGCATACAACATACAAAGCAGTCATATTTATAAAATTAACAACCAATACGAATTTTATGTTACATTAAAGTTTAATTGCAAAAAAATTAAGTCCATGAAACCTAGAAAAAAAAAGAGTCCCCGCATGCATACCTGAACTAGAATTGCCATAACTTCATTGGGAGAAGGGAATACAGCCAAAATTGTTGCTGCTTCTTTACGCACAGTATCTGCAAGAGAATAACAAAGACATAACAAATGTATCAAAAAATTCAATCCTTCACATTAAGATGAGTGACAATCCTTCAAACCTGTAATTTCTTTGTACAACGAAGAAAGGCCACGAGCAACATTGCTGGGACTAGCTTGTGCACCCTGGTCACCAAGAACTGATCTTGTGTCTGCATTCATGACTTCCACATCAATAAACATTGGACGTGTTGCCACATAATGTTGCATGGCACTAGTACCCCTATTAAACTGCAATGCAAAAAGTAGGCCAGTCAAATTAAGAAGGAAAAAGAAAGGAAATAGAAGCAGAGGTGAAGGGGGATCCCTCGGTGACTTTTAACAGATTATTCAGATTCAGTTAAAGCTAGCTGATTCACTTCTTCTTCCTTTTTATAAACAATTATCCTACTATTACAGCATCCTAAATTCATATTATCAGCTCAAAATGAAAAATAGGTCAAATCAAAATCATAGAACAATGAAACAACCAAGATGCAAAATGGTCTCCCACGACCAAAACTCCCCTCACCCCGAGCAGCCAAAAAATAAACGATTATAAGGATAAAGACAATAATAAAGAAGGCAAGTGAAATCTAAAGGCTCTTTGCATCAATGCTTAAGATTTTGACAAAGCAGTAAGTTGCATCATAACCTGGATAACATCAGAGAGTAATACATCTAAGCATATAAAATCTATACAAGTTCCAGAAATTAAATACACAGCCATTTTTCTTATTTTGAAAAGTAGACAGCCATTAATGTTTTGAAGAAGCAAGTAACCAAATAAAAAGTAGTTAATCACTATTTAATGTGCTGACCCATTTGGCAAAAACAAAAGAAAAACACTGACTTTTTATTCAAAAAAAAAAAAAAAAAGAAGAAGAAGAAGAAGAAACATCTCAACCCATGTACACAGGAAGTGTACAAGGGTTGCTATTAAAATCATCTAAAAGTACACAATCCAAAATTCCAGAAAATTAGAGAAAGAAATACTTAAGGCTGCCATCCAATCATACATAACACAGAATAATAACAATTTTAACACCAAATGCAATCGCTCTTGTCCCTTCAAACGTGCAATTATTACATTCTCTCCAAATAATCCACATTACGCATAAAGGTATTGTGCCCCAAATATCAACACTGCTATGCCTACCTAAACCCCCTTTCCAACACTCCAACAACACCAAAACACTCATAGGCATAGCCCAAACAAACAAAACACCAGTGACCAAAGAACTACGTAGGAACAATGAAGTAACCGATGGTCAATAGAGTTTCCACTTTGCTTGCACATACAACACCAGCCTACCAAACCTAGGAGAAAGACTATGGAATAGTCTAGGAATCTATGCAACAGCCAGGTGATTGGGTGTTGCAAATAAAGGCAACGCATAGGCATTGGATGATTGGAACTGTGGAAGGCTGGAAGCCAACATTTCTCATAAAGGAGAATAAAAAGTGTTAAAAGTAAAAATAGGACATTCAAAAAAATCCTCTTTGTTTAATGTGGACTGTATGGAAGGAGAGGAACAATTGAATGTTCCATTACATGGAATTTTTTTTTTTTTATGATAATATGGAATTAATTTTTGAAGAGTAGAAAGCTAGCTTCTTGAGATCATAGTTTGAGTGGTCTAAAACTAAAGGGAAATTAGCAGTACACACTCTACTAAACACATTCTTATACACACTTGAAATGCACTAAAATCATGACATGAAGTAACAATTTCAGTGCATTTCAAGTCTGTGTATAAGAATGTGAAAGAGGGTGTGTATAATAAACACTACCCAAAACTAAAACCATAGGCACTGGTGACTATGTATACTGTGATAGATTTTATTAAATCCATTTCTTTTTGTTTGTAACAATTAGTACTTGTAATCTCTTAGAAGTACTTTGTGTACACATCCTGGTGCATGAAGTATCTCCTTTTGCTCATAAAATTCTATTACTTATAAATAAAATAAAAAAACCAAAATAACTAGCAATATTGTAAAAGTTTCCAGATTTTTGGAGAATACTAACATATATTAACACTGATTCATCACTAAGCCTTCGAACAATTGTAAATGGCCTATAATTGATCCCTCCCAATATTGCATATAAAAAACCATGGAAAAGAGAGAGAGATCAAGAAAGAATGGGAAGGAAGAAAGTGGGGGAGGGAGAGAAGAGTTAGTTGCTAATGCCATTAAGTTTAGAATTAATACTAAATTTCTTTTTTTTTTTTTGATAAGTAGAATTAATACTAAATAAATTATTACCTATCAGGCCTGACAAATACAATTACCTGAGATAAAATTTTAGCACATTCTGCCATTGTAGACAATTCTCTTTTCTGTGATGCTGCATCAAACCTAGCAAGCAATCTGTTTTCCAGTTCTACACAGAACAAACATATTAATAGAAATTAATATTAAATAAATCATATAACTCCAATATTAAAGGGAATTGCTGAAAAATGGTTTCATTTTCCAATCCTTAATTTCTAGAATTTTAAAATTTCCCAGAATATATTTTCAAAATAAGAAGTTCCAAGTGCCCACTACTTCTCTATAACATATATGTTTTAAACTTGACAACTTTTGCCCAAAGATCACATTACTCACTATCAAAATCTTGTTTCTGGGAACAATTTTAAATTTGCTTTTGGCATGATATTTGGAGTGCAGATATCACAATTAAGGATAACTAGATAAGTATCTGGATTTATTTTTAATAGCTACAGATAGCAATGCAAAAGTGATAGACTATCTAGAGTTCCACAACAATAGCTCTCATTGGAACCCAATTTTCCTCAAGGTAACTCAGTATTAGGAGTTAGAATCCATGGCACATTTAAGGGTGGACTTGTATGCTGGTACAATAAGCTGGAAGGAGGAAGACAAAATGGCATGTAACCCCAAAAGAATCATCAGTTTGAAGTGAGAAGTCATTATAATAAGGCCACAATGGAAGGAGACAAACAATTTCCATAACAAAGCATTTGAAAAGTTGGTGTACCTTAGAGGTTGGCTTTCTTCTTTTGGTGTACTGCATTGTGGAAAATTTTAACTACAAACAATTTTAGAATGATGAGAATAAGTATCATGGATTGGTGTTACATGTGTAAGAGTGAAGAGGAGTCAGTTGCACATTCATTCCTCCATTGTGATTTTGCCAGACAATTGTGGTCACTTGTGTTTTCCCTGTTTGGTGTGAATTGGGTGATGCCTAATTTGGTGGGGGGCATGTTATACCGCTGGAAAGGACTATTTGGAAAGAGTAACAGTGAAGTATGGAAGGCTATGCTGTTATGTCTGTGGTGGTGTATCTGGAGAGAGAAACAAAATTTTTTGAAGGAAAGGAGCTACCTGTGACGAAAATGATCCCTTTTTTTTGGCTAAATTCGATATTTACAATGAGGGATGGTTTAAACCTTAGACATCTCCATTAGAAACAAAAGAATGTGCCAGTTCAGCTATAAGGCTCTTGACTGAAATTTTTATTTTAAAGACTCTAAATGAGTGGACTTTTGCATCATCTTTCTCCACCTCAAGTTTGCTTGATTAGTTGATTTCTAGGATAACATGAGTTTTAGATAATTCATTGTATTCTTCTCTTTGTTTTTGGCTCTTCCTTTGCATACATCGCATGTACTAGGGTCTTGGACTCTTGGCCCTTTTTGCACTTTTAATGAAATTATTACTTAAAAAAATGCAGAATTATAAAGTACTATGCAACATTGTTGAAACTTTGTATATTTTTATTATTTGTACCATCTATGTTTTCTTTTAAAAAGTAAACAAATTAATTCAAAAAAGAAGAAGGGAAGATAACATATAAGATATGTGAATCTATCCCTATATAAAAAATACAATCACGCATACAAGTCTATAAAATCAAAAGAGGACATCAAAGGGATGCTACCCAACGCAGTCATCCAATCATACAAGAACCTCAATAGACACTAAGATTACAAATTCTGTTTATATCAAACAATCTTATTTTTCAATTTTTTGCCCGGATGAACTAAAGATTGAAAAACAATATCAACTTCCAACATAAATTTCAAATTGGGTCATCTGGGCAAAAAGAAATTATATCGAAGCATTTTATAAATATATATATACACACACTTTTCAAATTCTTTCAAGCAAAGTGAACTTCTTAAATTATGTAAAACACAATAAATAATTTTGATATTAATAATAAACAAATATGTCCACTATTGTGTAAAACTTACCATTACAATAATCCTGCAGATTAGCAACTGCAACTTCCAATCCTCTGCTAGCAGCTGCATTTCCCATAACCGATGCTGCACCTATGCCTTGTCTTCCAATATCCTCCTCAGCAAAAGACCCTGAAATCAATAGAAACAATAAGATGATTGGCAGGCATTGGAAAGCATAAGAAAGTATATAAAAAGCAATATTAATAATAAAAACCTTTTGCACCCCCCCCCCCCCAACTTCCTTTCATTTGTGAAAGCCTCAAAATATTAGCACAGAGAATTCACATATGACACAATCATATTGGAAACTTCTCTAACATTCTTGCCATGTAACTGTTGGTCTCGTTATTGGTGTAAACATAAAAGAAACCTAATCACGGGTATAGCTTCCAAACTCATGATGACCTATGCACATTCATCTCTAATCATTCTCAGTAAAGAGAAACTTTAGATCATTTAATTCTGTTTATATCATACAATCTTCCACTAAACCTTCCTTGGTCTTCAACCCTCTTCTCACATTTGCAAAGAAGCTCAAACTATTTTCTCATGCTTTTTCAGTATAAGTCTTCATTGCTCTTCTCACAACTAATTCTACTAACAAAAGAATGATTCATGAATAGGTCACAAAAAGCATTTAAGTTTGGAGAGAAAATCATCAAGCTTTGCAAACCAATAAGGAGTTGGATCATGAAAATATAACTATATAGGAAAGTGAGGCCATCTTACGCAATTTTTGTGCAATTGAAGCAGCCTCAGCAACACGGCTGTCATCAGAAAATAGAGGTGAAAGTTCCATTAGGTCTCCTGGGCTGCTATTGAACTCCATCAAGTACTGCAAGAATTAAATTAATAACATGGAATTAGTGAAACAAAGGGTATCATAAACTAAATGGTCAATTACCAAATACCTTTATCAGCTCTATTGTTTGACTAGCAGTTTCTCGCTGAGCGTCTGCACTCTGACAAGAAAAATAACATTTTATCAAGTTCAGGGATCTAGGGCATAATGCAGTAAAGCATAGGAAAGCTTTACCTGCAAATGATCTCCTATCTTGGCAGCAGTCTGTCCTACACTTGAGATACGTGAATCCAACCTTGCAAAGCTACCAAACAACCCATCCACACCTTTTTCCAGCTGAAAATGAGATGTATAGTTATTGTACGCAACTCCCCTTTTTTTGGATAAGTAATAAAATTTATCAATGCAGAAAGATCACCTCATATTCACAATGATGAACACAAAGCAACTACAAAAATTACAAAAAAAAAAAATCCATTTTCTGTATGCAACTCCACTTTTCAGATTCTAATCCACTAGAATACAGAGTATTTTCATAATTTACATGTTCCCACTATTCCAATGAGTTGAACCCATTATCAGAAACAAAGCGCCAGATCACATTAATTCAGTTCTAATGAAACACAACTCAAGAAGCATCAATCCCAATCCCCCACTCATGGTCCTGAACCGGTATTGCGAAAACTACAGAAAAAGCCAATAAAATTCAATCCACCCCCCCCCCCACCCAAGAAATAAAGCAATGTTCCCAAATATCCAAAATGTGCACAAATTTTCACTACTTTGGAGGTTTCACAAAAACCAGTTATTTGGTTTTTTTTTTTTTTTTTTCGTATCTAGCATTCATAATGTCTCACAAAATATTAAAAATCAACTCCTTACCTCAGCAAGTGTCTTGCGGTGCTTAGAATCTTGAATAGACACCTCCTTCTTGAGATTGTACAGTCTTCCATCAATCTTCAAGCAGTTCGAAACAAAAATAAATAAATGAATAATGAAACCTTGGCAAAACAACTAATTTACTTTTCTTTTCTTTTCTTTTCTTTTTTTTCATCAAAGTCAAACATTTCATAACCTAGGGTTCTAAAAAAAACCGCACCTGCTTTCGAAGATCAACCAACTCCTTATAAGAATCATTGAACAAAGCTAAGAGCTTATCAACTTCTGGAAACAAAGGTGCGGCGGCCGCACCTCGCGAATATCCATTCGACAACCCATCGTTCCCACCATGCCCCACTCCTTCCGGTGAATCCGCTTCTTCGTCTTGAAACGAGGGAAGAAGCTCATTCACCAAGTTCCCAAACAACGCGTCAAATGAAAAATCACCCTACAAATTAATTTCTCTTCAAATTAAGCAAGTTCACAAATAACCTAATGCTAATAATACTACTACCAAAACAAAAAGAGCCAAAGACCTATGATTCCGAAATTGAAATTGAAATTGATTAGGTTTTTACAGGCTTACCTTAAAGTCATCTACGTCGAGAATGAGTGGAAGAGAGCTAACTGATGAAGATTTTGAAGTTCTATCATTCTTCATTTCATTTCTACTTTCTTTCATCTAGTACAACAATAAAATTGATAAGGTCACGATTTGAAGCTCATTGATAGTAATGCAATTAAAAACGAAATTGAAATTACTACAATTTCTTGCAACAACAACGAATTTGAAAGTGTTTTCTTTTTTCTTTTTCTTTTTTTGAGTTTTTGATTTGGATCTTGTGGAGGGTAGAAATGGAAATTGGTACCTCTGGCCAGAGTGAGCGAGAGAGTCAGAGAGAGACACACACACACACAGACGGTGGCGCTGAGACTGAGTTTGATTCCTTGGGTCTGTGCTTTGGCTGGATTAGATCAAGAGAGAGAGATGACAGAATGAATGTTCGCCAACGAAGACTGCGATGAAAATGAAATATCGGGAATGACGATTTTGACCTTCCGATGGTTCACGCGTGGTGCTTCATATTGACGGTAAAGTTGGTAATTTAAAATGTGCAAACAATGGAGCTGGACTTCTCTTGTTATTTTCTTCTCATTGTTTTGTGTTTTGTTTGGTTTTTAACTTGGTGGCCCACTCTCAACCAAAAAAATAAAAAACTTGGTGACCAAATTTAAGCCTTTTTAGTAACGTTGGTAACATTGTTTGTATTTTTCTACCAAAAAAATATTATTTGTATTTTTTAAAATACGTAAAAAAGTGTATGAAAATATATATAATATTATTTAAATATTAAAAACTATTATTTAAAATACACTATCAACCAAACAGCCTCTTATTATTCCTAATATTTGCATTTTTTACCATCTTTTTCTTTCTCCCTCAAGGTTTTTCTTTTTATATTTTGTTTTTTTAAATTTTTTCTTTTAGGTAATTTCATTATACTTTTCATGATATTGAATTTACGTAGTGTTTTTTTTTGGGGGGAGGGGGGGGGGGGTAAAAAGGGAATATATATATTAACTGACCACAAATACACATATTACAAATACCACTAGCTTTGTCAAAAACCAGAAGAGGAAGCACCACAAGCGATGGATTCTCAAAAACTACAAAATCTAAAGCTTTTTTACTACCCAATTTAGATAGCCCATCCGCATATTGATTCACTTTGCTTCGTAATATATATACTTCATCGAAGCATTTTATTAGGGAATGTCCTCAAGAGATCATGTAATCAAATAACAGTGGTTCTAGCATAAGATAGTCTCAACATCTAATTCAACAACTAGGGAAGAAATTCTCAGTTGCTGGGCTCAAACCCGAAGAAGTGGAAGGAGTTCTGGACTTTGATTTGGGGGCTAAACTGCCCAAGCAAAGTAAAGCAATTTATGTGGAGGGCGTGCAAGAACACCCTTCCTACAAACTACAGCCTCAAGCTCAAAAGAATTCTCGTGGAGGATGCGTGTGGGGTATGTGGAAAGGTTTAGTCATCGGGGCATGCTCTCTGGGACTGTGAGGTTGCTAAAGCTGTTTGGAGGGAGTCAAAGATTACCTTGCCAAAGTTTCATAGTCCCTTAAGAGACTTCTTAGATGTGGTGTGGAAAATTTGGGAAGATAGAAAGGAGTTTAGATGGGAGACGTTTGCAACCACTGCTTGGTGCATCTGGAAAAATAGAAATGATACAAAGTTTGAAGGCCGTAACAAGGAGGGGAAGATGGTTGCTAGGGAAGCAGAACTGTTGGTAGAGGAGTTCAGTTCATCTAATACAGCCGTGCCACATTCAACGGCTATGAGGAATGGAATTTGGAGGCCTCCGTGTGAGGGGTGGTACAAAGTAAATGTGGATGGAGTGGTGTTTAAAGAATCAGGTAGTTGTGGGATTGGGGTTGTAATTAGGAATGCGCAAGGCCAGCTCACGGGAGCAATGAGTAAGAGGTTAGATATTCCTTTAGGGGCTACAGAAGTTGAAGCTAAAGCTTTTGAGGAAGGTTTACAGCTTGCTGGGGATCTTGGGCTCAAATATGTGATTCTGGAAGGTGATGCTCAAATAGTGACTAATGCGCTGTCGGGTAAATGTTTTCCCCCTAGTTCAATCCAAGTGTTTGTAACAGGGACTAAGCTGTGGAGGCAGAAGGTCCTTGACTGGAAAATCAGTCATGTCCGTAGAACAGGGAACCATGCAGCCCACCTTATGGCTCGGAATGCCAAACTTGTTTCTGATTGTGTGGTATGGGTAGAGGATACTCCACCTATTATTCAATGCTAAGTGCATGATGATGTAATGCTATTGAGTCAAAGTTCAAGTTAATGAAAGTTTATTTGAGATGATTATCAAAAAAAAAAAAAAAAAAGGTCACCTTTTAATGTCCACAACTCAGTAATAATAATTGTCGCGTTTCCCAAGGCCCTAGCAAAACCAAACACCTAATCCTCATCACTGTTTTGAAGCAGCCCCCTCGTCTACCCTTTATAGAATTTCTTAACAAAGACCCATCGGTGTTCAGCTTGGTCCACCCTTGCATGGGCTTAATCCATTTGATCTACACCTGTTCTCTAGGAGTTATGCAGGCAACATCAAGTCATCAGTGGCCATTGTAAAAAAAATTTGCAGCAAGCCTTCTAACCCAAATGCAAATGGCACTATCCAAAATTCGATATCTGAAGATAAAAAGAGTTTCTATGTAACCAAAGTTGCTAGGCTACTATAGGCAAAATAATTTTCCAAGAGACGGAAAATTAGACAAGCTTTTAAATTATACAATTTGATTATAACCATACTTGAAAAGGGGAGGCAAAGAAATCATTGTCTGAATTCAAGATTCCCAAGTTGAAGGGGATAAAATTTAAGGTAGATGGATCTGTGCAATAAAGCCAGCCATAAGTGACGGAAAGGTACGATCTAAACATACTAACAAACGACGAGCAAAACAGATCATGTCCTAGACAGAGAAGAAGGCAGACGGACGGACCCTCCATAATGGACAGATTCCAATTAAACGGACACAAGGGAGACGGGTAGTAAAGCCACATGGCATCTATGTGGCCTAAGTGGTCTCCAAAAAACCTCAAATGGAAATATCTTGCGCCCTACGATTAACCCTAATCAACAAAACCTCTATATAGAAAGGATCCCGCAAAATATGTGTATTTATGAGGATCTTCTCCACAAGGAAACACCTTCTTCGCTAAGAAACAGAGGTCGATTCTACACTACTATAAAAAACCAAAGCCCTCAAACATCAAGGTACGCATAATTTACCCAAGCTCTAGCACTCTAGAATTGTGAAAGTTCTCTAACTTAACCTTCGAAGGGTATTTGGCCAGTACTACACCATTACTCTCTGTGAGGTCTTCCTCTTCTTTATTGCGCATGTTTTGTTTAGAGCACATGAGGACTGTGTGACTTACTAATGATTTTTGGCATCATCACAAGTCTTCCCAAAGTTTGCTGGCTTGCACCCAATTCTTGAACAAGTGATCAAAGGTTTCCAAAGCAAAATCACAAATCTCACAAGTTGTATCAAGACTAAAACCCCTTAAACTCAAGACCTTTTTTGGTGGGGACACTTTGGTGGAGGTAAAGCCACAAGAAGAATTTGATTCTCAGAGTAGTTACAGATTTCCATACCTATGTTGAAGATAACAGTACCAAACTTGTAAAGAAGAAGAAGTCTAATGAAAAAGAGGAACAAACAAAACGACAGCGGTTCAATTAAACGCGTCGTTTCATTTAAATAGAATTTGTGTAACCAAACGCATCATTTATCTTAATAACTAACTTTGGAAGATGTATTAGTAATACGATGTGTATCACTCAGTTCAAAGAGTAGTTGGACTTGGCACGAAATTTAGTTGGAAGAGCTAAAATGTATTTCCTAATTTTCAGGGGCTTAGATCTGCATAGTGGTTAATTAAGTTGTTAGAGTGATCTTATGGTATAAAAACAGCTCATTGAGCTCAATTGTATTTATGTAAGAATTCTTAGTTGTTCAATACAAGTTTTATTCACTCAATTCTTCTCTTAATCTTTCTCTCATTTTCTTAGCCTTTCTCTTTTCACTAAATACTAAGTAATCTTGATTCTATTGCTAGTAATCTTTAAACCTCTATCTTGCTTCGTTAGAAATTCTGTTCATTGAGATTTTCTTCATGGTATCAAAGCCAACTACTTTTGTGACTCAAAACTCAATAATGGCAGCTTCAAACTCAACAATGGCGTCATCCTCATCTACTTCTATAATATCTTCTAGCTCAGATACTAATTTGGTAAATCAACCTCTTTTACTTTTGCCTAATACGTCAAATGTGATGACAGTGAAGCTAGATAATACCAACTATATTCTGTGGAAATATCAGATTTCTATGGTTCTTGAAACCTATTCCTTGTTTGAATTGCTTGAAGAACCTCAACTAATTCCTGAGAAATTTCTCAAAGATTTTTCTAGATCATGCACTACAATTGTGAATCCAAATTTCTTAGTTTGGAAATCAAAGGAAAAGGATTTGCTTACCTTTATAAGTTCAACTTTGTCTCCATCTGTTCTTGCACTTACTATTGGATGTGCTACTGCTATAGAAGTCTAAAAGGTGCTTAAAAATAGGTTTTCTTCAATTTCAAGGTCTCACATCATGAATCTTAAGGGTGAACTTCATAATCTGAAGAAAGGGAGTGATACTGTGGATGTCTACCTTTAGAAAATCAAAGTTGTAAAGGACAAGTTGCTAGCAGTTAGAGTAATTGTGGATGATGAAGAATTGCTCCACATTGCAATTAAGGGACTCCCTAAAGAGTACAATGCATTCAGATCAGCTATCAGAATTAGGAGCACTCAACTTAGTTTTGATAAGCTCCTAACTATGCTAAATGTAGAAGAAGAGTCACTCAATGAAGAGTTAGAGGTTAAAAATACCATCTTTGCCATGGCTACAACAGCTAATCAAAAATCTAATGGCAACAGTTACAATCATACTTACAATAGAGGAAGAGGCAGAGGAAACTTTAACAATAGAGGAGGTAGAGGTGGTAGAGGCTCCAATGGTCAATCTACACAATTCAGTCCCTTCAATCATTTTCAACAAGGTTAATCTAGCTTTAGTGGTGCTAGATCAGATAGACCTATATGAAAGATCTGTGGAAAACTTGGACATTTGGCTATTGACTGCTATCATAGGATGGATTATGCTTATCAAGGTAAGCATCCACCTACCAAGCTTGTAGCAATGGCCATAGCATCAAATCTCTGCCTTGCTCAAGATCAGCCTTGGCTTGCTGACATTGTAGCCACTGATCATGTGACAACTAGTTGCAATCATCTCAGCTTCCCAAAGCCTTACACTACTCAAGATCATCTCAATGTTGGCAATTGACAAACTTTACCCATTACACATATTGGTACGGCCCTTATTCCATCCGCTTTCTTAATCTTCAACTTAACAATGTTCTTAGAGTTCCCTTAATTGCATCAAATCTTGCTTCTGTTCAAAAACTTTGTCATGACAATAATTGCTGATGCTATTTTGATGAAAATATTCTTTCAATCCAGGCCTTGGCTACAAGGAAAATTCTCTACCAAGGCAAGAGTAAAGGTGGTGTTTACCCTATCTATCCTCATCAAGCTTCTTAACTTTCCTTGTCACCTAAGGTCTGTAATAATGTTTCTAAATCACTTGTTTTCAATAAGTCTCTTTGGCATATAAGGTTTAGTCATCCTCATTGTTGATACCATATTTTTACTTGCCCTCGTTTTGCGTGCCAGACCCCGAAAAATCCAAAAATATCATTTTTTTCTCCATGGGGCTGTGAGAACATCCAGAATGATATGGCGTAACTCGTTTAGATGCCAGAGCACCCAAAGTGCCTTTTTCAACCAAAATGACCCTGGTCAACTCTAGGTTAACGGAAGGTCAAAATCCTCACAAAACAACATTTTTCATGGTTTTATATCAAACCCAAGCTTCTCGAAGCTTTTTAGCAACTTTAACCAAGTTTGACCCAAAGTTGACTCCTAGTAGGTCTTAGAAACCCTAATTTTGATCCGGCCATCAAAACGAGTTGAAACCAATTCCATTGTGAAAATAATCAAATTCTCATTCCAACGACTATTCATGGGTCGAAATAGGCGTTAAAACGGTTGAGATATTGAGAAAACTGTGAAAAGCCCATCAGCACACTTCCCAAGGTCATAACTTTTGATCCAACTGTTGGAATTTTAATTTCTTTAGTTTTCTGAAAACTAAACATCTAGATCTTTCCAAGGACACTAAGATCGCCCCAATTTGAGTCCAGGAAGATCTCGAAATGCGCATTCGAAGTCAAAACTAAAAAAAATGCATAAGGACGAAATTGCTGACTTCAGCCGGGCCCGACCCGGCACAACAAAAAGGGCTGCCCGCACACCTTGTAGGTGCACCAGGCCTTGAAAAGCATGCCAAGGCCTATAAAAGGCTCCTAGCAGCTCAGATTGAAGGGGAGACGTTCTTGGAGCTATTTGGGCATCTTTCAGGGTATTTTCTCTCTCTTTTCTCACCATATTTCTTTCCCAAAAAACACATCAAAGTTTCTTGATTTTTCTCTCTTGTCCAAAAATACAAGGTAGTGTTCATACCCTCCATCTTCTTCTCCTTGGTTCTATACCTTGGATTTGAGGTATAAGGGTATGGATGTAGTTTTTTGGCTACAATCCATACCCCTTTTCCTATAAAACTCCATCAAGCTTTTTATCCTTTCTTTTTGCTTGAATAATATGATTTATTGCTTTCTTTAGCATGTTTCTTGATTTATTTGTGCTTCTAGCTTAAATGTCCTTGCTTTTTATGCCTTATGCCATGTTTTACGCTTGGAGCTACCTTTTGCACATGATGCTTGTGTCTGGATCTACAAGTTTCCATGCTTTCCATGTTTATGGCTTGATTTACATGTTCAATGTTAGTCTATATGCTTATCTCCAAGCTTGTGTCTAGATTTATAGGTCCCTATGCTTGCTTTTATGCCTTATGCCATGCTCACATGTCTAGACCCATGTGTTTATGCTTATGTTTACATGTCTATATGCTTAGATCCTTGTCTTCACATGTTTAAGTGTTTGGATTCTTTTTTCATATGCTTAGATCTACATCCTTACATGCTTATATGTTTAGATCTACATGTTTTCATGCCGTATGTTGTGTTTTCATGCTTAGATCTATCTTTTCCTTGTATTGTTGTTTAGATCTACATGCTTGATATCACATTTTTGGCCATGCCTTGCTTAGATCTACATGTTTACATGCATGTTTCTATGCCTATATGTCTAGATCTATATTTTCATATGCTTGTGTGCTTCTTGCCATGTTTATGTGTTTAGGACTAGGTTTTATTTGTCATGCCATGTTCTATTGTAGCCTTTTTGTTCATTTTATCACATTTTCTTATGTTTTGGCCTAATGGTTCGAACTCAATCTAGACCTTATGGTCTTTATCATCATCCATGTACCATGGCCCATATCAAAAGGGTTTGGATCATTCCTATTTGCATGTCTATGCTGTTGATGCCCAGCCTCGATCGGAGCAGAAAACCACCATCGTCATGCCTTCGTTTGACCACCAGCCGTGGCGATGCTCCCGCGCATGCGAGGCCCATTGGAGGCCCCTCTCGATTGGTTAGTGCACTTGGAGTGGTTCGCACGGAGCTTCAAGTGCTCTCTCTCTCTCGGTGGAGGAAGGTATATGTCTACCTTTGGCAGTGTGGCAAGAATCTTGGCTAAATTTTAAAGGATTACCAAAGGTAAGTGAAGTCGCCACCAATCATTGGGTTTTTCTAAGATGTGATTGGTCATCTGTTTCTAGTTGATTTTATTACCGATCCTAGGCTAGGAAAAAATGTCTTTTTTCCTAATCTAATGTGGATGGTAAAAAATCTTGATTCTTGAGTCCAAAAGTTTAGTTACTTGTGGGGAAGGTATTAGGCACCCCGACATTCCCGAGACTTCAGGGTACACTCCCGACACTTCAGGCAATGCAAGTTCTTCCACCAGTTCTCTTGCAGGCGATGGTGATGATGACAATAATGATAATGGCGACCAATATTTTAGGGATGATGATTCTCAATAGAGTTAGCCTTTTGTTGTAGCATGATGTAGCCCCTGCGTGGGCATGTATGTATTCTTCATGTATCTTGTAGACATTACCCCTTGGTGGGCCTGCTATGTATGTATATTATGCATCACCTCTTGATAGGCCTGGACATGTGTGTATTATATTGCCCCACATTGGGCCTTGATGTATGATATTATCTCTTTGTAGCTTCATGGTGTATGTACAAAACAATGCCTCTTGTTAGAGCTTACATGTATGATTCTAGAAAATTCCCTTGAGAGGACCGATGTATGACTTTAGGAAAAGTGTCTTTGAGAGGGCTGTTGATATATGTGAAAAACAATGTCTCTGATTAGGACTTACATTCATAGTTCTAGGAAATCACCTTTGAGAGGACCGCTAGTGTATGCCTTTAGCCAAATCGCCTTTGAGAAGGCTGATGCATAGCTCTAGCAAAATTGCCTTTGAGAGGGCCGCTAGTGTATGCCTTTAGCCAAATCGCCTTTGAAAGGGCTAATGCATAGCTATAGGAAATCGCCTTCAAGAGGGTTGCTGATGTGAGCAAGAAACAATGCCTCTGGGTATGACTTATATGTATTATTCTAGAAATTGCCTTTAAGAAGGCTGCTGATGTGTGCAAGAAACAATGCCTCTAGGTAGGATTCACATGTATGATTCCAGATAATTGCCTTTGAGAAGGCTGTAGACACATATGAGAAGCAACGCTTTTGATTAGGACTTACATGCATAATGCTGGGTGTCTCCTTTCAAAGGGCTGCTGTTGTATGTATGCACTATCGCATTTTCATCACAGATAGTGGTTTTGAACCAGCTTGTGTCACACTCATTTGTATTGCACCGTAGTTTCACGGATTTATTAGTGGATTTTGACAATGATCATCCCGCTGGGGGAAGAGAGAGAATGGAGAGATCGCGTGAAATAAACTACCCCAATTTAGGGTTTCATGCGATTTTCGACATAAGAGACACATCCTCAGTGGGACGAACCCATTTTTGTGTATTGGACAAGGGGGAGGGAACCGCGCAAAATAAACTGCCCCAATTTAGGGTTTTGCAAGGTTCCAAGCCTATAAACTGGCTAAAAATGGCCTCAACTTCGTAAACCATACAAAATGCGAGTAATGAATGCGGACATTCTAAACGAAATCTTCTTAGACACGCCATAAGGTAGTATGCACTAATTGCTCCTATTATTGCCTGGGCGGGCTTAATGATTCAAAGACAGGCTTCTTAGGGTGACCTTATGGGAAATGACTCCCTCTGTCCTCAAAATAAGCTGAAAAAGCTACTACATGGCTGAGAACGGGCTCCAGTGTCTTTCTATTGTGAGCTTTGATTACCGAGGTTGAACCGGGTGAACCGGGCTTTAGAAAAATGAGGTTCAAGATGTCTGGAAGTGCTGAGTGAGACACACAAAGATAAACTGCCCTAGTGTAGGATTTGTGCAGTCTCGGACACACGAGAGAATTTTTAACAATATGGTTCACTATCGAGCCGACCGCGCACTACGGCGGGTGCTAAAACAGAGGAATCTTTTCTCCAAGGCAATAAAAAAACCTCAGAGATTTACTATCATAGATCATACTTGGGATGAGGAGAAGGTCATACTGGAGGCCGGTAGGGCCGAGGCTAGTAGCAGGGCCGATGGCTTAGCATTGGAGCTAGTACAGTCGAAGGTCTACATTCATTCCACTTTGAGCATGGAGTATGGGCAAGAGGGCGATGAGCCTAGTGAGCCGTAGCTGGCCTTCTGTCACCTTCAAGCCAAGCTAGCTAAAAGGGAGGAGGCTTTGAAAGTTGCTACTGTAGAGGTGGGCACCTTGCGAGCTTTACTAGAGACTGAGAGACAGGGCTGTACTTCTGATTCCACAATGGAGAGGGAGCTGGTCCATCTTCGACATTCATATGGCAGACTTAGAGAAATCACTAGAGACTTGGGCTTTGATGCAACCGGGTTACTTCGCACTCATGCTCATGATGACTCGATTCTCCGTACTAGTTTTAGGAGATTATGTCAGGCCGTGTCTGATCGCTTAGGCCATGTTTGACTTGCTAGTGTTCTTTTCTACTTATTTTGTTTCTGCACATAAGCTATGTAGTTAGAATCCCACCATGTATGGAAAGGTCCTTCGTAAATTGCTAGGCAATTGCGTAAGGCCTTCTTCTTTTTGTTTGAGTTCTTAAAAGCATAGTCTAGTCTGTTAAACATGCCTAAAAACTGAGAGATGGTGGAGAGAAATGTTTATGATGATATTCAGGATATATTTATGAGATGAGATTTCATATTTTGGTATCAGAATGCACGCAAGAAACTGAATGGCACAATACAGTTATGTTAATGAATATGCAGGCAAATGCTTTAAAAATGCAAGATTATAAAAATAAGTGATAGATGCAAAATCCATGCATATCAATATCTTATTTTTCCAAGGATACATCATGTTCTAGACGGATCTTTTCCTTTTCCCATTAAGGTACATTTCCCATTGGCCTGAGCCAGAACATCTTGAGTAGACCATCGGGTCATGGCAGTATTATAAATAGAGAGCAATCTCGGAGGCGTCTTCACATCTTGTGCAGAAATTTTTTGCTCTCCTTTTGCATAGACCGCCCTTTCGGTTTTCAATCTAGCAAGCCAAGCTGACTGATTTTTCTTTTAAGATGTGACCAAACCAAGATGGCTGCCTACGTACCTCCACTAGGAAGGATCAGGTCATCACGTAGTTCAACTGACTTTTGATTGCCTTAATTTTTTCCTAGACCGCCCTTTCAGGTTTTCAATCTAGCAAGCTCTCTCATACTCTTTCTTTTGCTCTCCTTTTGCATAGACCGCCCTTTCGGTTTTTCAATCTACCTTTTGTATTTTCTCAGGCTCTCTTTCTTTTGGCTCTCCTTTTGCGTAGACAACCCTTTTGGGTTTTTGATCTACCTTTTTACATTTTTGTTTTTGACATAAAAATATAGAAATGAGGTGCACTAAGAGGCTCCTTCTTGCAAAGTACCGTATGACGACGTCAGTATTGGTGGGCATATTGACGTCATGCCCGTCCATGTCGGCTAGAATCAAGGCTCTGAAAAAGGCCTTCTTTACCACATATGGGCCCTCGTAAGTTGGGGCAAACTTTCATCTGTGATCAGGCATGGCCTAGTTGTGCTTTTTCAAGACTAGATCGCCTTCTTCGAAGACCCTATGTCTAACTTTCTTATTGAATGCTCGCTCGACACGGCGTTGGTATAACTGTCCATGGCACATTACGGACATGCACTTTTCATCTATCATGTTCAGTTGTTCATATTGGGAAAGGGCCCATTCAGCTTCTAACAGCTTTATCTGAGATAAAATCCTGAGAGACGGGATCTCTACCTCTGCGAGAAGGACGACCTCCATGCCATATACTAATGAATACAGGGTCGCACCCGTGGAAGTATGAACAGAAGTGCGATATGCGCATATGGCAAGTACTCGTGCCAATCCTTGTATGTGTTTGTTATCTTCACCAAGATTTTCTTTATGTTCTTGTTAGCGCCTTCCACTACACCATTCATCTGAGGGCGATAGGGAACCATATTCATGTGCTCGATCTTGAACTATTGGCAAAGTTGCTAGACCATTTTCCCATTTAGGCTCACCCCAGTATCTGTAATAAGCTCTTCTGGCACGCCGTAGCGACAAATAATGTTCTATTTTAGGAACTGGGCTACCACTGCTTGAGTGACGCTTTTGTACAAAACGGCTTCCACCCACTTTGTAAAATAATCAATGGCCACTAAGATGTACTCATAACCATTTGAAGTTTTTGGAATCACAGGTTCGATGACATCCATACCCCAGGCTGAGAAGGGCCATGAAGCTGCTAAAGAGTGCAAAGGCTGAGGAGAAGTGTTCTTCCTGTCTTGATAGGCTTGGCAACGGTGGCATGTCCTTACATGTTTAATGCAATCACTTTCCAATGTAAGCCAATAGTAACCAGCTCTCATAATCTTGCGGGCCAACAGGGGTCCATTGGCATGAGTTCCGAGTAAACCTTCATGCATCTCTTCCATCAGATGATTAAACTCATAGGCAACTACACATCGAAGCAGGGTAGAATCGTGGTTCCTTTGTACAGAACTTCTCCACTCAAGAAAAATTGGCAGGTCACGCGTTGGATTAACTTCTTTTCATTGTTCATTGCACCAGACGGGCATTCATTGTTCTTGATATAAGCCTTGATATCATGGTACCATGGCTTTCCATTGGCTTCGACTTCGACACTTATGCATTCTTTGACGTTCGTGCAATAGGCTGGAACGCCACGGACTTCTATGCGCAATTGCTGCATATCATCTCCTTCTGATAACTTGACCATGTTAGCTAGAGTAGCCAAAGCGTCTGTAAACTAGTTGTGTGCTCTGGGCAAATAGGCAAATGTGATGTCTTGGAATTTTGGAATCAAGCGGTTGACACATTTCTGATACGGAATCAACATGGTGTCTCAGGCTTGCCATTTTCCTTTGATTTAGGAGATGATCAACAGGGAATCTCTAAAGACGCTCAAGTCATAGGCGCCGAACTCTAGGGCTGTTTGCAGGCCGACTATACACGCTTCATATTCTATGACGTTGTTGGTGCAATCAAAATTCAACTTAACTGAAACAAGGATTTTCTGACCCTTGGGGGAAACTAAGACTGCTCTCACTCCATTTCTAGTAGAATTGGTGGCTCCATCAAAATAAAGCTTCCAATGCCACAGTTCCCCACTGTCTAGTTCTAGCTCTAGTGCTATGACATCCTCATCAAGGAAGAGGGATTCTGAAATTTTTGGATCATTCAGCGACTAGTCCGCTAGGTAGTCAGCTATGGCCTGGCCCTTGATGGCCTTTCTCATCACAAACATAATGTTGAATTCGAAGAGTAACATTTGCCAATGGTAGATCTTCCTTGTAAGAGCTGGCTTTTCAAAGATGTACTTAATGGGATCCATACGGGAAATGAGCCACGTGGTGTAGTAAAGCATGTACTGTCGCAATTTGTGCGAGGCCCACACTAAATCGCAACACGTCTTCTCAATGGCGATGTAGTTTATCTCACAATTGGTGAACTTCTTGTTTAAATAGTATCACCATTTCTTTCTGATTGAGCTCAGTTAGCTAGCCTAACATGAAACCCATGGAGGTTTCCTGTACTGCTAGGTAAAGGATCAACGGATATCCCAGTGTCAGCGGAACCAAAACAGAAGGGTTCAACAAATATTGCTTAATCTTGTCAAAGGCCGCTTGGCACTCATCTATCCATTCTATCTTTATGTCTTTCTTCAAGAGCTTGAATGGTGGATCACATGTGGCAGTCAACTGCACTATGAAGCGAGCTATGTAATTGACTTTGCCTAAGAAGCTGCGAATCTGTTTCTCAGTTTGCGGTGTCGGCATGTCTCGGATGGCTTGGACTTTTGCTGGGTCCACTTCGATTCCTCTTTGGCTGACTATGAAGCCAAGCAATTTCCCTGAACTAGCTCAAAAGACACACTTGTTAGGGTTTAGTCTAAACTTGTACTTGATAAGGCGCTTGAACAGCTTTCTCAAATCTACCAAATGATCCCTGGCAATGCGGGATTTGGCAATCATGTCATCCATGTAGACTTCGATCTCTTTGTGCATCATATCATGGAACAAGGTTACCATGACTTGCTAATAAGTAGCACCAGCATTCTTTAAGCCAAATGGCATGACATCGTATGCATAGGTTCCCCAATGAGTGGTGAATGTTGTCTTAGCTTTTTCTTCCTCAGCCATTTTGATTTGATTATAGCCCGAGAATCCATCCATGAAGGAGAAGAACATGTTGGTAGCGGTATTATCGATTAGGGTATCGATATGTGGCAATGGCAAATTGTCCTTGGGGCTAGCCCGGTTCAAATCTTTGTAGTCAACGCACATGCGTACTTTCCCATCTTCCTTAGGCACGGGAACAATATTGGTGACCCAATCTAAGTTGGCTATTGCGGTAAGGAAACCGGCTTTCAATTGCTTTTCTTCTTTGATCTTTAAAATGATCTTAGATTTCATCCTTCGAAGGGCTTGCTGCACTAGAGGGCATTTAGGTTTAATTGGAATTTTGTGCATGACAATCTCGGTATCTAGCCCTGGCATATCTTGGTAAGACCAAGCGAAGATCTCTCTGAATTCCTTGAGTAGCGCCATAAGCTCTTGTTTCAAGTCTTTCGGAAAGTTCACCCCAATCTTGACGGGTTTTTCATTCTCGCCTTCGTCGGCAAGGTTAATCACTTCAGTTTCTTCTATGTTAGGCTTGGACCCCTCGCTCTCTCTGTTTAGAGCTTCCAAAATATCATGCTCTAACTCTACTGTCTCATTCACGACGTCAATATCCTCATTATGGCAACAGGATGATATACCTGCTTGGGAATCAAAATTGATCCTATAAAACAGAACATATACAAAGAAACATAAGATAATTTGCACACACATATTCATAGGAAAGCAAATAAATAGATAAATGTAAGGATTTCCTGAATAATACGTTGGATAATTTTCATTAATAGGTTATAGACAGGAGGAAAACAAAGTTCATGCCTGATAATGATAAAAAGGGAAACCCTCTTTTTTTTTTTGGAAAATAAATTGGGAAAATGCAAACAAGGAATGCAAGAAATAGGAAATAAATGTGCAAAACAAACTAGATATGCTATTCCAACTCTTTCGGGCAATTGGAGGACCCAACCACATAATGATGGAACACTCCTTACTTAGCCGATGCAACCACAAAGTAGGGCTCGATAGTCCAATGGCCTACTGTCTCGCCTGGCACACAAGGCCTAATAATGGAAGTCATATCATCCCCGGGGTATATGATGGCATTCATTGAGAATTCTTCAGGGCGCAAGAGAATGAGACAAGCTAGATTTGATTCTTCCTTGCATGATTCCTGTGCCATTTTTGATCTGATGACCTTGGCCAGAGCCGGAAAAGTGACCCTAATGTGGGGAATGGACATCCCTGGGCTAGTGTACTTCCTTTTCTTTCCTCTAGAAGCCTGGAAAAGTTCTTCATTGGAGGGGTCGTAGCCTAGACCCAATCCTCCTTTGTTGTCTGGGAGTTCAATTAGAGAAGCATTACCTTGTCCTACGGCATCAAGGACTTGGCCTAACTGATAGCCAAATTTGAGCATTTCCTTGGTAGCTATTAAAATAGCGGAGGGCCATATTGCCTCGAGTTCTGAAACTCTAGAAATCATGGAGACTAGCTCAAAATTGTGGAAAGTTGCCTCCAAAAAGGCATTAGCACCAATGTAGGGGATATAAGTCTCCTTGAAGATGGTTAGGGGCTCTTTAGCCATAATAGTAATCAACTGATCCTTGGAGGGGAACTTAAGCCTCCAGTGAATGGTAGAAGCAACTGCGCTTGCGGCGTGTAGCCAAGGCCTCCTAAGAGCATATTATATAGGGAATCCACCTTGATGACTTGGAAGTTAACCATGAAAGATCTGGGGCCAATTCCAATTGCTAATTCAACCTCACCTTGCACTTCTTGAAGATTGTCGTCAAAGGCTCTAATGATCATGGTGGTAAGGCGAATAAGAGAGGTATTCACATTCAGGCACTTTATTGTAGACATCGGGCAAACATTCAGGACTGATCCATTGTCAATTAGTACTTTGGAAACGATCATATCTTCACACTTTACCATAATGTGCATGGGCAAAGTATGCTCTCTACCTTCTGGTGGTAGCTCATCATCTGTAAAGGAAATCTGGTTGGTGGCCAGCACCATTGAGACCATACCCTCAAAGGAAGATTCTGTGACACCTGTAGGAACACATGTTTCTTTCAAGACTTTCAAGAAAGCCTTAAGGTGGACATCGGAGGATAGCAATAGTGCTAAGATAGAAATTTGAGCTAGCGACCTATTTAGTTGCTAAATCACACTGTATTCTGAGTTTCAGATAATTTTCAAAAATTCCTTGGCTTCTTCGGTTATAACCCTATTCCTGACGAGTTTGGCTGTACTCTTGCCAATCTCTTTCCTTCTCTTTTCTATCTCTTCGGGAGTATAGCAACGGCCACTCCTAATAAGCCTAGATAAACCTGAAGAGATATTGGAGCAGACCTCCTCTTTTTCGGTTCGAGTGGAGATCAAGGACACATCATATTTCCATGGGATGTGATGGCTATCTTCATAAAGGAACGACTTTGACATGCAAATGATAACGCCTTCCTAAGTTTGCAAATTGGGCGCTATAGAGAACATCTTTGGATTAATGACCATCGAACTTGGCAAAATGGCTTCAAGGGCCTTTGAGCTGAATACCCTAGAGATTCCTGAGGTAGGCCTCAGCAGAATAAGAGGATCAAAACCTCGGATCATAGGGCCAATGGCAATTCCCTCCTAAATTGATGATGAAGCTAGCCCTACGACTGCAAGCAATGCAAGAACTAGAGAAGTGAATTGATGGCTAGCGGGGCTTAACCTTTTCCTGAATCTGATGATCCTGAATCCACAGGTGATTCTATGATCTCCTGAATGACTACTGAAGAGGGAGGCACTGAAGTAACCTTACCAAGGAGTTTCTGTAGATATTGGTCCCAATCTTTCCTTAATCCAACAAATACAGCATTGCAGTTGGTTCCTGACTAGGTAGCTAGAGGACATAGGCTGGCTGCCATGCAATCATCTCTTCGTACAATTTCCCTTTCAATCCAGATAATACCACGATCGGCTAGACTCTGAACCTGTGCTCGAAGCACTCTACAATCAAACTAGGCATGCATGTCTCCATTGTCCCAAAATGAGCAGATTCCCCAATCAAATCCTAGGGTTCCCATACCCTTAAGATCAAGGTGGCTTTCTTGGACCAAGGCTCGGAGCATGGCCTTCCATGGGAATGACAATGAGGAGAAATCCGAAACCCTTTCTTCCATTGTGATGATGGCATTCACATTCCCATCCTAATGGGGAGGCAAAGGGTTGGTGATGATGTTCAGAATAACTGCATTATCGAACTGTATCAACTTGTTGTCGATGAGATCCTGGACATGGTATCTCAACTTATAGCATTCTTCTAGAGTATGCCCCTACAGAACATACGTAAGTGCGCGCAAGGGTCTCCAGTACCATCATACTTGATGAACTCTAATGCCTTGAACTTGGGAGGCATAATGACCTAAGGAAAGTTGGTCAGATTGTCTAGATCAACGCTTCCATAGGCGCTGAAGCCCTTTTATGATATGAAGCTTCTCAGCTAAAGTTTCCACATGGCTGTTAACTTGGCCAATTCTAGATTCGAGGTTCTTATCCTTAAAAGGATCTATTTCTTGGTCATTGCCCTGGGGCAGTATATTATGGCCCTGATCCTATTTTGTTGAAGGTTGGTTTTCATTCTCGATTTGGAGACCTCCTTAACTATAACCAGAGGAGTTCTGTCCTTCTCCTACAACTGGTTGTTGCATCATACGCATCATTTCTGCCATTTGCTCCTTTAGAAGAGCAATTTCCTGAGCATTTTCCTCATGGGATGAAGTACCACTAGTAGACATCTCTCTTGCGCGAGACCTAGTGACGATTGGATCACAACGTGGTGGTAGCTTAGACTATTTCTTTTTAGCAATCTTGTGATCCTTGGAAAGAATATGAGATGAAAGAAACGGGGTGCATTTGATAATGTGGAAACACAACACCAAAATCAAGTTAGTTTATGTCCTTGTTATTTAACATAAACCTACCATTTTTAGAAAAATTCGGCTTTTGCACCCTTGATCGAGTATTTATCATGGTGAGTTTCTATAATGATGCAAGATTAATGCACTAGATTAGCAAGTAACTGAAACTTTCATGACATGCTCAACAATGCGGGAAAGACCCTTCTTTGGATTACATGCTTGTATAAGATTTGCTTTTACAACGCTGGGTTCATCGGCTCTAACAATGGGTCTTTTACAATATAGGTAAATGTAATTACGAGGAAAAGCTCAGCTTCTGACATCTAGGACCTTTGGCAATTTTGACATCTTGGCAATTTGGATCTTAGACCCTCTTGGCTACTTTGACATCTTGTGATCTCTTTGATGATATAAGCTTCTGGGCAATCTTTTTGGATCTTTTCTAGGAAAGCTCTTCAACTCTTGATGCTTTGGAATTCATGACAGCTTTTCAACAACGTTTCCTCCTTCATGACAGCTTTTATCTTGACAGGACCATTTAGTGTATGCATGAATGCCCTTGTAGGGTTGTAAACCCTTAAGGATAGGGTATGATCTAGCATGTATGAGCAACAAGGTTGCTTTTCTTAGGGATTTAATTATGGATGATGTGCAAGCAGGATAGAAAGAACCTGGAATAGAGAACAATTTCTTTGGAGCAAGCAAAAAGGGCACATCTGTTACAAAACACTTTCCCCTGACCTCTAGTCCTATAAGGGTATCCTTTCCTAGGCTTAGATGTTCACTCTTTGGGCTTTACCTAGTCCTTATGGGCTATAGGCTTAATCTAGTCCTCACGAGTTTGACATAACTAGGCCAATTGTATGCAAAGGCTTATCTGGTAGGTTGCTCCTATCCTAGGAGGACTCAATCACCATACCCCTCCCTTTATGGAAGTTGTGGGGCCGGAAGGATCGAGGGGGCCTTTTCAGCTACTCTTGTCCACCCATGGACCCAAAAGTGCCTACAAAGTCAGCCCCATAATCTAACTATGGGTAACATTACCGATGTTTGTATCTAGGCATCTGCAAATGGGGTGATGAAATCCCCAAAGAGATGTGACTTCGCCAAAAGTGCAGAGCCCGAGTTCGGCTCAAAAAAGGTATATATGTCATGCAATCCTTAATGAAGGGGAAAGACTTTTCCAAACATAGCAAATATATATATGAAAGTCGATAGAGATGTAGTTAAAATTAAATTTTGCTACCCTATGTTTACATGTGAAGGAAAGCTGTAAAGCATGTGAGGAAAGCGATAAAGCGTATGAGGAAAATGGTAAAGCCCCATGAAAATACCTCACGGCCTCCCTTACGGAAAAGGATTTTTTGGAAAAATATTTTTTTGCTCTTTTGAAAATAGTCTACTAGGATATAGTAAAAGCCTTTTTCAAAAGGAAAGCCCCAGAGGCTAATGCCAATTCCCATGTTTTTTGAAAGCCAATGTCCAAAGATTATGGTTTTATCAAAAGATTTAAAGGCTAAACTCTCATCGATCCCCAGTGGAGTAGCTAGTTTGTCGACGCTCGGCCTCTATTGAAGCAAAAAACCACCGTTGTCGGGCCTTCGTTCGACCACCCGCCGTGGCAATGCACCCGCGCACACAAGGCCCATTAGAGGCCCCTCTCAATTGGTTGGTGCGCTTGGTGTGGTTCGCGTGGAGCTTCGGGTGCTCTCTCTCTCGGTGAAGGAAGATATTTGTCTACCTTTGGCAGTGTGGCAAGAATTTTGGCCAAATTTTAAGGGATTACCAAAGGTAAGTGAAGTCGCCACCAATCATTGGGTTTTTCTAAACTGTGATTAGTCACTTGTTTCTAGTTGATTTTATTACCAATCCTAGGCTAAGAAAAAAGGTCTTTTTTCCTAATCAAATGTAGATGGTAAAAAATCTTGATTCTTGAATCTGGAAGTTTATGTGTGGGGAAGGTGTTAGGCACCCCACAACGTCTGTCCAATGACAATCCTTTGTTTTAATAAAACCTTAATTTTGGAGATTGGTAGTAAAAACATGATTTTGGCATTGGCTTTCGGGCTTCACATGCATTGGGGGCTTTAAGGTTTGGCTTTTGAATGGGTGTGGTCTCAATCTATGCTTTCTTAAGGCATTCGGGCAAAGTACTAGGTTTCCATGGCGAAAATCTGGCGACATGTCACCTTACTTTCATAGCGAAAATTAGGCATTGCTTTGCCTTAGGTAACATGGATTGTGACAATCACATTGGAAGGGATGAGCAGGTATATATATATACACATACATCATGCATAATACAAGCACCCAAAGCAAGAAAGTAATTGCCTACATCCCTAGAGCATGGCCCAAAATATAGATGTAGGAAAATAAACAGGGATCACCATACTCTAGAGATGAGGAGGAATGGTACATGGCATGATATACCTATTACAACCCATCTAAGAGAGAAATGAGGGAGGAAGAAAGGGGGTTTTAAAGAGTACATAACCAAATGGGAAAGGCTAGACCTCTAAAACTATTGAACATTACCGCTTGCTTTATATCGACAAGCTTGCATCCTCACCCTTTTTGCTTGCACCTGGGAGACCGTGTCCTACCTCTATTCGTCCTCGCTCCATGTGTGTACATGCAAAGGCAAGAACAAGAAACCAACAGACAAGCAATGGAAAGAAAGAGATGCATAGGGCATGTGAAAAAGGCATAAAGTAGATAAGCATGATAAACATGGTAAGCAAAGAAACAAGAAAAAAAGTAAACAAGCGATGAGGCAAACAAGTAAAAAGGCAAACAAAAGGTGGTGTCCATGGTCGACAAATGTAGGTTTGGATCAAATGTCCATAACTTCATTGTGTTGAAGCATGGACGACACACTAGCATGCAAGACTCATGCATGAACATGAAAGCAAGCGTGCAAAGATGCATAGAGAGCCAACAGTGGCACCAACAAGCATGGTAAGCATAAAATCGCACGAAGTGGAAAAGGGGAATGGTATGCATGAAGCAACCGGTATCATGGTGATGCATCCCAAATGGTTACATCCAAACAAGGCCTCACAAGCGTCAGGTGTAACCACACAGCCACAAACCCGCTAAGGGTGTCAAGCATGACAAAGCCTAAAACTAGAGAGGTTGACACAAGCATAAAGCATAGAAGCAAGCAAGCATAGACATGCAAATAGGGGTGATCCAAACCCTTTTATGTGGGCCTTGGTGTATGGATGATGACAAAGGGTCTAGATTGGGTCCTAACCATTAGGCCAAAACATAAGAAAGAAAGACAAAGGGACAAAAAGGCTATAATAGCATATGGCATGACAAACATGGCCTAGGTCTAGACACATAAACATGGCATGGAGTGCACAAGCACATGGAAGATAGCATGAAGCATGTAGAGGACATAGATCCAAGCACATAGGCATGTGAAAGCATGGATCTAGACATATAAGTATGTGAAGACAAGGATCTAACCATATAGCATGGAAATAAACACATAGATACAAGCAAGGCATAGCTAATAACATCATACAAGCATGTGAACATGTAACCCTAACATCATCCTAGAACAAAAAGAGGAACAAAGCATAGGAAAACATGGCATATAACATAAAGCATGTAGATCTAAACATATAAGCATGTTAGGATGTAGATCTAAGCATGAAACATGGCATAAGGCATAAAACGTAAGGAGATTTAGGCTAGAAGCACAAATAAAGCAAGCAACATGCTAAAGAAAACAATAAATCATGAGATTCAAGAAAAAAGAACAAGATAAATGCTAGAAAAAGGTTAAGAAAGTTAGGGGTGTGGATAGTAGCTAAAAAGCTACATCCACACCCTTAAACCCCAAATCCAAGGTGTAGAACCAAGGAAAAGAAGATTAGGTATAAGAACTATACCTTTTATTTTTGGTGAAGAAGGAAGAATCAAGAGGCTTTCATGTGTTTTTTGTATTTGGCAAAGAGAAAAAATGTGTAGAAATCGTCCAAGCAGAGAGCAAAACCTAGAAATTCCTTCCCCTTTTTGGTCTAGAGGGTGCCTGAGGCCTTTTATAGCCCCAACACGCTTTTCGAGGCAAGGGCTGCCACCTTCAAAAGGTCATAGATTAAGTTGATCTTGACACCCCTGGAAACATCTTGACTTCCTATTTTTGAAAAGGTATGGACTTGAAAATCCAACGGTCAAATCAAAAGTTATGGCACTCGGAAGTTAGTGGTGCATCGATCGATGCGTTATCCTAGTTTTCATGATATCTTGGTCATTTTAACTCTGATTTCGACCCATGAATAGTTGTTGGACTGAGAATTTGATAATATTCACACTAACATTGGTTCCAAACCGTTCTGATGACCGGATCAAAATTAGGGTTTCTAAGGCCCGCCAAGAGTCAACTCCGGGTCAAACTCGATCAAACTTGGTCAAAGTTGCCAAAAATCTTGGGTTTGATGTAAAACTATGAAAAATGTTGTTTTGTGAGGGTTTTGACCTTGTTTGATTTTCGGTCAACCCTAAGTTGACCGGGGGCATTTTGGTCATTTTAGCTGAAAAATGCACTTCAAGTGCTCTGGTGTCCAAACGGGTTGCGCCATGTCATTTTGGATGTCCTCATGGCCCCATGGAGAGAAAATATTATTTTTGGATTTTCGGGGCTCGGGTGGACAAAATACGATATCAACATATGCTTGCTTGCTTCTATGCTTTATGCTTATGTTAGCCTCTCTTATTTTAGACTTTGCCATGTTTGGCGGCTTTTACGGGCTTAACCATTTGGGAGGCATCTCCGAATGTTAGGTTGCTCCATACGTACCTTTCCCTTTTCTACTCCGCGCGATGCTATACTTACCATGCTTGTTTGTGCCACCCATCGGTTTTCTATGCATCTTTACACGATTGCTCACATGTCCATGCATGAGTCTTGCTTGCTAATGTGTCGACCATGCTTCAACACAATGAAGTTATGTACATTCGATTCAAACCTACATTTGTCCTTTGCGAACACCACCTTTTGTTTGATTTCTTGCTTGTTTGCCTTTTCGCTTATTTGCTTGCTTTCTTGCTTGTTTGCTTGCCATGTCTATCATGCTTATCTGCTTTATGCCTCTTTCATATGCTCTTTGCATCTTTTCCTTCCATTGCTTGTCTACTGGTTTTTTGTCTTTGCCTTTGCATGTACACACATCGAACGAGGATGCATAGAGCTAGGGCACGGTATCCCAGGCACAAGCAAAAGGGGCGAGGATGCGAGCATGTGGATATAGGCCAAGCGGCTATGTTCAGTAGATTTAGGGGTCTAACCTCTCCCATTTGGTTATGTACTCTTTTAAACCCCCTTTCTTCCTCCCTTCTTTCTCTCTTAGATGGGTTGTATTAGGTATATCATGCCATGTACCATTCATCCTCATCTCTAAAGTATGGCGACCCCTGTTTCCTTTCCTGCACTTATATTTTTGGGCCATGCTCTAGGGATGTAGGCATTTACTTTCCTACTCTGTGTGCTTGCATTATGCATGACGTATGTATATATATACTTGCTCGCCCCTTCCGGTGTGATTGTCACAGTCCATGTCACCTAAGGCAAAGCGATGCTTAATTTCTGCCGCAAACGTAAGGTGACATATTGCCAGATTTTCTTCATGGAAATCTGGTACTTTGCCCGAATGCCTTAGGAAAGCATAGATTATAACCACACTCATTCAAAAGCCAAACCTCAAAGCCCCCTATGCATGCAAAGCCCCAATAGCCAATGCCAAAATCATGTTTTTCACTACCAATCTCCAAAAATTAAGGTTTTATCAAAACAAAGGACTGTCATTGGACAGGCGTTGTGGGGTGCTTAGCACCTTCCCTACACGTAAACAAACTTCCGGACTTAAGAATCAAGATTTTTTGCCATCCATATTAGATTAGGAAAAATGTCATTTTTCTTAGCCTATGATCGATAATAAAATCAACTAGAAACAGGTGACCAATCACACCTTAAAAAAATCCAATGATTGGTGATGACTTCACTTACCTTTGATAATCACCTAAAATTTGGCCAAGATTCTTGCCACACCCCCCCAAAGGTAGACAAACACCTTCCTCCATCGAAAGCGAGAAAGCCCGAAGTGTCGCGCAAACCACACCATCATTAAGAGGGGCCTCCAACGGGCCTCACCACAGCGAGTGGTCAAACGAAGGCTTGACGGCGGTTTTCCAGCCATTCACAGCCCAGGTGTCGGCACTCATGATCAAGCTCTCAGTAGTTTGTTTCCTAAGGTCAAGTTTGTACTAACAATGTTGTGGATCAAACTTGTACTCATTATTTGTTTGGTAAAATGCACAATCTTTCTTTTCAAAATTCACAATTTACAACTTCTTCTCCTTTTGAACTTGTACACTCTGACTTGTGGGGTCCTGCACCTGTTGCTTTTGTCAACAGGTTTAGATATTACATTTTGTTTGTTGATCATTATTCTAGATTTAGTTGGCTTTATCTATTGAAGTCCAAATCAAATGCTTTTACTAAATTTGTTCATTTCAATGCTATGATTGAGAATCAATTTTCCTCAAAAATCAAGACATTCAAATCTGATGGAGGTGGTGAATTTACCTCCAGTGACTTCAAATCTTATTTGTCACAACATGGCATTACTCATCTTCTCTTTTGCCCTTATACACCTCAGCAAAATGGTGTTGTTGAAAGAAAACACAGGCATATAATAGAAACCACTGTTACCCTTTTATCTCAAGCTTCTATGCCTTATTCTTATTGGACTTTTGCAACTCAAGCAACTATTAATTTGATTAATCTGCTTCCTACTTTAGTTCTTGGTTGGAAATCTCCTTGGTTTAAGCTATTCTCTTCTTAACCTGATCCTACTCAACTTAAAATCTTTGGTTGTGCTTGTTATCCCAATCTTAGACCTTACACTACTCACAAGCTTGAACCTAAGACTAAAGAATGTATTTTCATTGGATATCCTACTAGTTCTAAAAGGTATCTCAAAGAAGAAGTTTATATTCATCAACCTCCAGGCTATGTGGATTTTGCTCATCCAGATTATGTTTAAGTTGCATAAGTCTTTTTATGGTCTCAAATAGGCATCAAGGGCTTGGTTTGAAAGGTTTGCTTTTCACTTGCTTCATCTTGGCTTCATTGCTTCAATAGCAGATAACTCCTTGTTTATTTTATGCTCAGCTAATACCATCATATATCTTCTCTTGTATGTTGATGACATCATTGTCACTGGAAATGATTCCACTCATGTCCACAATCTGATTGCTGCTCTTGGTCAGGTGTTTGAACTTAAAGATTTAGGCCCACTCAATTACTTCTTAGGCATCCAAATTACCCAAACTACTCATGGTCTCACTCTTACTCAATCAAAATATGCCTCTGATGTACTTCATAGGTTTTATATAGAAAACTCCAAAACTACTAAGACTCCCTCTTGTCCATCCACACGTTTGGTTCCTTATGATGGGGTTACTCTTTCAGATCCTACTCAGTACAGGAGCATGGTTAGTGCTCTTTAATATCTGACTTTCACTCGTCCAAATATTGCATTTCGTGTTGTTATGCCAGTTCATGAGTCATCCTACTATCACTCATTTAGAGGCCGCTAAGCGAGTTCTTCATTATATTAGAGGTACCTTGCATTTTGGGATTTCTTTCACTCCTTGTCCTTTGACTCTTATTGCGTTCTTAGACGCATACTGGGCTAGGGATCTTACTGATCTCCGTTCTACAACAGGGTTGCTTGTGCTTCTTGGGCCTAATCCTATTTCTTGGTCTGCTAAGAAGCAGAGTATTGTGTCTCGTTCTTCTATGAAGGCTGAATATTGTGTCTTAGTTACCACGGCGACAAAATTGTCTTGGTTCCGTATTTTGTTCAAAGAGCTTCGCGTTTTTCTCTCTCATGTCCCTGTCATTTGGTGTGACAATGTTTTCACAATTGCTTTATCTGCCAATCCTTTTTTTCACTCTTGTGCCAAACATCTTGAGGTAGATTATCACTTCACTCGTGAGAAGGTCCTTCATAAGCAATTACAAATTGGTTTTGTTTTTGGCAAGGACAAATTTGTGAATGTGTTTACCAAATCACTCCTTGCTCCTCCATTTCATTTTCATCGTGCTAAACTTCTGGTTGATTCTTCCCCCATCAGCTTGAGGGGGGATGTTGAAGATAACAGTACTAGACCTGTAAAGAAGAAGAAGTCTAATGAAGAAGAAGCACAAACAAAACGACAGTAGTTCAATTAAATGCGTCATTTCATTTAAATAGAATTTGTGTAACCAAACACATCATTTAGCTTAATAACTGACTTTGGAAGATGTATTAGTAATATGGTGCATATCACTCAATTCAAAGAGTAGTTGGACTTGGTGCGAAATTCAGTTGGGAGAGCTGAACTGTATTTCCTAATTTTCAGGGGCTTAGATCCGCATAAAGTGGGCAGTTAATTAAGTTGTTAGAGTGATCTTATGATATAAAAATAGCTCATTTAGCTCAATTGTATTTATGTAAGAATTCTTAGTTGTTCAATACATGTTTTATTCACTCAATTCTTCTCTCAATCTTTCTCTCACTTTCTCTCATTTTCTTAGCCTTTCTCTTTTCACTGAATACTGAGTAATCTTGATTCTGTTGCTGGTAATCTTTGAACCTCTATCTTGCTTCATTAGAAATTCTTTTCATTGAGATTTTCTTCAACCTAAGCACCATTAAAAATTTTAGGTTCAACAGAATTAAACCTTTTGCAATATGACAAACTTCCCAAAGAAAAAAAAAAGAGTCATCTTTATAAAAAGCCCAAATTAGTTTATCTTTTGCAAGAGGGTTAAAGGAAGTTGGGATGCCTTTGATTTCCTGTACAATCTTATTTGGTAGCCCAAAGGATAACAATTGCATTTGATTCCCAGCCAAAAAAGAGTGAACCAACATATGTTCCTTTGCTAAAGTGAGTGGATCATGTATATGGATTCTTATCGGGCTAGAAGAAAGCCAAAAATCATTCCAAAAACAAATTGAATTTCATTACTAACAAACCATTCACTATAACCAACTTTACAAGCAGCCCAATCTCGAGAACAAGGGAGTTTCTTCCCATTATTACTAAGTTAACCAACATTTTTGCTCAAGGAGCTTCTTGCTCAAATGCTAATCTCCAACATAACTTGGCTAATATTGCTGAGTTTCTGGCTCTCGTCTTTAAAATAGTCAAACACTCTAGGTCATTGGTCAAAGTTAGTTTGTTCCAATTAACCAAGTGTAATTTTCTCTTTCCTGGGGTTGAGCCCCAAAGGAAGTCCCTTATAAGTTCAGCAGTTGGTAGTAAAAACATTCACACCTGGTTTTCCATATGCCATATTTTGGTATATTTTAGCATCAAGGTACAAAAATAGCCCATTACCTGGTCTTGCAATTGTGTTATAAATGTATGATGGCACTGTAGCACAATTGTAAACCAAAATAATATATTTTATTCTTTTCACCTTTTGCTTTCTCTCTCTTTTGTCTTTCAACTCCTCTCTCACTCTCTCTCTCAGAGCTCATCTCCTCTCTCTCTCTCTCTCTCTGGTCACCATTTTCTCTCTTTCTCTCTCATGCCTCTATTGATGACCCTTTCTCTCCCCATGCCTCTCACTAGCCACTGTCCCTTTATCCATTTCCTCATTAATCCCTCTCTCACGACGTGGTTGTGGGCTTGCAAATTGGATTTTCTAGGCGAGATCAGCGACGTCAAAGATTTGGTGGTTGTTGTGGCGGCGAGATCGGTATGGTTGTGGGTTTGCAAATCGGTTTTGGTTGTGGGTGGTAATGGGTTTGCCAATCAATTTTGGTTGTGGGTCTGAGGCTGAATTTTGGTGGTGGCTCTAGTGTTTGGTGGGTTTAAGGCTAAGGATTGAAAGGATTGGTTTGGTGGGCCGTGGGTTGTGGTGGCATGGTGGGTTTGGGGTTGAGTTTTGATGGTGGCTTTGGTGTTCGGTGGGTTTGCTTGGTGGGTTTACTTGGTGTTTTTAGCGATGGCATTGTGATGTGGTGGTTATTGTGTTGTTGATGGTGGATCAATGGGTGGTGGTGTTGTTGATATGGATTAGTGGGTGGTGATTGGAAATTTTTAGGTGGATAGGTGGGTGGTGCTAGGATATGTGGGAGTGGCAGTGTGTTGTTATGTTTGTTTGTTGTTTTTTTTTTAAATTGGTTTTGGTGGGTGGCGTGGTGGCAACTATTGTGATTGTGATGGCTGATATGGGCTATTGTAGTTATTATGTGTGTTTTTTTTCTTGTAATCTTTTGGTTTATGGTCGGTGTGGTGGTTTTTGGTGTGGTGGCGTGGTTGTTTCTGTGTTTTTATGTTTTTTTTTTTTTTTGGTCGGTGCCTAGAGGTAGAGGGAGAAAGAGAGGAAAAGGAAGAGAGAGAGGGAGAGAGAGAGAGAGAGAGAGCGAGAAATCATAATTTAAAAAAAAAAGAATAATTAAATAAACTAGGAAAAAAATCGAGTTTAGGATGTTAGTTGTGTTGTAAAATGGTATGGTGTAAATGACAAAATAGTTTTTGAGAAGATAAAATGAGATTTTTTTTTAGAAACCTAGTATGAATGCTCTAAAGATGAGAGAGCTTGTGTTACCGGACTTGAGGTTTCAATTACTGATTAAAGAGTAATTATGGGCTTTTGGGAGACTAGATACATAAGCTTGACTAGACCTAGAACTATGACTAATATATTTTCTCTTTTAGTTATGAATGGACAACCCATTAGAAACATACTTAGCAATCACATCACTTGTAAGATGGATTGCTTTACTCTTCCCTTCATTTTGTTGCTTTGCTATGCCAGAGCTGTCACCACTATGCTGGTTGTTAATGACGTCATTTGCAGGGAGTCTACCCATTATCATTGGGTCGGAGTTCCAACCTTTCAAAGAAGGTTTTTTTTTTTTTTTTTACCACAATCCACTCACCATAAGGATCTAGAGCAACATTTTTTACAAACATTGTTGGAGCATAGGGGGAAGCTTCCTCTTCAACTTAAGTACTTTTATTTGAAACAAGTTGTGGTTCCTTAATAAGGCCGTGTTGGTCTCCATACGATGGCTAATACACTCACAAGCAAAACCTAGAGTACTAATCCCCTTGTATTGGACAAGTTGGGTTAGCTTTTCAATAAGAATGGTAAGGCTTTTCAACATTAACTTGAACACATAATCTAGCAAATCACCCTTGGGTACCATTCGCTATGTGGGCATTAATGCTTAGGACTAGGCCGATGGCTTGCCTAATCTTTTTGAGCATAAGTGGGTCATAGTATTCAATAGAAAGCTCAAGTAGCATAATCATATAGCGACAAATGAGAAAGAGGCTCTAAAGTCTAGCTCCTATTGCCTGATTGCTAGAAAGTGTTGCCCCACAAACTAAGGGCCACCTTTTAACACAAAACCTAGATCTTCCTGCCTTTCAAATTTAACAATAAAATTATCTTGACCTAAGTCAATGCAGTCCATACGACCAAAATAATTGCACAAAGATCTGGGAGAAAATGGGCAAATGCCCATTTCAAAAAAAAATCTAGCATTTTGCCACCTTTTCCCAAACTAATTAGGGAAATGCTTTTGTTATAACTCGATTGTTCAAAAATCGAGTTTCAAAACGCCACTATAGGGTCCTTAAAACGTCACTAAGGTATGGGGCGATTAAACTTTTAAAAAAAAAAAAAATTTGCATGGAACTTGAGTTCATGGAGCTCGAGTTCCAAAACGCCACTATAGAGTCTTAAAACGCCACTATAGGGCTCCTTAAAATGCCACTATAGGGCTCCAGAAATTTTTATTTTTATTTTTTTAATTTTCAGTTTGTTATAACTTGATTGTCCAAAAATCGAGTTTTAAAACAGGGGCATTTCCCTAATTAGTTTGAAAAATGGGGCAAAATGCTAGATTTTTTTTTAAAAAGGGGCAAAGGCCAATTTTCTCCCAAAGATCTGATTTTGCAGATAGGAACTTTTTTTTTTTTTTTTTTTTGGAGAAACAAACACACACACAGGGGAGAGGGAAAGGGGTTCTAACACAAAAGTACACCACAACTCCACTCAAAAGCCATGGTAGGAACATGAAACCTCATTTATACATATGTAATACCCCGATTTTATCATCATTATTAATTATTATTTCATGATAGGATTGTTTATATAGTTAGTTTTTTTGGATATGCTACATCAAGTGGTGTGAGGTATAATTATGTGGCCAAACAAAGAATGCTACCCAAAGTTAAAAGATGAGACAATAACTTGCACATATGTATAGAACGTGTAGTCCTAATTTATTTTTGTTTCAGTTATAGAAAGATTAGGGAATTACAACCTTTAGTCTTCTTATTAGTTAGGAAAAAAGATAAGAGCATAAAACCTATTTGGATTAAAAGTTTAAGAGTAATCGGAATCCTTTGGAATTCCAACCTATCTAAACAAATAAACTTAATTTGAAGTTAATTGGAAATTAAAGTCTTGGAAGCATATATAAGTTGTTGGGTCTTTTCTTTATTTATACAAGGGAATCAAAATAAGTTAGAGAAAGAGAGAGACGCTGGATGCTAGAGGCTACGGCAAAAAGGATTAGAGGCAGTTTTTGTTTGTAGCAAAGGTAATTTGTCTCCTACTCAGAGTTCTCTATGAGTTTTTGGTTTAATATTGAGCCTTGTTCACCACTTGTGGGGTTTATATATACAACTGGGCATGTTTGTAGTACATATGTTGTAATAACATTGATTACTGGCAATGCACAGTTTAAGAGTTTTGATGTTGGGTTTCACAATATTATGAATCTGGCGGTTACTATACGTACACTTTAATCGGTGAACTTGGATCAATTTATATATTATAAACCGCAACATGTATGGGGAAACTTAGTTATTGTATGATTGTTTGAACACTTAAAATATCAAGTGGTTGCCTAGAATATCAAGTGTGGCTATAGAAGCAGTGGCGACGCCACGTTGAGGACAGGGTGTTCCCAGGAACACCCTGACTCGAAAATAAAATTTTTTATATATATAACAATTTAAATTTTTTTATTTATTTACCTTTAAAAAAAAATAGGGACACCCTCAAGCAAAATTAAGAACACTCTCAAATAAATAAATAAATAAATTTATCTGTTTTACTTTCAAGCAAAAAAAAAAAAAAATTAACAGAGCAAGCCCGTTGCCCAAAGCCCAACATCAATCCTAAACAATAGATGGGAAAGCAAACCCAATCTAAAGAAAAAAACAACATATGGCAAGCCCAACAGATGGTAGCAAACCCACGGGCCATGAATTCTCAACAAAAAAAAAAAAAAAAACCAAAACCCAACCTAAAGACAGATGGTAGCAAACCTAACCCACAGATGGTAGCAAAAACTGAAATCAGAAACGGAGAAACAGAGCTCATCGCCTCCGCCTCAAACTTGAGCAACATCGGTCATCGCCAGTCGGATCGGAGATCGATCATCGCCTTGGCCTTGCCAGTCAGATCGGAGATCGGAATAGCACAGATCGGATCGAAGATTCCTTCCTCACCAGTCACCTCGACGTGCTGCCCAGCCCGACGGCGCCGCCCCTCAGCCTCAGCCTCCCTGCTCCCTCAGCCTTAAGGTATTTCATCTTTACTTTACACTTTTCTTCCCTCTAACTCTCTCTTTTTCTCTAATGGCTTTACTTTCTGCTCTCTTACTTCTCTCTGTCTCTTTCTCTCTTTTATCTGAAGACTAAAAGTATGAAAGTGAAATGAGAGTCTCTCTCTTTTGAAGACTAAAGACTTAATCTGATTGGCTGATTCTCTCTTCTCCTTCTTTTTTGGTGAAATTGCTTAGCTTTATTTTATTTTATTTTTTTGATATGGGCTTGCTTAGCTTTATTGAACTGTAATTGCTTAGCTTTATTGTAACTTTATTAATATTTGTGATTGGCTGATTCTCTTTTTTGTCTTCTAGTGTATTGTCTATTGCGATTGGTGATTGTGAATTTCTGATTGGCTCTTGTGATTAGGGCTTGTCTGTTGAGTGCGGGGAGGGGTGAATGGGGCATGGGACCGGGTGGGAAGTAAAGGCATGAGAGGCAGGCAATGGATAATGCACATGGGGTGTGTGCTAATAGTTAGTAAAGAAAAATAATTAAGCAACTAATAAACAATAATTAATAATTTAATTAACTAATACATTATAAAAGATAAACAAATTAAATTATGTTAGGCTAAACAGCAATTAATAATTTTATAATTAATGAAACAACAATATAACAAATTATAGTTTATAAAAGACAAACAAATTAATGAAACAACTAAACAACAATAATTAATAATTTTATTAATATTTCAAATGAACTTATAGTTTATTGTATCGGTAACTTTGTTCATTCCTTTTCTTTTCATTTTTTTTTTTCCTTTTGAGGTTTTTCGGTGTTCAAAATGCAAATTTGTTTTGGTTTTAAGAACATTTTTTTTTTTAAGCACAAACTTCATGCTGGCCAAATCTTAAATTTCGGCCGGTATTTCCCAAAATGACCCGAAATTTTTTCAAAGTAGAATAGGAACACCCTAGACAAAATTCCAAGAGTCACCATTGTATAGAAGTTCATTTGAACTCTAGTAGTACAGATTAGCTTTGAGGTAGTATTGTTGCGATGGGACCTTAATAAGGAATATAAAATTGATCAATCCAATGGTGTATACGAAAGTAGTTTCCATATTTTAGTTTTGTAGGACAGTAAAAAAGAAAAGGTTTCTAATAATTAGATTTCATGCTTATTGATTAAAGTATTCCTTTGTATAGAGCTTAGAGAAGACTAAAGTGTTCGGCTGTGTTGGGATATATTAGCAAGAGAGGGGACAAAATTGGCCTTTGCCCCTTTCTATCAAACAATCCAGCAGTTTGCCCCCTTTCCCAAACAAATCAGGGAAATGCCCTTCTTTTGAAACTTGATTTTCTCAAAATCGAGTTAAGCCCTATAATGGCGTTTTAAGGAGCCTATAGTGATGTTTTAAGAAGCCTATAGTGGTGTTTTGGAACTTGAGCTCCATGAACTTGATTTATAAGTAAAAAAAAAAAGAAAAAAACTTGCATGGAACTCGAGTTCATGGAGCTTGAGTTCCAAAACGCCACAATAGGGCTCTAGAATTTTTATTTTTTATTTTTTATAACTCGATTTTGAGAATTTAGAGTTTCAAAAGAGGGACATTTTCCTAATTAGTTTGGGAAATGGGCAAAATGCTGGATTGTTTGATAGAAAGGGGCAAAGGCCAATTTTGTCGACAAGAGAGGTAAGTAATTATGCATAATATGCACAAGTTTTGTTCGTTAGGTTCTTAGAAGTAAAAGGTTTTCTAAAGATACGTTTTTAAGCATACGTTTCCTAAAGTTATCAAAAGCATTTTTACATCAATGAAAGAGAAACAACTTTTATATAATGTTTTAAAGAGAAATTTCAAATCTTTTAAGTAATGTTTTGAATGTCCAAATCCCATTTAAAAGATGATTTCTAAACTAAACTATTTTTAGAAAATAATTGAGTTTCAAGATAAGTTTTCTAAAAAGGTTCTTGTTCTTCAAATTTGTTTAAAATCAAGTCATTTCAAAGTCATATTTCTTTTAGCAAATTGAATTTTTAGACTTACTTGAGTTTTAAAATATTTATATAAACTCCTCGATTCCTATTCATTCCCTAAAAGAGTGAAGCATCCTTTGATTTCTGTTCAATTTGATATTGTGATCTTCAATAAGCCTCTATATTTGGAGTGATTGTTACTATTAAGTAAATTATTCTACTTTGTATAAACTTTGCTTTTGTAATATGTGACTCATTAAATGTTTTTAAAATTGACCAGATATATGTGTGATAAGGGTAATTCTTGAAGTCTAAGTAAAGGTGACGGACCTGTTGTATCTAACAACTTTAATGCACCCGTAAATGACTCCACAAAGCTGACGATCCATCTCAAGGCTGATGAGTGCGCCTTAAGATCATCTATGCATGGATGAGACGACCAAAAAGCATAGATGGAATAAGTAATTAACGGGATGAAGCTGACGGGGGTGAGAGGAATTCTTGACGAGTCCAACATGTCTTTTACTTGGGCTCCACGTATGAATATACCTTGCACCCCACAATAAACCCTAATCAAGAAGACTCCTATAAGGAAAGGATTCCGCAAAATACACGAATTAAAGAGAATCCCTCCCACAAGGAAACACCTTCTTAGCCAAGGAACGAGTTTTAACCCTATGCTACTATAAAAACCCCAAAACCCTCACAAACCAAGGTACTCATAATTCCCCCAGCTCTAGCACTCTAAAGTTGTGAAAAGTTCTCTAACTTAACCTTCAGAGGGTCTTTGGCTCGTACCACACCGGTACCCTCCTAGGGTTTTCTTTGTTTTTGTTTCGCAGGTGTCATCTTGAGCACGTGAGAACTATGCGACTTACTGACGAATTTTGGCATCATCAATGTGTAAGCCTACTCACAAAGTTGTATGTAAGAATAAGTGTTAAACCCTCACCTGTAAGGGTTAGATGTTGGTATCCACTTACTAGATTGTATGTAAGAATATGTGATATGTGTACATGTGACATTGTGCTCTGATCAATTATCTGTATGTATTTTTGAATGATTTTAAGATTTGATTACATATGTATTAAGTGGCTCATTATATCTTTTGGAAAACTATATTTGATATCATTGAGTGAATTTGTGAAATCAAAATACTCATACTTTGCTTGACTTTATTCTGTTGTGTATTGTGTATAATTGCTTACAAAATGTGTGTCTCACCCCATTAATTAATATTTTCAGATTAAAGTTTAGTTGAAGAACAAAACCTTTGGATCATTTTGTAAGGTGCAAGGTAGAGCATGAGAGTTTTTAGGCAACTTCAGTAATGCTTGAAACCTTATAGGATTTTTAGTTATTTTTATTTCGATTAAGATTTTACAGAATTTGGATATTATTTATAAATTGTGGATTTTAGATATTGTAAGAGGTTTATTAAGAGCCTTGTTTATTTGGAGTTTTATTTAATTTTGGAATTAATTTCGTTTATTGAGATATGCAAAATCAACAAGTTAGTCATGCCTCTAAATTCGTGTTTCATGGATCTGGGTCATGACACCATATATTTTACGATAATAGTAAGTCCCTGAAGAGCCTTGCATGTACCTTATCTTCTCTAGATAGGCTAATGATAGCAAACCTCTCAAAAGGTAGCTCTTCTTTCATTTCAGATTCCACATCTTCTTGCATCAAAGCATCCAAACCAAAAGCTTGCTCATAAGCCCCTAGAATAGCACCAACCAACTTCTACTTGTAAATCTTGGGGGAATTCCTATAAGAAAGAAGCCTTTTCGAATCACTAGCAGGATTGGAAAACGCATCCTTGAACTTCTTTGTACTCTTGACCAACATGTCCACTTCTTCCTTACTACACTCAAACTCTTTCTCACTTAACATTTTATTTCTTATGCTAAGTTGTCAGCTACTAAGTTTATCTTCTTTAATGTCATATCTAAAGCTATATATATACATTTTGAAGTGAGGTTCAAGTGATAATCTAGTGGTGATAGAATCTTTTATGGTTTCCCCTTAGAATTTAGTTGATTTTCCAAAGCCACTTCCCAAGGATTGTTTAAGCTGAGGGTTAACCAAGTCAAAAGGCAAATTGGTAGGTTGAGGTATTATCAAAACGCCCTTTATATGATAGGCCTAAATTAAACAACTTTTTTTTAAAATAATTATTTTAATTTAATTTGAGAAAAAAAAGTTTCAACACAACCATAATGGTTTTTTTGAGCTGAGAAGTAGGGACGAACCTAAAACTCCAGACAAAGGCAAGAAAGATTTCACATAGGAACAAATTAAAAATAAAAAAATTCTTTTAATAAAAAAAACTTTCATGGTAAAATTCTTTATTAGCAAGATATTCCCATATCATGTTAATTAATATTAGTGATCATAATTTTCAATAAGGTAGGAATATCTATTTCTATAGTTCCATATCTTTGAACATTTTAGGGGGGTTCAACATGTAAAGTTTCAATATTTAGAATTGAAGATTCAATAGTAACCTTCGAATCTTAAACACTCTATAAACACCACATTTTGTACCACTTATGACTTGGGCCCCCGTTCCTTAATAATATTGGAATTCTAAAGCCCAGGGTTGATTTAGGGCCCGATTAGATTGAAATTGACTTGAGGAAAGTCTTTTTGGAAAATATAACTCTTTTGTGAACTAAATAAGCTATCTTTGGAAAAAGAAAGGAAACAAAAACCCTAGGGCATGCATGTACATGCTAAGGTTTGGAACTTGGTTTAGAACGAATCTCACATCGTCTGAGAGCCATTCCAAACCTCTAATTTCTTACTATAAAAAACCATATATGGTGCATTTTCAAAACACAGAAAATCTTAAAGGAAAACACAAGATTCACTAGAAATAGTGAATCAAAGAGGGAGCTTTTTTGCAAAACATTCTCAAGTCAATATTTTTCTGATTAATGTATTTTCTAGCCTTGATTTTCAAGTTTCAAGTTAACTAATCACTTTTTATTTGATTGTGAATAGATTGACTGAGGGAAACGGTCAAAATTAAGCTAAAGAGCTTTGTGTTTTGAGATATAATGTTCTAGTTCCTTTTCTTTGTTTTGATCTTCATTTCCTTGCTTTTCTTGTTTGTTTATGTTACAGTATGCATGCTTAGTTTAGGTTTTCTTTACTTTATTGTTTTAAGTGTGTTAATTTTAGGATTCTGTTCTACTGTGTTCTTGTGTTTTTGAGTTAGGGTTTAGGGCGTGGATGTGTACGCATGCTTACTGCATGCGCACGCATACTCGAAGTATGCGTAAGCATACAACTGGGCTACATATACTGTGGACACAAGGGGGGAGTCACTACCTAGTTTTTGCAATGATTTAGGAACCATATATATATAGTGTCCTTTCAAGGAATGACCTTTAATCTTACTACCAGAGTATGGGTTCGAAGTTTAGGTACGCTCTTGGGAAGGTATTAGGCACCCAAGATCGCTCAACCCTAAGGTTGGCCTCCCATCATTGTGTCTTACATCTTAAACTTATTAATAACAATTTCAACATTTGCATTCTAAACTCACACACACTAGCATGCATTTAACATACAATCATGTCATTATTCATCCCAAAACAACACTTATCTATCCATAAAGCAAAAGGAAGCCAAATCACAAATAAGAAACCCTAGCATTCATCTAACATGTGAACACCTTATCATATATCTAAATAAGGCAACAACTCAAACATGGCAGCAAGCCTATCATGGCAATCACAAGATCATGCAAAGCATATAATCGGACATAAAACAAATATTCAAACGACATACATCATCAAATGCATGTTCATACCTATGCATGGCTTACCTTTACTTACTTTTCAGCAACACGACACCTATGGCATCATGATCGGGCATGTGAATGCATGTTTATGACATCAAAGCAAGAAACAAGCATAAAATCCTAATTCTAGGCATGTTAGAGACAAACAATCGTACAAGACAGAGACTCAAATACATATAAACACATGAAAAAGGGTTAAAAAAAGATACCATACATGTGAAACAAGCAAACCAAACAACATAAGAAATCTGGATTAGGGTTTCTAGGCAAGTACCTACGTAGGCAACTAGAGGCCTATGTACACAGGATTTAACTTACGTATGCATGCTTATGGCATGCGTGCATGGGACTTGTTCAAAACCCTAACCCAGAAACACGAAATAGAAAAACAGAGCATAAACAAAAAAAACCCTAATTTTAGCAATCAAACATGATCAAAACATAAAAGAACTATAAAACTAACCTAAACAAACATGTATAAACATAAACTAAGCAAAAAACAAGATTAAAACATAAAAAGAAAGAGTTGAAGCTTGATACCTCAAAAAGGAGTTCTCAAGCTTTGATTTTGATCGTTCTCCTCAGTCAAATCTATCACAAGTCATTAAACAAGCGATTAGCAATGTTAAACTAAAAGGATTGGGCTGGAAAAGGTATCAATCGAATAAAATTGACTTAAGGGTGTTTTGTGAAAAACTCCCATTTGATTCACTATTTTCTAGTGAATCTTAGGCTTTTCCCACGAGATTTCTTTGTGTTTTGAAAATGGACCATGTAAGGCTTTATGTAGTGGAAAAAATGGGGTTTGGAATGGCTCCCAAATGATGTGGGATTCATTCCAAACCTCAGCCATTATTGTAAAAAACTTATCTTTTCCATGCTTCTGAAACCCTAGCTGCGTACGCAGGAATGTGCCTGCGTACACATGTTTTGGTTTGCATACGCAAGCCGCTACCCACGTATGTGGGCTGAGAGCCTCTTTGGTCATTTTATTTCCAAAAATAGATTTTTGCTTAGTTAAAAAGTTATATTTTCCATTTTAACACTTCTCAAGTCAATTTGATATCTGATTGGGCTCTAAACTGGCCTTAGACCTTAGAGTTTGAGTATCATTAGGGAACGGGGGCCCGAGTTGTAAGGGGTATAAAATGCGATGTTTACACACGTAGGCCTTATGTATGTGCACACATACTCATGCCCAGAAACCCTAATTCGAACCTTTTTGCTTTTGTTTCTTTATTTTACTTATATAATATGTTTCTGCCTTGTCTTATTTCATGCTTATGAGTCTTTGCCTCCATGTTCGTTTGCTTTGTTTGTTCTTTGTATGTTAGTTTAGGGTTTTAACCTTTCGTTTTGCCATGAACATGCAAATAACATGTCCATGCATTGACGCATAGGTGTTGTGATGCAATGAAGTAAGACATGCATTCACATGAATATGTATTTGTTTGTAGATGTGATCTTGTTTTGTCTTGATGAATATGACGTGAGTTTTGATGAACATGATATGCAAGTTTATATGCCATGCTTTGGATATGATAATATGCTTATTTAATTGCTACCATGTCTATGTTTCTACCTTGGATATGATATAATGTCACGTATGATAGATGTATGCTAAAGTTTGAGATATGATGATATGCATGATAGATGTATGCTAGGGTTTGGGATGATATGATGCCATGTTGTTTGCTAGATGTATGCTAGTGTGTGTGTGAGTCTAGAATGATAAATGTTGAATATGCTTTTAATAAGATTAAGACATAAGATACAATGAGTGGAAGTCGACCTATGAGTTGGATTGGATACCTAACGTCTTCCTATCTCTATACCTAAACTTTAGACACGTGCTTTGATAACATATCAATCATTCCATGAAGGATGCTATATTTATGGTTCCTAGACCTAATCTAGGTGGTGACTCAATTTCCTTCTCTACCTCTGTCCACTCAGTTGAGGTGTACTCCCCCATTGCGCCCACACACTTCCCCCCCCCCCCCCCCAAAAAAATGAATCAATTGTAGATGTTTTCCCATGAACTACCCATACCTTGAAATACGATTTATAATATTGTTGAAGTAATACCAATTACATTCATTATCATATTAATTTATAAATATTTTTGTGATAAAATTCATAGAAACTTTAACATTTTTCAACAACAAAAAAATTGACTGGTGTTTTTTATTATTTATTTATTATTATTTTTTTATTTTAAAAGATAAGAATGGTAAGTGGAGTATTACTATGTGTAGACATCACATTTTGTATCCCTTATGACTTGGGGCCCCATTCCCCAATGATTGTAAAATTCTAAAGCCCAAGGTTGGTTTTGGGCCCGATCAAATTATGAATTGACTTGAGGAAGGTTTTTATAAACAATATAATTCTTTTATAAATAAAATAAAGCTGTTTTTGGAAAATAAAGGCCACGAAAACCCTAAGACTACATACACAAATACATATATGCATATGCAGGTTTGATGTATGCATATGCATACATGGACCTGTGTACATAGCTAAGGTTCTAGAAGCTATAAAAGATAAGTTTTTTCTTACATTAAAGCTAAGGTTTGGAATGAATCCCACATCATTTGGGAACCATTCCAAACCCTCATTTTTCAACTATATACTGCCTAACATGGTATATTTCAAAAATAGACAAAAAAAAAAAAATCCTAAAAGAAGACCTAAGATTCACTAGAAATAGTGAATCAAAGAGGAAGTTTTTCACAAAATATTCTCAAGTCAATTTTCTTTTAATTGAGACATTTTCTAGTCTTGATCTCTGAGTTTTGAAGTTTACTAATCAATTTTATTTGGTTGTGAATAGATTTGATTGAGGGAACAGTCAAAATCAAGCCAAAGAGCTTTTGTTTTTGAGGTATAAGTTCTAAACCATTTTTTTTTCTTGTTATTTCTTGTTTTAATCTTTTTGTTTCCTTTGTTTTTCTTGCTTATTTGTGATATATCATGCTTGTTTAGTTTAGATTTTCCTCGCTTTACCATTCCTTGCATGCTAGGTTGTTGGTTTAAGTTTCTACTATGTTATATGTTTTTGTTTTTTGGGTTAGGGTTTTTCAGGGCATGTTTGTGTGTGCATGCTTTCTATATGCGTACGCATACAATTGGCCTACGTACGCAGGCCTATGTATGTGCAAGCATACTTGTGCTCAAAAACCATAATATGAGTTTTTTTACTTCTGTCTCTTTATTTCTTTCACATAATATGCCTCTGTTTTGACTATCTTTTATGTTTTTGAGTCTTTGTTTCTCTACTTGATTGCTTGTTTGTCTTTAAAATGCTAGATTAGGGTTTTTTCTCTAATGTTCTTTTTTACCATGAACATGTATTTGAATGCTCATGCATTGATTGCATAGGTGCTGTGGTGCAGTGAAGTAAGTAAGGCAAGTCATGCATTTACATGAACATGCATTGATTGAAGAACATGATAAATTTGAATATGTTTGGTTGAAGGATGAAATACCAGGATGATATCTAGTTTGTTTGATCTTAATATACTTATGTTCCTATTTAGATGAAGATACGTATGTTGTTGCCTTGTCCATGCTTTTGCTTGGATAAATATGGATGCTTGTTTGCTTGTTTGGATAAGTTACCATGATAGGTGTATGCTAAGGTTTATGATGATATGAGAAGCATGATAGATATATGTTAGGGTTTGGGATGAAATACCATGTTGTATGTTTAGATGTATGCTAGTGTATGTATGTGAGAATAGAATGCAATGTTGAATGTGCCTTTAATGGGATTAAGGCATAAGACACAATGAGTGAAAGTCTACCCACGAGCCGGGTAGTTTTGGGTGCCTTACACTTTCCCAAGATTGTACCGAAACTTTAAACTCATACTCTCGTAGTAAAATCGGTCCTTCCACTTAAGAGCGCAATATTTATGGTTCTTAGACCTAATATAAGTGGCGACTCCATCTTTTCCCTACCCCAGTCCACTCGGCCAAGATGTATTCATCTTTTCCTTTTAGGAGTAAACCGTTGGCGCCCACATTATGAACACAATAAAAAGACACAAATATTTCACAACATTCTTAAAACATCATGCCACATCATTAAACAAAATTAATTAGGAGATAGTGGTGGTCTTATGTGTGAGTTGGTATACTAATTTATGAATATTATAAAATTGTTGTGAATTTTTACTGTGTTCTTAGCATTATTGAAAACATATACAATATGTAAAGCACATACTATACTTTAATGTTATACTATAAATTAATTGATGCTTTTTTTTAGAATCAAGTTAATAGATACTTTAATGTTATACAAATGCAAGCACACTAGTTGTAAAACACATGTTGTATAGTGCATACACAATTAAATGGGTCCCACCCATATGTATTGTCAGTTTGTCACCATCAAGTGCATAGCACTAATTGATGACCAATAACTCTTTCGGTATACAAGTACCAACCTTTTGTTTTTCCTTTACTTCTCCTTTACTTTCACTTTCATTTTCCCTTAACATTTGTTTTGGTTTCCATTTTGTTGTGGTTCTGAAAAAGTGAGTTCAACATCTCTGAAAGCTCTTGCATTTGAAGTAGTGAAGAAGATCTCTTTCTTCTTCTTCTTTAGATTTTGGAGATACAAAGATAGATCTTCAGAGAGAGAGAGAGATAGAGAGAGAAATGGAGAGATACTTGTTCTAGATCTTGGGTTGTATTTGAACTTGGGCTTAAGCTTCTTGAGGGTTTGTACTTTTGATTTCAAACATGAAGACAAAAGGAAAAAGAAAGAGAACTCCTTCAGTGCACTATCGGATAATAGATTCAACAATAACAAGAGGAAGAGGAGAGGAGAGGAGAGATAGAGGCAAAGTGAGAGAGAGAAGAGAGGGGCGGAGAACGAGAGACACATAAAGAGACGTGGAGAAATAGAAACTAGTAGGTTTTGCTAATATAGATGAAGAGATGTGAATAGGTTATGAAGTGGAGAGAGAATGTGTGTGCGGGTACTCAATTTAGCCGTTCTGTGCATTTTGTAGAGCACTAATTTTTGTGGGTCCCACAACTTTGCTTAAAGTTGATTTTTTGAATTGAAAAACCTATTGAGAACTTCCTTTCAAACACATTGCAAGTAGAGTTATGGAAAAATTTTGAGTTACAAATATGAGAATTAGGTAATGAGTTAGAGTGATAAGATTTGAGTATTGAGATATGCAAATTGAGTACCCTCCAAACCAAAGATAACCTAACTTTCCTTCTCAACCCAAACTGTCAAGCATAATATAAACAAAAAGCACAAGAGAAATAGAGTCAACAAGAAAGGAATACAAAGCCAGGGCCCAAGCCCCATGGGGTTGGTAAGTATATTTATAGTTGAATTTAGGATTTTATTAGTAGTAAAAGTAGGAATTATAAGCCAAGGTGCCATGGCCCCCTTGGGCTCCCTTCCCCCTAGTTTCGTGTTTGTTGAAAAGGAAAGTTGAAAGAAGTTTCCTCAAAATGTCCTCAAGTTTGATTCTATCATCTTCCTTGGAAATTAGGTCCTTAATTGACCAGCCTAGGGGCACAATGCCAATTCAATTATCATTTCATTATATATATATATATATATATATATATATATATATATAACTGAAACCTCTAAAATTTTCACAATTTTCCATGCCAGCACAATATTTAAATAAAATTATTTTTGTTTAGTCCAAACTTTTAACAATGAGTGAAATTTTATCTCTTTAACAAGTCTAATTTAAACTCAAACTCATCATTATCATTTTTTTTAAAACAAAATTAGTTTTGTTTAATCCAAACTTAACAAGAAGTGAAACTCTATCTCTCTAACAAGTCTAACTTAAACTCAAACTAAAACATTGATAATCTATCTATATATATATATTAAAACCAAACTTTTGGTTGACCTCTCCACAATTTTTCACATTAGCATTATTTAAATAAATAAAAACAAAAATTCTGATAGGACTCAAAAAAAAAAAAGAAAAAAAAAAGAGACTCACGTTGAAAATAGGGAGACTCACGTAACAAAAAAAAAAAAAAAAAGAGTTAGGATTAAGAAAAAAAAGAGAGAAGGACTCTTGTTAGGAGTCTTTTTTCCCTCCCAATCTAATTCAACTTTCTTCTTAGATTAATGAATTTTATGTCGAAATATTTTTTATATCGTTATTATTAATAAACATTCAATTCAACATATGTGGATATTTGTTTATATTGTTATTAATGAATTTTATCTTTTATGTCGAATTTTTTATTTGCTTTCATATGTGCTTGAGATTTTTTTTTTCTATCTTATTCTTTTGTTATGTTTAGAATTAATTTTCTTTAGAGTATTTGGGTTAATCTCCATATTTATATTGACATTGTTTTCGTGGGTTTGGTTTTTGGGTTGAAATTTCTACTAATTATTATTATTATTTTTTTTATTGTACATGGCAAATAAAACATCTCTATTTTTTTGGAGAAAAATCTAAACTACAACCTATGTCTTCCAACCTAGGGAACGGTAAATTTTTATTTGGTATGTTATATATAAATTTGTTGAATTTGGTTTGGTTTTGAAGCAGAATTTGGGGATTCTATAAATTTTGAAATTTTAAGTTTTGGGGTTTTTGGTATTTGCGTCTCAGTAGGTTCGTTTTAATTCTTTACCTTAAGCTTTTTATTTAGGTTTATGTGATTTTTTGTTTTCCTATTAAAAGCTATGATTCTTGATTGATTAATTATTTATTTGGATCAATTTTGATTAATTATTTGTTTGGATTCAACATAAAAGGCAATGGAATTAGGTATTATAATTTTGATATTGTTCCATGTTTTGAATTGTTTGTATTACTATGATAAAGTCATATTGCTACTCAATTTTGAAATTTGGTGTGTTTTCCTCATATCATGGTCTTTGTTTATATATTTGCAATTTATATTAGTTTTGAGTGTGTGTGTATATATAACTATTGAGAGTTTTGTTTTATTAATTTAAGAATTGTAAATTACTTTGTAGGTTTCGGTAACTATGCAGTTGCAATTTAATAACGTTCAATGTTAGACAACACTTCTAAACTATGGAAAAATATAGAAGTTCAATATTTCTTCAATTTTTTTTTATAAAAAAATACTAACTAGCAAAATGTCTATTTACTCATTGTTGGATTTTCTTTTTCAAAGTCAATAGTTTTTCTGTATATTGCATAGGTTAGCGACTAGTTTACCAAATACCTGAATCACAAAACCATGAAAATAAATATACGTTGAATACTTATTTAGGCTATTCCCTTCCCTTATTATTGTTTTTTTAAAAATATTTTTGGTATTTTGATAATTGAGAGTTTTCTCAATGGGTAAAGTTTTTTGATATCAAATAAAAAGTTTATTATTTAATAGTTCAAATCTTGCTTACACCAAAACCAATTAATATTTTAGGCCTAATGATGATAAAAAATAATCATCATAAAGCAGAAGCACAAATTGAAATTAAATGTTTAAGTGAGAATCATAGTTTCCATTATTTAAATATAGAAAATTGTTGTGGGGAATTCCTTACCCAACGGGCACGTTATTTACACCTGTCGTTGAACACGTGGCTGCACGTCAAGGGGTAAACAGGGAAAAAAGTTGAGGTAAAAAAATTTGCCGGATTTTCCTTTCCCCCTTATTTTCATCCCGCTCAGACAAATTTTTGTAATTGGCTCTTTTCTTTTTCAAAGTTCGCTCCATTTGTTTTTGTTCCCAGAAATAAAAAATGAAACAGAAGATCGTGGTGCTCAAAACCAAAAAACGAAAAACCAGAACACACACAGACACAGTCACAGTCACAGACTCGCAGAGATAGATAGATGGTCGGTGGCACGAGCATTGGCAAAACCATTTGCTCCATCTGCTACGAAGATCTCAAACCTCTCGTTGAAGATCTCCAAGCCATTTCCATCTGCGGCCATGTCTTCCACGAGCTATGGTCAGTCTCTCTCTATCTATCTCTCTGTGAATTGAAAATCGAAAATTCAAGAGTGTGTGAAATTGATGCTTTTGTTTTGAAACCCTAGTTTACAACAGTGGTTCGAGTATTGTTCGAGCGCGAAGAAATGCAGTTGCCCCGTGTGCAAGCAAAGCTGTTCCGCGAGCAATGTCAATCGCCTCTACTTTCAGTCGGTTGGGGATTGCAACGATCCGATCCTCTCTCAGAATGTGGAAGACGAAGATCCCCGTGAATTGCGTGGTCAAGTTCAGAGATTGGAGGTCAAGGTCAAGGGGCTTAGCTCGCTTTTAGAGCGCCAGGGAAAGGAGCTCAAAGATGTAAATGGCCAGGTAAATTCAATTGCTTTTTGGATACTTAAAATATTGGTGTCATTTCCGGTATTGAAGAAATTAGGGTTGGTATTTCATTATTATTATTATTATTATTTTTTGTTGATTTTGTTTGTCTGTGATTAGTATTTGGCTTGGCTTGATTGGAATTTTTCATTTCTTAAGACTTTGAATTTTGAAGGATAGATATAACTTATAAGATACTACTATGTGTGAATTTTTTCTGGTAGGTGATTTCTCAGTGCTTTGGTTGGTTGCTGAGAAATCTAGGAAGCATGGACATGGACATGGGCCCAACATGGTTACATGAGTAATTTCTGAAAAAATATAACATGAAACGACAGGTGCGACACAGGTACAACACTGGTATGACACCCTAAATGAAGTGTCCATGCTTCCTAGTGAGAAACATAGGGGCTTGAAGTAGATTAAATATAAAATTTTGTATACTTAGTTCAATTGAGGTCGGTTTTATCGAATTATTATTAATTTTCTAGAGATGGCAATAAGGATAGCATGAAACTAAAAAAAAACTGTTTTCTATTCCCCTTAGGCTTCCCCTATTATCTAAAGGAGGATTTATGAATCTGAACTGCTTGGTTGAAAAGTTTAAAATGGAGGAGCAGCTCGAGTTATAACTTATTTGATATTTTCTAATCTGTAAGAAAACCCACTTGAAGTGTGCCTATTATGAAGTATATAGCTTGATTGAGCTGGGTTTTTCATTATTAGGACACTGGATGAAGGGATATAATTCATTCTTTTGGTTTCGAGAAATTACATAGGACAAATTTGGGAAATTTGATTATGTGTGCTTGTGGTGGGTTTAGGGTTTGGAGAATTTGTGGATCTAGGGTTTAAATTGTTGAAAAAAGGGTGAGGTTGTGTTAGTAATTAAAAGTTAGTCTGATGACTATTAGATAGGAATATGTATTTGGGGTTTTAGGGTTTTGACTTTTGATAGGTAAAAGAAAGAGCTTGATTTAGGATTCTAAAGATTAAAAGAGAGAATTTCATGGTGTATATGAACCTTAGGAACAGTATCCTTAACAGTACCACAAGAAAGAAGAGAAGAAAAGAGGAGAAAAGGAGAAAAGAACACATGAAGGCCAACACACTTCCAACAAGCTTCAGTGCTCAAAACACTCAACGTTTTTATTAATAAAATTTTGTTTATCCCTTCAGTACATTGAGTACAAATATATATAAGGACTCATTAATAGTAAACTAAAGACCTAATTAGAAACTAATTTGGACTCAAAGAAAATAAAATGTAAGATACTTGGGATCTCTTAGAAAATTTTAAACTCAACTAAACTACTAAAATACCCTTAATTTGCTGGGATGGAAAGTACAATTTTGCCCTAGAATTCAAAATTGAGACTTTTAAAATAAAAGGCAAAATTGAAAATTGTTTTAACCATAAGACACATAACTATTAACTAGACTCTTAAAACCGCAAGACTTTTACTTCAATTGGATTTGACATGTCCCATGCAAAAAATAATGAATAGGGGAGTTTACAAGTAGTAACAAAAACTTCAATGTCTGTGTCATTCTCTCTTGGTTGGAAAAAAGTCAGTCTTGAGTTTTAAAGTGTTGACATATAAGAACTTTTGAACATGAAATATGCAACAGCTCTTCAGTCAACTTTGGAGGTATTAAGGAGAGAAACTTTTTCTTTCCCGCCATATCATTACATTCATTTGAAACAATAAAATCAATAATTGGACGTCTATCAACTTACAATCGTTCTTGAGTTGGTCTATTGTAGCAACATGAATATCTTTCTTGGTTTCTGCTTTTCAGTGAGCAAATTATTGTCACCTTGCCCCTTTATGATCTACATTGTCATTGCAGTGCATTACTTTATCTTTTCTTGTAGTTGGACTTGTGAATAATAAGGCTGATTTATCTCTTTAATGCCACCTTAAGATATTAAATTTGAGCCAATGCACAATTGAAGTTGTTGTGTAAGTAAATTTGTAGAGCTGCATCCATCAGATTTTGAAAGGGTAACAAGTGAAATTTTTGCCAAGAATGGGGATAAACTTGGGTCTAAATCAGAATATATAAGTTCTTGATTGGTTGTTATAGCAGTATATTTCTCCAAAATTGCAATTGCCTGTTTATCCAATGTTTCTCGCATAGTAGAAAAATCTTCTAGCTTTGCTTCTATGGAACGCACCATTCCATTCAATTATTGTAATTTTTTCTTGATTTCTACAAAATCTTGAGAAAAAGTGATAAAGGAGAATTTAAACCCAACAAAGAAAAAAATTCCATTAGTCTAATGTATTTTATTTCTGTATGTTATATTTAAATATTTTAAAGGGTTGCTAGCATGTGAGTGACTTTTAATGAAGTTGTATGGCTAAGATTTAATTGTTATGTGTAAGATGAAGGGTCAGGATTTTAGGGTTTCTAAAGCCTACTATAAATACTCTTTTGAGTCATTGTAGGCAGTCTTTTCTTATCCATTTCATAAAATTCTAAATTTTTATATTTCCTGAGTTCTTTGAGCATAGAAATTGATATTTGATTGTTAAAACTTCAATCTTTTTATCTTTTTTCTTTGTTTGAATCTAGACCCTTCTCCTACACTAGATCTAAGTTCTTACTGCATCAAGTGGTATCGGAGTGAAAGATCCTAGATCTAAGCCTCGAAGTTCAGATTTGAGTCAAAGGTTGCAATGTTAAGCTATGGTTGATCATGGTAGAGGTTGTTGGGGGTAGAGGAAATCAAGACCAACTTATAGAGATGGTTGAGATTAGGTGTATGATTGAAAATTTATTGGTACAAGTTCTTCAACAATGGGAACTAGTGAGAACCTGCATGGATATTCCAAAAGGCGACCATGAATCATGGGACATACCAGACAATTGTATTGAGGATGAGAATGATGATATAGAAGAAAAATTCCTTTCATGATGCTGGACACGTAGAACATGCAGCACGAGGCAGATTGAAGGAATTGAAAGATGAAACTTTTGAAAGAATTTGTGTCATAAAATTGGATTCTCCACCAATTTATGAAGGTTATCTTGAAAAGCATAGTCAAGGAAACAAATTTGGGCTTTATGAAGATAAAGTCATATACACCAAGATGAGCCCATAACCCTCACTATGGATGAAACTTTCGCTCTTCAAGTAGAAGAGACCGTTGGTTTTGTCTAAAATCATTCAATAGTAGAAAGGTTCCACTTGATGAAATGAGTTTTAATCTCCCAAAACTTGAACACGTTCAACACGATGGTTTTACCAGGGTTGATGAATTTTTCTCAGATTTCTTTTTGATAATTCGGTAATTTATTTTTTTAGATAAAAGAAAATAGGATAATTCGATGGTTGGGAAATTGAGGATTTGAATCTTGGACCTTTTTTGTTGGAAACACTAGGAAGTCCTAGTTGAGCTACAAGACTCTTGTCAGTTTTTTCTCAAATTTTCTAGGTAAAGTTAATCTTAACATAGGAAAGATTAATAGAGAAATTTATCGATTATTTTTGGGGAGATTTTGTTGAGTGAGAATTATAGAGGTGAACAAGAGGTATGTAGGAGTAATGTTAGGTAAACTTTGTGGAAGAGGCAATTTGACGTTTACAAATCTATGCATGGATTCCTCTTTTGTTTTGTTTTGGTTTTTTTTTTTTTTTTTTTTTTTTTTTTTTTTTTTTTTTTGTGTATCACAACATGGCTTAAAAGGTCAAGAGTCTGAATTTGTTCAACAAGATATATTAAGAGTGAGAAAAGATTAATAAGAAGCATATTGATTCAACTTGTCTTGCAGAGGAGAATAGGATGGAAAGGATTGGTTTGACATCAAAGAGATCTAGGTAGGGATGGTTTGAACTCAAGGATGAGTTCTTCTCCGACTTGGAGAGAATTGATGCAAGAGAATTTAAGCCGAACAAAGAAAAAAGGGCCATTACTTCATTGTATTTTATTTCTCTATGTTATGTTATGTTATTATTATTATTATTAATATTATTTTTTGATAGTTAATTATAATTTTATTGAAATGAGACTACTTTGTGGAGAAAGACGAAGTAGCCTAAAGAATTACAATTGATAAAATATCTACATATGAATCGAGTCTATGAAGGATTGAATAAAGTTATTATTTGTGAGACTCAAAAAAAGAGACCACACGTAAAGAGAACTAATGAAGTTTGCTTGCAATTGAGTTGAAAAACACTCCATTTCCTCAAAAGTACGTCATTTTTTCCCTCCATAAAGTCTGCATTGAACATAAAGGAACAAGATTCCAAATATTAAGTTCCCGACGCTACCACTCACATAATAAATCCAGAACCTTCTTCAGTAATACCCACCAAGTCCCAAACATCCTAAATGCAAAACTCCATAAAGTCTGCATTGAACATAAGGGAACAAGATTCCAAATATTAAGTTCCCTACGCTACCACTCACATAATAAATCCAGAACCTTCTTCAGTAATACCCACCAAATCCCAAACATCCTAAATGCAGAACTCCACAACTCTAAAGATACACTACAAAGAATCAAAAGGTGGTCCATAGTCTTTATACTACTATGGCACATACAACACCAACTCACCATTTAAATAACCCCTGTTGATAAGGTTCTCACAAGTAAAGATTTTTTTCCCTAAGCCAATGTCCACACAAAAAAGTAAACTCTTCGAGGAGACTTGACACTCCATATGGCTTTTCAAGGGAAAGGCATAGGGGTTGAGCTTCGTAATGTCTTATAAAAAGAATGCATAGTGAAATCCCTGTTACTCTTTAGCTTCCATCTCATCCTATCATTCCCCTCATCAATGGGAATATGAGATTCTAACAGATGGCACAATGAAGCCACCCTATCAATCTTCCAATCATTAAAATTTCTCATGAATTCAACACACCAACTCCTCCTCTCCCTCCTACCTATCCAATAATAATTCTATTGAAGCATTCTTATTCACAACAATTTCAAACAGTACTGGAAACATCAACTTTAAAGGTTGATCCCAACACCAACAATCATGCCAGAATTGAATTTGACTACCCGAGCCCACATCAAACTAAATGCACTAACGAGTACCATCCACCCCACTCCTTCCCATACTTCACAGTAACTACCTTGTCTCCACAATTTGTTTTCCTTTAACCCAAACCTCTATAATCACTTTCCCAACAAAGACTGATTGAAAGTAGTAAGTTTCCAAATCCCCAACCCTCCACTAGCCAAAGGAGTGCACACCTTATCCCATCCAACCAAGTGGTATTTGAACTCCTTTGCTAAACCACCCCACAATTTTTTTTTTTTCTATAACCTCTGTATTCTATTTGCCACACTAGTGGGAATGATGAATAAAGATAAATAATATGCAGGCAAGCTCGAAAACGTGCTCTTTAATAACGTCAACTTTCCCCTTTAGATAAATACATCATCTTCCAACTAGTTTGACGATGTTCAAATTTCTCCAAATTCCAAACTGTCATCAAAGCACCTAATAAGTTGTGGGTCTTGCTTGGCTTTGTGGCAGAAGTATTATTTTGTTGGAGTCATTGGCTTGGGAAATGTAATTCAGATATTTGGAATTTAATTCCAAGTTGTTTGATGTGGACTATTTGGATAGAATGGATTCGTTGTTCCTTTGAAGATTTTAAGAAGTCTTTGGTTGAGTTAAAAGGCTTGTGTCAACGTAGCCTTTTTGATCCGTCTCAGTGCTGGGGTTTTACAAATTGTTCTTCTCCTTTATAGTTTTTCTCTTCTCTTAGTTTAGTCTCCTGATTGTTTCTCTATTTGTTTTCTGTTTTGTGTTTTGTTGTTGTTCATCTTCATGAACTGTAATGCCCCAAATCCATACCAAGGATTTAGATACATAACTTGTCATATATATAAAAAAATTAAAATAATAGAACATAGCGTAATTAAATATCCATAAATAAGAATCAAACCGTTAAGTCTTTCTTATTAAATCCATCAAAACTAAAACTTTAACAATAAAGTCTCCAAATACAATCACAAATAGTTTTACGAATACTAAGCTCACTATCCTAAAAAAACATAATAATATAGTCCATTAACTAACATAGCTCCAAATGAAGTCTTTAATCCATGGATCCGATGATCATCCACCAAAAGAGATTCCACTATTCTAATCTGAAAGGGTAGAGAAAGAGATGGAGGGGGGGGGGGTTGAGCTAGAAGCTTAATAAGAGACTATATAACATGAAGATGTCTCTCAAACATAATAATAGTATCATTGAAAAAATATAATCTCTACAAAACATTTACACATAGTTTTAACAATAATATAATATATTTTGTAAAATTGTTAGAAATGAAATATTTAACTATAACACCGAAATCAATAAATAAAATAGTAACCATTTTAGTTGGCCAAAATACGCTAAATAGGTAGAAACAATAAAATATAGAAATAAACAACACTTAACCTTGTGTTGGCAAATGTTGCAGATTGTCTAGCTGACCATTTGAAAACGATTTCTCTATCTTTAAAAATATTTATAAATTGTTCACTATATAAATCATAAAATATATACTTATACAAAGAACTTTTACGTAAAAGGTTCACTGTTTTGCAAAGCTTCTTTTAAAAGTATACATATATACAATACAATATCTCGAGAGGAATCATGTTCTAAAGTCTACTTAGCTCAAATCACCAAAACTCGTTTGGCTTAACTATCCAGAGCAATGTCACTAGAACCTAATACAGAAATAAATAACTTATTAAGTGCTACGAATTGCACTACTAATTAAAAATCCTCTTACTAAAATATAATAATAAACCATCCATCATGAATATCAAAAACTGAATTTGGGTAAAATGAATTTCTCATTAAATAAAATCTGGTGACTTTGTTTATATACACGGTGAAGCTTCAGCCCAAAACAGAGCAACTAACTAACTGCCTAAACTAACAAAACAGAAAAGCTAACAAACTACAACTTGTGTGGTATGTGTAGATACTAAACAGATATTTACAGGATAACCAAAAGCTACAAGTCGTTTTATACAAGTATGACTAAGCTACTGTACAAGAATAACTAAGCTACTGTCGTTTCTGCAGCTTTCTTTTCTTTCGTGTGGCATTTTCTGCAGCTGGCATCTTCTTCAATTACTTCTTGCTTTGCCTGTTCTGCATTTAGTTTCTGTTTGTCTTCAATCTTCATTTGTTTTACTTGCTCTGCATCTGACTTGTGTATGCTATGACCTTGATAATGAAGCTCTTGCATTAGCGGTATAAAGGTTCTGTATGACTTTGTATCAAACCTAACATTCTTATGTATAAACCATTAGTTGTACTTTGTAATATTCAATCAGACCTACCCTTAGTACATGCTAAACATGCATATAGAAACCCAAGAAAAGTTGTGATGATAGCCGAAATAGTAATGTATCATTCGATTTAAATCTATTGGACATGAACCTATTATGATCTTCTCCTATCAATCATCCATCTTAGTAAAGTATCTTATCCAGCAATATTTACACATGCTATAACAGATTGAATCAACTTCAACGAATAGCAAAAATACAGCCGTCGCACTCAGGAAAAATAAGAAAATTTCCTTTAACGTGGTTGATTTAATAGGATCCAGTAATTATATATAACAGCAGGGACACGTTAGGGTTTAACTACAATTACTAAAACAACCTTAGTTAAGCTTCTCTAATGTCTAATTTGTCCCTCTAAAATAACACTCCAATTCAGTTTAGGAAGACCAATCCCACTCCATTTAGTACTCCTTAAATAAAATCAGCCAAGTAGTTACGTATACCAACTACACTAACCTAATAAAACAAACTTGTGAATTCACTTAGATTTGCAGGAACTTAAAAACAAGGCATGAGATTTCCCTTCAACTATTACTTTAATTTGTTTTAACATCAAATAACTATATATATATATATATAAAAAACGAAATGCTATTCTTTGAACTGGGTATTACATGAACACATTGTATGTTTGTTTTTTTTTTTTGACATCATCAATAATAGTACTCATATTACCTATCAAAAAAAGGGTTTTGATGGTTAAAAGAAAAGGTTTAATTTGGAGTTGTGAGGAAGAAAAGAAAAAATAGCATTTTATGATGAGCAACACCTGTGAACAACACCACAAGAAAGAAGAGAGGAAAAGAGAGAAGAGAAGGGAGAAAAGAACACACAGAGGCCAACATGCCTCAATGTTCAAGATACTCTGATACATTATTAAAAAACTCCATCTAACCCTTGAGTACAAATATATTATTTTACTCTATGTTATCATTCAATTTTAATTATGTTATTAAATTTTTTTATTTAGTTTACATATAATTCTTGATTAAGCCATGCATTGCATAGGCACAATGCTAGGTTTAAGTAAAAATCCCAAATTAAAAATTGTTTTAACCTTATGACACGTATAACTAGACCTTTAAAACCTTATGTCAACTTGACTTCACATGTGGGTCATAAAATAAAACTTGAATAGGCAAATTTGCGAAATAGTAAAAATTAATCTTTTATGACTGTGACAAGAAAGGTGGAGCAGAACAGAAAAATAAATCTCTACAATTGCTAATATGAACTTATGTTAGGAAACATGGAATGAAACAACCATTAATTTATTTGCTTCAATTTTTCCAACAATGAAGCAGATAACTGGTTGGTTGAAGCCATAGAAACGTAGTCCTCTGCTTTAGAACTTGTTCTCCTGCAAACATTCCTGGTCCTAACTTCAAACATGAATCAATAAGTTGTCTTGATTTCATCTCCTCAGTTTCTGAGCAACCAAATTTGGAGTTTTAAGTATATTCTTCTGACTTTAACAGTTACGGCTATTGTTTTCATGTGGTTCTTATGAGGAAACTCTTTTCTTTTCTAGCTGTGTTCTTGCAAGGAGCTGGCAAAACAGGAAGCAGCATTAAAGAATGAAGCCTTGAAACAAAGAACATCCATGCAACAGATGCTTCATATGAAATCTGAGGTGAAGCCTTTTCTTTTCTGGTTTCAATAAATTTATGAGACTTTATATTGAATTGTTGGTCAATTCTGTCACAGGAGCTTGAAAAATCAACTTTGGAACGCTTAAGGTTGCAAGAAAAGAATATGTCCTTGGCCAAAGAGCTTGCAGCATTCAAGTTGTGAGTGCATTTGCACTATGTGCAAATAAATTTTCAATTTTTGGTTGATATATATATATATATATATATAATTTATTTGTTGTTAAAATGGTTATATGGTTCACAATCTAGGGTATCTGATCTGGATCTCGATGAGGGGGAGGTTCTAAAGCTTGCCTCCTTTGGTAATGGTGCCAACAATAAAGATACCATAGACATTCTACGGAAATCCTTGGTCATGCGTAATAGGTAGGTTATCTACTGCCATTTTGCAATTTGATTCAATGCGTGGAGAGAAAATTGATCTAGTTCTTGTTGAGTGCTTATTCTCAAATAAACTTTATTGATTTGACAGCCTTATAGGTTGACAGATGATATTCATAGCCTTGTTCTTGTGTAATATTTATTTGTACAATAATAACAAAATAATTGTTTATTACCCTTAAATAATATACTTTTATCTTTCTTATGTTCTTTCTCATTTATTTCTATGCTGGCCATTTTCTGATAGGAGTTACAAAGAATTGATGGCCAAGTGCAACCTCCTTGGAAGAGGAGAGGCTCGTTTTGGTAAAAAACTTGAGAAGGCTAAAGAGAAAATAAATAGATTAAAGGTGAGTCCATGATGAGATTGTAGGTGAATCTCATTTTGGTGAGTGGTTTCTAATTCAACTTTTTGTTTGTTCATTACCAGACAAGGCTACAAGAATTGGAGACTGCTCTTGAAGTAAAAGATAATGAAGTTCTAAGGTCGCTAAAAGCTTCAAAGAAAAGTAGTTCCAAAAGGGTTATACAGAATGCTGTGAATTGTAACTCTAGTTCCAATCCTTTGCCTGCCAATAATTTTCCATCTGAAGATCAAGAGAAGCAACTTTCTGGATCCAAGCTTACTTCAGATCAGACAGGAAGCCTGACTAGTAATCCATTGTGTTCTAGGAAACTGGAAAAGTTCAGTTTCACTAACCATATGAAATCTAATAAAAAAGGTACAAGCGCCATAGTTCTTGACAAAGGGAGAGATGATTACTTCTTAATAGATGAGGATTCTTCAAAATTTTCTACAGTTCCTTGTGGACTATCAAATCCTGTTTCTAGATGTCAAATTGGTGAAGATGTAACTGAGCAGACCACTACTCCATTAATGTCAGAGGAAGCTTCTGACTTGAACAAAGAAACTAAAGTTCATAGACTAGATAACTTGGTAGGACATTTGGGTTCAAAAACGGGTATCAATAATGATGTGGGAAAGACTCATGCTACTCTGGATAAGGATGTGATATTGGTTCCTGATGATGTAACAGAGGTTGAACCCATGCTTAACATTCGAAAGGAGTCTCCATCCCCACTACCACTTTCTGAACCAGGTACTATGTTGGTGCAATTTGAGTTTGAATAGAGCCCGACATCATGAAATAATTAACATTTTAGATGATTGGTAACTAGAGCTATAAACTCGTTATTTACTCTCTTTATGTATTACAAAATCCTTCAGGGGACATATGTTTTTCTGGTGGATTTCTTGGCCCTGATGGAACAAATAGGTATTTGGGTAAATGGTGCAAGAGAGGCCTGAGCAAGGAATCAAACACAGGTAATTTGATTGCTGTTGGAGCTGATGGTAGAGGTGGTAGAATCAAAGTTCTGAGATCCTCAAGCCAATCTTCACTGGTGGGTTCATGCATTCATTTCTTTTGTTTAATTTATTTTTGTACATTATTGAAACATCCATATTATCTATCAGTTTAATGGAATCCTTGGATGTGTTTCTTTAACTTTATTTTTGTAATGCTCATGGAGCCATTTATTTATGTTAATATCTGCATGGTTCACAACTTAATAAATGTAAGGCATGGGGGAGTCTCTGTTTTGGAATGTGCCTCCAATTTTTATTTTCAGAAAGGAATTTATTTTTCTTATCTGCCAGTAATTTTTCTTTTTAAAGGCTTTATAATTGTATCATCACCAAGGTATTGGTTAATGGAAGAGATGCGTATATGAGACGTCTGTAGACTGTAGGGTTTCTAGAAATGTGAGTGTAGGGATTCTGAGGAAGCATAGGATTAGGCTCTGTTCCATGGCTTAGGATGTTGTCAAATATGAAATTAGAGTTTCCCCATGACATAGCCACTTGGAGTAACGTATCAATTTGGGTGTTGTATATTTTTGTCCCTTTTTATTTCTCTATGATTTTAGTGGATTATCTCAGCAATGTATGAATTTAGGGGTTTTGCCAAACCAAGTAAAAAATTCACTTTTTGTGCATGTGTTTTGTTATTTATTTTCGTGATATCCATATTCATTTTGTTAGATTAGCCTCAACACTTCCTATGTTCTGTTTTGGCAGGATGGTAAGGAGACTTCAGTAGGGGCAAAGAGGTTCAAATCTGGAGCCAAAACAAGTAATTCTCAGTCGTCACAAGGGTGCTTGCAAATAGAACACTTCTTCGGAAGGGTGGTCAATAATTAAGTGTTCAGAGTTTGCATATTATAGGTCTTAGTTTCTCATTAATGTCGATTTCCTGTGGCCAAGAAGAAAAAGGCAAAATTCATTTGTTAGGCTTTCCAGAAAACTAGAAGAGGGGAAATGATGAAAAAGCAAATAGCATTTTTTTTTTCTTTCTATTGAGTTTGTTTCATCCCGCTTATCAGAATGGGATCGAAAAGTGATCCATTTGTAGGGCTCACTGCCTTCCGAGATTTGATCAAGTGGCTAAGGGATATCCCTCTTCTTAGGCTGTCCTCAGATTCCGCCATGCACCTAAATCCTAGTCTTTGGACAATTAATTTTGTTGAGTTTTACTTGGATTTGGTTTATAGGATCACAATGAAATAGTCTGTTAATTGTTAAACCTTAATTTTTTCGATAGAGTTAACGATTAAACTTATATGATTATAAACTGGAACAAAAGTTATTTTATTATTATTTTATTTTATTTTTAAAAATTTTTAAATGATAATCTTGAAAATGAACTTGCTGACCCAATTGGATGGACCATTTTGTTAGCGATTTTAGTTACCCATGATGAAATAAAACATTTGTGGATTTGACTAATTTATTTGAACTTTTCAAAAAAAAGGTTGTCAAAGTTCGGATTTTATATAAGATTGTGAGAGGTAATTAGGATTATGGATTGTAAATAAACCTAAATTTAGTTTTTAGTAGGATTAGTAGGATTGGTAAATAGGATCCTATGATCCTAGCAAATATGCTATCATGGTATGATTCTACTATTCGGATTGGTGATTTTGACAACTATGCTTTCAAACCATTTTTTTGCCCAAAATGAAGCACTATTATGCTACACTAGAGTGTTAATTTTTTTAGATTTCTATTAACTAACTATATAAAAAAGGCAAGAGACTAAACCCTTGTTTGGGAGGAGGGAAAAGAATGGGATGGAAAAGAATGAAAAGAATAATTTTAAAATATTTTCTCATTCTCTTGTTTGAGAGTTTTAATGGAGGGAATGGATTTTTCATTCTCTTGTTTGGGAATTTAAGTGGGAGGGAATGAAATGGGTAGTTGGGAATACTCATTTTTCTATATTCTCTTAAAACTTCAAATTTTCATTCTTCCTAAAATTGGGAGGAATTGAGGGGAATGAAATTAGATTTAATGGATTTTTTACTAAAACTCCCAAAATTCTCCTATATATTTAGCTATTTATTTTAAAATAGGAGTCTAATAGTAATATTGTTATAAAATGATTCCATTTATTTTTCTCTATATTAATCCCAAATAAGGTTACTTACCTTCCATTCTTTTATTTTAAACAACCAAACAAGGTTACTTAATTCCATTCAATTCAATTCATTTCTTTTCCATTTCTTTCCTTTATATTGACACTGTATTTTGTCTATCCTCGATTTGTGTGCTAGATCCCGAAAATTCCAAAAATGTTATCTTTTTCTCCATGGGGCCACAGGAACCTCTAGATTGACGTGGTGCAACTCATTCAGGCATCGGAGCACCTGAAGTGCTATTTTAGGCCAAATTGACCAAAATGCCCTTGGTCAACCCTAGGTTGACCGAAAAGTTAAAATTGGGTCAAAATCATTTCAAAAAAACATTTTTCTTGTTTCTACACCAAACTCGAGCTACTCGGTGGTTTTCATCAACTTTAACCAAGTTTGACTCGAGATTGACTCATAGGGGCACCAGAAACCCTAATTTTGATTTGACTGTCAGAATGGGTTGGGACCAATGTCATTGTGAAGATGATCAAATTCCCTTTTCAATGATTACTCATGGGTCGAAATTGGAATTAAAAATGTTGAGATATCCAGAAAACCGTTAAAAAGGTGTCAGCACGCTTCCTGAGGCTATAACTTTTGATTTGACTATTGGATTTTCAATTTATTTAGTGTTTTGAAAACTAGAAACCCAGAGTTTTATAGGGATACCAAGATCAGCTTAATACAAGTTTGGGAAGGCCTTAAAATATGCATCCAAAATCGAATTGGGATAAGGCCAGAATTACTGATGTCAGTAAGCTGGTTGGAGGCCTTACAAGGTGCGCCGGCAGCTGAAGGGTCACTATAAAAGCCTCTAGACCCCTCATTTTACAAAAAAAACATTTTCTGGGCAGTTTTTGGGCATATTCTCTCTCTTTTCTCTCTCTTATTTCTCTCCTAAACACATCAAAACACCTTAGATTCTCACCTTTTCTCTATAATCTGCAAGGTAGTGTTCTTGCACCTAATTTTCCTCTCCTTGGTTGCATACCATGGATTTGAGGTTTAGGGGTGTGGATGTAGCTTTTTAGCTACAATTCACACCCTTTTCTCTTTATTGCATTTCCTTGCTTCTTTCTACTTAATAAAATACTTTATTTGCTTTTCCTAGAATGTTTTAGCTTCCTAGCATGTTTTATAGCTTTCCTAGCATGTCTATTTGCCTTTTTGCCATGATTTATTGCTTTGATGTTGTTGGCCTAGCCTTCTTGGGCTAGGATATGTCTAAATTTCATGTTTGTGCTTAGATTCATATGTTTTTAGGCCCTTTTTCATGTTTGTGCTTAGATCCACATGTTTTTAGGCTCTTTTCCATGTTTGTGCTTATATCTATATGTTTTTGCTTAGATCTACATGTTTGTGTCTAGATCTACATGTTTATGCTTAGATCTATGTGTTTATGTGCTCCGTGCTATGCTTGTGTGCTTAGGTCTATGTTGGTTGCTATGCCATGTGCTACTTTAGCCCTTTTGTCTCTTAATATCTATCTTTCTTACTTTTTGGCCCTTCTAGTGGGGTGTAGATCTAGATCCTATGGTCTAGGCCTACATTCGCACACTTAGGCCCATATCAAAGGGTTTAGATCATTTCCTTTATGCATATCCATGTTTGCTTGCTTGCTTCTATGCTTTATATCCATGTTAGCCTCACTAGATCTAGGCTTTGCTACGTGCTTTGTGCCCTCCGTGGGTTTGTGCGTAGGTGGTTAGATCCGTCTCTTCTAGGGTTTGTTTGGATGTGACCACCTATGAGATACACCTTTGTGGTGTTGGTGTGCTTACTTTACACCTTTCTTTACCCTGTGCGATGTTGATACGCTTGCCTTGCTTGCTTTGCACCACCCGTTTGGCTTTCTTTGCTTCTTTGCACACTTGCCTACATGTTCATGCATGAGTCTGTGTGTCGTCCATACTTCAATCCAATGAAGCTATGGACACTCAATCCAAAAATACATTTGTCCTCCTAGGACACCTCTTTTTGTTTGATGACATGCTTGTTTGCCTCCTTTGTATGCTTAGCATGCTTTGTTCGCTCCCATTTGGCTTTCTTTGGTAGTATGTTCTTTGCATCCTCTCCCTATCTCCTTTGTTTGTTTCTTTTCTTGTCTGTTGGCTTGTTTCTTTTATCTTTGCATGTACACACATGGAGCAAGGATACTTGGAGCAAGGGTGCGACTTCTTAGGTGCAAGCAAAAAAGGCAAGGATGCAAGCAAGAGGTCGTAAGCCCACAGGGGAATGTTCAGTAGATTAAGGGGCCCAGCCCCTTCAAAGCAGTCTTCTCTTTTTCCCTCTCTCTAAACCTCTTCTCTAGAGCATGTATTAGGATCCCCTTCCATGTACCCCCTTTTACTTTTCCTACTCTTTGCTTGGGCCACGTTCCTTGGGTATGATAATGTTTGTTTTACATTTCCTGCACCTTGTTAGGCCATACCCTTGGAACGTTGGCAATGTTTGGTTTATTTTCTTACTTTGTGTGATAGCATTGTGCATGATGCATGAGGGCTCTCGACCTTGTAGTATGGGTATGTGCTCAAGGTGATTGCCATAGGTGCATATTCATGCTATATTGTGTGCATGATCATTGCGGTGTGATTGTCTTGATCCATGTCACCAAGTGACATTGGTTTCCCCGTGTATGTGACATGTATCAGTGTGTTCTAACACTTTGGAGGGCTTCGGCTTGTCACGGTGCGAGCATGTCGATACGCGCCATATACACAGACGCGAAACCCTACCGGTTGGCGCATCAAATAAAAAGCTTTGCTGGATTTTCGTTGTGAAAATGGGGCATCCCCATTGCCATATTCTCATGCCGAAAGTTTGGTGAGAATAGCGTTTGGCGTGCAATGACGCATCTGAGGTGAAGCGTTGCTGGATTTCCGCCACGAAAATAAGGTGAAATGTTGTCGGATTTTTGCCATGGAAATTTGGTAGCGACTTCAAACATGGAAAGCATCGATCAGGACCACACCCATTCCGAAACCAAACCTTAAGGCCCAGCACATTTAAAGCCCCGAAAGCTAATGCTAATAGCTTGTTTTTTATTGCCAGTGTCCAAAAATTATGATTTGACCAAAACAAAGAACTGTCTTCTGACAGGCATTGTGGGATGTCTAACACCTTCCCCATACATAACTAGATTTCCGAACTCAAGAATCAAGATTTTTGTTCGTCCATATTAGATTAGGAAAAATGCCATTTTTCTTAACCTAGGATCGGTAATAAAATCGAATAGATTTAGGTGACCAATCACACCATAAAAAAACCCAAAAATTAGTGGCAACTTCACTTACCCTTGGTAATTTCCTTAAAATCGACTCAGATTACAGTCACACACCTGAGGTATGACATATCTCCATATTATTCTCGCATCGAGATACAGAAAAGCACGCGAGCATTGCCGTGATGGGTGGTTGAGCAGCCGCGGGGCGTCGACACCTTATTTAAATAAATTTCGTTCCATTCCATTTATTTCTATTCCTTTATGATCATTTCATTTCATGAGTCTCTTATGAACTCTCAAACGTAGCCTAAGGAATAAGTGATGCGAACCTCAATCGCCCAACTGGAACATGCAATGGATCCTTTAATGGTGCTTGTTGATTCTCATCAATAAGTGCTTTGGTTTAGTCTAGTTTTGGACACTTTCTACTAAAAAACGCACCGTTTTTAGTACTTTCTATAGTGGCTTTAGTTTGGTCAATGTAAAAACACACGACTTTGCTTCTTCAATTTAGTGAGCTAGCATTTTTCTTTTTAGTTTTCTAGTTTGGTTTGAGATATACGTTTTTGTTTTGGTTTTCTTTTCTTTTTTTTCTTTTTTTTTATCAATATTTATATACCTATTTTGGTTTAGGAATTGTTATACTGATAGATAAATATATTATATCATATATATTACATAATAAAAGTTGAGTTTAAAAATTGTGGTTGCGCCAAGTGACTGCATCAAATTGCAGTAAATTATTAAATAAAAATAATAATTTATTTGTTCTTATCAATTTCTTTGGATAAAATAACAATTAGTGTTTTATCGAAACATGCAACCTATGTTCAACAAATAATAAAATTTTTAAAAAGAGATTATATTTAGTTGGGTTTATTATTATTATTATTATTTTTTTGTGTTGATAAATATCAAATTTTTGGATAGGAAAAAAAGAAGTTAATAACGTTAACAACTTGATTTTAATGTATTTGATTATAAATAAACTCTTTCTTTTTGTTTCAATTTCTTTACAACTTAAAACTATTGTTTTAAATAGAAACATTTTCTTATCAACTTTTTTTTAAAATTTTTTAAAATTTATTTTTGTTAGTTTACCGTGGTTGAAATTTTGTTTGTTGAATAAATATAGGAATGATTATGGATAACAATTTTATCATACTATGACTCTCATCTTTAGATTTTTTGGTTACTATAAATAAATGGGTGGGATTCATGACTTCTCTATTTTTTTTTTAATTAATATTTTGAACATCCAAGTATCTATTGACTATCATTTCTTAGGGTTATTTCGAAGCACTCGATCAAACAAAACTCTCTGTACTGAATTTTTACCTGGAATTATTTATTAAAAAAATATTAAATTTGTATATTCATCTTTTCTTTCCTATTATTAGATTCAATTAATTTTATTTTGTAGAGTTTTTTTTTTACTATTTCTTATTTCTATTTTTGTTGTTAGTATAGTAATATAATTACATTTGTGTGGAAGAGATCTAACCAGTTTATGCCAGATTGTTGACAATAGTTTATTATAACCAACACTATGAGCAGGTAATTTTTTTTAAAGCAGATGCTTCTTTTTTATTGATAAGAATTTGGTTCTATTTATTGAACTTTTACTGTAATTAATTTTTGTATTGGTTTTTACAAATATCAATATTTATACAACCTATATAGTAGCACTTACAAGACATTTGAATAATATTCATGAAAAAAAAACTAAAAGGTAGCATATTATGAATATCAACAACATTTTCCTTCACTAGATCGCTATAACTAAGTAATATAAAATCTACATCAAGAAAAAAAAAAAAAAACCTCTCAATATGTTGTTTGATTGCTTGATGCAACTAATAACAATACTTTATATGCAATTATATGATCTTGACTCAAGTGGTTGATTTATGATCTCTAAATAAATTATTCTTTAAGTTTATAGTTAGAACTGTGCAACACACGAGAATAATACTAGTTGTCACAATATTTTCACAATTATTAGGGTGTTAGTTTCTTATATGTCCAAATAAAATAATAAAAATGAGGTCGAGACCAACCACAATTGAACATAAAGATATTGGGAAAATGTTTTGACATAGTTCTCAGTTCCTTGTAAATCAAAATAAAATAAAATAAATATTAGATCAGGATCCACCACAACTTAAAATAAATGTATTTTATTGTGAAAAATGAAAATGTTGGGAAGTTTTGTAGTCATTACAATATTTTCACAACTATTGAGGTGTAAGTTTCTTATAGGTCAAGATAAAATAAAATAAAACAATAAAAATATAAACAAGATCTGCCACAATTGAAAATAAAGGTATTGTGAAAATGTGACATTTATTGTGTTCTTAGACTTCTTTTTTGGCTTAGTCAAACTTGAAGAGCCAAAATTCATTGTTTCATGTGCAGTTTTCTTGAGTTGGTTTTTTGTTTTTTGTTTTTTTGTTTTTGTTTTTTTTTAATCGCAAGGTTATAAGCAAAAAACACATAGTTTTATACCCAAAAAAAAAAAAAAAAATGGACCCCTTTATGTTTGGAGTAGTTTTATTCCCCCTTAAACTTTAAAACCGAGCAAATACTCTCTATTGTTGCCTTTTTAGTTAAACCATAACAAAGTCTTATGATTCTTAGAATATTCCATTGTATAATGCCTAAAATACATTGACTAAAATTTAATATCACAAAATTTTCTGTGTATTTTGAGTTTTATGTAGTAGTCATTCTTAGGGTGTTCTATTTTTTACATAAAAAACATTGATTTACTAGTTTTAAATTTTCTAGACTTATGATTTTTTCTAATGGAAACTTCAATGACACGTCTTTTGTTACTTTGTTCTTTTTTATTTTTTTTTCTTACTTAAAATGGTGTTAATTTAAAATTAAATAAACTAAAAATCGTAGCTAGACTCATAAAATATATTATGATAAAAAATGAAGTATAATTAACAAAGTCTTCATTGTGGATAACTGTAGGTTTTTTTATGAAGGCCTTCAATTCAAGCATGTGTCATTATTATTAGAAGTTTTTAGTTAGTGTACATTATCTTTAATAAATAAGTAGAATTGAATAGATATTCATATGTAAAATAGTTACATATTTTCATACTTCTTCAAATTAAAATTCTATTTTAAATTTGTTTGAAATAGTCAACACTGAAAACAGTCAACACTGGAATCTTTTAATGAAATAAAAATTTGTTTGAATTTTTTCTTTATTAACCCCAAAAAAGTTAAGGCAAATAAATTTGAATGAAATTATTTTCAAAGCATTACCAAAGGAAGGGAAAGACAAAACAAATTTTACTTTGTTTTTGAATAATTTCATGGCAACGTGAGTTTTCTACACATTCATCATCTCAATTATGCCATGCTTTTCATGAAATCCTCATTCCCAATATTTGTTGTATTATGTTGGTGTTCTGATTGAAACATTTTAATTATAAACTTGTCATGTCGGTTACGCAAAATGGAGAAAGTCTTTCCCTCGTGGTCTCAATGCTTCACAAGTCTATGACAGTAGTCATGCTCTTGATTCTGTACCAGTTGACTAGAAACATGAAAACAAAACGAATGGAGAAAAGTGGAGACGTAGATTGCGCTTTTGCTACGTAGAAATGCATGAGGGTATTGTATAGCTATAGCTGGCATATTATTTGCCAATCAAACAACAAACATAGTCTAGTAGGAGTTAAAATCTAAAATGTTTGCTGAGACTGCTTGGCTTGAGAGTGAAAAGTTTTGAATGAGTCATCGAATTTTCATTAGTTTAGGGCAGTACGTATGATAGTTTCCTTGGTTTATCACAACCTTAAAGTTTTCAATTCTTTGTTTCATGTCTGGGGAACGAAAACAGAGAGTTAACTCTGAACATTTTCAACCAGAGTAGTTGCCAAAGCAATGAACTCATCCTGCTGCCTTTATAAGAGGTGACTCAGATGGTTGAATTCTTTATGATTCATTGCATCAGTTCAGCTGGCTGCTACTTTTAACTGCCATAATATATTTATACCTTTCGGCTTTTGCACTAGGCTGTACATGGATCTAAATTTGGGACGGTTCGGTTAAGAATGTGTTTATATTAGATCACATTGCAATACATATCCTTAACACTACAGCGAGGTTGCAATTATTTACACTCTGCAGAGGGGCAGCATGATGCATTTCAAGGCTAAAATAAAAACTGATTATCTTGTTTTAGATGCAAAATTACTACTAATTAATATAAACTACATATTTTTTTTGAAAGTTTATAGACACAAAAAATTTGACAAAACTTTTCACTCTTGTTGATGTTGCAGATTGATAGCGGTAAGTAAAAAAGTGGTGTCAATAGTGAATTTAGATAAAAATTATAAAAATTTGCTAACTCAATTATTGTGAAAAATATTGTGAATTTTTTTGTGTATTATTTTTTTAGAAATGTTACATTCACAATATTTTTCACAACAAATTTTAGGTGTTAAGTTGTTACTGAGTCTAATTTGAACCCAACAGGGCCACCGCTAAAATTATTTTTTTGCCATCAATAATAACTTACTACTTAAAATTTGTTGTAAAAATATTGTGAATGTAATATTTCTCTTTCTTATTTTTATTTGTATTTCATTTGATAAAAAAATATTATTTTATTTGTTGACTAATATTTAGGCTTAATTATTACTATTACATTGATAAAAATAACTCTATTAGTTAAAATTTGAGAGCTTATTTTTACTTGCGCCACGGACTACCGCATCAACGGCATTGACCATACAAGTACTAAGGGCATGTTTGGTACATTATAATGATTATTACATGGAAATAAGAATAAGTATTACAAGAAATACATTAAATTGAAATGTAATAAGTGTTACTATTTATTAGTTTGGTGACCATTTATGAATAGAATCCTGAATATGCATCCATAATTTAGTAGAGTCTAAAAAAATGGTGTAATTAAATTATTTTTAAGTCAAATTTCCTAAAATACACTTATTTTAGGGTGTTCAAAATAGAGCTAATAATTAACAAGAAGGAAAATTTATTTTCTTTCCTTTTAAAGATATGGCAACTAATGGCATTTTAGGAAAAAATTTTAAAAAATTATTACATGAGATGAAAGAATAGATATTCAGTACTTTTGATAAGATATAGTTATTCCTTATTTTGAAGAATAGTTATTCATAAGGAATAACTATTCATTGTAATAAAAATATAACCAAATAACTGAATAGTTATGCCATAAGAATATCTTTTACATTACAGTAACTATTACGGTATACCAAACATGTCCTAAGAGTGTAATTATATAATACTCAATATATAATATTAACACGACATATGCTGTCAATAAAATTTCACATTATCAAAAAAAAGTTTGACAATTATGTCATATGACATTTGAAGTAAATGGTAGGAAATTACAAGATCAGGAGTAAAAAGTCAAGGGATTACATATATGGTAGGAAAAATTTATTTATTTGGTGAAGTGGTTAATCAGTTAGTACAAACAAAAAAGAAAAAAGAAAGAAAGAAAATTGTTCTTTTGTCAATAAAAAGAAAAAGGACTACCTATAAAGAAAGGTTCTAAATCACAAATCAACAAATTATTTTCTTTTATTTTAGAAGTAGGGTCTAACTTAATTTGTTTTTTTTTTTTTTTTGAGAAAAAGGTAAGTAAAATTTTATTAAGCTAAATCCAATTGGAATACATCATTCAAATCACTAGGTAGGGATTCTACCCATACATCTGTGTTTGCAGATAAAACTGCTCTTCTAGCTAAAGCATGTGCTAATCTATTCCCCTCCCTTTTAACATGCTGAAACTTACAAAACCTCAGAGAAGTACTAACTCTCCTACATTCATTAGTCACATGGCCAAACAGCATATTACAACTCTTCAAAGCATTCAAAGCCGAAATCACCCTTGCACAGTCTCCCTCAATCTCAACACTGAAAAGACTCAACTCCAAAGCAAACCCAACCGCCCTCCTTGCTGCTAAAGCTTCAGCCAACTCCACTGTCTGAACCAAAGGGATCTTCTGACTTAAAGCAGCTATAACCTGACCCGTATGATCGCGAAAAACCACTCTGATTCCTGCACAACCCGAAGCATAAAAAAAAGCTGCATCAAAATTTCCTTTGTAGTGTTGTTCAGGCGGAGGGCACCAGCGCACCCTGGTAGGTCGAGGTGCAAGATAAGATGGCTAGGAATTTGCATTGAAATACTCTCCAATCAGCTCCTTAGCTTAACTCCCCAATTCTGAAAGGTTCCGTTGATGCTCACGAATCCGGTTCCTTCTCTGCCATAAGGCCCAAGCAATTGTGGAAAACAGAGCAATCCGATAGGTAGAGAAGCTGTCCAACACTTTTGAAATTAGATCCAAGAAGGACCGATACTGTCTCTGATACAGTGAAACAAAGCTTGGATCGGATTTCCAAACATATTGGGCCTGATCGCACCACCATAAGCTATGCAATAGCGTCTCCTTCTGCTCCCCACATAGCTCGCAGGTCTCCTCAACTGGAACATGTCTCACTCGGAGATTTTGTTTCGTCGGAAAAGAATCCTTAGCTGCACGCCACATGAAGTGCCTAATCTTAGTAGGGGACCGAATCTTCCAGAGTTTCTTCCACAAGCACTTCTGCTTTGTTATCGTGGATGAACTCGGATTGGCCTTCCCTTCCTCTGAATCCAATAGGCGATATGCACTCTTCACATTATAGTTCCCATCTGACGTGAGTGGCCAAACCAGCAAATCTTCCTCACCAACTTCACTGACCTGTATTTGGCTCACCATTTCAGCTTCCCAAGGGTAGAAATTTGCAGCTAGCTTACCCGGATCCCAAGTTCTAGTATTATCATAGAACAGGTCACCAACCCATGAGACTATGGAATCAGCTTTAGGAGTAATGATTTTACTATAGCTCGGATCTGGTAACTACCTGTGCTTCCAAACCTCAATCTGTTGACCACTTCCCACCCTCTAAATGGCACCCTTCTCTATCACCTCCTGTGCTTGCAAGATGCTCCTCCAAGTGTAGGAACATTTTGGATGAATAGGAGCATCCAAAACACTGCAATTTGGAAAATATCGAGCACTAAAGACCTTAAAGAGAAGCGAGTCTTTTTGATGAACAAGTCTCCACACCTGTTTTGCTAACAAGGCATTGTTAAATTTTTGAAAGTCCCTGAAGCCCATCCCCCCTATTGATTTTGAGGAACATAAAGAACTCCATTTCACCCAGTGAATATTTTTTGCATCGTGTTGTCCCCACCAAAACCGACGGATCATCATCTCAATCTCCTTACACAAGCTAACAGGTAATTTGAAGACACTCATTGAATATGCTGGAATGGACTGAATTACTGCTTTTATCATGACCTCTTTACCTGCCTGTGAAAGTAACTTCTCTTTCCAACCTTGCATTCTAGCCCAAATTCACTCCTTCATATTAACAAAACAAGCTTTCTTGTCCCTACCAATGAATGAAGGCAGCCCTAAATATTTCTCATAGTGCTGAATTACCGGTACACCAAGAGACATTTTTATGGCTTCCTGTGTCTGCTCATTAGTATTTCTGCTAAAGAAAAGGGTAACCTTTGCTGGATTTATCATTTGGCCAAAAGCGGCCTCATAATAACCGAGCAATGTTTGAATTTTCTGACATTCCTCCAAGCTGGATCTACAAAAGATCAAACAATCATCTGCAAAAAACAAATGAATAAGTTTCGGTCCATTCCTGCATAGAGAAAAGCCTTCAATTTCTCCTTCCCTTGCTGATTTCCTCAGGATGGCATCGAGTCCTTGTGCACAAAATAAGAACAGAATAGGTGAAAGAGGATCACCCTGTCTCAAACCCCTGGAGCGGGTGATAATTCCTTTCGGCTCACCATTAATAATAATGGAATAAGACACAGTGCTAATACACTCCATAATTAATGCCACCCATGAGGCTTGGAAACCCATTTTAAGAAGAATTTTCTCAAGAAAAAGCCACTCTACCCTATCATAGGCCTTACTCATATCTATCTTGAGAGCCATAAAACCCTTCTTCCCTATACAATTAGTCTTCATGTGATGCAAAGATTCAAAGGCAATCAGGATATTATCAGTAATCAAGCGGTCAGTAGTAAAAGCACTTTGTGTTTCTGAAACAATGGAATTAAGCATAGGCTTGAGACGATTTGCAATAACTTTACTCACAATCTTATAAATCACATTGCATAAACTAATGGGCCGAAAATCAGAGATCGTTTTTGGATTATTGATCTTAGGAATCAAAGTGATAAAAGTATGATTTATAGATTTCAAGATGGAACCTGAATTTAGGCAAGATAAGACTGCCTGGTGAACATCCATCCCAATGTCAGTCCAATAGGTCTGAAAGAAAAAAGGAGGCATACCATCCGGACCCGGAGCCTTCAGAGGCGCCATTTCCTTAATAGCAACATCTATTTCCTCACTTGTGTAAGGCCGAGCAAGATCCTCACACATCTCATCAGTGACTACCTCAACCACTCCATCCAAAATTCGGTCCAAATCATGAGGTTGTGACGAAGTAAAAAGCCGAGAATAAAACTCATTCAACATTCTAGCACATGTATCCTCATCTTCATGCCACACACCCTCACCATCCTTCAACCCTTTTATAAAAATTTTTCTTTTTCTTTGAGTGGCTGTCCCATGGAAAAAATTTGTATTTTGATCTCCACTTTGCAACCATTGAATCCTAGACCGCTGATGCCACATCTTCTCTTCCTTATCATATAGAACTAGTAGCTCAGATTTAAGGCGAGCCACCTCATTATAGACCCCAGATCTGACCGAATCCTCCTCAGCCCTCCATAGTTGATCCTTTAGTTTTTTAATACTCCTTTGCACATTCCCAAAATGATCTCGGCTCCAAGCTTTAAGCATCTTCTTACACTTCTTCAATTTTTTGGCAGCAATGAACATAGGCGTACCCTCAGCTGAACACTCCCAAGCTCTAGTAACAATATCTCTACATCCTGAATCGGTTAACCACATTGCCTCAAAACGAAAAGGCTTCCGTCTCCATCTTTGGTGTTCACCATTAGGATTTAGGGCTAAAATAATTGGACGATGATCTGAAGTAAAGCAATGAATATGTCTCACCCTCCTTGTGGGAAACTTCTCCAACCATTCATAATTGGCCACTCCTCTATCTAACCTTTCCCAAATCAATTCCCCCCGTCTACGCCCATGCCAGGTAAAATCCGGACCAGAGAAACCTAAATCCACAAACCCACAATAGTCTAAAGCATCTCTGAACATTTGCATCTGACTCTGTGCTCTAGGAGCACCACCTTTTTTATCCTGTACCTCCAAAAGCTCATTAAAATCCCCAAGGCAGCACCAGGGCATTGTTAGTTTTGAGCCAAGCATACAAAGCATACTCCACCCTTCACTTCGGTGATAGGTATCAGGCTTCCCATAAAACCCAGTTAAACGCCATGCATTTTCCGAACCTCCTTCTATGACAGAATCAATATGGTACTTAGAAAAACTATCCACCCAAACTTTAATGTTTGATTTCCAAAGCAAAGCCAATCTACCACCTCGACCTTCACTCGGGACAATACATAAATCACCAAAATCTAACCTCTCCTTTATACCTACCATTTGTTCCCAATCTGACCACGTTTCAGATAAGAACACAATACTGGGATCTTGTGCTTATACAATGTCAACAAGCTCCTAAACTGCAAGTCGGTTCCCAAGCCCCCTGCAGTTCCATGCTAAGATTTTCATTATTGTCGGCGGGGCTGATCAACAGCCTCCACCGATTCGTCAATACCACAAATTGCCCTTCGTTTATTACTACCCTCCATTTCCTCCATATCCTCATCTGAATCCCTGGTAGCCATTTTCACCAACAATGATTTCCTTATAGCCTTAGGTTCTTTTTGGCGCTTTTGCAATTGCCCATGTTTAGACACCACTCTCCCAGGGGTCTCCACCTTGCTCCCCATAACAAACCCTGAAGTCAGCCCACTAGGATTAAAGAAACTCTTGAATAATTGTGCAGAATTTGCCAGCAGTGATTCATTCCCTTTCATACCGTCACCCTCATCCTTATCAGACTTAGCCAACTCCCTGTCATTGCACTCCACTGCCTCAGATAGTTCCTTAAGATCCTCACTACCCTGACCCGATGACTCAGCAGAAGCACATTCCGTGGAACCCAACTGAACCGCAGCAGACCCTACTCCAATCCCACTGACAACCAAAGGCAAGGTCGAAACATTATTAAGGATCAACTCATCGTCAGCACCTTCCTTACCCACACTTCCTTTCGTCGACTCTTCTGAATCGGACTCTTACTTGTCCAAGTCTTCATCAAAACTTGCAACCCGGATTACTGTTCGTCTTAATGGATTAGGGGTGCTGGCACGCAACCATGAACCAAACTGTTTTTCCTCATCCCTGTCAGCCCCCCTCTTCTTTAGTCTAGTTGGGCAATCCTTATCATGATGAGTCAATCATCCACACCAGTAGCACAGGTTGGGGAGGCGTTCGTATTTGAAATCTACCCAACTCTCTATTCCCCCGCTTTGAACGATCTGTCTTCCTCGGCACAAAGGCTTCGGAAGCTTTACCGCAACCCTTACCCTAATAAAGTTACAGCCTTCCCTCTTGCCATCACCCAATTCGCTCTCAACCACTTCACCTGCTACGGATGCCACTGCCTTGGCCACCGGCAGAGAAAAGCTACCAATAGGCAGGTTATGCACCTGTAACCAAAACTGGGTTCTATCGAAAACGAGATTCTTCACATCTGTGTTCCTTGAAACCCTCTTTAGTGCCACCAAAAACTTATCAAACGACCATGGTTCTCCTCTCAGTACCCTATCTATATCAAGTGCGTCTCAGAACTCAAACAACACCCTATGATTGCCCACATCCCTAACCTCGAACCCCTTGCGAGTCCTCCATAATAGTTTGAAGGTATTCGCTATAGCTTCCATGTTCAAAACTCTGCTAGTAAAGAAGCGGGCTGCCAGAAAATAATCTTGTACTGGTTCACCCTCTTCCATGTGAAACTTGTTTCCCTCGTGCTCAGACAGTGAAAACTTCTCCCACTTTTCAGGTAACGACTCCATGGCTCACTAGGCCAACCTCACCTTCTTCCTTGACTACTCCCGTGAGAAAGAGCCTGAAGGACCAACGCCTAACCTAAGAGGTAGGCACCAACTTCTACTGAGAGCTAGGGTTTTACGAAAACCCTAGGTCAGAGAAACTTGGGTGTAAAATTATTCAAAAATATACCCTTACCTTTTTTTTATTTATTTTTAACTTAATTTGTTAAACCAATATAACTTAGATATTTCACTCATTTGTATTAGATATTCATCAAGACTAATTTTAAGGCCTTATACATTAGTTTTTTTTTTTTTTTAATTATTATTATTTTTGTTTCTTGTTTGTTTTTTTTATAATAGAGAATTCGCCATTTGCAGAAGTAGCCCACTTAGCACATAACATCCCTTGGTCTTTTGTCACTCAAAGGAATAGGCTTTATCACATCTATTTCACCAGGAATGAAATTCTGACCAATAAGAGTTGAATTCCATTGTTTGGTAACTGGGCCAATGAGAGAACTAACACATGAATCCCTTGGGAATATACTGCATGGTGGTAGAACCCCGTGTTAGGAACCCTAATTAAACAGCTTAGATGGATGAGATTAGCCATGAAACCATATTGAGAGGAAGATGAAGAACCTGTGCCCGGTGTTGTCATTAGAAAAAGTGGGGAGGGCGAGCTAGGTTGATGACGGAGAAGTCAATGGTTGAGAAAATGACTTCTGTTGGTACGATTAGGGACGACAACAACAACAATTATTGTTATTATTATTGTAGGGACACGATTTCTAAGCTCAAGCCCAAATAGTATTGGATCCTAACCTAATGAACCCTAGTCAATAAGTTTGTAGAGGATGGATTGAAGAACTGGGCTTCAGTAAGTTTGATAACGGCTATTATTGTGTTTAATAGCGTTTTGCAAAAGAATAATGGACATGATAGTCAATAGATCTCTTATCCGAGGAGACTTTTCTCTTTTAGTTCATTAATCCCTCTTAAATAATACCAATCTCCTTCTGTTCTGATTGTTGGCCCCTTTCTTATGGAAGATATTTCCCATTATATAGTCCCCTTGAACTATCCTCCCCCTACACTTGTTCATCATCCAAGCCATCACTTGAGTATTTGTCCCATCAAACTTCTTCTTCAGCTTTTTTTGAGTTGTGATCTCCCAGAAAATACTGTTCAGAGGTCTACTCCACATAAATGTAGACATAAAAGTACGTACAATGCATTTAATGTGGTGGTAGCAGCTTTTCTCTAGATATTTTGGAGTCTTCCTTCTTCCCTGTATGTTTGTGAGGCGTCTCTACATGGTGGGAATTTTGTAGAGAATTATTATAATGGTCCGAGTAAACAATTGAACCGCGTTCAATAGATCCGAGGAGGAATATCTCCTCGGAAAGCTTCCTGGTTATCTCCCACACCCAAGACCTTAGTTGGTAAATCTTAGTAGTCTTTAACTTCTCATTCATACCTTCTCGGAAATTCAGGTTCTCGGATAAGAACTAGGATCCAATACTTATCAGTTTGGACTCTCACAAGCCCAAGGCCCAGTACACATGATTTTGGACTTTCGCCCCTACAATTATTATTAATAATTATTGTTTTTTAATATATTATAATGCAATTATTGATGAAAATGGAACTTGATGTGCTGTTTGCAACCTTTTTTTTTTTTTTTGGGTGTGTGTCTTTGATATGTGCGTCTGTTGTTGGGTAAGGGTAAAATTATTTTGTTAATTTTTTTTTAAAAGGATTAGGAAGTTTGTTTTGGGTAAATTTAGTTGATTAAGCTTAATTATTTTTAGCTTTGCTATTAAAATTTTTTGTTGTTGAGCTAATTTTTTTTTGCTTGTTAATTTTGTTATGGATTTTAGATTTATAAATTTTTTTAAAGTCTTTAAAATGATCAATGATACTGTTAAGGAGGGGTTAAGTATAATTTTATTGAACCAAAACGCTAAAATTAGCATATATATATATGTATATATATATATTCTAGTGTTTTAAAAAACAAATTTGGGGGTTAGGGGTGGGCTGGGAAACGATTGATGTAGAAACTGAGGTGAAGTCTCATGCATGGCATATAAGTTCATCGAGCCAACCATATGGGGTTGTTTGGGGTTTGGTTTGGGAGTTGTTTGGGGGGTTAAACCACCGCGCGTGATGAACTGTATAAGATCTATCTCTTTCTATCTTTGATTTTTAATTTTCTTCTATAAAATTTCGATCTTTGAGTATTTGTTAGTTCATTGCGTGATTTTAGAGCTCATATTATAGATATTGTTTTGGTTTTGGAATCTTAAACTCTACTTATTTCCCGAATAATTGTAAAAAAGAAATGAAATGATCTCTTTTTTACAAGAACAAAAAGAAAAATTGGATCATATAGAAAATGTTTGGATTCCAAGAAAGGTGGATCATTCAGAAAATGTTAGATGCCCAAAAACTGAATTTTTGGATCCCTAGAATATATTGTAAGGAAAAAAAAATTTATTTATGTAAATTTTAGATTTTAGATAAATATAAAATAGCTATTAATTAAATAAATATAAGTTTATTTGAAACAGATGAAAAAAAATTAAATTGTTATCCAAGAAATTCTCAATTTTAGTTTGTCCAACCACTATTTGTATAATAACAATAACAATAACAAGAAAAATGAATCAATGATGGTTATTTATTTAAGATTTATTAATTTTGATTCTATGGTTTTCTCACTTAATAACTCATTTAACACAAAAATTAAGAGACATAAAATTGTCTTTTTTTATTTTTGTAGTGTAATAAATAGTTGCAACAAAATTTAGAAAATTGGATAAGATACATGACATAAAATTAGACTATAATTTAAGATTTAATTGGATTTTTTCTAAGTTTTGGCTATATATATCTATATATATATATAGAGAGAGAGAGAGAGAGAGAGAGAGAGAGAGAGAGAGAGAGATGGATATTGATACTAATTTGATGCATATATATTAACATAGACAACTTAGATAATTAGATGTTGATATTAATTTGATGTTTTGTTTCATTTATATGGTTTTATTAGAATATTTTCTACGGTGTTGGGTGTTGGATGTTGGATGTTTTTTTTTTTGTTTTGATAGCGGATGTTGGATGTTTGTTTCCTTATATCTCAACTGACACCTTATGGTGTTTACAATATAGACTTCCAGAGTTTAAACTCTCTTCCTCCAACTACCTAATTATCCCCCCCAAAAAAAAAAAAAAAAAAAAAACAAAAAAGAAAAGAATGGACAATAGGATATATAACATTTTGAATGAAGTGAACACTGACAAAGATAATTGAAATATCAAAATAAGAGTTACAAGATTTGGAATGTACTTAATATCATGCAAAATAATGAAGTGATTAGTGTAGATAAGAAGGTAAGTTATGGATTCAAATAATTAAATTTATTTTAGATTTTCAAATGCAACTGAATTTTTTTCCTAATTAAGTTATGTCCTTTTTTTTATTATTATTATTTTAGTTTTTTCCAAATTTCTACTACTAACTTTTAAGGATCTTATTGGTGAAAATATTTGAAAAATTTTTATTGATCATTTTAGATATATAATATATTATACGAGAAGGAAAAATATATGGAATTAAGTATTTCGAAGTTGTAGAAACAAAGACGCCTACAAGATTGTGAATCATAAGTGCATGATTAGATTTTATGCAACAACATCTACAAAGCTGATATAAATAGATAGATAATCAACTTAATGCAAAGAAAAAGTTTCACTTGGTGCCATTTAATGAGTTGAAGTGTGGAAGTATCTTTCTCACAAAAAGATTCAAAATATTTAAAAGAAGTTTATTATTTGTTTTATTAAATTAATTATTTTGTAACTATGTGTGGGTTTTGATAAAAAGTTAGATTTACGCAATGTGCATTTATTATTAACATAAAATAAGTTTTTTCTTTTGGATATGATTCTATATTTAAAATAAAATTTTCTATTTATTTTTTAATTTATATTTAATAGTTAAAATATTTTGTTTAATTTTCATATGATTCTTGATTAAGTTGTGTATTGTATGAGTATGATACTAGTTAAAGATTTGGTGATAGCAATATAGCATTCTTGTGGGTTTTTCACTAAAATATTTTCCCATATGTGATCTCCAGTAAAGTTATTATTATTATTTTGTTTTTGAGAATCAGTAAAGTTATTATTTATGTTGAGTTCGGACAAAAATATTGCAAAATAACATTATTTTAATAATTACTATTTAAATTGGCCCTGTTTTAAAACTATTTGAGAATCTAGTCTTTTTTAAAATTTCAATTCAGTCAAATTAGCTGAAATTGTGTTAAGTGATAGTTTTCGAAACATGAATTTAAAAAAAAAAAAAAAAAAATTATTTATAAGGTGTAGATCCCCAAATAACATCAAAATGATGTTTGACTTAAAAAATTATTATTAAAATAATATTAGTTCAAAAATTTTCCGTGATTTGGGGAGAAGCCAATAGATACAAAACAAGGAAAATGAAAAGTACAACCTAATCTATAATTAGTCATAATTTTTCAATACTTGACAGTCGAGTAGAACAAGGAAAAGGAAAAGTACAACCTAATTAAACAGATGTTTAAGAAACGAATTTGATATTTTGAGTTCTTCATGATTTTAATTTTCTCTTAATTATTCTTAGGATAGTCTAATACTCGAGTGTAACTTGTTTTTGTCATTTTTCTGTCAAATCCTACTTTCAAGAGCCCTCCTTTGGTGCAATGGATCTAAACTGTTTCAATTGAATGCCCCATAAAACTATTATAGGTGTGAGACAACATCAACCTCTTCCACAATCTTATGTTTGCGAGAACAAACGTTGATTAATTAATTTTATTGAACTCGTGCATGTTTAGCATTTAATATTTTTGTTGTTGTTTTTATTCATATATATATAATTCTCATTTGCTTTGTCTAGTCAGCTAGCCGTCTCAATCTTTTGAAGATGAAACATGCAATATATGAACTAGTTTTCGATCCTATCGTTCTTCCTTAGTTTTCCTCCTGAGTCGTATCTGTTTTCTTTCTAACATAACATTTTTTGGGGAATGGCGAATTCTTTTCTTTCTAAGTCCTCCTATCTGATTTTTTTCTACCTCAACTTGTTTCTACGATAACAAACATTCTCCTCCCGCATAATCGCAAAATTTATAAGCGATAGATACACGCACATGAATACAAATCGAAATAATAAAAAAAATTTATGTAAATAATATTCAATATTTTACTGCAATATATATATATATATATATATATATATATATTAGAAGTTTTTTACAGAAGCATAATTCATTTAGTGATTTTTTTGAAGTTAAGATCCCACTTAATATTTATACGGAAAAGGTTGTTAATACTTAAGTCTACAATCTATTTCTCTCAAAAAGAAAAAAAAAAAAAAAATCAGGTGCAACTTATGGGACGATAAAGTTTAACAACAAATTTGATTGTAGTTTTAGGTTACAACTCCATTTAATATCTTTTTGAGGGATGTGAATTTTGACAAATTTATTATTGAATTAAATTTTATTATTATATTCTTCATGCTTGAAAATTTTTAAAAGATCAAAGATCGCTAGCAAGTCATCAATTAAAATTTTAAATTTCAAGTTTTTGCATTATAAAATTATGCATAAAAAAAATAAATTTATAGATTGAATATTAAAAAAATCCGATTAGTAGGAAATTTGATATGTGTGTTAAGAACATAAACAATATATAATCTAATTATTAGATTTTCAAAATATGTAATTATGTTAATTTTTTAAGTTATTTTTATAGTTATTTTTCTTTTATAGGTTATTTTCTTCTATTATTTTTATAAATAGGTTAGAATTTTAACCTATAATGTCTATTTCATGATGATTGTTTTTATCATTAGACTAAAACACCAATCGATTTTATAGGTTTTAAATCTTTAAGGACATTGATAAAAATAAATTTTTTTCCCTTTTCAATTGAAGTTTGACATATACAAAAAATTACAACCCATTAATTATGATATACTTAGAAAAAAAAAACATAAAATGAAAATATATAAGAATAAAAAAATAAACAGTCCAATTTTATTATGCAGGGGGCAACTTTATGAACATGAATATGGGGTAAGGACCCCTTGACTCCTTGGTTCCATTCTTGATCTTGCACAAGATTTTCTCATCCTAAAGAGGTGATAGTGCATGAATGGACTTTCTTGCCCTACCTTGCCCCACACGTCTCGAAATTGTAGCTTAATGTTTTTCTTTATATATAATTTTAATATTTTTTATACATATCTTTTCTCTTAACATTCTCATGATTATCCCGATTTTTTTTTCTTTTTTAATTTATTAATATCAAAGCGACCTTATCAAGGTCACAAAAATACAATCAATTTGCCTCGCTCCTATTTTGCACAATTTTTTTTTTTATAGATTGAATATTAAATAAATCAAATCAGTAGGTAATTTGACATGTGTTTTAAGAACATAAATAATATATAATCCAATTATTATATTTTCAAAATATGTAGCTATGTTAATTTTTTTAGTGGGAGTTGTAGCCTTAGGATAAAATCAAGTTTGTAGCAAACTCTTTCCCAACTTATGTAAATTCTAATATATATATATATATATATATATATATATATATTTTTATGGGAGAATTCTAATATATTTATTAATATAGATTTGTAAAAAAATCAAATTGTAATATTTTTAAAATTATATTGTAAATATAGATATACTTGAAGTTTTGAATTTCACTTTAAAACAATTTAAATTTTGGAATTTATCATGTAATCATTCTCATAGTTTATTACTTATACAAAAATTTACATAAGAATAATAATGATGAATTTTTTTCTATTAGAATTTTGTATCACATTTGAAAGGTAATAATAATTTTTAATTTTTTTTTAAAAAAACTCTTCTTTATTTTTATAGTTATTTTTCTTTTATAGGTTATTTTATTTTATTATTTTTATAAATATGTTAGAATTTCAACCTATAACATTTATTCTATGATGATTGTTTTTATCATTAGACTAAAACACCAATCGATTTTATAGGTTTTGAACCTTTAAAGACATTGATAAAAATAAATTTTTTTCTCTTTTCAATTGAAGTTTGACATATACAAGAAATTACAACCCATTAATTATGATATACATCGAAAAAAAAAAAGAAACATAAAAAGAAAATATATAAGAATAAAAAAATAAACAGTCCAATTTTATTATGCAGGGGGCAACTTTATGAACATGAATATGGGGTAAGGACCCCTTGACTCCTTGGTTCCATTCTTGATCTTGCACAAGATTTTCTCATCCTAAAGAGATGACAGTATATGAATGGACTTTCTTGCCCTACCTTGCCCTACCTTGCCAAGGTCCATGGGGCTCATGCTTAATGCCATCCATGATTTTTTTTTTTTTTTAATTTAAAAAAATGATTATCACGTATAAATTTAGAAAATGTGAAAACTCCTCCCAAAATAAAATCCAGTTTTACTAACGCAATAAAAATAAATCTCATCTCATACATTTTTTTAGCTGAAAAATGATAATAAATCTCAAGCTTGATTGTGTTTGTTTTCACTATTTAAGGTTAAGTCGCCGGCTTTTTTTTTTTTTTTTTTTTTAAAAGTAAAATTCAAATTCAAATAATTCTGTGCATGGCTATAGACTAATAGTCTAATACTATGACATTTTTATTTTTATTTTTTTTATTTTAATATATACAAATGACTTATAATTCCCGATAACAAAAAAGCGTGTTCTTCTTTGCCATTTGGATGAACTGGAAACATAGGAATAATGTCATGTTTCAAAACCGGCCTATGGCTATATATATGGGGTAATGATGGGTTAAGCATGACCCTTGGATATTTGTCACTTATCTTTGACTGCCACCTTACCTTAAATGCAGCAATTGCTATATACATGGTCAATGATGTTCAAGTATCCAAAAAGTAAAAAATGTTCACTTTCTACTAATAACAAGGTACGGAAAATGAATTGAAAATATTCTTAATGCCTTCTTAGCAACTTGTAACACTACAACTAGACAGGAACAAAACATGAAAATATGTCATCTGGAAACTCCCAACCTATGTAAATTAATTTCAAACAAAGAACATGGACGAACGAGAAAACGACGGATAAGTTACCTGGGTAATGCTAAAAAGACCCGTCTCCCCCATGGCCTCCGTCGAATGGTAGCCCAAGTCTTCATAATCATTAGAAGTGATAATGGATGAGAGCCTTTCCAAGGCATGTTTGGGGTCTTCACGGAGTAGGACGGGTGGTTTCTTTTGGCTGCCCGCTGGAGCAATCATTAGGCCTTTGCCGACCCCATGCTTTGCTGGGGTTACCATCTTGACACCTTCAGCCATTAACCCAACAACAGGCTCCAAAGGAACCTTGGGTTTCTTGGGTGCACGGTCTCCTTTGGACGGCAACTCCCTCTTAATTGACGGTTTGCTTGAGCCCGTCCCCATGGTATCTGCACCAGCTTCTTTATTTTTGGCGGCTTGTAATCTGATCGCTGCTCTCCTTTTAGCGTCGTCCATCTCTAAAAAGGAAGACAAATAAGAGGGATATAACACAAACTATGTAAACAAAAGGGAACGATGGACTTACGTTGTCGAGTTCGCTCTTCATATTTAATTGCTGTTGGAGTGGGTTCGGGCCCATCATAATACCAGTGGACAGTGTTAAGGCTGACGAGTTTGGCCCACGTTCGTTCCTTTGGCTTGGATTTGGAAAAAATTCTCTCAAGGAAGTTAAACTCCTCGAGATCAATATATAGGCGCCGTCGAACTGTAACAAAGAAGACGGACGTCAAAAGCATTGAAGAGTTTCAAACAAATAGAGAAAGCCTTCATATATTATATGACGAGTGTATACCAGATGGATTTAATATGCCCCAAGTCTTGTCGACGAGCATGTGCTCCATCTCCCTTGGAGGACACATCCAGCTGTTGCTTTCTAGGAAGAAGTAACGGCTCTTCTAGTCCCTATTGAAGTTTGGGGTTTCATAAATCACCTTCAAGACGGAGCTCCTAGGAACAAAACTATACATCCCTCTTGACTTGTCTATCTCATCCGAACGGTAGTAATGGAGAAATTCCCGCACCGTTAACCTTCGGGCACCTTTTGACATGGCTTCGTATAGGATCTCCATTGCTATAAAGACCCTCAAGGTATTTGGGGATATTTGGCTGACGGATAAGCCCAGATACTTGAGAAGTTCACGGTGCAGGGAGCTCAGAGGAAACCTAAGGCCTACCTTGAGCATCTGTTCGTACACTCCTACACCGTCTACCCCTTCATAGTAACACTTTTCTGACTTATAGGGTAGACAGATGGGGATGTAGTTTGGGATTTGGTAGTGGGTCCTAAGGGTGTTGAAGTATGGCCCCTTGATGGTGGACGTAAAAGCATTCACCGTCCACTCTGGTAGCATAATGAACTCCCTAAGTCCATTAGCACCCACGACGGACTTAACTCTTTGGTCTTCGCCATCATCAGAACCCTCCTCTAGTTTAGCCACTTCCATATCCTCATTTGTTGAGGACGGGGAAGAGGCAGACAGACTCCTCTCCTTGTTTAGATAGTCTTGATCTCTATAACCTGACGGGTATACTTCTTCGTAATCCGCCCTATCACGGACGAACGACTGGTTACTCGACACACTAGACATTGCCTATACGTAGTGACAGAACCTAAGACTGACGTGTTTAGAAAGGGTGACGGGGGCATAAAATCTAATGAAAACAAAGGGTTTCAGAAGAAAAAAAAAAGGGGGGGGGGGGAGATTACTTACCAAGTTAAAGAGTGAATGGATGTGAACTATGGGTGCAGGAATTGAACGGACAGGTCTCTCTGACAATTATGACAGACGTGCTCTGACAATATGTTTCTGCGGAAAGACAGACATGCTCTGACAATATGTTTCTGCGGAAAGTAGAGAAATGAGAGGAGAGGGGAGAGATATTTATAGAAGAAGTGCACGGAAGACGAAGCGACGCTTCGATATGAGACAACAGCCAGTAGGAGAGTGACACGCTTCGTAAGTCATAAATGTGTTATGGACATCCTGTTAGGATACAAGCACAGTTCACGGAGTTTTGTGTTACAGCCGTCAACCCACGGGACTTTGAACTGTCGTCCAAATCTGGAATTGTCACCCCACGTGTCCTTTCACTCAAAGGATGACGAACCCATGAGGTGAGGGGGCAACTGAAGAGGTAAAATACAAGTTGACGGATCCCAGTGAAGTGGGTCGGACTATTCTTCATCTATGGGCCGTAGAAGAACAGGTCCTTTGTGTCTAAGACCTGTTCAGGATAGATCCATCATGAATGGACAAAACACAAACGGACCAATTAGCCACGTGTCACACAAAAACCCTAGATGGGGAATATTTGTGGCGCACACCATAGAGTCCTAAGGAAAACAGAATCCTAACGTAAAGAGGATTCTAGAAGCTGCGTGCATTAACAAAGATCTTCTCTATAAGGAAAAGACTTGTCCATCATGTTTAGGATTTCTCAAGAGGACTCCTATAAGGAAAGGACTTCAACTCCAAGGAAAAAAGGTCAATCTTTGACTACTATAAAAGCCCTAATACCCTCACATGTCAAGGTACGCATAATTAACCTTCTCTAGCACTTTGGAGTGGTAAGAGATTCTAACTTGACATTCGGAGGGTATTTGGCCGGCACCACACCGGTGCTCTTTGTAAGGGTTTTTCCTTTTCTTGCTGTGCAGGTGTTGTTCTAAGTGTGCGAGTACCACGTAGCTCACTGGTGACTTTTCCGACCTCATCATTAAGTAATATAAAATCTACATCATGAAAAAAAAAAAAAAAAACCTTTCAATATGTTGTTTGATTGCTTGATGCAACTAATAACAATACTTAATATGCAATTATATGATCTTGACTCAAGTGGTTGATTTATTATCTCTAAATAAATTATTCTTTAAGTTTATAGTCAAAACCGTGCAACACACGAGAATAATACTAGTTGTCACAATATTTTCACAATTGTTAGTGTGGGGCCAAAGGATTTGGGTACCCCGGCCCATTTTAATATCAAGCCCAAGGCCCAGGCCGAGGAGGAAAACGTCCGAGGATGACTAAGGAAGGCCCAAAGCTGCTGAGGGGCATCGCCGAGGACCGTCCTGTCCTCGACGAACCGATGTCATAGAAGGAAAGAGCGGCACACCATCCAAAGCAATCCTCCTAGTCGTCCCAAACGAAAGGACTAACAAAGAGGGACAGCTATGGGGGCATGGTGGAGGAGCAATTATAGAAAAGTCTGTCACCTCTGCATTAAATGCTCGCAACTGGCAGTCTGGCCGCATTAATGAAGGAATGACCCTTGAACAATGTCACCTTGTCTGCTATAACTCACAGTAAGTTGAGGAAAGCGCTGTATGGGACAGGTACTCAAGTAGCGACCTGCATGATCAACAGATAGACGGTCAAGATGAATGGAGTAGAAGGATATATAACGATAGAGGTCTCGCAAAGAAGGGCTGGGCCGAAAGATCGCAGTTCTGAGGATTCTTGAAAGCTCTGACCGTGAAGCACCAGAGAACTAAGAAGAAGAAGAATTCATCCTCGGACACATCCCGAGGACAAGCCTTTACCCCTTCTCCACGCCTTTGACCATCCCACTCCCTTACGATCCTGTCAGACCGTTGAAGAAGCCCTCACTAAGGCCCAGTTCTTGAGCCCACTTCTTTACCAAATTCATTGTATTGGGCCTGTTAGGTTTGGGTTCGCTCACATCTACAGTGAAAGACCTCGCTAACCAGGACCCTACAATTGGCACCGTCTGTGGGAAGAACTTGTGTGCTAGTAAGAACGATAATCGAACATGGCGGGATCGGACCCCTACAGAACAGGCCCCTATCAGCCTGAGCCAACCAGGTCCCAGCAGTAAGGTAATTTCCTGAACCCTGAGCATGGCCGGAATGAAGAAAACGGAAGGTTTCGAGAAAGAAGTGTAAACACCACGCAAACCAGCAGAAGCCATACCCGTGTGGGTAGTCACATGTCCCAGAGACGGGATTACGAGCAAGCCATATAGCGAGAGATAAATGACTTGAAGAGAAAGTTGCGCTTTGCACAACGAAGATAATCCCCCCTGGCCTAGACACACCTCTCGACGATGAAAATGACGACGACTACAGGCAAAGGTCCAGGACCCCCCCAAGCGACACTTTCTCTCATGAGGAGGAGCGTCACCAAAGGCGCAAACGTAGAAGCCCATCTCCAAGGGGCTTGGGGCACGATGCCATGAGTAGGGCACTAGACCACCTCTCTAGATTACCATTCATATGTCGTATTGAGGGGGCCGCGCTCCCTCAGCGATTCCAACAGCCAACCTTCATCATTTACAACGGCAATACAGACCCCGTGGAGCATGTAAGCCAGTTTAACCAAAGAATGGCAGTTCACTCTAAAAATGAAGCGCTGATATGCAAGGTCTTCCCGTCCAGCTTGGGACCAGCGGCGATGAGGTGGTTCAACGGTTTGAAAGCAAACTTTGTAGATTCTTATAGGCAGCTAACCCAAGCCTTCGGTTCACGCTTCGTCACGAATAGTAGAGCACCTCAGCCCTTGAGTGCATTGCTATCATTATCCATGCACGACGGAGAGACCCTGAAAACTTACTCGGGTAGGTATTGGGAAATGTATAATGAAATGGATGGCAACTTCGACGACGTCGCCATCAACACCTTCAAGAGCAGCCTCCCCATCGAGCATGGCTTAAGGAAATCCCTGACAGGTAAACCTGCCACCAGCGTGCGCCATCTAATGGATCGGATCGATAAGTATAAGCGGGTAGAGGAGGACCAGATGCAGGGCAGAGGAAAGGAGAAGGTTATCCCTCAGGAGAGGAGGGTTTTCAGGTCGGACTGATTCACCAACAGTCGTCCAAGGAAAGACTTCGCGGGGCAATCGAAGACGACCAGTGCGCGGAACGTCGGGGCTGTATTCCGAGAACCAGTGCATCAGGTGCTCGAGAAAATCAAGAACGAACCGTACTTTAGATGGCCGAATAAAATGACGGGAGAGTCCACAAAGCAAAACCAGAACCTGTATTGCCAATACCACCAGGACCATGGACATACCACTGAGAATTGTAGGAATCTATGGAATTATTTGGACCAGCTGAAAGTTGAAACACCTCATACATCATTCAACTGCTCATCAGAACCTGACACACTAGGAACCCCGGAGGGATGCTACCCTAAGGCCACCTATAGGGACGATCAATACAATCCTAACCACACCAGGAAGGACGGGAGGCTACCCCTCACGAGTACTGTCCATCACTCAGCTACCTGCCGAAGAATCCTAATCAGGACCGAAAAGGGCCAAAAGGAATTCTCACCTAGTCTTAAGTTTTTCAGAGGAAGACAAGGTCGGAACCACCCAACCCCATGACAATGCGCTGTTGGTCACCCTCAGAATCGGGGGCTACGATGTGAAAAGGGTGATGGTAGACGAGGGCAGCGCGGCTGAGATTATATACCCCGACCTCTACAAGGGTTTGAAATTAAAACCGGAAGATTTGCTGCCATACAGCTCCCCCTTAATGAGTTTCGATGGAAAACTTGTCACCCCAAAGGGCATGATCAGGTTGCCCATCCAAACCGTCCTGTAGATCGTGGAGGTGAACTTTATTGTAGTCGACATTTACTCCCCATACACAGCCATCATTGGCAGGCCGTGGCTACACACCCTGGGAGCCGTTGCCTCCTCATTGCACCAGAAGGTAAAGTTCCCATCAGGGGAACGGGTCCTCGAGATCCAAGGCTGCCAACCCACGGCAAGGCAGTGCATGGTGGTGGCCATCTCACATCGGCCCGATGCAGAGTCCTCGACCCCCGAGGAAAAAGACTTATAGCAATCAAAAGCTTCGGCGCCACCACTTGAAATAGCAGCCAAGGAGGCAAAATGCGAAGATTTGGACAGAGTGGTAGTTGGAGGCGACACGGAGAAGTTCTTTCTGGTAGGGGCCAAGTTGCCTCCTCAAGAGAAGGAAGAGCTAGTCGAGTTTCTCAAAAGGAATATCGACGTGTTTGCATGGGACGCCTGCGACGCTCCAGGGATCGACCTAGGCTTCATCTGCCACCACCTCAATGTCAACCCATCCATTGCCCCCAAGAAGCAGTCATCCCGGCGCCCATCTAGAGAGCATGCTGAGACAATTAGAGAAGAGGTGACAAAACTTAAATGCGCCGGTGCTATAAAAGAGGTTTTTTACCCCGAGTGGCTAGCCAACACCATGGTGGTCAAGAAGAAAAACGAAAAATGGTGAGTTTGCATGGATTTTATGGACCTAAACAAAGCATGCCCAAAGGACCCGTTCCCTATACCTTGGATAGACCAGCTGGTGGACGCCACCGCAGGCCATCCTCGGATGAGCTTCCTGGATGCTTTCTAGGGCTACCATCAGATACCGCTGGCCCTAGAGGACCAAGAGAAAACAGCCTTCGTCATGCCTACTGGGAACTACCACTACAAAGTAATGTCGTTTGGCCTAAAGAACGTGGGTTCCACCTATTAAAGGATGATGACTAGGATGTTCAAGCCGCAGTTAGGTAAAAACATCGAAATCTATGTTGACGACATGGCGGTAAAGAGCAAGATGGTGACCGGACACCTGGGAGACCTCGAAGACATCTTTGATGTCTTGAGGAGGCATAAGCTGCGCTTGAATGCTTCCAAGTGCTCCTTTGGTGTGGGATCAGGCAAGTTTTTGGGTTACATGGTCACACATAGGGGAATCGAGGTCAACCCTGACCAGATTAATGCCATTAACGACCTAAAACCGCCGTGAAATGCTAAAGAAGTCCAAAAGCTCACCGGGATGATCGCCGCCTTGAATCGATTCATTTCCAGATCGGCAGATAGATGCAGACCATTCTACCTCCTGATCAACAAGTGGAAGGGATTCGAATGGTCCGAGGACTGCATCGTGGCCTTCCAGCAACTCAAGGAGTATCTGTCGTGACCATCCATCATGTCCAGTCCCGCAGCTGATGAAGTCCTATACGCATAGATCGCTGTGGCCCCCCACGCTGTGAGTTTAGTGCTGATATGATAAGACAATTGCCTCCAAAGGCCGGTCTATTACGTAAGCAAATAGCTACATGAGGCCGAGATCAGATACTCCCCCCTAGAGAAGGCAATACTAGTCGTGGTTCATGCTTCGCAGAAGCTTCCCCACTACTTCTAAGCCCACACAATAGTGGTTCTAACTCAACTACCCTTGAAATTCGTACTCCAGATCGCAGATTACACCGAAAGGATCGCCCTATGGAACACAATTCTGGAGGCTTTCGACATCAAGTATATACTGCGAACCTCCATTAAGGGCCAAGTCTTGGCAGACCTAGTGGCCGAATTCGCTAAACCACCGGTAGAAACACTAACCAAACTACGCGGCGTGGAGGGATAACCGGTCGGCGTGGTCTCCGCATTGAAACCCCCGTGCTGGAAAGTGTATGTTGACGGCGTGACGAACTAGAGGGGTTCCGGAGTGGGGCTAGTCCTAATCACTCCTGAGGGCGCCACCATAGAGAAATCCTTGAGATTGGGGTTCTCCGCTACGAAAAACGAGGCCAAGTACAAGGCTTTGTTGCAAGGGATGGCTATGGTGCAGAAAATGGGGGGAAAAGTAGTAGAGATGTTCTCGGACTCGAGGCTAGTAATGGGTCAGCTGAAGGGAGAGATGGAGGCCAAAGACGTGAGAATGCAAGAATACCTCTACCAGGTCAAGCGCCTCCGGCCGAGTTTCGACCTATTCAGCTTATCACACATCTCTAGAAGTGGCAACACCCACGCGGATTCGTTGGCCACACTTGCCACCTCCTTGGCGAGACAGCTCCCTCGAATTATCCTCGTCGAGCATCTGGATAGAGCAAGCAAAATTGCGAAAGACACAACTCGTGTCCATGAAATCAGGGTAGGCCCCAGCTGGATGGACCCCATAGTGGTGTTCCTCAAGGACGATATCTTGCCTGAAGGGAAATCAGAAGCCGAAAAAATACGAAGAAGCGCGACTCAATTCTAGTTATCCGAGGATCACAAGTTGTACAGGCACTCCTACTCTGGGCCATACCTACTGTGTGTTCACCCTAAGGCATCAGAGTTACTACTGGAAGAGCTATACGAAGGGATCTGCGGGAGTCACATAGGAGGAAGATCCCTATCGCACCGAGCCCTTACCCAAGACTATTGGTGGCCGGGGATGCAGAAGGAAGCTTTGGAGTATGCTAAGAAATGTGACCAATGCCAGAGGTTTGCCCCGAGCATCCATCAGCTGGGAGGAGTTCTCAACCCTTTGTCCAGCCCATGGCCATTCGCCTAGTGGGGCCTAGATATTGTAGGCTCCTTCCTCAAGGCAGCAAGAAATAAGAGATACCTGCTGGTCGGCACAGATTACTTCACCAAATGGGTCGAAGCTGAGCCACTGGCTAATATCAGAGATATAGATGCGAAAAGATTTGTCTGGAGAAACATCGTTACATGATTTAGGGTCCCTCGGGTCCTTATCTCAGACAACAAACTCCAATTCGGTAACAAGGCCTTCAGAAGATACTGCTGTGAACTATGGATCACAAACAGGTACTCGACCCCAGCTTACCCTCAGGGGAACAAACAAGCCGAAGCCTCCAACAAGGTCATAGTCAATAGGCTTAAGAAAAGACTGGATGACGCTAAGGGGAGATGGGTAGAGGAACTCCCACATGTCTTATGGGCCTACCGAACAACGCCACGACGGTCAACAGGAGAGACACCCTTCGCCATGACTTATGAAGCTGAGGCTGTAATCCCCCTAAAAGCAAACTTCCCAACGTTAAGAACAAATTCCTTCACCCCAAGCGGCAATGATGAGCTGCTGGGGGAGAGCCTAGATTTGATCGAGGAAAGAAGAGAAAGAGCAACGATCCACTTGGCGTATTACCACCATAAACTCAAACGGGGTTACGACGCCAACGTAAAGCTGAGACCATTGGCACCAGGAGACCTAGTGTTAAGAAAGGTCGTGGGGGCTACCAAAGACCCATCCTGGGGAAAGCTCGGGCCCAATTGGGAAGGACCATTCCGGATTACTTCGGTAGCGGGAATAGGTGCGTACTATTTAGAAGATTTAGATGAAAGAGCTGTACCTTGTCCTTGGAATGTAAATAACCTGAAGAGGTACTATTATTAATGAAGAACACTTGTCCAACTCCAATTTCTAGTTTGCCCTGTCTATGCGCCTTATATCATCCAAGAAAAAACTAAGTACTAGACAGAACCAAGGTCTTGCATGGTCCTCGAACTCAAACCTATGGGGAAACTAGTTACTTCCCAAAAAAAATCTCTAAGTACTAAATAGAACCAAGGTCTTGCATGATCCTCGGACTCAAACTTATGGGGAAACTAGTTACTTCCAAAAAAAAATCTCTAAGTACTAGACAGAACGAAGGTCTTGCATGGTCCTCGAACTCAAACCTCTGGGAAAACTAGTTACTTCCAAAAAAAAAAATCTCTAAATACTAGATAGAACCAAGGTCTTGCATGGTTATCGGACTCAAACCTATAGGGAAACTAGTTACTTCCAAAAAAAATCTCTAAGTACTAGATAGAACCAAGGTTTTGCATGGTCCTCAGACTCAAACCTATGGGGAAACTAGTTGCTTCCAAAAAAAAAAAAAGGGGTCCCTAAGTACTAGACAGAACCAAGGTCTTGCATGGTCCTCAGACTCAAACCTATGGGGAAACTAGTTACTTCCAAAAAAAAAGGGGGTCTCTAAGTACCAGACAGAACCAAGGTCTTGCATGGTCCTCGGACTCAAACCTATGGGGAAACTAGTTGCTTCCAAAAAAAAAAAAGGGGTCCCTAAGTACTAGACAAAACTAAGGTCTTGCATGGTCCTCAGACTCAAACCTGTGGGGAAACTGGTTACTTCCAAAAAAAAAAGAGGTCTCTAAGTACTAGACAGAACCAAGGTCTTGCATGGTCCTCGGACTCAAACCTATGGGGAAACTAGTTGCTTTAAAAAAAAAAGGGGTCCCTAAGTACTAGACAGAACCAAGGTCTTGCATGCTCCTCAGACTCAAACCTATGAGGAAACTAGTTGCTTCCAAAAAAAAAAAAAGAGGTCTCTAAGTATTAGACAAAACCGAGATCTTGGATGGTCTTCGGACTTAAACCTATGGGGAAACTAGTTACTCCTACCAACAATTCGCACAAATCGAGAGACCAGCCTAAATGCACACCCTGCGGCTCTGAATTTTGGGGCTCCAGGACTTTAAGGCAAGCATGGTGCATACATACATTATCATTTTTAGGTGCATAACCCATACTAATAGTGATAACAAGTAATAAAAACAAGTGAAACGAAAAGAAGAGGAAAGTTTTTATTCATTCAAAGAGAGCCCTATTACAGCATAACACTTTGCTTTCAAAAAAAACAAAAAAAAAAAAAAAACCCTAGGACTACTCCTTGGACTTGTCCTTGACCCCCTCCTGGGAAGGCTGAACGGGAGAGATCTCGGGATCTTTGGAGCCCTCACTGAGGGGAACCGACTGAAGTGGCTTAACAACGATGACCGGCCCCTCAATGTGAGAAACCGAATCGTCACCTACGGACCCTACAGTCTCTTAGGGCGTATCAGGATTCTGACCCTCGTTTGTCCCAACCGCCCTAGAAGGACCACTTTCCTTGGCGGACACCTTGGGTGAAGTTATTTCTAGGGCAGCACCGGGGTTGGCGACCTCAACCTCTTCTAGAGCATCTCGGACCTCGGAGCTGGGGGTAGCATCTTCCCGATGGTAGGGGGATAGAACACACACTCTGCCTTCCACAGGTTGGATGAGGCATCAACCCCAGCCTGTTTTAGGGCCTCGTTCCAAACCTGGGAGCAATAAAGTATGCATACCCCAGGAACCTGAGCCTTCAGGGAAGCCTCAGTTTCCGCCACCCCTGAATCATAGGCCTCCTTCTCGGCCTTCTCCTTGGAGCACTTGGCCTCTGTCCTGGCAAACTCTGCCTCCTCCTTGGCCCTCATGGCCTTGTCCCTAGCCCACATGGCAACATTTTTGACCCCCTCTGCCTCAGCCAGCTTCTTCTTCAGATCGACAATTTGTTCCTTAGCAATCTGCAGCTATTCCTCGGCCTCTAGCAGGCACCTTGTTTGATCCTCAGCATGCTTTTGGGCGCTAGCCAGGCTTGCTTCGGCGCTATCTTTGGCCTTAGTTACCTCCTTCAAGTCCTCATTTGCTTTCAGGAGGTCGATCTTGGAGTTCTTAAGGGTCCGCGTGGCGTCCAAACGCTTTTCATGCTCAAGGTCCAGGGTCCTGCCTTGGTCATTGGCCATCTCCTCCATTCTATAGTTAGCTTGAACGGCCTGCCATTAGAAGTAAGCAAGGTATAAATAGGGAACTAGGAAACTAAGACCAGAAAAGCTGCGAGTGCCAAGGATCTTACCATGCCTAGGTACCTCTTCATGCTGAGGAAGAGCTCCTGCCTCCTCAGGTTTTTCAGATCCTCTATATCGATGGGGAGTAGCAGGGACCTCTCCAATGCGTCGGCCACATAAGTGCCCTCACCTTTATTGAAGTCCCTAAGGGAAGTATTGTCTATCAGAGGCTCCCTATGGAGCATTGGAGCAGGGAGCCAGGCCTGGGGCTCGGGCTGAACGTCTACTTCCTTCTCCTGACCTTAAGGTACAACCCTTAATTGCTTCGAGGCCTGCCGACCCTCGTCCTCCTCATAAGAAGTACGAGATCTTCCCCTGTCCATGGGTTCTTTCCCCTTGGCAGACCTCTTCCTCTTGGGGTCAGCAGGTTAGACGGTGGGGGGGGGGGGAGTTTAGTGAGTGGCGGCGGGGCGGACGATGACCTGGTCTGTGGGTGTTCGGGCTTGGAGGGGGGAGGGGGAAGCTTCGGTTGTGATTTCCTCAGCGCATCTTTCCCAAGCTGGCCCTCTAGTAGATCACGAAGGCTCGCGGACGGTTTCCTCTTGAAACCTATGTCAGCTTGCAAGGAAGTCCCTTGGAGATCTGCCTCGAACAAATTAGGATCGCCTATGTCACCAAAAGGATCCTCGGATGGATCCAATTGTTCGAATGTGCCAAATTCTTCCTCGGACTGGTCCAATTCGATGACCTGCTTTTCGCCTTCTTCCCTTCCTTCCTCAGTCTCCGCGGCCTGTTGAGCGGAAGACGCCCCGAGGAAGAAAAAACTGTGCTCCGTAACAGTGATCTTTTGGAGCTGGGGGTCTTTGGCCTTAATTACGAACTTCGGCGCCGCTAAGGATTTCTGAATGGGATCGTATCTGAGGATCTTGTGAGCAGCTCTGACCTGGTGGTCGCCTTCGTTCAAAAAAACCTCTGCGTGAAGAATAGTCTCTAAGTCCGCCCGGTTAACCTGGTGAAGGTGGCGCTCGAAGGCGTGGGGATCTGCAAAAAGAGAAAATGTACCCCCGTTAGCAACCACACAAATGCCAATTGCGGAACATCAAAGAAATGACCCTCCCCTACTTAAATACCCCACCTGGCACCCCCTCCTTAACTGGGCAGGGTAAGCCGTTATGCCACGCCCCTGACACGATGAGGAAGTCTTTGTTTAGACCCTTACTGGACTCTGGGAGACACTGAATAAGGCGGACCCTTTCATCCCTCGCCTTCATGTAATAGGTTTTGCCCCTGAGGTACTGGAGATTGTAACACCAGTTTACGTCGTGGTGGGTCAACCTCAACCCCATCTGTTCGTTTAAGGCATCCACGCTGCCCAGGATCCTAAACATATTGATGGCGCACTGGATGGGCATTAGTCGAAAATGCCTAAGATAGTCCCTCACCACTGGGCGCATAGGGAGCCTCAGACCCCCTTCTAGGAAGGCGATTATAGGAATCACTACCTCACCCTCTCGCCTCATAATGTGCCAGTCACCCTCCTTACAGTACCTCAAGCCCACATTGTTGCGTATCTTGTAATCGGCGATGAATTTCTCCATTGCCTCCTCCGACTTAACTAACCTCTTAAATCTACCCATCCTTGGGACCAACCAAAAACTCAAAGGAAGACGAAGGAAAGAAAAGGACAAGACAGGCGGGGACTTAGAAAGGAGGAAGTATTAGTTAAAGGGAAGAGAAAACTTACAGAAATGAGGAAAAGCTCCTCGGGTGGGCTTTTTATGCTGAAAGATGGCGTAAGTTCGATTGGACACTTGACCAAATTCAAGGTATGTGCGCAAGAGCCCTTGGTTGCAAAAGTAAAATGATAGGCCCGTTTGAATGGGTATTTGTACCCCCAATTAAGGTAACCGCTCGGTTTTTCGCGCCCATAAAGGCTGGAGGAATCCCTGCCGTTAGATTACCATCACATCGTCCAACGTGGGGAGCACAGAGCCGCTAGAATTTAATGAAGACATGCTCAGGATACTGAAGCGCCAGAAATGTGTTGTAAGCAAATGAAAAAGCTCTAAACGCCGACAGATGACAAGACTTGACAAGCTGGTGAGGTAGGCCGAAGACATCAAAACCCTCCTCCCCATCCGAGGGTTCGGACAGCAGGATTTTGAGGGGCTATTGTGGGGCCAAAGGATCTGGGTACCCCGGCTCATTTTAATATCAAGCCAAAGGCCCAGGCCGAGGAAGAAAATTTTCAAGGATGACTAAGGAAGGTCCAAAGCTGCTGGGGGGCATCGCTGACGACCGTCCTGTCCTCGGCAAACCGATGTCATGGAAAGAAAGAGCGGCACACCATCCAAAGCAATCCTCCCAGTTATCCCAAACGAAAGGACTAACATAGGGGGATAGCTATGGGGGCATGGTTGAGGAGCAATTATAGAAGAGTCTGTCACCTCCGCCTTAAATGCTTGCAGCTGGCAGTCTGGTCGCATTAATGAAGGAATGACCCCTGAACAGTGTCACCTTGTCTGCTGTAACTCACAGCAAGTTGAGGAAAGTGCTGGATGGGACAAGTACTCAAGTAGCGACTTGCATGATCAACAGATGGACGGTCATGATGAATGGAGTAGAAGGATATATAATGATAGAGGTCTCGTAAAGAAGGGCCGGGCCGAAAGATCGCAGTTCTGAGGATTCTTGAAAGCTTTGACCGTGAAGCACCAGAAAACCAAGAAGAAGAAGAATTCATCCTCGGACACAACCCGAGGACAAGCCTTTACCCCTTCTCCACGCCTTTGACCATCCCTCTCCCTTACGATCCTGTCAGACCGTTGAAGAAGCCTTCACTAAGGCCCAGTTCTTGAGCCCACTTCTTTACCAAATTCATTGTATTGGGCCTGTTGGGTTTGGGTTCGCTCACATCTACAGTGAAGGACCTCCTTAACTAGGACCCTACAGTTAGGGTGTTAGTTTCTTATATGTCCAAATAAAATAATAAAATATGAGGTCGAGACCAACCACGATTGAACATAAAGATATTGGGAAAATGTTTTGACATAGTTCTCAGTTCCTTGTAGATCAAAATAAAATAAAATAAATATTAGATTAGGATTCACTACAACTTAAAATAAATGTATTTTATTGTGAAAAATGAAAATGTTGTGAAGTTTTGTAGTCATTACAATATTTTCACAACTATTGAGATGTAAGTTTCTTATAGGTCAAAATAAAATAAAATAAAACAATAGAAATATAAACAAGATCTACCACAATTGAAAATAAAGGTGTTGTGAAAATGTGACATTCATTGTGTTCTTAGACTTCTTTTTTGGCTTAGTCAAATTTGAAGAGCCAAAATTTATTGTTTCATGTGCAGTTTTCTTGAGTTGGTTTTTTGTTTTTTTTTTTGTTTTTGTTTTTGTTTTTTTTTTTTTTTTTAACGCAAGGTTATAAGCAAAAAACACATAGTTTTATACCCAAAAAAAAAAAAAAAAAAAAGGGACCCCTTTATGTTTGGGGTAGTTTTATTCCCCCTTAAACTTTAAAACCGAACAAATACTCTCTATTGTTGCTTTTTTAGTTAAACCATAACAAAGTCTTATGATTCTTAGAATATTCCATTGTATAATGCCTAAAATACATTGACTAAATTTTAATATCACAAAATTTTCTGTGTATTTTGAGTTTTATGTAGTAGTCATTCTTAGGGTGTTCTATTTTTTACATAAAAAACACTGATTTACTAGTTTTAAATTTTCTAGACTTATAATTATTTCTAATGGAAACTTCAATGACACGTCTTTTGTTACTTTGTTCTTTTTTATTTCTTTTCTTACTTAAAATGGTGTTAATTTAAAATTAAATAAACTAAAAATCGTAGCTAGACTCATAAAATATATTATGATAAAAAAATGAAGTATAATTAACAAAGTCTTCATTGTGGATAACAGTAGGTTTTCTTATGAAGGCCTTCAATTCAAGCATGTGTCATTATTGTTAGAAGTTTTTAGTGAGTGTATATTGTTTTTAATAAATAAGTAGAATTAAATAGATATTCATATGTAAAATAGTTACATATTTTCATACTTCTTCAAATTAAAATTCTATTTTAAATTTTTTATTCACGGCAGTATAAATAGTCAACACTGGAATCTTTTAATGAAATAAAAATTTGTTTGAATTTTTTCGTTGATAACCCCAAAAAAGTTAAGGCAAATAAATTTGAATGAAATTATTTTCAAAGCATGACTAAAAGAAGGGAAAGACAAAACAAATTTTACTTTGTTTTTGAATGGTTTCATGGCAACGTGAGTTTTCTACACATTCATCATCTCAATTATGTCATGCTTTTCGTGAAATCCTCATTCCCAATATTTGTTGTATTATGTTGGTGTTCTGATTGAAACTTTTTTATTATACATTATAAACTTGTCATGTCGGTTACGCAAAATGGAGAAAGTCTTTTCCTCGTGGTCTCAATGCTTCACAAGTCTATGACAGTAGTCATGCTCTTGATTCTGTACCAGTTGACTAGAAACATGAAAACAAAACGAATGGAGAAAAGTGGAGACGTAGATTGCGCTTTTGCTACGTAGAAATGCATGAGGGTATTGTATAGCTATAGCTGGCATATTACTTGCCAATCAAACAACAAACATAGTCTAGTAGGAGTTAAAATCTAAAATGTTTGCTGAGACTGCTTGGCTTGAGAGTGAAAAGTTTTGAATGAGTCATCGAATTTTCATTAGTTTAGGGCAGTAGGTATGATAGTTTCCTAGGTTTATCACAACCTTAAAGTTTTCAATTCTTTGTTTCATGTCTGGGGAACGAAAACAGAGAGAACATTTTCAACCAGAGTAGTTGCCAAAGCAATGAACTCATCCTGCTGCATTTATAAGAGGTGACTCAGATGGTTGAATTCTTTATGATTCATTGCATCAGTTCTGGCTGCTACTTTTAACTGCTATAATATATTTATACCTTTCGGCTTTTGCACTAGGCTGTACATGGGGCTAAATTTGGGACGGTTCGGTTAAGAGCTATAAGCTGTGTATTTATATTAGATCACATTGAAATACATATCCTTAATACTACTAGCGAGGTTGCAATTATTTACACTGTGCAGAGGGGCGGCATGATGAATTTCAAGGCTGAAATAAAAACGGATTATCTTGTTTTAGATGCAAAATTACCACTAATTAATATAAACTACATATTTTTTTTGAAAGTCTATGGACACAAAAAATTTGACAAAACTTTTCACTCTTGTTGATGTTGCAGATTGATATCGGTAAGTAAAAAAGTGGTGTCAATAGTGAATCTAGGTAAAAACTATAAAAATTTGCTAACTCAATTATTGTGAAAAATATTGTGAATTTTTTTGTGTATTATTTTTTTAGAAGTGTTACATTCACAATATTTTTCACAACAAATTTTAAGTGTTAAGTTGTTACTGAGTTTAATTTGAACCCAACAGGGCCATCACTAAAATTATTTTTTTGCCATCAATAATAACTTACTACTTGAAATTTGTTATAAAAATGTTGTGAATGTAACATTTCTCTTTCTCTTTTTTATTTGTATTTCATTTGATAAAAAAATATTATTTTATTTGTTGACTAATATTTAGGCTTAATTATTACTATTACATTGATAAAAATAACTCTATTAGTTAAAATTTGAGAGCTTATTTTTACTTGCGCCACGGACTACCGCATCAACGGCACTGACCATACAAGTACTAAGAGTGTAATTATATAATACTCAATATATAATATTAACACGACATATGCTGCCAATAAAATTTCACATTATCAAAAAAAAATTTGACAATTATGTCATATGACATTTGAAGTAAATGGTAGAAAATTACAAGATCAGGACTAAAAAGTCAAGGGATTACATATATGGTAGAAAAAATTTATTTATTTGGTGAAGTGGTTAATCATTTAGTACAAAAAAAGAAAAAAAGAAAGAAAGAAAATTGTTCTTTTGTCAATAAAAGAAAAAGGACTACCGATAAAGAAAGGTTCTTAATCACAAATCAACAAATTATTTTCTATTATTTTAGAAGTAGGGTCTAACTTAATCTGTTAAACCAATATAACTTAGATATTTCACTCATTTGTATTAGATATTCATCAAGACTAATTTTAAGGCCTTATACATTAGTTTTTTTTTTTTTAATTATTATTATTTTTGTTTCTTGTTTGTTTTTTTTTTTAATAGAGAATTCACCATTTGCAGAAGTAGCCCACTTAGCACATAACATCCCTTGGTCTTCTGTCACTCAAAGGAATAGGCTTTATCACATCTATTTCACCAAGAATGAAATTCTGACCAATAAGAGTTGAATTCCATTGTTTGGTAACTGGGTCAATGAGAGAACTAACACTTGAATCCCTTGGGAATATACTGCATGGTGGTAGAACCCCATGTTAGGAAGGAACCCTAATTAAACAGCTTAGATGGATGAGATTTGCCATGAAACAATATTGAGAGGCGTAGGGAATTTAACCAAAATTCCAACCTATGAGAAACAAAACAAATAGAGAAAACACACGTCAAAGAAAACAATCACACGCACAAGACAATATTTACGTGGTTCGGCAATTTGCCTACGTTCATGGACTTACTGCCATCCTCATTGCCTCCCAACTGTTTGGCAAAGAAGCTAAAACGATCAGTGCATGGATCTCATCATCAAAATCAATTTCTTCAGACGACAATTGATTTGTGATAGTATTAAATTCATTTAGATGTTGTGCTACTGAAGCATTCTCTGCCATCTTCAAATTGAACAATTTCTTCATTAGATGTACCTTGTTGTTTGCAGACGGCTTTTCATACATGCTAGACAAAGCCTTCATCAGATCTGCTGTGGTCTTCTCCTTTACAACATTATGTGCAACAGACCTAAACAGAGTTAACCTGATAACTCCTAGTACCTATTTGTCAAGAAGAGCCCATTCCTCAGCCTTCATAGCCTCAGGTTTTGTCCCCCAAAAGAGGCAGATGCAATTGCCTCCCATAGAGATAATCTTCAATCTGCATCCTCCAATATGCGAAGTCTGTGCCATCAAACTTTTCTATTCCAGACGTCTTTCCTGCTTCCTCTGCCATTGCTCCCACTCAAACCTAACCCTAGGCTCTGATATCAGTTGTAGGGAATTTAACCAAAATTCTAACCTATGAGAAACAAAACAAATAGCGAAAACACACGCCAAAGAAAACAATCACATGCACAAGACAATATTTACGTGGTTCGGCAATTTGTCTACATCCACGGAGTTGCAGGGATTTCACTATAAAATAAGGAGATACAATAGTGCACAAGAACACTCTCAGGAAACCCAATTCCCAATTACACCCTAACTATCTCTCACCCACAAGACAAGAAAACACTATTCTTTCTTCTTATGCGGCTGCTAGGTTATTAGGAATTTTTTTTTTTTACTCTCATTGTTTGCCCTATATCACAAACCTAATATATATATATAGGTCGGCTATATTAGGAATTATAATCCTAGTTGAATTTGGTTTACTTGTGACTTACATGGGCTTGTGGCAATTCAAGCCACATGGGCCCAATTATACATGAGCAAACTCCTCCATCGCCTCCACCTTAGGCCTTAAGGGCTCACAAGCTGCAAACATCAACCACAAACCTCCATAACATAATCCCTCATCCCTGTAACTCATACTCCTGTCCTCAAGCTAGAAAGCCAACTAAAGCTGCACACAGCTTCAACTTTTCAATAGTGACACCCTTAGTCAACATGTCTGCCGGGTTCTTAGATCCACAAATCTTCTCAAGTATTACCAGCTTATCTTCAACAAGATAACGGATAAAGTGGTATTTTGTCTGTATGTGCTTCGACTTTGAATGAAAAGCCGAATTTTTGAAAAGAAAGATTACACTCTGACTGTCACTGTGTAGAATGCCCATCTCCTGCTTCTTACCCAATTCATCTAAGAAACCATGTAGCCAAATCATCACTTTTCGAGCTTCAGTTGTAGCAACATACTCAGCTTCTGTAGTAGACAAAGTAGCAATCTTCTGTAGATTTGAAACCCATGATATAGCTGTACCACCCAGAGTAAAAACAAACCCAATAGTACTCTTTCTACTATCAATATCACCAGCAAAATCAGCATCTACATAACCCTGCAGTTTCAAACTTGCACCTGTGAAGCAAAGACATGTATTTAATGAACCCTTTAGATATCTCAGAATCCACTTGACTGCCTCCCAATGCTGCTTTCCAGGCCTACTCATGAATCTGCTCACAATTCCCACTGCATGTGCAATGTCTGGCCTTATACACACCATAGCATACATTAAGCTGCCAATAGCTGAGGCATAGGGCACCTTGCTCATATGGTCCCTTTCTTCTTCTGTCTTCGGTGACTATTCTTTGCTTAGTTTGAAATGACTACCCAAGGGTGTGCTCACTAGTTTAGCTTCATTTATGTTGAATCTGTTGAGGACTTTCTTCACATACTCTGACTGTGAAAGCTTCAATGTACCATTAGCCTTGTCTTTAATGATTCTCATGCCAAGGATTTGCTTTACAGCTCCCAAATCCTTCATTGCAAACTGTTTGGACAATTGCTTCTTCAGATTATTAATCTCCTCAATGCTAGACCCTGCAATAAGCATATCATCCATATACAACAATAATATAATGTAAGAATTGTCAAAATACTTAACATAGCAACAATGATCAGCTTCACATCTCTTGAACTCAATTCTATGCATAAAACTGTCAAATTTCTTGTACCACTGTCTTGGAGCTTGTTTTAGGCCATACAAGCTCTTTCTCAGTTTGCAGACTAGATTCTCTTGTCCCTGAACAATAAACCCTTTTGGCTGAATCATGTAAAGGTCTTCCTCCAAGTTACTATGAAGGAATGTCGTATTCACATCTAATTGCTCAAGATGTAAGTTTTCTGCAGCCACCATTCCCAGTACCAGTCTGATTGTTGACATCTTCACAATTGGAGAAAATATCTCTGTGAAGTCAATGCCCTCCTTCTGCTGGAACCCTTTAACAACTAATCTAGCCTTGTAACGTTTGCTACCATCATGCTTATTCTTTATTCTGTATACCCACTTGTTGTGCAAAGCCTTCTTTCCTAGTGGCAATTCATTCAGTTCCCATGTCTGATTTCCCAACAAGGAATCCATCTCATCCTTCATGGCTAACTTTCACTTGCTTGAATTCTCATCTTGCAAGGCTTCATTATAACACTCTGGCTCGCCACCATCAGTCAACAGGAGATAATTTAAAGTGGGTGAATAACGATGTGGAGGTCTAATGTTCCTGGAAGATCTTCGGACTTCAACTACAGGTGTACTCTGATCTACCTGTGAATTTACATTCTCCTTATCTTCTTCACCCATTTTCTGGACAGTACTTTCAGTCAATTTATCTAAGTTGACAAACTTAGATTTCTTTTGATCTATCTCTGCAACATCTGATACTACAGTTGACCTGTCCTTGTACATAACATGTTCATTAAATATTACATTTCTACTTCTGATGATTTTCATGTTTTGTTCATCCCAAAACTTATAGCCAAATTTTTTATCACCATAGCCAATGAAAAAACATATTTTTGACTTTGCATCAAGTTTACTACGAGCATCAGAATCAATATGAACATAAGAAACACAACCAAAAACTTTTAAATGTGAAAACTTTACCTCTTTACCACTCCAAACCTCCTCAGGAAGTCTGAACTCCATAGGAATTGATGGTCCTCGGTTTATCAGGTAAGCTGCATTGCTAACAGCATCAGCCTAGAAAGTTTTAGTAGTCCAGCATGCAACCTTATACTCCTAGCACGCTCATTGAGAGTTCTGTTCATGTGCTAAGCCATACCATTTTGCTGTGGTGTCTCAGGAATGGTCTTCTCCATCCTAATTCCCTGTGCAGCACAATACTCACTGAACCCTCCATCTATGTACTCTCCTCCATTATCTGATTTCAAACATTTTACTTTCAAACCTGTTTTCGTCTCAACCATAGCCTTCCACTTCTTAAAAGTTTCAAATACATCAGATTTATTTTTCAGAAAATAAACTCATACCTTTCTGCTTGAGTCATCAATGAAAGTGATGTAGTACCTTGAACCTCTAAGGGATGCAACCGGAGAAGGCCCCCACAAACCAATATGTACTAATTCCAATTTTTCAGCCTTCGGTGTCCTGCCAGTTTTCAAGAAGCTCACATTTTTCTGCTTTCCTAAGATGCAACTTTCACACATGTCAAAATCAATGGACTTCAATTCTGGTAGTTTTCCTTTTGACAGCAGCATCTTCATCCTTTTCTCACTCATGTGACCAAGTCTACGGTGCCATAAGCTTGTATCAGTACTTGCATCAGCAACTACAATTGTGTCTCTTGGACTTGAGGTCATATATAGAGTACCAGTCTTCTTTCCACAAGCCAATACCCTAGCTCCCTTTGTAACCTTCCAAGTACCACCAACAAATAGTATTGCATGCCCTTCATCATCAAGTTGTCCAACAGAAATCAGATTCCTCCTCAGGTCAGGAATATGTAGAACCTTCTCTAGTAACCAAACAGATCCATTGGGCAACAATATCCGGACGTCTCCCATACCTACAACATCCAAGGCTGAACCATTAGCTAAATACACCTTACCAAAATTATCTGCAACATAATTCTGTATGATTTCTCGATGTGGAGTGGTATGAAACGAAGCTCCTGAATCCAAAACCCAATCATCAAGTGGACTGTCTACTGCAAGAAGTAATGCATCCTGAATCTCTTCTATTACAGCATTAGCAGAATCATCTCCATTCTTCTTCTTAGGACTTTTGCATTGATTCCTAAAATGACCTGTTTTCCCACAATTCCAGCATTATACTTGTTGGCCTGATCTAGATTTGCTTCTGTTCCGATTAGAATTTCTAGATTTTGATCTATCCCGGTTTGAATTTCTGTCATTACTTCTGCCTCTTGCCTCAAGGTTTAGGGCAGAACCAGAGCCTGAGGTTTCACTTGCATCTCTTCTGCGAATCTCCTCAGCCAGAATTAAATCTGGTATATCATTGTACTTGAGCTTTTCCTTTCTTGTAGAATTACTTACTGCCATCCTCATTGCCTCCCAACTGTTTGGCAAAGAAGTTAAAACGATCAGTGCACGGATCTCATCATCAAAATTAATTTCTACAGACGACAACTGATTTGTGATAGTATTAAATTCATTCAGATGTTGTGCTACTGAAGCATTCTCTGCCATCTTCAAATTGAACAATTTCTTCATTAGATGTACCTTGTTGTTTACAGACGGCTTTTCATACATGCCGGACAAAGCCTTCATCAGATCTGCTGTGGTCTTCTCCTTTACAACATTATGTGCAACAAACCTAAACAGAGTTAACCTGATAACTCCTAGTACCTGTCTGTCAAGAAGAGCCCATTCCTCAGCCTTCATAGCCTCAGGTTTTGTCCCCCAAAAGAGGCAGATGCAATTGCCTCCCATAGAGATAATCTTCAATCTGCATCCTCCAATATGCGAAATCTGTGCCATCAAACTTTTCTATTCCAGACGCCTTTCCTGCTTCCTCTGCCATTGCCCCCACTCAAACCTAACCCTAGGCTCTGATACCAGTTGTAGGGAATTTAACCAAAATTCCAACCTATGAGAAACAAAACAAATGGAGAAAACACACGCCAAAGAAAACAATCACATGCACAAGACAATATTTACGTGGTTCGGCAATTTGTCTACGTCCACAGAGTTGCAGGGATTTCACTATAAAATGAGGAGATACAATAGTGCACAAGAACACTCTCAAGAAACCCAATTCCCAATTACACCCTAACTATCTCTCACCCACAAGACAAGAAAACACTATTCATTCTTCTTATGCGGCTGCTAGGTTATTAGGAATTTTTTTTTTTTACTCTCACCGTTTGCCCTATATCACAACCTAATATATATATAGGTTGGCTGTACTAGGAATTATAATCCTAGTTGAATTTGGTTTACTTGTGACTTACATGGGCTTGTGGCAATTCAAGCCACACGGGCCCAATTCAACAAGAGGAAGATGAAGAACCTGTGCCCGGTGTTGTCATTAGAAAAAGTGGGGAGGGTGAGCTAGGTTGGTGACGGAGAAGTCAATGGTTGAGAAAATGACTTATGTTGGTAAGATTAGGGATGGCAACAACAACAACAACAACAATTATTGTTATTATAATTATTAATAATTATTGTTTTTTAATATATTATAATGCAATTATTGATGAAAATGGAACTTGATGTGCTGTTTGCAACCTCTGATCTTTTTGTGTGTGTGTGTGTGTCTGTTGTTGGGTAAGGGCAAAATTATTTTGTTAATTTTTTTTAAAAAGGATTAGGCAGTTTGTTTTTGGTAAATTTAGTTGATTAAGCTTAATTATTTTTAGCTTTGCTATTAAAATTTTTTGTTGTTGAGCTAATTTTTTTTTTTGCTTGTAAATTTTGTTCTGGATTTTAGATTTATAAATTTTTTTAAAGTCTTTAAAATGATCAATGATATTGTTAAGGAGGGGTTAAGTATAATTTTATTGAACCAAAACGCTAAAATTAGCATATATATATATATATATATATATGTATATATATACTCTAGTGTTTTAAAAAACAAATTTGGGGGTTAGGGGTGGGCTGGGAAACGATTGATGTAGAAACTGAGGTGAAGTCTCATGCATGGCATATAAGTTCATCGAGCCAACCATATGGGGTTGTTTGGGGTTTGGTTTGGGAGTTGTTTGGGGGGTTAAACCACCGCGCGTGATGAAATTTATAAGATCTATCTCTTTCTATCTTTGATTTTTAATTTTCTTCTATAAAATTTCGATCTTTGAGTATTTGTTAATTCATTGCGTGATTTTAGAGCTCATATTATAGATATTGTTTTGGTTTTGGAATCTTAAACTCTACTTATTTCCCGAATAATTGTAAAAAAGAAATGAAATGATCTCTTTTTTACAAGAACAAAAAGAAAAATTGGATCATATAGAAAATGTTTGGATTCCAAGAAAGGTGGATCATTCAGAAAAAGTTAGATGCCCAAAAACTGAATTTTTGGATCCCTAGAATATATAGTAAAGAAAAAAAAAATTATTTATGTAAATTTTAGATAAATATAAAATAGCTATTAATTAAATAAATATAAGTTTATTTGAAACAGATGAAAAAAATTAAATTGTTATCCTTGAAATTCTCAATTTTAGTTTGTCCAACCACTATTTGTATAATAACAATAACAAGAAAAATGAATCAATGATGGTTATTTATTTAAGATTTATTAATTTTGATTCTATGGTTTTCTCACTTAATAACTCATTTAACACAAAAATTAAGAGCCACAAAAATAATAAATAGTTGCAACAAAATTTAGAAAATTGGATAAGATACATGACATAAAATTAGATTATAATTTAAGATTTAATTGGATTTTTTCTAAATTTTGGCTATATATATATATATATATATATATATATATATAGAGAGAGAGAGAGAGAGAGAGAGAGAGAGAGAGAGAGAGATGGATGTTAATACTAATTTGATGCATATATATATTAACATAGACAACTTAGATAATTAGATGTTGATATTAATTTGATGTTTTGTTTCATTTATATGGTTTTATTAGAATATTTTCTACGGTGTTGGGTGTTGGATGTTGGATGTTTTGTTTCCTTACATCTCAATTGACACCTTATGGTGTTTACAATGTGTGTTTACAATGTAGACTTCAGAGTTTAAACTCTCTTCCTCCAACTACCTAATTATCCAAAAAAATAAAACAAAAAAAATAAAAAATAAAAAGAAAAGAATGGACAATAGGATATATAACATTTTGAATGAAGTGAACACTGACAAAGATAATTGAAATATCAAAATAAGAGATACAAGATTTGGAATGTACTTAATATCATGCAAAATAATGAAGTGATTAGTGTAGATAAGAAGGTAAGTTATGGATTCAAATAATTAAATTTATTTTAGATCTTCAAATGCAACTGAATTTTTTCCTAATTAAGTTAGGTCCTTTTTATTATTATTATTATTATTATTATTATTATTTTAGTTTGGTTCCAAATTTCTACTAACTTTTAAGGATCTTATTGGTGCAAATATTTGAAAAAAATTTATTGATCATTTTAGATATATAATATATTATACGAGAAGGAAAAATATATAGAATTAAGTATTTCGAAGTTGTAGAAACAAAGACGCCTACAAGATTGTGAATCATAAGTGCATGATTAGATTTTATGCAACAACATCTACAAAGCTGATATAAATAGATAGATAATCAACTTATTGCAAAGAAAAAGTTTCACTTGGTGCCATTTAATGAGTTGAAGTGTGGAAGTATCTTTCTCACAAAAAGATTCAAAATATTTAAAAGAAGTTTATTATTTGTTTTATTAAATTAATTATTTTGTAACTATGTGTGGGTTTTGATAAAAAGTTAGATTTACGCAATGTGCATTTATTATTAACATAAAATAAGTTTTTTCTTTTGGATATGATTCTATATTTAAAATAAAATTTTCTATTTATTTTTTAATTTATATTTAATAGTTAAAATATTTTGTTTAATTTTCATATGATTCTTGATTAAGTTGTGTATTGTATGAGTATGATACTAGTTAAAGATTTGGTGATAGCAATATAGCATTCTTGTGGGTTTTTCACTAAAATATTTTCCCATATGTGATCTCCAGTAAAGTTATTATTATTATTTTTTTTTTTTTTGAGAATCAGTAAAGTTATTATTTATGTTGAGTTCGGACAAAAATATTGCAAAATAACATTATTTTAATAATTACTATTTAAATTGGCCCTGTTTTAAAACTATTTGAGAATCTAGTCTTTTTTAAAATTTCAATTCAGTCAAATTAGCTGAAATTGTGTTAAGTGATAGTTTTCGAAACATGAATTTAAAAAAAAAAAAAAAATTATTTATAAGGTGTAGATCCCCAAATAACATCAAAATGATGTTTGACTTAAAAAATTATTATTAAAATAATATTAGTTCAAAAATTTTCCGTGATTTGGGGAGAAGCCAATAGATACAAAACAAGGAAAATGAAAAGTACAACCTAATCTATAATTAGTCATAATTTTTCAATACTTGACAGTCGAGTAGAACAAGGAAAAGGAAAAGTACAACCTAATTAAACAGATGTTTAAGAAACGAATTTGATATTTTGAGTTCTTCATGATTTTAATTTTCTCTTAATTATTCTTAGGATAGTCTAATACTCGAGTGTAACTTGTTTTTGTCATTTTTCTGTCAAATCCTACTTTCAAGAGCCCTCCTTTGGTGCAATGGATCTAAACTGTTTCAATTGAATGCCCCATAAAACTATTATAGGTGTGAGACAACATCAACCTCTTCCACAATCTTATGTTTGCGAGAACAAACGTTGATTAATTAATTTTATTGAACTCGTGCATGTTTAGCATTTAATATTTTTGTTGTTGTTTTTATTCATATATATATAATTCTCATTTGCTTTGTCTAGTCAGCTAGCCGTCTCAATCTTTTGAAGATGAAACATGCAATATATGAACTAGTTTTCGATCCTATCGTTCTTCCTTAGTTTTCCTCCTGAGTCGTATCTGTTTTCTTTCTAACATAACATTTTTTGGGGAATGGCGAATTCTTTTCTTTCTAAGTCCTCCTATCTGATTTTTTTCTACCTCAACTTGTTTCTACGATAACAAACATTCTCCTCCCGCATAATCGCAAAATTTATAAGCGATAGATACACGCACATGAATACAAATCGAAATAATAAAAAAAATTTATGTAAATAATATTCAATATTTTACTGCAATATATATATATATATATATATATTAGAAGTTTTTTACAGAAGCATAATTCATTTAGTGATTTTTTTGAAGTTAAGATCCCACTTAATATTTATATGGAAAAGGTTGTTAATACTTAAGTCTACAATCTATTTCTCTCAAAAAGAAAAAAGAAAAAAAAAAATCAGGTGCAACTTATGGGACGATAAAGTTTAACAACAAACTTGATTGTAGTTTTAGGTTACAACTCCATTTAATATCTTTTTGTTGGATGTGAATTTTGACAAATTTACTATTAAATTATATTTTATTATTATATTCTTCATGTTTGAAAATTTTCAAAAGATCAAAGATCGCTAGCAAGTCATCAATTAAAATTTTAAATTTCAAGTTTTTGTATTATAAAATTATGCATAAAAAAAATAAATTTATAGATTGAATATTAAATAAATCTGATTAGTAAGAAATTTGACATGTGTGTTAAGAACATAAACAATATATAATCCAATTATTAGATTTTCAAAATATGTAATTATGTTAATTTTTTTAGTGGGAGTTGTAGCCTTAGGATAAAACCAAGTTTGTAGCAAACTTTTTCCCAACTTATGTAAATTCTAATATATATATATATATATATATATATATATATATATATATATATTTTTTTTTTTTTTTGATAGGAGAATTCTAATATATTTATTAATATAGATTCGTAAAAAAATCAAATTGTAATATTTTTAAAATTATATTGTAAATATACTTGAAGTTTTGAATTTCACTTTAAAACAATTTAAATTTTGGAATTTATCATGTAATCATTCTCATATTTTATTACTTATACAAAAATTTACATAAGAATAATAATGATGAATTTTTTTCTTTTAGAATTTTGTATCACATTTGAAAGGTAATAATAATTTTTAATTTTTTTTAAACTCTTACTTCTTTATTTTTATAGTTATTTTTCTTTTATAGGTTATTTTCTTTTATTATTTTTATAAAAAGGTTAGAATTTTAACCTATAATATTTATTTCATGATGATTGTTTTTATCATTAGACTGAAATACCAATCAATTTTATAGGTTTTAAATCTTTAAGGACATTGATAAAAATAAATTTTTTTCCCTTTTCAATTGAAGTTTGACATATACAAGAAATTACAACCCATTAATTATGATATACTTCGAAAAAAAAAACATAAAATGAAAATATATAAGAATAAAAAAATAAACAGTCCAATTTTATTATGTCGGGGGCAACTTTATGAACATGAATATGGGGTAAGGACCCCTTGACTCCTTTGTTCCATTATTGATCTTGCACAAGATTTTCTCATCCTAAAGAGGTGATAGTGCATGAATGGACTTTCTTGCCCTACCTTGCCCCACACGTCTCGAAATTGTAATTTAATGTTTTTCTTTATATATAATTTTAATATTTTTTATACATATCTTTTCTCTTAAAATTCTCATGATTACCCCAATTTTTTTTTCTTTTTTACTTTATTAATATCAAAGCGACCTTATCAAGGTCACAAAAATACAATCAATTCGCCTTGCTCCTATTTTGCACAATTTTCTTTTTTTTTTTAATAGATTGAATATTAAATAAATCAGATCAGTAGGTAATTTGACATGTGTGTTAAGAACATAAATAATATATAATCCAATTATTATATGTTCAAAATATGTAATTATGTTAATTTTTTTAGTGGGAGTTGTAGCCTTAGGATAAAACCAAGTTTGTAGTAAACTCTTTCCCAACTTATGTAAATTCTAATATATATATTTTGATGGGAGAATTCTAATATATTTATTAATATAGATTTGTAAAAAAAAATCAAATTGAAATATTTTTAAAATTATATTGTAAATATAGATATACTTGAAGATTTGAATTTCACTTGAAAACAATTTAAATTTTGGAATTTATCATGTAATCATTCTCATATTTTATTACTTATACAAAAATTTACATAAGAATAATAATGATGAATTTTGTTCTATTAAAATTTGTATCACATTTGAAAGGTAATAATAAATTTTAATTTTTTTTTAAAAAAAACTCTTCTTTATTTTTATAGTTATTTTTCTTTTATAGGTTATTTTATTTTATTGTTTTTACAAATATTTTAGAATTTCAACCTATAACATCTATTCTATGATGATTGTTTTTATCATTAGACTAAAACACCGATCGATTTTATAGGTTTTGAACCTTTAAGAACATTGATAGAAATAAACTTTTTTCTCTTTTCAATTGAAGTTTGACATATACAAGAAATTACAACCCATTAATTATGATATACATCGGGAAAAAAAAAGAAACATAAAAAGAAAATATATAAGAATAAAAAAATAAACAGTCCAATTTTATCATGCAGGGGGCAACTTTATGAACATGAATATGGGGTAAGGACCCCTTGACTCCTTCGTTCCATTATTGATCTTGCACAAGATTTTCTGATGGTAAAGAGATGCCAGTGCATGAATAGACTTTTTTGTCCTACCTTGCCCCACACGTCTCGAAATTGTAACTTAATGTTTTTCTTTATATATAATTTTAATAGTTTTTATACATATCTTATCTCTTAACATTCTCATGATTATCCCAATTTTTTTTTCTTTTTTACTTTATTAATATCAAAGCGACCTTATCAAGGTCACAAAAATACAACCAATTCGCCTCCTTCTATTTTCCACAAATTTTCCTAGTAAGGAAGAAGAGCAAAGATACAAACAAAACATCTTGAATGCCTAACATAATCCTATTTGTCTCGTCCCGTTGTCATCCCTTATACCACGTAATGGTAATTAGATTCAATATCTTAGGCATGAAAGTGGTGTTACTCGCCCACCGAAATCAAGGCTTTCACACAAGTGGTTATCATAAAAACTTATGTAATGATCATGTTCCTCAGTTGCCTAAGCCAGCAAGTAACTGCAAAACTTTCTGCTGCAGGCGTGTCAAGACTTTGATTAACATGACGACTTTTAGAAGAAAAATAGAAATATTTTGTCCAAAAAGTGGGTAATAATGGAAGACAGCCAGACAAGCGGGTCCAACTTAAAACCTAAACAGAATATTTGAAAGCTGACTCGATAAAGTCAAAATAGCCTCCATTGTGGTCATATATATATACAAGATCGTTGTCGCTTTGACAAAATAAAATTTTCTCAGAACCCACTGTTTATACCAAAGAAACATTTTGATACATTCTTTAATGAATTTTAGCTCGTGTCAGCTTCAGCCTCCAGCATGTTTGAAAATTTTCTGGATTTATGACCAATCCACCTTCGACAACTGGTCAACCTAGATTAACATGCCTTGAAGCCAATTCTTTTTTTTTTTTTTTGGCCTTATCTACTCAAATTTGACAAATGTCAATGTCATCAAACTAGAGCTCCATTTGTTTATATATATAAAATATGGTGGTTTTAGGAATGTTTTTAGGATGTTAATAAAAAAACTTAAATTATACAAAATTTGATATAAATAAAACTTTACATATAGACAAAAAAAAAAATGTAAATATATATAGTCTTATAAGTTTCTTCTACGATATATATATATATTTTGAAATCATTGCATGATAGTCTATTATCAAAATGCTACAAGCTACATATCTTTCAAAATTTTAGTTGAATAAAATTTTTCTCAAACTTTTGTGTGTGTGTGTGTGTGTGTGTAAAGACCTAATATATTATTAAAGAGACCAAAGTTTAAGGATAAAATTTGACCTCAAACTTTATAGCCTAAGGTTACAATTCTTACTAAACAAATTAACATGACTATATATTTTGAAAATCTAATAGTTAAATTGCATGTTCTTTATGTTTTTAAAACAAATATCAAATTTCATGTCAATTAGATGTTATTTACTATTTAATCTATAAACTTATTTTTTATGTATAATTTTAGACTACAAATATTCGAAATTTAAAAATTTGATTGATGAAATAGCTATTAATATTTGATTTTCTTAAAATTTTGCAATTATGAAGGATATAAGAAAAAAAATGTAATTCAATAGTAGATATGTCAAAATTCACATCCAATAAAAAAAAAATATTGAAGTTATAGCCTTAATTTACAATCAAATTTGTTTTCAAATTTTGTCCAAAGTGCAATTATGTTGGGCCTAAAAAAATTTAAGGTGGTCACAAAATTTTTAAATTTATATATAATAATAATAATTTTTTCCATGTTAGGTAGGTCCTGTGACTACCCTGACATACATATACACACTCTCTTTCTCTACGTATTGCATATTGCATAAACTAAGGTACATAATTATCTGCTACTCTTATACATACGAGAATCAAAGTGAATAGAGAAATTGGGAAAGTAAAACTTCCTCTAACAAATTCTAACAACTTGACTAACAAACTATACAGAATGTAAAGTGGACTAACAGCTGGGAAAAGAGAAGGACAGAGTACAGTCAACTACATATTAAAAAAGCTACTTGCAGTTTAGTGATGTAACTCTTTATACGACTTATAGCTTTAGCTTGAGTTCTGGCTTGTGCCATTCTTCAACATGTTGAACCCATCTTTAAACCAATCTTCAACACTCTCCCTCAAGATTAAGTATAAATGTTAAGAATGACCATCTTGATAAGTAGTGAAGTAAAATGACGAGAACTGATATGCTTAGGGTCCCTTTGGTTGGAGGGGTGGAAAAGTGGGAAGATAGAAAATTGTGGGAAGATGGAAAAGTGGGAAGATAGAAAAAATTTTAATTTTTCTCTTTTTTGTTTGGTTGGGAGTGGAAAAGTGGAAGGATGGAAAAAATGAGTTTATATAAATTACTCATACACCCTTGTTAAAAAATGATGGCCAATTAAAACAAAAAAGTGACAAACAACCCAAAAAAAAAAAAAACAATCACCCAATTTATTAAACAATAAAAATCATGTCCCCAAAAAAATCATGTCGAGTTAAAAAAGTAAAAAAGAAAAACAAAACAACTATCACACCCATAGCCTAGAAAAAAAGAAAAAAGAAGAAAGCAACGTCTAGGAAAGAAAAGAAAAAAAAAAGAAAAAAAAGAAAAGAAAGAGGCAACATGCCCAGCATAAAAAAAAAAAAAAAAAGGAAAAAAAAGAAGAAGAAAGGAACTGGACATGGGCATTTTTGTCCATTAGGCAGCCTTATTTTCTCCTTTTAGTTTTCTCTCCATTTTAGGGATAAAATTTTTTGGTGGGCTCGGGAAGAAAATACTTGGGTCCCACAATTTATTTTCCTTTCTCCTTATCCAACCAAACATACTTAAAAAAGTTTTCAATCCACTTTATTTCACCTCCAAACAAACACACTCTTAGTGATGAGATCCACTCATTGATGTTTGGTAGGAACATAGAAGGTTTTAATTAGGCTAGCTTATAGTTTTTCTCTATCCAAGTGTAGATACCTTATTTTGTTCTGAACTATATCCAGCCCCTTGGTTCCAATGAAGAGAAATCAAATTGCTACCAAAATTATTAGCACCATGTGTGGAGCCTAATAACCTAATAGAGCCCAAAATGTGACCCAAGAAATCAAGTCTAGAGCCCAAAATCCATTTTCAAGCCCAAAACCCCTTTTTAAGCTCAATTTTCAAAAGGCTTACAAAGAGTCCATAGGCATGTGTATGGACGCATACGCACTCTTTTGGTTAGAAGCCTAAAATTGTTTTTTTCTTTCTTTTTTGGTGGCATTTTCGGTCGATCGACCTGGCCCGATGATTGATTAAAGTGTCTTACCATAAACCCTAAGCTCCACACAAAACCCTGGCCTCTACTAAGCCTATAAATGCCCCCACTTTCCACTACCAAAAGGATCCAACTTTTCATAATAATGGAAGCTCTGCCAAAATCACTCCAAAATACTTGGTGAGTTTTTAAGAGTGTGAGGATAGCTTTTATGAGCACTTGATTGAGTTTTCCAACCCTTTAGTTATTACAAAACTAATATTTTTCTTATGATTTCTTAATCACACTAACCTTTTTGTGATCCTATAGCCATCTTTCCATCAGTCTTAGGTTTCTTAACCATATATCCAAAACCAAACTTTATCCAAGTTGTTGATTCACACATAAAGATGTGGTAGCCGATTTCAACTGAGGGATCGGTCAATCTACATACCTGTAAGAGCATTCACATCAAAGGTTCTAAATTTTTTAGCTTTTAACAACTCAAAAAGTTACTTTATTTATTTTAACACCTCACTCTATAATATATCCAACATCAAAAGTTTTATTTTATTTTTACCAATTCAATAAAATATTCTTTTTAAAATTATTTTATATTAAAATTTGCATCTCTTTCTCTCTTTCTTTGTGTCTCTCTTCTCCCAAGCAAAAGCAAAAACAACCAACAAACTCACCACTCACGGCCACCACTAGCCACAACCCTCACATCACAACTATGTATCCACTGCATAGCCACCAGCCACTGCACATCCCAGAAAAAACGAAACCCACCCACTGCACAACCACAACCCACCACAGTGAACTAGCCACAACCACCACATATGACACAAATTGAAACCCAAACCCACATCACAACCAGAGATCCATTAGCCACAATTGAAACCACCGAGACCCACAATCATAACTAGAACCATTGTAGGCCAGACCCACACTTGCTAAACCACCATAGCCCACAAGCCAAAATCAAACCAATAACCACCACAAAATCCAACCTTTCAAACTTGATGTAGGACAGAATCTTCAAATTAATTTATGTAATTTGTTATATTTGGTATTCTTATGTATATTTCTTTATTTTAGGTTTAGGGCATTTATTTCCTTGTTTTTAGGTGCTTTTAATGCTTTTTAGGGAGATTCATATTGACTTTGTAGGATCTTAGATGCTAGGTCCATAGCATAATTATTACCTTAGGCCCAAGACATCCTTTTCCAAAAGGCCTAAGATTTTGGGCTTATGATAGCAACTAGGTTATGATCCTATGAACCTTTCAAGTTAAAAAAAATATACCCTTGGATTTTGTGACAAGCCTCTTATATGTGAGAACTTATTTTCTTTTCATCCCAATGTCTTAGGGTATGCCATAACTTTTGGGCCATCCTTTCAAATTTTACATATTTTATTTGTCCTTTAGAATTAGGTGAACACAAGATATATGGTTAAACAAACAAGAGATATAGAGGGTACCCTATTTTGATGCGGTCTAGGATCTCTCTATGTATGGGTAAACTCCTTAAAGCTAAAGGGATAGATCAATAGGTCACTCACAATAGGTGGGCCATGATTCCAACCTCAGGCCTAAATGGACTGTAATGGATTGGTGGCAAACTATTATTGTACTCCAAGCCCATCATAGGTGTAGACATTGCATTTTGTACCCTTTACGACTTGAGCCCTGTTCCCCAATAATGCTGAAATTCTAAGACCGACGGTTGATTTAGGGCCCAGTTAGATGTTAAATTAACTTGAGATATGTTACAATGAAAAAATATAACTTTTAATGAGCAAATAAATCTATTTTTGGAAAAGTAAAGCCAAGGAAACCCTCAGCATGCGCATGCAGGTATCAGCTTGCATGCGCAACCATGATCATGCATCTTGTGCACGTATGGCTGATCCAGAAACTAAACAAGACAAGTTTTTTGCATTAATGTTGAGATTTGAAACGAATCCCACATCATCTGGGAATCATTCCAAACCCCTATTTTCTTAATATAAATAGCCATACATGATACATTTTCAAAACACACAGAAATCCCATGGGAAAATATTAAGATTCACTAGAAATAGTGAATCAAAGAGGGAGTTTTTCACAAAACATCCTCAAGTCAATTTTCTTTTGATTGGGGCCTTTTCTGACCTTGATCTTTGAGTTTAAGATTACTAATCACCATTATTTTTAATTGTGAATAGATTTGACTGGGGGGAACGGTAACGAATCAAGTTTGAAGAGCTTTTGTTTGAGGTATTAGTCTAAAACTTTCTTTTTCCTTTTTTTTTTAATTTTTTAATTTTCTTTTTAACTTTAATCTTTCTGTTTGTTTAGTTTCTTTGTTATTATATGCTTTAATATGTTTATGTAGTCTAGGTTTACGTAGTTGTATGTTTTAAAGCATGTTAGGATGTTAGATTTAGTGCTTTGAAGTTTTGCTTTGTTTGCTGTGTTGCTAAGGTTTCTAGGTCGAAACCTACGTGCGCATAATCTTGGCTGCGTGCGTAGGCTGGATTATGCGCACGCAAGCTTGTTCATGTGTGCGCATGATCCTACCCAGAAACCTTAATTTCATTTTTTCTGTTTTTGTTTCTTATTTCACATGTAATGCTTCTGTTTTGGATCTTTCTTTATATGTTTATGGTTTCAAGCTTTTGTTTCACATGTTTATTTTTTTATTTGCCTTTCACATGTTAGAATTAGGGCTTATCTTGTATTTTCTTGTTCTGATGCCATGAACACACATTCACATGTTCATGCATGAATGCCATAGGTTCTAAGTCGTTGCAAGGTAAGTGAGGTAAGTCATGCATTCACAATATACATGCATTTTTTTGTTATATGATCTTGTTTATGTTTGATGATATAATTGCGTTATTATTAGTTTGGGTGGTAACATGATTTGTTCATTTTGTTTCTATTTTGATACATGCTTCTGCTTTGGATGAGATATGATGACATGTATGATAGTAACATGCTAGGGTTTATATTATGTCATGCTAGATGAATGCAAGGTTGGTTTGACATGTGTGCTAGATGAATGTTAGGAGATGCCATGATAGTTGTATGTTAGGGTATGCCATGATAGATGAATGATTAGGTCTTCTTGGGATGATTGATGCCATGTTGATTATTAGTTGAATTCTGGTGTGTGTGTGAGTTAGAATACAATGTTGAGTGTGCCTTTAGGAGGGTTGAGACATAAGACACAATGAGAGGAAGCCAACCTTAGGGTTGGGCGGTTTTAGGTGCCTAACACCTTTCCAAGACTGTACCTTAACTTCGAACTCATATCTCTGGTAGTAAGATCAAAAAGGTCCTTTCTCAAGAGGACACTATATATATGGTTCCTAAACCATTGTAAAAACTAGGTGGTGATTCCCATCTGTTGTGTCCACAGTGGCGACTCCATTGGGGATGATGAGTTAAATTCCTATGTGTCCTATGTCCTAACCTTAATAAAGGCTTATTCAATACTTATTTGCACACACATTACTTGGTTCGTTTGTCCCTTTTACCTCGGTTGGTGATGAGTGGGAAGATAGAAGGCTCCATTCGGGCCCAAGTCTTTCGAAATTCATCCCACCAACTCACAATTAGTGCCATTGCCTATGATGGGCTTTAAGTACGTTAAAGGTTTACCACCAATCCACAAAGGTCCACTTAGGCCCTTGATTGGAATCATGGCCCACCTAGTTGTAACTGACCTACTTATCTATCCCTTTAACCTTAAAGAGCTTACCTACACTTAGAGAGATCCTAGATCCTATCAAAAGAGGATGGTCCCAATCTATGCTTTCTTAAGGCATTCTGGCAAATACTAGATTTCCACGGCGAAAATCCGGCAACATGTCACCTTACTTTCATGGCAGAAATTAGGAATCGCTTTGCCTTAGATGACATGGAATGTGACATTCACATTGGGAGGGGCGAGCAGGTATATATATATACATATATCATGCACAATGCTAGCACACAAAGCAGGAAAGTAAATGCCTACATGCCTAGAGCATGGCCCAAAATATAGGTGTAGGAAAGTAAATAGGGGTCACCATACTCTAAAGATGAGGATGAATGGCACATGGCATAATATACCTAATACAACCCATTTAAGAGAGAAATGAGGGAGGAAGGAAGGGGGTTTAAAAGAGTACATAACCAAATGGGAGAGGCTAGACCCCAAAATCTATTGAACATAGCTGCTTGGCTCATATCTATGTGCTTGCATCTGCGCCCTTTTTGCTTGCACTTGGGAGACCATGTCCTAACTCCATGCGTCCTCACTCCATGTGTGTACATGCAAAGGCAAAGACAAGAAACTAGCAGACAAGCAATGGAAAAAAGAGATGTGTAGATAATGCAGTATGAGTATAAAGTAGACAAGCATACAAGCGAAGCAAGTATAACATGTGGCAGGAGACATGACAAGCAACAAGATAAGCAAGCAAACTATAAGGCAAACAAAAAAGGAAGCAATCAAACAAGAAAGAAGGCAAACAAGAGATGGTGTCTGTGGGGGGACAAATGTAGGTTTGGATCGGATGTCCAGGACTTTATTGTGTTGAAGTATGGACGACACACTAGCAAGCAAGACTCATGCATGAACATGTAAGCAAGCGTGTAGAGATGCATAAAAAGCCAACGGGTGGCACAAACAAGCATGGTAAACATAGCATCACGTAGAGCGGAAAAGGGAAGGGTACGCACGGAGTAACCCGGCATCCAGAGATGCCTCCCAAATGGTTACATCCGAACAAGGCCTCATGGGCATTGGATGTAACCTCACAAGGTCAAGCCCGCAGAGGGCACCAAACATGGCAAAGCTTATAACTAGAGAGGCTAACGCAAGCATAAAGCATAGAAGCAAGCAAGCATAGACATGTAAATAGAAATGATCCAAACCCTTTTGATATGGACCATGGTACATGGACGATGACAAAGACCGTCCAAACCATTAGGCCAAAACACAAGAAAATGAGATAAAAGGAACAAAAGGGCTACAATAGCACATGGCATGACAAACAAGGTCTAGGCCTAAGCACATAAACATGGCGTGAAGCACGCAAGCACATAGATGATGGCATAAAGCATGTAGAGAACATCAGTCTAAGCATGTAAACACACCGATCTACACATATAAGCATGGAAATGTGCATGTAAGCATGTGGATATACATCTAAGCACATAGATATAAACATAAAGGCATGGGAGAATGCAAACCCAAGCATACAAGCATGTGACCGACATGGACATAGGCATAGGAGCATAGAACATGCATACAAACATGTAGATCTAAGCAAGACATAGCCGGGGATATAATATCAAGCATGTGAGTACGTAGACCCAAAAATCAGTACATGGGAAAAAAAAAGATCTAAGCATCTAAGGCATGGCATAAAGCATAAAACATGTAGAAGAGGCAACTAACACATGAACAAACATGGAAGCATATGGAAATAAGCTAAAAATCATGCAAAAAGCAAGCAAGAATCATGCTAGATAAAGCAATAAATCATGTTATTAAGGCAAAAAGAGTAAGATAAATACTAGAAAAAGATTCAAAAAGTTAGGGGTGTGGATAGTAGCTAAAAAGCTACACCACACCCTTAAACCCCAAATCCAAGGTGTAGAACCAAGGAAAAGAAGATTGGGTATAAGGACAATACCTTGTATTTTTGGTGAAGAGAAGAGTCAAGAGACTTTGATTTGTTGTGTGAGTGTTTTTGTGTGTAAAAATGGGTTTGGAAGAGAGGGGAAATGTGTAGAAAACGTCTAGGCAAAGAGCAGGACCTAGCAAAGTCTCTTTTTTTGGTCTAGAGGTGCTTGAGGCCTTTTATAGCCCTGGCACGCTTTACGAGGTGGCACACCTTGTAGGGCCGCAACCTGTGAAGCGCCTCAAATGGGGTTGATCTTGACATTTCTAGAAAGATCTTGACTTCCTGTTTCTAAAAAGGTATGGAACTTGAAAATCCAACGGTCAGATCAAAAGTTATGGCTCCAGGAAGTTAACGGTGTATCGATCGGTGCGTTAACCTGGTTTTCATGATATCTTGGCCGTTCTAACACCGATTTTGACCCATGAATAGTCTTTGGACTGAGAATTTGATATTCTTCACAATAGCATTGGTTTCAACCCGTTATGACAGCCGGATCAAAATTGGTTTTCTAGGGCTCGCCAAGAGTCAACTTTAGGTCAAAGTTGCCAAAAATCTCCGAAAAGCTCAGGCTTGATGTAAAACTATGAAAGATGCTGTTTTGAGGGGATTTTGACTTTGTTTGACTTTCGGTCAACCCAGGGTTGACCAGGGATATTTTGGTCATTTTAGCTGAAAAAGTCACTTTGGGTGCTCTAGTATCCGAACGGGTTGCTCTGCGTCATTCTGGATGTTCTCGCGGCCCCATGGAGAGAGAATAATATTTTTGGATTTTTCGGGGTCTAGCATGGAAATCGAGGGCGGACAAATACGGTATCAACAGCTAGGTTGGGAATCACCAACATTGACAGAGAGAAAATAGTGTAACGTATGGAATGAATGAGAAGTCCTAAAATTTATAGACTCCTTCATGACTTGGGAACAGATATGTTTTTTTCTCTAAAAGATGTATATTATCAAGGAAACATAACTTTTCAAATGTAACTAGCTTTAATGTTTAACTAATTTCCTTCTCATTAGATTATGAATCACAAATGTAGGGACTCGTGTTTGCAAAAAGAGAAATTGTGTAATTTGTCCAAGTGATTGTCTAAGGGATAAACATGCATCACTTGGTGGAAGATATACTTATTGTGAATAGATATACCAATTCCAAAAGTCACACCCTTACATAAATAACCTTTAATTAATATCTCTATAGAAACAAAACTCACGTTTTGTGAAGTAACATCATCCACTAAATAGGAAGTTACAAATTAAACTACATAGTTTCAAACACATTGAAACTTTATTCCATATTAAATTGCAAATATAATGTTGTTCCACTTAAATGGATTGAGATTTAATTTGTTACCTTTTGAGAATTCAAGATTGATAATTTTTTTTATTGTTTTGTGAGCTCACCTTATATAGCACCATAAAATTTTAGTTGCATAGCTCTAGAATTCATTAACATTTTATTAAGGTAGAGTATCAAGGATTGAGAAAGATGAGTCGTGAATTGTTGTTTACTTTTTGCTATTTTGCAAGAGTATGTGCACTCAGAATCGCTATAGATGACGTTCAATTTTAAGACTTGCTCATATGAGTTTAATTAGAAAATCAATACAATCTTGAGAATGCTCACCAAATGTTAGTGGGTAAACATATTTGCTTAGAGATATGATGTGGCATATTCAAATAGAAATTTAGGTTTACCTAAAACTTAGGGTGTAGTCACTAGTTGGTAGGGCCAAAATTCGTGAGATACCTACGAAATTGCTCATTTCTCAATGGTGATATAATGGTTTTGTGTGCACGTTTACTTTGGTAATCAAGCGAGGAAAGGGAATCTTGAAGTGCATATAAGTTATAGTTGGCTTGTAGAATAGTTTTAAGAGATCGCGTAGCAGCTTCGGTATGCAATAAGAATCCTAATCTCAAAGAGAACATACATTCTTTTATTGGGAAACTTAATCTGAGGTGACTGGACATAGGCATGGTCCTAAGACACATGTTTGAGTTCTAAGTGTTTAGCAATTGACCATTAATATAAATAAATCTCATTGCTTATGCATGTAATGTTAACTACGTATTGTGACATAATTGAGTGTTACATGACAACTTAGTAGCGCACATATACATAATGTGGCTAAGAGCCATGATGTAAAGGTATTGCTTAGTTCGAATCACTCACATGAGAAATCACCTCTGGCACTTGGATAAATAGTTGAGATGAGACATGGTGTTCTTTGCTACTCAAGGAGTGTGCAAAGGTCTTCAACGCTTTTAGAGCGAGAAGAGGAATGACACTGATCTATTTTCAATTGCCTTAGTTGGACCGATATGAAGGCTGCATTTTGGAAAATGGACATGACCGAGAATAGCGTCGAACTAAATTTGAGTGACATTTTTTTTAAAAGAGTTTCAACCTATGGCGTCCGCTCCTAATGATAGTTTTTTATCATCAGACTAAGACACTAATCAGTTTTTGTTGTAGACGGGGATTGAATTCTAGATCTTTTATTCAACCATCAGAAACTTTACTAGTTGAGTTAACTGGAACCCGCAAGTTGAGTGACATTAGGATGAAGGAAAGACAATTTGCTAACATATCCTAGTCTAGTGCCGGTGTTTGTACTTCATGTTGACTTTGAGAGTTTGGGACATGAATGTTGATACATGAAGGATTAATTTTGACGGGTTTACGTGCAACTATTAGTTTTTCATTACTCATGAAAGATTAGAGTACACTCAATCTAATGCTATTAGATAGGTATAGGAAAAAACAAGAAATTTTATTTAGGGTTACATTATATTGTTTTTGATGGAGCTTTGTTGTAGTGTTCCCACCTTGTAGGTTAGACTTATTGGTTACGAAAACCATTCCTCATGTATTTGTAGGACAGGTGGATGGAAGCATATGAGATAGGTTTTTTGGTAATCTGCCCAATGCAGACAAGTGGGAGGATGTTGACATTTAGGGTCCGATTGATTGGAGGGGTGGAAAAGTAGAAGGATAGAAAATATTTTAATTTCCCTTATTTGTGTTTGGTTAGGGGTAAAAAAGTGAAGGGATGAAAAAAATGAGTTTGTATTATGCCATTGTTAAAAAATGATACCTAATTAAAACAAAAAAATGTTAAGAAAAAAGAAAATACCCAATTTTATTAAAAAAGAAAAATATGCCTAGAAAAAAAAAACGTAAATAAAAAAATCATGTCTAATTAAACCCAAAAAAAATAATAATAAGGAAAAAAATAACCCTCACGCCTAGGAAAACAAAAGCGCAAAAAAAAAAAAAAAAAAAAAAAAAAAAGGTGTGAAAAAGCCTCACACCCAAGAAAAAAAAAGTGAAAAAATCCACACCTATGAAAGCCAAAAAAGAAAAGAAAAGAAAAGAGAGAGTGAAAAAGCAACAAGTGGTTCACATAAAAGGAAGAGGAAAATATTTCTTTCATTGACTGCAACTATTCATTTCCCCTTTCTTTTCTCCCAGATTTGGGAGATAGAATTTTGGTGGGTCAAGGGAGAAAACACCTAGGCCACACCAATTTTTCATCTTCCCTTTTCTCTCCAACCAAACACCCATAAAAATAAATTTTCTCTCCACTTTTCTTTTTCCTATTTTCTATAATTAGGGATGACAATTTTTATCCGACCTACGGATACCCAGCCCATCCCGACCCTAATGGGTAGGGTTTTACCCGGCCCGATAAAGAATAGGGCCGGGTTTAGGTTTAAAAAAAAAAAAAAAAAACCCAAAGCGGGTCTGGGTCGGGTCCAGGTTTTGTTAAAAATTCGGCCTAAACTCGGACCCGACCCGACCCATTTAAACTTTAAGTAAAATTACTAAAATACCAAACTATATATATGCCACTTATATCAAACCCTACCTATATACACTCCTCTCACTCAGCCGCCCTTCTCTCTCTCTCTCTCTCTCTCTCTCAAGCTTTCAAATCTCAATCTCAACAACACATCTCTTTCTCAAGCTCTCATGCACTGCCACAAGCCCCCCCTCACTACCTCGCTCAACCTCACGGCCCTATGGCTTCATTCGACCTCACGGCTCTGTTTGTTCAGCCTCATGCCAGTTATTTTTCTTTTTTGGTTCATTTCGTCTTTCATTGTTATTTCTTTATTTGTGTTTGTGTTTTTGATTTTGAAAAGGAAAATCATAAATCTGAAATTTTTGTGTTTGTGTTAGGGTTTCTGTGTTTGTGTTTGTGTTTGTGATTTTGAAAGGGAAAATCTGAAAATTTTGTGTTTGTGAAATCTGTGTTTATGTTTGTGTTATGATCTGTATTTGTGTTTGTGATTTTGAAAGGGAAAATCTGAAATTTTTGTGTTTATGAAATCTATGTTTGTATTTGTGTTAGTGTTTGTGATTTTGAAATGGAAATCCATAAATCTGAAACTTGTGTTTTTGATATTTGTGTTTGTGTTTGTGTTGTGATTTGGGGCTAGGCATGATGGACGGGGCCTGTGGAGCCCACAGGGCCCGGTGGGGGTGGGTTTGGGGTTGGAAAAAAAAACCCGTTTATTAATTGGGGCGGGTCCGGGTAATGGGTTCAGGCCCACGGGTTGGGTTTGGGCATAAAGAAACCCGACCCTATGCCATTCCTATCTATACTCCCTTATTAACTCCAAAACTATACCATAGGGTTTTTCCGTGTGGCGACAATATGCCATTCAAAAATTTTTAGAAAAGGAACACACTTTTAATCATCACAAAAAAATCCTAGACACCTAACCCTTTCTCTTCCTTACTCCTTAGGCTCTCCATTATTCTAGAATTCCATAAGTGAAAAAACCTATAGATACCCACGTTGTGGTTTTTATGTACCAAGAAGCAAAGAACATGGAACTCAATCCTAGGCTTATAGAATAGGGGAAGCAAGGCTGGCTCTAAAGTATAGGCAAATGAGGCAGTCGCTTAAGGCCCCCAAATAAAAAAGGCCATCTCTTTCATTGTAATAGCATTAATTAAGCCTAAATATTAGCTAATAAATAAAGTATTACTTTTTTATCAAATGAAAAACAAGAAGAGAGAGAGAAAGAGAGAGAGAGAGAAATGCTACGTTCACAACAATTTTTGCAAAAGTTAAGTTGAGAAACTATTACTAGTCCTCTCTTCTAGATCCACCATTATCAATTTGCCATATCAACAAGTGCGAAAAGTTTTATCAAATTTTTTGTGTCTATAGATTTTCTCAAAAAAAAAAAAAAAAAACTACGTGGTTAATTAAATAATTATGCATCTAAAGCAAGAGAATAGAGTTTAAGTAATATTTAATTTTTTAAAAAAATTCATATTTAAGGTCTCAATTCAATTTTCACCTAAGACCCCTCCTCCAAATACATCAACCTCCATTGATGGAAAGTAACCTTGATTCGTGGTCTTCCACTATAGAGAATACTCCACCGTTTGATTGCAAAACCAAAGATATATATATATATATATATATATATATATATATATATATATATGTATGTATGTATGTATGTATATACACATATATATTGATGATGTCAAAAATCGTCAGTGAGCCGCACAGTCCTCACATACTCTAGACAGAACCTACGAAATAGAAACAAAGAAGACATTGCAGAGAGTACCGGTGTGGAACCGGCCAAATACTCTCCAAAGGTTAAGTTAGAAAACTTTCATAACTCTAGAGTGCCAGAGTTAGGGTAAATTGTGTGTACCTTGGTTTGTGAGGGCTTTGGGGTTTTTATAGTAGTGTAGAGTTGACATTCATTTCTTGGCAGAGAGGGTCTTTCCTTATGGGGAAGATCCTCGTTAATACATGTATCTTGCGGGATCCTTTCCTTATAGGGACCCTCTTGGTTAGGGTTAACCGTGGGGCATAAGATGTTTCCTTATATACTCATTCGTGGAGTCCAAGCAAAACCATGTTGGATCCATTAAAAGCTTCTTTATCCCTGTCAACTTCCTTCTGTCAGTTTCCTACCACGTCTAGGCATTCCGGTCGTCCCACCCAAATGCAGCCGGCTTTGAGGTGGAGTCGCCAACTTTGAAAAGGACTCGTCGGCCTCACAATGTCATCATTTTCTTCTTTGAATGCATTGTATGGCTGACGGGTTCTTTGAGACCGACAACTTTTATCTCATGTGCTAATACTCTATTAAGACAGTGGTGTGAAAGAGAAGCAAATGGACAAGTTCTATAAACCAAAACCACGGATTTGATATATATATATATATATATAGAGAGAGAGAGAGAGAGAGTTACACCATTTGTAAGCAAATTTGTATTTCTAGCATTTTCTTATTATAAATACTCATGATGTTGGGTTTATTGTAACACAAGAATTGTAACAAAGATGTAGCCATTAAGGGTGTTCTCTGATGGGACCAACGAACTCTCTTGCCCAGACGATCCCATTAAATACCTCCGTCTACCTAGCTACGACATGGACGAGGAAAAGCAAACCATTAATGATAAGCTTCAATGCCTTCGATAGTTACCGATTAACTGTCAAACCGTTGGTAGCCCATCAAAACTTGCATTAATAAGCCCTGAGGCGTTACGAAAAGAGCACTAAAGCCACAATTAAGATCTCAACGGGTAGAAACTATAAAGCTATATATACACACTCAACAGAACCAAACCAAGTACATATACGCACACCCAAAATACACAAGCATAGGTAATTTAGATATTCTAAGCTTTCTTATTTCCTCAAAAGTTTCTGTACACTGACTTTGGTATTAGAGGCGTTGTGGCAGGCAGCACACCGATGACCACCTGAGGAAAGCCTTACACTACATTTGCAGGTATAGTGACGAGGATTCAACTCCATCTGGACGACTACTTGCAAATTTAGCATCATCAATTTGGCGTCGTCTGTGGGGATGACATTTTCGCACTTCGGTTTGAAAGCGTAGTTCCAGTCAATTCCCAAATTTAGATAGAGTCCAACCAAGATTCTGCAGCATTAGCCCTGCAGTTCTAGACACTTACAGCTAGCGTGGAAGAACTCACCAGACAGAACCAGGAGATGAGGCTGCGACTTCAGCAAGCGGAGAACCGGTCTAGGACCAATTAGAAGGACGATGGAGATAGTCATAAAAGGAGTGACCGTCGAAGACCAGCCACTCCAGAAGGAACAAGCTTGGATCTTCTCTAGGAAATGAGAAAGGAGATGGACAAGCTAAGGAATGCCATTAAAGGGAAAACGAACCGAAGCCTGGATAGAATGGTCAGGATGGCGGATTCACCTTTCACGGTGGTAGTCCTGGAATGACCAGTGCCGTTAAAATTTTTCCTACCTTAGCTTGAATCAATTGATGGACTGAAAGACCCCCAGGATCACCTCAACACTTTCAAGATGACCTTAGGCCTTCAATAGCCTCCTGACAAAATACTGTGCCATTCATTTCTCACAACTCTCAAAGGAGCTATAAAGGAATGGTTCACGAAGTTACCAACATCATCCATCGATAGCTTCAAGCAATTGGGCAATTCCTTCTTACGCCACTTCTTCGAGGGACAATGCCCGAGAAGGCCAATAGACCATTTACTCACCATCAGACAAGGAGAAAAGGAGACCCTAAGTTCGTACGTGAAGCGTTTCACTCGAGAAACTATAGAGGTCGACAAAGTTGATGACAAGGTGTAACTAACAACCTTTAAAGCTGGATTGAAATCCAGAGAGTTCGTGGTCTCACTCGCGAAGAATCCCCCAAAGACGATGGCAGAGATGCTTCTGAAGGTGTAGAAGTACATGAACGCTAAAGACTCCTTAGCAACGATAAAATACGTAGAGAAGACCAATGAAAAGGGAAGGAAGGAAGATGATTGAAGATAATGAAAAAGGGAGAGTTCAGATCGTCAGAATAGCGATAGGTGTAAAAGGAAAGACGATAAAGCTCCTCGGACGGTAAAATTCACTTCTTTAGTTATGCCTGTTGACAAAATTTTGGCGCAAATTAAAGATGAGCACTGCCTTAAATGGCCAAGGCCATTACATTCGTCACCTAATATACGTGACAAGAAGAAATATTGTCGTTTCCACAAGGATCATGACCACTACACAGAAGATTGTAGGGACCTAAAGGAGCAAATAGAGGAACTCATATGAAAAGGGAAATTGCAGAGGTTTTTAAAGAAAGGAGAACCTAGTAGGTCCAAGGATGATAATAAGGACAAGCATGAAGCCTCACTAAGGGATGAAGACCATGCATCCCAATGTCCGCCAAGTGTGATCGCGGAGATAAAAACAATCATGGGTGGGCCATCTATGGGTGGGTCGTTTAGATCCCTCAAGAAGTCATATCAGAGACAGGTGAACAGCATCCATAGGATACCACCTTTGAAGCAAAGACGGACGGACTGGGACATGTTTTTCTTGGAAGAAGATGCTAGAGGAGTGAAGCAACCTCATGATGACCCCTTGGTCATAATGCTCACGATAGAAGGGTTCAATACCAGGAGAATCCTTGTGGATAATAGCAGCTCCGCAGATATTATCTACCTCTCCACTTTTCAATAGCTAAAGTTAGATCTAGGAAGGCTGCGCCCTTTTGAGTCCCCTCTTGTCAGCTTTAGTAGGGACAGGGTGTATCCTAAAGTGAGGTCTTATCTGTGACAGCTAACTCGTCAATTAGACTTCCTAGTGGTAGATTGTCCCTCTTTATACAATGTGATCATTGGGAGGCCCACACTCAACCGCTAGAAGGCAGTCATGTCCACCTATTACTTGAAAGTAAAATTTCCAACGGAAAATGATGTAGGTGAAGTAAAAGGAGATCAAGTGCTGGATAGGGAGTGCTACCAAGCAATGTTGGCTGCAAAGGAAAACCATACGTGGATGATTGAGGAAAAAGAAGAGCAGTAGGTAGAAGCCCTAGAAACTGTGGAGCTGGTAGACGGAGAGCCAACGAAGACTACAAGAGTAGGGATAACCATGAGTACAAACATGAAGAAGAAACTAGTCCAATTCCTTAAAGAGAACTTGGACATTTTCGCCTAGAGTCATGAGGACATGCCATGCATATCCATAGAGACCATCCAACACAAGTTAAATGTTGACCCTGAGAAAAAGCCCGTTCAGTAGAGACGACGAGTGTTTGCTCCAGAACGAAACCAGGCGATCATGGAAGAAGTAAATAAACTACTAGCAGCGGTCTTCATTTGCGAGGTCTACTACCCTGATTGGTTGGCCAATGTCATCCTTGTAAAGAAGTCAAATGGGAAATGGAAGATGTGCGTGGACTTCACAGACCTGAATAAGGCCTACCCAAAGGACAGCTTCCCCCTACCGAGGATAAACAAGCTGGTGGATTCTACAGTAGGACACAAGCTCCTGACTTTTATGGATGCATTCTCGGGGTACAACCAAATAAAAATGGCAAAGGAAGACAAAGAGAAAACTACCTTCACCAAAAGCCAAGGGCTCTACTGCTATAAGGTGATGCCCTTCGAGCTGAAAATTGTAGGAGCAACCTACCAGAGGTTAGTAAACAAAACATTCAGTAAACAGATCGGGAGGAACGTGGAAGTATATGTGGACGACATGCTCGTCAAGGGTAAAGAAGAGTTTGCTCACTTGGACAACCTCCAAGAGACATTCGCAACTCTTAGACAATATCAAATGAAGTTAAACCCTAGCAAGTGTGCCTTTGGGGTGGCGTCAGGGAAGTTCTTAGGATTCATGGTGTCCCAGAGAGGAATAAAAGCAAACCCAGAGAAGGTACAAGCCATATTGGAGATGGCGTCGCCCAAGACGATGAAAGAAGTCCAGAAGCTCATAGGGAGGATAGCAGCGCTTAACAGATTCGTCTCGAAAGCAACGGACAAATGCCTACCCTTCTTCAAGACACTGAAGCAGGCCTTCGCTTGGATAGACGAGTGTGAAAAGGCTTTCCAGGAACTCAAGCGCTACCTGAGCAATCCATCGCTCTTGAGCCCATCTAAGGAAGGAGAAAACCTGTATTTATACTTAGTGGTGTCAGCTACAGCTATGAGCGCAGCTTTGATTCGAGAAGCGAACAAAAGACAGCTCTTAATTTACTATGTTAGTCAGGCCTTCTAAGGGGCAGAAGCTAAATACCCATGCATCGAGAAGATTGCATTTGCTTTGATTGTGGCTTCACGCAAGCTGCACCCCTACTTCCAAGTGAACCCTATCTTGGTGATGAGGGACCAACCCATAAAGAAGTCGATGAACAAACCCGAGGCTGTAGGAAGGATGATCTAGTGGGCTATCGAGCTCAGCCAATTCGACATTACCACCCTAGGATAGTTATTAAAGCGCAGGTATTGGCAGACTTCATCGCCGAATTTACAATCCTAGACGAGGAAGGAGTAACAGAAGAAGCAAAAAGATGGACGATTCAGACTGACGGTTCATCAGCCCGAAAGAGGGGTGGAGTAGGGGTCGTTATCATCACCCCAAAGGGAGAGACGCTTAAATACGGAGTTCAGCTAACATTTTCAGCCACCAATAATGAAGCTGAATACGAAAGGAGTACTGATCGGATTAAGGGTCAAGAAGGTGCTAGGAGTCAAAAACTTGCTCCTCCAGAATGATTTAAAGCTCGTCATAGGTCATATAAAGGGCGAATTCGAAGTAAATAAGGAAAGGATGCAAAATACCTAAAGTTGATGCAACTTTTGACACAGGAGTTTGAACAGATGGAGTTCACACAGATTCCCAGAAGCCAGAATATGGGGGCAGATGAGCTAGCAAAGTAGGCATCGTTAGGAGCTGGACAAACGAATACAGACCTGAAGATTGAAGTCCAGAAATGTCCCAACATCGAAAAGGTATTCACCTTTGCAATCTAGAGCGAAAGCAATTGGATGACCCTAATCCTGTCCTTCCGGACGGACAGACGGCTTCCACAAGACGTCGAAGAGGCTAGGAAGATCAGAAAAAGGTTAGCAAGGTTCACGATCCTGAATGATACCTTGTACAAAAGAGGCTTCTCCATGGCTTACTTGAAGTGCGTCAACAAGGAGGAAGCCAAATATATTCTGGAGGAGATCCATGAAGAAATTTGCAGAGATCATATAGGCCCAAGATCCCTGGTTTGTAAAGTCATCTGAACAGGTTACTTTTGGCTTGCCTTGCAGCAGGATGCAAAGGAGTTCTTTAAGAGGTGCGACAAATGCCAAAGGTTTGGGAACGTCCAACGCATCCCATCAGAGAAACTAACAACAATAGCCTCCCTATGGTCGTTTGCCCAGTGGGGACTTGACATCGTTGGCCTGTTACCCCAAGGTAAAAGACAGGTAAAATTTTTACTAGTTGCTATTGATTATTTCACAAAATGGGTTGAAGCAAAAGCACTATCAACCATAACGAAGGCGAAGATCCAGAACTTCGTGTGGAAGAATATAGTTTGTCGATTCAAGATACCACGAACAATCATATTAGACAACGGGCGGCAGTTTGACAGTCGATTGCTCAGGGTTAGGAATCAATAACCAATTCTCATCACCTGGTCACCCCAAGCTAATGGCCAGACAGAAGTGATAAATCGGACTCTACTCAAGATCATCAAGACTCGGTTAGACGAGGCAAAGGGCGCATGGCCAGAAGAGTTGCCCAACATTCTGTGAGCATACAGGACTATAGCGAGAATCCCGACAGGGGAGACCCTCTTCAGTCTCACCTATGGCACTGAAGCAGTAATCCCAGTCGAAGTGGGAATCACCAGCATAAGACGAGAAATTTTCCACGAAGGCAGAAATGATGATCAATTAAATGTCAACTTGGATTGCCTAGACGAATCCAGAGACAAAGCATCCCATAAGATGGCGAAGTACTTGCAGAAGATGGCCGAGTACTACAACAAGAGAGTGAAGCTCAGATGACTTAACATAGGAGATCTCGTCCTGTACAAAATTACACCTGCTACCAAGGACCCATCCTAGGGGAAGATTGGCCCAACCTGGGAAGGACCCTACAAAGTCACCCATTATTCCAGGCAAGGCAGCTATCACCAGTAAACATTGGATGGGAAGAGACTGTCGCGACCATGGAATATCAAGCATTTGAAAGAATACCATCAGTAAATGTAACGAATGATTGAATTCATGTTTAAAATAAAGAAATAAAAGAATTATTCAGCCAACGTGATGACTGTAATGCTATGAGCCAAAAAAACAAAAAAAAAAACAAAAAAATTGGCTAAGTAACAAGATTCCGCCTAAACGGATGTAAGTTACTGACAAAACTAAATGAGAAGATCCCTTCAATAGGTGTAAGTCACAAAAAATTGGCTAAGTAACAAGATTTTGCCTAGACGGATGTAAGTTATTGACGAAACTAAATGACAAGATCCCTTCAATGGGTGTAAGTCACAAAAAATTGGCTAAGTAACAAGATTCCACCTAGACGGATGTAAGTTACTGATGAAACCAAATGACAAGATCCCTTCAATGGGTGTAAGTCGCAAAAAATTGGTTAAGGAAAAATTTGCCCAAGTGGATATAAACTATTGACTAATGTAGGTCATTTCTTAATCAAACAAACCCCCGAGCTGAGGGTAGACAAGCAACAAGGTAGATAGAAATCACATACAAACAAAAAAGTATCATACATAACAATGCATAAAAGTAAACAGGTAAGCATAGAATAGTCAATAGAGTTGAAAGCCCATAAACATCGGGCAACCAGCATTGTTCCAACATTATAATTAGAAGCCCAAAAACACTAGGGCAAAAGACATTGTCCTTAAATTAGAATAAAAATACTGTTCTGAAAGCATAATAAAAAAGCCTAAAAAATACATTGGACATCCAAAAAAAAAAGGGCAAACGTGAAGCAGGAGTTCGAGCAGGTTCAAGCGACAGCTATGTCATCACCAGAAGGAGGAGGCAAAGGAGCATTCCCTGGAGCATCACCCTTAGGAGCTGTAGACTAGGAGGCCTCATCAGCTGAAATTTCCTTATCCACCTCCTTGAGATCCAAGTTCCCTAGGTCCACTCCGATGGAGTGCTTGATGAGGTACCGTCTCAGGAGCTCAAAGCCTTTATAATACCAACTGAACAGCATAGTGTTGTAATCCTCCGTTTGTTGGAAGGCCTCGACAGACTTGGCAGTAACCACCTTGATCTTCTCTTTCACGGCTAGAAGCTGCTCATCCTTCTCCAGAGTTAGCTACCTCTCTGCCCTCAAATCATCAGACAAGATCTTAGCTTTCTCCTTACTGGTATTGGCCTCGTCTATGGCGGCAATAAGATCCTTCCTCAGCTTTGAGTTTTCTGCCTCCAAAGCCACCACCTGAGACCTCGTTGATGTGGCCTTCGCCTCATTGCTCAGGTACTCCGAGGTGATATGGATGGTCTCCCCCAATACCTAAAAATAAGATCCAACTCTCAGAACCAAAAAAAAAAAAAATAGGTGAGAATCTTTGCACAAGTACATTACCTAGACGAGTTTGTGGATATAGTGATCCACAATCTCATTGGAAGGCATGCCAGAAAAGACCTTAAGCTCCTCAACCATGAAGGCGTCTTGTGCTTTCGTCAATGTGAGGTCAGAGTCATCCCAAACGCTGGATGAATGAGAGGTGGCCTTCTTTTTACCTTTATCGGCTATACGCTACCTCTTCGGGAGTGGGGTAATTTCTTCCACTGAGGTAGTTGGGGAAGCTATCCTCGTTGGCTTAGTGACAGGGGAAGAGGGAGTGACGGAGACCCCCTTCTCCATAACGTGCACTGTCCTCTTCCTGAGTTTGGAAAGGGGTTCGTTCTTCTTGGTCCTCATCTTTGCATACATCCCTTGATTAAATTTCGTTGTCATCTTTACGAAAGAAAACCACTTGTTAAGGAAAAAAAAAAAAAAAGCAAGTGTGCAGGATGTAAGCAGAAGGCTCTGGACCAAGGCAGACCAGATTGTCAAAATCTTCAATTGTCCTCGTGTACTCAATAGCTGCCTTGACGCATAGCCTATACCTGCTCTTGAGTTTCGACCGCTTCTTAATTGCACATAAGATAACAAACAGAAGAGTTAGCGGTGACAAAATATGTGCAAAAGCATGAAGGACGAAGGATTGGCAAAGAACAATGCAACTAGACTTGGGGCTTTCCACCAATGAGGCAACCTAAGGATGTCCCCCCAAACTTCATCGAAATGGGTCTCCCACTCATCCCTTGAGACAAAGAAGAACCAGGACTTCCAATATCAGAACAATGAGGGCAAGCCCCTGACAATCTTAGCCTCCCTGACCGAAGGCACGAGCTTATAGTACCCATATTCCTTGGATTCCTTCAAACGGTACAAGTAGGTAAACTCGTCTACCCTGATCATATCTCCTTCAATGGTAGCTAGCCATATCTCCATATAGTTGACCACTATCCTTCATAAGTTTGGCATAAGTTGCCCAGGAGCAATATTAAAATGATTTAAAAGCTCCATGATGAAGGGGTGGACGGGGAATCTAAGCCCACACAGGAAAGCAACCTCGTAGAAGCACACCTTTTTGGGCGAAAAGTGACAGACTTGTTCCTCTTTGCAAGGACGACGAACCCTAACCCTCTCAGGAAACTGGAACCTATTGCTAAACCTAGAGAGGGTCTCAACGTCTAAGCTACACTCTTCCCCAAGGGTAGAGAAAGCTCTAACCTTCCTTGGGCCAGAAGCCGCAATGTCTTCCTTTACTTCCACAGGGTCATCACTAGACGACAGCCCCGTCTCAAGTTCACCAGATCTCACCTCCGACATCCCTCTTCGCTCACCCCCCAAATCTTCGAACCAATCAACGAATTGACGAAGCAAAGGGACTAGATCGGCTAACACTACACCCAAACTACTACCTTCAAACACAAAACCTTCAACTAAGGGACAGAAAGTACGAGAAACACTTAGAAATGCCCCCAAACATGCAAAGAGAAACGAAATAGAGGAGCAAAGTGTCCTAGTTTTGAACTACCAACCATGGAACCCAGAAACAAAAAAAGGGGGACAAAATCCTAAAAACTCAAAATGGGAACGAAAATCAGAAATGTTTACAAATTGCCTATATTATGTAGAATAAAAAGGTGAGGAGGAACCATACCTTTGAAAAAGGCACCCATAAGAAGGAGGAATGCAAGAAATTGCAGGAGAACAGCTCAAAGAAGAAAAAGCACAGAACAACAATGGCGGGGAAAAAGAAAAAGTGAAGAAGAAAGAGAAGAGAAAGGAAATTTAAAAACTAAACACAAAAAACTGAAAACCAGCAGGAAACCCAAAGAGGCACACAAGTGGAGCATTAACTCCACCAGCCATAACGTGCCACATGGCCACGATGTGTACAGTGTCGCCACTATGCATTAATGCGCCGCCACTTTGCATCAAATACGGAATGAAACCCCAAGAGTCATGTCTGGGCAAAAAACCTTTCACCTTTTGTGGTTGTCATGACACTTAATGACGACAATAGAACCTGGGGGGGCAGCTGACAAGACCAACGAACTCTCTTGCCTAGATGACCTCATCAAATACCTCCGTCTACCTAGCCATGACATGGATGAGGAAATTAGAACTTAGGTCCTTTTGTTCACCGACAAAACTTTGCAAGTTAAACTAACTGTGACCCTACAACATAATTGTATTAATGTCGTTGATAACACCTTAAATCTGTGGTCAAGCCCATTGATCTCAGTTTAGATGTTTTCTAAGGTTAGTTGTATGATTCTGGATGGTCAAAAATTTGTAGATTTGCATTATATATGTATTTAATATTAAAGTGTCCGTTAGACCCATTGGGCTTTGGCTAGGATTTTTTTAAAATAAAAATTATTTGGTGAATAAGAATAACATTTCATGTAAACGTTGGTACAACCACTCCATACTAAACTTTTCCCTCAGCCTAGCTAAAAAATGAAAAAGAAGAAAAAAATCAACGGAAGAAGCTATGAAGGTGCTAAAGCTTGGGCTTCAAGTAAAGAAAATAATGTAATGTAGTGTAAAGTGTAGATAGAGAAGTAAAAAAAATTTCCTAATAATTTTGAAGGAAGTATATATTTAGATATATTAAATATATTATCCCTTCGTAATCTTACTCTTAGAACTTTTGAACACTTTTTACCAAACCCAATCTTGTAAAGTTGGACACTTCTCTTTAGCCTATGAGTTATATGAAGGACTTCGTTTTAAAAAATATGCTTTTATTCGAACTTTAAGGTTATTGTCAAATATGGGAGTATCAATCTGAGTTTTTTTTTTTTTTTTTTTTTCTTTGGAGGAAAAAAATTGAATTAATTAGCGTTGAAAGTTTCACACTTAATTGCTGTAGCTTTAAAGAATGACTTAGAGTCAAAAAATAAAAATAAAATAAATAACAATGACTTATAATTAGAGAACAATGACTTAATTAGGTCATCCCTTAGTTGTAACGCACTTAAGGGATGACCTACATATTAAAGAATTGACAGACAGGGAGATCAAGTCCATGATATGTGGATAGTATTAGAGGAAGGTGTTGTGTGATGCAATAAACTGAAGTTGCCCATGTAAAGTAGAGAATAATAGTAACAAAGAAATAAAATAAAGGGGTAAACTTTACAATAGAAGGTGTATGAAATCAATTTGTTCTATATCAAGTGAAACCATTCAAAATTAAGGCTAGAAGTACAAACTTTCCATACTAGTAATTATAATTTGGATGCTTATGAAATCAAGGAAAATAGGGAGATTCACAAGTTTTGTGTTCATGTTCCACATTATTAACCTGTAATGTGCTTGCTTGCTACTCTATGAGTCGTTTGAATGTGAAATAATTAGGCACACATGTATATATACATAGACCTTACAGGAAACTTAGAAATGAGAGTGTGAAATGACAATCACGTTTATCATTGATATTCAAAGATATCTACCGCGTAGACAAGCAAACGTGGATGTACTGCTTCATTCAAAAATTCTTCTATGTCACAGAAATGAACCATGTTACCGTGCCGTCCATTGTCCAATGTTCCTATGTCATGTAATGTTGGACGGTCCAACAAAATGGGAATTGCATAGTTCGTAAAATCAAGTCTTTACTGTAATAATAAAGAAGCTAGGAAAAGAAAAGATAGCGGAGCGGATGCGGATGCAATGAGAAAAACATTGAAATTGAAATTGGGGAATGCAAGATTGTGGGGTCCTTGAACACATCACTTATTCTGTCATCAGGTTAGTTGTTTGGATTAACAGCAGATTTTTCTGAGCCACGCAATATCTTGATTTGATCTTCTGATGTTAAAAATTAGCCCAGACAAAAAGAAAATGTACGTACAACTATTATTGTTTGGGCTTACCGGGTTTTTATAGCCACACAATTTCTTGATCTGATCTTCTGTTGTTGAAGATCAAATGATTTAAATCAAGATTATCGGGAAAAATTATAAGGTTGATTAATAAATCAATATATTGATTGTTAAAGAAACTCATGGAATTGGAGCAATCAATATATATATAATCACTAGGTAAATTATCGTTGACTTTTGTGTATTCTGCATTATAAATATGGATTTCATTGTAACTTAGAAAAGTGAACAAGAAAATACAATCTTTTGGTTACTGTGGAATGTCATGTAGACTACAGTATATTTATTTATTTTTGTATATCAAGCTACCACAAATTTCCACAGGTGTAATGGTATTTTTACACTCTTTCTTTCTTTCTTATATTCGCTATTACGTTTTAAAATGTTGATATTTTCGCATTGGATATTGATATGTAAACTAGAATAAAGGGATATCGATCCTGAAGTTTGTGAAAATCCTGTGTGTGATTTGGTCCAAAAAATCGCCCAGAATAAGGCACTTCAAGTCAGCACCAAAATCTCTCTCTCATTCTTTCAAACCTCGTGAATCATCTGGGGTACTTCGTGGAAACTTCACGTATTGCCCTGCATTTTATTTTCCATGGAGTGTTAAACTAGTTAAATTCTCGTTCTGAACAACAAAAATTAATGGTCCGTTTGGATTGAGGGAGAGAGAGGGGGAGTAGAGTAGAGTAGAGTAGATTTAGTACAAAATTAGCTTATTTTTAGCCTACACTACTCTACTCCTCTCTACTCCCCCTCCTTCTCCCCTCCATTCAAACAGGCTATAAATACCTAACCCGCAGCATGGACAAGCAAAGAGGATTCATATATATGGGAAAAAAAAATATTCAACGACCAAAACAAGAATGAAGTAAAATTCTCTTTTCCACCACGTGAAGGGTTGATAGCATGAGTATCACGCAAGCCATTACGCTGCTTGTTGACCAATACGAACACTTAAGGCTCTCCGACTCTTCTTTTTTTCTTTTTTTTCTTTTTTCCTTTTTTTTTTTTTTTGGAAATGGACTTTCCTATCTGTTTCCATGCCCGATCTCTATAAATAGATCTCCGCGCCCTAAAGATGGACAATATCCATATTATTCGTTGAGCTATAGCAAGGGAGCTTTAAGAAACAATAATATTGGAATCTCAAGAGAGAAACAATATTATTGAAGATATGGCTTTGACTAAGGATCAACAACTTTTGTCTAAGATTGCAACCAATGATCGTCATGGTGAGAATTCTCCTTACTTTGATGGGTGGAAGGCATATGATAACAACCCATATCACCCTATTAATAATCGTGAAGGAGTCATCCAGATGGGTCTCGCAGAAAATCAGGTTTGATGGATAATTTTTTACTTAATTTTGCTTTTATCTCACATAAACCTCTTTTACACGAGTGTTTCACATTATACTCTACCAACTACAGTATGTCATATAGGAAAAAAAAAAAATATTGAACTGTGTGACTGGTAGAGCATAATGACTTATTTGGATGGAGGGGGGAATAAGGGGGAGTGGAGGTGAGTAGAGTTGAGTTGACTAAAAATAAGCTAATTTTGTCCTAAATCTACTCTACTCTACTCTCCCTTCCTCTCTCTCAATCCAAATGGACTATAAGAGTGGAGCACACGTTTGGATAGAGGAATTTTATTCTTCCTCACTAAAAATGCACATTAATTAACATCCAGAGTTATATATGTATGTATTTCAGCTTTGCTTTGATTTAATTCAAAAGTGGATTAGGAGAAATCCTAAAGCTTCCATTTGCACCGCTGAAGGAGTTCACGAATTCAAGAATATTGCTATCTTCCAGGACTATCATGGCTTCAAGGAGTTTAGACAAGTATGAATTTATTGTTTGTAGAATGATTAAAGTATTGGGGTTAGGAAAATTAGATAAAATAGAGAAATGTGGACGTAGAGCTGGCATATATATATACACATATTTGATATATTATTGACAATTAAAAGAAAATGTGTGAATTATTTGCAGGCTGTAGCAAACTTTATGGGTAAAGCAAGAGGTGGTAGGGTCACATTTGATCCAAACCGCATAGTCATGAGTGGTGGAGCTACTGGAGCAAATGAGACAGTCATGTTTTGTCTGGCCAATCCTGGCGATGCTTTCCTTGTACCCTCACCATGTTATCCAGCGTAACTCTCTCTCTCTCTCTCTCTCTCTCTCTCTCATATTTTTGTTTTCTTTACTAATTAAAAATACAAGAAAATTAAAGGTGTTCGATAACTGTTGTTTTGAGTCCTATATATAAATGAAAGCATAAAAAGCTTTACTCCTATAAACACAGGAATATTGACATATGTCAATCTGAAACACGTGTCAATATTGTACTTTTTCCCGTGTGTGAATTATTAAAAAATAAATAAAGGTTGAAAAATAAGTTAATACCCCAATTTAATTATGCGACTCTGTTTTCTGTGTTTCTAAACCAGACTTTGCTTAATCTTAGTTTGTTGGGCTCACTTTATTCCTTATATACAACTGTTAGAGTTTAGAGTAGTGTAAAGAACGTCAGCAGATGAATTCAAAAGAATCCAAGTCATGGTCATGACCTCGTGGTTCTGAACATCTAAACAAATAAGGAATTTTGAACAGACAGGAATTGTGTTCAGAATAGTTTCATCCTTAACACTAGCAATTTCCCCGAAATTACAGGTCTTTGCTTAGCATAGGTCAATTGTTGTTTTATATATATATATATATATATATGATGTTGTTACAATGTCAAATATTCCAATCCCAACTATAGCTAGCAAAGGTCAATTAAATAACTTACTACTTTTTTCTCCAAAAAAAAAAATATATATATATATATATATATATAATTTACTACTTTTGGAAGTCATAAAATTCAATATGGTTTGATTCTATAAGTTAGGTCAAAGTACATACCAAATCAGATATTAGTTATTAAAACACACGAAGTAATAAACTAGATTATTATTAAGTCAAAAAGCACATAAAGTTTTTATTTATACTTAACTCCATATATTAATTTGTGTAAACCTAGCTAGTGGACCCTTGCTATTGACCTATAAGCCCTGTAATGGAAACAACCTGCTGGTCATCACCTAATTCAAATCAAAAGCAGAGTGCATGCGTTTGCGTACAGCTGGACACTTTGGACAATTTCCATACTCATCTTGTCCTCAATATTCCAAGTTGTCAAAAACAAAAAAGTGTCAAACTTATACTAGATCTAGATGTAATCAATTCCTCCTGTCAGTCTTTATTTTTTAGTCTCCCTGCACTTGGACCAAAGATAGTGTGGTCAGCAAGCCAAACGGGTCAAAAGGACTCACATGCTCATTCTTTACCGCAAGCATATGCAGAAAATTTAATAGCTAATAACTCTTTTATCCTCATTATTCACTTTTATATTTTAAATACTAACATTAATTTTGTCATGTGTATATTGCTACGGGGTGAATGTAACATATATGTGTAAAAAAAATATTTTCTTTTCGTAAAGAAAAAAAGGTTATAAGGTGACAACTGTGACTTTCTTATTTGGAAAGTTACAATATATAGTCACACTGTAATCGATTTAAAGTTAATGCAATACATGAGTACAAAAGGCACTAACAAGTTGTTAGTGTGCCTAGACCACCGATCCTGTTGGTGTAAAAAAAATATTTTCTCAAAGTATAATATATAAAATGTAATAGTGGATTTGGACGTGACTTTTTTGCTAAAATTTAAAGGAGACGTTAAAAGAAAGTTGTTTGATAAATTTCGTGTTTGAATGCAGATTTGACCGTGACTGTGGGTGGCGAACAGGGGTGCAACTAATTCCTGTCAACTGTGATAGCTCGAACAATTTTCTTATCACAAAAGCAGCATTGGAAGCAGCATACGAAAGAGCCCAACAAGACAATATCAATGTGAAGGGCTTGATCATGGCAAACCCGTCAAACCCTTTGGGCACGGTTTTAGACAGACACACATTGAGAAGCCTAGTGAGCTTTGTCAATGAAAAGAAAATCCATTTAGTCAGTGACGAAATATATGCAGCCAGTGTGTTCAGCACTCCAAATTTCATTAGCGTTTCCGAAATTATAGAGGAAATGGAATGTGACCGTGATCTCATTCACATTGTTTATAGTTTGTCCAAAGATATGGGACTCCCTGGCTTTAGGGTCGGCATAGTTTACTCTTACAATGATGCAGTCGTGAATTGTGGGCGCAAAATGTCAAGCTTTGGATTAGTTTCCTCACAAACTCAACATCTACTGGCTTCAATGCTTTCAGACGATGAGTTTGTCGACAACTTTCTCAAGGAGAACTCGGAAAGGCTAGCCAAGAGGCACAACTTGTTCACCAAGGGACTTGAAAAAGTGGGAATTACTTGTTTGAAAAGCAATGCTGGGCTTTTTGTTTGGATGGATTTGCGTAGGCTTCTAAAAGAACAAACACTCGAGTCTGAAATGACGCTTTGGCGAGTAATCATCAGTGAGGTGAAGCTCAATGTTTCACCAGGGTCTTCGTTTCATTGCTCCGAGCCAGGTTGGTTTAGGGTTTGCTTTGCAAATATGGATGATGACACAGTTGAAGTTGCACTCGAAAGGATCCGAGTATTTGTAGAAAAGCAGCAAGTGAAAAGTAAACGTAAATTCCAAAGCAATCTTAAGCTTAGCTTCACATCTCGAAGATACGATGAGAGTGTTATGTCACCACACATGATGTCTCCTCGCTCACCGCTTGTTCGAGCATAGATGACAACTATTTTAATATGTCTGATAAAAATGCATATTATAAGTCTTCCTAACTCACTTATCTTGTTGGGAAAACTTTTTTTTGAGAAGCAAAAAAAAAAAGCTTTAATAAAATTTATTCTCATTAATTTATTTCCTACAAAATTGTACTTAGAAAATAAGGTTTGAGATGTTGTTGCTGTTTGATTCCTGCCGTTTTTTACCCTCTAGTGTGGGTGTTGTAAGTTTTTCATGGGATTAGAAATGTCCTTTTTGAAAGTATTGATATTTGTAAGTTGTATGACATGGACAAGTAGCCTAAAAGAAATGTATTAATTTCTAAAATTCAAGTTATAATAAAGTATCTTTTCAATATTTATTTTGTTAATATATATATATATATATATAATATGTGATGATTAAAATATTTCTTTTGACTGCTGGTAAAGTGCTTGTGTGAATTCATCTGTTTTTTTTTTTTTTTTTTGTCTTCAAAATGTTTTTAAATGAGCATCATATTTAACATATAGTGTGAATCCAAAGTTCAATCGAGTATAAGATGTAAGAACAACCCCACCTTAACGAGTTTGTTTAGAACATAAATAAATCAATGCCAACAAACAGACTTATTTTTTAAAAATAATAATAATAAAATTGCAACATGCATGACATCACCAATTGCCAATGTTGCATTCATTATTGACTTAATTAGTGGCACAATATTAATCTTATATATAGTTAACGCATTAAGCATGACATCCAATGCCACAATCGATCTTGGAATATAATATGTATAGTTTATGAGCATGCTACATGTTTATTTCGTCACTATGACTTGATTTCAGAAAATTCCAACTCATCTATAAGCCCATAATCGATGGCGTCATGGCGATGATGTTGATCGATAGACACTTGTCACACTTCTTGCTCGTTTATCAACAAAATGTACATATTTACTTGTCCAAATTTCCCACTCCCACTTTAATATAATATATACATATTGAGTATATGACTTCAGTGCCACTGGTATAATGATAATGCACCAACAAGTAATAACGTGTTGCTCTTTTAGTAGTTTCGTAGTCTGTTGTCTATTGTGAAATTTTGGGAGTAAACTTAGTGATTGTAGCTCGCAAGAAATATGCAATGTCACTGTTAAAGGGTCACAGTTTTTGGCCAAACCGCTGAGGGGGATGACAGTTGGCTCGATTTTCTTTAATTATTTGGGTTTATGTGGGCACTAAATAGCGATGTTTGTAGTCACTTTCACCAAGCCGAGGAGACATATACCTGACCCACCATGCATGGACATTATTAATTTGTGTATGCACAAATGGTTGCTTAATTAGCCAAATAACCTCCTTTTGTCTCAGCAAATAAAACGACCTTTGCTAGTTTGATTTTTAGGACCCATTGTCGGTTTGTATGCAAACAAAATGCTGTTTCTTGCCGTCTGGGGCATTAATGTTCTATAAAGATGCGGTGTGATCTGTAAGCCTTCTTGTTCTTGAGGCCACAAACAGTTAATTCGATTTTTAATCTTGTAATCGACCAGCTTCCATGCAAAAAGCTAGCTGAGTGAAGTTATGAATGAGACCACATATGCAAGCTAAAAGATATCTACTAAAATAGTTGACTTTTTCTAAAATGAGTGAAGTTATGGATGGCCACATGTCAACCGTTCAATGGTTGACTTTTTCAGACACGTGTTCGTTTATGGGAGTCAAGTCACACCGACCCGGGGGTGGTCTCTAACTACGTACAGGTGTATGTTTTTTTCGAGGAACAACTACAAGTGTCCTTTCAAGCCTACAAAACAATACCCAAAATCAAAGAGAGAATACAAACGGTTATATATTTTAGCAACAGTAGAGGGATATGAATTTAATCCTATTCCTATCTTTGGTTTGAGTGAAGAGAATGGCAGATAAGAAAAAAGAATAAGAGGAAAGGAAAAATATAGGCCAAAGTGAAAGGTTTTTCATCAAATTTAATTCATTTTCTTTTCTCTCATGCTATCCAAACAGATAAAATTACTTAATTTCTCTTCTCTTTTTTTTTTTGTCCTCTTCCCCTCAAACCATAGATAGTGTAAATGTTAAACCAATTTAAATTATTTCACAACAACAACACAGTGTGAGTCTTCAATTTTTTAGGGTTGGCTATTTCCATTTATAACAAAATGACATACGGCAACTCTCTCTTTTCCGGACTTGAGATTGATAGTGAACAAAGTAATAGGCCTACAAAACAATGCCCAATGCCCAAAGCCCAAGAGACAATACAAACAATTATATATTTATCTATAAAATAACAGTAGAGGGACAAGCATTTATCAAATGTTAAACCAATTTAAATTATCTAACAACGACAACACAGCATAATAGTGTGAATCCCAAATTTTTTTATAGTTGGCTATTTCCATTTATAACAAAATGACATACCGCAATATACGCTTAGTTTTTTTTTTTTAAATGTATTTTATATAACATAAAACTGAGAATACTTCACCTTTTAACAAATCTAAACCTCAATTTCTTAACTGTCAAGGGATTTGTAGTTGAATTGACACATTCTCATGCAAAAAGTGTTTGGAGAGTAAATGTTCGAACTGCAAAGTTAGCAACATATTGTAATTTGTCTAAAAAAAAAAAACCTCATTTCTTAATGAAAAGTTTTACTTGCAAAAAGATTTAGCGTGCGTTTGGATTGAAATTAAAATTATAAATAATTTCACTATTCAGCTTATTTTTACTACTATTCATGGGTCTCACTGCACTTTTTGGTACAATTCATAAGCCTCACGGTACTATTTCAACAAACTTTTACTTTTATTTACAATACTTTTGGTAATAAATTTTCAATTTCAACAAAATAAGCGGTATCCAAATAGATACTTAATATCTTATAATTTTTACTATATCTTTAAAATTAATACATTTTTTTATAAGATAAAATTAATACACTTAAATAAACTTCAAGTTAAAAAGTTGGATCACCCCCTCCCCCCTTCTTTATTTTATTTATTATATCTTAAAATTTTGACCTTGGTTGAGTTGATCGTATAATGTTTCTAAAAAGTAAAGATTGAAAGAATACTTTCATGATTTAATACAGTACTCAAATAAATTTTTCAGGCCTTTTTTTTTTGTTAAATAATAATTTTTGTACAACTAAAAAGCCTCTTTATCAAGTTATTTAATTATGTAGTATTTTTTTTAAATTTGATTTTGCTAAAATCAAGTTCAAAGTAAAACTTGATTTTGTCAAAGTCGAGTTCTACGCAAGTAACCACTAATGTGGCATGGTTGATGTGGAACTAAGAACTACTAAACCTGAGTTCCATGTTACCACATCAATGGTTATTGCATAGAATTTTACTTTGGCAAAATTGAGTTTTACTTTGAATTCAACTTTTACAAAATCTAGTTCCGAAGGAGCACATAACTAAATTAATTGGGAATGAAGATTTTTGGGGTCCGTTTGAGATATGTTTATTTTACTGAAATTGAAAACTTTTTGCTGAAAGTACTATAGATAAAGGTTTTGTTAGCTAAAATAGTATAGTAGGACTTATAAATAGTACCAAAAAGTATAGTGGGACTCATAAATAGTAGAAAAAATAAACTAAATACTAAAATAAGTTGGTAAAAATAATCTTTGTCAAATGGACACTTAGAACATTAGTATTAGTGGTGCTAAAAAGCTATTTTTAGCACCACCATATACAAAAAGGGTGCAACATTTGTGGTGATATAGGTAAAATTTTTACCTACACAACTACAGTGCACAGCCATATATGATTGTGCACTGTAGCTCAAGGCTAAACTCAAAAATAATTTTTTATTCCCACCTTACATTAAAAAAAAAAATTTCTATCTCTTTTTTCCTCTACCGATTTCAGTCATTCACTTTCTTAGATCAAACTCTCACCTCTGCCACCGATTCATCATCCTCTCACCACCGCCACCGAAGCTCACCATAGCCTATTCATCATCCTTCTCCCTTTCCTTTTTTTTCTTTCTTCTTCCACTCCTTACCAACCTAACTCCCCTACCCCACGCCGCCGACTCACGCTGACCCATCTCGCCCTTGCCGTCGACCCAAGCCCTAAGCCCCAAGTCCCAAGTTGACCCACGCCAACCCATCTCGCCCTCTCTTCTATCTGACCCATCTCGGCCTCTCTTCTCTGTTTTGGTAACCAATTTCTTCAAAGCTTGCTTGTTAATTTACAAGTGAGTTGTCTGTGTCTTCTTCATCATTTAATGCTTAGGGTTTTTGATTTGGGTAATTGGAATGATAAATTTTTCATGATAGTTGGGAATTGTTTTAGTAAAAAAAAAATTGTATATTTATAATTTGGGGTTAAAAAAATAATATTATTACACTAAACGATTATTTGTTATCATAACGATTGAGAAATTTTTTTAGTAAAAAAAAATTGTATATATATAATTTGGGGTTAAAAAAAATATTATTGTTACACTAGACGATTATTTGTTATCATGTGGCTTTATGAGAAATTGTTTTAGTAAAAAAAAATTGTATATATATAATTTGGGGTTAAAAAAATATTATAGTTACACTAGACGATTATTTGCTATCATATGGCTTTATGAGAAATTGTTTTAGTAAAAAAAAAAAAAATTGTATATATAATTTGGGGTTAATATTATTGTCACACTCGATATTATTTTTATTTGCTATCATGTGGCGGCGGCAATGGCGGCAATGGTGGCGGCAGAGGCAACAACAATAGCAGTAGTGGTGGCGGCGGCGGCGGTGGCGACGGTGGCAATGGTGGCAGTGGTTGTGATGGTTGTTTATTGTAGTGGATATATTATTTTATTATGTTGTTTATATTATTTTATTGTGTTCAAAACTAAAATAAAACTACTGATATTGGGTGGTTTGTAAAGTGAGAATATAAAATAGATAAAGTAGCTTTTGGTATGATCAAATATCTAAAATTAGCAAAATAGGTTGCCTTTTCAATCCCCACCTCCCAAAAAAAAAAAAAAAAACCTAAGCCTCAATCAGCTACAGTGCACTGCCATGTCCGTGATAAAATCCTAAAAGGCTTACTAGGCACAGCATGCTTGTACTTAGAGCTGGGGCTGTAAATGAACCAAGCCGTTCATAAACAGTTTAAGCTTGACTCAATAAAAAGCTCGTTCATGATTATTTGTTTATAAACAAACCAAACTTAAGCTTTAGTTTCAGGCTTTTTTAATAAATAAGCTGAGCTCGAGTAAAAAAATATTGTTCATGAACAAGTTCATGAACACTAAGGCTCGATATAAAAGTAACAAAACAAGTTGAGCCTAGGCTTATTTATGAGCTTGGTATTAAAATTGATATGAGCTTGACAAGTTAACTCATATCCTTCTATGAATTTAATTAATTATAAGTTGAGACCACTCATCCAAACCAAATAGACTAGATAATAAATTTGATATGGACTTAATAATATACTTGTGTTGGATCTCAAGCTCAAAAGCATGATATTGAGCTTGAGTTTGGGCTTGATATTGAGCTCGAGCTTGGCTTGACTAATGAATCAAGCCAAGCCAAGCTGAGTTCAAGCTTTTATACTTTATAATGAGCTCAAGCTTGAACATTGTTTGTAAGCTTGTATCAAGCTCAAGCCAAATTTAAACATTCTCCTTTTGTTGTCGAGTCGAGCCTGAACATTCATTACTCGACAAAACTCGGCTCGTTTACGGCCCTATTTGGAGCATCCAAACCGGTTATTCTTATTCCATGTGCTTGTTATCTAAACCAATTAAACTATAGCATAGATGCGTTGGATCCAACTAAGAGCGACTAAATCAGTGACGAAGTGAAGATTTTATTTTAGGGGACCATGGCTTGAATGTAAAAAAATGAAAATTACAATAAAATTTGATACATTGATTTTTTTTTGGGAGAAATTTGATATATTAATTAGAATGTGTTTTACAGCTCAAAAATTACTTTAATTTGGTTTTGAATCAATTTTAATCAACTCATTTCATTTAGTTTGTATGTTATTTGATGCATTAGACACTGTTTTTTTTACTCTTTCATTATCCATTTACCGTTAGACTTTTTTTGTTTCCCCCCTAAATATCGTAATGCATAAGCTTACTTGGAGTAAGATGACTTCTTAACCATTTTGCTCAGCAAGAGCCTTGTGGTAGAGGTATAATCGAGCCGAGTTGAATATTAAAAGCTTAAAATTTGTTTGTTTAATTTTATTTTGAACATGAACTAAACTTTAGGTTACTGCTAAACTAGATTATATGTTTCTTGGTTAATTTTCTTATTGACTAAGTTCAAGCTTATTCATGTGTTGAAAAATTTCATGACAATATTTGATGTGTTTGTAACTGTCATTCAACTATCCAAGATTAGACATGTTAAGATGTAGCTCAAAGAAGATAATCTGGTATATTTCGACTATCTTTTGATCAACTCTCAATCAATTACACTTAAGATTTCGACGGAATTTCAATCACTTTTCGGACAATTGAAAGAGGATTTTCGACAGTGCTTTGATTGTAGATTCAATTTTCTAATGTGTTTTAATTTAAGTCAATGTCATGAGTTTAGAAACCCTACCAAGTCTATATAAGGACCTTCAATGTGACTTTAGAGGCAAAAATCCTAAGCTATTCAGGAAGAAAATCTTTTAACTTCTTTTCCGCTATACTTGTGAGTTTAGAAAGAAATGTTCTTCCGATTCTTTCATATTGGTGAGATTAAAGCTTGAAAACACAAAGCCTTAATCCCAAGGACAAAATTGGCAAATGCCATTTTCAGGCAAAAAAAGCGGCATGATGCCCATTTTCCCAAACTAATTAGATAAATACCCCTCTTTTGAAACTCGATTTTCTCAAATCGAGTTAAACCCTATAGTGGCGTTTTTAAGGAGCCTATAGTGACGTTTTAAGGAATTATGGTGGCGTTTTGAAACTTGAACTCCATGAAGTCGAGTTATAGGTAAAAAGAAAAAAAAGAAAAAAAATTGCATGTAACTCGATTTCATGGAACTCGAGTTCCAAAACGCTATTATAGGTCCTTAAAACGTCACTATAAACTCCTTAAAACGTCACTATAGGCTCCTTAAAATGCCACTATAGGGCTCTAGAATTTTTTTTTTTTTTTTAAACTCGATTTTGAGAAAATCGAGTTTCAAAAGATGGGCATTTCCCTAATTAGTTTAGGAAATTGGGTAAAATACTGCTTTTTTTGCCTGAAAAGGGCATTTGCTAATTTTTTCCTTAATCCCAATGATGCTTCTGTGGTGTTCATATCTTCAAGGGAATCCTTGGAGTTTGTCAAAGTATCTAGTTATGATCACATATGTAGTTTGTACAAGGAATTCATGAACTAAGAGTTCAAAAGTTCTGAAATTGGTGTTGGGTGACATCAGTAAGTTAACTACCGAGTAGGGTCTAATGTCATGAGTTTGAACTGGGTTGTAAAACTACTCTACTAGTAGTGAATTTCCTTTTGCGGGTAAGGGTACCCCAAGTAGTAGTGGTTTTTCCTTGGATGAGTCTTATTTGATTTTCCACTTTATCATCTTATCATTGTCTCATGATTTATTGCTTTATTTTATATCTTTGGTGGTGACTCAATCGTTTCATTGTTTTAACTGCCAAAACTTGATCACATAATTGGCATAATTGAAATACAATTAAGTAATTCGCTACATAATTGTTGTTAGGGTCAAGCCTGATTTTGTTTTTCACAAAATGCTAATAATTAATAAGTGTTAAGTTATGGTTTTTCACATAAATTTGTGTTGGCTTTATTCTATGACAAAAAGTGTTGTAATTGCATTAATTTATTTCCTTGTATTTTATGGGATTTATTTATAATGAGTTTAGTATTAAGTTGGTGAAGATTGCTCAAGAAGTTGATCTCGCAACTTGGCTCGCAAGTGGTGCAACTAGCAAAGGTCACATGAGAAGCACATGCCGAAAGTTGAAGAGTCAATGAGTTTCGCGACTCTTCTTGCAACTTGGCTAACTCAAGAGATGACCTGCGAAATGCTTTGATAGCTGGGATTTTAAGTGTAACTTTTCTACCCTTCATCCATACTATATATACCCTTATTACCCATAAAAGTGAAAGGAGGCTATCAAATAGAAAACCCTAGCACCATTTTAGAGAGAGCTATTCATCCTTCAATGAGAATTCATTTGTAGTCTTTTCTCATTTCCCTCTCCCATTGTTATACCTTGAGAGGAGATTTATACCCAAATACAACTCACACCTATTCAGAGTGTAGAGAGAGTGTTTTGGAACTTGGGAAGCATTTGAGATTTGCCAAAAGAAGCTGGTGAGACTTGGTAAATGCAATCGGGCAGTATTGCGGGATCCGGATAACTAGTGAAAACAGGACTCTAAGAAGTCCGTTGGTAGTAGGAGCTTGGAGGGCTTAAATACATTGGGTAGATTAGGATTTGAGGATTTTTTTGATATTCGTGTACTCCAACTTATTTACTAATGGATCAATTTCAACTTAGAGGGTCGCAAACAATGGTGGATGATCAAAGGGACTAGAGGGGGCCTAAGCACCCCCAAATATTTTGAAAAATATCTATTTTAATATATGATGTAATTATATTTACAAATAGCTAATTGGGAAAATACAACTTGGCCAACAATTTGATTTATTATTAAATTTCTAAATACTTTTTAGTGTAAGCATAGTCAACAAATAATTAAGTAATAATCCTCTCATAATATATGTCAAGAGTGACGATATATATGTGTGTTTATTAGGTTGTAAATAGCATTAGTGTTTTTTATTTTTTTATTTTTTTTGGTGTGTAAAATGTAATAATGTCTTTCCAAGTGTAATTTTTTTTTTCTTATTCCATGTAATTTTCAACCATTTTAACTTTTAACCACATATCTATAATTTATAATTGACTTAATTAATTACAATACTTGGCTGCCAACAAATTGTTAAAGTGTTTTATTTAATATTCAAATAACTTATAAATTATAGAGTAAACAATATACAATGACATAGTATTCTTTTACATCTAAATAAATAGAAACATAAAATATAAAATGAATTCTTCAAAGCATTTTAAATATAATAATAATGATACGAATTTTTTTCTTTTTCTTGAGTTTTTTGTTGTTTATATATATGGTTTATGTTAATTGTGCCCCTCCCCCCCCCCCCCCCCCACCCAAATAAAACTTCTTGGCTCCACCACTAGTCGCAAAGAGGTTTTTCGCCAAATTTTTCGGTTTTCTCTTCGATAACACGTCTTGGTGTTATCTTGTGTTTGCATATCTCTTCCCTTACTCTTTAAGCTTTACATTTATTGTTCATTGTATATGCTTATGCCTTAGAGAGTAGTTCTGGTTTATTGCGTTTCATTTACTCTTATTTCGCACTTAGATAAGTTAGAGTAAAAACAATTAAGCCGTAATTTAAAACTGGGAGTCTAAACAAGCATTAGTGTTTTCACACTAATTGAGCTTTCATTAAGTAAGATTATAGTTTAAGTTATGTTATTTAAATTAAATAAATAAACTACATTTTCCTTTATAAACTTATAAAAGAAATAATCACGAACCATTATATATAATTTTTATTACTAAATGGACTATTTATATATATATTATTAAAAAATTATAAATAATAATTTAGTACCTTATGAATTTATTTATAAAATTATAAAATTAAATCTCAAGTCTATATATATAAGTATCTTTTTATACATGTATACATAATTGCATATAAGAATCCAATAAAATGTTATATATATGTGCACACACGCATACACTATAATCAAGCCTCATGTTCATGGACTTCTTCATGAACGCATTTTTTTTTCTTTATATCATTTAATAGTCAAGTTTACTATTGAGATAGCAAAGAGTAGTCAATAATAGTGGGTTTATACGAAATCCAAATAGAAATATAGAAAAATATAATCATACATGGAAGATAGATTTGTGTGATTCACCCTAGACTTTAAATGCATGAGAGGTGTCAAGTAGATATTTTTACTAAGAAATGTGGATATTATGAAGGTACGTAGCACAAAAGTTTTCATAAAATCCAAACCCTAAATATACCCAAAATTGAAATCTCTTTTGATCTTATCACAACTAGTACATCACAAGAATTCCAAAATTATTTAAACTTGGTGTGAAAGACTAAAATTGCATGTGCGTTGCATCTTAAACTCTTTCCAAAGAAGAAATCCAAGAAAGCCAAACACATACACACACATGTGTGTGTGTATATATATATATATATATATATATATATATATATATATATATGCTTTGTGTCGACATAAAGTGGTTTTGGTAATACCACTTAAACACATACGCCATGAGTTATGATCTCCAATGGCTCATTCCGATGAACTTATTCAAACCATCAATCAACACCTAAGTTTAGGCTTGAGTTTAACTCGTTTTCTAAATAAATAAACATCAACAATGTTTTCCTGACTAAATGCGAACTATTTATGAACAATTTATTTGATTTACAAGCCTAATCCTTGGTACAAACTTTTGTATCTTTTTTTTTTTAGGGTACTTTTGTTTTTTTTTTCCTATTAGCTCCCGTCCTGTTGAATGATTCATCTTTTAGATTGTCTCTGATAAAAAAAAAAAATTTATTAAAAAAAAAAAATTCTTTTGGATTGTCCTTTACCACTGTGGATAAGATTAACTTTATGTTGGTATCGACAGGTAGTAGTACTGGGGTCGATAGGAGATAAAAGCACTCATGGTTTTTGCTTGCACGTATGTTACTAATTGAAAGCTTCACTTGAAGACTTTTTCTTCATAAAAGATTTTTGTCTAACAAATTAAGATCGACGAAGTGAGCTTGTACAAGTGATGATCCATATTTAATTGCACAGTAATTATCTATAACTGATCTTTAAATTTGCTGAAGAGTAAGCATCATCTAACCACCTTTGGCTTCTGTCATGTCATCTTGTCAATTCTACTGACTCTTTCATGACGTGGATGGATAATGCTGGAGATTAAGGTTGGCAACTTTGCTTAAAGATGATTTAAGGATATATAAAATTGAAAAGGAGAGACAGTGTCTTTGATTCTAGAGACTTCTAAATAGCTTTCTTCGAGTTGAAGTACTGTTCATTTTTTTCCTCTTGAAACTTACTGATAGGTGGAAATATCCCTTAACACTTCAATTATTGCTGAAATTTCACATAGAATGTTTACATGAAATAATAACTGCAAAATAGTACAAATGATGTGGCTCGGTTACTTTTATCACATGCACTTGTGGTTTAATATATTAAGTATGCAAATAACCGAGGTTGAATCAGATATATACAAAATGGTACAAATGATGCGGCTCGGTTACTTTTATCACATGCACTTGTGGTTTAATATATTAAGTATGCAAATAACAGCCAGGATCCTCATGTGGAACTGGAATACAGAAGCATAGGTTTGTATTTTACTATTTGGTTAAACAAATAATCATTTAAAAGAGATTTGAACCCTCCTTGGATGCTTGTCTACTTGCATAGCTGATTACTTAATACATATGCATCACCAAATGAAATGAAATGAAATACATAATTTTTTTTAATGATACTCATTCCTATAAATTTGGTGCTTAATCTATTCATACATTGCATTTGACATATATAGATCTTGTAATGGCCTAATTAACATGTAAAAAATAAATAAAAGATACAGATCAGTTTAATGATGTACCAAAGACTTTAAGAGAGAGAGAGAGAGAGAGGTCTGGCCCTCACACTTGGAAAGCAAGTGGCCAGAAAGGTTAGAAAGAAATGCTTAAGGCAATCAAACAAACCACGATTCTTTCGGCAGAAAATTCCATAAGCAAAAACTTGTATCCAACTAACAGGTGCCACGCACATGAACCCATGAGAAAAGGTTACTATTAACACCGACCAATCGCTCTATGGGACCATGGCCAATCAGTTCATACGTCAGAGACAGATCAATGAGACCCACAAATCTATGAGAACCATCACTTTTTATTTCAAAATAGTAGCATAAAACACACAGAAAGACACGAGATGTGAAAAAAAATACAACTTGACACATTTTAAAGAGAGGTCTCAATCTAAAACCCGTGAGTGTACTCTCACGCACTTCCTTGTCAGCTGCCTTGTCCCACAGCATCGTCCTCATAGGCATGGCCCTTGAAAATAAAAGGCTTTTCATACGGGGAAACTAAAAAAGAGAAAAAAGTTTAGCTAGGTAACACTTTCCAAAAAAAAGCATTACGTGCCAAAAATATAAATACTATTATATAGTGTTCAAAACAAATTCCAAAACTTAATTCTACACATTATTAATTTATAAGCATACCAATGAAGCACCACCATCTTTATGTACAAGAGCTCCTACCAATCTTGGGTGTTTGCCTCCTATACCAACAAAGAAAAGATTTAATCTTTTCACTCAGTTTTTGGTAGCCCATTAATTATAAAATAGCACAAGCATTTGGATTCTCCTCCACTGGTTGGACGTAGTAATATGGGGTGGGGAATGGATTATTTGTGGCGAGGTGGGGATTATATGCGGCGAGGTGGGGATAATATGCGGTGAGGTGAGGATTATTTGCTTTGTAAGCCTTAACAAGCTCTAAAACAGGGTCTGGTGGAGGTGCTTCTTTCTTTTTCTCTTCTTCTTTCTTTTCCTCTTTCTTCTCTTCTTCTTTCTTTTCCTCTTTCTTCTCTTCTTCCTTCTTGGGTTCTTCTTTTTTCTCTTCTTCTTTCTTAGCTTCCTCCTTCTTGGGTTCCTCTTTCTTTGCTTCCTCGGCCTTGGGTTCCTCCTTCTTCGGCTCTTCTTTCTTCTTAGGTTCTTCTGCTGGCCCAACTGAGATTATATTTGTTGATGCCCAATATTTGCGCAGTTTGCTCACTATATTTACCGGATCCACGGGTCCTATGACCGTTAGTTTCTTAGCCTTCATGTCCATTGCAATCGAATCAATCCCTACAAGAAGAAAAAAAAAAAACCAAGCATATACATATTTGACTAGTACTAAATAAAATTAAACAAAAGATAAATATGATAATATCAAAGCCACTTAATAAAATCTATAATGTATTTGATATATATATATCTATTCTCTCACATGTAAATTTCACAAATATGGTGGAGAAAATTTATTATACATCCGAAATATGTATCAACTCTTTCACATGGAGGTAGATCTCATAAGTATAAGGTCCACCCTATATAAGAGGGTAAATACATTGTATCGGACACACGTAATACCACCACTAAAGAGGATATCTCATGACATTAATTGTGTTTTACTGATAATTTTTAGACCTCATAGTTCCCTCCTATGTGGGGATTGTTTGTGAAGTTGAATCCCCACATCTTCAATGGGGGAAAAAATACATAAGATGTTGTTAACAAGGGTCTTCATGTATTAAAGTATAGTAACTATTTAATTATGATTTATAGTACATAATTAATTTTTATAAAAACAAAACTAATCAATAATTTATTGGTTTACATATACTAATTTATTATAATTCATTTTATGTTTTTCCTAGGATGGTTTTTTTTTAATATCCATACAAAATTTAATTTTATAAAATATATAAAATACCATTTAATAAAATACTAATAAATATTTTATTATGAATTATAATTTATACTATTTATAATATATATCAATAATTAATTGATTTACGTACACAAATAATATCTAAACATAATTTATATCAAAAAATAATAATTTTATAAAATACATGAAAGATCATTTAACAAGTATTAAATACATTTTCATTAAACTCTCAATTAACACGTATAATTAAATCACCGACACACATTGCTGGAAGCTAAAAAGATACTAAAATTGGGAACAATGTGCCATGGGTGACAACATGGCACTTATTTTTTTTTTGAAAGTGACAACATGGCACTTATATTTGATTAGACCACATACTAGCTAGATGCAGCATTTCCGTGCTTTCTTTTTTCTTTTCTTTTTTCTGTTTTTGGTATAGGGAAGTCAAACCCACCCCCATAGATTTCCTAATAGTCGATCTCAACTATCAACACATCCCTTTAGACGCCACCAGAGATCAAAATTGGAAACTTTTTGACTCCTAAACATACATAGTATGAGTTATATACAACTCATACTATATATTTCCCTATTCTTATAAATCCCTTGATCTTTTATGAAAAAGCGATCCCATCATAAGTTTTAGCACAGCCTCAATTACTGCTCTCCCGTAAAAATTAAAAAAATATATAAAAAATAAAAAATAAAAGTTTTCTGGTGGTTTTTATATTAACCGTGTAATTAAAAGTTAAAAATTAGTTTTATTATGATTTTTTTTTTTTAAGCTTGACAGAAAGCGAAAAGCTAAAATATGAAAGATTTTAATAAAGCTAAAAATCAGTTTATTTTTTATGCTAAAATGTGTGATAAAAAGTAAAAAGTTAAAATTTAGTTTTTTTTCAAAAGGCTTCGTTTAGTTCTTTTATATATATAAAAAGATATGACAAAAAAAACAAAAAGTTAAACTTTTTGGACAAAAGCATTTAAAAAAAAAAATTGATGAAGAATTTATTTATTTGTCATAAATACTATGGTTGTTGGCGTTGCACCGATCATCTCAGAAGTTGACAAGAAACCAAATATGCCCATAGTCATAGAAGCAACTCAATGAACAAAACCATGTGTAACAAGTAGACCAATCAGTATGTGACATAAATTCTAATATACAATATAGAGTAAAAAGTATGCATTAGGTTTTTTTCGCACCTTTTGTTTCTCAAAAAAAGAAAAAATCCGTTTTCCACAACTTTCCATGTTTTCACTTTCTTCTTCTTCTTTTTTAATTATCGTAAAAACGTAATAGATGGAAGATATATTTTTCTTTAAAAATTCAAAATAAAAAATAAATAAAATTAAAAAAAAAAAAAAAAAAAAAAAACAGAGGGACAACTTAAATTAAACAAAACGTTACTGATTTGGTACCTGAGAGAGTGGAGACAGTCTTCAAGGCCTTCTGCTTGGCCTTGTCATCTTCTAATTCCAGCTTCAAAACAATCTTCTGGAAGAACAAATACACAGATCTAGTTTAGATTCACTCAAATCCGTTGATAATCTCATTAACTACTAAAGAATCAAACATAACTGAAACTTAATATTCTAAATCTAGGCACAGCTAAAAGTACTTTAAAAAACGGATAGAATCTTTCCTACGTACTCTAAAACCTTAAAAGAGGAAAACAAAAAACAAATGAAGAATAAAATCTAACTCTGCCATCAAAATTTTTGTTCCCAGAATCAACAAACATGCCTTAATTATAAGATTCTATTAAAAGCTAAGCCAAAAAGGAAAAAAAAAAAAAAAAAAGAAACAAACCCATTAAAGTTCATGAAGAATCAGAATTGAATCAAAGTTCAAAAGTGAAACTTGGATCATTTCATAAAAATAAAAATAAAGTAATAGGAAAGAGATGAAAAATTATATTCCATAGAGGGAATCAGACCTTCATATTTGTATAGCCTTTTGAGGGCTATGCTGATCAAACCAGAAACTAATAAGAATGGTGAGAGTTGAAAGTTGAGAGAGAGAGAGAGAGAGAGAGAGAGATGGTTGTGGGAAAAAGAAGGAGAGGCAAGAAGATATGGAATAATGCTTGGTTGAAAAAGGGTATGGGAGGTTTGGACAGATTAAGATGTACAAGGAAAATACGAATCAAAACAAGAAATGCAGAATAGGAGAGAGAATAAAAGTTAGAAAGAGAGAGAGAGAGTGTGTATGGTAATGGAAATGCCGTAATGGTATTGGTATGTATGATTATGATATGATGAAGAAGGGTAAACCAGAGGAGTCTATAACTCTAAACTCTATACAGTCGACCAAGCCTTTTTTGAACATGAAGGAGTGTAGACTGTAAACCATAGCTTTCGTGATGATGTTCACGCGAATCATAGGGGAGTGTGAACCACACTTGCCTCAATTACTATATTCTCTTCGTCTCATTTTATTTGTCTTTTATTTCATTTTAGAATGTTCCAAAATATTTTCATACTTTTAAAAATAAAAGTTATTAATTTACTAATGTTTCTATTATACCTTTACTTTATTTTCAAAACTATTTGAAAAGAAAACTAACAAATATTTTTAAAAATCAATCTAATTGAGAAACTTTTTAGTTGCTGAGTAACTCTTTTTTTAAAAAGCTGAAAATTTGATTTAAAAGTAGTTTTATAAACTTATACATTTTTATAAGACAGATAAAATAATAAATGATATTCCTTTAAAAAGTTTGACTTTTCAAACAGGACAAATAAATTAGAGGGAAGGAGTACTAAATTTATACCTCTACTTTATTTTCAAAACTATTTGAAAAGAAAACTAACAAATATTTTAAAAAATAAATCTAATTGGGAAACTTTTTAGTTGCTGAGTAACTCTTTTTTTTAAAAACTGAAAATTTGATTTAAAGTTAGTTTTATAAACTTATACATTTTTATAAGACAGATAAAATAATAAATGATATTCCTTTAAAAAGTTTGACTTTTCAAACCGGGCAAATAAATTAGACGGAAGGAGTACTAAATTTAGATTCTTTCATAATTACTATCCTTTTTAAAAAGCAAAATTTCCTTTAACACTTCTCCTGCTCACTTTTTATCTTGAAAATTATGAACCAATAAAAATGTGATTACGTGGAATAATCTCAACCAGATTATTTGAAAAAGAAGAAGAAAAAAAAAATGTTCAGTAGCTTTCGTCCTTGAGTTCTGAGGAATTCATAATGATTTCAACTTTCAAATTGATGGCTTTTTGGTTTTTTCTTTTTTGTCTTTTTACGCCTTGAAATTTTCTTTTCCGTGGGATGAAGAATAATATATTCTAATATAAATGTGATTGATGGCGTTATCAAGCTGGCCAAGTGGCCATCAAGTAAGTTCGCATTACATTTTTAGATTAACATCTTTACCAATTAAACCATTTGTATTTTGTTGTATAACCAAATAAATTGAAGAATATATCTAATTTTGTATTTAACGGAAAACATATATAATTTTCCACCACATCTATTCAATTATTTTCTCATAATCAACCAAGACTTAAAATATTTCAAAGTATTCTTTATTACATAATTTATAATTTTTCTAATTCATTCAAAAAAAAATTAGGCTAAATTAAAAATTGTACCATTTAACTTTTCCTAAAATTCATTTAGTCTTCTAATTTTATTTTCATTTAGTTCAGTCTTCTAACTTTTAATTTTGTTTAATTCAATCCTCATGTCCCCGTCAGAATTGCGGTGTTAACTTTCAACTTTATTCAATCCAAAATTATGTTGTTTTGGGGTCCTTACGACTCAAATTACAAACAAAAAAATAAAATAAGTAAAATAATTTTCTTCCAACATTTTCTCAACATCCAAATAAAGTGTCAAGAATCTTAATCTTCAAATTAGCGGTGGAGAGAGAGAGAGAGAGAGAGAGAGAACTTTCCCTTTGTTAAGTGGCATCATGTTCATCGCCATTGGCAACATATGCTCGCCTAACTTGAGCCACACCAATGACAACATCATTGAGCTTTGAACTAGAGTCATGCCAACTTCACTTAATGAACTGGATCAAGTCGACATTTGAACCCAGCCACACCTCACCAAAGAAGTTGTTCATTTTGAGGGCCCATTGCGGATGACTATGGCGTAGGAGAAATTGAATGGTGGTGGGGAGAAAAAGAAAGGAAATAGAGGGAAAAACATAATGAGAGAAGAAAAAAAAAAGTTGACAGAGAAAGAAAAAGAAGAAGAAGAAGAAAGATTAGGGTGTTTGGTAGATGTTTTCAAACAACAATTTTCAGTTTTTAAATAATATTACATATTTTTTCACTCACACGTATTTCCACACATGTTTTCAAATAATAATTTTCAGTTTTTAAGTGCATGTACCAAACAACCCAATTATGTAAATTAACAAAAAGTATATTTACAAGTAAAATGACTTAAATAGACTCAAAACAAAATAATTTTGAATAGAAAAGTTAGCTTTGAGCTTTTGTGACATTTAATGAATACATCATTAACACGAATGGATGAAAGAGCTCGAATCTAAATGTTATATAATGTTACAAATGAACATCCAAAATTTTAAGCACAAAAGGGGGAGAAAGATAACAAATTTAAAGGATGCAAGTTACATTTAGCCACTATTCAATTATTCATATTGTTAAGAGTGTTGTATATAATTCAATTGGCACAACCTGGTTTTTCAAAAATGACATTTATGATTCTAATCTCACACTATTAAGGATATGGTAGAATTACCCATATATATATATATATATATACATATACACATATTAAAAAAAAAGAAAAAAAGAAAAGAAAAGGAAAGTCTTTTAAGTTACATATTTGTGATGTTTCAGTTGTCAAAAGAGCTAAAAAGTACCCAAAAAAAGAAAAAAACAACTATTTGTTACGATAAAGGGATAACTTTAAATTTTGGTGGCGCGTGATATATTAATATTGTGATTCGGATGGATTGTCGTGAGGCATTGGGATTGGGCCCACTGTGACTGTATCAAAATTCAAGGGCGGTGGTGTCGTCAATAATCGAAATCCATCTGCGGGTTTTTACAACTGTGGGCCGCCAGTCATCCATTCGTCGCTGTTAAATTCGAAAAATTATAAGATCTATATGGTGGATAAGTGATATGATTCATTATTTCACTAAGAAACTTCTACATATTTAAAATTGTTAGTTAGAAAAAAAAAATTTAAACAAAAATTAATTACTGACTTAACAATTTTAAACAAATGAAAATTTTTTAGTAAAATTGTGGACAAGTGACGTGATCCACCAGAAAATTCTATAATTTCTCGTTAAATTCACATTCGCCGCCAACTACTGTGTCGGTGTGTCAATACATCTTCGCCATGTGGCTATTTCTCTACATTTTAACATTAGTAATACACTAGCACTTGACTTCTACAACTTGTGCCTCTTTCTTTTTTTTTGGTAGAACTTGTGTCTCTTTCATTCTGAGGTAGGTAGCGCCCAATGTCTTAAACATATCCTCTCAAATAATAATTTCACCATATTTTTATAATAATTTGAGTTTTCATAACACCCTTCACTATAATCAGTTAGTTTAATTAATAAACTATTTTGTCATTGTAAAAATTTGAGGTACAACCTAATCAAAAAATCAATCGATATCTTGACCTAGTAATAAAAAAGTAATATTAAAAATTTTAATATACATATAAAAATATTTAAAAATTTTATAAGTCAAAATAAATAAAAAATTAAGAAAAAGTTAACGGATGCCCTAAAACCACAAGATTAATGCTTGTATAATAAATAAAAAAAGCATAACATTTTAGCAACTAATTTCAAAAAAGTAGATGATAGTTGTTATGTGTGAAGAAAGAGAAACACTTAAAATAAAAAATTAATATTTTAATGAAATATATTGTAAAATAAATAATCTAACATGTGATGTTTTAAAAAGTGAGTATGTATAACACAAAAACTAAAAGGTGTTTGGTATACCAACTCAAACACACATTTTCAGTTTTTAAACAAAATTACACGTATTTTCACACACTTTTTCACCCACACGTATTTATATACATATTTTCAAATAACAAAACACGTGTTTTAAAGTGCATATACTAAACACCCCCAGTCATTATGCTAAAATAGACAAAATTTACACAAGCTGATGTAAATGCCTAAGCGCATTGATTTAGAAATTTCTTTAGAAAATAAAAAACCAACTAACTTCTTTGACATTTTTTTATATTTTTCATGACAATGATATAAAAACCTTTATAAAATTTTCTATTCTACGCTCATTAATCATGACCCATCGTAACATAAAATAAAATTTAAAAAATGAAATTATTATTAAATATTGTTGTACCTTAGACTTTCTTAAAAAGAAAAAGAAAAAAAAATGAAAGTAGCTGGCTTCATTGCATGCGTAGAGACTGGACTAGCAAGTTCATTGCATGCGTAGGATGATAGCATATCCATCTAGACGGCGGTTCAACCGGTAGCCGGTAGGTTATCTTATTAGTTGTACTGTTGGTTTTATTTATTTATTATTTAATCTTCATTATTAATTAAATAATATTCATAATTATAAATGCGTTTTTAAAAATAACAATTATGTATAAAATATATTAATAAAATAACAAATTTTCAGGTTCTTATATATAGATCTTTAGAGGTAGCGTCTCTTGTCTTCAAAATTTAGAATTTTCAGCTAGGATCATCATCACAACATGTTGTAAATTTTAAGATAGCAAGTTCAATTTAGTTCAGCAAACTAATTTTATTAGTGATTTTCTAAAAATACCACTAATTCATTGTTTTATTTTATTATCAATTTGCTTTCATATCTTAGTATAACCAGTCGTAAACCCATGCTACACACGGGAACCTACATAACTATTTGTGTAGAAGGCTAAAATAATTTTTATAAAATCCTAACTTGATTATGAAATCATACCATTACATAAATTACTCCAGTCTTTTATGTTTAAATTTGATAAAGAATCCATTGCTTGAATGTGCAGTGACTTGCAAAAAATTTGATAGATGTTTTCAAATATTGTAAAAAAAAATAAAAAATTCAGATATAAAAACTTCCAAAATACCAAAAAATATTAAAGAATCAAAAGATTTACTATCTAGAAATTATTGAAACAAAACAAAATATATATATGTGACTGCACAATAGAGAAATATAAGAGAAAAATGTGTTATCTTCAAAAGAATGATCTATGGTTATAACAGTTGAGATCTTCTAAATTGTTTTAGATATTACAAAAAGGGTCATGCTAACGAGTGCCCTTAGGGCACTGGTTAAGAATTCATTTTAGGAAAGTTTTGACATCACTTTTATGGGAAATGAAAAAAACTGTTAAAACATTAATTGTTTTTTTTTTCTTTTTCCATAAAAACTTTCTTTAACTGGATTTTTAATCAGTACCTTAAGGACACTCGTTAGCATTTCCCAAAAAAAAAAACCCAAAAATATCGATATTAAAACTTCCAAAATGACAAAAAAAATAAAGAATCAAAATAGTCAAAACCTACAAATTATAGAAACATAAAAAAAAAAAAAAAAAAAAAAGCAACTATAATGTTACCTTTAAAAGAAATAATTTATCACTATAGTCGTGGAAATCTATCAAATAATTTCAATATTGCAAAATAATATCTCAAAAATTCATATGTTAATACTTCTAAAATACCAAAAAATATTAAGAAATTTAGCTGAAAACAATTAAATAAATGTTCTAAGGCATCCTATAAAGGAAGAGACAATCTTGTGCTGATGTAGCCTATAATAAGATTCACAAGTAATAGAGATAACAATGATTTATAACATGATGCCACAAAGAGCTTTTGAACCTTCCACTGCAAAGAGCTTTTGAGCCATTGTGTTTTTAGCTAATAAAATTAGTTTATTAGCTGAAAAAAAAAAAAAAAAAAAAAAACCATACAACGAACGCACCTTCAACTTATTTTTATTAATAAGAATCTTAAAATTAATGTTTGATATGTCAAAACTCAAAGAGTCTAGCAAAATATGGATTTCAGTAAGAGGAAGAACTACCCCTTCATAGCTTTGTATATTTTCTGTTGACAATACAATGTAGCTAAACAATAACTTAACAGGAAATGGCCATACCTATAAATATAAGATATTGACCAATCTTTATAAAAAGATGTCAGTTTCAATATTCACTTCGTGGTGAGGGTCCTCAAACATCATCTTCTCCGTGAATAGTTTTTGGGTTTTAGGTTTTCTACGCAAGCAATTCTTAAATAGGAAAGAGTAGAGGCGGTGGGAGAGTGTCCTTGTATTTGGCTAGAAGTCTAATTTGCATTAGGGGTTATTTTTGTTATAGAATTTTAGTTGAAACAGAATTTTCAAGCTCTTGAAACAGAATTTTCAAGCTCTTGAAACATATATCTAATAGAATTTTACTTAAACTAAACTATTGTAACACATGATAAGATAATTACACGTTGAAGAGAAAAAATATATATATATATAAGATATAAAAGCTAAAATAAAAAGAATCTAAAATAAAAAGAAAAAGAAAATAGTGATGACGTGGACAATTTAATTTAATTTAAATAAAATGATAATTTTATTTAAATATTGTGCTGACGTGAAAAATTGTGGGAGTTTCAAAGGCTTCAGTTTTATATATATATATATATATATATATAGATAAACTCCAAAGTTTAATCCTAATTCAAATTAGACACTAATTCAACATAAACCTCGAAATTTTAATTTGATTAGTGATAAGGGTAATTCCAAAAAAGGTGTTAAACTCATTCACGTAGGGTGAAGCCGTCGGTCCCAAAAACCCGTCAACCATATTGTGCATTTAGAAAAGAAAACGATGATATTGTAAAGCCGACGAGTCCTTTTCCAAGTTGACGACTTCACCTCCAACCTGACGACATCTATGTAAGACAACCAAGACGCCTAGATAAGAAACTAATGGGAAGAAAAAAGCTAGTGATGGGTCCAGCATGGCCTTACTTGGCCTCCACGAATGAGTATACAAGGAAACATCTTATGTCCCACGGTTAACCCTAATCAAAAGGATCCCTATAAGAAAAGGATTCCTCAAGATACACGTATTAATGAGGATCTTCCCTACAAGGAAAGACCCTCTCTGCCAAGAAACAGATGTCAACTCTACACTACTATAAAAACCCCAAAACCCTCACAAATCAAGGTATGCATAATTTACCCTAGATTTGACACTCTAGAGTTGTGAAGGTTCTCTAACTTGACATTTGGAGGGTATTTAGCCGATACCACACTGATACTCTCTACAAGATCTTCTTCGTTTTTGTTTTGCAAGTATTGTCTCAAGCACGTGAGGACTGTACAATTTATTGACGATTTTTGGCATCATCAATTAATACTTATTTCTATGGAGTTGTTAGCATGAACTCACGAAGATTACAATAATAACTCATGTGAACTACACATGGAGCCCTTCTGGGTGAGGAAAAAAAAAATTCCATGTGAATTATATTGGTATTCTTAAAAATAATATATCACTGATTAAATACGAACATCAACTTATAATTTTGTTTATCTATTTTAATTGTTGTACATATAATACCTATTTGTAGTAGTATAGCTTAATTGGTTAGGAAACGGAGCCTTGCCCAATTTGTTAACTTAAAAATAAGGTGACTAAAATCTTTAAAATTTCACCATTTTTTTTGGGTATTATTGTGTTTTTATCAAACTTATTTTTCAAGAAAACTAAACAAATTACAATAACTATACTTTTTTTATACTCCTATATAAGAATTAGAATTGCAATAACTATACTGAACACACATGATGTCATTTATAGGTTTTTATTTTATTTTCTTTTATGGCATAACTGAGAAATAGAAATAAGTACAAGGTTTCTACAACCTGCTCTAAGTACTGATGACCCGGTTTCTGCAAAGAAAGATGCGTCGAAGTTCACTTTGTAATGATTACAATAATGTTTCCCAGGTGCGTTGGTCTCCTCCCCCTCAGGATCATTACAAAGTGAACTTCGACGCATCTTTCTTTGCAGAAACCGGGTTTAGCAGGTGTTGGTGTAGTTGTTCGTGACTGTGATGGGCAAATTATTGGAGCTTTGCGGCAGAATATTGGCTCAGTTCAGTATGTTGAAATGGCTGAAGCTTTGGCGGCTAGGAGGGCAGTGAGGTTTGCTACAAAGTTGTGTGTGTTTCAAGTGATTATTAAAGGTGATTGTAGTCGAGTTATTGCTGCCTTGAAGGGCTTTGGTCGCTGCCGTACTTTGTTTGGTCACATTATTGATGAAACTAGGCGAATTGGAGGAACGGTGAGGAGCCATTTGTTTCAACATGTTTGGCGTGAGGGGAATAAGTTAGCTCATTGTTTAGCTAAAAAAGCAGTTTTATCTGTAGATACTGATGTACGAGTAGAATCTCTGCCTGAGGATGTGGAAGATGTTTTCCATTCGGATTTGCCTTGAACTTGTGGTGTATTTTTTAGTTTTGGTTTTTCTTAATAATATTTCGCTTACCATTGTCTAGAAAAAAAAATTCAATACTGAGATCATTTTTATTAACACTAATCACAACTGCCCCTTAAATAGTAACAGGAAAAATTGTGAAAACTTCATGTCTTTGAATGCCAAAAATCAAAATACCACTCGTGTAAAAGAGATTAGGGGCTTTAACCTTACCAAAAAGCTTATACCCCTACGAACCATATTTTTGAAGTTGCTTTGCACCTTTTTGCTTAATTATACAAATTTTAAAGCAATTTGGCAGAATAGCATTGTTTGAAACTTATTTGAGAAATAGTCTTTTTAGAATCTCATCTCTTGAAGAGAGGAGTCCCAATATTAACCTCATCTATCGAAGTAACTCCTCTTCCAGAAATGCGATACTAAATCCAAAGCCTGGCATGACTAATTTAAAGTGGAAATTTTTTAAAATGTTGTCTACATGAAATTGGTATCTTGTAAAAAAGAGTTCCATTTAAAACATGGAATTCGTCTCTTCAAGAGATAAGTTCTTCTTAAAACATTCCAATAAAAAAAAATGCATGAAAAGCCCTTCTTCCAATACCAACTCACAACTCACAAGGCTTTTTAGGTCTAAACCCGCCTTAATCTATCCCTTAATTTCCACAACCACAACTAACATTTCATTCTTAAAAGGCCCAACATAGTTCTCTAATATGACACTACAAATTATTATTGTTGTTTTTTTCATATCTCATGTTGTGAAAATACACCCACTAATGCAAGATTAAAAAAGAGAATAAATATAGACACAGAAAATTCATGTGATTCAGCAATATACTTACGTTCACAAGCAGCAACAGAGAAAGGTTCACTATAAAATAAGGAGATTACAATATTAACACACATACACTCTCAAAAAACCCAAACCTCAAATACACCATTGGCTCTCTCACAAAGAATAGAGCACCCTATTGTATTTGCATCGGCCTTGTAGCTAGCGTTTTTCTCCCTATTGTACAATACACCATTTTACCAAGCTGTATAACATCACATATTTATAATATGCTAAGTCGGCTAATGGATGTGCACAAAACCAAAACCAAGTTGGTCTTCTACTATTACTAGGACACGGAGAGTCCTTACCGACTTTGCGAATCCAAACTCAAGCCATATCATAACAAATCTCCACCTTGGCTTGAGTTTGGTCAAGCCCCATGAACTAACACTTTCGTCGCCACGACCATGCCCCTAAGGGCTTTCACAAGCTACAAACACCGACCAAGTCCAAGCAATGCTTGAACTTGTCCTTTGTAACCAACTTCGTCAACATATCAGATGCATTCTCCGAAGTGTGAACATCAAGAAAAATTTCTTCTGTAACAATTAACTCCCTTATCTTATGGAAACTCACAACAAGATAAATCCAATGTTTTGCCAAGTAAAAGACACTCTGTCTATCACAACGCAACTGAACTCCACCTTGGTTCAAACCAAGCTCTTCAATTAGCCTACCTAACCACAGTGCTTCCTTTGCAGCTTCACCTACAGCCATGGATTCAACTTCAATACTAGACATGGTTATTACTGATTGTAATGTGGATCTCCAACAAATAAGCTCACTTGACAATGTAAAAATATAACCATCTACATTGCCTACATAATCTGCATCCACATACCCTACAACTGAATTATCACCATGCTACCCCGCAAACAAGATCCAATGTTTCAAAGTACATTTCAAGTTTTTGAATATTCACTTCACTGCATTCTAGTGCTCTATACCAGGGTTCATTGTGTACCTGCCAATAGTATTCACTACATAAGCCAAATCTAGCTTAATGCAAACCATTGCATACATTAAACACCCAATAGCACCTACATTTGGGACCTTTGACATGTCTTCAACTTTCATGTCAAACTCATTGCGCAACACAGACTTTTGCCTGTCAACCTCACACATGCTCTTAGCAACAATTACCATATCATCCCTCTTTCTAGACACCTACTTGCAACCCATTGATTTCTTTCCCTTTGGAAGTTCTGACAACTCCCAATTCTTGTTCTTATTCAAGGATTCCATCCCCTCCACCATAGCTTCCTTCCACTTGTCCCTTTCAAAGCTATCAATTGCTTCCTAAAATATTGAAGGATCCCTGCTACTAATTATTAAACAATAAGAAGCAAGATCCTCGAAACCATACTTGATTGATGGTCTTTTGTTGCGTTTAGGTATGTCTGATATTGTATTGTGAGATTCATTCTCTAGTTGAGGCTCCACTTTATCTAGCTCCACCTACGCAACTGATTTACCGCTTTCACTACTGCTTCCCACCACTTGAGATTCCTCTTCCTTTCTGATAGCTTTTATCATATACTTTTCTTCAAATACCACATCTTTACTTATCACCACTTTTTCTGCAACTGGATCCCAAAGCTTGTATCCCTTTACACCTTTCTTAAACCCAAGAAAGATGCATTTCTTTGATTTTGAACCAAGCTTTGACCTTTCTTTACTAGGAATATGCATATAGGCAAGACACCCAAAGATCCTTATCAAAGAATAATCAACTTCTTTCCCAGTCCAAACCTCTTCAGCAACTTTCCTGTCAAGTGAAAACCTAGGCAGTCGATTAATGATGTAACAAGCCATATTCACAACTTCAGCCCAGAAGACCTTAGAAAGCACAACATTCAATCTTATGTACCTAGCTATTTCTCCAAGTGTTCTATTAAGCCTTTTAGCTCTTCCATTTTGTTAAGGTATTCTTGGTACCGTAAAGTGTCTCTTGATGCCATGCTCTTCACAAAACTACAAGAACTCTTTATTCGTGTACATAGTGCCATTATCAGTTCTAAGACACTTGACTTTCCTTCCCGTTTGGTTTACCACTTAGGATTTCCACTTCTTGAACTTTTCAAATGCATCAGATTTATTCTTCAAGAAGTAAACCCTAACTTTCCTGGAATAGTCATCAATCAAACTCATATAATACCGAGATCTAGCTTTAGAGACAACCTTTGAAGGTCCCTAAATATCAGAATGTATATAATCCAAAATACCCTCTGTCTTATGTGTGGAAGTTTTGAATTGCACCTTACACTACTTTCCCATAATGCAGTGTTTATAGAAATCTAATTTGTATGACTTAACTCCAGCCAATAGATTTCTATTATGCAATTACCTCATACCACGTTCACCTATATGCCCAAATCGCATATGCCACAAGAGTGTATCATCCTGCTCAGATTTAGTAATTGCAGTAGCTCCCCCTAAAATGGTGCAACCAAGCAATTTGTAGATATTACCATCTATTTTCTACCCCTTCCTCATAACCATAGCACCCTTTGATACCTTCATTATCCCATTTTTAGACTTACAGCTAAAACAATTAGAGTCTAGGATTCCTAATAAAATAAGATTATTTTGCAAATCTGGAACATGTCTTACATCCATTAATGTCCTCACAACATTATCAAAATCTTAACTTTAATTGTTCCTACTCCAACAACTTTGCAAACATCATTGTTTTCCAATAGAACAGAACCACAATTAACTAACATGTAAGTGTCGAACCAGTTCTTGTGAGGGGTCACGTAAATGAACATGTTGAATCTAGAACCCAAGAATCAATCAACCAGTCTACATTTGATGAAACAGAACACAAATCTCCATTTGAATCTGTATCTACTGTCACTATGTTAGCAAATCTTAAGGACCTTTCATTGTCTTCTTCCTTGTCTCTTTTCCACTCTAGATAGTCTCGCCGTATATGCCCATTCTTTTGGCATTTATAGCACTTCACTATCTTGCTTTGGATTTGGATCTACTATATCCCTTGACAAAAAAATTTTCCCTGTCTTTCTCCCTTCCACAATCTTGATTACCCTTTACCATGAGCCATTTTTGAGAACTCTTACCTCAAATTTGTTTCCGATGGTAGTGATCCATCAAGGCTCCTGAGATCTCTTTAAATTCTAGAGTCTCCTTCCCCAAACATAAGGTTGTAACCAAGTGTTTGTAGGACATGTTGATGTGTTGAGACAAATCCACACCCTCTACCATCTTAAGCCCATAAAGTTTCGCTTAAGATTCAATTTATTTGTGAAGGACTTGGACATATACCGGCTCTTCAACTTCAACCATATAACAACAGTTGACACCTCATCCATAACATCATACATAAACTTATTTGCCATACATAGTCAATTGTACTCACCGCCTTCATCTTGAGTTCTTCTCACTTATCATCAATCATCTTCTCTGGTTTCTTTGTTTTCCCATACAAAGCCTTCACCAAACCTTGTTGTACCATTAGGTCTTTCACCCTTCTTTGCCATAACCTGAAGTTACTAGTCCCATCAAACTTAACCATGTCTACCTTGGCAATAGAAGCATTAACCTCCATTGGATCTACCAACCTGGAGCTTTGATACCAATTGTTGTGAAAATACAACCACTAATGCAAGATTAAAGAAGAGAGAAGAAAAATAGACACAAAGAATTTACGTGATTCGGCAATATGTCTACATCTATAGGCAGCGATAGAGAAAATTTCACTATAAAATAAGAAGATTACAATAGTAGCACACGAGTACTCTCACAAGACCCAAACCCAAAATACACCCTTAGTTCTCTCACCAAAAATAAGAGCAACCTATTGTATTTACACCAGCTTTGTAGCTAGCATCTTTCTCTCCATTGTACAATACACCATTTTACCAAGCCGTATAACATCACATATTTATAATATGCTAAGTCGGCTACTAGTTGTGCACAAAACCAAAACCAAATCGATCTTCTACTATTACTAGGACACGAAGAGTCATCACCGACTTTGCCAATCCAAAGTCAAGCCATATCACAACATCTCAAAATGGGTATCTTAGGAATTCCAAGGATTGGAGGTGACTAGACTCAGGTGAGAAGATCCAATCAATCCCATGGTGCTTGGGGACGAATTAGGGGGCAACTTGGGGTGATTTGGTGAGTTGGAGTTTGATGGAGAGTAGATTTGGTAAACAAATGTGAGAGGAAAAAAGAGTGAAAAAAATGTATTAGTGGGTTCCGTTAGCTTAACTGGTAGACTCTTTGATAATTGAATAAAAGATTTGGAGTTCAATTCCTACCTACACCAAAAACCAATTGGTGTCTTGGTCTGATGATAATAAACTATCATTAGGAGTGGATGCCATAAGTTGAATCTCTAAAAAAAAAAAAAAAGGTATTAAATACATCTTCTCTCTAGAGACGAGATTTGGGTGGAGAAATTTTATTAAAATGGCCACATTATTATTGCCATGTCAGTATGACAAATCTAGATCTCATCCCTTTAAAATATGAGATCGATTTAGAGGTTATTTCTCAAAATAAGTTTCAAATTGTATTATTTTGCCAAATAATTTTAAAACAAATATAATCACGCAAAACTGCCTTGCCTCTTCTCACACAACAAATAAATAAAACCCCTTCGCCTCAGTACAACCTTGATCCATTAAACCCAAAAATACCCCCTTCTCTCGTCTAATGGCCTAACTGGTTAAAAATATTCTTCATTTCTTTTCTTCTTCCTTTTTTGGTAAATGTCCATTTCTCTTTTATTTAGTCAAAATAAAATAAATAAATAAATAAAACCTTTAATGCATATATATAGTCTTAACTTAAAAAATATATATGATTCTCAATATATATACCGGTACAGCGCATATCAACTGGCCAAATTTTATTCGTTTTTATATTCTTCTAATGTTACAACATCCCTTTTAAGTTTTTTTTTTTTTTTTTTTTTTTTTTGTTTTTTTTTTGTTTATAATAAAAACCAACTCTTGAATCATTGGAAATGAAAACTAAAGGTTAAATATTATAGAATTATTTTTTGAAAACGGCATGTATTACGTATAGATCTTTTTGAAAATTCTGAAGCATACGAATTAATTTTTTAATTAATTTTTTAAAATTTCAGTCTTAAGTACTTAATAATGATCCATTAAGTTAATTTATTAATGACATTTTGTTGTTATTTTGTTTATTTTAATTGTACGGAATAATATCTATAATTATTTTTTTAAGAAATTATCTATAATTAATTAAGAAAAGGTAGAAATTTGGTCATAATAATAATAATTTATATAATGTAAGTTCTGTTCTACAGTATTGTGATTATACCATGTTGATATTATCTACTTTTTTCTTTATAGATTTTCATTTTTTTTTCTCCTTATAGCATACGTAGATAGTTTTTTTACCCCCTTATTTTACACACTTAACACTTTTTATCCTAACAATATTGTCCTCGGAGTATAAAAACTTTTTTTTTTATTGAAATTCTATTATAAAACATTATAAGGTTTTTAAATAAATTATTATTAGTTTTCAACTAATTTAATAATATTTCATAATCTTTTGGTCAAAATAAATTGTTGGTCCATAAAATTGACCATTTAAGCTCTTTTAGTCTTTAATGTTTCAAATCATCGGATTTTAATCCCTAAAAAGTTCTAAAAATGAGCTATGTTGGTGCTTTCATCATGTTTCATTAATTTTCTTATAAATGTAAACAACAGAGTAATGAGGTGACTTGATTTTTTTTTTTTTTGGGTGACATCTATTTATTTTAGTCCCAATTTTACATTTCCCCCTAATTTTGGCCCTAAAACATTACAGTCTAAAATGCATATTTATGATTTCAATTGAGTATTCTTGCAGAAGGCAATATTTGTGGGATATATTTCTCAAATAACTTACTCGTGTGATTATGTAAATAGGAACAACAAACGAAACAAATATGTATAATGTATAAAAAATGAAAATCACTTAAACAAACTCATTGGTCAGATGAACGTAGAATGATAAATGCAAATCTAATTAAACACCAGTGTTTGACATTTTCTCCCTATGACGGATTTTACCCCTCACACTATTTCATCAATAGTGCTTTGAAACTCTTAGACATGTATCTCCAAGGATACATTGATCATAGATACAATGATCACAACAACCACCAAAAAAAAAAAAAAAACAACAACAACAACAACAACAACATGAATGCTTAGCAAACAAAACTGTGTCCCTTTCACTCTCTTTGATCACTTTCTGGCTTAACTATTTTAACATAGGAATGGGTGTGACATGTTATCTCTATAGTGACAACTGACAAGGGTAGTGTCCACTATTCTGTTGCCCCCTTGAACTTAGATCTTGGGATATCTAATCAACTATGTAGAGTTGCCATCCCAAAAACTTTTAAGTCAGACTTTAAACACATCTCCCTCGGTAAGCAATTTACTTACCCTCTACTCAAACCTTTGGTTAATGAGTCATTTATATCATCTTTTCAACTTTACGTAGTACATGGAAATAATTTTATTTGAAAGCAACTACCTCGAATAGTATTATGTCTATTATGAATTAGTCGACATTTACCATAACTGTGTCATACCAATCGCTTATTGGCAATCACAATGTATACAAATAGGAGGTATAGATTTTGTCCACTGGTTCTTAGCAATAAAATATGTCATTAATGACCGTACAAATGAAATAATATTTTCAATTAATTACTGTTTAATTGAGACAATGCATACAAATAGAAAGCTTAGAATTCTTCCACGGATTCGTCCATTGGTTCCTAGCAATAAATTTAAAATGTCATGAATGACCATGAAGTGAAATGATGTTTTTGGTTAAACATTGTTGAGGTCTAAAAAAATCACAGTATCCAGGTCCAAAGGAATAACACAAAGGGCCGTGGAAAATGAAATTAAAAAGAAGAGAGGTGTTAAGCCCCAAAGGCTTGAAGCCCAAAAAAGACCATGAAATACGAGCCCCAAAGCTCATGAAGGAAAAGAAAGAAAAGAAAAGAACAGAGATCCAGATCAAAAAATGGAAGAAGAACCAGCGTAAAAGAACTGAGTCGAGATTCCCAGAAACTACCAAAGGCTCGGGATCCCCGAGGCATATAGCACAACTAAGACAGGATTAAGACAGCTCAAAGGAAAATACCAAAAAAACACTAGAAACAAAGAGCAGATACGTCCTTCTCAGGTATTAGAGATCCAGCAAGAAAAAGGGAGAAAAGCCTAGAGTAACCTCTCACAATGCAAAAGGAACGGTACCTTGGGGAACCAGAACAAGGAGATGTAAAAAAGGAAGTAGCAGCAAAAAATTTTCAAACCAGCAGAGTTAGATTCCGCCCACTCAGGAAAAATGACAAAAAGGGAAGGACGGCCAAAAGTTGAATCATAAGGAACGTGACATCAAGCACACTCCGGAATAGAAAAGTCAGCCATGGCTTTCGAAGAAACAACATCAAAAGGAAGAAAAAATGAGAAACAAGGAAAGGCTCGGCCTTCTGGGCGATGGTCACAAAATAGGCTCTGGTACACAGGGAGCAAAACAGGGGAATCAATGGTTCCCCGGGACTTTAGATTAACACTATAAAAAGGGGAGAAAGCAATAGAAGAGGGAAACAGAATCATTTTGAGAAAAACTCTGTCAAAAAACTCAAAGAAAATAGAGAATATCTCCTGGTATCCCAGAAACAGCCACTATAGCACATACTTGGATTCAAAAGGATTCAAACTTTGTAAGTCTTAGAGGCTTGGATAGCCATCAAAGTCTGTAATTTTTGAGCTTATTTGAACCTTGTATCACGTCTTAGTAAGCACATTATAACCATAATTAAGGAAAACTAATGAAGTATTTCCAATTAATTTTAGGACCCCTAACAATTGTTTTCTTTTGTGTATTTCTTGATTACTTCGCATTTCCTTTTGCTGTCTTCATTTGTTGTTCAATACAAATATTCTTGTTTGCTAGTTTATGTGTATTGTAGGAAGCATGCTTTGTGCACAACTTGGTTGTTTATGTGTATTGTAGGAAGCATACTTTGTGCACAACTTGGTTCTTAAACAGCCCCTTTAGCTGCGGTGAACCAAGCCCAGTCTATTAAACCACAATCATTTGGCCCAGGATCCTTGGGCCTGCGTGCCAAAGAAAAAGGCACTCTCACAAACATTGTTTAGGATGACCTATTTTTGACCCACATTCGATTGTCTCATTTGTTACATGGACTAATGTTTGTCAAAATCCCGATCTAGATCTTACGATCTTACGATTTTACAATTTCATCTACCCAAAATGATTTGGATTTTTCAAGAATCTTTGCGATCATTTAGGATCGGTAGGATCTTATGATTCTGACAATCCTAAAAAATTCTAGTTTCTTGTAATCTTCTTTAACTTGACAGAAGACTCAGTTGAACTCAAATGAAAAATAACATTCCAATAAACCAAGTTTTGCTATTATAATGTAAAGAGATAGAATATCAGTTGGACCCAAATAAAAAATATGACAAATTACAACTTACCCGCCTGAAGTTTGACTAAAATTTAAGTTGCTCACTTATGGTTTGAAATTCCATAATACAAGTGTTTCGCTGAATTCTTTTTTATCTTGTATTTTTATGTTTTTGTGTTGTTAGAGGAGATATACATAAAAGTAGAACAAAATTACATATTTAGTCATGTTTTTAACAAAAGTAGGTTAAGGAAATTTAACTAAACTAATCTCAGGTTGGTAAAGTGTCAAATTTCAAACCACAGATAGACAACTTAAATTTCGGCCAAACTACAAGTGGATAAATTATAATTTTACCTAAAAAATAACATCCCAATAGAGTGTCACGTTTGAGATTTTTGGCCTTTTTAAATGATACTTACAAATAGATGTAGTAATGTATGGTAATTATATCAAATGGATGCAAATTTTTTTTATTTTTTATGAATGAATGTATAATTTATGTGATTATTTAACGTATAAATATGTTTTTTTTTGTTTTTTTTCCTCAAATAATATAGGATTTTACGATCCACGATTTACGATCCTACGATTCACGATCCCATTTACCTCGCATGATCTTATGTAGGATCTTGACTTTTACAACGTAATAATACACTGAAAAGTTGATGGGTAAAAAGAAATATTCATTTTTAGTTTTGGCCGGGTGAAAGTTTTCAAGTGAATTTTTAAAAATCTATGACCCGACTGGAAATATGATATTAATTTGTTAAAGCCTAAGCTCAATTTTGATTTGTCCATCTGATCGAAATTGCTCGTGCTCTTTTTAATCAGGTGTTCGGATAGGTCAGGGTCGAACAGTTAGAGATGGCTTTTTAACTAGAATTTTTTAATGAAAACTATAATGTTATTGATGATTCCTCTCATCAGAACATAACTAACTATTGTTTTTAAATTACTAATAAATATAATTCTAACTGCTTTTAACAAATAGTAATACTTTTTTTTTTTTTTTTTGGTATTCATCCAAAAAAAAAAAAAGTAACAACTTTTTGTATTTTTGTGCACATGAATCACCACTAGCTAGCTCTGAAAAGGCCGATTTGTTCTTTTCAACAGAAACGTGTGATCAGCAATAGAAAATGTTTCCATTCACGTGGGTCTAAACTCTAACGTGGAACCTGCATGCACAAGTAAATTAGAAAACATCAGTTCCAAATTAATTAGATGTCAATAATATGGTCCACATCTCATTTTTTGGGGGGAAGAATTTAGTCAATCTCTATGATCTAGATCCAGGGGCGGTGCCACCTTAAGGCCAGAGTGGTCCCAGGACCACCCTAACATAAGTTCCAAATTAATTAGCTGTCAATAATATGATCCACATCTCATTCATTCAATGATGGAAGGCTCTTTGTTAGTAATTTGTTGAACATCAAAAACTTTTTTTGGGGGGAGGGGGGGAATTTAGTCCATCCCTGTGATCTAGATCCAAGGGTGGCGCCACCTTAAGGTCAATATGGTCCACGTCTCATTCATTCAATGATAGAAGGCTCTTTGTTAGTAATTTGTCGTACATCAAAACTTTTTTTTTGGGGGGGGAGAATTTAGTCAATCTCTATGATCTAGATCCAGGGCGGCACCACCTTAAGGTCAGTGGTCCCAGGACCACCCTAACATCAGTTCCAAATTAATTAGCTGTTAATAATATGGTCCACATCTCATTCATTCAATGATGGAAGGCTCTTTGTTAGTAATTTGTTCTACATCAAATACTTTTTTTTGGGGGGGAGGGGGGGGGGGGGGGAATTTAGTCCATCTCTGTGATCTAGATCCAAGGGTGGCGCCATCTTAAGGCCAATATGGTCCACGTCTCATTCATTCAATGATAGAAGGGTCTTTGTTAGTAATTTGTCATACATCAAAACCTTTTTTTTTGGGGGGGAGAATTTAGTCAATCTCTGTGATCTAGATCTAGGGGCGGTGTCACCTTAAGGCTAGAGTGGTCCCAGGACCACCCTGACTTGAATTTTTTTTATATATATAATAATTTAAAATTTTTTATTTGTCTACCCTTCAAAAAAAAATTGGAAACTCTCTCAGTTTTTTTTATGTCAATAAAATTAAATTTTGCTCCATAATTTGTTCTACATTCAGTGTATGAATGATTGTTTGGTTGTGTACATTGAAAGAGATATAACTTGTAACATTGATAATGAGACCATTATACAACGATTTTAAAATATGACAACTCGTAGAAAGTAATTGTAAACTTTATGTATTTGCGTGTTTTTTTTTTTTTTTTTTTGGTTATCAATATATGAATTTCTCTTTTTATTAGATTGTATAATTTATACTTCTTAAGGAACACCCTGAGAAAAATTCCTAGAGCCACCACTGTCTAGATCTAGCTCAAACAAACAAGAATATTGGAACATTGATCTCTTATGGCCACCAATAGCCTTGAATTCTGGTACCAATTCACAATGTATCTAGTAATGTACATGTAACGTTTGACTCCTGCTGAGTTTTTAATTGTTTGAGAGATTGAATTGGAAAAAATAATGAAAAATTATATATGAATTTTAGGCGAGTCTAAAGAAGATAATTGGACCAATATCAAAAACCAACAAAATTTACTCAAAGTGTGAATAGCGAATCACACAATCAGAGAACTAGGTTTTCAATTTTCACATAGATAAAAGAAGGAACACTAATCAACCATAAACCTAGGGTTTCGAAAGTGTGAGAATAGCCATTTTATCTAACGAGTATTAAAATTATAGGTTCATCATACAGCAGAATCCACACAAATGTCGAGCATACAATCCACAAGATCATCCACGAGAGGACGACCATACAACATTTATGGCGCTGTCATTAATGGTTTCGTAATCAGAGAACCAGGTTTTCAATTTTCACATAGATAAAAGAAGGAACACTAATCAACCATAAACCTAGGGTTTCAAAAGTGTGAGAATAGCCATTTTATCTAACAAGTATTAAAATTATAGGTTCATCATACAGCACAATCCACACAAATGACGAGCATACATTCCACAAGATCATCCACGAGAGGACGACCATACAACATTTATGGCGCTGTCATTAATGGTTTCATAATCGACGAGCTCCAATGATCATAAAGGCCAACCATGAGCCAATTAAGCCTCATTTAAGCTCAGGTATACGTTACAAAAGACAATCAAGAGAGCCATTAAGAGGTTGCCATCAATTACACTCAAAATGAGCCTTCCAATAGTTGTACTAAGGCTATAAATAAGCCACCAAACACCAAGAGAAAGGTAGACATATAGAATTACATTATGATTATTTGAGAGATATTGAGAACTCTACTAACTTAATCATTGGAGAACTGTTGGCTAACACCACTCCGATGCTTTTCTCTCTCATCTTTGCAGGAAACATTACCTCATCATAAGCTTTGACAAGGTTATCAACTGACGACCATTTTTGGCTTCATCATTATCCACAACCATCTCAGCCATGGAGTTCCAAAACAAGGCTATTTGGTATTTCAAAAGAGGGCAATTTGGTTAAAAAATTCCCTAAATAGTGTTAATCTACCAAAATCACAGAAATACTATATTGTCTCTAGGTTTCACGTTTCAAATAATTATAAGGAAAAATAGTCTTGATTATATTTTTACATGTTAATCAGTATCCACTTTGTACATACAATGTCCATAATTTCATATGTCTTATCCACATCTTTTTAAGCATATACATATTTACTATTTAGTACAAGAAATGAATAATATGTATGGGGCAATGGACAACAAATATAGCATAGCTATATATATATATATATAGTCTTCAAAAACCTCTTATAACCTACATAATATTTATTAGCTTAGATAACTCCTCTTTGTTTGTTTAAGTTTACTTGTATACAAGTTAACTCTTTCTTTAACAAACTCCACTATAACTCATTCCTTTATTAAGCTTTATTTAATTTAATTTTTAACATGATTTAATTTAAAATGCACTAACAAAATAGATACAATGTTCATGTTCTTGCCAAAAGGTTCCTGCAATCAAAAATTAAAGGAATAACATTCTGTGGTAATACACACATCAATCAAAAGTTTTGTAATCATCCTCGTGGGAAAAGTATATGTAGAACACAAATCTACCTCATTTCTATATCACAATCTATATTAGACATATAACATAACCTCTTTATTATTATTAAGATCTTACAATTAAAATTATTAAGGAAAAGGAAGATTTTGAGAAGGGAAAAATGATTATTTAAATGAAATATATATTTTTTTTTGAGAAAAAATTATTTAAATGAAATAGAGAGGCTGGCAGAGGATATATATTTTTAAAAAATGGTTAATATATATATATATATATATATATATATATATATATATTTGGGATAATTACAGATAACCCTTCTGTGGTTTGAGCGAAAATCACTTTGCCTACCCGTGGTTTGAAAAGTGTCACGTAACCCACCTGAGGTATATTTCCGTCACCCTCCGTAACCCACCTCGGTCTCTGCCGTTACAAAAACACCTTTTAACCCCAAATCAGAACATAACGCAAATCAAAACACCCAAAACTCAAACACTTTTCAAGAGAGAGACCCGAGGTGCGATCAGACTGTTCGTCGTGGTTTGGAGCGTTTGGAGGGAGAGAAAGCACCTGTTTTGCATCATCGAAGCTAGGCAAGGTATGTGTGACTGCTGCATTTGGGTTCCCACCCACGTATTTGTGTTTGTTCTTGATTTAGGTTTTCAGAGTTTGTTCAAGTGCAAACTTACTGTGTGAAAGTCAAAATTTGTACTTCCCAGGAATTGTGTTATGTTGATATGTCTTCATCAAGTGGTAATTTCTCGGGTTCATGTGGACACATGTGCAATGAGCAGACTTGTGTTTTGAGAACAAGTTTGAGTTTGTACAATTTTGGGAGGAGGTTCTTGGGTTGTAGTCGTTATAAGGTTGGTCTTAAGTGTCCTTTCTTTGATTGGGTTGATAACTCAACCTGTCCTCGTGGGAATGAAACTGCCACTTTAGCTATAGAGAAGATGTCTAGGCTTCAGAGCGCTCTCCAACTTGCCAATGAGAGGGAAAGGACAGCTCTGGAAATGGCAGAAGAGGCTAGGCAAATGGCAGAAAAGGCTCTTGAAGAGGAAGCCAAAGCGAAGGAGAAGGAAAGAAAGGCTCGAGCTGTCTGTGCAAAAGCTAAGGAAAAAGCCATGTTTGCTGAAGAGAAGCAGAGAATGTGGAAGTCCGCATGCATTTTGTCATGGATCTTTTTTGTTATCATTATGTTGTTGTGTTTTGGCTCAATTGAGTTCTCTGGAGTGAATAGACCTAGATTGTTGCCCTGAAGTAGTTAATTGGTTAGTAAGATAGTTTTTTTTTTTTTTTTTTATGAAGGTTAGTAAGATAGTTATGGCAATGGTGTTAATGGATTTGCATTGTAATAGGAAACTTCATCTACTGATGTAATGTTTTGATGTGTCAATGAATGAAGAATTTTGTGCATACCATAACAACCATTCAATGGAAGAAGTATTTTGTGCATACCAACCATTCAATTCAATTATTAAGTATTTTGTGCATACCAAATATTGGCCATACCATACCAACCATTCCACAATAAAAACTTCCATACACTATATTGGAAAAATATACTTGGACACATAATATACTTGGAAAAATACACTAATTTGATTTAGATAAATAATGTTCCATACAGTTACCTATGCATACTATAAAAACCATTCCACAATAACAACTTCCATACAGTCTATATTGGACAAATCTACTTGGACACAATTTGTAGAAGCAATAAATAAACTTGATTATAATCTAATTTGGACAAATATTGTTTGTATACAAACTGTAATACCACAACTTCCATATAACAACTAGAGTGTATTGTACCTTAATTACAAAAAAACACATTCCAAGGCTAGCTACATATATATATACACATATACACATACATATAATTGCTCAAAATAAGGTGACTGTTTTTTACACTAATTGATAATTACAAAAAGCCAACAGTGGCCTTCACAAAAAAACAAAAAGGCCCACATGTTCCCACTAGCTGCCACTCCCAAGCTGGCATGCGCACCCACTAGCTTCATTCATTTCTTGCCTTTAATCTTTCTTCTTTCCTCTTTCCTCTTTTCTCTTTCCTCCCACTGAATTCATTTTTGGTGGCCTTTGTGTAGCAAGCTGTCCTCTAGTCCTCACACCACCAGTGCTCTTATTTGTATGTGAAGGCTACAAAATAAAAAATAGATCCACTTGTTAAAAAGTATCTCAGTCTCTACACAACCATCCAGGAAAGAGGTTACTGAACTAAGTTACCTGTGAAGAACTTGGTAAGGTATCCCAAGTCTCCTTAGGTGTGTGAAACTCTGGCTGTGAGGAAGAGAACCATCCTGCTCTCCTGTGAGATGACCTAGGTTGATTTCCTTGCTGTGAGGATGAAGGCTGAGTGGCAGACATCATGTTGTAGGTCTGGGTAGGCTGCTGGGATGGTGGCTGGGGTGCAGGCTGAGGTGCAGATCTAGGTGCAGGCACCCCTCCCCTTGCCTGCAACAAAACCCAGTTTCAAGACAGTATTTATTGTAAGTTTAAAAACAAGTTTTTTTTTTTTTGCCATTTAAATCCTAATTACTTACAGTTTTTTCTCTTTCAAGTCTCTGTCTCCTCTGCCATGGTGTCTCTCTAGTGATGCCAGCCTTGCACCCTCTTGAGTTATGCCCTTCCTTTTTGCATTTCCCACATCTTACAGGTTTGTTCAGCCTACTTGCTTTGTAAGGGTTTCTAGGCTCATCAGAAGCCCTCTTTCTTTGCTTGGGTGGTCTGCCTGGTGGTTTGTATATGTTAGGTGCTAGGGGAGCAGGTTGTCCAGTCTCAGCCCATTCTAACTGGCCAGTCATGGGAGGAAGTACCTCCTTGTATATCTCCATATAAGTTTCTTTGAAGTAGCAAGGGTGGGTATAGTCTTCTGGTGTCTCAATGTTTGTATAAATGGCTGTTATGGCATGTTTGCAGGGAATGCCATTTAAATCCCAAGACCTACAGCTACATGTCTTCTTGACCAAATCAACTACATGCCTCTCATACTGACTGCCTACCTCATAAAGGAAACTACCAGTTGGGGTAGCACTAAATGGCTTACTTTCAACCTTTAATTTTTCCAACCTATCTTGTATGCTTGGACACAACTTTCCAACATACTTCTGTATCCCTTTCTTTTTGTGTAAAGCCTAGTCATAAGTCTAACCCTAATCCACTCCAACATTGCCAAGATTGGCTTGTCCCTAGACTTCAATATCATTGCATTAAAAGACTCACTCAAATTATTTACCAAACAATCTGTTAAGGCCCTAGGAGTGAAGTGTGACCTTGTCCATTGTGCAGGTGCAATCTTTGCAAGATATTCATATGCCTTTTCATCCAAATCCCTTATGTACTGCATGCATCTCTCAAACTTCCTTACTGTTGTGGCAGCAGCACACCTCCACAGTGCATCATTTAGCTCCAATCCCTTGTGATCAACTTTGAAATTGTTGTAGATGTGTTTCACACAGTATCTATGCTCCACAGTAGGGAATAGTGTCTCTATTGCAGGTATAAACCCCTGCAAATAAGCAAACAAACAAACAAGTTAGTTCAGCAAACAAAGTATTGGTCAAGTGTAACTGAACAAAGCAAAAACTTGCATACCTTTTGCCTATCAGAAATAAAGACCAACTTCAGCTCCTCTGTCCTTCCTATATCCTCAGCAAAAATTTCTAAAAACCATATCCAAGACTCCCTAGTTTCTTGTTCCACAACAGCCATTGTTACTGGAAAAATGTTGTCATTTGCATCCTTGGCAGTGGCAGATAAGATTTGCCCACCAAATCTGTGTTTTATGTGACAACCATCTAAACCTATAAATGGCCTGCATCCACCTAAAAATCCTACCTTTTGAGCATTGAACCTAACATACATCCTCTTAAATTTTGGCTGAGAAGTCTCATCAGCCATTTCGGTTTGCAGTATAACCCTGCTCCCCTTGTCTACAGTGTGTATCATGTGTGCATAGTCCCTAAGGACACCATACTGCAGTTGCTCATCTCCATTGATGAGATCCTTTGCCTTTCTCTTTGACCTATACACTTGGTTTACACTTAGGTCAACAGATAAATTTTGCATCACATGGTTGTGTACACCACTCAACTCCCAATTTGGATTTTTGCTAAAATCCTCAATGAACCTCTTAGCAACATAAGCTAATGTTGCTTGACTGTTTTTAAAAGACTTGGGGCAAGTACAGTCATCAGTCAAGGTCTTAATTTGAAATGTTAGCTCTCCACTTATTTGAGATGCATAACATCTCCACCCACACCCATTCTTGCAGTGAACTGATATCTTGGTCCTCTCATTAAGTTTGAATTTGATGTCAACAGGTTTTTTGATTGCATACTCCCTCAAAGCAACTCTAAACACATTTGCATTGGGAAACTTCATCTCCTTCTTCAGTACAACATTTCTCATGTCACTCTTGGCATTAAACTCTACCTGCTCATCATCAAACCCATCCATGCTTACCAAGTCATCCTCAAGGGTTGGCTCAGCCCACTCAGGGTCTGCATGGACTGCATTGCTTGATTCTGGGGCTGTGTGAGGTGTATTGCTTGATTCTGGGGCTGTGTGGGGTGCATTGCTTGATTCTGGGGCTGTATCGGGAGTAGAACCTTGTGGTGCTGAGTTTTGAGCAGCAAATACATCATCACCAAAGTCAGCCCCCTCTAGGCCTTCATTTAGCCAATCATCATCATCTTCATCTTCAACATCCTCAACATCTTCTTCTTCATCATTCTCATCATCCTCCTCATCATAATCACTATCCAAATCTATTTCATCCCTTAATGCATCACCACTTAAACTACCTACATCAACACCTGCACCAGCTGTCACTCCCCCTCCATCACCACCTACACCACCTATACCACCATGTGCCACTCCCCCTCCATCAGGATACTCAACTGTCAGTGGCTCCACATCTATGTCAGTATAGATTATGATTTTTTCAACTGGCCATGCCCTATGAAGGGTAGTCATGTTTACGACATCTGCATCTGTTGCTATGTCTCTTAAATCAACTTGTAGATTACCTTCAGGAAGTAAATACTTATATCTACTGTGTTCTTTAGGAGCACCAACTAGATGGCATAAATCCCAAATTTCAAAGAAACTCAACTTGTCAGGGTCAATATCTGTCAGTAAATGTACAGACCCACCCACATATTCAATGGTTGGCTCCTCCACAAAACATCTCCCAACATGAATTTCAATGTCAAAGGTGAAGTCAACCATCTGCAATTAAAGAAAGTAGTTTGTTTACACACTGACATGTAGAAAATGACAAGAAGCCAAAAGATACAACAAGTGTACTCATTGACAAATAAACTTGATTCTACATATATATGCAATCTTTCAGGGTGTTTTTTGTTTTCTTTGTCTGGGTTGAAATAGATGCAGTGTAAGACAATTCAATTTCTGGAAATTTCAAAACCAATTTTTTCCTTTTTTTCTAGAAGGCAGTGGAGTGTGTCTTTTTTTGGTTTGTTAGTGGCAACCATACAAAAGGCAAATTGTGATCATAATCATTTAATTTTAGAACAATTAAAATGATAGCTGTTCCTTTCTCAGACAAACACACTCCCAATGTTGGTTAAAGAGTCAAGCTCACTGAAGTGAAGCACGCATGTTTCAAATATAATATATAACATCTTCTAATAGAAATATTCATAATATATAATGAAAATATGAACAACCATAGCAGTACATTAGTTACATCCTAAGCGATTCTACATATAAATAGCAAAATGCACATTTAACCTACAAAAAATAAAAATAAACATGCAGATGAACAGCAAAACCTAACAATGTGGGTGGGTCGCGATAAAAAATTGATATCAAGAACACAAATGCAGCAGTCACACATACCTTGCCTAGCTTCGATGATGCAAAACAAGTGCTTTCTCTCCCTCCAAATGCTCCAAACCACGACGAACAGTCTGATCGCACCTCGGGTCTCTCTCTCGAAAATTGTTTGAGTTTTGGGTGTTTTGATTCGCGTTATGTTCTGTTTTGTGGTTAAAAGGTGTTTTTGTAACGGCAGAGACCAAGGTGGGTTACGAAGGGTGACGGAAACATACCTCATGTGGGTTAAGTGACACTTTTCAAACCACGGGTAGACAAAATGATTTTCGCTCAAACCACAGGAGGGTTATCTGTAATTATCCCATTTTTTTTTTTTTCCTGAAGAAATGGTTAAATAGAAAAGAGAGTCTTTAAACTCTTAACTAAAATTTGGACAAAAATTTAGATAAAGATGTTGGTCCAAGATGATCAAATCAAAAGCTCTTCTACTTCTACAAGTTCTGTTTAATAGTGGGTGACATTGATTTTTGCAATCATTTCCTGTCTAGCCAGTGGGAGTAGAGTAGCCGACCTATGTAGTTTTCATTGACAGTACAATAGGACGAGGTCAGTCTGGGATACGCTGGCTTAATTTGAGGAGAAAAAGAAAAGGAAGTTGGGTGTTCAAAATTTTAGGGCCTTGGTAACGTTATTCTAACATCATTATTTGTATTTTTTAAAAATATATGTAGATAAAAAAATGTGTAAAAATACATATAATATTGTATAAAAACTGAAAAGTATTACTTAAATTACTATACTAAACGGCCCCTTAAGAGCAATAATAATACGAATAAAGTTTCAATGAAACTTATCAAATTTTTCATGTATCTTTTTTTTTTTTTTAGAATTTTAAAAAATGTAATTTTTAAATTTCATGTTTCTTATGTTCATAACATGCATATCAAATTTCGTTCAAATCAAATTTTATTTACTATTTGATTAACAAACTTATATTTTATACATAATTTCAAATCATAAAAACTTAAAATTTTAATATCTGTTTGATGACATAATAATTAATTTTTGATGTTCCTAAAATTTTGTAAGCATAAATAATATAATAAAAATATGCAATCAAACGGTTAGATTTTCACAATTCACACTTAATATAAAGATGTATAAAGAGTTTAAACAGTTTATCTAAAGACTGGTTTTGAGAGATATTTTATTCATAATGATACCTGTTGTTAGCTTTTCATATATTGTCTTAATATCCATGATTATAAGTTGTGACCAGGAGTTTTATATTACTTACCGAACGAGAAAAGTATTTTCTTTTGTCTTTTGTTCCCCTGCAAAATAGTTGAGTAGTAATCACTTCCTACCTCATGTTTTTGTGCCAAATAACAAGTCTGAGTGGCCTAGCTTGGCATGATTAAACCAAAGGAAAGAAGGCCAACTCTTCTTGTGCCAACTGCCAAATAACAAGTCATGTATCAAAATATATCAACCCTCCGCAACATTTGCCAATTGTCACAATTACAATGTGCGATTCTAGTCTTTCATGAAAAATAATTGTGGTAATAATAAGTTGAAAGTAAGATGCACCACTTCATCTTGTCAAGAGATTCATAACTCAACTGGTACCTATTATTATTTTAAACTAAGATGTTTACAGTTGAAATCTCTTCCTTTTATTGTAATTATTGAATTATCTCAAAAAATAAACAGTACCTCATATTGTCAAGAGTCTTGTACCTTAACTGACAATTCTTTTTTTCTTTTTTCTTTTTAACTAAGACATCTAGATTAAAATTTCTCATCTCCTAATTATAGTATTATATATGTACTCGGCCCAAAAATAGAAATATAAGTCTAGAAACACACCTAAATCCATAACATGTTTAAGTCTTACCATGTAATTGGTACACCTATATATATATACATATACTTTTTTTTTTTTTTTGCAAGTACCGTGGTAGTTCTAGGTGTAAGTGTTAAAATATAATCACATGTTGAAACTAGTAAAATTGGGTGTGAGTTTAGACGTATGAAGTCTAAGTCAAGGTTTTTACTTTTTAGAGCATCCACATCAGTCCGACTAAGTTTTTCTATCTATTTTACACCAACAACCCATCTATTTTGCACCAAAAAAAAAAACTACTTTTTTTATTTTACACACCAATTTTTACAAAACACTCACATCAGTTTATCTATTCTACACATTTATTCAATAAAATATTCATTCTTTTACATTTTTTTTATTATTCTCTCCCTCATTGACCCTCTCTCTCACAGACCCAACATGCAAAGGAAAGTAGCAGTTGTTTTCGTCGACATCTGGTTCCGGCGGACCAGTGATCGAAATGGCTTCAATTCTTGGATCAGTCTTCTTATGCTCCTCTTAGCACTGAAGATCCAGGTCCTTCAAGCCTTTTTTGTTGTTAATTTTCTTTATTTCTTGTTTGGTTGGTGAGAAAGTGGCAAAAAAGAGTAGAAATAGAAGGAAAGACAATCGGCAACCAAAGATCTGTTGATTTTCTCTATGTTTGGTTAATTTTCTTTATTTCTTATTTTCTCTGTGTTTTTCTCGACAACCAAACAAATCCTGTGTAATACTAATTTCTTGTTTTACTTGATTTTGGAAGAATTTTTTTGATGTGGTGTTCTCTGTTGATGCATGGTATGGCGTTCTTTGATGATTGGTGACAGTGACAGTAAGGTGAGAGTGAGAGCAACTAGAGAGATAGAGAGAAGGAGAGAGAAAAAATTATTAAAATATTAAATATAAGTGCTACAGTAACCATGCATCTATGCATGGTTACTATAGCAATTGTGCATAAGTGCACAATTTTACATCCACTGATGTGGGTGTTTTTTTGGGCCATAATGTGTAAAATGAGTAACTTTTTCTATTTTGCAAAACTTTACACAAACTGATGTGATTGCTCTACAAGACAACTTTTACAAAACACCCACATCAAAATATCTATTATACACTCTAATTTATTTAAATAATATTTATTATTATTTTATTAATAAATATCTCTTTTATTAATATATATATATATATATATATATATTTCCATCCCAAGTCCCAACCGTGTCTTTCTCTCTCAATTCTTCTCTGCCTCTATTTCTCCCTAAACTCTCTTCCTCACTCATATCTCAAACCCAAAATTCACACATGCAGAAGATCCGGCGACGGCAACAAAGCAAACTGGTGGTAGAGCGGCAGCAACCTGGTGGCGGCAGATCAGTGGCAGATCCAATTGATTTCCAATGGGTTTTTCGTGTGGGTTTTTGTTGGATTTTTCATATGGGTTTTCCATTGGGTAGGATTTAGTTTTTATTGATTTTGGTTTGGGTTTGTGATGATTTTTTCTTTGGGTTTAGGTTGATTATGAGTTGGGTTTTCCGGTGGATTTAGCTTGATTTTTATTTGGCTTGATTTGAGTTGGGTTGCGGTGGTGATGGTTGGGTGGTGCTGAGTTGGTGGTTGGATGTTTGTCATCTTCTTCTTCTTTGCTGGATTGCTATGGCCGTTAGGAAAGAGAGGGAGAACTTGAAAGGCGAGAGAGAAAAAATAATAAATTATTGATATACACAGCTACTGTAGCAATTTTGGATATATACAAAATTATGCAACCATTAATGTGTGTTTTTTTTTAATTAAAATGTGTAAAAGTAACCTCTTTTTCTATTTTAGAGCATCCACAACAGTGGAGCTAAAAATTTAGCTTTTTAGCTCCACCAAAAGTTACTTTATCTATTTTATCTACATACATGCTGCAGCAGTGGATCTATTTTATCTTTCAATACAATAAAATAATATATCCCCTACAATAAAATAATATATCCCCTACAATAAAATAATATATCTCACAACCCAAAAAAACATCTACAGCACCAACCACAACCACCTCTACCATCAACCACAGCCACAACCACCACCACCACCGGCCACAACCACCGCTCCACTTTGGCAACCACAATCATAATCCCATCACCACCAGCAAACCCACCATCTGAGCTTGATTGAGAGAGAGAAGAAACAAGACCAAGAGGCACAAAACCCACCATCAAACCCAGACCATCGTTGAACCAGACCAGCTATTGCCGACCCACTAACCCACGCCATCACAGACCCACTAACCCACACCATCGCCGACCATCAAACCCAGACCACCGTCGAACCAGACCAGCCATCACCGACCCACTAACCCACGCCATCCATGAAACCTACCGACCCACGCCATCGCCGATCAAACGAAAAGAAGAGAGAAAAGATAGTGAAGAGATAGAGAAGGAAGAGAGAGGGCTAAGACTCTTGAGTCTGACGAAAAGAAAGAGAAGGAAGAGAGAGAGAGAAAAAGAATATTTTAATGGAAAAGAGAGAGAAAAGTTAAATAAAAAAAAAAAAAATATATATATATATATATATATATATTTAGCTTTGTGCTACAGTGCACATCTATAGATAGATGTGCACTGTAGCTGAACAGGTAAAAATTTTACATATGCCTCCACTGCTACAACATATTTTTTAGGGGTCTGAGTAACTAAAAATATCAATATAACTTTTTAATACCACTGCGGTGGATGCTCTTACTAACTTAAGCAACCACTAATGCGGTCGCCCTTACACGGAATAACAAGTCTGAGCGGGCTGAGGTTGGCATGATAACACCAAAAAGTAGCCCAAAACTATTTATCATGTGCCCATTTTCCTTAAGACAAAAAGACCAGTACTTGTACTAGTACTAGTACTAGTAGTCTGTCCAGTAGTAAGCCCCAAACAGAAACAGAAACAGAAACGGAAAAGATAACGGCGTTAAAAAAAAAAAGGGTGTCGTTAAGTCCACCTCAAAATGCCTAAAACGACGCGTGTCTAAAAGATTCCCCCACATTTCCAGTGGTTGTTGACTGTGTCCTCTTTGTTTCAGCAATCATCCCAACCAACAAAGCGAAGGGCAAGAAGAGCTAAGCCTACTCTCCCTCCCTTCCTCCATTGCACAACACAAAATTCCAAAACCCACCCCACCGATCCCATCCATCACAATTTCATTTTTAAAACCCTGAGAAAGAAAGAAATAAAGAAAGAATTCCCACAACTTCTTCCTACTCTCATTAAACCCACCCCATATTCCCATCAAAACTAATTTCCATTTTCCCCAAATTCTCACCATGTGAATTCTTTTTCCCTTTCCTTTCATTTCATTTCAACCGATTTTGCAACCCAAATAAAATCAAATCAAAATCCTCAAAATGGAAAATTCAGAGAAGGAATCGTCAATGGCGACGTCCAAACAGTACGGTTTCTCAAACGGGCATTCGCCTCGGACTCCCAACCACTCGTCGTGGTTCGAAATCCGGCTCTTCTACGTTCGGATCGCGCCGTGCGTGATCGACAGCGTCCCCGACCACCTCACGCTCCGCCACCCCCGCCGCGAGATCGGCGTATCGCTTGAGATCAACAATTCGCGCATTCCGGCCTCCGAATCGGCCTCTCTGACCCTCGGCCGCCACCGCCTCGATAAGGAGTCGTCGGAGGTCACCTACGTCAGCACCGATACCGTCCGCGTCACCGGCGGTGTCGAATTCGAGGTCTACGAGAACCAGGAGTTGGTTCTCTGCGGGTCTTTGGAGCCGGTGGTAGCCAATTGGCTTAATGGGAGCGTCGGCTCGGACAATGACGCGAAATCCGGCTGGACCATGGACTGTTATATGGCTGCGTCGATTGGTTCGGGCTCTTCGGCGTTTTTCCAGCCGAAGCTCGGGGTTTCGGCGCCCTCCTTCGAGGTCTATATCGCCGGGTGCTGCTCGGGAGTTCCTGTGATCTTGACGAAGACGATTCAGATTAGCCCGCGGCGGAAGGTGTTGAGGCACGCCGTCCTCGACGCGATTCCGGAGGACGAGGAAATCGAAAAGGAGCAGAGGAATGGTAATGGATTGGTTCGCCACCGGAAAGTTCAGGTATTGATATTGACATATTGTTTCATTCATTTTATTGATTTCTATGGTTTTTTTTTTTTTTTTTTGGGTTAAAAATTAAGTCACATTGTGAAAATAGTTTGGTAATTTGGTACATTGGTGATGGAAGTAGAAGTATAAATTTTGTGTGAATTTGATTGATCATTTCCATTGGAGTAATGTTAGTTGATAGAAACATGTTTTGTTTTCTGGCCAGTTATGTATTTTTTTTTTTGATAAGTAATAAGATTTTATTGAAAAGAAAAAAGAAACACCCAGGCACACAGGGAGTATACAAGGGAGAGCCAATCAAGAACGAAAATTACAAAAGTCAAGTAAATCCAAAAGAGAAAAAGAATGGTTTCTCCAAACAGAGAACCATTCAAGTAAGGTTCGGAAAAAAAGAAGCTTGATGTCGTGGATAGCACGCTCAGAGTCTTCAAAGCATCTATTATTCCTCTCCTTCCAGATGCACCACATCAAGCAAGGAGGAACAATCTTCCAAATAACTCCGTTGCGAAGACGACCAAAGTGACCTTGCCAGCAAGCTAGGAGACCAACCACTGATGAGGGCATGACCCAACTTACTCCAAATAGCCCAAACACCATATCCCAAATCTCCGCAGCAACCGAACAATGAAGGAAAAGATGGCTAACACTCTCACTACTGCACTTGCACATATAACACCAATCCAAGATGCAAACCTTTCTTTTCCTAAGATTGTCAATAGTCAAACATTTCCCTAAGGCTGCGGTCCAGACAAAAAAAGCCACTCTAGAGGGAATCTTCTGTTTCCAAATGCTTTTCCAAGGGAAAGAATGCTCCTTTTGGCCAATAAGAAGATGGTAGTAAGCACTAACCGTGAACCCCGTACTCCTACAAGGCAACCAATGCCTCTTATCCTCCTCGGTTCCCCTAACTGGGGTGCCATATATGGAATGAATAAAGCTCCTGAGAGCTTCCATTTCTCTATTGTAAACCTCCCTGCAAAACTGAATCTCCCAATGTAGGACTCCATTGGTAAACCTCATAAGATCCGCCACACTTGCCTCTTTGTTGCAACTCAACCTATATAATTCTGGATAGCGGGCTGCGAGAGAAGATGACCCACACCAACAATCAAGCCAAAACAACACTTTAGAACCACCTCCAATGTCATACATAATGAATCGAGATAAGGAGTGCCACCCCTTCCTAATATGTTTCCATAAGCTGACTCCATGCGGACTAGAGGACGATCTAGAACACCAGCCCCCCCACTCACTACCATACTTGGCCTCTATCACTTGACGCCAAAGAGCATCCCTTTCTTGCCCAAATCTCCAAAGCCATTTCCCTAAAAGAGCAAAATTGAAAGTTCTCAAATTCCTAATCCCTAAACCACTTGATGAGAGCGGAGAGCACACTCGCGACCAATCAACCAGATGGAATTTGGGCTCATCTCCTAGGCTCCCCCAGAGAAAATCCCGCTGAAGCCTAGCAATACGATTGGCCACTGAGGCAGGAATTGGAAAAAGGGAAAGAAAATAAGTAGGAAGGTTAGAGAGAGTGCTTTTAATCAAAGTAACTCTTCCTCCCTTGGATAAGTACAATTTTTTCCAGCCTGCTAATCTTCTTTCCATCTTCTCCAGAATTGGATTCCAGATGGACTTATCTTTAAATTTTGCCCCCAATGGGAGCCCCAGATATTTCATTGGGAGAGACCCTTGATTGCAGCCTAATACAGCCACCAAAACCTCCATGTTGTGAACATTCCCCACAGCCACAAGCTCAGACTTACCCAAGTTGATTTTCAGGCCAGACACAGCCTCAAACCAAATGAGAACCATACGGAGAGTCAGCATGTGATCAATATTAGCATCACAAAAAACAAGAGCATCATCCGCAAAAAGAAGATGAGAGACCAACAAAGATCTAGCATTCGAAGTTCCAGCATTGAAGCCTGACAAGCGACCTTGAAGGGTGGCCTTATCCAACATTCTACTGAATACCTCCATAACAAGAATAAATAAGAAGGGGGACAAAGGATCACCTTGCCGCAATCCCCTATGGCTTCCAAAGAAACCATGAGAAGTACCATTAATAAAGATAGAGAAGCGGACAGAAGACAGACAAAAAGAGATCCAGCGACGCCACTTCTCAGGGAAGCCACACCTCTCAAGCAAGAGAGTAAGAAAATCCCAATTCACATGATCAAAGGCTTTCTCAATGTCTAGTTTGCATAACAGCCCAGGAATACCAGACTTCAATCTACTATCAAGGCATTCATTGGCAATGAGAACAGAATCTAGAATTTGCCTATTAAGAATAAAGGCATTCTGAGGAGCAGAAATGATCTCGCCTAAAACCAAGCGAAGACGAGAAGCCAAAACTTTAGCAAGAACTTTATAAACTCCCCCAACAAGGCTAATGGGCCGAAAGTCTTTTATTTCCACTGCTGCAGCTTTTTTTGGAATGAGAGCTATGAATGTTGCATTTAAGCTTTTCTCAAACTGACAAGAGACATGAAAATGGTGAAACACAGCCATGATATCAGATTTGAGAATCCCCCAACAAGCTTGAAAGAAGGCCATCGTGAACCCATCGGGACCAGGAGACTTGTCCCCATTAAGCTCCATGATGACACTAAGAACCTCTTCTTCCTCAAAAGGTTTCTCTAACCAAGCCGCATTGTCCCCAGAAATACAAAGGAAGTCCAAACTCTCCGGAAAGGGGTGCTGCACTAGCTGTTCAGAGAAAAGGGTCTTGAAAAATTGTACAATGTGATCAACGATCCTATCCTGGTTGGTGGACAGAGTCCCATCAATCATAAGGGAGTCAATACCATTGTTTCTTCTATTAGAATTGGCCATTCTATGGAAAAATTTTGTATTCGAGTCACCCTCCTTAAGAAACAATATTTTGGACTTTTGCCTCCAACTAATCTCCTCAAGTAAGACTGCCTTCTCCAAATCGGCTCTAAGAGAGGATTGCTCCCTTTTTTCCTCTTCGGATAAGGAATGAGAGTCTTCTTTTACATCTAAGACTTTCAGCTTGCACCACAGCTGCTGCTTCTTAACAGAAATATTGCCGAAATTTGACTCATTCCACTTCTTGAGGTCGGTTTTTAGCGCAGCCAGCTTCTTGGCAAGAATAAAACTGGGGGACCCTTGGAAAAAGTAATTTTCCCACCAAGATTTGACCAAATCTAAGAAACCATCCACCTTCAACCACATGTTCTCAAAACGAAAGGGAGTACTACCTCTTTTATGCCTCCCACTCTCCAAAAGAATAGGGAAGTGATCGGATAAGACTCTAGGAAGCCTTTTTTGGGAGAAGTGAGTGAAATGATCAACTAAAGCAGGAGAAAAAAGGAACCGATCAATTCTAGACGCCGAGGAGGAGTTAGACCAAGTGAAAAGACCACCCTCTAACGGGGAATCCATAAGCCCATGCATAGAAACAAAATCCGAAAAATCAAACATGCAGCGAGAGAATCTACCCTCCCCTAATCTCTCTGAGGGAAAGCGAATAACATTAAAATCTCCTCCCAAACACCAAGGCAAATCCCACCAACTATTCAAGCCAGCCAGCTCTTCCCACATAAAATGACGATTTCGGCTCAGATTTGGACCATAAATACCCGTGAAGGCCCACTCAAAATGATCGCTTACATTTTTGAATTTTCACGAGATCGAGAAATTCCCCACTGCCTCTTCTAACTTCTCCACCACCCTTCTATCCCACATGAGGAGAATACCACCAGAAGCACCCTCAGAGCCCAAATATAACCAATCTAAGAAAGGGCAGCTCCAAATGCTTCTAACTATACCTCTAGTAACCCATTCCATCTTAGTCTCTTGAAAACAGATAATATCAGCCTTCCAAGAACGTAAAAAATTACGAATCAAGAGACGCTTTTTTTTGTCATTCAAGCCTCTAACATTCCAAGATAAAATTTTCAAATTCATTGGAAAGCAATCATAGCCCTATCCTTCCCATAACTAGAGCGCCTAGAGGGCGTAGCACCATAATTAACAGAGCTGAATAAGCCCCTTAATTCCCTAATACCTTTCCTGCCTGAGCTTTTCTCGGAATTGTTTTTTTTCTCCTTAAAAGTCCTCTGCTGAATCTCAATTTCCACTGCCAACAGAAAATCCGCTGCTGGCTCCTCTAATCCTTTAAGTGAAGTCCCTAGAAAATCATGAAAGCCACTGAATTTGTCCTTGAACCATTCCGAGTAACTGCCCTTACCCAGAAACGTATCTTCTATCATGGGAACTGGCTGGTCAGAAATAATCGTGGCATCCGTCGGTAAAGAAAAAGCCAGAGGATCAATATTGAGAGGAGTTGAGGAATCCATGTGTTGGGTAGTTTTCTCGGGACCAGAAGACCAATCCTCCACAAAAACATTCATCTCATTAACTAACTCGGCATTAATTTCCTTAGATTCCGTAGAACTCCCCGGAACTATCGCTAAAGGGTTAGAGTCAACCTCTTTTACGATGTCCTCTCCCGGCGGCAAGGATATTTGAATCGGGACAGCCACTCTTTTCCCATTACGAAGTTCGAGAACCCATTGCTCCGAATTTCCCCATTTTCTGATTACCTCGTCTGTGTGTTGATGTATGATTTGTTGGATGCTACTTTGTAACTCCCCGTCATCGTCAGAGCTCATAGAAATCTCCGAGGAATAATCGGAAGAATCGGAAGCAGCTGAAGCTTCGTCGGAGACTGAAGTCACGCTGGCGGAGGCTTCGGAGGTGGCGGGGACAGAGGATTGCTGGTCGGAGGTCATCGGCAACTTGAGGGACGAAGAGAGCTCCACCTCTGAGCTCATTGGCAGCTGGCTGGTCGAAGAGAGCTCCACTTCGGAGTTCTCGTCGCGCAGGAAAGAAAAGAAAGATGAGGAAGGGAGCGAGGGAGTGACTTGCGAAACTGGAAGCTGAGACCGGGAAATGCTTTTGTTGGGTCGAAGGTGCTTGGGCTTCTAGATAAAGTTGTTGGGCTTTGGGTTAGGGGCACTGTTGGGCTTAGCGGTAAGAGAGATACCGGTATATGGGCAAGATCTAAGGTTGGAAGAGTGTTTAGGCTTAAATGTGGGTATCGGCTTAGGGTTATAGTTGGGTATGGGTTTCGGATTTGTGATGGGTTTGGGCTTTGGGCTTTGGGTTTCTAATATGGGTTGAGAGGACCGAGATATGGGTATCGGCTTAGAGTAAGGGTTGAGTATGGGTTTCGGATTTGAGGTGGGTTTGGGCTTTGGGCTTTGTGTTTCAAAAATGGACCGAGAGTCAGAAATGGGCGAGGCTGAAAATAAATGGCTGGTTGAGGGGGGTTTGGGCTTAAGGGTAATAGCTGGGCTTGCGGGAATATTGGGCTTAAGGGGTTGGTTGCTGGAGGAGCCTACCTCAGAAACCTTGGACCAGCTGACTTCCCACTTGCCACTAGGTCCACGCAACAGTCTAAATTGGAGGTCTACTGCTAACACTCCTTCAGTCCCATCCGAGGCAGCTATAGGAAGTTTCAGTCCAGTCACATCCTTCTCCTGCCCAAGGCAGCTGTTGCGTGAAACCATGTCCAGAGGAGCCTGTTTTGCAGAACCAAAATTCAAAAATGGGAAGTGTGGGTTAGCTAGAACGCCAGAGCCCTGGGCCACCTCCGCTGCCAACCTGCGATCGTTAGGATCACTCCGATGGTCAAGAGCCACCGCTGCAGCATAGGAGATATCAGCTCTCACTTCAGCCCCCGGTAAGTATAACGGAGACCTGTTAGATGCCGGAATCCCCGAAACTAAGACTTTCTTCAGATGCCACATAAAACCTCTCCATCCATGTCCCATTCTACCTTCGGGAATAACCAAGAACCCTTTCCGTCGGCCATGAAGCAACTCAGAAATCATCGGGTAATACCCATGCGCATTGGACCTTGATTGTAAGATGAACACTGTCTCACCTTCTCTAACCGTACGTGCAAAGTGATCATGAAGCTCAGAGAGAATGAATTGCTCCATGATGGACAATATTCTCTTAGCACATTCTTTACCCATGAACACTGATCGGAGAAAGTTTCTGCCTCTCTCAAAGATACGCAATAAGAAAAAGGACCCTCCTTCTTCAACAGAAAATTCGAAAGTTTTTGATTCAACAAAGCAGAAGAGCGAGCCACCCATGATAAAAGTAATAACTACTATAAAAACAATAATCTTTGCTAGATCCAGCACTAACTTAGAGCTCTACTGCAATACCAAACTCTACTACAAGCCTGTATTGGAAACTCTATATTTTCATTGGGTTAGAATGAAGATTTTGTTGCAAACGTATGATTGTGTGTAAAAGCTGGTTTTGTTATTTACTTTGAAGTATGGCTTTAGTCTATTAATGCATTACATTGTAAAATAATTTTGATTAATTGGGAAAGTGTTGCAAGTTATAGGAATTGTAATATTTATTACTAGTAATAAAGTGTGTTATAATGTAATAACTAAACTTATTCATTAGTTTGGTTGTGAGTTATAACATTAGAATGAAACTTAACATTTATTTTAAGAAATATCTTATTCATACAATTATATCTCTTCAAAATTTGTTATTTTTAAATTTAAGAGAGATATGTTTTATTTTTTATGATTTTTTATTTTTATAATTGTTAGATGTATATGGAAAGTTTGTTTATTTGGAAATATATTTAGTTTTGAAATTATTACACTTACTAAGGAATAGCCAATATAACCTTTTAAAGAGGAATAATTATTTCTCATTTTGAAGAATAGCTATTCATAAGGAATGACTATTCCTTTTAATAAAAATATAACCAAACTAAAGAATAATTAAATCATAGGAATAACTATTATATTACAGTGCCTATTACAGACTTCCAAACATGCCCTAAGTCTTATTAGGGCCCTACTAATCCTTTTCCCCTTTGAAAACCCTATTATCCCTCTTATTTTCTAGCCTATTCCCTACCAAAACCTAACCCTAAGCCCTCAAAACAGAGGTAATACCAGATCTGCTCCAACAGTTCTAAATCAGATTACCTTTTTCCCCCTTGTCCTACATCATGAGTTTTCATAGGGCATTGGTGATTTTAGATAGGAAATGTTGTAACAAAGTGGCAATGCATGATCTTGTGTGAAGCTGATCTTGTCACCTACTTTGAAGTTTTGAACTATGCTTTTAATATGTGACTAGTTAGTAACCCGTTCAATGCACAAGAAAGTTTAGCAAAATATAATTTTCCCTCTCCTTAAAATTTGTTTTAATATGAAATTTGATAATTATGACAGTTATTTTTTATAAGTATAATTATGGAATTTATTAATCGTCATTTATTACAATTGTGTTATATGAAAATATGTATTCTACAATTCAATGATTTTGTCTAAATATGAAATTTGATAATTATGGTAGTTAATAGCCATTTATTATAATTGTGTTATGAAACTATATATTCTATTCTTTAAAGAAAATATGATGAGGTAAGATTCTAATGGAGGGTGTGAATATAGAATAACAAATATATACACACACACATATATATATATATATATATATATATAAATGAAAGTATAAAATTGTTAGGCCTAAAAAATAAGCACAATATCAGAAGTTCAATGAAAAGTCAAAAGACTTTGGTTTTATATAGATTATAGTCTATATATATCAGGTAGAATAAATTGGGTAAATTTTCTATGCGCGCTTGAGGTGTTTAGGAGGATTTGTAGATCTAGGATTTAGAGTTGCAGGTGAAAGGGTTAGGGCTCAAAATTGGCTAATCAGTAATCACAATTGTAAATGCACACGGGGAATTACTAATCAAGAATTCAATCAATAGCAAGAAAATCATAAATCGATCATGATTCAAGTTGTGTATATCTAAGGGTGCTTATTTACATGTGAAGCAGGGGTTTACATTGGCTTTCTAAAATCTTAATCTAGACCCACTAAACTCATAGTTGAATCAACACATACTAGAAAATCATTATCTCACCAATTACACAAATAAAAAATCATGACATACAAAAATTAAAACAAAACAGAATATGAAAATAAGTGAAAGGAAAAGAATGAAAACTTTAATCCAACTAAGAAAAAGAAAAGATCATGAGATGGGATCTACTTGCCTTTGTATTATTATTATTATTTTTGTTGTTGATAAATTGGTATTTGGGAAGAGGGGATTTAAGTCTTAGACGTTTCTATTGGAAACACCACAAGGTGTGGGTTTAGCTACAAGGCTCTTGGCTACTTGTAGATTGGTTGATTCTTGATCTTATTGGCCCCTTACCACCTACAACACCAATTGAAATTGCTACTTGTAGATTGGTTGATTCTTGATCTTATTGGCCCCTTACCACCTACAACACCAATTGAAATTGAAAGGGATTTTGAGAACTTCTTTTTAAAACATAATGATCACAATTCAAAAGAAAAAAGACCTTTGAAAGGTTTTAGAGCAAGATTGAAAACAAATTATGTATAGAATGGACCAAACTTTTGAATTCCGTTTTGGATTGGCTAATAAAATGGAATATTTAGGTATCGGTGTACTATTTTGAGATTGCCAATATATATAGAAGTTTTATTGAAAAAAAAGAACATCGTTTTCACTACGATGAACACTCTGTACTTGAAGAAAATACATATAACTCAAGAAGTAAAACTACAAATTATAGAAAGTCAAAAATGGAAACACATTGCATAAAACTCAAGATACAAGCCAACTGAAAAAATTACCAAAAATTAGAGATTTTAAGAGATTTAAAGGTCTCATTATCTTCAAGGGTATGGATATTGCATTCTTGCCAAATTAACCACATTAGACAAGCTGGAACCATATTCCAAATAGTTGAAAGGTGTTTCCCCAACCAATTCCTCCATGCAAAAAGATGAGAAGCTACCATCTTCGACATCACCCTCTGGATACCAAACATCAGAAAAACTTCACTCCATCAAGCATGAGCAAACTTATAGTGGAGCAAAAGATGGCCCACAATTTCCCCATCACAACAACACAAGCTATACCAATTAACTAGGGGCAAACCTCTCTTAACAAGATTATCAATGGTCTGTTGTCCATAAAAAGAAAGACACCCTTTTAGGCGCCTTTACACACCAGATATTCTTCCAAGGAAAAATAAGTCCATACTTATAAGTCATGCCATCTAATTAACCCACATAAATTTATAAAAGATATCATTTAGAAAAACCATAAAAGTTCATAACATAATCAAACAAATGTAAAAAGTTCATAAAATCTCATAAAAGTTGGCTTCTTTATTAAAATATATATATAAGAAAGCTATAAGAAAAATTTTGGTCCAAAATGCATTTTTCGCTCAAAATGCTGGAATTTTGCTAGAATGACCGGTGCAAGTCGCTACTGGTTGGAATTTTGACCAAAATGGAATGTGGGGGTTTATTGCATTAGTTCATGTACAATATCAGAATATTTCAGTTGGAACTCAGAACATAATGGAGTTCAAAACATTTGAATGGACTCCTAGAGAGAGGGTTTAAAAGACTAATATCTCTCACTTAGAGTGTTGGTGTAAAGAGAAGTAATGAAAAAAATAATATTTTTTTTAAGGTAGTAGCCAACGCTTGGATTGAGTTATAAGGTGGGTAGTTAACTAGTTATAGGCCAACCTAGGGCTTTTTTTTGGGGGGTGGGGGGAGGGGTGTTCCTAAGTGTTCTAGAGCCTCTTAGATGATTGGACATGCCCCTACAAAGAGTTTGAAATCTTATTGGGTTTAAATATGCAGAGTTGAAAGTATGGTTTTTTAAGCACCAATTTAGGGAGCACGTATGCATCCTACGACATGTAGACAACCCAATTTCCCTAACTTCAAACAGTCATATCTCACGCATTTTAATCAAAATTGGGTCAAATATGTTTCCATTTTGAAGCCCTATATATCTACTTTCTAATGAAACAAGTCTCACTCAAAAATTTGTTATGGTTAAAAATATGAGCAAATGAGTGATCAAAGGTCATTTTCTAGCAACTATAGTCTTTTAGCATGAAAAAAATAAAATTGATATTAGTGTTTATGTGAAAATATTAATGTGACAGATTGTTACTGTCTAGTGTCTAGAATTTCTTCTCTTCTTTTTGTGTGGGGGTGTGGTTGTGGGTGGGGGGTTGGGGATGTTGACCTAGCTGTTGGTTCTAAATCTAGCCACTCATGGTCAGCTACATGTATGTTACTCAATCATGAACCTCTGAGTTCATTCTGTTTTGTGTACAAACTACAACGTGTAAAGAATCATCCAATTTCCCTGTTTGCTCTATGTGATTTTGGAAGCCAATGATTCTTTCTTTTGTGATTATTTTACCTTCCTCTCTGTTCACAGAAATTCATTTTTAACAAATACAATGCAGCTATCTAACTTTCAAGAGCTTAACCAGGCAATGAAAATTTTGAAAATTCAATGTAATATAGTGTATTTTAAGCCCATTCATATCAAGAGCCTTCGCCTTTTTTTTTTTTTTTTTTTTTTTTGTGGGGGGTGAAGGAAAATGTTAAACTTATATTGCATTGATGTGATCTGCTTCATTTCTGTTTTCTGATAATGGCTTTTGTTTTTAGATTCACAAAAATAGAGTACAATGCGGAAACTGTTTTAGGAACTTCTCTTGAAAAATTGATCATGAAACATCCTATTTTTAGAGAACATTCCAATTTTTGTTACCAGTTAAGGGAAAGAAATAATTGAATCTTCTCTAAGCTTTTGTACCAGGGAAAAAAAATACTCTCTTTTATATTAACTGATCTATGATCCTCTCTGGGGCTTTTGCAGTTCACAGAATCAGAAGTTGATGATTATGAGCCCGATGGGAAGATTAATCATGGCTTTTACTCCGAAGAAATGTACCCTGGTGAGGATGGCCAACTCTCGTGGTTTAATGCTGGTGTTCGAGTTGGCGTTGGGATTGGTCTTGGGATGTGTCTTGGCATTGGGATTGGTGTCGGACTTCTCATGCGTTCATATCAAGCCACAACTAGTAATTTTAGGAGGAGGTTTCTCTGATCCGGATCATTTCAAATGGAAATTTGTTATTCTGGTTTTAATAAAAGGGAGGAAGCCTTTTGAGATTTTAAACGAAATCTTCAAGGATTTCAAGATTGTGGATGAGGAAGAAAGAGACATTAATTAGTAGCATCAACCTGTTAAGTGTTAAGCATGAGCTTTTTTGTAGTTGAGATGGAATCTGTATAGGCTCTTTGTTGAGTAGTTTCTCTGTTTACATAAAGCACTGAGAGACGCTAATCTCACTTATTACATCTATGGCTGCATTCGGTGCCATGAATTTGTTGTCTCAGATGAAACATGAAGGTGGATGTGATGTCTGATGCTTCAGTCCCTTTGACCAGTACTGGGGTAAAATACAGCCTTCAGAGACAGGAACATACAACAGTTTTGATAAATATGCCAACAAAAATAAAAAATAAAGAAAGACTTGTTCAGCTGTCAGCATAAGCCTGTGAAGTATGACTTTGTTTCTATGAAGATGTATCTATATGCTCGTGTCATGTAGAAATTTTGGGTTGTTTTACGTATTTCTGGGAAGTCTAAAGTTATGATTATTATTATTTTTTTTTTGTAGGAAATGTTAGATTGTTCTCTTTGTTTGTAATCAAACTTTGATGGTTCTTACCATTCTATTCCATTCATTAGTTGTAATTAGCAGGTTATGTTTTGAAATAAGTAAAATGTTTCTATGGGTTTTAGCAATTTAGTTACTGTACTGAACAAACGCATATCTGGTTGGTTGGGATCTTTGATAATGATCTAATTTCTATGTTCTTGTAGGTAGGCCATTCATAGCCTGGAAACGTGGTTTTTTAAAATTGCCGTACCCTTTGGAGGGAAACAGTTTGCTGGAAAATCCTCTTCAAAAAACCGCTTTTGCTTTCTCATTCAATGCTTTCGGATGAAAGTGAAGGCAACTACGGCTCTTTTTATCTTTTGAAAGGCTTCCAAGGGCCAGCGTTGTCCCAAGTGGTTGACTATGGTTATTTAGGGCCGTTTGATAGAGCATTTCAAACATCAATTTTCAGTTTTTAAATAATATTATATATATTTCTACACATTACATTTCCACACTATTCTAAAACTCTCATTTCATGCGCATTCATCTTATTGATGGCACCTCAATTCAAATCAGAGCCTATGCTGGCCCCATTACATTTCCACATCATTACCAGTTGAGCCAAGAGCCTAGGCGAAGGATTGTTAACTACAGTATTATTCTCGATGGGATCAGTCCACCTATTAAATTACCCTTGCCACTTGCCAGACTGGATGCCTTCTCCTTCTCATGCCATAATTAGCTATGATTGATACCTTTTTATTTTTTATTTATATTTATTATTATTATTATTAATTTTTTTTAAGGTAAGTAAGGGAGAATGTCAAAGGTGTGGGGGGCAAGGGTCGGAGTTTAAATCTTCAGGAGAGAGTTTTACACATATATACATTTAGATTAAATTAGAGTCGAATTTTTATCTTGTAAAAAAAAATAATAATAAAAAAGGGGGCAAACGTTGAGGTTTGAACTACAAATAGACATAAAGTATCACAAAGAATGTCATTAATTATCACCGGTCAATTACTTGAACCCTAATTAACTATGATTGATTTTCCCTCAACAGATCATCCAAGATAACCTATTATTGGTTTGGTAATCAACATTGCAATTATATTAGAGGATAGTTACATCTCAACAACATGCTAATTGCGTAATGTTTTAGCAATACTCGAAAATGGAACGTATTGATTTAGCAAGACTTGAATTGAACTAATAATGAAAATACGGCATACAGCATGCTATTGCTTCCCCCATATGATACAAGTCATTCTATGATGTCCTTAGTCCTAACCTAACATAATCACTTCTCTATATAGTTTCTCTTTTTGATTGCTCTTGTTTTGTAAATTTCAAAACACCTGGTGAGAGATCCAAGTATTAAATAATGAAACTATTAAATTATTATTATTATATATTTTGACATTGAAACCATGCAATTTTAGGCTAGATCTCTCTATCATTTGTTGTCGTTAACTAGGAATATTTTGGGAGGTTGGGTGTGGGTATCCACAGACACTTTACACGGTGCTAGTGGCTTAGAATTTGAACGCTCCCAAAGTGCTGACCACAAACTAGTCTTCTAGGTCCCGGCCACAAATTTTGAGCAGGTATAAAGTGGTAATTGGATTGTTTCACCAAAAATCAGTGATGGTCTAATGTACAAAAGTGATGTAATTCAAATAAAATGTCCAAAAGTTGTAGCAAAGGCAAAACTCATGAAAGCGATATTTATTTAGCATATAAATGAAGGATAAAGTTTAGCTACAAAATTGATTGTAGTTTTAGGTTACAAACTCACTTAATATCTTTTTATTGGAGGTGAATTTTGACAAATCTACCATTGGATTATATCTTCTTCTTATATCCTCCATGTTTGCAAAATTTCAAGAAAATTAAAAATTAATAACTATGTCATCAATAAATTTTTAAATTGCAAGTTTTTGTAATTTAAAATTATGCATAAAATATAAGATTATAGATTATATAGTAAATAATATCCGATTGACACAAAAATTGACATGTATATTAAGAACGTAAAGAACATGTAATTCAATGGTTAGATTTTCAAAATATACAATAATATTTATTTTATTGAGTGAATTTATAGTATAAGGCTATAAACAATTTTGTAGCTAAACTTTGTCCATGAATGAACTTCATTAAACCACTCCAAGCCAAGCAAAAAGGTCAAATGAAAGACGACTAGGCTGGCTAGTGGCTACGATCTCTCTCTCACTATCTCACTTCCGAAGCGGGGGACACACACACACTCTAGAATTTGAACCTCTCTCCACTGTGACTCCAAGACCGCAGGAGAGACAGAGAGAGAGAGAGAGCAACCAAAAAAACGACCCCTCACCGGAAAAACCAAATGTCGTTTTACACTCTTACCCTCAGTAAATCCCCAAAATCCACAACCCTAAACCCCTAAACCAAAACAAACAAAGAAGAAGAAGAAGAAGAAGAAGAAGAAGAATGTTGAGCAGCAGCAGCAATCAAAACCAAAACCAAAGATCCTCTACAACAATGCTACACCGTAACACCACTACCCCTCTCCCCTTAGTAGTAACCCTAAACTGCATCGAAGACTGCGCTCTAGAACAAGACTCCTTGTCCGGCATCGCCGCCGTCGAACACGTCCCTCTCAGCCGCTTATCCGATGGAAAAATCGAGTCCGCCGCCGCCGTCGTCCTCCACTCCCTCGCCTACCTCCCACGCGCCGCCCAGCGCCGCCTCCGCCCTTACCAACTCATCCTTTGCCTTGGCTCCGCCGACCGCTCCGTCGACTCCACCCTCGCCGCCGACCTCGGTCTCCGCCTCCTCCACGTGGATGCCTCGAGAGCAGAGGAGATCGCCGATACGGTTATGGCTCTCTTCCTTGGGTTGTTGAGAAGGACTCATCTGCTCTCGCGGCATGCTCTCTCCGCCGCGGGTTGGCTCGGGTCGGTTCAGCCGCTTTGTAGAGGAATGCGACGGTGCCGTGGCTTGGTTTTGGGGATTATTGGTAGATCTGCTTCGGCTAGGTCTTTGGCTACGAGAAGCTTAGCCTTCAAAATCAGCGTGCTCTATTTTGATGTTCACGAGGTTTTTTTTTTTTTTTTTTTTTTTTTTTTTTTTTTTTCAAATTTCCTATTATTCACTTCTCTTTTTCACTGTGATTTGTCTATGATTTTTGTGAGAGTTGGATTTGAGCACATTGTTGCTTATTTTTTTGGATTTCATGATTAGCATTTGAGTACTGAAGTGATGTGTGGGTGAAAAAATGTGCTTCGCTTTGTTATGAGTGAGTACATTTTGTTCGAATCAAATTTATTTGCAGCTCAAAATGTGTTTATCTTTTATGTTTATAATCTAAGAATCAGTAAGGCATTTTTTTCCGAGTTGACTTTTTTTTTTTTTTACTGTATAAATGTGAATTGTTTATATTTTCTGTGAGTAGGATTTGAGTAATGATAGGAATGGGTGAATGCGCTGTGAATTTGATAGAAATCAGTACATTTTGTTCGTATCAAATTTATATTTGCAGCTTGAAATGTGCTTTATTTTGTATTTTTTATGAAGTAAGAATCAGATAGGCTTTTGTTTTTTTCGAGTTCAAATTGATGTATTTTTGGTTGCTAAAAATGTGCTTATTTTAGATGTTGAGGAGGTACAAATTTTGGATAGAACAACGTTGGGTTATAATTGGTTGAGTTTAAATGGCAAAGAAAACTAAAGAATGATTTACTCTACTGACTGTTGAGGTCTATGAAAAAACTTAGTTATAGTTCTTTAGGTGTTGTATCTCAAGCTATGCAGCACAACCATGCGGCTTATTGGGCAATGTGTTTCCTTGTGTATAGATATTGCTTCTAGAGTTGCAATGTTTGAATTAAATTTGGGGAACCTAATGTATAGCACCTGAAGAACTGTACCTGAGTTTTGACTTTTCTAAAATAAAGCGACTTGTTTGTATCACTTTGTGTACATGGTCCATTGTTGAAATTTGTCCTTGTCTACTTTGTTAAATGAATTGGATTTGTTCTGAAACATTTTCCTTACTATTTTCTCAGGGAAAAGGAAAATTAAGCACGTCTTCCAAAAATTTTCCTTCTGCTGCCCGCAGAATGGATACTCTTAATGATTTACTTGCTGCAAGTGACCTTATTTCACTTCACTGTGCTCTAACAAATGAAACAATTCAGATTATTAATGCAGAAACCTTGCAGCATATAAAGCCTGGTATTAAGGGATCCTTCTTTATAAAAAGCTTTGTGGTTCACTTTTGTCGTCTTCTTTTTATTAAAAAAAATGTGGATTTTGTTTTAATGCACAGGGGCATTTATTGTGAACACGGGTAGTAGTCAGCTATTGGATGATTGTGCAGTGAAGCAGCTTTTGATTGATGGCACCTTAGCTGGCTGTGCTCTGGATGGTGCTGAAGGGCCTCAATGGATGGAAGCCTGGGTATGTAACTAGTGTGCAGATGTGAATTTATACAGAGGCATGCACGCCCACACACACTCATGTGCATGCTTGCCTGACAATCTCAGCTTGTCTCCTGGGTCATCATTATGCTGAGAATAACTAAAATGCCTATAGTGTCCAGTCCAGTCCCACATTCCATGAGTGCATGTGCAATAGAAAGAGTAAGGTGTGCTGCTTCATCTCTTGCCTGATATAGGGGATGTTCATGCTCTTGGCAGGGAGACGAGTAAAATGCTATTACTATCCAGCCTAATAGAAATAGAGAGGGTTTGAGGAATGGCATAATGTAATAGACTAAAGCGTTGCATGCTGTATGCTCTATCTCCTATGGTCTGCTAATTTTGTGAGGCTTTATTTAAATATAGCATCCTCTGTGCACACATGATTTTCTTTTTTGGCTATTTCATCACTTGCTGAAGTTTATACCCTTGCCTGGCCCTAGTCTTGAATCACCCATGTCTTCATTAGTTCATTCAATGTTTCTCTGTTGAAGTGCAATTGTCTTGATCTCTATATCTGCATTTACTTCTTTAGCAAACCATGAAACTGTCTTTGAGCTGATAAGTGTCCCTTTAATCCCAACTAAGAAACCATGCAGTGCTAGGTGGTGCTGTTGCAAGGTCAAGGTTTTCAAACATTAAACTTACTTCTAAATGATATGAGATTTTTCATCCAAGAAAAATATTTGTAATAAAGAATTGATAATGCGAATAGGGTTACCTGCTTCAGGTTGGGTGTAGATTATTTTAGTAATACACAAATGCAGAAAGAAGAAATGGGAGGAAATCTGCTAAATTTTCTTATTGAAGTTTTTCATATGCTGTACAGCTGTAGACATTATTGAATATGGCTGCACATAGAACCACTAAGAATATAGTAGCTAATGTATCTTTTCATGCCTTGCCTCAGATAAAAGAGATGCCCAATGTATTGATTCTTCCACGAAGTGCTGACTATAGTGAAGAAGTATGGATGGAGATAAGGGAGAAAGCAATGTCTATCTTGCAGACATTCTTCATTGATGGGGTTGTTCCAAAGAATGCCATCTCTGATGAGGAAGAATTGGAAAGTGACATAGGTGATGAAAATGAACAATCTGATAAGCAAGACAAAGGAAGTGCTCTGCAGGGTTCAGTTGGTGAGCGATTGATAGATGATGTTCTTGCAAGTCCAGAAAGCTCCCAAAAAAAAGTTGGTGATAAATCTAAAGAGTCTCCTAGCCAGCACCAGGTTTCAGGTTTGTCACAAAGTACTGTTACTCGATCTGAAGGAAGGCGCAGCAGATCAGGTAAGAAGGCCAAGAAGAGGCATACACGTCAAAAATCCCAGCAAAAATCAGATGAACCCTCAGCAATAGAAAAGGAAAGTACCCTGCTTAGAGAAGACGATACCGCTATGAGTGGCACAGATCAAGCATTAAGTTCCAGTTCACGGTTTGCTTCCCCTGAAGACTCAAGAAGTAGGAAAACAACTATAGAATCAATGCAAGAATCGACTTCTGACCAGCTTTTAAAGTCAAGCAAGAAACTTAGTGGAAAGTCTGATGGTTTGTTGAAAGATGGGTATGTTGTAGCTTTATATGCTAGAGATCATCCTATTCTCCATGTTTCAAGGCAAAGAGTTAAAGGTGGTGGCTGGTTCCTAGATACAATGTCAAATGTAACAAAAAGAGATCCTGCAGCACAGTTCCTTGTTGTTTTCAGAAACAAGGTTTGTTAACTGGAACTTAACTCTTTATGCTGGGACTAAGTCCCTGCCTATTCTCAGTTAATGATAGGTATAGATTAAATTAGATATATTAACTGCAATCCTGATTAGCTGATATATCATTATATGGATGCCTCTTCTTCAGGATACAATTGGTTTGCGATCACTTGCTGCTGGTGGAAAATTATTGCAGGTATTATGAAACTCTTCTAGGTGGAGCGTGTGGTTCTGGAATTGTTATTGGAGCATTTAAAAGCCTTGCTTGTTAATATTTAATTTTTAATGCATCATGGATTCAAATTCCAAAATGAACCTCTTAGCTGTCAGTGGGATCTGTGTATCTGACAACATATACTATACTGCCTTCCTGACAATTTAAATGCACTTCTACTATCAAATTCTACTTATTTGGTAATTGAAGTAGTTTCTATTTTGACATGGCAGATCAATAGAAGAATGGAATTTGTTTTTGCTAGTCACAGCTTTGATGTTTGGGAGACTTGGATGTTGGAAGGTCCTTTGGAGGAATGTCGGCTGGTGAACTGTAGAAATCACTCGGTAAGTTCAGTTGTTGCTCCATATAATTGCATATGCTGTCAACTAGTTTGGCTGCTACTTCTTGACACACGCAAAAGCTACTGATATTTCTGTCCCCCAACATTCGATTGGACCCTTTTTATTTTTTAATTTTTTTAAATAATTAAAAGAAAAACTTTTTGAAATCACTCATGTGATAATGAGGCGTGACAACCTAAGAGGCATGGAAATGATATGACACGACAGTTCTTGAAACATTTAAACACAATGGAGTACACAACAATTAATTAGGGTAACTTACAATTTATCCCATTGTGGTTTGGCTATATCATAATTTAGTTCACAATCTTTCAAGTGTTACATTTGACCCCCTAAGGTTTGGATTAAAATGAAACTGTTTGGGTTCTGTCCAAATTAACAGATTTTGAATTTTATGGACCAACAATTACCCCATTATGGTTTGGTCTAATCTCACTTTAGTCCCACAAGTTTTTTGAATTTCTATATTATGACCTCTTAAAGTTTGGACTAAATTAAAATCATTAGGGTTCCATTTAAAGGACTACTAATGATTTCATTTGAATTCAAACCTTAGGGGGTCAAATGTAGCAACTAAAAGTTTATGAACAAAATTGTGACAATGTCAAATCACATGGAGGTAAATTGTAATTTTCCCAATAAACTAATATTGGTTATATATTTGTGGGCATATTTTTATGCTTATTTTAGGTTTTAGAAGCCATCAAAATGTTTAAAAACATATATAAAAGTAATTTAAAAGCAATCATTGAAAACAAAGAAGTATATTCATACCCATAACATGATTCTTAGAACACAAATAAACTACCACCTATATCAAAACTGAGAACAATAATTAAAAAAAATTATTGGTAGCAGTCAAATTTTCGGTAGTCATTAATAGCAATGGGTTTTTTATTATTATAATAAATGTTTCTTTGTTAAGGGGGTAGAACAATTGGCTTGGACTACCATATCTCATGAAACGGAGGTCACTAATTCAAATCTAGTATTGTACCCTCACTTGGGGCCAAAACATAGATGAGTTTTTAATCAGTAGTATTGGGTCGAGAGAGAAAACCTACAAAGAGCTTTGAGCTGTAGCTAAGCTAAGCAGGGAGAGTGTCAAATGGTTGAGTGAGAGTAGAGGTGTCAAATGGGCGGGTTTGGGGCGGGCATAATTGGGTTGGGTATATAAAACCCATTCATCCATTAAAACCCATTTAACTAATTGCTTCTAACTCAAACCCAACCCATCCCAACCCAATTATAACGGGTAAACCCCAACCCACCCAATTACCCAATTATCAAAATTACCAAAATGCCCATAAACACAGTAACAGCACAGCGACAGGAAAATAGAGGAATGTCCATTGTATGGTTGCCGAGAAAATTTAGAAAAATAAGGAAATGAATTTTGAAAATTGAATTCCAATTATTTACGAACTGAAAACCAACACAAAAAGCTTTCTCCTCCTCCTCCGAAAACCCCAAGCTCATCATCCACCCTAACCCGGCCCGGACCCGAATCTATGGCATTGCGTGTTAGGATAAGTACCTTGTTGACTCGCCGAAGAACATTTGGGGATGCCTTGACAAGTCCATGTTCATTGAGTCCGCCACGCGATACGTCCGCATGAAGCACGTGCACCACACTCTAACCTTGACCTCAAGCTCCTCCTCCGACGATCTCTCCATTTTGTTGAATTTTCCTCTGCTTCACCATTAATGGTAGATTGACGAGAGCTTCAAGGTTCAGATCTCGCAGCGGAGTCGCGAGCGGTTGCTGGAGCGAGAGCTTCCGATTTTGGCTTACGCCAATGCATTGGCTGGCGTAGTCGTCATCAATGAGATTCATCCCGATTAGGTTCTTCCCGTCAATCATCGAATCATTTCCAACTAGGGATGGCAATTTCTACCTGACCCGCGGGTCCTCGGCCTGGCCTGACCCGACCCTAATGGGTTGGATTTTACCCAGCCCGATAAGGAATAGGGTTGGGTTTGGGTTTTAAAAAAAAAAAACCCGAATCGGGTTTGGGTTTTTGTAAAAATCCGGCCCGAACCTGGACCCGACCTGACCTGGTTATATATAATTTTATAATTACAAAATATCCTCATATATATATATATAATGTTATAAACCCTAAAATTTTATTCCTCATCCTAATTTCATTTCAGCTCACACAGCCCGCCTCTCTCATCTCTATTCTCTCTAATCTCACTCACAAATCACAATCTCACTCTCTTACTCACAAATCACAATCTCACTCACTCTCAATCTCACCTTCGGCCAACTACCCAACCTCTCACCGTCGATCCAAGCCTTCGCTGCCGTCCCAAGCCTTCGCCGCCATCCCAAGCCTTCGCCGCCATCCCAAGCTCTGTTAGTGTCACCACTCTCCCTCAAGTGACCTTGCCAACAAGCACCTCAAGAGATCAAGCGCCTCTCCTCACGGACCTCACCTTGCCGGACCCTCCTCCACCTCACAAGGCTACAACTCACTCATCTTTCTCACCTTGTTGTGAACTCAAGATTTTGCATTGAAAATCGTTCATTTTGTTCAAAGAATCAAATTTGTGTTTTCTAGTTTAAGTGTTATTTTTGTTGAATAGGATCAGCTTGTTTGATTTGATTTTGTAGGGTCTATATGTTAATTCTTGTTTTTACTTTTGATGTGGGAAAATTTTGTAATGAAAAATAAGGGTTTCCGATTTGTTCATATCTGGATTTTCTTGAGTGTCCCTTACTATTTGGTTGTTGAGAAAATCAGTATCGGGCATTTTTTTTTTTGATTGGGCAACAGAATGGGCCCTGATCTGGTAGGGCTTAATGGGGCCTGCGAGGGCCGGTCTGGGCTGCAGGTCTTGGCCCGCTGGTCGGGTTCGGGTCCGGGTATGGAAAAACCCGGCCCGAACCTGACCCATTGCCATTCCTATTTCCAGCTTCGATTCCGTCTTGAATTTCTCTCAAGGTTTGGAAAATGCTTCCTTCGATGCTTTGAAGCCGCTAGAAATGGACTCTGGTGAGCTCTCTTTTAATGCTTTTGTTAAAGATATTCACGAAATTGGAATGTGTTTGGTTGCCGAGAAAGTTAGGGAAACAGAAATAAGAAAATTAGAGTCTAATTTTGTCTAAGGGCTGTTTTTTTTTTTTTTTTTTTTTTTTTTTTTTTTTTTAATAAATATGGGAAGGGCTGGGTTGAACTTGAGTATATATTTTTTGGATTAAATGGGGTTCAATGGGTTTTTAGTTAAAACCCAATAATTACCGGGTCTAATTGAGTTGATGTCCATTTAACATAACTAATAATTGGGTGGGTTTGGGTTCAATTAGAGTGGGTGGGTTTGGGCGGGCAAATGGGTTTGGACTTACTTTGCCATCCCTAAGTAAGAGGGATATAGAGAGAGAGAGAGAGAGCATATATGATTTGAGGGGTCATTAGCAACATGCATTGTGCATGTAATCAAAATCCATTTTTTACCTCTTAAAATTTTAGTGTTCACTGTGTCATGAGACAATGTCTCTAGGTTGCTTGATTGAGTCTGAAAAAAAAAAATTAAATTAAAAAAACTATTTTCTTTGTTAGACATGCACGCAGTCTTGTCCCCGGCATGTCCAAAACAGACATGCCAGGGTTTTTGTGGGTCCATTTTTACGTTAAAAACCAATTGGTGTCTTAAATCATCATGGAATAGATATCACAGGTTTCAATACTATCCTTTTAAAAACAAAAACAAAAAACCCAGATATGTAGGGATTCTTAAATTTTTACGTTCATGGTGTTGCAACCGTGACCGGGGCTTGTCACAAACCAGGTTTCTTGTTGGGTCCACATTCTTAGACTACGACATTATTTGGATGGGAGGGGTCTTAAAATTCACCCCACCCCCCAACCAACTTTGGTATGTTTCACACCCACCCATTGGGTTTTAATTCATAACCTTACCCTCCATCCTTCCTCATGGAGGAGCTCATTGGCAAAAGTTTGCCATCTTGTTTAAGACTTGATTGCTATAATTTGCAGGCAGACTGATCTGTTGTGATTGAGTGCTGTTCAAATTCAAAGAATGCATAATATCTAGCTATAAATTACAATGCCATGTATTGCTGTTATCTGTCATTCTTAGTCTTTCTGATACATGTATATCTGTATGCGTGAGTCAGTTTTTAACGTTGCTATAACTAGCTGCTCTTAGGCTCATCCAATTTTTCTTTTTTGCGTGTTACTTGTATGAAAGTGTTTTTATTTTTGCAAAATGTAGGCTGTTTTGGATGTGCGCATTGAAGTTTTAGCAGCTATGGGGGAAGATGATGGGGTTACTCGCTGGCTTGATTAAATTCTGAGAGTTAAGAATGCTAACTTTTTCCTGCCCATGAGGTTTGTATTAGTTTATTACAGTTTTAAAGTTGTAAATCATTCTTTCCTTTTTTTTTTTTTTTTTGGTTCTCTCTCTCTCTCTCTCTCTCTCTCTCTCTCTCTCCCCCCTTTTTGATTTTTGAGATATTATGAGCCATGTATTGCCTTCTGTTTTCTGGGTTATTCGGCCTCGTATGAAATGAATGTACTTTGTAATATACAAGAGATATTCGGTTTGAACATATGAGAGTTATTCTGTGGGAATGTCTTCTTTTATTCACTTATATCATTAGACTTGTGATGTTGCAACTAAAAACCTCTCAATTCTTTCCTAGATACTTGTAGAAGTGCTCTTTCCATGACATGATTCATATAAAAAGCATATTCCTCTATAACGCTTTAATTAAGTGGACAAAAAAAAGGCAGTCTATTATTGCTTTCTTTCTTTCTTTCTATGAGCTTAAGTTTCAGGCACACTGGATTCTGGAATTCCCCCATCCCTTCACCAATTTTAGATCAAATCAAAATGACATCTCATTTGCATTGGGGCATTCTGAGAGGAAAGGAAGGAAAAGTGAAACCAGTCATTCCTTTGTTTGGCTGAGATAAAAAGAATTGATTCTTTTCCATTTTCTCATTTGTTTTATGTGGATTGTTTCATTTCCCTCATTGAGAGCAAATTATATTCTTACCCCTATTTTATAGGAATATAAAAAAGAAAGAATATAATTATAGTAGTAATAAATTATATGTTGCTTTAGTAGAAAAGAAACAAAACGTAGAGTATTGAGAAGGCAATCTAGTGCATTTATCTGAGCATGAGACATGAACTGTGGTCCATAAATTAGCAAACTGAAGGGTCTCTCGGCACCAAGAAATTAAAAATACACTGTACATAGCCTACAGTTCAACTAGTTATGGTCCCATTCCCACTGGCCATCCTTTAGGATCAGGCAATGTGTCATGTAAACCGATTTATTTAACTTGTTTCAAGTAAATTTTTGTTCCGGGTTACCTCACAATCTATTCCACCACGTTCATTTTTACAACTATTCTATGTGGCAAGCTGTGATTTACTACTTTTCTTCACTCCTCACAATTAGCCATATTAGATAGTTGTGAAAATGAACAAGCAAAATGAATTGCTTGTGATTCTAGAATTTTTCAATTCAAAGGCCAGATTATTTCAGAGAAAACAAATATAGCACAAGAACATTATCTATGCTGTGAAAATATTAGGTGACAAAATCAAATCGAGTTATTTTATAAGACAGACTGCAATGTTATTTATTATTTTCACATTGGTTTACTATTTTTTTCTCCATTACTTATATTCAGTAACATTGGATTCTTGAATTTTTCAAATCAAAGGCCAGAGCTATAGACACTGGTTACTTCAGAGAAGGAAAAAAAAAAAAAAAAAATTCATACACTCACTCATTGATCTCATTCTCTCTCACCATAGCACAAAAACATTATCTAATCTTTGACAAAATCAGTATTATCAGACTTTTCCATGTCCGCTCCTATTTTTGTTTTTTATAACCCACTGTTTTTTTATAGGTAAAAAGAGTCAAAAGGTGCCTTTTCTTATAATAGAAAATTAAAAACAAACCTATAGCTTTATAAATTATCTCTTTTGAGAATGACAGGTACATTGCTCTGCAACCTTACAAGAAGACACCGAATAAATCGTGCAGTGGGAAAGTTGTAGGCTTCTAGCACCTTCGTGGCTTTCAGTTATTTGTCTTTTAAGATCTTGCCCGTTTGGTTGGGTATCCGAATATTTAAAACAAAGTAGTAGTATTTTTCATATAAAGTGTTAACAGCAAATTTAATTTCAACATAGCCAATAAAAAATGCACTAATCAAGAACATGTGGTCTACACATATAAACCGTGTTTTGACTGACACCACCTCTTTAACATGTTAATAATGTGATTGGGCAATATACTACCAACAAAATCAATATAGGTAAACATATCTAACCTGCAAAAAGTTTTTATTTCTTTTTAAACCAAAAAAAAGAAAAAAGAAAAAAAGAAAAAAAATTGAGTGAGAGAGTGAGATCAAACTTGTAAGTTGTAAGTAAAGCATTAGCATTGGGGAATGCTAATGCCAAATATAAGGGAAATTTGGCATTTTAAGTCTCAAAATGCTCTGCATTAGGGAATGCTAAACCCAAGTATTGCAATTTTTTTTGCAATACTTGGGCTAAACTAAATATTAATTTTTTATTCCATCAGTTCTCTCTCCTTCAGTCCTCTCTCCCTCTCACTCCCACTCTATCTCTCCGTCTCCTACTCCGTGCAAAGTCCCTCTTTCTCTCATCTCACATCTCTCTTCCTCGTTCAAGGCTTGCACCGGAGTTGGGTTGGGTTCGTGGTTTGATCTGGGCATAGTGGTGGGTTGGGATCGATTGATGGGTTCGTCGGAGTGGGTTTGCGAAGTGGTGGGTTCGTTGGAGTGGGTTTGAGGAATGGGTTTTCTGGGTTTCAGGGATGGGTGTGGTGGGATGCAATCAAATCGGATTGAGTTTGAACAAGAAAAAATGGAGGGGACGACGAAGTTAGAGGGGACTTCAAACGACGCCTTGTGGTTCATGCTTGGTCGGTGAGGTCTTGGTTGTGCTTGGTCAGCGAGGTCTGGGTTTTGCGTTTTTTTTAGTGTGGGTCACAGAGTGGGTTTTTTTTTTTTTTTTTTTTAATATGGGTTTTTGTTCCGGTGGGATTTTGATGGGCAGTGAGCAGTGGGCATGGTGGAGGCGTGGTGGTGGTGACTGGGCAGTGAAGGCTTGGTGATAGAGGTTGAGGGGAGGAGAAAATTGGAAAAAAAAATTTTATTGTGTAGATATATTATTTTAATGAGTAGAATAGGAAAATAAAAGTTTGGGATGCTGGAGTTATTGTAAAATGACATGGTATAATGATAAAGTGGCTTTTGGAATGGTAAAATAGAATAGAATTGGAATTTCGGGATGCTAATGCTTAGTAGCAATAAATGCGAGAATATTTACTTCCATAATCTCATAGTTTCATTTTTATTTAATTTGAAATAACTCAGGATTTAATCCCATAAAGCTGATAAACCTTTTGCCTGTAAATGCAATATTCAATGGTATGAATTACATCTCGATGATATCGAATCAGATCAATATTATGAATAACAATATCTGAGCTGTCAAATTAATTGATTCATCGTCGAGAATTAAATAGTATAACATAGGAAGATCCTTTATCCATACCGAATTGCAATTCGGACTATGAATTCGATCAATAATTATTTTACGTTATTTATCATTCTATTCCACTCTTTAGTTTCTATAAAGTACACCCCCCTTAATCATCTGATGAGATATCATATGACCTCCTTTACACTTACTTACATTGGTTATAAAAAAAACCCAATAAAATAAACAATAGAAGCAAAATGTAAAAAGGTAAGTTCGAACCTCCCTTTAATCTTTAATGATCTAATCTTCTTGGAAAACAAAGAAGTATAAGTATAATATATAATAAGGAAAGCCGGGTTATAAAAAATATAGTATTCCATCAAAATCAATATAAATTGATCCGAAATTTGATTCAAATCTAATATAACACCTGTGGGTACATAATAAATGTATTGAATCAATTCTTTTTAATGAATAGATCCGATCGCAACTTCGAATATGGAATTCAAAGGGATCAAATATGAAATGACACTCTGAATCATAGAACTATAATGAAATATACGATCAACCAACATTTATCAAATTTGAAAAAGAGCCAGAAGAAAGGGTTCGATCCTCGTAGTTTTATTTCTTGAACCAAGAGATCCATGAATTGGGATCCTAATGCATATAGATACAAATGGTCCAATGGGAGCAAGAATTTCTAGGAACATTTGGAACATTTCATTTCTGAACAGAAGAGTCGTGTTCATTTTCAAGTAGTGTTCAATCGATTACATATTAATCAATATTCGATTGATTGGTCTGAGGTTATCGACAAAAAAGATTTGTCTAAGTCACTTCCTTTCTTTTTGTCCAAGTTACTTCTTTTTTTGTCCAAGTTTCTTCTCTTTTTGTCTAACTCACTTCCTTTTTTCTTTGTGAGTTTTGGGAATATCTCCATTCATCGGTTTGAGATCCACATCTATGAATTGAAAGGTCCTTTTTATTTTTATTCCATTTACTTTACTGGGAAAAAAAAAAGAATAAAATAATTAAGAAATGACACTCGGATTCTATTCTATTCTGTATGATAGGAATAGAAATTCCCTTCATTATGATTGTTCTTGAAACAACAACAATCATTAATCAATTTTTTTTTTTCAAATCAAATAAATCATTTTTTCCTATGATTCATGGGAACAAAAACGAAAGACCCAACCCGGTTAGGACCGGGGGACAGCCTAGTATCCATCGTTTACGGCTAAGACTACTGGGGTATCTAATCCCATTCGCTCCCCTATCTTTCGTTTCTCAGTGTCAGTGTCGGTCCAGCAAAGTGCTTTTGCCGTTGGTGTTCATCCTTTCATTGAGTCCTCCTAAATTGCATTGATTTATCCTAAGGATTTCATTTCAATTGGAATTTGGTTATTCACCATGTCTCCCCGCTAAGCATCCATGGCTGAATGGTTAAAGCATACTACTATGAAATAATTAAAACCTCGAGCTCGAGGGCGTAGTTATTTGATAAAAAGACCTGTTTTTCATATAACTATTGGATTAAAAGATATATCTGTAAAGGAAGTATAAAAAAGGAAGTATAAAGGAGCCAAATACGCCATATTATACTTCAAAGGCAACGTATGGAGAAATAAAAATAAGTACACGGATATGACGTGTCATGATATATATAGTATTGGGAGATTATGGGACAAAAAATAAATCCACTTGGTTTCAGACTTGGTGCAACCCAAGGTCATCATTCTCTTTGGTTTGCACAACCACAAAATTATCCATGGTACATGATGCATATTCTTATTTTGATTTCAGATTTATAAGGGTTCAGTAATATCAGCGATAGGATATGCATCCTAATCAATGCGTATAGCTCTGGTCGTTGAGACTATAAAGCCTCCCAAAATCTGTTCTGAAAATTTGTAAATTATATTATTTTTTATTCAAATAAATTTCTCTCTCGATAAAATTGATTTAGAAGAGATTAAGGAATGTGACTGTGCTTCGCGTGCAAGATTAATTTTAGTTAAGATTTTTTTCTTTTATTTGAGAGTTCAACCTTTTTAATAGACCATTAATGTAGTTAGTTCAACCTTTTTTAAGGGTCCACTAGTATGGACTTATGAGTTAAGACCAATTTAAGTAATAATTTTTCAACTTACACATGATTTGAAACATGAAATATAAGTTTTGTAAAGTCAAGAGTCTTAGCTCAATTGGTATTTTATGGTTTTTTGTATAGAGACGTTCATGATTTAAATTCTCCCCTCTCTCTCCTCTATTATAATCATTGAATTATTAAAATAAATAAATAAATAAATAATTTCAATAAAAGATGATAATCAAATCTCCATCTAAATGTACTTTGTAAGGACCTGCTCTGAGTCCTAGGCCCAAAGGAAGGATGGACTTAGACCCAAGAAGCCCAAAACAATAAATTTGTAGAGAATGTGTTGAAGAAAGGGGCTTTAGTGAATTAGTCAATCAACAAGTAGATCCTGATGGTAAGAGAAAGAAAATGAACAAGTTTAAACTTGAAAAATAGTCCTCAGCCAAGTCCGAGGAGATTGATTCTCTTCTACTAATATTCAAGTTACGTTACAAGTTCTATTCTAGAGAGCTACAGTGTTTTTCTTTCTTTTTTCTCATCCTCTCTTCATGGAGGGTCTCTTACATTATATAGCTCCCTTTAGATCATCTTGATCCTACACTTGTTGACCATTTGAGCCCTCACTTGAGTGCCTGTCTTATCAGACACCCTCTTTGGTCTTCTGTGAGTTGTGATAGCTAAGGCAACATTGTTTAGGAGTCTTCTCTACATAAATGCGGCCAAAAAAGTAGCTACAGTGCATTTAATGTGGTGGTAGCAGCTTTCCACTAGATATTATTGGGTTTTCTTCATCCTTATGCGTTTATGATGCATGTCCTTATCACTGGAGCTTCTTGGAAGGTTGCCTTGATTGTTGGAATACATATCTAAGCTGTACTTATCATATTCAAGGAGATGTTCCTCCTCGGACCACCTTCCCATTTGTGCCTTGCTCATTAAGTCCCAGATTTGAACCATTCATTATCTTTCGTTTGTCCTTAGACTTCTCACGCTCTCAACCAAAGCCCTAGGCCCAATATATGATTTGGGCCCTTAGCCCTATAATAGCTCCTTAAAACTCTGGTTTTTTCCTCTTATCCGAGAAAAAAAACTGGGGTTTTGAATTTTTAAGAGTTAATTCTACTTGATCCTTTGACTTACACTTGTGGGAGTGTCATTTCACGTGCCCCACAATCACCATTGACACTTCGAAGCCTGTGAGGCGCCATTAAATGCTCCAAGTGGTGCTTTGTTCCCCAGATCTAATAGTGAGGTATAGATCCAATGGTTGATCTCTCTTGGGGAATTTTGAGCGGGATAACTCCCACTCATTTTTCACCCACTATATAAAGCCTCGAAGGAAATCATTTCCCCCTCATTTTACAAATTTTCAAGTTCTCCATAAACCTCAAGTGCTCCAACTCACTAAGCTCTCTACACTCCTAAGTTTCCCTAATTCTTTCCTTAAGAAATTTCCAAAAGATTTCTCTAAAGGTTCAGGATTTAACACACTCACTTGCTTTCATAAGTATCTATCTCTGCAAACTCTCCTTTTCTCCTCAGCCAACCTCCTCGGCCTTCTTTCTTTTTTAGAAAACTTCATTCGCGTCATTTGTGTTTGCTGTAGATGGGTAGGTTCAAGAACTTAGTGGACTCTCCAGCCAGTATGGAGGGTTTTAGGGCCAAATGCCATATCCCATAGGGAGTAGTCCTAGAATACTGTTCCTTGGACTTGGTACTCACAGATAGACAAGAGAGTGAAGTCGTTATTCCAATGATCACCTTTATAGAGGGAGGAATGACGCTTCCCATGGGTAGGATAACTAGAGACTACCTGCGCAACCACAGGTTATGCCCCCATCAGTGCACTCCCAACTTGTTTAGGGTCTTAGGGAGTGTAGATGCTCTAAACGATTAGATGAACTTAGGACTCACATGGCATGACGTCGCTCATATGTACGAGTGCCATTCCCTTGCCAGCATGGGGTATTATCTCAAGTCCCAATCCAATGTTGTTAGGTTGATATCCTGTCTCCCTAAGTCCAACAAGGGCTTGAAGGATGACTATCTGATCATTTCGGGGGAGTGGCATGACAGTCGTCACTGTCCAGTTTGGGTGGGAAAATCAGGTAGGGTACCCTAGGATTAGGTCTTTTGGTGGGGACTTTAGCTTTTTTTAGTTTTCCTTTCCCTTTTTTTTTTGGTTAAACTTTGCCTTAACATTTTGTCTTCTCAGACAATAGCTTTTATTGATCTAACGCAATTTCCTCCTTGGATATTTTTTCTAATAAAGACCACATCGCTCCGAAACTCAATTTGGTCAACGTCCCAAGCCTCAACAAGCTGCTAAGATCTGAGATATTCATAAGCGAAGAGAGACAGTTACGGGCCGCTCATCTAATTTTGGATTACAAGCCTTTGTCTCACATATTTCAGGGCGCAGGCTAAGTAATAAGGGCTGGTGACCCTAGATTAGCACGCATAGATGTCTCTAAGCCAGGGTTTTTGGCTCAGAGAGACCTTCCGCTGGTTAAGCTGCCCATTCAACGCGTGCCCCAAGAGGTAGCCGTTCTGAGAGAGGAGACAACTTCTACACAATTATCCCTCGTGGATGAGATCGACCAATTCTATCTCGAAAAGGAAGAAGGAGCCCTAGAAAGGCCCGTGGAGCTCTCGGATTCCGAAACCGAGTTCGACATATTTTCAGCAGCTTATCCTCCAAAGTTAATTGTTGCCCGAGTTAACACCAGCTCAGAGGAAGAAGAAGAAGGCATGGACTTGAAGCAAAGGACTGGCTTAAAGGGTCTACTGGCCAACAGGAACAAGGGGTCAACTTCAAAAGAGGCCCCCAAGACCCAAGTTCCTCCCAGTCTTCCTCCTTCCCCTCTGCCTTCTACTAACCTTGGACTACATGCCAATTCGAATTTGAAGAAGAAAAGGCCACTGCAAGATCAAGAGGAAGGTGAGGTGGCCCTTCAAAAGGGAACTAAACAACAGAGGACCACCAAGGATCCTAAGGACAAGAGGGCCACCTTTGTGGAGAGCCGAGAAGACGCGGAAGTGTGTCGACAGCAATGCACTTGGGCTCCTCGGATAGAGCTGGAGGAAGCTGCCATTTCATGGGATGATTCCATCTGGGAGTCCCAAAGAGGGCAGATGGCCTACCTCGCTGAAGCCCTAGAGTAGCCTCTTATCCTCCCTGGGATATAGAGGCTCTTAAGCGCATGAAACAGCCTAATCTCTTCATGTCTCTGAAGAGAGACCTTTGCTATTTTTATACAGGTCACCCAGTAAATTTTTATGGTCAAGAAGTGGATTCAAAATGCTCATAATGAAGTTAGAGCTGAGGCCCACTCCTGTCTTGAGGTTAAGAAGGCTCTCGGAGCCCTTAAGCAAGAAAAACTAAAACTGTTCGAGAAGCTGAAGGAAGTGGACAAGGCTCACCCGAGTGCCGAGGCGAGTTTAAAGACTATGGAGAGGCAGGTTGAGGATTAGTGCCAAAAAATGCACTTAACCGAGATAGACCTGGCCATCGAAAGACAAGTTATTTCGGATCTCAAGGCGGAGCTGCAGAAAGCCAAGGATATAGCTCAAGTGGCTAGGGAAGCTGCTAAGACAGCAGTGAGGGCATCCTATGAGTGCGGGGTGCATGACACGGAGACCCGGCTGGCAGAAGAGGTGGCCATAGTGTGTAGAGACTACTACACCGAGTCATGGGCAGTAGCACTTGACTATGAGGGAGTCCTTGCAAACTCCGAACTGAAGAGGTTCAAAAACATCTTCTTCCTAGAGGATATTTGAGAAATTCTAGATACAGTCCCTCCTCTCGAGTAGCTCCCTACCACCCAAACCCCCCTTCCTGATGCTGAAGTTTCTAAAGGGGCTGGAATGGGTAAGGAGGCTCAACCACTAATGAAGGCCAACCCCTTCGAGGATGCACTCACCATTAGGGATGTGGTCTCCCAGGCCAAGGATTCAGGGCTTAAGTCTCAAGCTGAGGACTCTCAATCTGAGAAAGTTGATCCTAAGAAGGACCCTCCACAGGAAAAGGCCCGAACATAGGATTTTCTTTTGTGGTTTTCTTTATGTATAACTTTTTGTAGTGGGGTTCTGCCATCAAACATAATGTACTCCCTATCTTGTTCAATGAAATTATCTTTCTTTTCATTCTGTGTGCCTTTACTTTATATGCCTTCAAGCTTATTACTATTGCAAACAGTATTGAACCGCCGCAATCAAAACTAACAATAACACCTTGCAATCAATCTAAGTAGTTTGACCAAACATTAGCAATAAAGTAGTATATCACGCATTTGTAGTGAGAATTGAACCTCCTGCAATGAAGGCTGAATAAATAACTAACGACCTTAATTGAGGACCTAAAGAGATATTCTTCATTCTGCCCAACACGTGGATAAATAATTAAGGACCTTAACTTACTCAAAGCTAAAAATCCGAGGAGTTGGTCATAACCTTTGGTCTGTTTTGACATTTAGTAAAAAACAAAAAAATATCATAGAATGTTAATTTTCCCAAAGTATGTGGTCCGAGGAACCATGCATAATCGAGATTCTATTTAATCACTTATAAAGATGTCATAAAATGTTAATTTCCCCAAAGCATCTGGTCCGAGGACTCAGGCATGACTAAGGTTATGTTTAATCACTTATAAAGATGTCATAGAGTGTTAATTTCCCCAAAACATCTGATCTGAGAACTCAGGCATGACTAAGGTTCTGTTTAATCACTTATAAAGATGATAACGAGAAGTATGATGCATATGCACAATAGATAAGCGTATGTCAATGGAAAGTTTTCATTAATAATAATACATTTTCAGGTTGTTTACATTCTAGGGGCGTGGTATTACATGTTCATCTAAGTCTTCGAGAAAATATGCTCCTATACTAGCCACCAAGGTGATGTGATATGGCCTCTCTTAGTTGGGCCCCAGCTTTCCCCATGCTGCGTTCTTTGCTGTACTTAGAACCTTTCTCAACACCAAGTATCCAGGTGCTCACGGTCTTAGCTTCACATTGGCATCATAACTTTGCTTGAGCTTATGCTAGTAATATACCAGTTGGATCATTGCATTTTATTTTTGCTCCTTAATTAAGTTTAGGCTCTTCCCCAATAGCTTGTCATTGTTGTTCGGAGTGAAAGAACTCGTCCTCAGCGTTGGGAATCTAGTCTCTAAGGGGATAACGGCCTCGGCACCATATGTCATGGAGAATGGTGTCTCTCCTATTGACCTGCGAGGCGTAGTCCAATACGTCGAAAGGATGTGTGGCAACTCTTCCACCCATCTCCTTTTCGCGTCATCCAACCTTTTTTTGAGTCCATTCACTATGACTTTGTTAATAGTTTTGGCTTGTTCGTTCCCCTGGGGATAAGCTAGGATGGAATACCTATTCGTTATTCCCAGTTCACAATAGTATCTCCTGAAGGATTTGCTATCGAACTAAAGGCCGTTGTCCGAGGTGAGGGTATGAGGGACCCTGAAACGTGTGATGATGTTTTTCCAAACAAATTTCTTGGCATCCACGACTCAAAAGTTTGCCAAAGGCTCTGCTTCAACCCATTTGGTGAAGTAGTTCGTGCCAACTAGCAAGTATCTCTTATTTCCTGTTGCTTTGGGGAAAGGCCTTACAATGTCTATGCCCCATTGGGCGAAGGGCCAAGGTCTGGCCAGAGGATTAAGGACTCCTCCTAGTTGATGGATGTTCGGTGCATATCTCTGGCATTGGTCACACTTTTTTACATACTCTTGAGCTTCTTTTTGCACGTTTGGCCACCAGTAGCCTTGAGTGATGGCTCGAAGAGATAAAGATCTGCCTCCTGTGTGGCTTCCACAAATTCCTTCATGTAACTCTTCGAGGAGTAGTTCTGACGCCTCATGGTGTATGCAGAGTAGATATGGTCCAAAAAAGAAGCACTTGTACAATTTCTGGTCCTCGGATAGCTAGAATCAAGGAGCCTTTCTCCGTATCTTGTTAGCCTCTAATTTCTCCTCGGGCAAGATATCCTCCTTAAGGAATAGAACTATAGGGTCCATCCAGCTTGGTCCTACCCTGCTTGATAGATTGGACCGTATCTCTTCTCATCACAGTAGGCTTGCACAGGTCCTCAACAAGTATAACCCGAGGCAAACTTTGCGCTGAGGAGGTTGCCAGTGTGGCAAGGGAATCGGTATGTGTGTTTCCACTTCTAGGGATATCTAATAGGTTGAAAGATTCGAACTCTGACTGCAAATGTCTAACCTGACTCAAGTACCCCTGCATTCTTTCATCTCTTGCTTCAAACTCTCCCTTTACTTGGCCAACAACCAATCTCGAGTTCGAGAACATCTCTACTGCCTTGCCACCCATTCTTTGAACCATGGCCATCCCCATCAGCAGAGCCTCATATTCAGCTTCGTTGTTCATGACCAAGAAGTCCAGTCTTAATGATTTCTCAATGGTAATCATTTCAGGGGATACTAGGACTATTCCCACTTCGGATCCCTTCTAATTTGCCGCACTATCAACATATACTTTCCAGGATAAGGGGCCTTGCTGGGAGATCATGCCAACCAATTTTCCATCCATGCCGTCCTTCTCTACTTATACTTCCAATAAGGATTCAGCAAATTTAGCTACCAGATCCGTGAGGACTTGACTCCTAACAAAGGTACGAGGCATGTATTTAATGTCAAAAGCCCCTAGGATTGTGGCCCATTTAGCAACCTTCCCCATATAATCAGCACTTCGAAGTAGAGCTCTGAGCGGAAGCTAAGTTAGGACAATGACTGTGTGCACCTGGAAGTAATGGAGGAGTTTACGTGTAGCATGTACTACCGCAAAAATAGCTTTCTCCAGTGGCAGATAACAGACCTCGGCCTTTTGTAATGACTTTCTCACATAATAAACTGGCCTTTGTATGCCGCCATGAACTCGTATCAAGACCAGGCTTACAGTGTGAGGGGCTACAACAATATAAGTAAACAGGACTTCATCCATCTCAAGTCTGGACATGATAGGTGGCCGAGAGAGGTATTCCTTAAGCTGCTTGAAGGCCAGAGCACATTCCTCCATCCACTCGAATCCCTTCCACTTATTCATCAACTAGAAGAAGGGTCTGCACCTATATGCTGACCGAGAGATAAACCGGTTCAGGGTAACAGTCATCTCGATCAGTTTCTGGACTTCCTTAGGATTTTGAGGTGGTTGTAAACTGTTAATGGCTGCGATGGGTAACCATGTAGCCTAGAAATTTGCCTGATCCCACACCAAAGGAGCACTTGGATGCATTAAGGCACAGCTTGTACTTCCTCAGAATTTCAAAAATGTTCCCGAGATCTCCCACATGCTCGGATACTACCTTACTTTTCACCACCATGTCGTCTATATAGACCTCAATACTCTTGTCCAACTATGGTTCAAACATCCTAGTCATCATCCTTTGATAAGTAGACCCTGCATTTTTCAAATAAAAGGGCATCAGTTTGTAGTTACCAGTGGGAGTGACGAAAGCCATTTTTTCCTAATCAACCAAGGCTAGTGGTATCTAGTAGTACCCTTGAAAGGCATTTAAGAAGCTCACCAGCTGGTCAATTCTAGGCATAAGGAAGGGATCTTTTGGGCAAGCCTTATTTAGATCTATGAAGTCTACACACACTCGCCATTTCCCACTCTTTTTCTTTACCACCACAATATTGGCTAGCCACTCAAGGTAGAAAACCTCCTTGATAGCCCCTGCCTGTTTAAACTTCCTCACCTCTTCTTTGATAGCATCGGAGTGACTTTGGATGAGCACCGATGTGGTTGCCTTTTGGGGGTGACTAATGGATCAACATTTAAATGATGGCAGATGAAGCTTAGATCCACCCCCGGGGCCTCGCAAGCGCTTCATGCGAACACATCAACATTTCTCCTGAGAAACTTTATCAGCTCTTCCTTCTCTGGAGGAGGCAACTGAACCCCATTCTGAAAGAACTTCTATGGATCATCATCGACAGCAATCGTTTCTAGATCTTCACATTTTGCCTCCTCGGCTAGTCCACTGATAGGCGAATCCGAGGCTTTTAATTGCTATAAGCCCCTGGCGTTGAAGGCCAAGGACTCCGCTTCAGGCTGATGCAAGATGGCGGCTACCAAGCACAGCCTAGCCATTGACTGATTCCCGACAATCTCTTCGGTATGGTCCCTAAATGGATATTTCACTTTTTGGTGTAAAGTAGAAGAGACGACTCCTAAGGCATGAAGCCAAGGCCTGGCCACAATGGCCGTGTAGGGCGAATAAGCATCCACCACGATGAAGTCCATCTCCACTACTTCTGAACCAGCTTGCACGGGTAGCCTAATTTGGCCCCTCGGGATGATGACCTTCCCATCAAAACTCACCAAGGGTGAATCGTAGGCTCTTAAGTCCTTGGGTCTCATGTTCAACCCCTTGTATAAATCAGGGTACATGATCTCAACACCACTACCTTGGTCTACCATAACCCTCTTCACATCATACTCCCGATCCTGAGTGTGACCATTAAAGCGTCATTATGGGGTTATATGGTTCCAACTTTATCCTCGTCCGAAAAGCTTAGTGCTGGTTGGACATCCAATTTAACCCTCTTCGGCTTCGGATTGACGCCTTCGGTGGCCACCCGAGCCACAGACATTACTCTGGAAGAACAAGAACCAGTCCGCCCCGGAGCGGCAAAGATGACATTTATCGTGCCCAATGGAGGTATTGAAGAAGCGTCTCTCCGGGGTTTCGAATTTGTCTGGCTACCTTGGCCACTGAAATGGTGCAAAATCTGCTTCAACTTTCCTTCTTGGACCAGCTAGTCCAAATGGTTATTTGCCAAACAGTACAATTTCTGAAAAATTTCAGCCGGATAGCACACGTTCAAACTTATTTAGTTAGTTAAACTAAATATTTTGTCTGATTTTACCAAACTTTACTTCCAGGCAAAATTAACGCCCCCCACAACAAATATTTTGTCTGACGTGGACTAAAATAATGAAGAAAAAGCCACCTGGAAGTTGAGTTCAATGAACTCGAATTCTATTGAAAGTCAAGTTTAGTGAACTCGACTTCCAGGTTCAGTGACAAGAGAATAATTTGCCTGGAAGTCGAGTATGCTATACTCGACTTCCAGGCAAGCCACACCACCTACTCCACCTATCTTAGTAATGCGAGCACGGTAAAAATTTTTTTTAAAAGGAACTTGAGTCTACCAAACTCGAGTTCCAATAAATTTTACACCAACCCCATCTCAGCAGATATAAACTCTTTGAACACTAATAAAAAACACTTCTCATCTAACTCAGCACTTCTCCCAACTCTCTCCCACGCCCAACATTGTTCATTCTACAAATTAAAAAGCTTTTCTTCTTCTTCTTCAATTTGTAGGTAAATATTCAAACCATTTTAATTTTTTTTTTTGGGTTAGACTTGGCTAATATACTCTTTTTTTTTTTTTTTCAATTGGTAGATATATATATATACACATACCACTTTTATATTGTTGATGAGTAATGTGTTGTTTGTAATAGATTATTATCATGATTAACTATTAATGAAATTCATCTAGTTTCAAAATATCAAATGTGTACCTTTGATCCAGGTTGTAATATCCCTACACTTTCATATCTTATAAAATACCTATACTCTAAATCATTAACAGGGGCTATGAGCTTAAATGTTTTAATTGGTATTAATTGCGGTTATCAAAAAAAAGATTGACATTAATTGCAAATACATATTTTTAGTGCATCATGCTATGGAATTTTTGTTAGTGTTGGTGTGTTCATTTTTGTCTGCATGTACAGCCTATGTGGAAAATTCATTGGATAAATGTTTGCATGTTACTAACTTAGCACTTCTTTAGCCATCACACCATTGATTCAAGAAAAAAAAAAATGGTTAAGAAGAGATGAAACATGACCAGTTGAGTCGGTATATGGCAGCTATATATTTGAGTTTTTATGTACTACAATTATATCAAAATGATCAAAAGCACGCTTAAAGATTAAAAGCTTAGAGACCAAAGTGCCAAAGTCTAAGTGCTTCACTTGGCCAAATGCTTCTCTTTTAATTAAGCATGCCTTAGGCACACTTTTCTGGTGCTTTTTGAAGATGCACAAAGCACACCTAGGTGCATTTTTTTTTTTTGTTTTAAAAAAAAAATATGAATCACTATAATTAATTGCTTCATCCTGAAGGATTGACATGGACATTAATTTATTATACAAAAACTGTTCTTAGGTGTTGTAATACATAAACAATTTTTTGTTTACATATCAAAAGGGACGAACATGGATAATTTACTATTCTTGTGCTTTTTGGTTTTTGCCTTTTGGGTATTTATTATTGAACCATATACTTCACTTGATCATAGCTATCATATTTATGTACTTTTAGGAAGCTCAAAAGAATTATATAAAATGTTATGCTTAAACTTTTTCTATCACTAGATTATTATCATATTCCTTTTAATAATTGTTATCAAATTTATTATATAAAATTTTAAGAAATTGAAATAACTAATGTAAAATTTGAACTTACAGACTTTGTGCAATTGCACCATCCATTTTAGCTAATAGGAAAAATATATTATCATTTTGATCTAATTATCTTCATTTATTTTATGTTATATATATTTTTATCAGATGTTATTATATATTATATCAAGTGTATGCTTGCTCTTTGCGCCTAGGCTCCTAGAGGTCTATGCGCTTAAGTGCACCTGAAACTTTTTTTCTTTTGGCTAATGTGGATTTTGTTTGTTGGATTGGAAATTGTAATTCTTCTCTTGTGAATAAATGTGTTATATTCGTCACTAACTTTTAGTAAACTTATTTGACTTATAGGCTTGTAATGAGTTTGATTGATTTATATCTATATTATGGTGGGGAGCCTTGCAGTGATGTGACTTATGGAGTGACATATGAAGGGCCTGGTAAAAAGATAGAGATTATTCAGCTAAAAAAAGGTTGGGAGATCAATTTGAAGAAGTTGAAAAAGAAAATTATGAAAGAGCTGGATTTGGACCGTCGGTTGCATGACATAAAAATTATATATCGTGCTCCTCATGCAGTGTTTAATGACCATATTGTCTTCATGCCCATTGAAATAAAAGGAAACAAGCATGTCAAGATTATGTTTGACTGAATAAACTCTACACCCTAGTTAAAAGCTGCCGAGTTGTATATAAGTGTGGAGCCTCATATAGAAGTTGGCGGTGAAGATGTGCAACAAAAAACTTTGGAGGGTGGTGGCGGGGAAGAATTCCAATCATTACATATGGATAGTTATCCGATTCTTACCCTGTGCACCACAGTTAGGGGTTATACACCACCATGCCAAGAGACACCAACTCCAATGGATGTTTGCGGATCTAGTTATCAACAAGAATGTATTCAATCTCTAGGGAGAGAAGACGAAGATGAAGATGATGTTGATCATGGTAGATGAGTATGAAGAGATGATTGAGAGAGATGACTTTCATGAGAATACTATAAACTATGAAAATGTTAACAATGTCCATGATGATGTCGTGGATGATCATGATGATGATGCTATAGAGTTTCATGATGATGGTGTGCAGCCTGTAGTCCCTACATATGAAGCTCATGGCCCAACATTCCACGCAAACACTTAGGATAATATAGTTGATCCTTCAAATGTTGAGATACCATTTTCATCAAGTTGGGTGCGGGGAATGAATTTTAGCAAAGGGTTGATTTTCCCTAATAAAGAGGCAGTGAGACAAGCATTAATAGTTTACTCTATGGACAACAACAAGAATTATATAACTGAGCGGTCCAACCAGCAAAGATTGTGTGTGAAGTGCGTGAATGAGTCATGTGCATGGAAAATCCGAGCATTCTTGCAATGGAAGCTTAACGGGTTATGGGCTGTCACAGTATACGGCGGTCCTCACACTTGTTCGTCAATTGGGGTGAACAAAGATGGCAAAATGATGGATTCCAATTTTCTTGCCAAAGAATTTCATACATATGTACTTGCAGATCACATCGGTAAAATAAAGGATCTCCAAAATCTAATTAAGGAAAGGTTTAAGCACGATATATCGTACTACAAGATATGGGATGCAAAACAAAAGGCTATTGCAAATATGCACTGGAATTGGGAAGAGTCGTATCAAAAGTTGCAGAAGTTGTTGTTGGCATATAAGGATAGCGATCCAGGTACACAAGTGTCTTTTTAGTCGATCAACGGGGACATACCAGGTACTATTATATTCAAGTATGTGTTCTGGGCTTTCGCTCCTTCCATTGCTGGATTCGCACATTGTAGGCCAGTAATTAGTATTGATGGAACTCATCTTTATGGAAAATATAAAGGAAAGTTGTTAATTGTAATAGCTACCGATGCTAATAATGAGATTTTTCTACTTGCCTTTGAGGTTGTGGATGATAAGACGGGGGCTAGTTGGGGATGGTTTTTATCTTGCCTGTGGACCGCAATACGGGATGTGGTATCCGAGTCCGGCATTTGCATAATATCAGACCGACATAAAGGTATAATATCATCCATTAGAGAGTGGCCCAATGATTATGTTCCAGTATATCATAGATATTGCATTAGACATGTGGCCAGCAACTTCAACACTCAATTTAATGACAAATTCTTAAAGTCTTTGGCCTTGAAAGCAGGATACGAGCATCAAGATCACAAACTTGAAAAAATATTGGATTGCCTTAAGGAAGCTGAACTCAAATTCAGTAAGGATCCCAATCCCAATATAGCAAAAAAGAAGCCGTACTTCTATCAAGTGAAGGAGGGACTGGAGAAGTGGACACCATTATGGGGCAATGACTACCAATATGTCTAAGTGTTTCAATGGAGTTCTAAAAGGTGCACGTGAACTACCCATATCTGCATTGGTTGACTACATTTGGTGCAAACTTGTCACCTATTTCAATGATCGACGCACTAAAATATTGGGTGATATTGAACATGGTCAGAAGTTCAGCAAGCATGCCATGGAGAAATATGAAGCAAATTACGAAAAAGGGACAAGACACTATATGAGGCCATTTAACCAGCAAGACGATGTATATCAGGTTTACACGTCGCATAATCCACACAGATCTGATGGGGGAGACCATAGTCATGAAGTAAGGTTGCTGAAGAACACATGTACTTGTGGCAAACGGGAAATCTATAAGATCCCTTGTTCACATGTGATTGCAGTTTGTATTAGGGAACATGTCAATGCAATGAGGTATATTGACCCATGTTATACTTTACAACAACGACTTGCCACTTATTCACATGAGTTTCGTGTGCCCAAGGATAAGTCATTATGGCGGGAGGTTGCCGGCCCAAAGTTGTACCCCAACCTAGAAATGTTGCGAAACAAAGGTCGACTTATGTCAACAAGAATAAGAAATGAGATGGATTGGAGGGAGAGTCATCCCAAGCCGAAATGTGGAGTGTGTCATGAAGAGGGCCATAACCGTAGGAGATGTCCGAATGTGACTCGCGCATCAACAAGCAGCAATGTTCTGAACTAGGTAAGCAATGCATGCAATTTTGTGATTCTCCAACCTAGTTCAATTGTGTATGGTAAGTTCAATTCTATTATTTGAAATAATTTTTTTTCTTACTTTTACCTGTTGGTTTTAACCCTTTGATTCTATTCCTTTTTTTTTTCTAGGACATGCTCAAAAATCATTTTTGGATGCTTGGGGTGTCTTGTGATTATCCCATGTTTGGTGGGGTGGGTTTGGGATAACAATATTTAGAGGATACCTTAGGCTTAGAGTTCCTTATTTTGGAAAATTTTGTTCGTAGGGTTGCAAATTGTTATTGAATATGATCTAATTTTGATCAATTCATATTGTGTGAAAGTGTTTTATAAAATTTCATTAGATTTCTATTCTTTGTTGAGAGCTAGCAGTGTTTTACACTTTCTTTTTTATTTTAGCTGGTCACCTACTGTTTTAAGACATTGATTTGTGTAATTTTTTTGTTCAATTATTTAGTTAAAAATTAGTAACTCCATCATTTTTTGTTGCAGATTTTGGTGGGGGAAGCAATTATCCAAGTATTTCCTACATAGATTTTAATGGCTTCAAACGGTGGGTGTTATTCATAAACAATTTGTTCTTGTTGGATAGTCCAATTATTGGTTTTTTCTGATAGCATGCTTTATATCCAATGGTAACAGACGTTTGGGACTTTAATATTAATTGACATTGGATCATTTGGGTGGGAAAGATCTTTTTGGATCATATATACATAAGTGCATATAAATTGTTCAGTTTATACAACTTCTATATGCAATGCTAGGTAGCTCACAGGTTGAGCATGGTGAATATTAGACAGTACAAAACTGCACTGCCTAGTGCTGCACAAAATTTAGTTGTCTTGGAATCTCACTAACACATTTTTCATTGTTGCACTTCACTTTTCTAAAAAGAATACGATCTTTTGCTTTCTAAGATTCTCAAGTGCGATTTTCTACTTCTTCTTTGGGGAAAATTTTTTTATTCTATCCTTCTCAGCACAAGGCTGTTGACTTTATGGGAGAAGCCACAGGGTACATGTACCAAAAAATGATTTCATTTCCACCACATAAGTTTCTAGGTTAATATCTAAAACCTCTTTTGGAATCAATCATTGCTTGATTTGTGTCTCAACATTTTCCTCACTGATTCAGCCATTTAAGTAAGTTCCAAAACTTGTACCTAACTGGGAAAAGCTATTAAGCTTTAAGATGTAACTCATATTTACTAAACCAAAATGTTTTGAGAACTCAATAACGTTTTCTTGGGGGTGACACAATCTTCCCAAAGCATGACCAAGTAGGGGTCTCTGCTAGCACTAAAGATTGAGTGGGTGCTTTTCTTATTTCATGCTTTCCAAAAAGGATCTTGGAACATACATAATAGAGGGGCTTAGAAAGCATAGACCCTTAAGTAAGAGCTAGTATGGACAAAGGGAACAAAAACACTAGATTTGATCTGCAGAAATGGAGACATCTACTACTTGCACAATTTCAGAATGGCCCCAGCTTACAACCACTCGCATAAGTCTGCCACAAGAGACACAAGCCATGAGCCTAGGATTGAGACAACAAGCCTTTGAAGAGATGTTTGGGGTGGCTGTGCAGGCCATAAGGATGAACTACAACCCAGCATGTTCAAGGCCTGACCTTGTTTTAGGTCTAAGCCCACATTCAGATGGAAGTGCCCTCACAGTGCTGCAGCAAGGAAAGGGCAAGTTAGTAGGACTGCAAATCCTTAAAGATAACACATGGGTGCCTGTTCAGCCCATCCCAAATGCTCTAGTAATCAACATTGGTGACACAATAGAAGTAAGAGATCTGAAATCTTATGTGTATCTTCTGTGTCAAAATCAATATCTCAACTGGGGTCTTTCTAAATTTTAAAAAAATTCAAGTTCTTTCAAATGGTAAATACAAGAATGTGGAGCACAGAGCAGTGACTCATAAGGAGAAAGACAGACTCTCACTTGTCACATTTTGCTGCATAAAACAATATATATTCTGCTGCATCAAAATTCTGCTGCATCAAAATCTGCTGCATTGAAAAAATTCTGCTGCATTAAATAAAACTCAGCAATAAAAATAAAATTTGCTGCATTAAATAAAACTCAATAATACAAATAAAATCTGCTGCATTGAAAAAATGCTACTGCATCAAATAAAATTTCTGCTGCAAATTTCTTCAAATATAAATTCTGCTGCATTGATTAAACATATATAATGTTATCATATGCCAAAAGTAAAGACAATCAGTTTTGTCTTTAAGCCACATGCATATAGGTTTACAACCAAAACCTAACTACTGGTCCACCACACATCAGACATGCACATCTTCCAGCCAAACTATGGGAACCAGTTACATAAACTATGGCACTTGACCAATTTAAATACTAGTTACATAAACTGTGGGAACCATAGTAAAAACAAAAATCCCTCAAATGTTCTGCTTCATTTGCTGCTTTTGGTGCCCTTGTTGGCCTTCTTGCCCTTTCCACCAAGTGGTTGAGTGGCTGCAAACAGAAGAACCGTAAACCATCAAGAAAACGTTACAAATATACGTTCATTCAAATTTCTAACACCTGACCAAATGGATATTAAAGATGTTGTAAAATTAAGTAGAATGCAAAAAGCAATTGGCATACCACTTCCTCTTAAACCATGAATAATGGAAAGCAAGTAACACTTGAGAGACATGTTACAAGACTGAATGCTGCTGAAAATATGTAGTTGAATGGGGCGTTCAAAAAAGAATCTTGTTGTTGATAGTATAAATCATACCAAGAAGATGCAATAGGCTACATAATGAAAAGATTTGCTACCAGTAACTTGGCTAGTGAAATCTTTTACTCAAACAAATAAATAGCAAATTTTTTTGGTTAACTCAAACTCATAAAATTTATAGTCAGAACATTAATGACTAAACTTTCCCACTTTTTTGTATCAGTTGCTTCCTGAAGCTCTCTGCAGAATATAGTCTATGGATTTCCCTTAATTTCACAAACTTCTTTTGTTACACACTTTCCCTTAATAACACTTTTGTTTGAACATTTTGCTTTACCAACACTAGTTTTTGAATATAGTTAAGTCATGCACTAAGTACTTGTTGAGATATAGCACAACTGATAAGTTTATTGAGATTTTTTGTTTCTCCACTATCCATTCAAAAGAGCAGCTCAGAAACATGTGCACGTACGCACATTTTAGCATTTGTATGTATGTCATTGATAGCGAAAATTAACTCACCTCAGCTGCATATGGCAGAAACTTTTTCACAGAACTTTGAATAATTGCAGTAAAAGTCTGACACTGACCATTAAGAGAAACTGCAAAGCAAAATATGGCCTCTCAATTTGCTAAGACTTTACAAGCCGTAAACGAACTTTACAGGCTTCAGGGGAAAAAAGTCTTAAAAAATTAAAAAGCTGCTACTACTGCACTCGAATCACAACTGGGGATGTTTAAGGTTTCATAAAAAAATGGTAAATCTAAAAACACTCCAATTCCACAATTTTGAAAATACAATGAACCCAATTCAAGATTTACATAACAAATCAACATCCTCCATCCCCTCATAGCAGGAATATGTCACAACCCCACATGCATGGACACGAACTAGAGCTTAAACATTAAACCCAGATACCAAACAATGATCCCAAGAATGAACAATAAAACAACAAGGTAATATAATGTTCATGAAACAATTAAAATCTAAATGGCACACATAAATTCTTGTAAACAATTAACATCCAAAAAATGAAAAGAAATTTAAAAACATATATATGCAAACAAAAACCAACCTGAGGAAACCCCAAGGTATGAGCTATGAGCTATGCACGTTGATAAATGTTGAGGGTAAATATGTATTGAATGGAGCGTTCGTACTTACAATAAGAATCTCAAGACTGCAGCAGCCTTTATAGGATTTCAACATATTAGGCTGCACCATCCCCCGCGTTTACTTCTTTTCTGGTTGTGTCTAGTGTAGTGTTTGGCCGGAACATACTCTGTTACCTGCTCATAATGTTATATTTTTAAGCTTTTACAAACAAACAAATTCATGCACAAAGAAACACGAAAAACATATGAAATTAAAATCAAAGTAAAGCACTTGGAATACCAAGTGGGAACCTGTGCCACATCTCTTTGGTTGGATGGCGCGAGTCGATTTCTGTTTGGGTGGAGTGTGAGCATTTGCATCCTGTGGTTGCTCAGCTTGGTCACGTTGCCCCTGCTCAATGTCATTGTCATGTGGATGCGTGGCTTGTGGAACATGTATCCAGGTAGAGGAGGTAGGAGGTGATTGTGTATGACTTGGCTGGTAGACATGAGCTCAACGTGGGGTGTTTGAAGGCTAGGGGTGGGTATAACTGTCTGGGGGGAGCTATAGGACAGGGCCATGGGTGAGTTATGGTCAACGGTGGTAGTGTGTGGGGAGGACTCGAATTCAGCATGGGTAAACCACGAGGGAGATCCGGTGTCAATGGGAGGGATGGGTGGCATGGAAGGCTCGGTTGTGTCCTGAGGGGTGGACATGGGTGGAACAAGGGTCTCAGTGGCCGGAGGAGGGGTGGGGGCAAGTCGATGACGTGTCACTGGAGCAGCTAAGCTCGTACTGGGCCCTACATTTGGTATTTCAATCTGGTTTGCTGCTTCATCATTGGCTGACACATCGATACGACCAACCTCATCCACATCCTCAAGGGCCTTCTTAATGAACTTGTATTCGTAAGATTCTTCACTGAACCAGTTGAGGACAACCAGTTGGGTTGCAAGCTATCATTAAATCATCAACATTATTAAGTACGACACATACATAACGTCAAACACAACATGCAAAACAACATAAGTTTATGCACATTTCCAAAATTTCCATCTTAGCGCTAGCGCGGTTGATATACAGTCGAGTGATCCTACTATACCACACCATATATGGATGATGAAGTGACATCACCCCCTCCATCCTAAGTGCATTACAAACGTACTCATTATGATCATTCCACTTCTGAATATGGACTGCATGTTCCACCGACCAATTTTTCTCTACCTTTCCTCTCACATCTATTTTGTGCAAATCGTGATTGGTATTAGCATCTCTGGGTTGTTCCTGCTTTAGTCCAAACTGTTGTAGGACACGATTAGGTAGGTGGAATTCTACGAGCCAAAAACATATAAGTGGAATGGTCGACCTCCATACGTTACTTTCCTCAATGCGAAAACTAGGAGGAAGGTGGCTTAAGTCATTTTCATATGGCTCCCACTTAACCTACAAAAGCCACCAAGTAAAGCAACCACATTCAGAAAATTTCCATAATTTGCATAAAAATAGCACAATAGTGGGCAATGAAAAACTTTTTGAAGGACATAAGATGTTATGGACGTATAAATACAAATATTATACCTGGTTGGGCCGTGTCGTGGCAATTTGATTGCTATATGTGGAAAGCACATGCATGGGAGCATTCTTTGTACTCATCGCCCCTGCCCACCTACAAGTAGGTAACATCACATGGTCATTAGTCGTTTACGTATAAAAATGTGGCATAATACATAATAGCACACTAATTATGCAATATATACTTACTTCATAGCAAGAGAAATTGGTGGTAGTGGTGGACTATAAACACCCTCGGGTTGGGGCACCATCTGTGGGGACATATGTGGGAACCTGACATATATCCACAATTGGACCAAAGTCAATGGTCCGCCAATCTGCTTTGCCTTCTTGTCAGTTGCATTGCACAGCTGTCTGTACAACCATGATAAGGCTGCACTACCCCAACTATACTTGCATGGATTACGAAGGTTCTACATGAACTCTAGCCACATGAGATCGACCCTATCTCCAGACTTGTCAAGAAATACCATATCTCCTAGTAGGGCTAGTATATAGCAGCGAGCGTACTGATGAACTTGATTCTCATTGGCATTCGGAGGCAGTGGTTGTCTGATTCTTTCGACAAGTGTGGGTATCATAATCCTTTGACCTCTTAGCACAGTTTGAGGGTCAAGTGGAATTTGAATTCCAAGCATTTCAGCACACACATCTGTCCAAGTTCTTTTACTGGGCCCAACCATTGCCTCACCCTTGATGGGCAACCCCATGATAACTTCCACATCTTGCAATGTGATTGCCATCCCACCATGTGGTAGGTGGAATGTATGGGTCTCTAGGCGCCATCGCTCTACAAATGCAGTGATCAATGCATGGTCAAGCTATATGGATGGGACCAAGTGCAGAACCTCTAGACCAAGCAACCTCACAATGGCAAGGACACGATCATCTACCATAGGAACTCGAAGTGTCAACTCTTCATGGCGACTTCGACAATCCAGTGTGCTAGGAGGATCTTGCCAATATTATAACAATAGATAAAATCTTATGCAAATATTTAGTATTTATGGCTAATTAGAGTTGTGACATGAATGCATAATACAAGAAAACTCATGCAATTACCCGTCCCCCAGGGTTCCATAGTAACTCAGATCGATGTTTAACTTGCTCCGTCAACACACTACGATCAATGGGTCCAGGATCTATCGTCATGCTACACAAAGTTTTTGTGTCATATCAGCTATAAATAATAGGTTTGTGTAATGTGCAATATTGGTTAGTGACATTGAATAGAGAGAGACTTACACCATATATGGTTTAATAAATAATAGGTTTTATGAAGTAATTGTCTACAGTTTATCAACTATTGCTCGTGAATATTTGGCCCTCTCCCTTTTAAGGATCTATTATTATCAACTATTGAAAAAAGTCTTGGTTCTGACAACCAGGGTTGGAAAATTTCTAAGTTCCTAGAGGAATATATAAAAGACAATCATAATGAAACCTAACAAGCAACCATACATGTAACACACTACTCAAATGATTAAATATGATTATCAATTGCTTGCATTTTTAATATGATTGCTACTAACCTAACATGGTATTGCTTACATGTTGCTTAATATGGATATTTTTGTGATTTATCTAAGTTTAAATAACTCTAGTTCCTAGAGTTTTAACCAAGTATATCTTGTTACTTGTACAAATAAAAGACCAAATCAACATGACAATTTTTTTAGGGTCTTCAAAAAAATAAAAAATACTAAATTCATTCATACAAAAGAACAACATACAAAAAGCTCTAAGATTATGACTAACGGTTAAAACAAAAGGATCATTGTCACCATTTTGCCATAGATAAGCAGATTTAATATTAAAAAAAGGGTCTACATCAACTATATAAAAATCCCAATAGCATCCTTAACTTAATCAAAATTTTAAAATATAAACAATTAAAAAAAAAAAACCGAGCATCAACTAGACAATAAAAAAAAAGCTATAACTTCAATGACCCTCATATCATACCTACACGATCACATTTAATAATGAGAAACACACAAAACTAAATATCAATGTTTCAAAATTATCATAATTAAAACTCAAAACCAAATTAAATCAAATGCGCAACATAACCAAACCTGAAATTAAGACTGAACAAGATAAGAACCGAGCTTTTTGGCAGACGGGTCGTCGGGTTTACTCCCAGCAGAGAGCGATAGTGACTTAATTATGGGAAAACACATGCCGCCAGCAGAAGATGATGGACAGAGAGGAACATCGGAGAGGAAGATGATGGACGGCAGAGAGGGACACCGGAAAGGAAGAGAAGGGAAAGTTGTGGGATATCTCAAAATTGATTATGAGAGACTCGGATTCCCCTTTTTACCCCCTCACGAAATTGTTTTAACCTGAGCTTGAAGTTGTGTTCCATATAGTCGACATTCAAAGTCGAGTTCAAGAAACTCGGCTTCCAGGTGCATCTACATGGTTTTTTTCATTTATTTAATCCATGTCAGACTTGGTGGGTGGGTTGAATATTAGTAGGAAGTCGAGTATGCTAAAATCGACTTCCAAAAAGAGTCCAACTAACTAAATAACTTTGAACGCGTGCTATTCGGCTGAAAATTTTTGAAAATTGTACTGTTTGGCAAATTTTGCCCACAAATTCCTACAGTCTTCTGTAGTATGTCCCTGGTCCTGGTGATATTGGCAAAAGAGGTTCTGATTGCGCTTCATGGGGTTTCCCGCCATCTTATTTGGCCATTTGAAGAATTGCTCGTTCTTAATCTTCTTTAGAACTTGATACACCGGTTCCCGGAACACCTCGTTAACCGCCTGAGTATTGGTAGACACTGGCCATTTAGCAAAGTCCCTCCAGGGTCGATTGTTATTGTATCAGTTCGACCTGAAATCTATCCTCTCCTGAGGGATGACCTTAGCCTTGCCTTTCCCCTGCTACTGGTCTTCCTCGACCCTCTTGTACTTGTCAATTTGGTCAATGAGTTGGCGCATGCTGTGACAGGTTTTCCTGTTAAAGACTTCCATAAACCATGCTTGGTTGGGAGGCCGACCTTGAAAGAACTTATGGCGATGTCGTCAACATCACCATCTATCTCGTTGTACATCTCTCAGTATCTGTCCGAGTATGTTTTTAGGGTCTCTCCTTCTCGCATGGACAAGGATAGTGGGGAATCTAAAGGTCGAGGAACTCTGCTACAGGTGATAAAAACAAGAGCTAAATGCCTGGGTGAGCTCCTTAAAGGAATCTATGGAGCCTACCCTTAAACCATCGAACCATCTCATTGCCATGGGTCCTAGAGGGGAACACCTTGCACATCAAGGCTTCGTCCTTGGAGTGGATAGCCATCCTTTGGTTGAAGTGGCTCACATGCTCCACCAGATCTGTCAACCATTGTATATGGTAAACGTTGGCTGGTTGAATCTCTAAGGAAGTCTTGCCCCTTCAATCCTGCGCATGAAAGGTGATCTGAAAATCTGGTCCAACGCCTTGCCCATGGCATCATTTCCCAGGCCTTTGCGAGACGAGCTCTTATACCTACGTTTGTGGTGATGCTCCTGCTCATAGGAGAAAGAGTCGCTGGGTGGGGTCCTTAACCTTCGTCTATAATTGGCATCCTCTCCATCATTAGAGGAAGCGTTAGAGTTGGAGGGGGCTTGCCTTCGCTATGCATGGCACAGCTTTCTCTTCAGCTGGTCAACCTCTAGCTATAGGGCTCTAGTATCCTCCTCATGAGAGAGATGGCTCTTTCCCTTGGACTGACTTCCACCAGTCCAGACGGTATGCACGCTCCCCTCTGGTCCCTTATTCGCTCAAGGTTGACAAAAGAATTTTCACGTTGGGACCCCATAGACTCTGCTTGGTGTGGACCTGATCCTACCATCATTGAACATTTAACTCATTGCAAGGCGCCAATTGTAAGGACCTGCTCTTGAGTTCTAAGCCTAAAGGATGGATGGACTTAAGCCTAAGAAGCCCAAAACAATAAATTTGTAGAGAATGGGTTGAAAAAATGGGTTTTAGTGAATTAGTAAATCAACAAGTAGATCCTAATGGTAAGAGAAAGAAAATGAACAAGTTTAAACTTGAGAAATAGTCCTCGGCCAAGTCCGAGGAGACTGATTCTCTTTTACTAATATTCAGGTTATGTTACAAGTTCTGTTCTAGAGAGCTACAATGTTTTTCTTTCTTTTTTTTGATCCCCTCCTCATGGAGGGTCTCTTACATTATATAGCTGCCTTTGGACCATCCTGATCCTACACTTGTTGACCATTTGAGCCTTCATTTAAGTGCCTGCCCCATCAGACACCCTCTTTGGTCTTCTGTGAGTTGCGATAGTCAAGGCAACACTGTTCAGGGGTCTTCTCCACGTGAATGCGGCCAAAAAAGTAGCTGTAGTGTATTCAATGCGGTGGTAGTAACTTTCCACTAGATATTTTTGGGTTTTCTTCATCTTTATGCGTTCATGATGCACGTCCTTATCACTGGAGCTTCCTGAAAGGTCACCTTGATTGTTGGAATACATATTTGAGCTATACTTATTATATCCGAGGAGATGTTCCTCCTTGGACCACCTTCCCATTTGTACCTTGCTCATTAAGTCCCAATTCTGAACCATTCACTATCTTTTATTCATCCTCGAACTACTCACGTTCTCGGCCAAAGCCTAATATATGATTTGGGCCCTTAGCCCTACAACCTTTATTACAAAATGAACTATTTCTATCATCAATTGATTACAAAAAATAATTTAAAATTTTATGAACTTATTTACAAACTTACACAATCCAATTACAAGACACAAACTATATAACTATATTTTTACAACATATAATATTATATATACTTAAATTAAAGCTTATAATTTTAGGACAAAACTTAGATACATTATCTTAGGTATTGTTCTTTAGGTTCCTTTTTTAAAATTTAACCATGTGGCTTTTTTCTTATGGAATGGAAGTGTATTTTTAGTTAAGTAACCACATGCCTGAATTTTAAGAGAAGAACCTAAGGAACAACACCTAAATATTGTACCTAAGTTCTACCCATTCTTTTGACTTTGTTTAGAAATACATTATCATATTTAAGTTTGACTTATTTAAAAATCGAGTCTAAGCATGAGCTTGAATTGACTTATTTCTAAAAATTCATTTATATATATATATATATATATATATATATTTTTTTTTTTTTCCAAATCAAATCTATCAACAAGATTTTACTAAATATTAATATAATTGATTAAATTATAATGCGTGAGTATTTTGCATATGAGTAGATTTGTTACTCATTTTTGTATAATTGTTATAAATTTATTTTTTTATAAGAATTTCGTTTAAATTATTAAATACATACTTATCAGTTTAACTAAGAAGTGCCTCTATATGACCTTAGTTTAACTAAGAGTTTCACTTGCAGTATTTTAATAATCCAACATATACACCTAATTTCACTTCACCCTTATCCATAAGCACCTAATAATTACTCTTAGACGTGAAATTGATTTTATCCATAATCTTTTATATATATATATATATATATATATAGACACACACACAAAAAGGAACATTATGTGAAACAGGCCCAAGTACTCTAGAAGCCTATAGGCAATAATGGCCACATGAAGACCCTTGGGAACTGCCCAATCCTTTAGTTGACCACCATGACTCCTATTATGATAACCATGACCTAAATCCTGACATCGATGAAGAATGGTTCTAAGGAAGAGACGGGTGGAACTAAGAGTTTTCAAAAAAAAAGTCCCAAAAACGTCTTGAAGCAGCCCCTACCTATCAACTTTATCCACAACTGTCAAAAGATTTTATCTTGCTCAAAAGGCCATGCTGTACTTCGTAGACATTTGTCCACCAGCAACCAGGCCCTTACCACCCACTGTGTAGACGGCCAAAACTGTATTTGAATCTTGTTTGAATTCCGTAGGCTATAAAAGGAGCATGCATTGTGGAGAAGATGCATAAATCAGCCTCCGAAACATTTCCCCTATGATATGTAAAATCCTTATGTCATACGTAAAAACATTGTTTAATTTAATAATATCAGTCAGTTTGTTATATTTAATTCTCCATTCTATTCAATATGATAGAAAGCCATCCCCCCGAAATAAAAGACCAGATAAAAACCTTGACCCTTGAAGCTAGATCCAAAAAAATCATCAAAGTTCTCCATGATTACCTTAAACAACACCACAACCATTTTCTTGCCCTTTATCCAGACCTAGACCAACCATGGAAAACCTCTTTTGCTTTTTGGATAGCCAACTAGACAGTATTACATTATCTTTACATGTGATACTTACTTAATGAGTATTACTTATGTGTTCATTTTGAACTAGGATTTTACAGGCTTCTCTTCCCCAATGAAAACAAATATTTTCAAAAATTCTAGTTTGAAATTTTGAAAAATGATACTCATAATGGAAATTGGAAGCAATATCCTACTACAGATCATCCAAGATTTGGACACAAAATCACTGCAGGATCAATGATTGTCAAGCTTAACTAGAAAATTGACATCTAGGCAGAAGGAATCTTTCACCCGCCAGAAGTTCATTGGCTCACTAATCCAGATGACTCCCTCCATGTACATATGGACCCCTCCTAGTTATGTTGTCAGAAAGCTCTCAAAAGGATGGAAGCTCTTAATACAGGAACTCTATGTGAAACAGGCCCAAGTACTACAAAAGCCTATAGGCAACAATGGCCTCATGAAAACCCTTAGGAACTGCCCAAAAATTTCCCAGAGGATTCTCCAAGGAGATCTACTTCTCGATCACTTGCTTAAGATTTTGGGATGGAGAATTGTTGTTGCAGCTCTAGTGTCAAAAAGGGCTATAATTGGAATGAGTCTAGAATAAGTGTCAAGAAGGACATGTACTTGGGCTATGGGAGTAGGACCGGTTAAGGGGGTTACAATAGGCTGGGAAGTATAGATGGTTTGAATTTCTAGGTTTGAGATGTCTGAACTAAGTGAATTTGAGTCTTCTTCTATTGTAGAATATTCCATGACTACTAGAGCTTGGAAAGAGTATTCATCATCAAGTGAAAAGAGTGATTCTACATTAGAGAAAAGAGTGTCTTTTACAGGAATCTGAGCTTGTTCAAGAGCTTTGTTGCCTTTTCCTTTTTTGGGCAGTTTTTGGCAAAGTGGACTGGCTTTCTACACATGAAACACACTTTTGAAGTCTTTCCTTTGAATTGCCTTCTTCTAAGGAATTTCCATTTTATTTTCCTGAAAATTCTCTTTTTTGGTTTTGCATGGTATTTCTTTCTCAAATGATACTTCTTGAAGTGACTTCTTTTTTTACCAAACAGTCACAGCCCTTCTCACTACATTTTATTTGTAAATCTTTTCTTTGGCAACTGTCCTTGAGTTTGTTATGGACCTTTTCCATTTCTGAAAGAAATTTTCTTTGATTGCAGAACTTCTCAAGGGCAATGAGCATATGTTGATAGATCTCTCCTAAGAAGGCTTGTTGCAAAGTTATTCTTTGGATTTTCATCATTCTAAGGATTTCATCTCCCAATGGTTCTGGAAGGGGAGTTGAAGAAAGTGCGCTTGATATTTACATCATCCATGCCATTGATAGTATAAAATCGCCTTGACATTCTATCAAAATGTTTTTCTAGATCTTTTCTTTCAAATGAACAGCATTTCATGGCCAGAAGTTCTTCTTTTGCAACATCTGTATAACATGTTGTTGCTCCTAGGAATTCATTATGAAGGATTGTGAAGAATCTTCTTGTGATTGGGATTGAGTTGCAAACCCTGAATTCCATAGTTGCCCAAGTCAATGCTATTAACTTAACCAATATATATATATATATATATATATATATATATATATATTGTCTTAAGTAAGTTAGTAAATATGCATAAAGTACACGAACAGTTCGCATATGTCCGTTAAAATTGAAATTACTCACGTCTTACGTACTGCTTGCAAAGTTACATAACTAAACGCATTACTTTAAGCTTAAACGTACAAAAAAAGTTAAATACAGACAATGTGAAAATTGGCTCGTTACTTTCGGATTGTTTTTAAAAAATAAAATAAAATAAAAAAATAAAACTAACTTTTTATTTAAACTTGTTGGTTGTTGCGTCAGATAAGGAATATAAAAAATTAAAAAATTTCAATAAAACGAATACATGTCAAACACTAAATGAGTCTAAGAGTCATGTTTAATATATTTAAAATATAAACCTAACAAAACACATATCCCAAGTCTGTGTCATTGTTCCTGGTGCCAAGTCTATCGTGGACATAACACTACTCCTAGTACAAAAACTTAATAATTGATGAGACAATAAACATAATTGGTGTCGTTTTATCAAAATAATAATGAGTATTTGAATTACTTTTTATAATTAGTGACATATCATGACATCAATTTATATGACCTATATGGTAATAAAATTTGTAATTTCTATGGCATTGTTCTCAAAAAATTTAAATTTTATTTTTATGTTCTAAAGATTAAATCATACTTGATAGGAGTCAAAAAGTGATGATACAAAGATGATTGTATTTATCTAAAAAAATTATATGGTAAATGTTTACGTATTTTTGTTACAATTTTTTTGAAAACAAATATAACATACTCGTAACATACACATATTGTTTTTTCTCCATTCCCGCATTTTTATGCTTAATTCTTGAAACCTACTTTTTAAGAGATGCCAAATTATACTGTACATATACTTGATGTAGGGTAATTCTAGAGTACCCCCCTTTTTTTTTGGAGGGGAGGGGGTACGGTATTCATTAGTAGGCAACCTGCTATATCAGGTTACCAAAACATCACATTTGATGGTACCATCCTCACATTGTGTAGTACTAAAATCACATGTAACTGTACATTTGTCACATTTGATAGTTCTCTTATTTTTTCTCACATTTGATGGTATCATCCTCACATTGTGCAGTACCAACATCACATGTGACTATACTTTTGTCACATTCAATGGTTCCCTTTTTTTTTTTTTTTTCCTCACATTTGATGGTACTATCCTTACATTGCGCAGTACCAACATCCCATGTAATTGTACTTTTGTCACATTCGGTGGTTCATTTATTTTTTCTCACATTTGATAGTACTATCCTCACATTACGCAGTACCAATATCACATGTGACTATAGTTTTGTCACATTTAGTGGTTTCCTTTTTTTTTTCTCATATTTGATGGTACCATCCTCACATTACGCAGTACCAACATCACATGTGACTGTACTTTTATCACATTCAGTGGTTCCTTTATTTTTTTTCTCACATTTGATGGTACCATCCTCACATTGTGCAGCACCAACATCACATATAACGGTTAAACCTCGGGGGTCCATTCTCACTCACCACAACTCATTGTAGCTTAGCTTCTTCCTCTACTTCCTTTCTCTTTATTTTTATTTTTTATTTTGTGTGTGCGTGTGTTACTATTCTCACGCGCCATTTCAAAGCTCCTTTGTTTGTGTTTGTGTTACTAGTACTAGTATACAATGTTAATTTACTTATTCCTTACCAGTTTACCAGTTACCACTTACGAAACAAGTTACCCTCCCCCCTGCAATAACGAAGCAAGTTACTCTCCTACCCCACAACCCCAATCAATTTGTAGAGGGATTTAAGTCGGGTAAGTCAGACTAAACAAAAAAAATACAAAACATCCAAATTGCATCTAATTCAGATTACAAAGATGAAATGACAAAACTACATGAATGAGAAAAGTAAGAAAATCTTACAGCAACCATGGACCAAAGGCTTAGACAGACTATTAATCTAAGTACATTGCATGGATGTACAATAGTTCAATCGTAGGATGGAGCCAGGCATTCATCAACCATGTCCACAAGATTTGGATTTTCAAGTGCTGCTGCCACCCGTTCTTTATCATTTAGTTGTTTGTTAACTGCACATACCAAGAGGGAAAAAAACCCTACATGAATGTCATTTCGTAGTGTCATAATTTCTACGACATATTGAGTGAGCGTACAAGAAAATGCTAACATATTTTAGCAACATCAATAACAATAGTCCTAGATTCTATTCTTACGGTTTTTTTTTTTTTTTTTGCCTTGATTTTTCCCCCAAAATTTTCAGGTTTAAGCATTTTAAAACCCCACGATTTATAACCTTGCTCTCAAACTCCTCTTCTTCATAAAAAATCTACAAATTAGCAGAGAAAGTCTTAAAAGTACCATGGAAATTTGGATCACTAAAGGTTCAAACATATCTATATTGTATGGACCCCCTTGGCCCTAACATGAGTCAACCCTTGGTGGTTATAGAAGTAATTGTCTTTATAGTCAGTCCACTTCTACTTCAATAAGTGTTTAAATTATTAATTATCATGTGTGTTTTAAGATGGTGGGTTTAGTTTTCATCAAAAAATAGTTTTCCCTGTGGAAAATAAATGTGTCTATTTGTTGCTTATATGAAATGATCATCTTCATTCTATGATGGTTCTTGACTACCCAACAGTGATGATTTAACCAATCTAGCCTTTCTGTCACAAAATGAAGGTCTGCACAGTGGAGACCTTTTAAAAAAGAAAAATGTTAACGAATGTCCTAAGGGAATTTGTTAGTGAACCATTTTAAGAATTTTTTTATGAGAAAAGAAAAAAAAAAGTAATAAATGTCTTGATAGCTTTTTTTATTTCCAATAAAAGTAGTGTCAAAACTTTCCTAAAATGATTTGTTAACAAATTGCCCTAAGAACACCCGTTAACATGACTTAAAATATTGGACAATTTGACTATAGAGTATAGTTTTAACTTAACAAGTATTGCTCTTTAAAGAGCTAAAAAATAGAAAGATGTAATTGATCCTGCAAATATGAGGTAACCAACTTTGCAATAAGTTCATCTCAACAAACAATAGGTTTTTGGTTGTTTTGTAGTTTATATTTAATTTCTTTTGTGTAAGAATTAGAATTTCAAGAGATTTTGCTTTTAAGTGTACATGTATATAGATAAGGCACTTCTAAAAGATTGTTTAATTTTTTAAACTTTTTTATTTTCCAAAAGTTATTCATGGTCAATTGATGATACCGTTGTTCTTTTCAAAAGAGTAGAAATACAAAAATGTTTTGTTACCATAGAGCGGGGAGCATATATTATTGCCAAACGCATCCTCCTTAATAAGTAAGATAAGAGCCCCCCAATTTATATGGTCATAAGCTTTTTCAATGTCCAATTTGCATATCACTCCTCGGATTTTGCTCCTCACACACACACGGCTGTGTACACAGTCATTAGCAATGAGAACTGAATCCAAAATCTGACTACCACCCACAAAAGCATACTAAGACTCAAAAATAAGCATATCTAAAACATAATAGAATGAAGACGATCAACCTGAAATCTCTAAACCATCGAGTAAGTCCTTGTTTCCAAGTCTATGAAATGCTATATAGTGATCAGGCATACAAGTGAACTTCAATAGCAATATTGGTATATTGTGTCTTTAAATTATATGATATTGACATTAAGGGCCCACGCAATAGACTAGTATTTCTTTATAGGTAAGGATTTAAAAAAGTACTTCAAGAGAGTAGACATGATTGTGATTTAGATAAGCTAAATAGCATGTTAGCTTGGCAAATGTGGTTATACATACCATGCATTAACTTGATAAGTAATAGATCCATAATCTAAGAACCACATGTAGATAATCATGCACATGCTAGCAAGAGAGAGAGAGAGAGAGTGAGTGAGTGATTACCTGCCGACTCGGATGCATGAGATCCAGGGGCAACCCTAATATCAACCTAAACAAAAATTTAGAAAGAGTTGTAATAAGGTAAATCTTACATGTAGCACAGGAGATTCCAAGCTTAGTTCAAATTTCATATTAAAAAAAAAAAAAAAAGTGTAACAAAGACATGGTTTACATAAATTATGTTCCAAATTCCAATATAAACCATTAAGTGGCATCAGTGTATCACTAAATGATAATTGTGGGTAAATGCTCATCTAAGGGTATACAAGTCAAACAACAACACCTGTAGGACCCACGGTCTATGAGTGGAGTGGGCTCATGAGATATCACCTCATGTGTTACACATCATAGTCCTTGAACTGATCTCACTCCATGTATGTTTTAAGACATTGGTCCTCATATCATTTAAATCTATAACATCTAACATTAATTACATACATGTATCCAAAAATAGTAAAATAAAATCTTAGTTACACACACTTGTGGCTTTGATCCCATGACTTAACTCTCCAGCCATTTTTATGGGAGAAAGGAGTGTCATTTGAGCTAGAGCTTATTAGAAAAATATTAGGCATTTTGCAGTTAAATGTGCAAAGCTAACAATCTTGCAAACTGTCCATTGTTTAAAGCTAACACTGCAGATCTTACACTATTTCTAAGGTGATTGTTACACTCTATGCATGCATTTGTTATCCATATATTTCTACTTAGAAAGAACCATCAACCCATTCATCAAAGATAAAAGACCAACCAAATTTTTTTTTTTTTTTTGGTTTTTATAGGTAAGAAAAATTTATTGAAAAAAGACTACCACATGCAGGAAAAAACAAAACAGCCAAAGAGTACAAAAAGAAAGAAAAAAGGAAAATAACAAAACTATGTATAAGAAAGAAGAGTCTATAAACATCGGGAGGGAATCACTAGTTGTGAGTCCCAAAACCCAAGACTAGTCAAAAAAAGAGCCAGCAAAAGAGGCAAGAAGCTGATTTGCCACTTTCCACATCTTCAAACATGCAATTATTGCATTCCCTCCAAATGCACAACATTAAAAACAACCTTTGGCCCAAACATAGGCAAAGTCTATCAATCTTATGCATTAATTAGCTTATTTAGAGTAGTGTACAAACCTGTCAAACTCTTACCCCTCCCCACATCCAAATAAAAAACATTTGGCCCAAAGGAAGTGTACAAGTATAAAATCTCTAATGTACTGATTCTCTATTACTGGTCTGTGATTTGTTAAACTGAAAGCTGGTTCTACATGTTCATGCAAAATAACTTAAGGAATTTAAAAAATGAAAATGCATGTATGAAGTCCTAATATTCCAAAATACATTAACTTATGTGATGAATGAACAATTTGTCAACAAAGTTCACAATAAGGAAATAAGGTCGATACCTTGTAATGAAAGGGCAAGCTTCTCAAAAGTTTTACTTGCAAGCAAATACCAATAATTGTTGCCATACTACAATGTTCAACTGTGGGAGTAAATGTGATCCTGAAGCAAAGCACCCTTTTTATTAGAATGAGGAGAAAAGAACACAATCAACAAAAAATGCATTATAGGATCAAGAATAAGTTAGAGAGAATATTGTCACTACCTAACATAACTTTGTTGGTCATCTACGTTGATTGCATCTTCTATTATTACTTTGAGCTCCTCCAAAGAGTATGGATGCTCTGGGTCTTTTATATCTCTTACATGATTTAAGAATGTTAAGGAGAAAAGAAGAAGAAGAAATAACTACCCACACATAATTAGATGCAAAATGAATTTGTACATTCTCTTCCATATCATAACTAGAAATGAGTGATCAACTTCAGAAAGCATCTTAGGAACTACGATGTTCAAAAGAAAATGGAGCATAAACATATTTATTTTTAAGTTCAGCATATATTAATTCAGAACTTAAATTTTAACATAAGATGTCAAGTATCCAATAATAACATGTTTAGCTGATGCTGAAACCATATTTTATTTACTTGTTAAGTATTAGCTTACATACACACATCTATATGGTTGTAAACCTAAAGATGATTGTATGAAAAATGAAAAAAAAAAAAAAAAAAAAAGATACATGGAACTAAAATCAAGTATTATTTGTTTGCACCAACATGCATGAGTGTGGGCGTGCATGTGTGTGAGAGAGTCAAAAACCAAGTATTATTTCTTTCATTTCATTTCCATGTCAAAAGTAGAGGAACTAATTCCCAAAGTAAGCTCAAAACAACTCAAAAAGCAACCAAAAAAAAATTATGTCCATCCAATCCCAATTCCCTAAACACAACTTTTGATATTCCTCTATAATAAGTACTTTTAAAAGTACATAGACCATACTAAAATAATTGAAGAGAAAGGATATCAAAAACTTCTTGTTGGTCAATGGGTTCTACAGCATACTCTTCCACAGCAATTGGCACGCTTCGTGCTTGACACTCTTTCTTCTCATACACAATTCGGTTTGCATTTATTAATTCAGAAACCATTTTTCTACCACTCTAACTATATATATAATAATAGGTGAAGCAGAAAGAGTGTGAAATTGCAATTTCAAATTAGAACTCTAATTAAGTGCCACGTGTACACACCAATTAGAACTCTAATTGTGTGGCACGTGTACATACCAATTTCAGTCAATTAATGCTGTGCTCTTTTTTTTTTTGTTTTTTGTTTTTTGTTTTTTTTTGTGAATAAAACATCCTGCTCTTCACACCCGCATATATTCAGGTTCACCTCCCCTTCTCAAAACCCAAAATCCTTCCTCGCCTTCAATATACAACTCCCCTTCTAGAAATATGCGTTTTACATTTAAATATAAGTGTCAAATGGGGACCACACCATAAATAAATGTTCAGATTTCCTCCAATCAAGAATGAGTCTTTAATGACTCTCTTTGTCTTTTGGCTCTTCACGTTTCTGTTTTTTCTTTTTTCACATTATTCTCAATCACTCTAAAACTCTTTGTCTCAGTTCTAAAGAGAACGTCTCTTAGTGTCTCTCAAAAATGAGCCTCTCACCTTCACCAAATCTCATATTAGAGTTCTTTCTTTTTTATTTTTTCTAGAAAAAAGAAGTAGAAAAAGGAAGATGAAGCCAACTTCAGTATCAAGAACAAAAAAATTCCCCTTCACCCATTAACAACACCTCCAATGGAGTTCCAGAGCTTCTTCTTCTCTTAGGTCTAGGATTTTTTATTCTTCTTCGTATCTTTCTAGAACCTTCCCTGCTTCTTCCATTCCTCCTCTTGTGTTCAGTTACCGATCTCTCAACTTCTCCTCTGCGGTTCAATCTCTCCACTGCTCCACCTCCATGGAAGGTACACTCTTTCTTGGCTCTTTTTATTTTGCTTAAGTTTTGTTTGGTTGCCAAGAACCAAAGAATTTTCTTTTGTTTAAACGTTGTTTGGTTGTCGAAAAAATAGGATGAAATAAAAACGGAACTATTATTATTATTATTATTATTTTGGGTGATATTTATGCTTTCTTATTTTGGTTAAATTCCTGTTTGTTGCCTAGAAAATGGAGAAATGAAAATAGGATGAATATATTTTTAGTTGAATTGGTGATTTTTTTTTTTTTGGTTTTTTTGCAATTATTACAAGTGATCTCATTTTGATAGTATTTTGTAAGAGTAACAACGTATAAGATTTTTTTTTTCAAAGAAAAAGCCCATTTAATAAATAATTACCTAATTTTAGCTTCCTGCAGGATATTTCTTGGTTTAAAGAGCTTCTAACATCTCCCCCCTCTTTTCATTTGGTGCATTGATCAAATTTTGGGTTTGTGTAAAGGTTATATCATAGTAAAGGATGTTTTTGAGTTTCTTTTTAGCTATCTTGAATTTTGGCTATTTTACTATTTTTGGGAGGTACTTGAGAAGGTTTGCGTTTTTTTTTAGCAGACTGGCAAATATGTGTCTTTCTTGCAGGTTATACTCTTGATTATTAGCTCCCCTTCTAGAAATCTGCATTTTACATTTAAATGTTGTGCTCTTTTTTTTTTTTTTTTTTGCCTAAATAAAACCTTTTGCTCTTCTCTATATATCAAACACGCCTGTTTACAGGTTCACCTCCCCTTCTGCCAAAGCCAACAACGACAACAACATCGATCTCTTCAGCTCCTTGATCTCAGACATCAAATCCTACTCTGGCAACGACCCTCTTCTCCCATGGCTCCGGTATGCCTCTCTCTTTCTTTGTGGGTAGCTCTTTTAATGGATTTAAAAAGTAAGATTGTTTGGCATTTTGTATATACAGAGGGATCAGAAAGATGAAGGATTTGCTGCCTTTGCAAGTACTGAACGAGAAGCTGCCATGGTTTTTGCAGAAGTGTGCGCAGACCTTGGATTCCGATCGCCGTTACAAAAACGACTTACGGTACCTCCGTGTTTGGTTACAGTTGGTATTTTACTAATCCATCACTTTTTCTTTTTTTCGTTTTCTTCTTGATGATTTCGATTCTGGGTCGTTGGGTTTCTTAGAAGTTGTTTGGTTCTTGTGGAAATGAAGGGGAAAGATGTGAAAATCAAATTTGGATGCTCTTTAGATTTTTTTGGTTATCTAAATGTTGTGAATTTATTCACTTATTTTAGTGTGTAGATGGGTTTTTATGGATGGTCTGAGAGAATTTTTTTTTTTTTTTTTTTTTTTACATTTTCTTATTGTTGATTTTGATGCTGGGTTATTCGGTTTTTGTTCAATTTCATAGCCTTTGTTTTCTTATTATATATATAGATTGGTTGAAGAGCAATTTCCTCAAAATTGGTTGGCACTGATAAGCAAGAGTTCAATGCAGATGTTGGTTATTTTGGAGTAGGAATTTGTCATAATATATGCTTCCTTAGTCTCTGTATTATTAGGTGCACCAAGAGCTTTCATGTCCTTTTATTTCTATTTTTGTAGGGATCACTATTTTCATTCTTTAGATTGTATTATGAACTTTCATTATTGTTTTAATCATTTTCAGGTGTGGATTTTGAGATTAAGTTGCTCACAATTGGTGGGAGAAGATTGAAGCTTACAATTTGGGACACAGGAAACTGCTGGAATTATTTTGAATTATAGTTTCATTTTAATCTTTGATTAATTTTGTGAAACTGATCAATGGCAATTTGAAGTGTTAAAAGAGACAACAATATTGACTTCAGCTTGAAAAGATCTAATAGATTGTAGAGCTATTAACAATTGATGAAAGATATGTATATATGATTTTTAGTTAGGTGAACTTTTGGGTTTTGATAGAAACATTTAACCTTCGGATGTTGAAAAAACAAGAAGGTAAAATGTTCTATAAATTTTAATTTTGTGAAACTGATCAATGGCAATTTGAAGTGTTAAAAGAGACAACAATATTGACTTCGGCTTGGAACGTACTCAAAATAAACTCAAGGACAGCGTATTAGACATGTCTATAGGAAAAAGTGCTATTTGATGGCATCTCCACTAAAAACTATGAATTGCAACACTCTTTTGATTCCAATACGCTATTCATGTCCAATTTTATTAGAAACTTTTGAAGAAAGTTCCATTAATGTCCCTTTATATATTTTAAATAATAAAATGCAATATTCTCTTTTTTCTTCACTGTAGCATCACTTAAATAATAAAATACAATATTCTCTTTTTTTATTCATTGCTTTATCTAATGCTATCCAATGTATGATAAACCAAAAAAAAAAAAAAAAAGACCAATAGCATTACTTAAATAATAAAATGCAATATATATTTTTCATTGTTTTATTTAATTATATCATCTGTGTGATAAACCCAAAAAAACAAAAACAAAAAAAAATTGGCCAATAGCATTATTATAATTAACCAGTCCCGTGCGGTAGCACGGGGTTATATCTTTACCTTCACTGAAATTTTACATTGTTCATAACCTTTACCTTCACTGAAAATTTTAAAAACATAGTGACACACATTTGCAATTGAGACATCTACAATCGGGTCCTCTCCAATTCGTGTGAGATTCCATTGATCGCTAAGTTCCTTTGCAACCTGCAAAAAGTATCATCCATCGGTCCACAGCAATGCTTTCTTCATTGTTATAGGTGCCAAACCTGAACAAAAAGCCAAATATAAGGATAGTGAATTTTAGGCATAATGTGCATCTAATCACATATTAGCAATTAATAACAAATGTAAAGATGCAAACTTTGTAAGTGAATAGTAAACAAAACTCAGTGTCAAAACCAAGAAGAAAGCACTTTAATCCGAAACTCAGTGCAAATGTAAAGATGCAAACTTTGTAAGCAATTTATAACAAAGATGCAAACTCTGGCTTTGCTATCTTTTTGGAAATTATGAAATGTATGCAAACCAAGTTCTTATCACCGATATTAATCTATTTGGTTTTCACATTTGACTGCAAAATCAAGAAAAAACTTAATTAGCACAGTAACTCACTTGACCCGATACATATAAGTGGTTTTAATGAGAATGAGCCCACATACATTTAGCCACATGATGAGTTCTTATCACCGATATTAATCTCTTTGGTTTTCACGTTTGACTGCAAAATCAAGAAAAAACTTAATTAGCACAGTAACTCACTTGACCCGATACATAGAAATGGTTTTAATGAGAATGAGTCCACATACATTTAGCCACATGATGCAAAATTCAACTTCAATTTCAGATTCTAGACACATGGCACAATACTAGTTGACTATAGCAAGTTGTTGAAAATAAAATACAATATTTTATTAAGATTATATCTTTTCCTTCAATTAAAAAACTCAAATTCTCCCTTATCCTTTATTATTTTAATGAGTTGTTTATATTATTTTAAATAAAATGATATAAAAAATATAGAACATTTGATATTATGTGTATTGTGAGGTGGTAAAATAAATAAAATTGCTTTTTGATGTGCTAAAAGCTAAAATTACCATTGTGAATGCTCTAACTTAAATATATTAAAAAAAATAAAAAAAAATAAAAAAATCTTTGCCAACCTAGTTAACAATAACCTTTAATCAACTTCTCATTTATAGAGCATTACAAAAAATGTAAACTATAAATTCATGATCAAAAATCAATTTCAATATTATATTATCGACACTTTACTTAATTAAATACACGCCCTTTTAGTTACATATTCTAGGAGTACGCTAATGAATCATGAAAAATGTAAATTTACCAAGCCAAACATATAATTTATTAATTTCAGTAGTCACACTCAATCACATAATGTATTAAAAACCTTTTTACCAAGCCAAATAAATACCAATAGTATCACATGCATGCATACATAATATTCATGAAAGTAACTGAGTTGCTACCATAAATGTTCATGAACTTAGCAAGAGTCCTAAAACAGAGCACTGTTTCCCTTCCAGTATAATCCTCAATTTATCATCTTTTACTTTTTATATCTTATTTGATCCCACCATGGATATCACAGTGGTTCATGTTACTTCAAACCTACACAATAGGCACAACATTTGTTTTTGATAAAGTAGGGAACCTTTCTAAAGAAGACCCCTTTGGACTCGCCTCTAACTAGTAAAACCTATGGGCAACTGACCCCACCTACTAAAATCAGTTAGCAGGTAATCTAGAGGCATTTTCTCCTGATGGGCTTACTAGACAAAATGATCAAATTTTCTAGGAAAGAGAACAACCTACACATTCAATTCAACCTAAAAATCAAACAAACTATTTTTATTTTGATAAGTAATAAACGTTAATAAATAAATAAATAAAACTCAGAGTACACCATGTACACAAGTTGTGTAAACAGACACAATGACATTAAAACAAAAAGAACAAGTATCAATAGAAAGGAGGAAGAAAAGATATCATCCAATCATACAACTAACTTAACAGCAAAGACTTCAACATATCCAGAGCAACCTCATTGTATTGAAGGTCAACTATTCCTTTCTTGCCAAGGGTCCACATATGGCAAAGCAAAAGAGATTAAATCTTGTCTATCCTTCAATCCTCTAAAAATAGTGTTAATAACCTCTTAGCATCTGAATTTCCAAATTTGAGCTTCTAAGAATATTAAAGAGATGTAAACAACAACCTTTACTCATAGATAAGAGCAATATATCCATAGAACAACATTATTGAGTAAATCATTTTGTCACTAAGACCTAAACACAAAATAAAAAGTGGCATAGCAACAATCAACTTTCGAAACAAAGTTAACAAACAACACCCAAATCTCCTATCAAAATAATAAAAATAAAAACCCAAATCAATTAATAGCATTAGGGATGATTACTAACAATGAATAAAACTAAAGACAAATCATGCGTTTAATAATCTGTATATTAGTAGTAAAATCAACTTCGTTTGAGAGAGAAAGAGAAAGACAAACCTATCGTCGCGGGGCCGATACTGTTTCTTCTTTGGGTTTTGTTTAGCTGCCCTGGGTTCTTGTGGTTGATTAGTAAGAGAAGAAGCCCAATTCTGGATTCTTTAGATAAACCGAAGAAAAAACTAAATTCTGTATAGAGTCCGAAGCGTGATAGAAAGAATTCTGTTTTTGAGAAGGAGAACACAGTGAATATTGGGTTCTTTTTGGTTTTTTTTTTTTTTTTTAAACTTACTTGTTTGACCGGTACCCAGTATTCACTCTAAATTACTCCAAATTAAATGAATGGACTAGATCAAATTTTTATTCATTTAATGATTTAGATTTAGTGGCCTAAAAAAAAGAGGGGGTATGGTCGAATGACCAACTCGATGTATTAAACCGTATCTAGGAAGTGTCATATAGTCTAGTTAAAATTTGAAAAAGAGAATCCAATATTTAAAAATGAACTAAACCCGTAGGTATACAAGGATGCCACTTGTCTTACTCACAGTTACCATATATCTTAATCGTCAACCTAAATCAGCCACGTGTACGGCCATTACGAAGCTGCACCATCATCAGGTTGGTTTGTTTTCAATTTCATCATTTGTAAACCAGAAAAAACAGAAACACACAGCAAAAACACACATCGTTTTGTTAAAAAAAGAAAAAGAAAAAAAGAAAAAGGAGCTTATATGTTGTCTGTAGGGGTGGCAGTTTTTATTCATATCCATAAACCCGTCCATTACCCATCTTATTTGGATAAGTCTTAACCCAACCCATTTGAATATTTTGGTTAAATGAGTAAAGACCCATTTGGTTAATTAATTAAATGGGTCTAAATAGATAAATCTACTAATACCCACTAAACCGATCTAAAATTTAAAATTAAATAAACCCACGAATACCCTCTAAACCCTTCTACAATCTAAAACTTATCTAAACAGTATATCCCTAAACACTTTCCCTCAGATTTTCTTAGTAACCAAACAAAAGATTTTCTTAGTAACCAAACAAAAGTAAGGAAATTCTTGGGTTGATTTCTAAGTTAAAGTTTTCGAGAATTTTGGGTTTGGGATTTTCAAAGAAAAAAAAATTTCGAAACTACATCTCTTGATCTGAGTCGAGATCGATGTTGGCATGAGAGGCTCTTTGCGGTACCAGAAGAATTGGTTGAGAAAGGAGAGGAGGCCACACGCTAGGGTTCCTAGAATCCATGTTCGGAATGTGAAGCTTGGGAGAGAAGTGTCGTCGGTGATCAGAACTATCAGAGCTACTTGCTCGATCAGAGAGTTCTCGATGTCGGAGAGAATTTCTGGTGAGCTCAAATCGGAAACTCGTATTGTGCATTATGAGTGAAAAAAAGTTTTGATGCTTAGCTTACTATTTGGAGAAGTGGAAAGTTGAAGGGAAAAAAAAAAGGAAAAAGAAAAAAGAAAATGAAAATCTTACTAAGTGGAGCTTTGATTTCTTCGTTTATGCTCATCTTCTCTCTCTTCTTCAAACAGAATGGAACTTTTAAAAACTGAGTGGAGCTTTGATTTACAAAGTATAATGCTTAGCTCATATTTTTAAAAACTTGGACCCAAAAAGAATGGAACTTTTTACTTTTGAGTATTTAAGGGTATTTTAGTAATTTTGAAAGTTAATAGGGTATTCCACTATAGTTTTAAAGTTATTTGGGTCATATTGAGTTAAATGGGCGGGTTACTAATTAAATGGGTTGGATAGGTAATGAATAATTAATTTATATATAAACGGGTTATAAATGGATAAATAGATAATTATACACCTAATCCATCTATGACCTAACCCATTTATGACCCAACCCGTCCATTTACCGCCCTTAGTTGTCTGTAAACCCAAACCCAGTAGCTCAGGGGTTTCACTTCTTTGATCCAATGAATATGGGTTTTAATTCTCTGCCACCGACAACTACTACTACAACAACAACAACTACTACTACTAATAATAATAATAATAATAATAATACGGAGTCATTGTTGGATGATCCGAGTAAGAAGATCCGAAAGCTATATACGATTACCAAGTCTAGAGAAAGCTAGACGGAGCAAGAGCACGATAAGTTTCTCGAAGCTCTCCAATTGTAAGTGTGTATGTAAGTGTGTGTGTGAGTGTTCTCGAAGCTCTCCAATTGTAAATTTTTTTAAAAACATATAAAAAAGTAATATAAAAGCAATCATTGAAAACAAAGAAGTATATTCATACCCATAACATGATTCTTAAGAGTACAAGTAAACTACCACCTACATCAAAACTGAGAACAATAATTAAAAAAATTATTGGTAGCAGTCAAATTTCGGTAGGTCATTAATAGCAATGGATTTTGTTTTATTATAATAAACGTTTCTTTGTTAACCTCAAGGGGTAGAACAATTGGCTTGGACTACCATATCTCATGAAATAGAGGTCACTAATTCAAATCTAGTATTGTCCCCTCACTTGGGGCCAAAACATAGATGAGTTTTTAACCAGTAGTATTGGGCCGAGATAGAGAAGACCTCCAAAGAGCTTTGAGCTGCAGCTAAGCTAAGCAGGGAGAGTGTCAAATGGTTGAGTGAGAGGGATAGAGAGAGAGCATATATGATTTGAGGGGTCATTAGCAACGTGCATTGTGCACGTAATCAAAATCCATTTTTTACATCTCAAAATTTTAATGTTCACTGTGTCATGAGACAATGTCTCTAGGTTGCTTGATTGAGTCTGAAAAAAAAATTAAATAAATAAAATTATTTTCTACATTAGACATGCATGTAGTCTTGCCCCTGGCATGTCCAACAGGGGCAAGTCCAACACAGACATGCCAGGGTTTTTGCGAGCTCATTTTTACATTAAAAATCAATTTGTATCTTAAATCATCATGAAATAGATATCACAAATTCCAATACGATCCTTTTAAAAACAAAACAAAAAAACCAAAAACCCAAATATGTAGGGATTCTTAAATTTTAACGTTCACGGTGTTGCAACCTTGTCTGGGGCTTGTCACAAACCAGGGTTCTTGTTGGGTCCACATTCTTAGACTACAGCATTATTTGGATAGGAGGGGTCTTAAAATTCACCCTACCCCCCAACCAACCTTTGGTATGTTTCACACCCACCCATTGGGTTTTAATTCATAACCTTACCCTTCATCCTTCCTCATGGAGGAGCTCATTGGCAAAAGTTTTCCATCTTGTTTAAGACTTGATTGCTATAATTTGCAGGCAGTCTGATCTGTTGTGATTGAGTGCTGTTTAAATTCAAAGAATGCGTAATATCTAGCTATAAATTACAGTGCCATGTATTGCTGTTATCTGTCATTCTTAGTCTTTCTGATACATGTATATCTGTATGCGTGAGTCAGTTTTTAACATTGCTATAACTAGCTGCTCTTAAGCTCATCCAATTTTTCCTTTTTGCGTGTTACTTGTATGAAAGTGTTATTTTTGCTAACTGTACGCTGTTTTGGATGTGCGCATTGAAGTTTTAGCAGCTATGGGGGAAGATGATGGGGTTACTCGCTGGCTTGATTAAATTCTGAGAATTAAGAATGCTAACTTTTTCCTGCCCATGAGTTTTGTATTAGTTCATTACAGTTTTAAAGTTGTAAATCATTCTTTCCTTTTCTTTTTCTTTTTTTCTTTTTCTTTTTTTTTTCTTTTTTTTTTGGCTCTCTCTCTCTCTCTCTCTCTCTCTCTCTCTCTCTCCTTTTTGATTTTTGAGATGTTATGAGCCTTGTATTGCCTTCTGTTTTCTGGGTTATTCGGCCTCGTATGAAATGAATGTACTTTGTAATATACAAGAGATATTCCGTTTGAACATATGAGAGTTATTCTGTGGGAATGTCTTCTTTTATTCACTTATATCATTAGACTTGTGATGTTGCAACTAAAAACCTCTCAATTCTTTCCTAGATACTTGTAGAAGTGCTCTTTTCATGACATGATTCATATAAAAAGCATATTCCTCTATAATGCTTTAATTTAGTGGACAAAAAAAATGCAGCCTATTATTGCTTTCTTTCTTTCTTTCTTTCTATGAGCTTAAGCTTCAATCACACTGGATTCTGGAATTCCCCCATCCTTTCACCAATGTTAGATCAAATCAAAACGACATCTCATTTGCAGTGGGGCATTCTGAGAGGAAAGGAAGGAAAAGTGAAACCAGTCATTCCTTTGTTTGGCTGAGATAAAAAGAATTGATTCTTTTCCATTTTCTCATTTGTTTTATGTGGATTGTTTCATTTCCCTCATTGAGAGCAAATTATATTTTTACCCCTATTTTATAGGAACAAAAAAAAGAAGGAATATAATTATAGTAGTAATAAATTATATGTTGCTTTTGTAGAAAAGAAACATAACGTAGAGTATTGAGAAGGCAATCTAGTGCATTTATCTGAGCATGAGACATGAACTGGGGTCCATAGATTAGCAAACTGAATGGTCCCTCGGCACCAAGAAATTAAATATACACTGTATATAGCCTACAGATCAACTAGTTATGGTCCCATTCCCAGTGGCCATCCTTTAAGATCAGGCAATGTGTCGTGTAAACTAATTTATTTAACTTGTTTCAAGTAAATTTTTGGAATTTTTTTTCCATTTAACTTTATTATTAGAAGAATTTTGTTATTTGACAAGGTGCGAAAGAAAGTGGAAAACTAGCATCTCGAGTTTTTAAAACTTAAGTTCAATAGCAAATCGAGTTTTAAAAACTCAAGTTCCAAAGTTCTAACTCAGTGAGGTGGATAAAAATTCCATGTGAAACTCGAGTCCCTAAGACTCGAGTTCTAGTGGGCACTTACCGTGCAAGAAGACGAAGAGATCGTGAACGCACTGTAGTCTACAAATCGTGAACTGCACCCATGGAGATCGTGAATTGCATCGTAGATCGACAATCAGGATGTGCTTGATGGAGACTGGGTTTGCTTGTGCCGTGGGTCTTCTTCTTTGCTATGGATCTTCTTTTTCACTGTGGATCTTCTTCTTCTTTCTTTCTTTCTGCTGGGTTTCCTCCTTTCCTCTTTCTTTCTTTTGGGTTTTCTTCTCTGTTCTGTGTATTTTGAAATCAAGTGTAAAAGACTCGAGATCTATGTGGCAAAAGCTTGTCCAAATCAACAAGTAGGAAGCGAGTTTTTAAAACTCGAGTTTTATATGGAACTCAAGTTTTTAAAACTTGATATGCTAATTTGCAAATACCCTTCTTACCCATGCTAACTTACTATATTTTATCTCTTCACTGTGTTAGTCTGCAAATATCCCCTAAATTTTTGTTATGGGTTATCTCACAATCTATTCCACCACGTTCATTTTTACAACTATTCTATATGGCAAGCTATGATTTACTACTTTTCTCCACCCCCTCACAATTAGCCATATTAGATAGTTGTGAAAATGAACAAGCAAAATGAATAGCTTGTGATTCTAGAATTTTTCAAATCAAAGGCCAGATTATTTCAGAGAAAACAAATATAGCACAAGAACATTATCTATGCTGTGAAAATATTAGGTGACAAAATCAAATTGAGTTATTTTATATGACAAATTGCAATTAGCTACTTATTACTTTCACATGAATCTACCAATTTTTCTCCACTGCTCACATTCAGTAACATTGAATTCTTGAATTTTTCAAATCGAAGTCCAGAGCTATAGACACTGGTTACTTCAGAGAAAAAAAAATCATACACTCACTCATTGATCTCATTCTCTCTCACCATAGCACAAAAACATTATCTAATCTTTGACAAAATCAGTATTATCAGACTTTTCCATGTCCTCTCCTATTTTTGTTTTTTATAACCCACTGTTTTTTTATAGGTAAAAAGAGTCAAAAGGTGCCTTTCTTAGAATAGAAAATTAAAAACTAACCTATAGCTTTATAAATTCTCTCTTTTGAGAATGACAGGTACATCGCTCTTATCTCTTTTGAGAATGACGGGTACATCGCTCTGCAACCTTACTAGGAGACACTGAATAAATCGTGCAGTGGGAAAATTGTAGGCTTCTAGCACCTTCGTGGCTTTCAGTTATTTGTCCCGTTTGGTTGGGTAACCGAATATTTAGAACAAAGTAGTAGTATTTTTCATATAAAGTGCCACCTGCAAATTTAATTTCAACATAGCCAATAAAAAATGCACTAATCAAGAACATGTGGTCTACACATATAAACCGTGTTTTGACTGATATCACCTGTTTAACATGTTAATAATGTGATTGGGCAATAGACTACCAACAAAATCAATATAGGTAAACAAACATATCTAATCTGCAAAAAGTTTTTATTTCTTTTTAAACCAAAAAAAAAGCGTGAGAGAGTGAGATCGAACTTGTAAGTTGTAAGTTGTAACCATGGTACATGATGCATATTCTTAGTTTGATTTCAGATTTATAAGGGTTCAGTAATATCAGTGATAGGATATGCATCATAATCAATGCATATAGCTGGTCTTTGAGATTGTAAAGCCTCCCAAAATCTGTTCTGAAAATTTGTAAATTACTAAATTATATTTTTTTTATTCAAATAAATTTCTCTCTCGATAAAATTGATTTAGAAGAGATTAAGGAATGTGACTATGCTTTGCGTACAAGATTAAAAGATAGAACCAAGAAAAAAACCTAACCAAGCCTTCTAAATGATCAAAAGGTCATATCTAATTTTAGTTAAGATTTTGTTCTTTTATTTGAGAGTTCAACCTTTTTAATAGACCATTAATGTAGTTAGTTCAACCTTTTTTAAGGGTCCACTAGCATGGACTTCTGAGCTAAGACCAATTTAGGTTATAATTTTTCAACTTACACGTGATTTGAAACATGAAATATAAGTTCAGTAAAGTCAAGAGTCTTAGCTCAATTGGAATTTTATGGTTTTTTTCGATAGAGATGTTCAAGATTTAAATTCTCCACTCTCTCTCCTCTATTATAACCATTGAATTATTAAAATAAATAAATAATTTCATTAAAAGATGATAATCAAATCTCCATCTAAATGTACTTATCATATAGAATCTATGGGTACAACAAACTCTCACAATATTACACAACCACCTTGTTTGAGTTGTGTGAATCCATGTAAATATTTTATTTTATTTTATGTTGATTTATGGTGAGCTAATATCTTAATTTCTTGTGATAATGTTGTAAGATCTTCTTGTGACCGTAAAAGAACTCTCTCATAAAACAGTTGTAAACAAGTTGACCAAAGGCAAGTATTAAAAGTTTATGATTTTTTCACTTAATTTATTTTGAACCCGATTCTAGCTTGTGATCATCACCAAGTTCGATTATGTGTTCAAATTTAATTTATTTTTCCCAAATATAATAAACACTAAGATTATAGATTTTAGTCTTTCACATATATGTGCTAATAATTGTTTTTTAAGGGAATATGTGCTAATAATTAATAACTATATTATAATTAAGATAATATTATTTGAAATAATTAGATAGAATGATTTACATTTATGAACTTATAAAGATTATATTCACAAACCTTTAATTATTAAAAATTATATATAACTTTTATTTCAAAATGAACTATTTCTATCATCAATTGATTACAAAAAATAATTTAAAATTTTATGAACTTATTTACAAACTTACACAATCCAATTGCAAGACACAAACTATATAGCTATATTTTTACACATGTATACATATCAACATATAATATTATATATATACTTAAATTGAAGCTTATTCTTTTGGGACAAAACTTAGGTACAATATTTTAGGTGTTGTTCTTTAGGTTCCCATCTTAAAATTTAGCCATGTGGCTTTTTTCTTATGGGATGAAAGTGTATTTATAGTTAAGTAGACATATGGCTGAATTTTAAGAGAATAACCTAAGGAACAACACTCAAGTATTGTACCTAAGTTCTACCCATTCTTTTGACTTTGTTTAGAAACAGATTATCATATTTAAGTTTGACTTATTTAAAAATTGAGTCTAAACATGAGCTTGAATTGACTTATTTTCTAAAAATCCATTTATATATATATATATATATATATATTTCCAAATCAAATCCATCAACAGCTAGCTCTATAGATTTTACTAAATATTTATATAATTGATTAAATTTTTGATAATGCGTGAGTATTTTGCATATGAGTAGATTTGTTACTCATTTTTGTATAATTTTTATAAGTTTATTTTTTTATAAGAATTTTGTTTAAATTTTTGAAATACATTCTTATTAGTTTAACTAAGAAGTGCCTCTATATGACCTCAGTTTAACTAAGAGTTTCACTTGCAGTATTTTAATAATCCAACATATACACCCAATTTCACTTCACCCTTATCCATAAGTACCTGATAATTACTCTTAGATGTGAAATTGATTTTATCCATAATCTTTTATATATATATATATATATATATATATATATATATAGACACACACACAGGAACTCTACATGAAACAGGCCCAGGTACTCTAGAAACCTATAGGCAACAATGGCCACATGAAGACCCTTGGGAACTGCCCAATCCTCTAGTTGACCACCATGACTCCTATTATGATAACCATGACCCAGATGCTGACATCAACGAAGAATGGTTCCAAGGAAGAGACAAGTGGAACTAAGAGTTTTCAACAACAAAAAAAAAGGTCCCAAAAACGTCTTGAAGCAGCCCCTAGCTATCAGCCTTATCCATAACCATCAAAAGATTTTATCTTGCTCAGAAGGCCATGCTGTACTTCGTAGACATTTGTCCACAAGCAACCAGGCCCCTACCACCCACTATGTAGACGGCCAAAACTGTATTTGAATCTTGTTTGTATTCCGTAGGCTATAAAAGTAGCATGCATTGTTAAGAAGAGGCATAAATCAGCCTCCGAAACATTTCCCCTATGATATGTAAAATCCTTTTGTCATATGTAAAAACATTGTTCAATTTAATAATATCAGTCAGTTTGTTATATTTAATTCTCCGTTCTGTTCAATATGGTAGAAAGCCTTCCCCTCGAAATAAAAGACCAGATAAAAACCCTGACCCCTAAAGCTAAATCCAAAAAAAAATCATAAAAGTTCTCCATGATTACCTTAAACAACACCACAACCATTTTCTTGCCCTTTATCTTGACCTACCAACCATGGAAAACCCCTTTTACTTTTTGGATAGCCAAGTGGACAGTATTACATTATCTATACATGTGATACTTACTTAATGAGTATTACTTATGTGTTCATTTTGAACCAAGATTTTACAAGCTTCTCATCCCCAATGAAAACAAATATTTTCAAAAATTCTGGTTTGAAATTTTGAAAAATGATGCTCACAATGGAAATTGGAAGCAATATCTTACTATAGATCATCCAAGATTTGGACACAAAATCACTACAGGATCAATGATTGTCAAGCTCAACGAGAAACATGACATCCAGGTAGAGGGAATCTTTCACCCACTAGAAGTTCATTGGCTCACTAACCCAAATGATTCCCTCCATGTACATATGGACCCCTCCTAGTCATGTTGTCAAAAAGCTCTCAAAAGGATGGAAGCTCTTAATACAGGAACTTTATGTGAAATGGGCCAAGTATTGCAGAAGCCTATAGGCAAAAATGGCCACATGAAAAACCTTGGGAACTGCCCAAAAATTTCCCAGAGGATTCTCCAAGGAGATCTACTTCTAGATCACTTGCTTAAGATTTTGGGATGGAGAATTGTTGCTGCAGCTCCAGTGTCAAAAAGGGCTATAATTGCAATGAGTCTAGAATAAGTGTCAAGAAGGACATGTACTTGGGCTATGGGAGTAGGACTAGTTAAGGGGTTACAATAGGCTGGGAAGTATAGATGGTTTGGATTTCTTGGTCTGAGATGTCTGAACTAAGTGAATCTGAGTCTTCTTCTATTGTAGAATATCCCATGACTGCTAGAGCTTAGGGCGAGTATTCATCATCAAGTGGAAAGAGTGATTCTACATTAGAGAAGGGAGTGTCTTCTACATGAATCTAAGCTTGTTCAAGAAGATTTGCCACCTTTTCTTTTTTTGGGCAGTTTTTGACAAAGTGGCCTGGCTTTCTGCACATGAAACAAACTTTTGAAGTCTTTCCTTTGAATTTCTTTCTTCTGAGGAATTTCCATTTTATTTTCCTAAAAATTCTCTTTTTTGGTTCTGCATGGTATTTCTTTCTCAAATGATACTTCTTAAAGTGACTTCTTTTTTTCACCGAATAGTCACGACCTTTCTCACTGCATTTTATCTGTAAATCTTTTCTTTGGAAAATGTCCTTGAGTTTGTTATGGACCTTTTCCATTTCTGAAAGAAATTTTCTTTGATTGCAGGGATTCTCCAGGGCAATGAGCATATGTTGATAGATCTCTCCTAAGAAGTCTTGTTGCAAAGTTATTCTTTAGATTTCATCATTCTGAGGGTTTCATCTCCCAATGGTTCTGGAAGGGGGTTGAGGAAAGTGCGCTTGATATTTACATCATCCATGCCATTGATAGTATAAAATCGCCTTGGCATTCTATTAAAATGTCTTTCTAAATCTTTTCTTTCAAATGAACAGCATTTCATGGCTAAAATTTCTTCTCTTGCAACCTCTACATAATGTGTCGCTACTCCTAGGAATTCATTATGAAGGATTGTGAAGAATTCTTCTAGCGATTGGGATTGAGCTGCATACCCTGAATTCCATAGTTGCCCAAGTCATTGCTATTAACTTAACCCATATATATATATATATATATATATATATATATATATATATATATATATATATATATATATTTATTTATTTATTTATTTATTTTGTCTTAAGTAAGTTAGTAAATACGCATATAGTACACGAACAATTCGCATACGTCCGTCAAAACCGAAGTTACTCACGTCTTACGTATTGTTTGCAAAGCTACATAACTAAACACATTACTTTAAGATTAAACGTACAACAAAAGTTAAATATCGACAATGTAAACATCAGCTCGTTACATTTGGATTGTTTAAAAAAACAAAACAAAAAAAAAAAAAACCAACCTTTTATTGAAATTTGTTGGTTGTAGCATCAAATAAGGAATATAAAATATTAAAAAATCTCAATAAAACGAATACATGTCAAACACTAAATGAGTCTAAGAGTCATGTTTAATATATTTAAAATATAAACCTGACAAAACACATATCCCAAGTCTGTCATTGTTCCCGGTGCCAAGTCTGTTGTGGACATAGCACTGCTCCGATTACAAAAACTTAATAATTAATGAGACAATGAAAGTGATTGGTGTTGTTTTATCAAAATAATAATGTGTGTTTGAATTATTTTTTATAATTTTTTTTTGATGAACGAAAGAGGGGGGGGGGCGTGGGTGACCATTGTGACTCACCCCCCTGGGCATAACCATAGGGGTACCCCCCGCTAGAGAATGTTGGATTGAGCCATAACTACTATGGTCTGGGGTGACCACAGACCTCACCCTAGCACCTCGAGAGAGATGGTAATTAGGGGCTTCTCAATAGGGATATCCAAATTCCTCTCTAGGTCTAGGCTTGAACTAGGGACCACAAATTTGATTCACGGATCCCAACCACCAAGCCACCCCTCTCTGGGCGAATTATTTTTTATAATTAGTGACACATCATGACATCAATTTATATGACCTATATAATAAATTTTGTAATTTCTACGGCATTGTTCTCAAAAAAATTTAAATTTTATTTGTATGTTCTTAAGATTAAATCATACTTGATAGGAGTTAAAAAGTTATGATACAAAGATGATTGTATTTATCTAAAAAAATATATGGTAAATATTTACGTATATTTGTTACGATTTTTTTAAAAACAAGTATAATATTCTTGTAACATACGCATACTATTTTTCTCTATTCCCACATTTTTATGCTTAATTTTTGAGACCTACTTTTTGAGAGATGCCAAATTATACCGTCCGTATACTTGATGTATTGAACCGTATCTAGGCCATTGGAAGTGTCATATGGTCTAGTTAAAATTTGAAAAAGGGTGAGCAACGCACTAAGATCAGGCTCGACAAAATGGTTGCGAATGAGGAGTGAATGAGATTATTTCTTGAGGCAAGAGTGAGGGATGTAGCGATGTCCATATCGGATCATTGCTTGTTAATGCTCTCTCTCACGCGCAAACAGCCCAAAATATAGGGGAGGAAACATTTCTTTTTTGAAGCAATGTGGACAATGGATGAAAGGTGTAAAGAAATAGTAGAAGGGGCATGGGATCCGAGGCGGATAGATTTAGAAGATGGTATAATAGGTAGAGTTAAAAGATGCCAGGAACAACTTCAAAGTTGGAATTGGGCAAAATTTGCTAATGTTAATAAGATGCTAAAGAGAGATAGAGAGAGAGAGAGAAACTTCAACAATTGGAGTTATGGGACAGCTTACATGGGAAAACAGAGGAGATTAAAAGGGTGATAAGAGAGATTAATAAGATTCAGGTTTGAGAGGAAATGATGTGAAACTAAAGGTCCAGAGCACTTTGGCTAAAATGGGGTGATAGAAATACAAAGTTCTTCCACACTACCACAAGCCAAAGATGGAGGAAAAATTGGATTGTGGGGCTGCAAAATCCGGTTGGGGAATGGTAGGAGGGTAAAGAAGAGATTAAGCGAACCATTTTGGAATACTTTGAGACCATTTACAAGTCCGACCAGCCAACCAGCTTTGAGGCTAGCTTGAGCTCAATAACTACCCGGGTCTCTCTAGATATGAATGAAGAATTGCTTGTGGACTTCAAGGCTAAGGAAGTTTGGTATGCCCTAAAGCAAATGCACCTAACAAAAGCCCCCGAACCGGATGGTATGTCACCAATCTTTTTTAAACACTATTAGAATATTGTTGGGCCAGAAGTGGTCAATTGTGTTCTTTCTTCTTTTAATTCGAGCAAGATGCCGTGTAGACTGAATGAAACATATACATGCCTCATCCCAAAGGTGAAATCCCCCCAAAATATTACAGAATTCAGGTCGATAAGCTTGTGCAATGTGGTGTATAAACTAATCTCTAAGATCCCAGCTAATAGACTAAAAAAAGTGTTGGCTGTTGTGATTGATAAGTCGTAGAGCGCTTTTGTCCCTAGTAGATTTATTACTGATAATGTGCTAGTAGCCTTTGAAACCATGCACTACATTGATCAAAGGAAGAAAGAGAAGGAAGTGCTTATGGCCATAAAGTTCGACATGAGCAAGGCGTACGACAGAGTTGAATGGGTGTACCTGGAAGCTATGATGAGAAAGATGGGCTTTCATGAAAGGTGGATTTCCCTAATAATGATGTGTGTAACTACGGTATTCTACTTTGTTTTGATTAATGGCGAACCAAAAGGGAAAATTATCCCATTAAGGGGTTTACGACAAGGTGACCCAATTTCTCCCTACTTGTTCTTATTGTGTGCTAAAGGGCTATCGACTATGTTCAAAAATGAGGAGGGGGGGGGGCACTTAAAAGGGATTGCAGTAAGTAGAAGAGCTTCAAGCATAACCCATATGTTGTTTGCCAACGATAGCATAGTGTTTTTGTAGAGCCACGAGGGATGAATGTGATAGGGTTTTAAAATTACTTGAAGATTATGAAGGGGACTTGGGGCAAAAACTCAATAAGGAAAAAACATTTCTCTATTTTACAAGAACACTAGCAGGGAGATAAAGGAGTATATGAAGGAGATGTTTGGGGCTAGAGTAGTTCAGCAACATGAAAAGTACTTAGGGCTACCATCGCTTGTGGGGAGAGGGAAAAGAAAGGCTTTCAACCAAATCAAGGACCAAGTAGGGAGGAAAATAGCTAATTGGAAGGGTAAGCTTCTTTCTCATATAGGTAGGGAAATTCTCATCAAGGCGGTTGCTCAAGCAACACCAACATATACGATGAGTTGCCTCAAACTCCTAGATACATTGTGCAAAGAGCTGAACTCCCTCATGGGGAACTTCTAGTGGGGCAAAAAAGATAAGGAAAGGAAAATGGCTTGGGTCTCATGGGAGAAGTTGTGCATCCCAAAGGCGGAAGGAGGTATGAGATTTAGGAACTTAAAAGCATTCAATTTGGCGCTACTTGCTAAACAATGGTGAAGAATGCAGCAAAATCCTAACTCTCTAGTCCATAAAGTGCTCAAAGCGAAATATTTCCCAAATAGCATGACTAGTGAGGCGAAGTTGGAAAGAAAGCCTTCCTATGCGTGGAGAAGCATATGGAACGCAAAAAAGGTGGTTGATAGGGGGTCTAGTTGGTGCATAGGAAATGGGTAAGGTGTAAGGATTTGGAAGGATAAATGGATCCTGTCCCCAGAATCTTTCAAAATGACAAGCCCGGTTAGTGCCCACTCAAGCTTGGAGAAGGTGTCGAGTTTGGTGGATGTTGATAGGAGGGGTTAGGATGTAGGGAAAGTGAAAAACACATTCCTCCCCCACGAGGCTGAACTGATTTTGAGTATACCTATCAGTGCCAGGCTGCCAGAAGACTCATATGGACATGGACCTCAAATGGAAGATTCACAGTTAAAAGTGCATACAACATGGCCCAAAAAGTGTTGAAAGTAGAAGGAGGGAAAGGGGAGGAAGGGGGCAGCTCAGGGATAACGGGAATATGGACGATGGTATGGCGATTGAACTGTCCAAATAAAATCAAACAGCTTCTTTGGAAAGCGTGTAAAAATATATTGCCCACAAAACTTCACCTGAACGCACATGGAGTTGGCAAGGATGGAAGGTGTGATATGTGTAGGTTAGAGGAAACGTCGGGGCACGCCTTATGGAGCTGCAGAATGGCTGAGGATGTGTGGTGTGGTACCAGGTTAAAACTCCCTTACTTTCAAGACCCCCTAAGAGACTTCATCAACATTGTGTGGGAAATCAAAGAAAGGTGTGCAAGGGTCAACTGGGAGTTGTTTGCAACTATCGTGTGGGGATTATGGAATAACAGAAACCAAGTGAGACATGGGGGATAATGTAAGAGTCACGAGATGATTGTGAAGGAAGCCATAGAGTACTTAAAGGAATACCAAGTAGCAAACTAGCCCGTTGAAAACATTGCTGCACTTGATGTGATAGTGTGGAGGCCACCAAAATTGGGTTGGTACAGAGTTAACACTAATGGAGCTACGTTTGAAGATATCAAGTGATGTGGAGTCGGGGTGGTCATCAGAAACGAAAGGGGCAAAATAATGGGGGCACTAAGTAAGACATCATTATTGAAAGTGATGCTTAGTTGGTGACAAACTCCTTGAGGAAACAATGTGTGATGTCGAGCTCTATAAGGAAAGTGGTCAAAGGAATCTTGGTGGACTTAAGAAAGTTCAATGCATGGGATGTCAATCATACTCATAGGAGTGGCAACAATGCAACTCATATCTTGGCTAGGCAAGCCAAATTTTTGAATATGTGTAATATTTGGGTAGAGGATATTCCACCCAGTATAGCAGATCAAGTTCAAATAGATGTAGTTCAATGTAACTTTTTGTCTAGTTAATGAAAGTATTTGAAAGAGCTATTATCAACCAAAAAAAAAAAAATGAAAAAGAGAATCTTTTTCAAAAAATATATATATATATATATATTTATTTTTCAAAATTTTAAAATGAACCCATAGGTATACAAGGATGCCACTTGCCTTACTCACAGTTACCATATATCTTAATCGTCAACCTAAATCAGCCACGTGTACGGCCATTACGAAGCTGCTAGGGACAGTTCCGTCCAAAACCATTCCACCCATTCTCTCTCCTCTTTCTCTTTCTCTTTCACTATAAAAGGCACCACCATCAGGTCGGTTTGTTTTCAATTTCATCATTTGTAAACCAGAAAAAACAGAAACACACATCGTTTTGTTTTACCAAAAAAAAAAAAAAGAGCTTATATGTTGTTTGTAAACCCAAACCCAGCAGCTCAGGGGTTTCACTTCTTCGATCCAATGAATATGGGTTTTAATTCTCTGCCACCGCCAACTACTACTACAACTACAACTAGTTCTACTGCTACTACTACTAATAATAATAATAATAATAATAATACGGCGTCGTTGTTGGATGATCCGAGTAAGAAGATCCGAAAACCGTATACGATTACCAAGTCTAGAGAAAGCTGGACGGAGCAAGAGCACGATAAGTTTCTCGAAGCTCTCCAATTGTAAGTGTGTGTGTGTGTGTCAGTGTTACTACTTCTTCTATTTTCACTTTTTACTTCTAATTTTTTTTCAATTAGCTATGCCTTAATTAATAAAATAAGTTTTTGTTTTTGTTTTTGTTTTTTTTGGTCTTTAATGGAAGATTCTAGATCATAATTAATTGAACACATAAATTCAGAATTGAAAACTATTATTTATTTAATTATTATAGTTCCGTACCCTTATTTTGGTTCTTATTGGTTGACTCATTTCAGATTTGATCGTGACTGGAAGAAAATTGAAGCATTTGTAGGCTCTAAAACTGTTATCCAGGTAATTTCAATATTAGCCCATTTGCATTTTAATCTGATTTTGCTTTTATTCCTTTTTATGGAGTGATAGACCGTGTTAGTTTTTAGTTCGGCCACCTTATCTAAACTTTAAACTTCAATAACTAAAATCGCTCATGAACAAAACTTTTGGGAGTAACATTATAACACTGTGTGTAGTTAACTTTCTTTATTATTATTATTATCATCAGTGAAGTTAATACATCTGGAATAATATGAGGATGAAAGTCTTTAACTAAGCCAATTTGTTGGAGAAATAGTTGTGATTATCGGCATTTATGAGATACTTGTAATTTCTTCTCCATTGTCGTTAAATGAATTACGAAGTAATGGTAAAGTTAGGTACAGCTCTTTAGGTGCTCTTTTTTATATTCTCTAATTAAATTCAGTTTTGACTTACAATGCAAACAATATTAGACAATAAATTCAACCATGTGGTTAATGTAACCACGTGGTTGAATTCATTTAGGGAATTTCAGGTACTGTATCTAAGGAACTATATCTAAGTTTTGTCCTCCTAGTAATTGTTGGCTTGGCATGGCATGGTCGGTCTTGCATATGTTGTCATGTGCTATATATATATACACTCATTCTAACAGCTTGTGAACTACACATTTCCGGAGATATTTGAGTGCAAAATCTGAGGGTTGCTTGCATTCTTTGCTTATTATATATATTCTTTTGTCAGATACGTAGCCATGCACAGAAGTACTTTCTGAAGGTTCAGAAAAGTGGAGCGAGTGAACATGTACCACCCCCTCGACCAAAGAGAAAAGCAGCTCATCCGTATCCTCAGAAAGCCCCTAAAAATGGTTAGCATGCTCAAGACCCTTTTTTTCCTTTCGTTGGAATTTCTAGTAGTAGAGTTTGAAATACTCCTTTGCTCATCTGTTTATTCTTGCAGCTCCAGTTGTATCTCAAGCTACTGGGCAATATCAATCTTCATCTGTTATGCTTGAGCCTGCATCGTATGTTTATAGGCCAGATTCATCATCAGTTCTTGGGAATCCAATGAACAGTTCAGCTGTGTCTTCCTGGAGTTTTAATTCAATGCCACCGGTTACTGTCTCACAAGCAACTAAAGGTTTTGAGCTGTTCCTACTCTGTCTTGCCAGTTGAAACTCGGATTTGTTTTCTTTCTTCTAAAATAATTATTAGCTCCATTCTGCTAACTTCATATATGCCTGGGTTTTTAGATGATGCAGGATTGGCTGGACCAACCGTTGCACAGAATTGTTGCTATAGCAGTAGTAATGAAAGCACGCCAAAGACGCGGCCAACAGGGGAAAAGATCAATCAAGGGGATCATGGCAACACAGCACGAGGTTAGTATTCCTGTGCCTTATTATAATTTACAATTGTTGCAGAGGTATAATCAGAAAATGAGTGCCAGGTCTCCTACTGCATTACTACGAGAATATATTGATTGGCATTCTTTCAGTTTACTTAACATTTGAAAATTGCTAATGGTGCAATAGCACTGTTTATAGTGGCATCTCTATGAGTGCAATACAGTTGAATAGGAACAAGATTATCCCCAAATCAAAAATTGATGATGTAAACTTGATTAGTTAATGCACTTCGTCTTTTTCCTGAGAAGTTTCTAAGTAATACATGACATCACCTTGTCTCAATTATAATCTTTTTTCACCAGTTTGCTTTACCTTGGGTTGTAGTCTTTTCTCACTGCCCAATCCAAGGTTGTACGCTGCTTTTATCATTTTCTTGTGATCTTCTTGAAGCAATGTCGTCTCGTTGTTTCATCACACATGGCTGTCAGCCCATTAAGGATTTTCAATGAAGAAGTGTGAAGAAATCGTTTTAGCAGCTTTAATAGGGTTGAATGGACCATATCATTTTTTACTTGGCTTAAATGTTTGTTACCTAAAATGTCATTGCAAGTAACCATTTCTTAACTCATGTATGCATGGGCTATGAAGTTCAGACATTATTTTCCGGTCACTCTCCCAATAGCTACACACTTTGAAGCACATGCCATTTCTTGACTGCCCTTTGAACCATATTGGATCACTTTAGAACACTTGCAAGATGTGCCTCTACCATTTAGCACTCATAAAACCATGGGCTACAAAATTTAGCCTTTCTTGTCTAGTCAATCTTCCCAAATTGCATATTAGCTTCAGAAGTCGTAGAACATGTTACTTATTGACTTTCTATCCTTTTGTACCATAAAGCTTGGGTCAACCACAGGTCCAAAAGATACTTTAGAGCGCATGTGAGAAATACCTCTGTTTTCTGGTGTTCATGCATCCAAAATTTCGTCTATGCAATACTTTTGTCTAGTAGCTTTGTTTATCATCTGTTTATTATTTTCTTGACCTGCTTTTGCTGATAAATTTTCTCTGTTTTTTGCTGCAGTAATGCCAGATTTTGCTCAAGTTTACGACTTCATTGGCAGTGTTTTCGATCCTAATTCCACTGGTCACTTACAAAGACTGAAGCAGATGGACCAAATAAATTTGGAAACTGTATGTCCTATTTAAAAGTTTAATACCTTTATAGAACCATATTGGCATGTTATCATGTTTAGCCGCAAAAGAATCATGGTTCACCCTCTTATTCTGTAGAGATTTTATGCTTTAGATTTGTCTACCCTGCTATAATCTCTGTTGAAGCTACTGATTTGCTTAAGGAATATATGGGCATTATCCCAGGTATTGCTGTTGATGAGAAATCTCTCCGTCAATTTGACTAGTCCCGAGTTTGAGGATCATGTAAGTTGTCACTTCTATGCCCAGAATTTCTCTCTTTTTGTGGTGTTCTCTTCATTTGTACCATGTCTTTCCATGACGCATCTCTCAACCCTAAACAATTTTTGCTTATGTTAACTATAAAGATTTAGCTTTGAATACTGGAATTAGACAATGGGGTGTTCACATTCTCTTTATAAAGAATGTCCTGTAAAAAATCCATGATATACCAAGATAGTAATTTTGAAAATTTGAGATTTCTTTCAGACAGGATAAATTTTTTGTTCAAAATTCTAGAAGGCCCAAAATATTTTTCAAAAAAACATTTACAGATAATCCTCATGATTGAGGATGAGTTTTAAGGAGAAACCTTCCAAAAGTTTGGCAATTCCCTGTAAAACCCAACAACAAAACTCAATATTGGAGGCAATAATGTGACTAACAATGGAGGAACAAATATTATGAATCTAGTGAAATAAATAAATAAATAAAATATCTTCATAATTGGAATATGCAAAAAATCCCTAATAACAAAATTTACCAAAGCGGTTCAACCTTCAGATTTTTATTTGTTTACACTATCAAAACAGTTGAACATACAATTTCATTAACAAATGAACAAAAGACAATTCAACTTCTAAATACATCTTCATTTGAATAACATACACAGGGTTTGTCTGTAGGGAATATGAAATCAAAGGAGGTGAAGTCATATTGGCTTCTAGGCTTTTAATGTTTATAACTTTCATATCTATTTAAAATTTTCATACCTCAGAAATATATTAATATGAATAGTACAGGATTTTTGTTCCCAAACTTTTTTACTTGTTTGTGGTATCATCATCGACACTATTGATTGTATCACCCTTTTCTTTTATAATTTGAAAGTTCTGCTAGCTTCCAACTTCAAATGTCATGGATTTTTGTAGTGTTGGCTAGCTGGTAAACTGAACTTTGAGTTTGGTATTGGGGTTCGATACCCTGCATCCCCATCTCTTTTTACATAACTATTTACTTATCAAAAAAAAAAACTTTGAGTTTGGTATCAAGACATCTGATACTTTTTTCTTGCCATACAAGCACCCTTTTTTTTTCTTGACTTTGTTTGCAGATCAATGAGTTAATCTCATGTGGTCTACATGGTGCTTTTACATAAACCTGAATTGTATTTGTTAGTCAATGGAATGTTTCTAAAAGAAACATTACTACCTATATACACTTAAGATTAACAGTGGAACAATTATAGATTAAAAGATCTAAGGTGTTTTTTTTTCATTTTTTTGGTAAATTAGAATTTCCTCTCTGTTGTTAGGCTTAGTTACACTTTACCTCTTCGACTTATAAAAAATTACATGAAAGTTCCTTATGTTTTAGATTAAATCGATATATTTTGGTCAAACAAACAAGTGATGCAACATCATCATCTATCTAATACACTGGTTGCACACAATTTTTGTTCATTCTTTTTTTCCTCAAAACGCTTTTCCTAAGAATTATTAGTTTAATCCATTCCACAAGGACAATGCATCAATTGAGAAAAAGAAGAGAAGAGAGGGGGGGGGGGTGTTGGAGGAGAATGCATAATTAGTGTGTCAATTAGATGATAATGTGGCATCACTTGATTTCTTCACCTTGCCTTTTGAGAATAAGTTTATACTTTTTGTTTTTGCACCAACTATTAAGATCATGCTTTGCGTCTGACTAAAGAAGGCATTCTTACCTAGATTGCATTGATTGGGAGTGTAATTGATCTTGTGAAATTATAACCCTTGTAGTACCTGAAGATTAATACTAGATTAATTATTATAAAATCAGAGTTTCCTTTTTCATAAGAAAGATAGCACCTCTAAAATGATGTCTTCAATTGTATCTCCTGGTATTTGGCTTTGGGTTGGGATTTCATTTGGAGGGAGGGTTTGAGGCTGCATTTTGGGGGAATAATCTGGCTGTGCATGCTATATTTATCTGACATTTGGATGTCATTATCTAGACAAAACTATTGATCTTGTCAAACCTCAAAGCCAACCTCTGTATGCAGTTTCCCATTCTCTTGCAACAAGAAGCATCAAACTATTTGCATTTTCTAATTATTAATGACTTCAGGCAATATACTCATTTGTGAACTTTTTTTTAAATTGAAACAGAGAAGGCTACTTTCATCATACGATGCTGACCCTGAGAAGGCTAAATCTGGAAGCCCTCACACCAATTTCCACACTGATCACTCACGCAGTGCCATTCTATCTGCTTAGGAAGTGAAAGGTAAAATGACTTCTCAAACATTCAGGCTTAATTATTTCTCCCCTCCCAATTTATCCCAGCCACTTGCTGACTATAAACAGTAAATGCAGGGTGCACAAGACATGTTTAATATCCTGTTGCTTGCAGTGGAGTGATACTTGCATGTGTATATGTATGTAAAGTCTTCAGAGGACCATCAGTTAATAGCATAGCTTGTCAGTGGATCAATGTTGTCTTGCTGTCCAAGTGTCGAGCGTGTACCATACAAATACCTTTTGTTATCCAGAGTTGTAGGATAAACCAGATTTCAGTCACTTTAAGCTTATTTCAGAGGCTATCTTGTATAGAGTGTTGAGTGTTTTATGTCATTCTGTTATGACCGTGTATAGTTGTAAGTTATATCTTTTGAAGGTTTTGCATACTGAATTAGTCCTAGCCTCCTAGGGGTTATGTTCTGTATCGAACTGGATGATATGAATATATCTGGTGCTTTGTGTGAACTCTGCTCTTGCACTTCAAAAGACTTCTTTAGAGCAGGTAACACAGAATATTTGGCAAAAAATACAGCTTGGTTTGTTAGATGTTATTAACTCCTCAACTGGCAATTTCTCCTGATTATAGGTAATTCCATTCAGAACAGATTGCCCTAGAAGTGTGATATTACTAAAAACGGTTCAGATGTATCATCGATGTCTTTTTGGACTTGAACGATGCCAACGCAAATAAATCATCTTTGGAAAGGGATTATTGGTTTGAAACATGGGAGTGGGGGCATTGGACAATAAAAGCACTCGGTATTAACTGTGAATAGTAGTAACTGTAGAACACGGCTTAATTCCAGTGCACTAAAGTCAATACGATATGGACATGTTTCCAATTTTAGCCATGTGTCTGCATTGTGTTGACTCCAGTGCTCCATAGCATTGGAGCTAAGCCTTATCCATAACCATAAATGTTGATTCCCTAACTTAAAAAGGTAGTAATTATAATTTAATTAAAAAAAAATTTTATAGATCGATAGTTGAATGTCTTTCTTGGAAATTCTGAGAAATACGAACCAGTTGAGTTATGTTATGTGCTATGACTTTAATGGTATGTGCTATCAAGGAAAAGAAGATGACTTTAATGGTATGTGCTATTAAGGAAAAGAAGAGGCTGACAACCTTGTTGGAAACCATGTAATGAGGCAAAGGGACTATAAAATTAAACTTTGAGACTTTCTTAGTGGTTATTGAAACAACTTACCCTTATCCTCTCAGTGATAGAATTTTAATTGAATTAAAATTTAAAGTTTCCTATAACTTAGTTTTTTTTTTTTTTTAAATAGTTTTAACATATGACGTCCACTCTTGATAATGGCTATTTATCATCAAACCAAGACACCAATCAGTTTTTGATATAAGCAGGGATTGAATTCTAGATCTCTTATTCAACCATCAGAAACTTTACCAGTTAAGTTAACTGTAACCTACTTCTTAAAACTTAGTTAAAAGACTGTATTAGTAATACCCTACAAGATAAATAAATTAGGAGTTTGGCCCCTAACATTTCAAATGTGTTACTGTCAACATTTTTGTGTTGCATCAATATCATTTGAGTGAAAATAAAGGGTAATAAGAATTAGTAATCAGACATTGGTTTTAATTATAAACATAGTGGGGCAAACACAAAAGTAAAGACTAAATTTTTAAAAATTAACAATACGTAAAGGGGTCCCAATTGCCAAAACTTGTAAAGAATGTCATTGACCACTCTGGCTATGGCAATGGTCCAACTATGGATATCAAATAACCCACTACAAGCGCCTTATCAATTTTACAAGAAAAACCATTATTACTGCATAAGTAGAACGCTAACCATAAACTAAAAAACAACAGGTCATCCATGAAATTGGTCATGATATAAGAATCATTCTTTTCTTCTCTCTAGTTATAGTGGCCTTGCTCTTTGTCTAAGATTATAATAAATGTAACAAACTAGTGCAATTATCACATAACCCACTACAAGCGCCTTATCAATTTTACAAGAAAAACCATTATTACTGCATAAGTAGAACGCAGACCATAAACTAAAAAACAACAGGTCATCCATGAAATTGGTCATGATATAAGAATCATTCTTTTCTTCTCTCTAATTATAGTGGCCTTGCTCTTTGTCTAAGATTATAATAAATGTAACAAACTAGTGCAATTATCATCTTTGTCTCCTCTGTTTCTTATCTTGAACAATTATCAAACACCTTGCAGGCAAAGGGTAGCCCTGAAAAAAACCTTTCTTGAACAATTATTGAACATTGACGCAGTAGTGAAATTGCAAAACAACAAAAATCTAATATCAAGCAAAGGCTGGAAAATTTATAAAAAATAAAAAATAAAAAAACTAGTAGACAATAGACACAGAACAAAGATTAGAGAGAGAGAGAGAGAGAGAGAGAGAGAGTAAGATAGCTGATACCTTGAGAGTTTTTTTTTTTTTTTTTTTTTTTTTGAATTCAGATGGGAAAAATGGTGGAGGTAATTTGCGGGTTTATGAATTTTTCATGTTTGAGATTTGTTCCATCCAAAAAAAACAAAAGTTAGATCCCTTTGTTTCTGATGTTAAGGATCATGGCATTCCTAAGCTTATCCCCTTTTTTGTGTTTATAAAAGAGTAAGTTAGTGGATTGATGATGTGGTAGTATCTTAAACCATTAATTTTAATTGAGGTGTGAGGATTTAAAGAAATCTTCTTGGTAGAGAATCTTAAAAACTCTAGAAGATCTGAATCCAAGAAGAAGAAGGAAAAGGGAAAGAAAAGAAAATTTCAAATTAGAAAATGAAGTAAGGACATGTGGCACTACAAGGTTTAGTCCCTAACTTTTTTAAAAAAAAAAAAATATATATATATATATATATATATAAGGAACACCTTTCTTTCTTCTTTTAGTCCCTATCCAGTATGCATCATTACTATTTTGACATAATATGGCTAGGGGACTAAATTGATAGGTTTGAAACGCGTTTGGTCATTCTACTCAAACTCACATTTTCACATTTTAAACAACATTACACACATTACCACACACTTTTTCACCCACACGTATTTCAAAAAACTTCAAATAACAATTCTCAAACTCACTCACCAAACATGCCCTAAATTGACACACAACCTAAAAGTTAAGAGACCAAACTCATAATTTATTGATTTTAATATAAGATAAACTATCCACATTCTCTCCTCTTACACACTCCACAATCCACAACCTTTCACGATGTTTATGCCATTCAACCATTGCCATCAGCGTTTTTGAAGTAGCTCTTCCACCTTTTCCTTAATTGATACCATGGGAATATCTTGTTCTTTTGAGGCAATGTCAAACAACAACAAAAACAGTCCTAAAATTTTATAAATATATATATATATATATATATATATATATATATATAAATAAAAAAACAACTACAAAAAAATAAGAATTCCATAAAAATCTTTACCAGATGATATTTTAACCCAGATTTTCTTACGTTTACCTATCAAATCTAACATTGTATGTACCTCTGTCTCAAAAACCTGGAATTCCTTAATCCAAAACCACACCTTCATTTCCAACCATTAACACAACAACAACAACAACCTCCTCCTCTTCAGGTTGGTTACACAACAATTGGATTTCAGTAATCTTAACCCTACAAATGACTACAAAGAAGTCTACGTAATGCATAAGGAAGATGATGATAATGATGATGCTGATTTCACTTAACCTGGAATTCCTTAATCCAAAACCACACCTTCATTATATGTACCTTTGTCTCAAAAACCTGTAATTCCCTGGCCTGGTCCAGACCCTCTTAACAAAATATTCTTTGTGGTCAGTACTTGTAACAGCTTGATCTGCCTTTCCGATGATTTTATCATAAAAACTAACACACTTTATCTATGGAATCCTTGTGTTAGAAAGTTTTTCCAACTTCCTCATCCCAATGTCACCTTCAATAAATACTGTGGATTCGAAGCAATCCTTGGCCCAAAAATAATGACTATAAAGTTATTAGGGTTGCCACCTTAGTGGAAATGTATGGCTTTCAAAGTTATCGACCCAAGGTCAATATTTATTCACTCTCCACTTTTGAATGGAGACTGGTTAGGCCTCGTTCGGTTCCCAGATGTGTTGCCTATGGTTCCACATCTAGAGCATTTGTAAATGGGGCTATACATTGGATTGCTGTTAGGAAGGCTATTTAGATAAAATTTAGAGTACAGCAGAAACAAAACAAACGTAAACATACCTCTAGCTATAGTTGTTTAAGTTATTAGAGAAAAAGAAGACTCACTATGTGATATTGTATCTATAAAATGTGTCTTCTAGTTTATGGCTTTTACTTCACATATATCCTTTTGATGGAGACAGACTATATATATAAGCTAGACTAGAGACTCTTTTAAATTAAGATTTGTTCCATAACGTCCTTCCATCAAGGAGTTTAAAACTTGTAATTTCAATGTGTTTATTAACCAAAGGGGTTATACCAATTGAGAGTTACTTAAAAATTGTTATTCACCATAATGTCTTTCACAAATAAAATCCTTAAGACATGAGTTTTCATTTATCATTTAAATGTGAGCCACATAAAGTTTTCTTAAAATCCTACATTCTCTCACTTGGCCCACTTGACATTTAAATTACTTGATAAATGATATTAACTTTAACTGTTTAACATGGTCATGATATTACTCATGTCAACTAGTTGTGAAATGCTCCTACTCAAATAAAGAATCCAATACATGAATCATGGAGGTAATACCCTCAATTATAATGAGTACTTCCTTCCATGTATTATAATATATGGTAATTCTTACGTGAGTACTTTATAAGCCATTAATTCTTTATGAATGGACTACCTATTAGCCATTCGGGTCCTCTTTTATACATCCCCACATATATATCATCCTTATATATCTCCACAGATATATCATCCTTATGTGCACAAAATAAAATTCATATATTTTCTTCTCCAAAACTAACAAAATATGTGTTTAAAACATATAATAATTAGAGAGAAATTAAATACCAAATGAGCTAACAAGTTGCATATGTCCAAAAGACTTTTATATTGCTTTGCCGGCAAACCTTTAGTTATGAAATTAATATACATTAGCTCAATAATTTTAACTCAATGGAAACTTTCAGTTTCTTAAAATTTTCTATTAGACTAAGTTACTTTATGTCGATATGTTTATTTCGGCTTTCACATTCATTGTCCTTAGAGAAGAAAATTATAGCCAGTTATCTTTGAAAAAATCTTTAAACTCATCGTAAAATCGACAACCTTAAGACCTATCCGTAATGCCTGTCTTATAGCTTCAAAGCATATAGGATATCTTACATAAAAAAATCAAATCACTACTTCCAAGTAGCGTGTCATTCATATTTAGGCGTAAAAACAATACATTTACTCCCATTGATCTTAAGGTGTATACACTGATTAATAATGTGCCCAGTAAAACCAAATGGCACAACAAAGTTGGTGAACCTTTATAAACCATTAGTGGGATGCCTATATGCCTAACTTTTGCAATATACAACTTTTATTGGAAGTCAAATCTTAATGGATCTTGTAAACTAATATAAATAGCTTTCACAAAACCTTTACCTTAAAGGAATAAATTCTCAAGTTTTTACTCTTAAGCAATTCGATCACTCCCACCCTCGTACTTAATTTCTCATTTTAACATATTTTATTCAATGAGATGGGTGATTCATCCACGAGTACCAAAACATAGATCCACAAACCCAAAGAAAATAATATTTAATGCTATGAAACTTAAACTTTAATTCTAAATTAACAAATGTCAATTCAGTAGTAAATTCGACCTTCCTATAGGCAAAGGCGCATCATGCATGAATTTACTATAAAACTTTGTTCATAAAACTAGTAAATATAAACACTAAGAATCAAATTTTCCAAACCTATGGGCCTAGGAAAAATCTCATCTCAATGCTACATTCACCATTTTATTCCAATTAAATGATAAAAATAATAACCTCCCTATGGGGCCAAGTCATTATCTTCATAAATTAATTGCCACTTAGATGTCTTTATTCCTAATGAAGTCTCTTAAAAATTTATTGATATGATTATGATCATGGCTTAGGATGCTATGGCTACTCCCATGTCATTTGATATTCGCAACTTCATATGGCATCATAAAGATCAACCAATCTTAATATTGATCATGTTAATTAAAATAAACCACAACATGATATTTAAAGACAAGATAAGTGTAAGAAACTATAAATACACTAAAAATATCATATATTTTAACGATGTAATGATCAAATCATATATAGTCACAAACTTTAAAAAATCATTGCACACTATATGCAAGTCAAAAAGGATAAGTTCTGCTAGCCCAAACCATGTTTCATTTCTATCAAAAAAACATAATAATTTATATGCAAGAAGTTATCATGACAGATGTCCACTTTCATGAGAAGCTTAAATTTGAAAAACCAATTATGATCTTCATAGAACCATTCGGCCAATGCCAAATGCAAAAGGAATAATTTCCATAGATAGTCGCCTATATCTAAAAACTATCACATATTAAAGCCATCCAGCCCAAATGATGTTATATGCTATTTCAATGATAAGCTTCAACACTATATGCTATGACCCATGCATGAGATACATGGCATAAAACTTAAGATTATTCCATGCCTCTTAAAACTGAGTTTGCTAACATTGGTTAAAAGGCCAAATTTTGATGGCATAGCTAATTTAACCAAAATGTCCCAACACAAAAGAATATGCAATGCAAATACTTTATATCCTTAAATTCATATGTGCGTCAGAAATTTAGCCAAATCATAGAAAAACTTATGAATGAAAAATAACTAAACAACATAGCATGAAGAAGGCTCTGATACCAAATGTAAGATAAACTTTAGAGTGCAGTGGAAACAAAACAGACATAAATATACCTCCAACTATAGTTGTTTAAGTGTTTAGAGAAAAAGAAAACTCACCATATGATAGTGTATCTATAAAAGGTGTCTTCTAGTCTATGGTCTTTATTTCACATATATCCTTTTGATAGAGACAGGCTATATATATAGGCTAGACTAGAAACCCTTTTAAATTAAGATTTGTTCCATAACCTCCTTCCATCAAGGAGTTTAAAACTTGTAACTTCAATATGTTTTTTAACCTAAGGGTTTATGCCAATTGAGAATTACTTAGAAATTCTTATTTATCATAACGTCTTTCTCAAATAAAATCCCATGAGTTTTCATTTATCATTTAAATGTGAGCCACATAAAGTTTTCTTAAAATCTTACAGGCTAATGATAACAATTATAATCATTTTGTTTTGGTGTTAGATTTGGGCGACGAGGTCTTCCGCAAAATATTACTGCCGGAACTTCCAACTTATACCCGTGAATCAAGTAGGCTGTCTGCTTTTATTTCCGTCTATGGGAATTCCATCGCCTTATTTCATATCAAGTATAGGAGTTGCCTTCTCAATATATGGGTAATGAAAGAATATGATGTTGTTTCCTCGCAGACCAAAGCTTTAAGTTTAATTATGACTTATGACTTAGCTTCAAGATACGACATACCGAAGGTAGTAGGTTTTACAAGGAGTGGCAAGATTGTGTTGAAAATGGATGGAGGACACTTGGTGTCAGAGGATCTTGAGACCCAAGAGACTAAGGATCTTAAGATTATTGGATGTAAGTATAGTTTTGTTGATGCTTATGTTAAGAGTCTCATTTTGCTCAACAAATCTACCAACGGTGTAGTTACATACTAAGAAAAATAAGTAAGATTCATTTCATGCTTTTTTTAATTATTTTTTCCCAATTTTCGTTCTTTATATATACTTGGTGTTGATCATACATTAGATATGAATATATAATGCTTGATATGGCACTGCTATAAATTCTTATTATTGCTGATTGATTACCTTAATTAAGTTGCTTTATCTTTAGTGTAAATAGCTTATTAAAGTTGTGGTAATTGTTGGTTATATTGAAATGATATTCGAGTACATAGCATGTATGCATAAAATTGTTTATCCTCATTTCAAATTTTCTTTTAATACAATCATTTATTACTTATATTAACATAAGTGGTCAAGCTATCAACTTTGAGCAGTCTTATTTATCGAGTAAAGTTCTTGTTTACTGTAACTTACAATTTTCAATGAATAAATAGATATGCTGGAGTTTTTCTTTGTTGGAAATTTTATAGTGACCTCTTTTAATTTCATGTTTTCACACTCATACTAAGTGCCCGTTTGTTTCGGTTTTTTGAGCCCAAAAAGCGCGTTTTGAAAAAAGCTCAACCAACTTTTGCGTTTGGTAAACTCAAAACGCAAATTTTTTATAAAAGTTGCGTTTTGAGCATTGAGAAAAAACTGAGAACAAACGCGGAAGGGATTATGGACCCTCAGGGGTCCATAAATGAAAACGTGCTATGCGCGTTTTGTATATTACCGTTGCAAACCCGAAAAATACCGAAATACCCATCAGTTCTCTCACGCCCTCATCTCTCATCTGTGTCTTTTTTCTTCGTCTTCTTCCTCTTCGTCTTCCTCTGCTTCTTCACCGGTCTACCCTCACAATCAACAAAACCCATTTCAACCTTTGATATTCCGAACACAGAATCAACAAAACCAAACCAAAAATAACTCAAAATCAACGCAAAAACAACTTAAAATCAACTCAAATCCGGAAAACCCATCTCAAACCCAACTCAAAATCAACCCAAAATCCATAGAAAAAAAAACCCAAAATCCCAAAATCCTTATGTTTCAATCATCTTCATCTTCATCATCATCATCATCATCAAAAAAGAAGAAGAAGCAGAGCTGTGTTCTGGACCGAAGTGCTAAGAGGCAAAAAAGAAAAGAAAAGAAAGAGAGCTGGGAATGTTCTGGACTGAAGATGGTAGAGGAAAGAAGGAAAAAGGAAAAGAAAAGAGTGTGGTTACGTGGGTGGATGAGGAAAAAAGAGGAGAAAAAAAAAAGGAAGTAGAGCCACGTGTGTGGAGAGAAAAAAAAAGGAGAAAAAAGAAATTATATCATAATATTTTCACAATATTTTTACAATAAATTTTAAGGTAGTCTATTATTAGCTAATATTGGTGAGAAAAAAATAATTTTTTTAGAAAGAGAAAAAAATAATTTTAATAGTATGTTAAAATTAAAATTACTATCAATTTTTATCACAATATTTTTACAATACTTTCACAATAAATCTTAAGTGGTAGGTTATTATTAGCTAATATTGGTAAGAAAAAAATAATTTTTTTAGAAAGAGAAAAATTGATTTAAGTATGATGAAGTAATTGATTTAAGTATGAAACAAACTCACATAAAAAAAAAAGTATGAAATAAATTCCCTTATATATACATTGTCCTTTTTGGTCATTTACCCCTCAAAAAACCATTTTTATAAGTGCTAGCCAAACACTCAGCTTTTTAATTATGTACTTTTTAACAGCTTTTACCAAACACTCAGCTTTTTGAAACTCCACTTTTTTATTATGCACTTTTACAAAACTTCACTTTTTCATTATGCACTTTTTTAAAAAGCTAAATCAAACTCACCCTAAATGTTTTTCGTATTCTTCTTATATTATTTATCTAAAAGTTTCTCATTCTGTCAACTATGATGTGATATGCCAAAAGATTTCTGTACATTTTAAATCTTCTATTGCCTCAAATGACTATCTTTTACCAAAAAAGCATTGCCATAGGGTCATGATCATTGCGAATGCAACTCACCCGCGGGTATTTGCTTGCTTTGGGTGGTTAAGAATTGAAACTGACCTTTTTATACTCCTCTTCCGGAACTATTTTGTTAGCTTTTCTTATCATAGTTTGAGTTTTTTTTTAGCCCCAATAAAGTTGCTAGGCTTAGATGTATTATTGTGCTGACTCCATTTCATATTATTACTTTTGTTCCCCTTTTCTTAATCTCTTATGAATTTGATAGTATTTTTCATTACACAATGATATGAGGTAGAAGCAAAAGGCCAACACCAGTGGAGACAATAAAGAGAAAAACTAGGTAGACATCAACTGAGAACTATCATACTTGCAAAGAATAGAATTTGATTCCATAAAAGCTAACATAAAACTCCAATTCTTGCATAAGATTCTATATATTGTCGAATGAATGTCTTTATCCAACCAATTACACAAGGTCCAATGCCAGCCTATTTTTTTTGGGGGGGAGGGGTGAAATAACAATCATGTTTAATGCCATTCTTCTAGTAGCCATTTTCATGAAGCCCTCTATTCCATTACAGTTGCAGCAAGTCTGACATTTGTTTGTGGTCACTATTGGTGGTGAACATAGCCAAATATCACGTTTTGGCAAACTAAGACTGTTTCAGAAATATTTGGCAATCTACCACTTTTTTAGTACTCAAGTTCCACAAAATCGAGTTTTAAATAGTACTTGAGTTCAGTGAACTCAAGCTCCTAGTGAGTCGTCAACGTGGCACTGCTGACCTAGAATTTGTGTAATTAAAAAAAATTAATGTGGTACTCAATGTTACTCATGAAATCGAGTATCTCTTTATAGTACTCGAACTTAGTTCAGTTGAGTACCTTGTTTTTCTTTTTCTTTTTTTCTTTTTTTCTCCTTTTTCTACTTTTTGTTTCGGTTGGAATGACTTAAATAGTCAAACTTAGTGACTTGACATTAGCCAACAAACCATTAAATGGCTTGCATGCCTATGTCAGGAAAATACATGATATTCAAGAAGTTTCATGCGTGAAGAAATGAAAGAGCTTGCATTAAATGTTCTTCATGAATTGTCAAAGAAGATGGCCAGGAACAACACCTGACATGCAAACCAAATTCATGCTTCTTTTCTTTGGCCATAAATGCTTGCCATTTTCTTTGACTTGCAAGAGTGAGTTCCTATGGAAAAAAAAAAAAAAAAAAAAAAAAAAAGTGCCTCTATGTGAGACAGAGAGATAGAAAAGAACTTGACTGTATGAAAAGAAAAAAAAAAGGGGGGTACTCGACTGTATAAAGCTCGAGTACTATAAAGAAGTACTCAATTTCAGTAATATTGAATACCACATTATTTTTTTAATTATACAAATTTCAGGTCAGCAGTGCCACGCTGGCAACTTACTAGAAACTCGAGTTCACTGAATTCAAGTACTATTTAGAACTCAATTTTGTGGAACTCGAGTATTCAAAAAATGGTAGATTGCTAAATATTTCCGAAATAGTGCTAGTTTGCCACAAGTTTTGCCAAAACATGGTATTGGGCTATTTTTGCCCACTATTGGTTATATTGAGGTGATGGTTTAGATCATAACATGTACACTTAAAAATTTTTGTCTTCGCTTCAAATTTCCTTTAATATAACCATTTATTACTTATTAAAAAAAAAAAGTGGTCAATGTTGGTTATCAACTTTGAGCAAGCTTATTTATCATGCAAAATTCATGTTTCCAGCCGCTTATAATTTACAAAGTATATATAGAAGTGCTCAACTTTGTCTTTGTTGGCAATTTTATGGTGATCTCTTTTAACATCATGCTTTCACACATAATAAATATTCTTCTTGCTCTCTTTGTATTATTTATCTAAAAAGTTTCACATTCTCTCAATAATCTATTTATGCCAAAGATTTTACTTGTTAACTTCTTACTGGAAAAAAAACACTCATATAAGAATCTTAGTTAATGCGGAATGAATAATCTTTGGTTAGCCTAGCTACACAAGGTCCAATACCTCAATCGTTTTGTTTTTTTTTTTTTCGTTTTTAGATTTTGTTTTTTTTTTTTTTTTTTTTTTTGAGAGAGAGAGAGAGTGAGGGAGGGTGCTGACGTTAAAGCCACAATCATCTTTTGAGCTCCAAATCACAGAGATAGCTGATCTTATGGTTGGCCAAGACCAATCTTCTACTTAAATGATTACTTAAATGATGTGGAAAACTTTGCATGTCAATGTGTTGCAGGTTCACATAACCCTCAAGGACTATAGGTTTGCACTATTGGTACCTTAAGGTGCCATATATCACACTTCTAAAGATTATATGCTTCCATTGGTTTTCCCTTTTTCCTTCTTAGTTACGTGGAATATTTTAGTTTTCTAGTTGTTAATGAATAATGAGAGTACTCTGTGTGTATTTGTCATCAAGTTACAACATTTGCCATTTGGTTACTAATGTTTTCTGTAAATATTTATAAGCATTAATTTAGTTTGACAATTCTTCTTGTATGCAGGCATTCGAGAGGTTATGCCTCCATTGTAGTTCACTAATGAATATATTACATTACTTGTAAGGGAAAATTATTGAATTTCATAGAAAGTAAGCATCTTTTTAGCCTTTTATTTTTCTGTAATTGAAAACATGTTGAATATGTTTAGATCATTTACCCTAGTCCCCCATCTCTCTTGGTGCACATGTTCATGTGGTAAAGGCTTGGAATACTTCTTAATATTGTACATTCCAAAAACCCACAAATATTTGTATAGGTCCGTTTAGATTTTTTTTTTTTTTTCTTCTTCTATATATTTACTACACTAATTGGTGTTACTTTCTCTACTTCTGGTTAAATCGCAAACAATAATGCACTTACAGGTTTTAATTTCTAGCAGGATCTTATGCGATCATGGTTGGTGATGAGTTGTAGTAACAGACTTTAACTTAACAAAAGAAAAGATTTGTAACAAAGCTATGGTGTTTTATTATGTCAAAATGAATTGTAGTTTTTTATGTTAAGATTTATTTTGTAGCTACACCATTCTTATATTAGTATTTCTAGATGATTTTTAGTTTGGTTTTACTGTGTTTGCATAAAGCACTCAATTTTGACTGTCATGCTTGCATTGTGATGTAGATCCTCACAATTAGTGTGTGCGTGTGTTGGGGATATTGATATCCTACCCAATTGTGTTAAATTTCTCCCATACATTACGGCTAATACATAATCAACTATTTGACTTAGAGTGGAAATATATACATTTTTTATAGATACTTGAAAGTAGGCCCATAAACAAGCCGAACTAAGCCATGTATTAAAAATTCAGATTTGTTCATTTAATTTTATTTTGAACACGAGCCGAGATTGAGCTCACTAGTAAATATGATTACACGTTCAAACTTGGTTCATTTTCTTGCTCAAGTTTGTTCACAAGTTACTTGATTAACTTATTTTATTTACGTATATAGATAAACCATGACCAAAGTTTTTTATCCATTTACAAATCAATAAATTTTTACAACGAATGGACTTATTATATTATTAATAAATTATAAATAATAATTTAATATCATATGAACCTATTTACAAAATTACACAATTCAATTTCAAATCTATATGTGGGTTTCAGTTAACTCAAATGGTAAAGTCTAATAAAAGATCCGTGATTCAATTTCTTCCTACACCAAAAACCAATGGTGTCTTAGTCTAATTACAAAGAGCACAATTATCAGAAGTAGACACCATAGGTTGAAACTCTATTAAAAAAAAATCTAAAATCTATATAAGTATATTTTGAATCTTTGATACTAGTATACATAAAAATATGGGAGTGGCTCGCCTCCAATTTTTGTTTCTCCTATTTCCTCCCATTTTTAAATAGATGAATGACACTTGGCACACCAACCATCCAAAGGTGTAAAAAAGGCCATGTCAAAAATAGTTTCTCTCATAATTTGTGCGTTTTTTTTTTCTCTTTCTACAGTTACCCATCCTTCTCTGGAGCTTTTTGGGCTATAGCCCACCTCAATCTCCCTTCTCTCATTTTCCCTCTCTTTCTCTTGTATTGCGCCCCCCAACACCCCCCCCCCCCCCCTCTCAAAAATATTTATTCAGATTTTTATTTATTTTCCTAGAAGGTTGACGATTTAAAGATTGAAGGTAGTTTTCAAAATTTACAAATCTCTCAATTTGTCAAGTTGAATATCATTTTAAAACTAGAGAACTAAACAAAACAAGACGACTAAAAATAATTTCATTTTCACTATCTTAAAAAATAATAATAATAACAATAATAATAAATAAAATAAAAAAAGAGAAAGAGACACATGCAGATCTGAAAAACTTCAACAATGACTAATTTCAGCAGAGAGAGAGAGAGAGATGTGAAATATGACAATCAAAATCTGACAAATTTCGTGGGTAAGCTTTTAGGGTATGTTTGGTTGGAAGTGAAAAATGGTAAATGGAAAATAAATGAGAGAATAAAAGTGGGTGTTGTTTGGTAAGGAAAGAAAGTGAGGAAATGTTTTGGTAGGACCCAAGCATTTTCCACCTGGGCTCACAAAAAATCCATCTCTTCAAATTAGAGAGAAAACAAGAGTGAAAACGTCTATTGTTGTGGAAAGACAAAATTGCATCGGCTTTTTAATACTCTCACCTGCCTCCAACTACTTCCCACAACTCTCATTCTCTTCGCTTTGCTCTTTAGAGCTCAATAGTAAAGCCTCTGATGGAGATTTGGAAAAGATTACAAAATTAAGCATAAATCTCCTTATTCCCCCCACCCCCCCCCCCCAAAATAAAAAAATAAAAAAATAAAATCTGACCTCCAAAATGAAAATTTTAAATTTTAAAAATTTTCAACCAGTCTAGAAAACCCCAGAATAATTAAAATGGTACAAGTTTACAACAAACCCAAAGTCAACATTACCATATCTTCTATGAAAAAAAAAAACTATATTTGACCCCTGATGAGGTTTGAAACCAAATTACAAAACAATAATTTTTTTCAAAGTCCAAATACAAAACCCCTCCTCTGAGATTTGAAACCTCAACGAAGACAAGCTCACTGGTTTCCAACCTGATTGGAAAATCGGAAACAGAAAACAAGTGATTTTCTTGCAAGCATATGATAGAGCCGTCAATGGTGAGATTTAACATTTTACTGATGGTTTGGGATTTTAGTTTGGCTAATATTGTGGTTTTTGCCTTTTCAGTTTATGCTGTATTTTCGGTTTGTCGTGGTGATGCTGCATAACTGCAGAGTGATTGGCTTGGCTTTTCAGTTTGTCATGGTGATGCTGCATAATTGCAGAGTGATTGGCTTGGTGATGCTGCACAATTGCAGAGCGAAGAGAAGAGGAAATTACTTTTTTTAGGTCACTATTGTATTTTTTCATGTTGGCGTTTTAATAGTCGGATCAGTTATTTTCCATGTGTTTCTTCTATTTAAAAATGGGAGTTCTTTCTCTCTCTTTTTTCTTTTTCTTTTTTTTTTCTTTTTTTTCATGTGCCATTCATCCATTTAAAAATGGGAGGAAACGAGATATAAAAACCGGAGATGAGACCCTCCCTAAAAATATAATATTATACAGTTAAATCAAGCCTTTTGTTAGCAAACAAATTATTATTTTTGAGATTGGCTTATTTAATAGTCCAGCCTAAACTTTAGTTTGAATTTGACATGTTTGCTAAACAAACAAATATAAATGAACTTTTCACGAGCCAATTCTAACAGTTCATGAAGAGATCAAATGAATGGAAACCTATGAAGAGATGCTTCAAACTCTTATTTGAATATTAACATTTAAGATATTCTTATTTGAATATTAACATTTAAGATGGTATCAATGTGTTCACCATCAACCCAACAATATCCGCGCTAAAAAGCACGTAGTCAACGGGTGCTAATTCCCTACCCTAACTTGATTTTGAAAGGAGGGTAGAAACTAAAAACTAGAATGGCTTCTTGACTCGGCAAGACGGGTGGCCAATTCTTGTTCCTATCTAGAAAAAGAGCAATCATCAGTTTTCTAGTAGCATGATACCCCATTTCATTCTTCTTATTCTATGACCAACTCGTCCATTGGACTTCCTCAGTTCAGTAGATACTCCGATTTTTCTTTTAAATTTGACAACAAAATCAAGCAAAACAATAAGTGCAAGTGTGAGAAGCATCCATTAATTACACTAAGCTATCTAATTCCCTCATAAAAGAAGCATATAATCCCATGATGCAAGGAGTTGCACATCCAAGCAAAAGATGTTGAATACATTGCCATATACACAAGCACAATTAATGGTCAACTATCTATACCCAAAACCCATGTCCAGTTCATTACCATACATCCCCTGACCAGGGCCACCAGTGGCAAAAGGCTGAATCTGTTTGGAATTTGACCTGAGCCCCATCTCAATAAGCCTCTGGATTGCCTCTGGATGATTGCTTCCACCACCAGCATCAGGAGCTGAAATTCAACAATGAATAAATTAGAAAAAATAAGATAGACATGCAGTTTTTTTTTTTTTTTTTTGACAATTAGATAATTGCAATTTGCAACAATGGGGGTGAGGGAATGCAAACAAATAAATAAGAGCAAGCTATGCCACTAAACTATAAGGCTCTTAGTAAAAGACATGCAATTTCTCGCATAATGCAAACATATATAACAATAATTCAAATGCAGCTGCTGTCTCAAAAATTTTATCATTGCCTTTTTTCTCCTTCCTCTAGGAGTATATCAATGAACAAAATGGAATGGTATGAATATTTATCTTAAATGGAATGGACTGGAACAAATATGGTGTATTTTCTCTAGCGTGTTGGGACATAAAAGAAGGAATAGAAAGAAAATAAACGTATGAGTTAAGCATTATGCTCTTCACCTTTTATTTGCCTTTTTAATAACACAGTAAATCAATATTTCACCTCCATTTCAATGAAAGGCGAAAATGGTATTTTGTTGATGGCATCTCTTGGAAAAGAAATCATAAAAAGCTGGTCTAGTTGGCCATCTAAATTGTCACAGTCAGGCCAATGAAGTTGAGAGGACATCGATGATTTCATGTCCACATTTACCACCATGAATAACTTCACATTTTATTTGAAAAATAAATTAAATTAATTGTGCATTTTCAGGGAAAGTTTGATAAAGCTAAATTCTAAGAGGGGTCACACTTTATTTTTGATAGGTATGATAGAATTTCAACCTATGGCATCTACTCCATGATAATTTTTCTTTATCATCAGGTCAAGACACCAATTGGATTTGGTGTAGATAGAGTTCAAACCCCAAATCTCTTGTTTGACAACAAGAGACTTTACCAGTCCAGGGGTCATACATAATGTGCTAAAATATGGTTTAGGCTGATTGAGAAGTAGAATTTTAGAATCCTACACCAAGAAAACTTTGGGATTCCAGGAGAACCATGTTAACACAATTTGGGCTCAAATGAAACCATTGCAGTGAAATCTACCACAACCCAATCAAATTATATAAGGAGAGCAGTTAGCCATACTAAACAATTAAAAAGCAAGAAACAACATGAAAAATTGCATACAAAGACCGATAGAGGAGTGAGAGATTTACCAGGTGGTGGCATTCCAAGACCAGCAAAGTTTGGCTGCCGGTGACTAAAAGGAAAGCCTTGCAGTGGGTTCATTTCAGGCATAAAATTGTTCATCTGATTGTTGACATGAGGAGGCAGAGGAGCACCCCTGTTTGGTGGAGCTGGCATGGGTGAACTCCTGGGAAATCCTTGAAGCAGGTGAGGTGGAGGAAAGTTTCCAGACATGTGCATCTGTTGCAGCATAGGGTGATGACTGGGGGGATCAAGCCCACTCAATCCAGTGCTGGGGTGATGGAAAGGAGGACGAAGCATATTTGCAGGAAATTGACGATTTGGTGGAGGATCATGATGGATGATTCCCTCAGGGGCCATAAATTTCATCTGGGCATTAATATTGGAAGGATGAGAATCTAACTGATGGAACAGTGGTCCCAAATGATTAGAATGAGGAGGGTGAAGCCGTGGAGAAGATGGCTGAACACTCAGACCCTGATAAGGAATATCAGGCTCCCTCGGATCATAAGGGCCACGAAGAAAGGGTTGACCTTCTTGACCTCCCATAAAAGATCTCTCGTCTTTGAAGATAGAATTGAAAGCTAGTTTTTCAGCAATGCCAACTTGAGTGTTTGGGGAGGGTGACACTTCAGTTTTAGCTATATTACCGGCAGTCGCATATTTTTGAAGGCTCAAAGGATCATTTACCATAATCAAGCTATCCTCTTCAGGAAGCCGAAGATCAACAGGCCCATCAAAGCCACCAAGCTTAGACTTTAAGCCAGTTCGAAGCTGTGATGAATCCAGTTCAGTTTGAGGATCATCAAACCATCGCTCTTCAATCATTACCGGTTTGGTTTGCACTCTTTGCTTGGAGGTTAAAACACTGCTTTCATAACTAATTGTATTGGACCCAATTTCATTTGTAGGCATATGGCCATCATCCATGCCACGAAAAGGGAACTCATGAGGCTCCAAATTATCAACTCTTGCATTCCCAACTGAGCCCCTCTGGACAGAAACAGGTGCTCCAACTGATTGCAGCTCCTTCATAAAAGCAGTCCCAAAGAGTGTTTCAAGAGTCAGAGTCTGCCCTGAATTGGAGGCATTCTCGGTATTTAACTCTTTTGAATCATGAACTGCAGAGTCAAAACTTGCTAAACTTGCTCCTTCATTGTTATGTAGTTTCTCTGAAGATTGGATTTCTAGATTTTGGGATGGTTCAATATCTTTCAGGCTTGTTCCCTTTTGTAACAATGAAAGGAGGTGCTGAGATGCACTATCATCGATTGTAGCTTTTGGTGGCTCAATCTTTTTATCAGGAATGCTCACAACTTGTATAGGTGGATGCGAAGTTGCAACATTTTCACTAATTTCTGACAACATTGACTGCTCAAGATCTTCACAAGTCATGACAACTGGAACTGCCTGTGGTTTATTCTTGTACAGCTCAGAGTTTTCAACTACAGCCGATGTTACATTTGGTGTTGTATGCCCGTCTGCAGGTTCAGAGCTTTGAAAAGGAATATTAGGTAAAACATGGTCGGTATTCTTCACATCAGAAACCTGCAATCCACCTTTCTCACCACCAACAATCAATGAGAGCAAGTCATTCCGCCTGCTGGAGAGATCATCAACTGGTTTCTTTTCTGCAGCAACATGGAAAGAAAAATCAGAGCTTAACGCATATTATTTAACATCAATCAAAAACCAGTTTTAAGTAGTAACGTATCCAAACACTTAAAACCTGAACATTGACACTAGCATACCTTCTTCAAGAAACCAACGAGCAAACTTGGAAGATTGGGTAGCAGGAGGGATCAATGTCTCATCTACTTTACTATCATGATGCTATAAAAAAAATAAAAATAAAAATAAAAAAAACAAATAAATTTATGAGAGAGATACATCAAGGTGAGGACTTTGTAGTCAAAAACGAGAATACGAGCAACCTTCCAAAAAATAGCAACAAATACATTCTCTGGGATAAGAAGTGAAGAACCCATGCAAAGTACAGTTAAAAAAAACTGTCAAACTTGTTAAAGGCAGATTATATAGTCAAAGCTAAAATTCACTAAATAAAATTGATTTCAAATTCACTTGGGACTTAAATTAGAACCAAAAGATGTTCCACCCATTCCAACGGAGTATAATTTTGAATCAATATTCACATGATCCTCTAATTGTAATTTATGCAAGTATTTATCAGCTACTAAACAAATTTTGGTGATAGCAAAGCATACCTGTATTCTATAAGTATTATTTTCATGTTAACATGGCATAGTAATATTCAATGAACCACAAATGGATTAGAAATACAACCTAATTTTTTATTCACATTCACGAGGGAAACAGATATCGATCAAATATCAGTCAATCAAATTAAGTACATCCATACATCAAATGTCATGGCAACAGCTGAAAGAATGCCAAGGCACGGCAGAAAGAAAATTCTGAATAAATGAAGCCTACACTCCCCTTGCAAGAGAAATGTATAGGATGAGGTCATGGATTCAAGATCCACCAGATGCATAACTTACCAATCAAAAAAATATTTTTATTCATTTAAAAAGCCTGAAAAATTAGTTTTAAACAAATATAAGGATTGGATTGATACTGATAGCGTATTAAAATTACAGATATTTTTTCATATTTATCAACATAAAAAGAGCACAGAAGGGGCATTAAGAAAGTTCCATTAGAAATCATGATTACCTCAATGAAACTAGAGGGCCCACCACCAGTTATTGCAGTGCCAAAAAATTTATCTAGGATTGAAGTTGAGTGATTTTGATTGGATTCTCCTACTATTTTATTCCCAGTAACCTTTTCAGCATTAAGATCAATAACTTCACTTTCTGAAGCTTCAACAGCTTCTGAATGATAAGAATTCTTGTACAACTGACCATCCATGTCAGTTGTTTTACTAGATAGTGCATTTAGGTTCTTTTCACTCATATTATTTATCGACATATTAGTACTTCCAAGTTGGTGATCAGTCAAACCCTTTTGTTCAGATGACTGTTTCTCCACTTGATTATCAGAAGTCCCATTTAACACATGGTTACCTTTGGCATGTGCAAGGCTATTCCCAAGTTCAGGATTCACAACCTACAGAAGCGACAGATGCATGTACTATTAATGAGAGGAAAAGCAAAAGATGACATCACATATGATTACATGATTCAATCATGGGTCAACATATATTTGCTATTAAAAAGAAAGAAACAATACACACACACACGCACACACAAAATATATATATATATATATATATATCACACAGTAAACCTATTCAGCAGACTGGTCAGCAAGTGGAAAATAAACCACATGATATAGCCAGACTTACGACTATTAACTGAAACTGTACACAAGTGACAGGCCCTCCTTAACAAGAATATCACCCTTTCAAAATAAATTTTCTCTTGCATTCTAAACAATACTATACAGGCCCATTCTTTAACAAGAATATCAGCCTCCCAAAAATACATTGTTCCTGCATTCTTAACAATACTATGACCTTTATAATATTACACAGATCTAATTAATGAATTTTCTAGAAAATATCTTTCATGAATATGTTAGAAAACATATAAACAAGCATGGGCGTTCAAGTCATAGCCCAGAGTTCTTCTACGGACACAACAAAATCTCAAAGCATTTTCACAACAAGCTAAGGTGTCAACCCACCATAGGTCAAAATAAAATGAAAATATATATATATATATATATATATATTTACATGTTAGATGTTGTTGTGTCCCTAGACTTTTTCTAGCATATTAGAATGTATTAGGTAGCAGTACAAAGGCTTACAGGTTTTGAAGCCCATGGCATTACAGATAGGCAAGAGAAGAGAGTGGGCGGAAGAGGAGGAAAAGAATGATAAGCAAATCAGCAATGTCCCCTTTCCTTCCTAGAATTTTCTATAACACTCGTAATTGGAAAGTATCAAGTGATCTTGAATTTGCATTTTATCATTACGACAAGGGTTTCCTCTTTTGAGTAATTACTGAATTTAGGAAGAATTACTCAATATTGCTACTGAGTACTGACTTTTCAGCTTCTTCCTGGTGAATTCTCGAACACTACATATTTCCAATAAACTATAAAAGTCCAAGCACAACAAAAATTTAGGTTTAAACCTTCAATAAAGATGGAACACCACTTCCAAATCAATAGAAAAAGTAAAATGCTTATTAAAACCCCTGTATCATAAAAATATGGCAACTAAATGTTTGGATCAAATTCTTGTGACAAAGAAACATGCATGACCAGCCAACTTCAGTATGCACTTTTCTTATTTCCTTTTTCAAATAAATCACTTTTCCATGCATACCAATCAGATTAAAATAAAATATTGTTACCTCCACTGTGTGGGGATGAATTACAGACTTTGGACCAAGATTCCTTTCCATATTCGTGCTTGTAAAACCTGGAGGTACAAGTGGTCTGGATGCTGGAGTTTGTGGGGGTAAAGAAGATTTTTCAGAATCATTATTTGAGTTTTTTAATATCACAGAGTCACCAGACTCATTGCTTTTATTCAGAAGTATCTTCTCATCTTTGGAATCCTCCATCAGTGTGGAGATGTCGAACCCATCTTTACGCTTTTCTGGATTTAACTTCTGCTTTTCTTGAAATGCTTTCTGCTGTTCCTTCCTCATTAACTCAAAGGAAACTGAAAGGAAAGTCATCAAATTTTAAACTCGCAAACTTAGAAGAAGTAATGTAGTTACTCTCTCTCTATCACACACACACACACGAGTTGCCTCTGCCAGTCAATCCGAATTACCTCTTCTCTTTCTTTCCTCTTCCGCTCTGTCCTCACTTGTATCCTCTGAAGAACCAAATGTTTCGTCATTGAACGAGTCATTGGTCTCCCTTCGTGAATGAGGTGCTGCCTGGAGAATTTACAGTAGAAAAAAATCACATCAGGGGGAGGTTCATCTAACATGAATTACAACTGGTCTTTCATTCTTTTTGCATTACATTTACTCATAAAGGTAGATAAAATCATACAGGAGCACTGTAAAAGTGCCGCATGACTCCAAATCCACAACTATAGGCATTATGGTCTGACATTTGCCTACAAATAATAGTCAAGAACATAAACAAATATGATCCTAACCTTATAAGGACGGGGTGGATGATAGGGCTCATTAGTCTTACTGAGCTGGTATTGATCATTAGCTCGTAACTTTGGAGCAGAAACTCCTGCTGTATATCCAGATGGTCTAGGAAAAGAACCACTACCAAGAAGTCCATCATGCTCAGGAACTTGCCAAGATCGCCGGGATTGGTTGCCATAACGCCTCCCAGACTCTGAATGTTGATATGAAATTATGAATAGTAAAAAGATACAGCAAAAAATATATATAACAGTTGCTTATTTCAGATAAACCCACAATCTATCCAGATCTCAGCACTTAAAAAATATTCTGTGATATTTAATGAGCATTAAATGCGAATGTTATATGAGGTAACAAGGTAGGCATAGATAAAATACACTACTAAATTATAGAATGACATTGAAACATTTGTCATAGATACCTATTTCATTTGTTTTCAAGACATACATATGAAATGCACAGGCATGAAGAAGGGTGTAAACCAGGTTGATTAGGTGACAGACATCAATTGAACACCAAGGAGCATCATTCCCTACTAATCCTCTAGCAGGAAAAGACATCATCAAGGATTCAGAAAGTGCATTGAGCTTATCAAGGTTTCTGATAAGTCTCTCCATAGCAACACATAGCCATAGTGATGCGGGAAGCCAAGGAAAGATTTGTTTTGATAGATAAAAATTATAAAATTAAAAAAAAAAAAAAAAAAAAAAATTAAAACGCTCATCAAGTACATGGGAGTATACAGGAGGAAAGAGCTCATAAAAACAAAGACAAAACAAGAAAAATCAGAACAGTTAACTAGAACCCAGGGAGTCCATGAAATCCACCCTTCGATCAAAGAAGTCATTGAGCATCATTTGTATAAAGACTTCAACAGCCAAAACTTCAACTTTCATCAGACTGAGCTCCTGGTTCTCAAAGCATCTTGCATTTCATTCACACCAAATACACCAATGTACTCAATGGAACCACTAATGAAGCTCCCCTGCTTCCTCTCCTCCCACTCCATGCAGCCCAACTCAACAAAAGTTCTTTTACTGAACACAGCATCACCCAAGAAACACCAAACAAACAAAATATCATGGACCACAAATCCTGAGCAACCAAATAGTGCAGTAATAAGTTATTCACATCCTCCACACTGCGCTTACACATGAAGCACCATTCAAGGATGATAATACCCCTATTTCTTAATTGATCGGCTGTCAAAATTATCTCGAGAACCACACACCAAACAAAGAAAGCCACCCTAGGTGGGACAGGAGTTTTCCATATACTCTTCCACTAAAACTGGGGCCCACCCCTCCTGCAAAAACTTGTGATAACTTTTCGCTAGGAATTCATTTTGCGATGAAGGGACCCATATCAATGCCCCCCCCCCCCCCCGGGGAATCTTACTGCTGTAAAGATCCCCCAATATCTAAGTCACCTCCTCTGCTTCCCAATCTAGCACCGCACAAATGAACAAAGGGTTGCAATAAACCTGACCCTACCTTACCTCCATGTAATTTGCAATTGTTGCATTTCAATCCCAGGCAATAAGATACAAAGCTGGATACTGGTCCTTCTTAGCATCCTCCCTATGCCATACTTCATGCCAAAAGGACTCTAATGCCATCACCTACATCACAACAAATAAAACAAGAAAATAAAACCTACCCTCTCCAAATGTGTTTCAATAAACTCACTCCATGAGACCCCTCACCTCCCCAAGCACCAGGGGCTGGATCCATATTTCACATCCACCACCTGACACCATAAAGCCACCTCTTTGATCCAAAACGCCACAACCACTTGCCCAAAAAAGCTAGATTGAAAAGACAAACTCTTAATTCGCAAACCCCCTTGACTAACAAGGGTGCAACAAGATCTCCAAGTCTCCAACCCACTATATGAAATTTAGGACTCGTTTGGTTTAGGGCTAACTCAGTTTTCATAACTCGGTATTCAGTTTTCATAACTCAAACTCAAAACCCATAACTCATAACCCAAAGCCCACTATCACTCAAAAAATCCAACATTTTTGTTTGGTCACAAAACTCAATCATATATCTCAGTTTTTTACTCCACTTTTTAACAAAATGGTGGACCCACCCACTAACACTACACAGAAGGTTATGGTTGCTACCCGCGTCACTTTTCTTTTTTGCTCTTCATCCTCTTTCATATTCTCCCATCAAAAAACCCATAAAATGCAAAGTAGCCGATACACCCAAACCCAGCTCCACCACCACCAACGGCAAAAACCCAGAAACCCACAACCACAACCACAACCTCCACCTCCACCAAAAAATCCAAATGAATCAAAAATCCAAACCCACCAACAGCCCTCAACCAAAACCACAAGCTCCACCAAAAAAACCAAATGAACGCACAGAAAACCCACAACCACAAGCTCCACCACAGCCCAAGCCTCAAACCACAACCACAACAAAATACCCAAACTCAAATCCTTAGATCGAAGACCCAAATGCTTAGATCGGAGACCCAAATCACGAAAATATGAAATTAAGGAGAGAGATGAACCGATCTGGCACAGGGGAGGAGAGAGGAAGAGAGAAAATGCTCACCAAAACTGAAGAGAGAGAAAATGATCTAGCAAAGGGGAAGAGAGAGCACGGGTGAGCTTGAACCAATCTGGGCTGCTTGAACTAAGAGACTTGATTGAGAGCCATCTCACGGTGGCTCGTGGTGGTTTATGGAGGAGCAATGGAGGTTTGGTGAGGAGAGAGCTCTAGGTAGAAGAAAAAATGGAAGGGGAGGAGAGACAACAGGCTGGAGAAAAAGAAATAATGAGGCCAAACTAATTTTTGGAGAGAGACTTTATGTGATGGGACAAGTCATATGGGTGGGCCCATTCTTGCTTAATTTTACAAAAATGCCACTAAAACTCAATTCTCAAAAACTGAAAACATCAAAAAAATTGTTTTCAGTTTCCATAACTCAGAACTCATTTTTTTGAGTGTTGAGTTAGGGAAATTGAGTTAAGAAATTGATCCAAACAAACAAAGTTGGTGTGGGGCCCACAAAATTTGGAAAATGAGTGATGAAAACTCATAAACCAGACAGGCTCTTAAACTCCTCACCCATGCAACCCCAAAGGAAATCTCACTAGAGTATCTCCATTTGATTTGCCACACCCACTAGAAGAGAAAACAAAGACATAAAACAAGTGGGGAGGCTTGATAAAGTACTTTTAATGAGAGTGGTGCAGCCCCCTTTTGACAAATACAATTTCTTCCATCCGGCCAATCTCCATTGCATACAATCTAATATAGGATCCCAAATGGATTTCGTTTTAAAAGCTACAGCTAATGGAAGCCCCAAGTGCTTCAAAGGGAGAGTTTATACTTGACATCCAAGATTACCCACGAAATCATCAATATTCAAAACCTCCCAACTGGAACAATTTCAAATTTACCCAAATTTATCCTCAACCCATGACACTGCCTCAAAGCAATTCCGTAAAATTGGCCTCACAGAAAACAAGAGTATCATCTGCATAGAGGACATGAGAAATTACCAAAGATACACCACTCAAGTTATCAACAAAGACCCCGTGTATACAATCTACTGACATTGCTTTTGTAATCATTCTACTCAATACTCCACGACAAAGACAGAGCAATGAGGAAAAGGGATCCCCCTGATAAATGCCCCTACTACTTTTGAAGAAACCTGAAGGTGTACCATTCACTAGAACTAAGAATTTAACCATACAAACACAAAATTCTACCAATCTTCTCCATCTCTCCCCGAACCCACATCTTTTCAATAGGTACTTGAAAAATTCCCATTTGCGTAATCGTAAGCTTCTCCACATCCAACTTACATAACAACCTAGGTGTAACGGACTTCATACGACTATCCAAACATTCATTTGCTATCAATACTGAATCCAGATTGCCTCCCTTTTATGAATGCATTCTGTGTATCAAACACAATCTAACCCAACACCCCTTTCAAACAAGTAGCCAGCACCATCTACAAAATTTTATAAACACTACCGACAAGGCTGATCACCCAACAATGCTTCTTTGGAATTAACACTACACAAGTAGCATTTAAACTCTTCTTCAAACAAGCATTTATCATGAAACTCAAAGAAGAATCCAAATCAATTGTATTTTATTTATTTATTTATTTATTAGTATCCTAGAGTCAAGGGAAATTTTATAATTCAAATAAGTGAGAATTCCCAAGTAATTTAAAATTAGGTTTCCTAAGTCAATTAGAATTAGGGTTCCTTACATCAATTAAAACTAGGGTTTAGTAGTCTATAATCTATATTAGCACAATAATATACTCCTATTAAAATGGTTTATTTTGATGATGAACAAAATTTCTCTTGGAATACTCCCATTGGTCTGGTGCTGGTCAGCCTGGTCTGGTGTTGACTCTTAGAGGTTTTTTCTTTTTGCTTAGTGTTGACTCCAATCGAGCCTCGACTCCTAGGTTACCTATCCTTTATTTTCTTGCTACATCGTTTTGGTTGTGTCCTACAACACATAGGCACTCACACCTCGCACCTGTCAAAATTCTGTTCAAAAACCTTTGTGAGAGAACTTGTATAGAGAACAATTTGCCAGTGTCCCTCCCAATCCCTCAATATGATCACCTAAAACTTTCTTTCTTTTTTGATAAGTCACCCACCATTTTCATTTTACATTACAACTTCAGTAAGTCTAGATACAAAAAGAGGCTAAGTAAATTCTTAAGACATCTTAGAGGCTGAGTTTTGAAAAGATGATAAATCTTCAATCAACTGAACACTGCAAGACATGATTTTATTTAATAACTGATTTTTTATCTTTACAACTTCGTCTATGTCTATGCTTAGTGTCATATATTTTGTTCACAGCCAGTCCTAAGCCCGGGAAAAGAAGGAGGGTTGTGGTAAGTTGACGGTCAGTGTAAATTAGTCAGGATACACTACAACACTCATCAGGGAGTCCCCTATTAGTGACATGCTGCATTGAACCCCAAATACAGTGAAAAGTGGGCAATGTTTAGCTAGGGTGTTCCCTTTAAGTGGCACACTACATCAGCCCTCGGGAGTAGTGAAAAATGGGCAAGAGTTCCCGCACTTTGATGGACGAGTGCAGTAAAGAAGCTAGTCCAAGAGAATAGGATTCATATAGGCACTTGGAATATAGTTAATCAAAAAACTAACGGAAATGGTAAGATGCAATGATTAGGAAGAGCATAAACATAATATGCCTTCAGGAGACTAAGTGGGTAGGTGAGATATCTAGAGAAATTTCACATACAATATATAAAATATGGTATATTGGAAAAGATAAAATTAGAAATGGGGTAGGATAATCATAGATGAAAATCTTAAAAAAGAATTTGTTGAGGTTAGGAGGATTGGGGATAAAATCATGTTTACAAAACTCGACAAGGGTGTATTGACCCAGAGAAAGCATACGATAAGGTCACTACAGAGCTTATGTGGTGGGTTTTGGAAAAGAGATTCTCTAAAATATATTAAGTTGATTAAGGATATGTTAACGAAGCTGTAACTAGTGTGAGAACAAATGAAAGCATCACAAATGAGCTATGTAGCACGGGTGCGTTTCGGGATTCGGGTGCGGGTGCGGGTGCGGGTGCGGGACTCGGCAATTTTTGAAAAAGGTGGGTGCGGGTGCGGCGGGACTCGGCAATTAAAAAATTATTAAAAATATTTTTATTTATATTTTCTATATATTTTTACTATTAAAATATTCTTATAAAACACATACTATGCCTTGATTCACAAAAAAAGAAAGAAGAATGCAAGTTTCGGCTTTTTCCGGCCATATTCAAGGCCGATTTTGGCCGTTTCCGGCGTGTTTCGGCCTGTTCCGGCCGTATCGGCCACCGGTCGATACGACCCGATATGGCCGAAACGGCCCGATTTTGGCCGAATCAGCCCGGTTCGGCGCGAATCGAAGCCGATTCGGCACGAATCGAGCCGCATCAGCGCGAATCGAGCCGAGTTGGCGCGAATCCGAGAAAAAAAAAAAACGCAGACGCAGTCCGATGCACGGGCAACCGCGTCGGACGCAGGTGCGGCACCAGAGGTGCCGCGTCCGTGCTTTCTAGCAAATGAGTTTCCTATCACTGTAGGTTTGCATTAAGGATTAGCATTGCGTCTATATCTCTTTGCACTAGTAATGGATGAGCTCACTAAATCAATTCAAGAAGAAGTCTCTTGGTGCTTGCCGTTTGCTAATATAGTTATCATGGATGAAACTAGAAATTGAACTAATGCCAAGTTAGAAATTTGACGAAATGCTCTAGAATCAAAAGGCTTTCGATGAAGTTGGACTAAAACAGAGCACATGAAATGTAATTTTGGTAAAAGTAAAAACATAGATGAAGGGGTAGTAAGACTCAATGGTTAAGAGGTACTAAAGAGCGAGAGCTTTCAATATCTTGAGTCAATAATTCATAAAGATGGAGAGATTGAAGAGGATGTGAATTAGAGATTGAAGAGGATGTGAATCATAGGATAAGAGCATGGTGTATGAAGTGGAGAAGCGCATCAAGAGTATTGTGTAATTGTAATATACCTATTAAGTTAGAGATAGGTTCAAGTTACACCTGGTGCAACTCCATAAGAGTTACACTGGAGTTACACCGGAGTTACACCTTTTTTAAACCATTGATTTTCATTAGATCTAATGGTTAAAGAAAGACTAACGTCATGTCATTAAGTCATTAAATTCTTTTCTAAAAATAAACAAAAAGTCACTAAATTCTTTCACCCTCCACCGCTGTCTTTTCTTTCTCTCTCATCTGCTTGGACTCCATGAACTCCTCCAATGGACACACATGACTCAATCCCAAATAGAAGCTCCTCCCATAACCCAAATAAGAAAAAAAAATAAAAAAAAAGCCATCGAATTGCCTTTTTTAATTTCTTAAATTTACTCTACTTTTCCTAACCTTTTTCAATCTTGTAATCCATCAGGTGATTCGCCAAATAAACAAATGGCCTTCAAATATTTGCCAAATGATTCTGAATAATCATTGTACATGTAATCAATTAGAACATAATTAGCCTCTTCATCATGTTGGTTATAACCATTGTAGACCATCTTGTTTGTCTAAATTCCTTCCTTCATATTTCCAAACCAACCTTTAAGAAATTGACTGTTCCTTTACATGCTCTTTTGGGTCTTCAATAAACGCCACTTTATAGGAAATTAGAGTAAATTCAAGAAACAAGGAAATAGGTATGGGTGTTTAGGTTTTTAGGCTAAAAACAGATGAGAGAGAGAGAGAGAGAGAGGTGAGAGAGGAGAGTTTAATGACTTTCTGTTTATTTTAGAAAGAGAATTTAATGACTTAATGACATGACACTAGTGTTTTTTTAACAATTAGATCTCACGGAAATCAATTGTTTAAAAAAGGTGTAACTCTTATGGAGTTACACCAGGTGCAACATGAACCCATCTTATTAAGTTTAAGGAAAAATTTTATAAGACTCCTGTAAGACTAACTATGCTCTATGGTACTTAATGTGGTGTTAATAAGAAACATATTCATAAAATGAATGTAGATGAAATGAAAATTTTAAGATAGATAAGTGAAAATGTACAAAAATATATGATTCAAAATGAGGAAATTCACTTAAAAATAATGATATCCCCATTGATGGAAGATGAGGGAGCATCGCTTGAGATTGTTTGGTCATATTCAAATAAGAGCAAAGAATACATGTCAATTATTCTTGAGTTGATTCAACTTGAGGGAGAGAGAAAAGGTAAGATAATAATAATAATAACATTAGTACTAGTAAAAAATGGACATGTCAATTAAAGAAGTAATAGAGAGTGACTTTGGATATAATAGCATGGCAGAAGTACATGTGGCTGCCTTGATTAATCTGTTGAGGTCCTAAGGGCGGGCCCCAAAAAATTTGGGACTACAGCTTGCTTATTGTCATTGTATTGTTACCTTTACAAACGTAGCAAGCCTTTTGCCACACTGTATTTAACATGTTACTTGGTAGTTTAGTACATAAGGAAGGAAGCTAAATATAGTTCTAAACCTATACAAAATGTACAACTTAAACCACGGTGATAAAGCACCCTTTTTTTTATTGGAGACTTACAAATGTACACAAGTGGTCTTGAACCCATGAACTAACTGTCCATCGCATTCTAATGAGAAGATGAAATACCATTTGAGCTTGAGCTCACTGGCTAAAATACTTTTAAAAGCACCAATATCTTATTGGCTAGTAAACATACAAGCATGACGGACTCCTCAACCACTTCTCCCACATGTAGTTTTACAGGTTAAAGCCTACTAACTATTGGTAAGAAACATATACGGAATGTTATCAAGGATGGCTGCTACAGTCTATAACCAAGAAATAAAAATCACTTGTGCAAAAAATATCTTAATACAAACACATATACATAAGAGCAAAAATATACAAGCAGGTCCATGTTGGTACATAACAATTAAAAATCAAAATATCAACATAAACATAAATTAATCTAAAATCTCACCTGACGGATCCCAATCAGATTGCGAGTCACTATCTTTATCACTCCGTGTAGACGAACGACTTTCCCATCTTCCATGGACACCACGAGAATAACTATTCGAATCCCCTCTGGTAGGTGGCGATGAACCATATTCATTACGCCTGAAACTATTGGCTGACAGGTTGCCAGAAATTCTTTGCCGATCTTGGGAAGAATCCTCAAATTCACTAATTTTTTTTACAAAAGTATATAAATATTAACAACAACGCATAACATGGTGCATAATTAAACCAGCAGCAATAAGGCAGCAATACCAGGCACTGCTAAGCAAACTAAACACGACATTTTATCTTCATAATTTACAAATTTGGACTATGAAGACATGGATTTTTATTCGCCCATATAAAATAGGCATCTTACCTTAGAATTGATTGGTCAAACGCACTAGGCAACTTTTTGCAAACATCCAATTCACTTAATGAAATTAAAAACTCCCTTGTATATGTTTTCATCTTCCTACATATATTAAAACAAATATAATTTGTCAAAGCTCACCAAAAATTTAAAATAATAAAAAACAAATGAAACATTCAATAAAGGAAAATTCCACCATTTAAAACTAGATATCGCAAAATAAATTCATTACTTTTGTGATTCGTGATTCATTTCGACTGGCTGATCCATAGAACTTTGTTCTTCAATCTCCAAGCTCATTTCTGCAAAGTTTGGTACAAACAATTTTCGAATATTCTGCCAAAGGCTAAGCAGCGCGCGTTGTCAACCACAGAAAAATTCACCAACTCTAGTACAATCCCTTGCCCAATAAGCAATACCCAGATATCATAATCACCATATGAATCACTAAAAGCACTCCCAACTCCACAAAATTTCAAGAACCATCTCCATCCAATGCTAATCCAATTCCTAATTCAATATGGCACGAACACAGGTAAAGCCCTTTAAATTAATGCAAGCAAATTGCTAATCCCTGCCCATCTATCACCTTGTTATGGCATTTCCAAGCCTTAACTAATTAAAAATCAGAGTGAAATCCAAACTGCTAGCTCGAAGAGATTGATTTTCTTTTCCTTTTTTCTCTTTTCTACGATCTAGCTCAATCTACTCAGAAAACCTAAACGAACCCAAAGACTTAAAAAAAACCCACCTGAACTCCCTCTTTCTAAATTTACGCTATTCCCGTCGATCTTCCAAAGCCCTAATCCAAGAAATTCAAGCTCAAAACACAGACATGTACACTACAAAGAAAATCACTCTTATTTTTCACAAATCAGGAGCAGAAGCTTTGCATAATAAAGGAAACGAACCAAGAAAAAATTATCAGAAATATTATCGAAATTCGATCAGATTAGCTCCGGACTATCGTAGAGCGGGTCGAATTCTAGGGTTTCGGTTTAAGCTATAAGCATCGAGATTAGGGTTTTGGTGTACCTGGATCACAAAGCAGAATGAGAGAAAGAGAGAGAGAGAGAGAGAGAGAGTTACAGTAAAGTGTTGTGAAAAGTGAAAATTAGGGCTTTCATCTGTGAGTTTTTTTTTTTTTTCTTTCTTGAATCTTTCTGTCGGGAGCGATCGATGAGAGAGAGAGTTTCAGAGTGAGGGCAAAGATGGAGAGAGAAATGAGAGAGAGAGAGTGGCAGAGAGTTTCAATTCCTCACCCTGTTGCAGAAAAAAAACTTCAAATTGCTCAGAGAAAAAAATAATACTAATTACACAATGAAGAAAAAGAAAACGCAGTCGCTTGTTTTGTTCGTGAAGAGCACGCTCCTTTTTCTTTTTACATTTCTTTTTTGTAATAATTCGATTTTTTTTTTTTTTTTTAGTAAAGTATTTTAGGTTGAAATGCAAGACGTAACTTCTGTATTTTACAAAAATTCATTTTAGTTTTTTAATTTTGTTTTTTTCGTTTTAATTCTCTAAATTTTAAGTTTATACAATTAAATTTTCTCTATCAACTTTTGTTAAATGCTCCTATTAATTGTCTAAATTTTTTTAAAACAAAATTTTAAATTGAAAAATCTAATTAATAATTGAAAAATATTTTAAAATATATATATTTTGATGGAATTTAACAAAAGAGTAATGTTACAGCCACAAACCATTTTACAACATTTTTACAAATTGCTGATGGGGGCCAACTTTTTATTGGTTTTCATCTAAGCCCACGATTAATATCACTTTTTCATTTACCAATAATCACTCACCACATCAACAATTTGTAAAAATTTTTATAAAATAATTTGTATCTCTAGCATTATTCTTAACAAAAATTTCTTAATTGAATAAATTTGAAACTTAAATGATTAAAATGAATGAAAGTAAAGTTAGAGGATTGAAATGAATTATGGTAAAATTTAGAAGAAGAGTTTTACCGTTTAGTCAATAATTTATGATAGTTAGAAGAGAGAAAATTTGAACAAGCCTCTTGACAGCATGCTCTTGTTCAACTAACATAACAATATAGTTGTTTCTTCTCCAAAAAAAAAGTACAGTTGTTTATGAACAAGTCAAGCTCGAATTTGGGAAATATAATATTTATATTCATTTTATTTAACAAATGAATAAAATTCAATTTTAATTTAAACTCAAATATTAAACGAATTAAAACCAAATATAATAATGTGTTTATAAACAAACTTGCGAGTATAAGGCCTGAATTTTTTTTTAATCATAAGGCTCGACTTTTTTTTTTGAAAAAAAAAAAAAGAACTTGCGTATGGCAGTCATTGTCCCACACCCCACGGTACATTTGGGAAAGCCCAAAGGTACCATCAACTCGAACTGAAGCTCGGAGACCCCAAACACACACACACCCCAAACTTTATTGGTTTCTAAGACTTACTAGAAATTGCAATTACAGTTCTCATAAGAACTCGAACCTGAGATGTGGTGAAATCTCAGAAGTCACCTACAGGTGTATTGAAGTATGTAATATTATATGTTTATTACATCCATAAAATATACTTTTAATTTTATATACGAGTGTACACAGTTTGCTATGGCTAATTTGGAGGGAGGTTTTTCCATTACACCGACTAGGTCACTTTTTCTTTAAGTATGACTACGCTGCATCGCACCAATACAAGGGGGTGTTGAACTCTACTTTGTGTGATTTATATTTTGGTTTGATGAGTCGATCAGCTTTTCTCTTTAAGCACGTATGCATTAATTCATAAATATAGTGTCCGTTTGGCATGATTAATTTTGCCAACTTATTTTACTATTTAGCTTATTTTTGCTATTATTTATGGGTCTCATTATATTATTTCAACTAACTTTTACCTTTATCTAAAGTACTTTCAGCAAAAAGTTTTCAATTTTAGCAAAATAAGTGAATCCAAATAGACCCTTATAGTTTATTAAACATGACAAAATTAACACCGACAAATGCATACATAGACTTTTGTAACATCAAAGCATTAGTCAAATCAAGTTAAATTCAAAAAAAAAAAAATCAACTAATATTTGTAACATCTAACTTATAGATTTTTGTAACATCAAAGCATTAGTCAAATCAAGTTAAATTAAAAAAAAAAAATCAACTAATATTTGTAACATCTAACTCATATGAGCAAAAAGTTTTCAGTTTCAGTAAAATAAGCGAATCCAAATAGACCCATATAGTTTACTAAACATGACAAAGTTAACACCGACAAATGCATGTATAGATTTTTGTAACATCAAAGCATTAGTCAAATCAAGTTAAATTCAAAAAAAAAAAAAAATCAACTAATATTTGTAACATCTAACTCATAGATTTTTGTAACATCAAAGCATTAGTCAAATCAAGTTAAATTCAAAACAAAAACAAAAAAAAAAAAAACTAATATTTGTAACATCTAACTCATATGTAAATAGCATTTATTAAATCTCTACGCGAATGTGCAAACAGTAATTTTGTATAGTGCATTTGGTTTGTTCAACTTGCATTGTTCATTAGGCCTTCTTTTTTTTTCTTCACAGGTTTTGTTTATGCTTTTTTTGTCTTTTCCTTTAAATATTTGTTATTTATATGTGCATATATAGTTACACTCTTAACAAATTCTTACAATATTTTCAAAATTATTTGACAATCTACACTATTTATTGGCCTCTTTCTTTTTTTTCCACAGTACACTGGTTTTGCTTGTGCTATTTTTGTCTTTTCTTTTAAATATTTATATGTGCATACACAGTTACACTAACATAACACATTCTTACAATATTTTCAAAATAAAATAATAAAATAAGAAACTAAGAATTACTACCATCTAAAACTCAAAATACGTGACTAAAATTTTTTAGATGTTAAAATTTAGTGGGAGTATTTTAGACATTACAAAATAAATATTTTAAGAATCATAAGCTTTTCATTAGGGTTTAACTGAGAGAATAACAATATGACATATTTGCTATTTTCCAAAATATTAAGGGAAAAATTGTTTGATTTTAAAGTTTAAGGAGTAATGCTATGTCCACAATATTTTTCACAATAATTTTACTACAAATTTTATGTGGCAAGGTATTTTTGATAGATAAAAAAGTGATATCAGTAGTAGGCTCAGTTTAAAACCAATAACAACTTGTTATTTAGAATTTGTTCTAAAAATGTTATGGATGTAGCATTTCTCTCAAATCAAATAAAAAAAATATCAATTCGAATCCTAAAAATGAATGTATTGTGAAAATGTTATGATATTTTGTTGTATTCTTAGACTTCTTTTTTAGTATAGTCAAATTGGGTGAGCCAAATATCAAAGTTTCACACACAATTTTCTTATGTTGTCTTTTTCTCTTTTTATTTTTTTAATGCATAATTTTAAAACCAGTAATAATTTTTCACCGAAAATTTGCTGTAAAAATATTGTGAATGTAAAAAATAGAATAATAATATCAAACTGAGACCTACCACAGTTGGAAATAAAAAATATTGCGAAAATATTGTTACATTTTGTTGTGTTCCTAGGATTCTTTTGTATGTGACATTTTGTTGTGTTCCTACTTCCTAGGCTTCTTTTTTTGTTTAGTCAAATCTGGTGAGCCAAAATTCATTTTTTTAGGCACAATTTTCTTCAATTGGCTTTTTATTTTATTTTTTTAATACACTGTTAAAAGTGGTTAGCCAAACTTAAAATCAGTATCAATTTACCACTTAGAAGTTATTATGAAAATGTTATTGATGTAGTATTACTCTAAAATAAAATAATAAAATATCATACCAAAACCCACCATAGCTAGAAATAAAGATATTGTAAAAATATCATGATATTTTGTTGTGTTCTTAGACTTCTTTTTTGGTTTAGTCAATTTGTTGAACCAAAATTCATTGTTTTATACATAATTTTTTAGGTTGATTTTTTTTAACACGTTGTTTCAAGTTAAAAATAAAATAAAAAATAAAAAATAAAACACACACACACACACACACATTGTTTTACACATTGTTTCATTCCCCCCAAGACTAAAGTTGAATAATTTCCTCCTTTATATTTTGTAAATAAGCATATACTCCTATTGTTACTCTTTTAGTTAAATCCTAAAGAAATCTTATAATTTCTAAAATATTCTATTGTGTAATGTCTAAAATACTCCTACTAAATTTTAATATCCCAAAAAATTTCTTCGTGTATTTTGAATATTATGTGGTAGACTGGTAGTCATGCTTGGAAAGTTAGAATAATAATATATGATGTTCTATTTATTAGGGGTCCATTTGGATATAACTTATTTTTGCTGAAAACTGAAAACACTGTAGCAACATAATTTTTCAATGTGTGAATAGTATCGTGTGAACTCATTTTTAATAAAAAAGTTGCTAAAAAGTGAGGTTTGTGGGTCCAATGAACAGTGCACGGGACCCACTGATGTGCTGAAATGTGGTTGAAAAGTTAAATAGTGCGGCTACTGTTCATGAACAGTGCATGAACAGTAGCCGTAACAGTGAAATTTGTCTCCTGAAACATGTGCTAAAAAAAAAAAAAAGGAAAACGCAAAACTCAAATCGCAGACGCAGATAATTCCTATCCAAATAGATACTAGGTTTAAATCTTCTATTCTTCTAATTTTATGTGGGGGCAAAAGCTTGAATTCTTATATTGGGCCCTAAGCCCTATTTACTAATGGAAATGCGTCCGAGGAGGAGCAAATGACTGAGGATGTCCTAGAATAGATGGTTGCGTCAGGAAAGATTGGAAGGCCGAGGTCCGAGGAGGTCACCCTCCTCGGACCGGACGAATATCAGTCAAGCAGGCATCTGGGTGACTTGGGTAATCTTCCAAGAGACTCCAACAATAAGGATAAACTTCAGGCACGTACGGAGAAGATAAGGATACAGAAATATCTTAGGGAAAAGCTGCCACCACCGCATTAAATGCACTGCAGCAACTTTCCTAGCCGTATTAATGTGGAGAAGACCTCTGAACAGTGTTCTCAACCACTACCGTTCACAGAGAGCCAAAGAAGATGCTTAATAGGACATATACTTGAGTGCAGGGTTGGATGATGAACAACTGTACGATGAAAATGGCTTGGAAAACTCTATATAATGTGAAAGACCCTTCATAAGAGAGGGATCGGAAAAATAGTGAAGGAAAATAGAAAGAGAATTACTGTAGCACAGTAACGAACTATCTTCCAGAAATAACCATTTGATCATCAAACTAACTCCTCGGACGTACGTTCCATCCATAATTACGTATATTTTCCTACTCGGACACACTTGAAACCTTAATCAATCGTTAGTCAATCCGCTAAAAGCCCAGTTCTTTCACCCACTCTCTACAAATTTATTGTATTGGGCTCGTTGGGCTTACAACCTAATTCTTCTAGGTTTGGGCTACAAAGTGTGACCCTATAATTGGCACCGTCTGTGGGAAGAACTAGTACTTCAGTGGAGTATAACGGTCATGACAGGATCAGGACCACACCAAACTAGTCCGCACCATGCAGAATCAGCCAACGTTCGTCAACAGGATGAACTCCATGATCTTGAGCGTGAAAAGTGTCTGGATAACTACCAGGAAGGCAGCTTGCAAACGCTCCATACAGGTGGAAGCGGTTTTCGGAAAAAAGGCCTTGCAGTGTATGAGTAAGGTGATGAAAAAGCTATGCAACGAGAGATCGATGAGTTAGAGAGGCAACTTCGTCGAGCACAACGGAAGCAATCCCCTCCCAACTCTGATGTTTCTTCTAATGACGAAGAAGATACTATCTACAGACAACGATCAAGAACTCCACCTAGTGAGTCTTTTTCCTGTGAGGAGGAGTATCTTCACAAAAGGAAACGCAGGAGTCCATCACATAAGGGAGTAGGAACTAATGTTATGAAGAAAGCTTTGAGCCAGATTTCTAAATCACCCTTCACACGGGGAATAGAAAAGGCAAAACTTCCCAGACATTTCCATCAACCAACATTCGTCATGTATAACAGTCGAACGGATCATGTAGAGCACGTAAGCCAGTTTAAACAGAAGATGGTTGTCCATTCTCAGGACGTGGCTCTGATGTGTAGAGTATTTCCATCCAGTTTAGGACCGATGCCAATGAGATGGTTTGATGGGCTAAAGACAAATTCTATCAGTTCCTTTAAGAAACCTACCCAATCATTCTGTTCCCGATTAATTACTGCAGTAGGGTTCCTTAGCCTCTAGACTCTTTACTGTCCACGTCAATGAGGGAAGAAGAGTCTGTGAAGGCATATGCTAAAAGATACTAGGAGATGTTTAACGAAATTGATGGCGATTTTGATGAAGTTGCTATTAGAACTTTCAAGGTCGGTCTCCCATCCGAGCACGGTTTGAGGAAATCTCTAACAGGTAAGCTTGTTACTAGTTTACGCCAGCTAATGGATCGAGTTGATAAATACAAGAGGATAGAAAACGATCAACAACAAGGAAAAAGGAAAGCTAAGGTTATCCCTTAGGAAATGAGGGATTTCAGGTCGGACCGATACAGCAACAACCAGCCAAGAAGGGATTACGTAGATCAATCAGGGTTAAACAATACCCAGGTCGTCGGTGCAATCTTCCGAGAGTTGGTGCATCAAGTATTAGAAAAAATAAAAAATGAACCCTTCTTCAAACGGCCCAATAAAATGGTGGGAAATCCTGAAAAGCGAAACCGTAACCTCTATTACCAATATCATCAGAATCATGGGCATACCATAGAGGATTGTAGGAGCTTGTGGGATCATTTGGACCAACTCGTCCAAGAGGGAAAATTAAAACAACTGCTGCATCATTCTAGTGGTCTGGGGGGCCAAGCCAACTCTGGGTCTCAAAGAGATATTCCTTCAAGACCTCCCTTGGGAATTATCAATGTTATCTTCGTTGCACCAGGCAGAACAAGATTGTGTCCGTCTAGGATAATGTCTGTAGCCCGACTATCTTCAGGAGACACTAGTCAGGATCCGAAGAGGGCTAGAGTGGAGCTGCCGTTGGTCATGGGCTTCTCGGATGAAGATAAAATTGGTACCATTCAACCCCATGATGATGCCTTAGTGATCACCCTCCGAATTGGGGGCTATGACGTAAAGAGGGTAATAGTGGATCAAAACAGCGTTGTTGAAATAATGTATCCCGACCTTTACAAAGGGCTGAACTTAAAAGCTAAAGATCTAACGCCCTATAGTTCTCCCTTAGTGAGTTTTGAAGGGAAGATTATTATCCCAAAAGGTCAAATCAGATTGCCTATGCAGACTGGTTCAGAGATGGTGGAGGTAGATTTCATCGTCGTAGATGCATACTCTCCCTATACAGCAATTGTTGCCAGACCTTGGCTTTATACTTTGGGAGCAGTTTCTTCCACTCTGCACCAAAAGGTTAAATATCCGTCCGAGGGAAAGATTAAGGAAATACTAGGAGATCAAGCATTAGCAAGGCAGTGTATGGTGGCTGCCATCCAGCATAAACCCGAAGCTGAGTCCTCGGCCAATGGAGAAAAGGACTTGTAGCAATTAAAATCTCCGGCGTTATCCATTGATAAGCCAGTCAAGGATGCGAAGTGCGAAGATCTGGTAAAGGTTGTTATAGGGGACGCCCCAGAAAATTTTTTTCAAATTGGATCCCAACTATTTCATCAAGAGAGAGAAGAGCTAATAGAGTTCCTTAGACAGAACATTGATGTCTTTGTCTGGAATACCTACCAAGCCCTAAGAGTAAATCCAGAATTCATCTGTCATCATTTGAATGTTAATCCGTTAATCACACCTAAGAAGCAACCCCCTCGGCGTCCATCCAAAGAACACACCAAAGCAGTTCGAGAGAAAGTGACTAGACTTAAGCAAGCTGGGGCTATCAAGGAAGTTTTCTATCCTGAATGGTTAGCAAATACTGTAGTGGTAAAGAAGAAGAGTGGGAAGTGGCAAGTGTTTGTAGATTTCACGGACTTAAATAAAGTTTGCCCCAAAGATCCATTTCCTATGCCCAAAATAGACCAGCTGGTAGATGCCACTGTCGGCCATCCTCGGATGAGCTTTTTGGATGCCTTCCAAGGTTATCATCAGATACTTTTGGCCTTGGACGATTAGGAGAAGACTGCTTTTGTTACCCCTATCGAGAACTACCATTACAAAATGATGTCTTTCGGTTTGAAGAATGCAGGATCCACATATCAGAGAATGATGACAAGCATGTTCTAGTCGCAATTGGGGAAAAACATCGAGATTTACATTGATGATATGGTGGTGAAAAGTAAAATGGTTTCGGAGCATCTGCGGGACCTTCGAGCTATCTTTCAAATCCTTAGAAAGTACAAATTGCGCTTAAATGCTTCCAAGTGCTCATTCGGCGTGGGGTCTGGCAAATTCTTGGGTTACATGGTCACTCACAGAGGGATTGAAGTAAACCCTGATTAGATTAAAGCTATTAACAACTTACGATCTCCTCGAAATCCCAAGGAAGTGCAAAAACTAACTGGAATGACCGCCGCTTTGAATAGATTCATATCTCGATCAGCAAATAGGTGCAGACCCTTCTTCCTGTTGATCAACAAATGGAAATGTTTTGAGTGGACTGAAGAATGTGTCACAGCTTTCCAGCAACTCAAAGATTATCTAGCTCGGCCACCGATCATGTCTAGTCCTGAGCCAGATGAAGTCCTTTTTGCCTACATTGCTGTGGCCTCTTATGTTGTAAGCTTGGTGCTGATAAGAGTTGATTGCGGCGTACAACGGCCAGTATACTATGTAAGTAAGTCACTGCATGAAGCCAAAGTGCGTTATCTACCGTTGGAGAAAGCTATCCTGGTAGTAGTGCTTGGCACACGTAAGCTGCCCCATTACTTCCAGGCACACACAGTTGTCCTCCTTACCCAACTTCCGTTTAAAACCATACTCTGAAGTACCGATTACACAGGAAGAGTAGCCAAGTGAGGTACAATTCTAGGGGCTTTTGACATCAAATACATGCCTTGTACTTCCATAAAAGGACAGGTTCTCGCAGATTTGGTGGCTGAATTCACCGAACCCCAAATAGAAGAGCTACAATCACCAGGAAACATGGATGAAAAATTGGTTGGTACGATCTCTCAATATTGCCTTTCGACTTGGGAAGTATATGTAGATGGGGCGTCGAATCAAAAGGGCTCAGGGATTGAGCTAGTACTTATATCCCCTGAGAAGGTTATCATTGAAAAATCTTTGAGATTGGATTTTTCGGCTACGAACAATGAGGCCGAGTATGAAACTTTGTTGATAGGAATGGCCATGGTCCAAAGAATGGGGGGAAAATCAGTAAAACTCTTCTCAGACTCAAGGCTTGTCGTAGGTCAAGTAAAAGGGGAATTCAAGGCAAAAGATGAAAGAATGCAAGGATACCTGAGTCAAGTTAAATATCTACAACCAAAGTTTGATTCTTTTGACTTGCTGCATGTCCCCAGAAATGGTAATGCATATGCTGACTCTTTAGCTATGCTCACAACTTCCTCGGCACAAGATTTGCCTCGAGTTATTATTGTTGAAGACTTGTACAAACCCATATAGACAAGAAGAGAGACAGCTCAAATCCATCAGATCAGAGCAGGCCCAAGTTGGATGGACTCCATAACACAATTCTTGAAAGAGGTTATTTTGCCTGAAGAAAGAATAGAAGCTAACAAGGTACGAAGGAAGGCCACTAGGTACTAGTTATCCGAGAACCAAAAGCTATATAAACGTTCCTTTTCAGGACCTTATTTGTTATGCGTTCATCCTGACTTGACCGAATCGCTTCTAGAAGAGTTGCATGAAGGAATCTATGGAAGTCATACTGGTGGTAGGTCCCTAACACATAGAGCTATTACCCAAGGCTATTGGTCAAATATGCAGAGAGAGGCTCTGGAATATGTCAAAAAGTGCGATCAATGCTAACGGTTTGCGCTGAGCATACACCAACCAGGGGGAATCCTTAATCCGCTATCTAGCCCATGGCTATTTGCTCAATGGGGTTTAGACATTGTAGACCATTCCCCAAAACAATGGAAAACAAGAAATATCTTCTGGTCGGCACAAATTATTTTACGAAGTGGGTTGAAGAGGAGCCTCTAGCCAACATTAGGGACATGGATGCGAAAAAATTCATTTGGAAAAACATTGTTACTCGATTTGGAGTTCCTCATGTGCTCATCTCGAACAACGGCCTTCAGTTCGACAGCAAAATGTTTAGAAGATATTGTGGCGAGTTGGGGATTACAAATAGGTATTCTACTCCTGCTTATCCCCAAGGGAACGGACAAGCAGAAAATGTAAATAAAGTTATAGTAAATGGGCTGAAAAAAAGGCTAAATGATGCAAAAGGCAAATGGGTGGAAGAGCTACCATATGTGCTCTAGACGTATAGAACCACACCTCGTAGGTCTACTGGAGAGACCCCATTTTCGATGACTTATGGAGTTGAGGCTGTCATCCCTTTGGAAACTGGTTTCCCAACGTCGAGAACCAGTTCATTCAATCCGAGGGACAATGATGAGCAACTAACAAAAACTTTGGACTTGATAGAAGAGAAGAGGGAAAATGCGATGGTTCAATTGGCCTATTACCAGCAAAAACTAAAGCAAGGTTATGATGTCAATGTAAAATTAAGACCTTTAACTCCTGGTGATCTGGTGTTACGTAAAATTGTGGGCGCTGCAAAGAATCCAGCTTAGGGAAAGTTAGGACCAAATTGGGAAGGGTCCTACCGTATCACCTCAGAAACTGGCATTGGAGCATATTTTCTAGAAGATCTGAACAGACATGTAATACCACGGCCTTGGAATATAAAAAACCTAAAGAGGTATTACTATTAATAAATATTTTCATGATCAATTTATTTGTTCTTTATATAAAGTGTTTATACTTTTTACCTTTTAGTTCTTTTAAGTATTTAAACTTAAATCCAACCATGCCTGAAATCCTCAGACCAGATGATTTGGATTAGTTAACACTCATTCACAGTTCTTTAAAGTGTTTAAACTTAAATCCAATCATGTTTGAAGTCCTCGGACCAGATGATTTGGGTTAGTTAACACTCATTTGCAGTTCTTTAAAGTGTTTAAACTTAAATCCAATCATGCCTGAAGTCCTCGGACTAGATGATTTTGGTTAGTTAACGCTCATTCACAGTTCTTTAAAGTATTTAAATTTAAATCCAATCATGCCTGAAGTCCTCGGACCAGATGATTTGGATTAGTTAACACTCATTCACAATTCTTTTAAGTGTTTAAACTTAAATCCAATCATGCCTGAAGTCCTCGGACCAGATGATTTGGATTAGTTAACACTCATTCACAGTTCTCTTAAGTGTTTAAACTTAAATCCAGTCATGCCTGAAGTCTTCAGACCAGATGATTTGGGTTAGTTAGCACTCATTCAAAGTTCACGTAAATGTTTAAACTTGATATTCAATCATGCTTGAAATCCTTAGACTAAATGGTTTGAATGGGTTAGTATCACAATGTCAAGCTTATAGATGTTTATATAACTTTTAAGTTACGCTTGAATGCCTGGGGCTATTGATTGAATTTAAGTTAACTTGTATTATGTCCTGTTTATAAAATATGATAGTATATTTTATTCAAGTTAAATTGGCAAAAGATGGCCATACTTTGACAATGAATCTTATAGCAAATATCATGACGTATTAAACAAAAGAAAGATGTCTTCATTAATATTAAAAAAAGGTGTGGAACATTTCTTTAAAAGGAAACAATAACAAATATACAAAAATAGCTAAAACCTTCTAGCCTAAGCCTTCGTCTTGGGGACCCCTGGGTCAGCAGTTTGGTCGGGCTGAGAGACAACAGTATCTGAGGCTTTTTCTGTGGGATTAGAAGAATTTTTCTTCTTATCTTGACCTTTATCCTTGCCATTGAGAGCTTCAATCTCCTTTCCTTTTCCAGCATCTTGGTGGGAGTCTTTTGGAGCTTCCAAGGGAGCAAGAGGGACTTAGTCCGCCTCTGACTACGCAGATACTTGAGTGGTCTGTTCAGGGTGAGAGGAGTCAGAACCTGAGATTTTGCGAATTTCTGGATCGTAGTAGATGCTCTCAGGTCGCCTCAAATCAGAATCTACAGGGACCCCAGCAATATCAAGGGCTTTACCCTAAGAGATGTCACAGTAGTCCCTGCATACAGTGGAAAATTCCTCTGTAAGTCTGGCTTGAGTCTCCTCCATCCCAAGCATGCAAGCAACCTACTTCTCGGCCTCGGCTACCTCCTTAACCAGTTAGGCAGCCTCCCTGGCTTTTCGAAGCTCTTCACGAAGTTCCGCCACCAATTGCTTCTCTGTTGCCAAATTTATTTCAGTATAGTGCAACTGCTTACGGATGTCTTCAAACTGCTTCTCAATTGTCTTTAAGCCTGCTTCAGCGCTGTCTCTCGCCCTTACTGCCTCCTTTAGTTGCTTGGCCATTTTAGAATCATTTTCTTTTAGGGCACCTAGCTTTACCTCGACCTCGGATTGAGCATCGAAAGCCGCCCTGGCCTTGCTACGAGCACTCTTAACCCAGTCCTCGGCCACGAAAACCTGTTGTGTAATCTATGTGACAAAATAAAAATGTTTACCTTTAGTATAAAACAAAAAAAAAAAACTTGCGAAAATAGCCAAGTATTTAAATAGGGCGATGAATTAAATCACTTACCATGGCCAGAACCCTCTTAAGGGATAGAAAGAGCTCCGGTTGACTGAAGTTCCTGTAGGCCTCCATGTCTTTTGGGAGGAGGAGGGGCTGCTCCAAGGCCTCGGTGACATGACCTGCATGCCTCCCACGGTAATGCCTAATGGAGGAATCCCAGGCAATGGGTACACCGTCCACCTCCAATTTAGGAGACCAAATGCGTGTTGAATGGCGTACTTGAGCCATAGAAAGCTCTTCTCGGCTGTCAACGGAGTCGGACCTCCTACTTCTTTGGTCCTGTGACTACCTCTGCTGTTTGCTTCCTTTTGGAGGGCCTACCTCACCTTCCTCAGGAACCTCTGGGTGTCTCTTCCTCCTCAGCTCAGGAATGAGCTTTAGCCTGAGGTCAGCAGGAAGCTGAGGAGGGGGAGGAAGAGGATTCACTGAGGGCTTAGACTTGCTGGCTTCTTGGGGGGAAGGCGCCTTGTTCCTCCCCTTCATGAGCTCCCTCAAACTTGGGCCAGTTTTTGGAGTCATCTTTTCTTCCTCGTTATTTAAAGAGTCCTCCAAGTAAGTTATTATAGGGGCAGGAGTTTGAACGCACGAGTACTCGTCTGTTTCTTCCTCGGTCTCTGATATAATGATGACTTCCTCTTCAAATCGAAACTTGTCAATTTCTTCCTCAAGTGAAGAGGAAGATGCAGCTCCTTCCTCGACTACAACTTGTCTAAAAGGCATTTGCTGAAGTGGCTGGGCGGCCAAAGGAATACCCTGCGGGACTAGATGATCAACTGGTGAAAGATCGTGTGGGACTAAAAAACCGGGCTGAGACACGTCTATACGAGCCAAACGATAGTCATCAGCCCTGATAGCGTTGCCGATGTCTAGAAAAGTTCTTGAGATGGGTTTGTAATCCAAAATAAGATAAACGGTTCGAAGTTGTCTGTCGTCGTTCACAAAAATTTGAGACCTCAATAAGTAGTTGAGCACGGGTACGTTGATTAAACTAATCCGAGGAATTTGTCCGAGGAAATAAAGAAAGATTCAAAGTTAAAACTTACATGAACTAAAGCAGGAATTGATTTTCGAAATTCTTGAGAGGATCTTTGAAGATTTTTTTGAAAGTGTGATGGATGATCTGATGTTTGGTGTGAGTTTGAATATTTGAATGCTCTGAAGATTCTGAACTGTGATGAAGAAAAGAGAAAATAATACTCTTATGAGCCTTTATATAAGGGACTGAAAACGAGGGGGATTTTATCCCGCTCAATTCTTGAAGGGAAACATGGTCCGTTGAATCAAAATGCCTCCGTTGGATGCCAGAAACATAACGCCGCCCAAAATACTTAATGACGTTTTGCAAGTTCCGAAACGTCAAAAGCAATGGTGAAATGACTAAAATGACGTCCCTACGTGCGTAAGTGTGAACGTCTTTACAGTTTTAATCACGATTACATTGGCAAGTCAAAATTCTATTTTTTCTCCTCAGGTAAAAGAGAAAAATTAAAATTTTGAGGGGCTATTGTGGGGGCAAAAGCTTGAATTCTTATATTAGGCCTGAAGCCCTATTTACTAATGAGAATGTGTCTGAGGAGGAGCAAATGACTGAGGAGGTCCCAGAATAGATGGTCGCGTCAGGAAAGAGTGGAAGGCCGAGGTTCGAGGAGGTCACCCTCCTCGGACCGGGCGAATATTAGTCAAGCAGGCATCCAGATGACTTAGGTAATCTTCCAAGAGACTCCAACAACGAGGATAGACTTCAGGCACGTATGGAGAAGATAAGGATACAGAAATATCTTAAGGAAAAGCTACCACCACCGCATTAAATGCACTGCAGCAACTTTTCTGGCTGCATTAATGTGGAGAAAACCTCTGAACAGTGTTCTCAACCACTACCGTTCATAGAGAGTCAAAGAAGATGCTTGATAGGACACATACTTGAGTGCAGGGTTGGATGATGAACAACTGTACGATGAAAATGACTTGGAAAACTCTATATAATGTGAAAGACCCTCCATAAGAGAGGGATCAGAAAAATAGTGAAGGAAAATAGAAAGAGAATTACTGTAGCACAGTAACGAACTATCTTCCAGAAATAACCATTTAATCATCAAACTAACTCCTCGGACGTACGTTCCATCCATAATTACGTATATTTTCCTGCTCAGACACACTTGAAACCTTAATCAACCGTTAGTCAATCCGCTAAAAGCCCAGTTCTTTCACCCACTCTCTACAAATTTATTGTATTGGGCTCGTTGGGCTTACAACCCAATTCTTCTAGGTTTGGGCTACAAAGTATGACCCTACATTTTATCTAATAGATACTTTAATGATAGATGTCTTTTGTTATTTTGTTCTTTTTTTAAATTTATTTTCCTACTTAAAAGGGTGTTCATTAAAAATAAGTAAACTAAACATCGTAGTTGGACTCATAAAATAAGATGATAAAGAATAAGGTATGAATAACAAAATCTTCATTGTATATGGTTACAAGTATTTAATTTGATGAAAATCTTCAAAAAAAAATTGTAGCATATATCTTCATTCATTACGAAAATTTAAATATTGTGGAAAGATGATGACATTCATTATCATTCTTTGTAACATTTTTGGTGAGTAGATATTACATTTAGTAAATAGGTTCTAGGAAATTGTCATAGTAAATAGATATTCAAATAGTTATTTTAAATTTAAGTATATGATTTAATACTTCTTCAAAAAAAAAAATCTATATTAATTTTCTCACTGAAGGAGCAACACATGCAAGCCACATTAGTATATATAAAAAGAGCCAATCCTTAGAGCTACAATGTTTGGTTTATTCAACTCACAATCCTCTTTGGTTTATTCAACTCATCCTGAACTGCCCCTTTTTTTTTCCTTTTTTTTTTTGGTAACATCATCAGTTGAACTTTTTTTTTTTTAATATATATATAGACATATGAATTATTAGTTACCCGATTTATATACAATAAGTTAGTAACGCAATAAATTGCCAAAAGATTTTCACAATTATTGAGGTGTTATTTCCTTATAGGTCAAAATAAAATATCATGCTAGAACCAACCGTAATTAAAAATAAAGATATTATGAAAAAAGATATGATATATCTACAACATTTTTCACAACATTTTCATAACAATCATAGATGGTAAATTGTTATTGGTTCTAATTTAAAATTACCAATGATATTACTTTTTTATCCACCAATAACAACCCATAATAACCTACTAATTATGATTTGTTGTAAAAATGTTGTGAATATAGCATTTCTCTTGTGAAAATGTTAAGAAATCTTGTTGTTGTCTTATTATTTTCACAACAGCTAAACTATCAATTCTTTTCCAGTAAAAAAAAATATATGTAACAAAATTATAAAAGTATTATGAAAATGTTGTGCCATTCTTTTGTGTTTCTAGAAAGGATTTTTTGGTTTATTCAACTTTGTTGAAACAAAATTCACTATTTCACATACAGTTTTCTTGGGTTGAGTTTTTGTATTTTTTTATATTGTATTTTTATCTTTTCACACCATTTTAAATAAAAACACATAATTTTACACTAAAAAAATTAAAAAACTTAGGATAAAATCACTTTTCATCCTTTATGTTTAGGGTAGCTCACAATTCCTCCTTGAACTTTAAAATCAAGCAATTTTCCCTTTAATATTTTAGAAAAGCGCAAATATGTCATATTATTATTCTCTCAGTTAAATCCTAATGAAAACTTATGATTCTTAAAATATTTCATTGTATAATGTCCAAAATACTCCCACCAAATTTTAACATCCTAAAAAATTTCTTAACGTGTTTTGAGTTTAAGATAATAATAATGTTTAGAAAGTTGGAATGGTGATATAAGATGTTTTATTTATTATCTAGAGAATATTGATTTTATAGGTTTAAATCTTCGAAACATATAATTTATCTAATTGAAAATTCAATGACACATGCCTTTGGTTATCCTTTTATTTATTTATTTTTTTTTCTTTTCTTGCCTAAAATGGGTGTTCATTTAAAAACTAAGCAAAGTAAACATTGGGCCTAGACACGTGTAGAATGATAAAGAAGAAAGTATACTCATGTAGAATGATAAAGAAGAAAGTATAAAATTATAAATGACAAAATTTTCATTGTGTATGGTTAAAGATATTTGCTAAAGAGTTTCGATTGTAGTACATGACATCATTCATTACGAAAATTTAAATATTGTGACAATGTCTTAGCAAAACTTAGTTGCTTATTGTTGAAAAATAATGATATTCATTATCATTCATAGAAGCTTTTAGTGAGTGGATATTGCCTTTGGCAAATAATTACTAAGAAACTTATAGTAAAATAGATATTTATATATTAAATAGCTACCCTAACTTTGTATGTGATCAAAATTCTTTTACTAATGAGATTAATTTTGTATGACATACATTTTTCATGTATATGGCTTAATACATCTTCAAATATAAATTTTATCTTAATTTTTTTACTTAGGTGGTAGCACATGCCTTGCATGTGCTACCAACACTGGTAAACAGTACAAAATGAAAGTAAGCTAATTTATACACATATTAGTAAGTTGCCCATGCGAGGCATAGATAATGTAGTTGATGATGCCAAAAAATCTTCAATTGAACTCCTCGTCGATATAGATGGGCAAAGGCATTGACTTCATCCAGAGACAAACCTTTTGGTGCTATTCTTCTCTAGCTTTATAGCTTTTCATGCAGAAAATCGTTAGTTTAACTCCTTGTCAATACAGATGAACGAAGGTGTTGGATTCATCTAGAGACAAACCTGCAATAAGATATGAAATTGAGAAATATGGACACACTGGTGTGGTGTTTGCCAAACAGCCTCTAATGATTAAGTTAGAATGAGATTCAATTGAATTATATTGCAAAAGAATTCAACTTAGGAATAGTTCTTGGGATGAAAGTTGTGTACCTCTTTGCCTTTGGTTTGTATGGGTTGCTATAGCCCTTGTCTTCATTGTCTGAATGAATATCCGCATTCATGAGATATGGAGCCGTTAGTATTAATGGATGGCTTTTATTGTCTGCCAACGCCTATTCGTTCGTTGGTAACCGTACGTTACTCTTTAGCTGCTTTGGACATTGAATGTCTTTTATGGCTTCGTCAGTCATTAATGTCTATACGTTACGCCTTGCATTGAATCTCGATGGACGATCTTGATAAATTAACACTCATCAATAATGACTGTGGAGTTGTTATTAACTTCAATGGTCTTTTGCCCGTTGGTCTGTTGGTCACACTTTTGCCCATCTGGTTTAACCATTACTCATGTCATTTATAGAGAACTCATTTAATGTATACTGTAGTCGTTCATCACATGGACGATGCTGGCTTGATGGACGATGCTAATTTTTTCCTCTTTTGCTATATGATGGACGAGGGTGATTTTTCTCATCTTCAGTAATAATTTTTCATGCAAGATAATTTTGGCGAATGTTGTACATATAATATAGCATAATTGTTATAAAATTTTGTTAGTAATGAGTTCATCATAAGAAGAAACAATTATAGATTACACACATATTCGTTATAATTATTCAATTCAAGGAAAGAGAAATAAAAATAATAATAATTTTGGATAAAATTTAATATAAAATGTGTTTTCTCTTTCTCCTTAATTCTAAAATAAAATACACATCTCAAAAAACCAAAATCAATCACATCCTTTACAAAACCCATAAATCTACAACATTTGACCTTAACATCAAAATCGTAATTGTCGTTATTGTCACTCAATATAAAATGCAAAACCCCCTTCCTGGGTTGTAGCCAACTCGTATGGGTTAGAATTAGATGGGACAACGATGTTAGAGCTAGGTGTCGTCAAAAGATTAAAGATAAATGAAATCATTTTTGGACTATTGTATTTGACATGGGATGGCATGAAGGGCTATGTGGAGGTACATATAAAGGAGTAGAAGTACAATAGGTGAAAATGATGAATTGAAATGCAAAGAATTTTGTGTATATGTGTGAGAGAGAAAAAGTCTTGAAACATTGAACCAAGGGATACAAAGAATATTTACTTTTTAATTAGAAATTTCTTGAAACATTGAACCAAATGAAACAAAATTTTAATACTTAATTTGATCTTATCTTTAATGTGGTACTTGAAAATATTTCAATTCTCATTACCAAGAATGTGCCATTTGGCAAAACCTGATGCTCTCTCACATAAGGTCTCTGCTTATATATATATATATATATATATATATATATATATATATATATATATTGATATTAATTATACACAAGGTCACAACCTCCATAAAACCCAAAATTAAACTTCCCTTTTAAGTAATTGTACAAGTACAAGTCAAAATCAAACCCAAAATCAAGTTAATACATGTATGTGCAAGTTAGATTTGAGCTTGTTTATGGAAGTGAAACAAGTTGTCTAACAGTACATTTGCATGAGAAAGCAAGAATAAATGCAAGCTTTGACATGATGTTCAACACGCAGAATAAGAAAATAGAGAAAGTGATGGTAGGACATGAAAAAAATGCACGTTTAGACAAGAAAAAAAAGATGATTATCAAAATAACACATGATGTACGTGGAAAACCCTTGAGAATGGATAAAAAACTATGGTTTGAGTAAGATCATAACATTCTTGTTCGGCTCAGCTCGTATTATGTATCAAGAGAACAGTTTACTATAAAGTTGTCTTTCTTTCCTACCAACTCTCCACTTTCATCTCCCAAAATATCTGGTTAGGTTCTTGCCTTAGAAGTTCAGTTGCATGTTCTTTTTATACTCTAAGGAACATGGCTGGGTACAAGGATAGGTGTCAAGTCATCATATTCTATCTTTTAAGATCTTTTTACAGCTGTGATATTTTCTACTGACTAAGGGATAAGAGCTGCACCAACGTGGCACTAGGACCCATGGGTGGGTAGTGTCGTTACTATGTGGGAGACAAGTCTTGGACATTGAGAGGGACATCAAGAGTACTATGATTGGTACACGTGTTCCCCAAGGTGACTCATGATGCACTTAACCAATAAGGGGTGTCTTCATAGTCTCTGACCTTAAAAGGTCACTATCTCCTTTTTGGTGAGTACTTGAGTACTATGTTAGGTAACGGTGTGCAAAAAACCGAGGAACCGAAAAAACCACTTCAAACCGACCGAATCATTGCAAAAATTCTGGTTCAGTTTTGGTTTTATTATATATAAAAACGAAAATTTCGATTCAGTTTTCAGTGGCAAATTTGAATGCACCGAACCGACCGAACCAAACAAAAATATATTATTATATTATATTTTATATTAAATATATAATATAAAGTTTGTAAATATTTGAGCTTTGGGCCTCTGACCTCTGTTATTGTATATGCTTTAAGTTGGGTCTCCATCTTATTTTAAAACAATTGGGTCTTTTTTTGTTTATATGATCAAACAGATTAGTCCGACCCTAGCTTAATGGCTTTTCTGCCTTTTCATTTTTATCTTTTTAAACATAGCATTTTAAAACCCATTAGATTAATTAACAATAATTAAACTAAGTAAATATCTAATTAAACTAAAACTAATTAGACTACAAAAACAAAAGTTAGAAACCCTACCCTACATCCCCACACTTTTCACTCTCACACTTTCCACTCTCACATTCAGATAGCCTCCACTCCACATTCCACACTCCCTCTCACGCCAAATCTGCCTCTGTTGCCGCCTCCACACGTCACCCTCCCTATGCTGGCTTGATCATTAACTTCTCATCTCACAGTGAGTCTCTTTTGAAAATCTCGATACCCTCTCTTTGTTTTGTGTTTTGGGTTTTGTTTAATACTAAATCAATAAAGTTAAGGCTTTGAAAATAGTGAATCTCTGTTTTGTAGTAACAACATAAGATCAAGATATTTAATTTTTCAAGTTCTATATGCAAATAAAGTTAGGGTTTTGAAAAAACCGATAACCCATGTGCTTGGCTGCTTGTGCTGGTTGGTTTCTTTAGTAAAGTTAGCTGATTGCCTTTGTCTCATGTGCTCTTTGAAAGTCTCGATAACCCTCTCTATGTATTGTATTTTGGGTTTTGTTTAATACTGAATCTATAAAGTTAGGGTTTTTAAAATACTAAATCTCTGTTTTGTAGTAACAACATAAGATCAAGATGTTTTTTTTTTTCAAACCGAAACCGACCAAAACCAAAACAAATCGAAACCGATTAAGTTCTAACTATTTCAGTCGGTTTCGGTTAAGAACTTTGTAAACTGAAAATTTTGGTTTCGGTTGGCCAGATAAAAAAAAAGACCAAACCGAACCGATTATAGCCCTAATGTCAGGTGTAAATCTTACTTCCTTCCCAGCAGTCACGCCTTTGTCACTGACCAAGACAAAATCTCTTAGCGAACACCTACTTTCCCTTCCCTCATAGCTGCTCCACGCGTAAGGTCCAAATTCAACCACTCATGCATTCTCCCATGCCCTAGTGATGTTATGTACAATATCCAAGCCTAAATATTAAAATTAACTGCCAAAATCCCTTTGTATAGTCAAAAAAATTGAACAATCAAAATCACAAGCTCCATCAAACCCATAATTAAAACCAAGTATTGAACCCTATTAACAAAAAATACATACACACAATACAAAAATATCAAAATAATCTGTAAATCTTTGAGGCTTTGTGTTTAGTCTTTTATTGGGCCAAATGACTCAAAAACCCCCTAAAATTCCGAGAGAGAGATAGAGAGACAAAGAGAGGCCTACCAAAAAGAGAGATACACAATGAAAGATGGTGGCATCAAATGGTAGAATTGAGGTGTAAGAAGTTAATAGGAGTTATGGACAAAATAACTAACAATGATAACAAATATGAACTTTTAAGACCAAAATGATAGTTGATCAAACTCAAAGGGTGTAATTTGTATTTTTGCAACCAAAAAAAAAAAAATGAAAATGAGAGTTTGAGAGAGAAATGAGAAACCCTAAGGGTTCAAATGACATCGTACAAGCAAGCATATATCAAAACAATGTCATTTTGTAAATTTTTTCTATATATTTGATACTTAAAATGATGTCTCTTGCACTAAATATATATTTGCATATAATATATAATCCTAAGGGCTCAAATGATATAGCTTATGTGTCTATATAAATATATTATAAATAATAAAATACATATTATTATATATTTGAGCTACTTCATTTATTTGTTGAAATCTAAAAACCTAGACCAAGCTCCGAACCAATCGACATTGGTTTTCTTAAAAACCCATTGAAAATTGTACTATGACACCGGAGTGCCCAATAAAGAGTTAACAAACCTAACAACTATTGTTGTCTTACAAGCCCAAATAGAGAGAAATCTTATGATTTGGACGTGAAGGTTCATACCAGCCTTATTATCCATAGTTTATGTTGCTAGTCAAAGTTCATGAAGGTTGGTCCTACAACATTTATTTAGTCAATATTGTTGGCCTTAATGCATTTAATTAGTCAATCTTGAAGTATGTTGATTGTGGGAAATACTAGATCATTTATTTGCATTTTTATTTTCTATGTCTTGGAAATCTTGTAGTCATTTAATTCCCTATGCATAGAAGGATGTTCTAAGCATTATATATAGCTAGTTGGCTAGAACTATAAATCAGATTATGAGAGTGATTATTATTCAGAATTATTTGTATTATACTCTTTGGGTAGTCCATTGAGTATTGAGTGTGTTAAGCCCTATATCCTTGGTAATTTTCCTTGGGTGGTGTATTTTCTATATCCCATTGGTTTTTCCCTTGATGGTGAGCTTGTTATATTAGTGTTTGAGTCCTATTTCTTGTCTTTTCTTTCACCTATTTTTGAGTATCAAATTGGAATCAGAGCAAGTATTTCCTGTGGATTTATCCAAGATATCTTTGTTGTTCCAAAATACTTTATTTATCTACTATTGTGAAGTTGATATATTGTTGTATTCAAAACAATTTTTGAATGTGGTGAAAAATGCTCTCAAGAAGACGTTATCATGGATTGAAATTCTCCACCAATCTATAATAAGTATCTTGATGAAGATTGTGAATTTTGCAAAAAAAGTTTTGAAAGATGATGATGAGTCTTTCTTTATTCAAATAAAAAAGGTTGTTGATGTTACAAAAAAGAGATTCATTTTTATAACATTATCTCTTCATGAGCAAAATCCATATGTTGATTTTCCTGGGGTTGACAGATATTTATTTCCTAATGATAAACTTGATACTGATTTTGGCCCATCAATGGAGATGAAGGGTCTTTGTCCTAAAAAGATAAGTGAAGTTTTTGTCCCATGTGAATTAAAATGAAAATGAAATCTAGGATCAATGGATGTATGTTGATTTGTTTGTGACATTGGCTTCATGTACAATATTGTGATAAAACAAGTTACAAATCAAAATTCATTCAATAATGCTTATCATGAGTGAGAAAATATTTGTAAGTAGCATGTTGGTTCCACATGTATTGTGGGAAATAAAGGAATGGAAAGGAATGATTGGGCATGCAATAAATCAAGGCAAGTACCACTAAAATCAAACCTAAGGCTACTTTGTCAAACCGTTATGGAGTTTGAACAACATTCAATGTAGTTGAACTATTTTCCAACCAGGGGAGTCTGACACGAAAGTGTCTAAGAAATTGCGTTTTGAATACCCTTATGTCGGTCAGAAATTACATAGATGTCCTTATTTGCTATCACATCCCCTAGTGAAATCCTGAAGCATTCTAAAAACCACCCCTAACTAGGCCCTGATTCTTTGTCCACAATGGCAAAGACGAGAGGCAAAACCTTATTGTTGGCATCAGTGGCTGTTACAATCAACAACACCCCTTGATATTTACCATACAAATGGGTCCCATCAATACTGATCACTGGCTTACAATGTCTGAATTCTTCAATGCATGGAGCGAAAGCCTAAAATACATAGCACAATATTGAATCACCGAACTCATTCTTGGGTATGGTTTGATACCAGTACCGGGTGCCAGTTTCTTGATCCAAGTATGCCAACAACAACTTTCTCAACCTTTGGTTAGACTTCCCAATCCCCGAATATCTTTGCAATAGCCTTTTGTTTCGCATCCCATATCTTATAGTAAGAAAGCTTATGATTATAATACTTCGCTTTAATGAAGTCTCTGAGGTGATCAATTATTGTCGTGTGATTTTCTTGCAACGTTGGAACAAATTTTGCTGCAAGAAAATTACAATCCATCATTCTACCATCAAGGGCCGTGCCAAGGGGCATACAACTTTGAGGACCCCCATAAGATGTGACCATCCATAGTCCATGAACTAAATGAGTCCCATCACGACTGCCCCAACGTACCACTTGCATGACCCATCAATGCATTTCACAAACAGTCTACTTTTGATCGACCTACTAGTCATAAAGTTTCTGTTATTCTTTGCGGCGTAAATTGTTACTGCACGTTTCACCACCTCTTTATTCGCAAAAATCAACCCTGAACTAAAATTCATGTCCTCTTTCCAAGAAGAAGCAAATGCTTACTAAACAACTTCAGGATCAACCATTTTTTCCCAAGTATTTGCATAAAATGATGAGGCAGAAGGTTCATAAACGGGAGTCGTATTTGTAACATGCTGGACTCTAATAGTAGCGTCCACATCATCTTTATCACATTCAGCCATATCATTAACATGAGGATTGGGAGTAATTTCGTGGTCATCAACACCCCTGTCAAAGTCGTCTCGCTCAATCCTCTCTTCGTACTCTTCTCTATCATCAAGATCTTCACCATTAATGGCAGCATGATCAATACAGTCTTCGTCTTCATTTTCAGCTATTGGAAGTGTAGAGGATTCACCTTAATGTGTACAAAATTAATCTTCATATCTATTGTCAAGTTCGCTCTCAATTGTTGTTGGTGTCTCTTGAAAAAGGGGTGTATAGCCTCCCAATGTGGTGCATCGATCATCTAGGACTGCAAACTGTAGAGATGTAGTTGTTTGTACAATTTCCTCTACGCCAATTTATGCACGCGGCTCCAAAGTGACGTATAACTCAAAATTTGCTACTTGTTCCCATTTCTGCATCTTGCTAAACATGATCTTCACATGTTTGTCTTCTGTTATCACCATATATCTGTAATTAATTTATTAATTGAGGACCTCACATGGAGAACGGAAAGTAATATGTATGCCATGCAAAGCAAGGTTCACTTGCAACTCTTCCATAATTTTTATTTTCAAATCATTCAGGATCTTTAGCTTACATCATATCATCATATAATAGCACTAGATACCCGAACCTTGAAATGGGAATCCGTCATAAGGGTTAGCATTGCAAAGGGGTCCACCGTAGTATATATTTATATGGATCATTGTCAACCTATAAATTATCAAGTGCAATTGTGTTAGTGACAAATTTATAACTCTCAATCAACATCAATCACAAAACTTTGTGTATGAAATGCCAACAATATTAATCTCAACCAAATTTGCATATACTCATCTCAGGTCACATACAAAAATAGTCATTACCAATTTCATATTATTTTAAAATTCCCAATCATTCTAGAGGCATGACTTTCAAAACCCATTCAAATAAGTTATGATGAACAAAAATATTATACCAACCAGTTATCCATTGAAATCTCTATTACAAATCTTAAACAAATATATCTTGAAATAATTTATGCTAAAAAGACTACAAATACTATCTTAGGTATCAAACTCATAATCCATTTCATACCCATGATTAAGACCTAAAAGTACTAAATACTCCTAACAATTGGTCACAATATTTAGTACTAAATATTCCCAATAATTAATCACAATATTAATTTTTTTTTTAAAACCTAGCATATTATTAATCACAATATTTACACTAACAAAAAAAAGAAAAGAAAAACGAATATTCCCCATATGTTGTAATAACATAATTAATCACAATACTTGGTACTAAATATTCCCCCAATACTAAATATTCCCAATAATTAATCACAATATTATTATTTTTTAAACCTAGCAAATAATTTAATCACAATATTTACACTAACAGAAAATAACAAATATTCCCAATATGTTTTAATAACATAATTAATCACAATATTTGGTACTAAATATTTCTAATAATTAATCACAATATTAATTTTTTTTTTTTAATTTAGCAAATAATTTAATCACAATATTTACACTAACAAAAAGAACAAATATTCCTAATATGTTGTAATAACATTAATCACAATATTTAGTACTAAATATTCCCAATAATTAATCATAATATTAATTTTTTTAATAAAAAAAACTAGCAAATAATCACAATATACTAACAAATAAACTAATCACAATATACTAACAAATAAATTAATCACAATATTTACACTAACAAAAAAAAAAATTCCTAATATGTTCTAATTTTTTCTTAAAAATAAAAACCTAGCAAATAACCACAATATTAACTAACAAAAAATATTTCCAATATTGTAAAAACATTACCTGTGAGAAAGTGTTGTTAAGGTGAGTGTTGTGTGAGAGTTGAGGAAAGTTGTGAGTGAGTGAAGAGAGGGTGTGAGCTGAAGAGAGGGCGTGAGAGCTGAAGAGACTGAGTAAGATGGGTAAGGGGGGAAAAATATCACAACTAGGACCCACATGCGACACGTGGAGGAGGTGGTGACCAATCATGAAAATCGAGTCCGGTAAACTCAATTTCCATTAAAGGGAAATCGAGTTTAATTTACTCGAGTTATATATCCACGTGGCCAAAAAAACGTGAAAAGTACTAATGGGACCCGACCAGAAACTCGAGTCCAGTAGACTCGATTTGCATGCCAATCCTACGTGTACATATTGTCCACCTTAGCTGCTGGTGCAACGGAAAAATTGAGTACATGATACTCGATTTATAATCCAAAATCAACACTAACGCGCTCGAATGGTTAGATAGCAAAATAATTTCAAAAGTTTGCTATCTAACAAAATAGTTTATTTTTTATAGTTTAAAAAAAAATGCCCTTGTGGATAAATTCATCAAGTCAAGCTCTCCTTATCCTCTTCTATTGAGGCAAAAAGACAACAACCACCTTCCTTTTCAAGATATTTACATAAAACCCACAACAGGGAATCAAGCATTCAGCATTCTCGTAAATAAACTCCAATTGAAGCCCCATTTCACCACCCCTAAACGCACAAAAAAGAAAAAAAGGCTACTCTCTCACAGACACAGTGAAACAAACCCAACCTCACACCATCATCAGTATCACCATGGCGAGTCCTTCCCTCTTAGGCTCCGCGACGTCGTCGTTTCACGGCCAATCCCCGCTTTTCAAATCCCCAATGTCAGTACGGGCGGTCCCTAGAAATGGGGTGGTGTTGACGACGGTGAAGGCGGCGGCGGAGGCTGCTGTGCTGGTGGAGAAGTCGGAGGCGGAGAAGCCCAGTCGTCTCAAGGCCACTTACATCGAAAAAATCATTCCCAAGCTCAAGGAAGAGTTCTCCTACCAGAATATCCTCCAGGTAACCCATTTCTTTTATTAACTTTCATTATTATCAAATTCATTGTTTGAATTTCTATTGGGGTTTGAGTCCAAGGCTGAAGAGTGTTATGCTATAATATATGGTTTTTTTTTTTTTTTTTTTTTTTTTTAATGAAGAATGGTCTTTTGGTTATATGAGAAAATGTCACAAAATATTTATCAACTACTGAGGTGGCTAGTGCCTGGTTGTAGTTGTTAATGGTAGTTAAAAAAGTGACCGTATAAGAACCATAAAAAATTGCAAAATGAACTGTTGTGAAAAATGTGGTGTATGTAGCATTACTATATCCATTTGCATATATATATATATATATATATAATTCAGTTTTTTGGGGGGTCAGAGTTGCTTGTTTTCTTGGTGGCCAAGGTACACTTTCCATTGAAAAATAAAGGGGGGATTAGTACTTTGGTTGCCTTTTTATTTTAAGTTTGGGTTATGGTTCATCTTTTTGGGTTCAGAATAAAGTTTTTTTTTTCTTGTTCAAATTTGCAATGTAGGTCCCGAAGATTGAGAAGATTGTGGTGAATTGCGGTATTGGGGATGCTCAACAGAACTCAAAGGGTTTGGAAGCGGCAATGAATGATCTGGCACTCATAACAGGGCAGAGGCCAATAAAGACACGGGCAAAAAATGCCATAGCCACGTTCAAGATCAGGGAAGGACAAACACTTGGGATTGCTGTCACACTCAGGGGAAGTGTAAGCATGTTTTTGTTCTCTCAATTGTGGTTTTTTTTTTAATTTATTTATTTATATTATTATTATTATTTGAGCTGCCTTTAGAGTTAGTTTTAATGATTCCTTCAATTTAGAATTTATGGATTTATTAGTTATTACTAATCAAAAAAAGAATTTCGGGATTTTATTGCTTGCCACTAATAGCTAGAATTTAAGACTTAAAGGCTGTTATTTTGAAATATTTGTGCTTCCTGGTGTTGGCAGTTGTAATTGGTAGTAGCAGTAGTAACTTGGGGATGAGATGCCATTGATATGAGTAAATAGTAAATTATCACTTTTGAAGTAAATAGTCTAATAGTTTGGCTAAAAGAAGCAAGTTTTTCCCCTTTGGCATTTGGAAAAGTATTTACAGATTCTTGGAATAATAGAATTTTTGGCTCTCTCTCTGCTAAATTACAAACTACACCCTCTAAGTTTGGTCTGTTTTCATTTTCATCTCTACCGTGATTAAAAATAGAAGATCTTGCTCTGCCCATGAGTAAATATTTCATAGTGGCCCCATAGTTTTTTTTTTTTTTTTTTTTTTTTCAATGTTAGTAATTCATTCGAATGGTGGTGGTGGTGTTTGCAATGTCATTTGGTGTGGGAACAAGTCATTTGGAGCTCGAGGGCTTCTCAATCTCAATCCCCATACGGCCATACCCATGAATCAAACCACCGAGCTGTTCTCAACAACCCAACCAGCACTGATGGCCAACGTCGCCTCTCTACGCCAATCGGCCACACAATAAACCCTTAATGACCACCACTGTTACCAAGGATGCATTCCAATGTGAATTAACCAAACCCAGACCAAACTTACTACCTAACCAATTCACCATCACCCAAGCTAGATTGTATGTCACTACCCACCTATGTTGCCCAATCAAACCCAAACCAAGTGCTGCCGTTCATATTCACTGTTGTTTGAAGCCACCCACGCCTCCAATCCCAAGCTGTCGATTCAACTCTTCATTGCTGCACTACCTTGAGGCAATGGAAATAGAGAGTGAGAGGAAGTTATGGCAAAGAGACAGAATGAGAGGAATTTTTTTTTTGGAAACTGAGAGTTAGCAAAATTGCGTTGTTTTGGTGAACTCCACAAATTAGATGGAGGTGGACAAAAGCGCTACATTGGAAACAGGATGGAAGTTGAGGGGCTCAATTGAAAAAATTGAAATTATAAAGTTGAAAATGAAAACAAGCCAAACTGAGACAGTGCAATTTATAATTTAGCCTTCTTTGGGGGTTGTTTCTTGCTAAAAGCTTACTGTTGACTTGTGTTATTGGAATTTTTGTTCAAATTCTGGGTATTCATTTCTTCTCATCGTTTCTTTTGAATGTGTAAGATCATGTTATGAATGCTGTAATCAAAGCTCCTGTAATCATCAATTATCTACATAAATTTGACTCAAGTATACAAAGAAGAAAAATTTACTGAGACAATGGTTATGCTCGTCAATTTGACTTAATTGCTTGAAATTGATGTTCGTTATGGTTTGATTGTCTTTAAGATAGTCTGTATGTGCTTGTGTTCTGGTTCACATGTTTGTGTTACATGTAATGGGATTACTTGTCACAAATTGTTTTATTCTTCTAAAATATCAATTATTATGCCTGCCATAATTTACTTACCGTCAACTGCATCTTTGTGCCACAGGATTCCAAAATGTAATTTATAAGTTCCCCATGGTCCAAACTAATTGAATCTTGTGATGTGGATGTTATTTGATTTTGACAGATGATGTACTCATTCCTGGATCGGCTAATGAACTTGGCTTTTCCTAGGTCAAGGGATTTTCAAGGTGTAAACCCAAACAGCTTTGATGGGCATGGGAATTATAGCATTGGGATTCGTGAACAGAGTGTATTCCCGGAGATCAGGTATGATGCTATTGGTAAGCCGAGGGGAATGGATGTTTGTATTGTAACCACAGCTAAAACCGATCAAGAAGCCCAAAGACTTTTAGCTCTCATGGGCATGCCATTTCGAGAGGGTGGTGGTGCAGAAATGGTGCGCAAAAAGAAGCTCAAGGCTCACCATTTTGGTTCAAAATCAAGGGGCAGATCACGGAGATAAATGTTATTTTTTTATTTAAATCTTGTACCATTTCGCTATTCTGTAGCATGTTTGCAAATTATGTCCTTAACGATTATGTTAAATGGAAACAATTTGGACGTGTAAATCGTATTGTACTTGACTTGTTACCCCTTCACAGTGCATTATTTTGTCTTTCTTTTTATAATGATTATACTTCTAAACCCCAAGGGTTAGTACAATCAATATCTTATGAAATAAATGTCAATAGTTCGAATATCTCATTTTTCCTCTATTCTATATAAAAACTTTTTTAAAAAGTAGAAAAAGAAATACTTCTATATAAGAATCGTTTTCTGTTATGTTAAAAAAAAAGAAAAAGAAAAAAAAGAATCGTTTTCTGTTTATCTTTTTTTTTTTTTTTGGTCCTTACCTTTGCTTTGTTATGTAGGCCTTTAACCTAGTGTACGGATAAGTTTATTTAGGTAAAATATCATTTTCGTTCTTAAAACTTATATAGAAGATTGTTTTTATTTATTTATTTAACTTTGCAAAATGTTCAATTTTCTTCTTTCCATTTATGTCTACATGGCCTAATAGAGTGATGATATGTTATCTGACTTGGACTAAACCGTTTTATTTAAAAATTTATGGACACGTGGGTGATTCGTTGATTAAACATTTTACCCCTCACAATGATTCGTCCCTCCTTTGTTCTCACAGCCAACTTCACCTTTGCTTCTCTCAGGTGAGATCTCGACGCTGGCAACAAAAGCAAGATAAAGTTGTGGTTTGGGACTCGAAACTTTGGCTTGATTTGGAGCTATATGTGCGGCAATACTTGTAAAACTTAATGGGTTTGTATTTTGCAGTTGAAGTGGTGGCCCTGGAGATTAAAATGAAGCTATCAGTTCTCTCTCTAAGCTCTGGAATTGTCAATCTTCTAGAAGATGAGCTTCTGTGTCAAAAATCCTTTCCATTGTTTCTCTTATCTGGTTTTTAATTGGAATTTCTGCAATTCTAATCACGCTTTTTTGGTGCTTCAACAATCTTTGGGACAAATATTTCATCTCCTCAACACAGGCGAACGGAATGATTAGGGTTACCGTTTTGGACTTGCCGATTTTTGGTCACTGATGGGGCTCGCTGGTTAAAGTGTGACTAGGATGGGTTGGGGTCATGGGGGCGTTGGTGTTTTCATGTTCAATGTTTATTGGGAATTTCAATTATGTTGTGTGCGATGTTACCGTCATAAACTATTTTGATAATATTTTTATAAAATATTGAAAGGATCAACTTTTTAATGATTTTCATATAGATTTATTATTAATATCAAGTTTTTATTTATTAATAATCACTCTTCACATCAATAGTTTATAAAAATTTTATAAAATAATTTATATCTTTGGCATTATTCATGTTATTTAAGTATTCATTTATCAATAATCACTCATCACATCAATAGTTTGTAAAAAATTTTATAAAATAATTTATATCTTTAGCATTATTCATGTTGTTTAAGTATTACCAACTCAAAATTTGAATCGGTGTTTCCAAACCAATAAAAAATTAACATAGGTCTTACAAAGTAGCACATAAGCTTATTAGATCAACTCCAATAAAAAGTCAAAATTGCCCCTAAAAATTTTAAAAGCCCCCACCTGCCTCTTTCTCCCTCTTTTCTAACTCTAACCTAATTTTTTCTCTTTCTACTTCTCAGTTCTCACTTTGCATCTCTCTCTCTCTGCTAGCTTTAAAAAATAATAAATAAATAAATAAAACTCCAAATGCACATTTGTTTATACGAAAAAAATCTTGAACAACTCGAGGAACTGAACCTAGTAACCAGCTTGCCTGATTTTTTTAAATTGCATTCCTACGTTCCCACTTTTTTTTAATAGATGTATTTCTACGTTCCCACTACTTTTAGCTTTTATAATTATATTCTTTACACATTCATTTGGAGGTAAGATCTACTTGTATATGTTTGATAAAATGTCTCAACAAAGACAAAATATATAATAAATAGTTAGGGTTAACTTTTATTTATTTATTTTTAAATGTTCTTTTGGTTCAGATTAAAAAAGTTAGGTTTTTGTTGTAGTTTCTTCTGTAGAAATATAAAGCTTCTTTGTTTATTAGTTGATCAAAAGTATTTGGTGGTTGTGCAATTGTGCTTGAGTTTCAACCATTAACTATTCATTTGGGCAAAATTGCTTTTTTCAGCTATGCATTTTAAAGGTTGTTTCTTTTAGATGCATATAAGTTTGCAATATATGCTGGCTTACTTGAAATTTTTAGATTTTGGTCCATTCCTTATAATAATTTTGGTACTTTATGTTCTATTTTTTTTTTTTTTTGGTTGATGGCTTAGTTCACCGTTGGTGGTGGAATTGGAATAGTAATGCAATTGTCTTAGTGAAAATAGAGAGTTGAAGTGAATAGAGATTGTGGTAACGGAGAGATGATAGATTATTGGACTAGCGGCAATGGAGGAAATAGTAGCAGGTATTGACCATATGCTCATTCTTTACCACTATGCACATAATCTATAGTCACTGGTGTTTTCTTTATTCAAGATACATTGAGTTATGCCTAAAAGTCTCTTAGATATGTTGGGAGTGTTGGAGAACAGGTTCTGGTAGACATCATTGTATGATGTACGGTGACCGGTCCACCAACCTATTGTTTGATGGCCCATTGGGCCGTGAATCAAACAAAGGTCATTCAGGGGGCCCAATCCACACTGCTCCGATCCACCAGCCCATTGGGCCATGAATCAAACAAAGGTCATTCAGGGGGCCCAATCCACACTGCTTCGCTTGAAGTAACAGTGAACTATTACAGCCTCAGGATCGAGAGTTGCTCGGAGCCCGCTCCAAGGTATCTCAGTAGTGCCTTGGGGGAGGTCATCAGTTGAACAATATCTGGCATCTGTTGCAAGTTCCAACACTAACACATCCATTCCCAAAGTAGGACCCTCTTTTTTCCAGGAATAATCCCAAAGGGCCCCACTTGCACGAAAAACCATCTAATATAATCATAACCAACCCACTAAGGAAGCCTATAAATAGCGGAGAAGAAGAAGGAAATGAGAGCGGGGGGTGGGGGGGGACAGATTGAGGAGGAGAGATCAGAAAATAAGAGAGAGCACCAAGGAAAAGAAGAGAGAGAGAGAGCTTGTACGGGGAAGTATGAGGGAACTGTCTGAAAGGTATAAGAGTTTCGCCTTTAGGAGTTTCCCATTGTAGGATATCCATACACCCACAACAACAAATAGATTGTGAGCATAACTTAGTTGTCAACCCATTAACTAAGCTGTACACGCCACATATGATATTTGGGGGTGCAATTCTTTTGTGCAATATATAGACTAAAAGGGATCTTCTTTGGAGTTGAAATTATTTTTATTATGTTCTATATAAGATTGAATGGTGCCTTAATTATTCATTCTTGTTCTCATATGCTGAAAATTTTGGATTTGTGTACTTTAAATGATTTTATTAGCTACCCACTAGCACTTATTGTGTACTTGGGCCATGATGTTTCTATTTTTTGAATAAGAAATTTTTGTTATTAAAAAAAAAAAAAGACATTGAAATATGTAGTAAGTTGAGAAAGAGATATTATTATTTTTATTTCCTATGTGATTTGGATTGGCATTGACTTAATCTTTTCATGGGAATGGTTTTACTGATTTGAAGGTTTGAGCTTAGGAAATGAATGAGAATGAATTTGACCATTTCAATGTCTCCTATGTTTGGATGGATCTTCTCCTATTCCATTCAAACAAAAAGTGTTTGTTTTATTTAAAAGTTGTGTAGTATCATTAAATGATATGTTATTTTGTGTGATATATTCAATGTGATATAACATATTTATTTTATCAGACATCATTTATTAATGAAAGTTTTTCGTTTATCCTTTACAGAAATTGTTATGTCGTTGGGCGTCATATCAATTTTCCTAACATGTAATTATAGTATCTTATGGCAATAGAGGGCGTAGGATTTCCAGCTTGAGCATTGTAGCTGCTGTGATGTGTTGAAGAGCCTAAGCTGAGTGCTGCTATTATGATAAACAGAATAACTGTTTTGATAAGAGCAAGTGATGGAAGTTATACGACCTAGAAGATAAATCAAGACCACACAGGTGCTGCAACTAATGTCGTGTATTCTATAACAATTGCAAATTCTAACTCAGCATGTGAGAGATTAGAGTTAGTTAGAATATTGTTAGTAGTTTCAAGCAATTAGTTACTTGTTAGCAATAAAATGTATAAAAGGTCTTGTACTATAAATCGAAGATATTAATGAAATAAGTCCAATTTTTTGTTGTTCTACAATACCTTTCCCTCTTCTTACTCTATTCCATATTTCTAAGGAGATCGGTTCCCTTGAAGAACCACCATTGCTTTGATTAAGAACTAAATATGTTCTTAATAAAATAATCAACTAAAGGATCCTACCACTAGACATTGTATTATGATTGATAGCTTTTTGGACATTGAATTATTTGAATGATTACTTGTCTAGAATTGTGCACTTTGACAGATGTCTTTTTTATAAATTCAATTGTAATTTTCAATTAGATTTCTTTAAAATTATATTTTAGTTATGACAAGTAGTAAAATAGAGGCAAAGGGAGCTATGAGAGAAAAAAGATGTATTTCTTATAAAAATTGATTGTTTACAATAATATTACAATTCTTCAATTTGATTTCTCTAAAATAATATTACAGTCATTCATTCTCACTCTCTAAAAACATTTAGTTCTTTATCCATAATGTTTAAGCATTAACTTCTTCTTAGTCACAAAAGGTCTTGGAGAAGTGACCAAATCATCCATTGGATACTAGCAATCATCAAAAGTTCTTGGACAAGTGAACAAATCATCCATTAGACAGTTATGCGTAGCAAAAAGGAAACATTGTCATAAGATTGAGCATCAACAAATTGCAAAAGCATAAATCATCCATTAGACAATTATGCATATCAAAAAGGAAACAATGTCATAAGACTGAGCATCAACAAATTGCAAAAGCATTTAGGCTTGGTCAAATGTTGATGTAACAGCAAAACACATTAAATTAAGATTCAACTAAAAAACACCATATAAAAAATGTAATCTAGTTAGAGCATTCACATCAGCTCTTGCATAATTGTGTATAAATGTGTAAAATACACATTTTGACCATTTTTACACATTTTGAAGCAAAAAATACACTACATCAGTCTTTCTAAAATCATGTAAACTCGTGTATAATTTTCAACGAGCTACAGTACCCGTGTAAATTTACACGGGCACTGTAGCCCGTTTATAACTTAAAATAATATTATATGTACAGTATTACATGTACAGTTCCTCATTTTTGCTCTTTTTTTCTCTCTCATCTCACTGAGCTCCAACGCCTCTCTCTCACTCTTAGCTTCCCTCTCCCTCTTGAGTTCTTCCTCTCATATTCTTTTGCTCATTCTCATCACCGAATTCTTTTGCTCATTCTCATCACCATGGGAAATAAAATGTGATCGGTTTAGGAGTTTTGCAGTTCCGGTGAGGAGGGTGGATCATTGGGTTGACGGAATCTTCTCTATTGACAGACGTTGGGGCTGATTTCTCTAAAAAAGGTATGGGTTTTTCTCATTGAGATTTTAGAGTTTTTTGGTTTCAATCAAGATTCTTGGGAGTTTCTCTAAACTAATTTTTTTGGGGGTTTCTTGTTTCAAATTTTTTCTGGTTTGGGGTGAATGATGTTATAGGAAGAACCTGTGGACTTGAAACCTGTTATTGATTTGTTGGGTGAGTATTGATCTGCCAATACAATTTTCTTATGTACATATAAATCCTTGTATTAGACTTTCTTTTTGAGAGAGGGAAATTAATCTTTGTTTGGTGTTAGGTAATGGATGGCTTCCTTTGGTCGATGAAAGATTTTTACTATTACCAGTGAGTTGGGCGGTAGCGTGGTAAGTGGCAAGTTTGTGCTTTAGTTGATTAGAACTCATGTATTGCAAATTATGCCATGCCAAGGAAAACTGTCATTGTGGGTGATGAGTTTCTAAATTCTATATAGAAGTGGGAATGAAACTAGCAATGTCTGGGGGATTACAAATTATATATTTATGAGATGATGGAGCTGGAATATTCGCAAGGGATAGAGACAAGTCTAGTGGTATTTATTTTTTTGTTTATTAATTTGTACAGTACTCTTTGTTTTCTTATGTGTCCAATCTGAATTGGGAGGTGGGGATTGTGGTTTGAGAATAAAAAGAGATGAGGGCTTCTTTGTCCAAGTTCTTTAGTAGTTTTTCTTTTACTACATTTTCAGATTATGTATATATCACAAGCTTATAGTCATAGATAAAGATAATTCCAAGACATGCCAGTTCTCGTTGGTTTAGGTGGTAGTGGAACTTTAATTGAGATATGTAACAAAAAGTCTCTGGTTGTTCTTCTTGAATGAGCACTCTGATGACTTGAGAGACTTTCAAAAAAAGACAAGTGAATACTAAACAGTGATTGTTAACTGATTTATTAATTTTGGGACCCCCTTTGGGGGGTGGTTATGGTGATAGATTGAATGAAATTCTCAACCCCTAAAGTTTGAAATAATCAAATCTTTAAGTTAGGTAACTGAATTTGAAAGCTCTTTCAAAATGGTCAACCTCAACCTCAACTGCAAAAGTCTTAGTAACAACTACTTCCATGCCGGTAAACATCTGTCTCTCTCAAAATTCCTAGAACTGCAGATCATAAGGAATTTAGTACATAAGGTAGTCTAGAGATGTCTGCTGTGTTAAGCTATATGATATTAATTTCAATTTACAAATATTGGAGACACATTATTTATTCCCTTGGTGATTTTTTCTGTTTATTACTGTTCTCCATTTATAAGGATCAATGTTCTCTGTGGATAACTGGTTCAAAACCTAGGCTTAATATGTTGGTATTGAATAAGCTTTAGTGGGAAGTAGGAAGTGGGAACACTATACAAATAATTATAGTGTTGTATCTAGAATGTCATCTTGTTCTGAGTTTTGTGACCTCCATTTTATTTTTAATGAGTAGAATATGATAATATGGCATCTCATCTTAGATACAGCCTAAACTACTCATTTTCCCCAACCAAAAAGAAAGCCATATAAATGCTGTGGAACAGGACAAAGAAGACTAACCCTTAATAGAATCAGTATTAGCACTAAGTAGCTACAGCTAGAAGCACCCACCAACACGGAGATGGCGATTAGGAGCGCCCTACAGTGTCCAATCTTCAATTGATTTAACCAAAAATAGATCACTGGAAGTATTTTTTTATTTTATACTAAATAGTTGTTTCTCTAATTGGTTTCTTGTATGGAAAATAAAAGGAATTTAAATTTTATACTAAATAGCATTTGATATAAACATTTTAGTACCATGCGTTCTTTATTGTATTCTTTTAAATTTCATTCTTACACATGGATTTTGCTAAAATTTATTTGCAATATGGCGGCTGCCCAACCACTTAATAAATAAATAAATAAAATGATGCCTAGCAAGTTAGAATTCCATGTGGGTTTTATCTTGTGTTTGAGGTTTGAGGTTTGAGGTTGAATACTTATTATTTCTATGGTTGAATTCCATGCTCTCAATTCTGTTGCTTTGAGGTTTGATTTTCTTGTGTTTGTACATGAATTGGTCAATGAATTAGACCATAAGGGTGCTTGGTTATGAATTAGACCATAAGGGTGCTTCATCTATGCTTGGTTGTGGTTGAATTCCATGCTCTCAATGCCTTTTCTTTTTTGTTTTCAATTTTGTTGCTTATTAGTGCTGCTTCTGAATTACTTTGGTGTTTGTTAGGTGATGGACTCACAAAATCAAAATCCCTTCTTCCTTGACATTTTACAAGACAATGAACAAGGTTTTGAGTCATTTGACAGCAGCAATTTGATGTCCACTCTGCATTCAGACATCAATGTCCATCAATCTCCACCCCAAGTTGAAATGGGACAATCTATACCCCCTATTGCAAAAAAATCAACTAAAAAGAGAGGTCAACGGGGAATCAACTTCACCATAGATGAAGACATTAAGCTAGTGTCGGCGTGGCTCAATGTTAGCTTAGATGCCGTGACATCGACGGACCAAAAATACACAACATTTTGGGAGAGAATTTGGTCTACCTTCCACAATGACAAGAAATTTAACCGCACTAAGGATTCTTTAAATAGTCGGTGGGCAACAATTCAAAAGGAGACCAACAAGTTCTGTGGATGCTTGGCCCAAATTGAGAACCGGAATGAAAGCGGTAAAACTGAGCATGACAAGGTATTTCAACTCAACATTTAATATGTATTGTACATCAAAACACTTTTAGTTTTATGATTCTTATTATTTTCAATTTTTTACTTTTGTAGATTGAAGATGCGAAAACTATGTATCAAATTAATTGCAAAAGTGCATTTCAATTGGAGCATTGTTGGAAAATTTTGAGGAATGAAGCTAAGTGGTTGATTCTAAGAGATAGTTTGAAGGCCCGCACAAGACGACCAGCCACACGACCAGCCACACAACCAGTCACACAACCAGCCACACAATCCTTTGCAAGCTCAATAAATGTAGATGAAGAGAATGAAGAGATGAACTCCGGCGAAACCTTGGAGAGACCTATAGGCAAGAAGGCCGAAAAGGAGAAATTAAAGAAAAGAAAGAATTGTGATGACGTGATCCCAACACTTTCCTCCCAATTGGACGAAATCAAGGAAGAAAAGAGAAGAATGCATGAGGAGAAAAAGGAAAGTATGCGCATTGCATTAGAAGAACGAAGAGAGGCAATGCGCATTGCATCCGAAGAACGAAGAGAGTTGATTCGTATCAAGGAAGAGAAGAACGAAGTAGAAAAGAGGAAAATGGAAGATGAACTTATGATGAAAGATACAAGAACTATGGATCCTGAGCAAAAAGAATACATTCGTCTACGTCGTTTGGAAATCTTGGAGAGGTTAAGGTCTAAATATGCATCATAATGGAATATTATTATTGACAATATCTAATCAAGTAATTTTTTGTATAGTGCAAAGATACTAGCACATAGTTGACATAGATGATTTGATGTTAGACATCTCTTTTGTAGTATTTACTTGTGCAAGGAACATGATTATTCAATCTCTAATCATGTTAGATATATTTTTGTAGTCTTTACTTGTGCAAGGAAATAGATGCAATGTTGTAAATTTTGTATTGTGCACGAACAATAGCACTTGATTATTCAATTTAATTTGTGATTCTGTTCTTGTCATTCTATTTTGGGTGAAGCAACGTCTTTGTTGAAGATGGTTGTACTTGCTGATTTTATTGGTTGTAAATGTTATTTGAATGTAAATATGCTATTTTATTGGTTGCTGATTTTATTAGTTGTATATGCTATTTTTCTGCACTTTCTCAATAGGGGGCTGTACTTGCATTGTGTCATTTTTCTGCATAGTGTCATTTTCTGCAGTGTTATTTTTCTGCATACTGTCATTTTTCTGCATAATGTTATTTTTCTGTAGTGTTATTTTTCTGTATACTGTCATTTTTCTGCATACTGTCATTTTTCTGCGTAATGTTATTTTTCTGCATAATTATTTTTCTGCAGTGTCATTTTTCTGCATAGTGTTATTGTTCTGCAGTGTTATTTTTCTGCATAGTGTTATTGTTCTGCAGTGTCATTTTTCTGCATACTGTCATTTTCTGCAGTGTTATTTTTCAGCATACTGTCATTTTTCTGCATAGTGTCATTTTTCTGCATAATGTTATTTTTCTGCAGTGTTATTTTTCTGCAGTGTTATTTTTCTGCATACTGTTATTTTTCTGCAGTGTCATTTTTCTGCATAGTGTTATTGTTCTGCAGTGTCATTTTTCTGCATACTGTCATTTTCTGCAGTGTTATTTTTCAGCATACTGTCATTTTTCTGCATAGTGTCATTTTTCTGCATAATGTTATTTTTCTGCAGTGTTATTTTTCTGCATACTGTTATTTTTCTGCAGTGTCATTTTTCTGCATAGTGTCATTTTCTGCATAGTGTCATTTTCTGCAGTGTTATTTTTCTGCAGTGTTATTTTTCTGCATAGTGTCATTTTTCTGCATAGTGTCATTTTTCTGCATAATGTTATTTTTCTGCAGTGTTATTTTTCTGCAGTGTTATTTTTCTGCATATTGTCATTTTTCTGCGTAGTGTCATTTTTCTGCAGTGTTATTTTTCTGCATACTGTCATTTTTCTGCATAGTGTCATTTTTCTGCAATGTCATTTTTCTGCATAGTGTTATTGTTCTGCAGTGTTATTTTTCTGCTTACTGTTATTTTTCTGCATAAGCTTTGTTGAATAGCTACAATTGTGTTAAAAATGACCAATGATCAGGATAGTATCTAGTGTAAGTTTACAACTAAACTTGAGTTGACAAACTTACCTAAGGGTTTGTCAACTTATATACGGCTCTTTGTTGTCTCAATTTTTTGGAAACTTAGTAATATTAAACTTAGAAAATTTCAAATTCCAACGAAGGTTCACATTAAATAAAAGTAGTAATGCTTAGAAATTTAGAATTACAAATTCCTACGACTGGCCTTGTAGTTGCCATAGATGCTCAACGAGATCTGCTTGAAGTTGAGAATGAATTCCTCTATCCCTAATGGAATTATGACGTTCAATGAACTGCATAAGGTTACAAGTAGGATTATGTGACACCGGTTCGGGTCCATTATCATTGATTTGATCATAATCAAAGTCATTTGCTCCAAGGTAAGTATGTCGCTCATCTTCAACGATCATATTATGCAATATTATACATGCCATCATAATGTCCTTAAGCGTTTCAAGATGGAAAAAACGTGCAGGCCCACGCACAATTGCAAATCGCGCTTGAAGTACTCCAAATGCACGTTCGACATCCTTCCTGACCGCCTCTTGTGCGGAAGCAAAATGTTGTCTTTTACGGTCTTGTGGTGCTAGAATTGTTTTGACAAATGTTGCCCATGATGGATATATACCATCTGCAAGATAGTACCCCATCGAATAGTTATTACCATTTATTGAGTAATTAACCAGAGGAGCACGCCCTTCAGCAAGCTCAGAAAATACAGAAGACCGCTCTAGGACATTGATGTCATTGTGAGACCCCGGTAACCCAAAAAATGCATGCCATATCCAAAGGTCATACGACGCCACGATTTCCAAAATTATCGTTGGATCACGTGTATGACCAATATATTGACCTTTCCACTTACTTGGACAATTCTTCCATTTCCAATGCATGCAGTCGATGCTCCCTAGCATTCCTGGAAATCCACGATGTTGGCCAACTGCTAACAACCTTGCAATGTCATTGTTGTTTGGTGACCTCAAGTACTCTTCAGAAAAGATTGAAACTACCGCTTTAACAAATTTTTTTAAGCTTTTTATTGCAGTGGTTTCTCCAATCCTTATGTATTCATCCATGAAATCAGCCGACACTCCATAAGCAAGCATTCTGATTGCAGCGGTCATCTTTTGAAGGGAAGACAACCCGAGTGTGTTAGCCGCATTTCTTTTTTGAACAAAGTATGGTTCAGTAGCTTCAACTCTTGAATGGATACGTAGAAAAAGAGAACGACTCATTCGAAACCTCCTTCGAAATACATTAGGAGGATACACTGGTGTTTCAGCAAAATAATCATGGAAAAGCCTATCATGACCTTGCAAAGGATTACGCCAGATAAACCTGCGAGGTTGAACCGAACGACGACGTGATGTTGATGCTCCTTCATTCTTTAATTCTTCTATGGCAATAGCTAGAGTAAGTTCCGTCTCATCATCATCAGAAGATGAGTCAAATGGAGACTCATCATTTGGAAAAATAAAATCAATGTCATAATGGAAATCCATTAAAAGAGAACAAAAACCGAATGGAATAGATAATTTTGTAGAAGTGGGTGGAAATTAGAGAGAAAATGGTCATATTTATAGAGCAAGAATGTGACTTGAGTTTGAATTTCAAAAATTTGACCTTTAGGTTTGAATTTACCATTGGGTTTAAAGTTAAAAAATATGACCTTTAGGTTTGAATTTATCATTGGGTTTAAAGTTAAAAAATATGACCTTTAGGTTTGAATTTACAATTTGGTTTAAAGTTAAAAAAAATATGACCTTTAGGTTTGAATTTACCATTGGATTTAAAGTTAAAAAAAATATGACCTTTAGGTTTAAATTTATCATTGGGTTTAAAGTTAAAAAAAAAAGGTGATATTTAGGTTTGAATTTACCATTGGGTTTAAAGTTTTTAAAAAAAAAAAATGACATTTAGGTTTGAATTTACCATTGGGTTTAAAGTTAAAAAATATGACCTTTAGATTTGAATTTATCATTGGGTTTAAAGTTAAAAAAAATATGATCTTTAGGTTTGAATTTACCATTGGGTTTAAAGTTAAAAAAAATATGATCTTTAGGTTTGAATTTACCATTGGGTTTAAAGTTAAAAAAAAAATATGACTTTTAGGTTTGAATTTACCATTGGATTTAAAGTTAAAAAAATATGACATTTATGTTTGAATTTACCATTGGGTTTAAAGTTAGGTTTGAATTTACCGTTTGAATTTCAAAATTATGACCGGTGGATATAACAATAAAAATTATGACCGTTGGGTAAAAAAAAAAATGATCGTTGATCAGAGACATTGATTCAACAGCATCAATTCGGTCACTGATTCTAGTAATACGGTGGTTAGAGACATCGATTCGGTCACCGATTCTACTAATACGGTGGTCGGAGACATCGATTCGGCGGCGGTCGTCGGAGACATCGATTCGGTGGCAGTCGTCGGAGACATCGATTCGGTGGCGGTCGTCTGAGACATTAATTCGGCGGCGGTCGTCGGAGACATCGATTCGACGGCGGTCGTCGGAGACACTATTACAGCAATCGGCCCACCGGTGATGGCGGTACAATGGTCGGAGACACCAATCCGGTGGGCCATCGGACCTCCACCACAAGCGGCTCTATTGGCCGAGCCACCGGTGTTGATAGTTTACTTAAAATATAAATATAAATTAAAAAGTATAACCATTAGGGAAAATAATAAAAAATTGATGAATAATGAATATTTTATTGAATAGTCTTGTAAAATAGATAAACTGATGTGGGTGTTTTGTAAAAGTAATGGTGTAAAATAGAAAAAGTAGACTTTTTGTGTAAAATAGACGGAATCTTTTCCACGAACTGATGTGAATGCTCTTACTAGTTAGCAAATTTTTACTTTGAACAACAATAAAAGTTCTTTCAAACAGTGTAACCAAGTTAAAGTTCAAGACTTTACACCAAAAAAAAAAAAAAGGGGCTCAAGAATAACCATAAAAGGAATGAAAAGAAAATTTTTGGGAACTCCTAAACTTTTTAGGTATAGGTATTATTATGAATAACCATTAAAGTTTTCATATACTAAGGGTGCGTTTGGATACTACTTATTTTGCTGAAAACTGAAAACTAAAAATAATAAAAAAAATAATTTTCGGTTAGTATTCACACAAAAAATACTGTTCATTTGCTTGTTTGCACTATTCATGGGACATGAACAGTGCAAGAGGCATTGGTCCCTAAATAAATAAATAAAAACACAAACGCAACTCAAATAATTTGAATCCAAATGCATACTAAGTATTCATGGGTTCCACTGTACTATTCAGTTAACTTTTACCTTTATTTATAATACTTTCAGTAAAAAAATTTCAATTTCAGTTAAATAAGCTGATCTCAAACGGACACTAAAAGTGTGAATCAATCCTTCAAATTCAATCAAAATAATCTACCATTACCATAAAAAATAAGTTGATGCACTGCGAGCATCTTCAAGTGCTTCTTCAATCGTCTAATCAATTCTAACAATAAGCCTTAAGTTTTAGCAAACCAAACTATCCAACTTGAAGTCAATACTTCTGAATATGAAAAAATATCTGAAAATACCAAGCCAAGCCCATCCCATCTACAAAGACAAACCCCAAGCCCCAGCATACCATCTCTTCCCTAAAAAAAAAAAAACCCAAATCTTAACCGACCTCTAAAATCAAATCTATCATCGTACAAATCCGTTGGAGTCATCAACCATGAGTTCCACCACCCAAAAAGTTCAGCAAATTAGTGAAAAGGGAATTTCCTAATAATTAATAATATCCAATAAAGAGTACTTTCAAAAAAAAAAAAAAGACTAGAGATTTATCTCAATCGAACTTGGTTTCTACAGCCGAGGAAGCCGAAGTCCGTGCTAACGTTGGCCACAATGGCAGGAGCAAATTTTCTAGAGGAAGCGAAAACAGGTTCAGTAATGGTTTGGTGGATGGTTTTGGGGAGGAAAGAGAGGTTACAACGAAAGTAGTTGAGTTTGGGAGTGGAGAGAGTGGTTGAGTGTCAGACCACCATGGACTTTACAAGGAGGTTGGCTGGTGAAATCAAAATCACGTTGCCCACGGAGACCTCAGAAGAAGCTAGCTTTGCTAAATGGAGGAAAAGGCGGCTGTGCCGACGATCCAATCGGAGTGTGAGAGAAATACTAGATTGGAATATGGGAGCATTGAAGAGGAACACCATTTTCAAATAACAATAAATATAAAAAATTTTAGTTAGTTGTCAAGTTTCAAAACAATGCTGAAAACTAACATCTTGAGTGTCTAAAACTCGAATTCCAAGATAAAACTCGAGTTTTTAAGTCTCGATTTGTAAGAGGATGGGTCTGATGCAGAAAAAAAATTCATGTGAAAATCAAGTTTTAAAGACTCGATTTCCATAAATTGCAGAAAAACGCTGTTATAGGGCTTTAAAATGCCACTATAGGGCTCCCTAAACCTGGTACCTATAAAATTTTTTTTGCAGGAAAACGCCGCTATAGGGCTTTAAAACGTCACTGTAAGACTTAAAAACGCCACTATAGGTGAAATTTTTTTTTGCATGAAACTCGAGTTTTAAAGACTCGAAATCTATGTGGCATTTTCACACTCGCAAAGCGAGTCTTTCGAACTCGAGTTTTAATATGGATCTCGAGTTTCTAAAACTCGAGATGCTACTTTCTTTTATTATTTCAAACGTTGCCTAACTAACTATATACAACCCCTTTACACAGCTATTCTGCACATTCTCCCCATTGAAGGGTTTGAGAAGAGAAAAGTTAATATTTGCAATTTTAAGAGCAATTACATCAGTTTGTGCATAATTGTGCAAAATGGAAAAAGTGGTCAATTTTACATAATTTGAGCAAAAAAACACCCACACCAGCTTGTGCAGCAATTGTGCATTTACTGTAGCACTTCTATTTATTATTTTATTCGTTTTTTCTCTGTCTCGTCTTTGGTGCTCTTTATGCTTGAGAAACTTGACAGAACCAGCGATGAAAAATGTGTAAAGTTTAGCTTTGCTGCAAAATAAAAAATCCCTAGATTCAATCAGATCAAGATGAAAAAGAAAGGAAAACCATAGGAATAGAGAGAGTGAGAGAGAGAGGAAAGAGAAACGTCCAGATTGAGAATGGAAGTTTCATCCTCCTCGTTGATGGTGACAGCAATCTCCTAGAGCTTAACGATCGGAGCATGGGTCTGAGAGAGAGAGGCAGTTTCTTGCCGATCAAAGCTTAACGATCGCCGATGGTTGTGGCTTCCACTTCTTCTCTGTGCTCGTGCTTGGGTTCAGTGCTTGCCATAGCCTTTGGTTTCTTGCTTTGATGTTGTAGAGAATGGGTCTGAGAGGGAGAGGCGGTGAGGGAGATTGTAATAAAAAATTATAAAATAATGTATATTTTATTGAATAATTGTGTATAATAGATAAACTGATGTGGGTGTTTTGTAAAAGTGATGATGTAAAATAGAAAATGTAGGTTTTAAGTGTAAAATAGACGGAATCTTATACGCTAATTGTAATTGCTCTAAGAGGACGAAGGAGAACAAATTAAAATTAGAGGTGAAAAGAGGAAGAAAGAGACGGGGGCTTTTAAAATTTTCAAGGGTAATTTCGGCTTTTTATTGGAGTTAATCGAGTAAGCTGATGTGCTACACATATTAATTTTTTATTGGTTGGGAAACACTAATTCAGATGCTGAGTTGGTAATTGCAAAACAGCTTATATTTTCTTCCGAAAAAAAAAAAAGAAAAAAAAGTCTTCACAGCAAGTCCTCAAAATCACCGCCGGGCCGTTAACGAGGAACTGAGGAAGTAATTTTTTTTTTTTTGAAAATAACGAGGAAGTAATTAAGATCTAATCTAATCTAATCCATTTGGTAAGAATTGTATACGAAATCTATCAGATAAAGTGGCGCTAAAACAATCAATCAAGCAGTAAGAATAGTATCACTATTAAAAGAAGAAAAATCTAAAAAGCAAGTAGCAAGAAAAGAAACTGTACAAATACAAGAAAGAAGGATGTCGAGTATTTACTACTATCATCAGATAGCATTTGGAAGAGTATCAATGGCCGCTAAACCCTCAGTTTTCAGAGCCGACAATCCCCTCCCTCCCGATCTCTCCACCGACCGTTCCATTTACCGCCGCGGTGGCGCTGGTGGTTCCTCCTCCGCCTCTCGCCGCCGCGACCTCGTTTTCGTCGTCAATCCCCGAGGTCTCTCTCTATCTCTCTCTCTCTCTCTCTCGCTCGCTTGAATTAATACGTAGTAGTAATTTTGTTGGTTTTGGGGAAATGGATTAGGTGCGAACGGTAGGACGGTTAAGGAATGGAAGAAGTTACTTCCCTATCTCAGGTCCCGCCTCGGTGCACACTGCAATGTGAGTTCCAGTCGTTTTCACCTATACGACATGCTTGATTTTTGTACAAGCACACCACGTGTATTTTGTTCTTTTTCGTTGCCTTCATCAACTATCATTTCGAAAATTCCAGGAATTTGAAGGTTATGATTATTTTTTTAATAAAATTTTTAGAGTAAACCCGTAAAATAATTAGTCACATATATCTATATCTATACCCATATTGATTCAAGTTATTTATTTATTTATGTTTTTATAATTATACAGGTAAATACAAACTTTTAAATCATATTGAAAAGATATGTTGTGGTAATGTTTGTAGTTTTAAATTTGTGTGGTTTGTAGTGAGATGAAAATCTATAGATGTCTTGAAAAAGTTAATCAGGATGACGATGTTGACACAACATATTTGTCCAATCTCAATTGTTTGGCTTGAGATTTTGCTTTAGGTTGTGTTGATATTTCCATTTTGTGGCCAGATATGCGAATCCTTGACTTCAGGTCCTTCTCATGCAATTGACATAACGAGGGAGGTAGGCATTTGGGGGCCTTTTTAGTTCAGGCTTGAACCAATCTTATGTTCCCTACTTAAGGATTGGTAATTTGCTCCTATGCAGGCTATACGGGAGGGTGCCGATGCTGTGGTTGCAGTTGGAGGTGATGGAACTCTTCATGAGGTTCGCAACATTACATCCACTGAAAACTTATTTATTCGTTAACTTTGTTTCTCGTAACTCCTCCATGTAGTACATGTGACCATGACTGGAGGGAGATCTAGCTTGGTATTTGATTATAAACAACTTACAAAGATGCATGCCATTAAGAATTTTGGAATAATGTGGACAATGTGCAGACTTGATTTTAAGCAATTTTAGGATGGGGACTTCAGGATAGTCACATGCTTTCATACTAAAAATGCCTATTGAATCTACTAATCTATTTTGGATTGCAATAAGCAGGTTGTTAACGGCTTCTTTTGGGATGGGAAACCTGTTGCTAATCCTGAAGGGGAGCTTATGCATTCAACTGCACTTGGTGTAAGTGATGCCATCAGACCATGGTAGTTTTGATTTAGATTGTGTCTTGTTGTCTATCTTAGCTGCAAAATTTAGTTGACAGTAATGTGTTGGTCTGACCTGTGAACTGGTTTGCATGGATTTTTCGAGAGAATATATAATTTTATTGTATCTTTGTACAGCTCATACCCTTAGGGACTGGGTCTGATTTTGCCAGAACATTTGGATGGTTAGTTGATGGTACTCTGATCTCATTGCTCTCGATTCCATTTTTCCTGTAATTAGACACACACATACACATTACTTGTTCTATCTCATCATAGTATGTATTTCATTCATTCTTTAGGAAAAATGATCCTCACGAAGCTGTTGAACGCTTAGCTAAAGGTAATCTTCAGTTTTTTGTGATTCTTCTTTCCTTCTGTCATGCTTGTGTTGATTCAGGAGTTGAGGAGCTTCCGCTAACTAATTGTTCCTATACATGCTTTAAATACTTCATTTATATTTTGCTAAGGAAGGTGTTTTTCAGGGTTGAGATCAAGGGTTGATGCTGGGGTTATTAGTGGAGAAAGTGGAGAATCACATTACTTCATAAATGTTGCTGACATTCATTTGTAAGGTTAACTTGATGATTTTCAGATTGAGTGTTAAAGAAGGCATGTTGATCTTAAATATCTCATTATTTTGATCTGTAAAATTTTGCAGGAGTGCGAAGGCAGGCTATTATGCCTCTAATTACAAGAGATTTGGAAATTTGTGCTATGTTCTTGGTTCTTTGCAGGCCTTTATGGGGCACCGTAATGAAGACCTCAGAATCAGGGTTAGCTCAATTCAAAGCTCTCAAGTGTAGCATTTTTTTTCCTTTTCATTATCATTACACAACTCCGTAGTATTTTAATTAGTACTACAAGTGTTATTTATATAATGTTGTGATAATAGAACAATTTTTGATAATTATGTTGTGAATTGTGATCATAGATCAATGAGGGTGAGTGGAAAGTATATTCCCAAGTGACAGCCCTTTGCATAGGAAATGCTAAATATTTTGGTGGTGGCATGATGATTACACCAAATGCTGATCCTTGCAGTGGAAATTTTGAGGTAGAATAGTTTTCTAGGAATCTATTCTTTAACTTACTACCTGTTTTGAATAATCAAAATTAAGTGCTTTGCCATTTACTTTGAATTTTTCAAAACTCTCTGTGCAGGTTGTGATTCTTCAGGACTTCAAGTGGTATGACTTTATACTTAAACTACATAGGCTATACATGGGAACCCATTTATCGGTGAAAAATGTATCTTCGAGGAGGTATATTCTATCTTTCTTTTTTTTTTTTCTTTTTTTTTGGATTAGTTATATGGGTTATTTTTTGCTCTTTGCTGTTTCTCTCTCTCTCTCTCTCTCAATATTTGCAGTCTGTTGCCCTTTTTTTCCCCTGATTATTTAGTGAATTGTATTGAGTATATGACTAATAAAATGACAAATATACTTGACAATCTTGACCTGAGGGTAATTTATCAACTCAACTTCATCTCTCATGAAATCTCAAAATGGCATAATGTTGTTGCATCTTGTGTGCTATTGACCGAACTTCCATGTAAATATAAAATTTTATGCAGTATGTTACTATGCCGACATCAGCAAATGTTGTAAGGTGTTTTTCTTTTACTTTTTATTTGTTTGTGTGTGTGTGTGTGTGTTTTTTTTGGGGGGGGGGGTGGGGGGTGGGTGGGGGGAAGGAGGATTCATGTATTTCTTCAATATGAACTGGTTTTAACAACTCTGCTTGTTTTTTTTGGGCCCCCAACTTACTTTTATCACACCGGCCAACAAATTTGGTGCATTTACCCCTCTGAAACGAATTGCCTTAAATACTGGGCTGTTTCAGTCATCTTTTTGCATCTAGATCTTTTTGTTTTCTTAGTATATAATGAATATATAAACCTTTATGTTGCTGTGTTTTATCTTTTCATTATTGTTAATGTTAAGAAGCTTGAATAATTATTTTGAATTGAGATGGTATGAGTCTATCGAAGAGTTAGATGAAGCTATTTTGAGTTATATATATATATATATATGTCAAATAGTGGTAATTCTATTTATCAAAAAAATAATAATAATAATAGCGGTAATTCTGAAACATTATAAAGGTACTGAATTATTTTGTTTTCCAAGCCAAACTGAAACGCATCCAATATGGTATATTTGACTATCTGTAGCCGTGACTCCAATGCCTATATGAATCATACTCTTTTAAGACAATGACTGATACCTTTTGTAATCCTCACCAGCAATATTTTATAGAGCTTTCTGTAAGTTATTCCATCGAACCTATATGATCATCACATAGATTTAGGAACAGCTTATTGTGATAGGCACTAGGCACTAGGCAACAGTTTTTATTTATTTATATGGCTCACCTTCATCTAGGCTTATAATTGACACTCATTTACAGCTGTTAGGGTCTTTGACTCAAAATGTGCGCCATTTAAACATTCTTGTCTCTGGTGCAGTGTGCATTCCATTGAAGTGGAGGACCTCTCAGGCCGTGGCAGCATATACATTCAATCTGATGGGGAACATTTAGGTTTTCTTCCTAGGAAGATTTGTATTTTACCTTCTGCTATAGAGATGATATGCTGATACGAGGTCTGGAGTACTGTCTAACTAATGCACAAGGTTACTCATCTCATTTGCTTGAAGTGATTCATTTCTCCTGCGAGTCTCTAGATTCCTTTGTCCTTAGATGTATCAGAGGAAAAGCAGATTGAGAGAAACAAACAACTAAACCAAAGGAAAGTAATCTGTGGGAGTCCTTTTGAGGAGAGGGGAAGGAAATCACATGAATGGAATTGATTATAAGAAATCCCTAGCCCAAAAAGAGAAGAATAAAGAAGCAGGTCTAAAATTTTGTCTGTTACGGAAGATACAAACAAAGCAATTTTTCTTTTTGGATTTGGCAATTTCAAGTGGGTGGCCCAGTAGTTTAGGTTTGGTGCTTGCTTTGACAAATGTTGTGAAATGTAGCCCAAGACATGCCTATGAGGCTATGACATGGCTTCTAGCAGAAACGAGCTGTTCTTGTCACTAGAAATAAATTGCATTTCAATTTTCTCTCCTTTTCTTTCTTTAATCAAATAGCATTAGCCGATTATCCTTATTTGCCTAAAATGATTGCTATGAAACTCTGTGGCTCTTGAATATAGTCGAGATGTGTGCTTATTGAATTGGCGACTAGTGAAAACTCATCATTTGTAGGATTTGGCCAAGTTTATTCGCTTAGAGTTGAGGCAAGAAGTGACTTTAAGTAAATATTTAATTTCTATTTGTTAAAAATCACTTTTTCTTTTTCACCTCTGTTTGGATTGAGGAGTAGACTATGGAATAAGTGAAATTTCCGGTTAATTCTACTCTACCCTCTCTCTTTTCAAATTCATCATAAGGCAAATAGTAAATAAACTAACCAAATGCATAATTGACTTTCTTTCTTTTTTGTTTCAAAATATACGTGGGGTGAAGGGTGTCCATTGAATAGTGAGTGAAAGGCCGTTGCCTATCTGAGCTATCTCTAGCAATGTCCTTGCTGAATGTTGGTTGAAAGAAAGTATGATAAATGATGAACCGTTTATTCCATTTTCTAGACATTGGTTTTTGTTGCACAAAAACCAGACTTCCTTCTATCAACATTGGGTTTAGATCCCATCAAAAAGAAAAGAAAAGAAAAAACATTGGGTTGAGTTGAAATCAACCCCTTTTTTTTTAACGGATTTTACTTTAATCAATCTACTAATCATGATTAAGGGTTCCATTTTTATTTGTGGGCCTAGTTCGTATTTATGCTTACAAATGTTAAGCACTGAAGCCCATCAACTGGACCCTACCTGAGTTTGCCACTTTGTCTGGAGAAATTCGATATTTGGTTTTGTATGGCTGCCATTTTTTGAGGCCTTAAAGATATTTTAAAAGAAACCGCGGGAGAAGATTCCTACTTCTAACTCCATTTATCAACTGCCATTCTCTCTTTTTCTGTCTGAAAACATGACAACTGTTCTCTCCTTTGCTTCCATCACTCCCAACCTTAATTCCCACAACCATAGTCTAATTTTCCGACAAAATTATCACCCCAAAATATACAGATTTCGATGCAATAGAGAGAACCCAAGAAGCAATTCTTCTTCTTCTTCTTCTAGTCCAGAATCATCCGAACCTGAGGCTGAGAATGCGCTGCTCAAGGTAGCTTGGTATAGCTCTGAGCTTTTGGGAATTGCTGCTTCATTTTTTCGTTCCCCTTCAAATGTTGAAGCTCCTGAAACAGTTGTTGAGCTTTCTGGAGATGGGTCTGGAGTGGCTGATCGTTCTCTAGTAGTGGAAACCATCAAAGATGATTTTCAAAGATCATATTTCGTCACAGGTTAGAGAAACAAACCCCCATTAGAAAATTCACTGAAACTTTAACACTTTAGCCTTTTTTTGAGGTTTTGATTTTCATTTGGTGTTGACACAAACATAATGCTCGGATACAACCTTCTGCTGTTTCAGAAGAGTAATCTAGTTCTAACTTTGTTGGCTCATGTTCTTGTTTTCAGATTGAATGCAGATTTATTTAGTCCAATTTGATTGTACTTTGGAACTTTTCTTTACTTTTGCCTCTTATCTAATATAAGATGCTGTTCTAATTAGTCCAATACTATCACACTGTTAAGTGAAATTTTGTTAGTGAGGAAACTATGTAACCAATTGGTAGCCAACCTTACATGCATGGACATGGACACCAGCACGACACCACAAGGGACATGACGACAGGGTAATTCTTGAAAAATTAGGACATGACACGGTGGGGCACGAAGATTAATTAAATATATATTATTTATTTTAGGCTTTTTTATTTTTAAGTTTTCAAAAAAAAGAAAAAGAAATCTCAAAATCTTTGAAAACATATTCGAAATAAAAGGAATTTTTTAAATAAAAAACTTTTTTTTTTCATTACAAATTGAGAACATGCATGCAAAGTGTTTCCCCTATGATCGTGTCCGACACAGGCTGGAAAATTTGGGGTGTCCATGCTTAGTAGTCAACCAAACTCCAGTTTTTGGTATGTAACAAAATACTACTGTTTACATAAAGGGAAAGTTAAAAGATGTTTGAGCTTAGAAGAAAGACTTGGGATTTCTTCTCTGGTTGTTGAGCAGCCTTAGGATCTACTTGAACGAGCAGATGAACTAGAGTGACATATCCTTTCTGATAAAGTTTTCTTATTCTGTTGTGAGGAAGCCGACAATTGAGCTTTCACTACATGACTGAAGAGGTTTTTGTCAATTCCTTGTCCTGATGTACTTAAAAAGTCTTAAACAACCAATCTTTGCCTAGAACTGCAAGCTATTACAATTCTGAGAAATCAAGGTGTTGCAACTCCTGTTTAAGTAAAACCCTGATGGAAGAAGCTTGCACATTTCTCTAACAATCATTTCTGAAGTGAAAAAATCTAGGGGAAAATGTTTTGGAAACTGTTGCTTGCCAAATTTTAAACAAAGTGAAGATTCTTTGAAATCTTTAATAGAATAAATTGTGAAACCCTTTCTTAAATATGTAATCAGTTAGTCACTAAAAGCTAGTTTTCACCATATTATCTAGGTATGAACGAAAATGACATAGCAACCTCCAAATGATGGCACAATGTAGAATTATAGGCACCAAGCAATGTGTTATTCTAACATGGGAATGATGTATGACATGGAGATATTTAACATGGCAACAAAGGCGCAATCAGAAGAGTCCTTCTGAGTAATGTCAATAGCATCATTTCTGGACTTCACTTCTGAGATATGTTTCTCATTATCCCTACAAACCTGTACACTTCATAAAATGTATGGATTTTAGACTACATTATATGAGTTTTAATGCATCCATTTGTAGGGACCTGCATGGATAATTTATATAAAAACATTGTACGGGATGTGAAGCGATCAAATTCTGGAACTAACTGAACATTCTCATTTTTCCAATGAATAGGAAACCTTACACTTGATGCTTATGAAGAGGACTGTGAATTTGCGGATCCAGCAGGTTCCTTTAAAGGTCTTCGCCGTTTCAAAAGAAATTGTACAAATTTTGGATCCCTTCTAGAGAAGTCAAATATGAAGCTTATGAAGTGGGAAGACTTTGAGGTGAATTTTCTAAGTAGATTTCAAGTTTCCTTTATCATTTTAAGGTTCATGGTTAGCCATCTCAGACATTTAAAATTGCTTGGCCTCCGAACTCCACCTTCATTTTCTGATTAACAAAACTTGCCAATTGACATATTTCTAGTTGTTCCATAAAAGATTTTTGACATCAAATGCTTTTGTGATTACAGGATAAGGGAATTGGGCATTGGCGATTTAGCTGTATATTGTCATTTCCTTGGAAGCCCATTCTTTCTGGTATGTAATATGCTCTTTTGCATCAAACTGATTCAAGCCAGTGAACTTATTTGGCCCTCTTTTGAGGATTGTTTCTTTTGTCAAAGGCATCATAACATATTCACAAAAATATGAATTTTTTTCCCTTTCCTTTTTTCCCCTTCTACAATTACAGATCTTTAGAAACATGAATTCTTTTCTTTTCCAGTCAAGTTAAGGGGTGATTAATTATCCACAAACCCTACTTGTTTCAAACCAAACAGAAAGAAGAAATCATGGCAAATACAAACCTGTTATATTGATTTGAACCCATGTATCTACCTTGCATTCTCTAACTATGTTAATCTATTTTGCAGCAACAGGATATACCAAGTATTATTTTGATGTACAATCTGGAAAAGTATGCAGGTAAAGTTCTACAATCTGAGTCATTCCTTTCTATATTTGCTAATCATTGTAGTTTGTTGAGCTATATTTATGGAAATTTTCAGGCATGTGGAGCACTGGAATGTTCCCAAAATGACTTTACTGAAGCAAATTCTGAAGCCTAGCCGGGGTTTATGGCGTAAGAGAACAGATGCTTGAGGTAGATGATGATGAACCTTATAGCTGACTGGGTTTCAACAAGTGACACACTCCCTAATAATAGATAATTATATGTTGAAAGAAAAAGGTTAAATCAATGTCAATTCTCAACTTTTAGTGGAATCTTCTATTGTGAAAAAAATCTTGCAATAAGTTACAGGCTTACAGCCACAGGCCCACAGTGAAAGTAAAGTTTGTTTGACCAGCTATGCTCTTCCAAGCATGATGATTCTATTGCTGTATGCTTTTTCCTTCCATACATGATCAGCATTGGAGAGTTTGTCTTGGAAGCAATAGTTCAACTAGAATTTGTAGGGAAGAGATTATGTTTATTTGTGGAAATATCCTATTAGTCACAAATCTATGCTTTTAGCATTTTAACTAATTGTAAAATATGAGCTTCAGTGAAGGTCCAAATACTTCATTTCTCTATTTGCTGCTGGGTTATCACTAGTTATCACTAGTGAATTTGATTCTCTGGAGCATACAGTTTTTAGAGCTAGTCTCATCTTCCCTTGTATGATCGTCCTTTATCATTCTCATTCATGGATTGCCCCTAGCTTGGAATAAGTTCACCATTTTTCTTGTTTCTCTTCTTCACTTATTTTCAAGGTGCCCTAACTTTTGCATAGACTACTTTTTCAGGTTTTCAACCTAGTGGGCATTTTATCAAAATACTTCCTAAAAATTACCAAAATACCCCTAAAACCTAAAAATTACCAAAATACCTCTAAAGCCTAGAAAATTACTGAAATAGCCCCAAAATCTAAAAATTACCGAAATACTCCTAAAACCTAAAAATGACAAAAAGGCCCTCGTAACCTAAAGAATGACCAAAATAAATAATAAATGACATGTATATCATATATATTAAATAATTAATATATATATATATACAAACACATCTACCCATGGGGTGAAAAAATCCCCAATGTAAAGTAGAATGGGTGAAGCAGGATGAGCATTTTTTACCATCCTCAGTTATTAATTTGAATCTTAGGGGTTGCATTGCACATCATCAATTTTAAGGGTCTGTTTGGTTGGGGTGATTATTGGGAGAGAGAAAAGTGGGGAGAAAATGTTATGGGATGGTGTTTGGTTAAGGGGGAAAATATGAGAGAAAATGGTGGAGTTTCGTTTGTTTTGAAGTAAAATATATTTTAAATTTTTTTTCCCATATTTGTAGGCAAATATAGTCAAACTTGTAAAATATTTTCCCTTAACTGTAAAATCCTTTATAAAAAGTTATAAAATGTTTTACATTTGAAAATATGTTTAAACATTTTCCAAAAAAACATAGTGGCTTTCCCTCTCTTATCTAGTTGCTAGGTCACCAGTTTGGTGGCTACAGACACCGCTCTATGAGTAGTGGCAGTAGTCTAGTGTTGGTGACTCCACTCCATGACCGATGATGGCAATCTGGTGTTCAATGACTTCACTTCGCGACTTGTGCTGGTGGTCGTGACTCCACTCTAGCGACCAGTGTTGGCAATTCGATGGTTAAAGATGCTACACTGGCGACTGATGTTAGTGGTTTGGTGGCTAGAGATGCTGCATTGCAACTAGTGCCGAAGGTTCGGTAACCGAAGACATCATTTTGTTAACTAGTGGCGATTCGGTTGTCGGACCTCCCGCACTAACGTCTTTGGTGTTGAGCTATTGGTTTTAGTGGTTTGCTTGAAAAAACTTATTTATCATACCAAATACCTAAAAATATTTTTATTGGAAATGTTTTACATGTAAAATATTTTCCGTTATTTTACTTTAAAACAAAAGGCATTATAAAAGTTTTTTCTCCAAGCTCACAATTTGGGGTGATTTTGGAAACTCTCTAATTTGAGAAGAAAATATAGGAATTGAGAGGCTTAAAGGGAAATTACTCATCTACCCTCATCTACTAAAAATTGTGTTTATAAATGGCTTTTGTTTTTATTTTTATAAAGATTTTTTTAAATGAATTTTTTTAATCTCATTTAATTATTATTATTTTTTAAATTCTCATTTATCCTCCAACTTTTTCAACAGGTCTCATTTTCTATTCCATGTCCATCATCTTCCATCCCCAGATAAAGTCTAAAATGCCCACAAATGAGTCGGTTCCCAATCCCTTATATATAATATATAGAGAGAGATGCACATACCAAACACGGTTCCGTAAAAGGGAAGCCTTCCTCGCCCTTGCTCTCGCCCTCGCTCAGACTCTAAACCCTGAACCTTAGAAGTCAGTCATGGCGTTTCCGTATATGGAAGCTGTCGTTGGTACTCTATCTCTCCTTCTCCATTTTCATAATCCTTTTTTCCGTTCTCTCTATACGTTTTATAATAATTCGTTCAATTAGGGATTTGATTTTAGGTTTTTAACTTATTAGTTGATTTTCAAGTCTTTCATTTGCTGTAGTTTATTAGTATTTGGTTTCTTTTAAATGTTCTCTGTGAAAATTATGTGAACACAAATATGTTTCATTTTTCAGATATAATTTCAGAGGGTTTTTGTTGTTGTTGTTGACATTTATTTTGCAAACCCTCATTGTTTCAAATACTGGGTTTACTTGTATTGGGCAATCTCAGCTTGAGCCTTGGGGTGCTGAGAAAATGTGTGTGAAGATGGTAAATTTGAATGTAATGGAGTGGTTATTATTATTATTATGCTAAAAATGGTGTGGTTATTATTTTAGATTTAGTAAATGGATAAGTTTTTGCGTGTTTTACCCAATGGGCGCAGTCCAATACAACTACTGGGTGTATTGAGAGTGAGTTTTACATGATTTGTTGGCTGAAAAATTGAATAACTAGGATTCAAAGTTAATTTTCCTTTTTAGTCTCCAAGATTTTGTGGCAATTAATGATAATGAATGGTTTAAGAAAAGCAAGTTTAGAAGAAGTTCCAATATGTTAATGTTTTTGTGGCTTCTTAGACTATTAATGACAATTAGATAGATAATTAAAAACCTTGGGAATTTTTTTAGATATAATATAGAAATTCTACTCTAGCCTAATCTAGGTGTATACTTGAACTTTGGTCCTTGCCCTTCCACCCCACAAAATCTTTTTGTACTTATGAAGTGACCATCACGCTAAGAGTGTGCGGTGGTGACCTTGGGCTTTTTGAAGATTGAAGGGTAGCACATTGATTGGACTTTGGAGTTATGAACTTGGATAAAGAGAGTTGGTTAAAGGCCATTACACGGTGTAAGGTTTATCAGGCTGCAAGCTCATTAGAGGTCACTGTGTTGAGATATGGGATGAATTGCAACTTTATGAGATTAATTACAGTTTTTACTATCATTTCTTTATCACTATTATTACTTTGTTTTCCCAGTTACATTGTAATTTGGTTGTTGTTTTTCATGTTTCTTTGGAATTGACTTCACCCCATTCCCTAGCATTAAGTGGTTAATTTTTTCTGTTAACTTTTGCCCCTTTTATCTTAATGTTTTCTCAGGTTTCATGATATTAATGTATATCTTTGAAACTTATTTGGATAAGCGACAACATGCTGCCCTCAAACTGCCAAACCTCCCAAAAACTTTGGAAGGATTGATCAGCCAAGAGAAATTTGAGAAATCTCGAGCTTATAGTCTTGATAAAAGGTTTGTATTAATTCTCTAGATTGTTGTATGGTAGTATTCTATCATCAAGCTTCCATAGTTCCATTTGACATGCTTTTAGCATTAAATAATGATACCGTTCCTCTCTCCCTTATATGGAGTATGGACCATGTGGAAGGATCATAATAGTTGGATTTTTGAGGGGTTAGATTATAGAGCATACAGTTTTTAAGTTAATTATTCCTTCCGAGAGGCTGGATGATTGGAAGCAGGCTGTTCATAGTACTTCACCTTCTACATCTTATGATTTTCCCGATTGTCTCAATTTCAAATTGTAATTATTTATGTGACTTTCTTGTACACTTCTTTTGTACTTGATTGTCTCATTTTGGTAATATATTTATGTTACTTCACTTAAAAAGACAAGATACTATGCTGATATAGCTATTCCCCTAATGCAATATTTTTACTTTCACAGCTACTTCCATTTTGTTCATGAGTTTGTGACCATACTGATGGACTCTGCAATTTTGTTCTATGGAGTTTTACCTTGGTTTTGGAAGGTGAGTTTTTAGATTTTTGTGTTATTCTATGCTTCGGCCTTGCTGTGGTGTAATTGTTGTATACCTTTTCATTGTGACTGCAGAAATCGGGGGAATTTGTGGTGCTAGTTGGCCTCAATGCAGAGAATGAGATACTACACACCCTTGCATTTTTGGCTGGTGTTACGATTTGGTCACAGGTGAGCTTCTCCCTACTCTAGAACATAGACGAGTATGTGACATTATTGTGGATTAAAAAACTCCACTTGAGTGTATGTATGTAGTGCATTTGAAAATGTCATGATATGTTTAGCTCTATCAAGCACAATCTGATGCTGAACAGATAAATATTATATTTTTAATTTACTTTTCTTGTGATCATGTTGCTAAATTATCTTAACATTTTGTTCATGGACCTTGATTTGGAAGGTCTATTATCATTTGTCTTTTACTAGAGAGACAGATCAGAAAAATGGCGTGTAAGGTTTTTGCTGGTTGTGAACATTTCCAGAAATCGCCTCTACATGTCATGCTTCTTTGTCATTTCGATATGGTTAATTAATTGGGTGGCAGATGGATGACAAAGTCATGGGCTTCTATAAGTTGCACCACCATGAAGTTATGTGCTTTAACTATATTTCTGTCACTTGGTACTGATAGTTTGTTTTGGAATGGTTATGCAGATTACTGATTTGCCATTTTCTCTGTACTCAACTTTTGTGATCGAGGCCCGCCATGGTTTCAACAAAGTTTGTATTCTTTTCGTATCTCCTTATCGTTTTTGTCTCCTGTTATTTCCTGGTTTCGTGATTCTGTATTTTGGAAATATTTTTCATTTTGCTGGTACTGGTATGAAACTTTTCTTTGTTTCATTTAGCCTTTTATGCCACTTCTTTTCTGCTTCCTAACATTATTATCGAATATTTTACAGCAAACAATATGGTTATTCTTTAGGGACTTATTCAAAGGAATTTGCCTTGCTGTTATACTTGGCCCACCTATTGTTTCTGCTATCATTTTCATTGTACAGGTAAGTTCATGTGCCAATAACTAGTATTCAAAAACCACTAGTTATTTGAAAATTTTAGTAGCAGTTGATTAACTTGATTTGACTATTACTTGTTCTAGAATCTAGAGATCTTACAATAACCCCTGGTCTGTACATGCAATTCTGGCCTCACTAAGGTGATTTTATCTGGTGTATGCAGAAAGGAGGTCCTTACCTAGCAATCTATCTTTGGGGATTTATGTTTGTTCTGTCCATCGTGATGATGACAGTCTACCCTATTCTAATAGCCCCATTATTCAACAAATTCACCCCTGTGAGTAATGCAATCCGAATAAATCCAATCATTCCTATGTTATGTTTTGTTTGATGATCTTTGTTTCCTTGGCTATGCTGCTACAAATAGCTCCCAGAAGGGGAGCTCAGGCACAAAATTGAAGAGCTTGCTTCCTCCCTTAAGTTTCCATTGAAGAAGTTGTTTGTTGTTGATGGATCCACAAGGTCAAGTCATAGCAATGTGAGATTCAAATCTTGTACATCTTTTGGGCCTTCACCTATATCTTTTGTTGCACTATATCTTTTATGTTTTATCACTTACTGATTAATGTAAATTTATAATATATGGATACTTTTCTTATAAATACTCTTTTAGTAATATGTACTAGAGTTGCTTTTTCACTTGTCACCATTTATAAAATGCAATGTTTTCATACTTTTCATGTGTTTTAATCAACTACTGCAAAAAAGTTATATGTACATTTGGCAGAATGGGATCATTATTTTGTATGTGTGTGCTTCTTATTACCATTCTTATATATATTTTTTCAATACTTGAATTAACTTGTTAACTTCCTTAGTGACTGGAATGAAAATTGTAAAAAAGAAAAAGAAAAAAAGAAGACCAATGTAGTAAGGGTTGAAGGAACTGTGTATTGAGAATCTCTGGAGTTGAGTTGATTACAGTCAAGATCTGGAGACCGGGTGACATAAAGGAATATGCATACGATGGAGTTTCTCTATATTTTTTCTAGGAAATTATTCATGTTAGCTTAGTTGTTCAAGGTTTTTCCAAAGTATATTTTTAAAATGTGGAATGTTATATGGGGGCCATAAATGTTATTGTGCTTTTGGACTAGCTTTTTTATGTAGCTTATTTAGCTTATTTGCTTACACACAAACCTTTAAAAGCTTCATTTTTTTTTCTATGTACAACTGTACTTTTGCCTAAATAAGCAAAGAAGTAATTCCAAACCGTCTTTAGTCGCCATAGGTAAATATATGGTTTAAGTATATAGAGCTGCCACTTTGTTAAAAAATGTTGAAAGTTTGGACTGCATCTTAATTTGCACCTCCTAAGATTGAAAAACTCTCTTATGTATCTGTTGCATGCAATTGATGTCTCACAGCTGGTCGGGACCACACACCTGTGGACGCCACATAATGTGAGACATCCATGGCATGCAATAGATACATCATACATATGATATCACTTCCCTACTATATTAGTTAGGCCGGACTAACACTGGGTAATGCCCTTCATGTATAAGAATAATTATGCAATCTACACCTGCAGGGCTGGAGACACTACTTTGGTTGGGAAAATTGAAGTCCTGGGGCTTTTACCCTAAGATATTGCTGTAAATATCTCCTGAAACCCCACAGGACATAGGTTTAGTATAGTATAGTGGGAATATGGGTGAGATATTTACAGCAATCATGTAATATTGATGTTGTAATGGACTTATAAAAAAAAAAAACATTGATGTTGTAATGGTACATGGGCAGTTACATTTTTATTTTCTCAAGTTGTGACAACTTTTATAAGGATGGTGAATAAGATTATCTTGTTTACTTTTTGAATACACTTCTAATGCTTGTGTATGATTTTTGCCTTTTGTTTCCCCTGCTGAATGGTGATATATGCTGTTGGCTGATTCATCTTATCAAACATGATGCAGGCCTATATGTATGGATTCTTCAAAAACAAGCGAATTGTTCTTTATGACACATTGATTCAGCAGGTATTTTAGTTGCTCCATGTCCTATGTGCTTCTTTTATCCTTTTCGTCTTGAATTGCTAGTCTTTTTCTTTTAGAACTAGGCAATTTACAAATTTCTCTTTTAATATATACAGGTTCCGTTTGGATACAACTTATTTTGCTGAAAACTAAAAACACTGTAACAACATTATTTTTAAATGGGTGAAAATTACTGTTCATATGCCTTTGTGTACTGTTCATAGGACATGAACAGTGCACCAGGCGCTGGTCTTTAAAAAAAAAAAAAAAAAAGGCTGAAAATGTGCAAACACAAGGAAATGTGAACGTGAACGTGGATCCAAACCGGGCTATACAAATTGCTAAAAGAATTCATTGCTTCTTGAACCAATCAGATGATCTACCCCTCTCTCTTCTTTGTTATTATTTCTTCATAAGTTTCTTCATTTCAAGTGGATAGAACCTTGCTTCTGTTTCTACTATCTAGATATTAAACATATTTTCCAGTGATTTTATTTGATCACTGGCTGCCATGCTTTTATGATAAATTTACCATTCGAATTTGGTTTGGCTGCTATTTTCTATTCTTATGGTCCTTTAGTAACCATATCTGACCTTATACTTCTGTCCTGGTGAAAGGAAGCACCATCACTTGCGCACACAAATGTACCATGGCTCTTAGATGCATTCAGTGGTCTGTTCTCTTGCAAAATGTGGTTATTTATCAACATAATTTTTCTTCAGCTCTTTTTAATTATGAAAATATCTAATTTAAATTGTGATGTCACTATATTGTGCTTTCACAAATGGATTAAGTGAGATGCATAAATGTGATTATCTACTTGATTTCACACGTGTGCACACACACACACACACCAACATATTCAGCAATGACTTTTGTTGATCTAACAAACTAAACTATCAACAAAAGCTTTTCTCTTTAAAACTTATTATAGTAGGGAAAATTAGGAAACCAACGCCTCAGCTGCCATTCAATTATGATATCTTCATGGTGTGGATTAGGGGGAGAAACAAAGCTGGATTTTGTTTTGTTTTTCAATAGTTCGATTTTTGGCTTTGGTAAATGATACAAGTGGTTTCTTTGGAATTTCTAGGGAGGTTGTGATAGGGGGATCCTCTTTCTCCACTTCTTTTTGTTATTATTTACGGAGACTTTAAACAAAATGTTATCGAGGGCTTTGTTTTGGGTAATACTGTTGAGCCTTTCATGATTTCTTGTCTTCTTTTTGTGAACTCAAATCATATTTTGGTTTTGAGATGTATTCTACTATTCTACTTTTTAGCTGTTTTAGCATTAAAGATTAATTTGGGCAAATCTAAGTTAGTGCATAGTGGTGAGGTGGTGGAATTAGCAGGAATTCTTGGATGCAGGAGTGTCATATTTTCCCTTGAAGTATCTGAGTTTACCCTTAGGTTCTCCTTTTAAGTCAAGGGCTATGTGGAATGTAGTAATTGAGAGGGTGCAAAAGAGAGTGGCTAGCTAGATGAAACATTATTTATCATAAGGTGGAAGTCTTATATTAATTAAGAGTACATTATTGAGTCTCCCTCCATACTATTTATCATTGTTTTGGATGCTTGTTATTAAAGACAACAGATTGAAAAAAAGCTCTAGAAAGACTTTTTATGGGGTGGTATTGATTTGGAATTTAAGTTTCATGTAATATATTGGCAGACAGATTACTAGTACATATCGTAGGTATGGGGTTTGGAAGTTGCTGTTATTTAACCAGGCCTGCTTGGGAAGTAGTTATGGCATTTTGTGAAGGAGAGGGTGATGGATAAAAAGTCTGAGACTTAGGGGAGGGTGGTTTTTTTAATGTCGAGTACTTACAGTGTGAGCTTATGGGAACATATTAGTGGTGGATAACATTTTTCTAATTAGTTTCAAAGTAGGAGAGGGAACTAGAACTTGATTCTAGTACAATCTTTGTTTTGGTGACACTTTGCTCAAGATACATGTTTTGATTCCAACAAATAGAGATGCAGTAATGGTAGAATTTATGAATACTCTAATGATTATCTTCTTGAAACCCATTATTTAAGAGTGGTAAAAGATTGAGTTAGAATCTTTGGTTTGCTACTTTTATTATTTATATTTTCCTAAATCTACCAGAGGATGATGATAAGTTGATATGGATGGTCTCCAAAAAGTCATAGTTTTGAGGTTAAAAGCTATTAATAAGTTTTGAGATTGGGGGTGATAACTCTTTAATAAGTTTTGAGATTAGGGTTTAGTACCTCCTATATAATTAAATGTGGTATTCCTATCATAGGGTAATTATTTTGATGAATATGGATTTTCATTGAAATTGTCTCCATGGTTTGGTGCCAACTCCAGCTGACCCCAAGTGTTGATTTCTAGTGGTTTTCCTTCACTTGGTGCTGATTCAAAGCACGTCTAGGTGATGAGTCTTAGGTTCTATCCTTTATTGTCATTTTCATTTTCATTTTTTTGTGTTGAATTGTTCCGGTACATATTATTCAACAGATTTAGCATTGACTTATATTGATCTTACGCGCTATACCATCAGCAAAACCTCCTCCTTGAAACAAATATTATAGAAGGGGAAAATAGGAAACTACACCCCAGCTGTCAATTAGTCAATCAATTATGATATCTGCATGGCATGTCTGCACTCTGTGCTTTATGCTTGCAGTGTCTTCCCTGTTCTAGTAACTATTTTTAACGTTGTCTGGTTATATGTGAAAAGGTTACATTCACCTTCTTTTTTTTTTGGTTTCAGTGCAAAAATGATGAGGAAATTGTAGCTGTTATTGCTCATGAGTTGGGGCATTGGAAACTTAACCATACGATGTACTCATTTATTGCTGTGCAGGTATGCTCTTATTTTTAGTTTTGTGAACTAAAATTTCAAAACCTGTTTTTATTGCTAGTTCCTAGCACTCTGTAATCCAATACACATCATGGCATAGGGTAGTGCTGAGGTATTGAAGAGTCTGTAAGCTAGCATTACTTAAAAGAAAAAGGAACTTCGATTGTCAATCATTCAACTTTCACACGGGCCTTAGTTCTTCTTGTTTGCCTGGTCTTGTTGCTTCTGGCTTTCTGTTTTGCACCCTTTTTTGGGGATCATTTTAACAGTTTTTACAAAACATAATCCGTTGTTTTTTCATGAGTGTTTATGAGGCTTGAATAATTGTTAGACTTATTTCTTCTTGATAATATGTTAATTTTATTCCTCACAATATTTTATTGTTATTTTTTGCTTATGCCTATTTCCTTTTGAAGTCTTTTTTCCCTTAACAGTCTTCCCTTGATATAATATTAGACCTTTGTTTGAGCTCATTTCTAGGAATCCATTTCTGAGATCTGAAATTGAGCCCTTGAAGCCACGGTTTTAAAATATTACTGAGAATATGAGGTTTCCATGGGAAATTGGTGCCTTTTATTTTTATTTTTTTCCTAGTTAATATGTAGGCTCTTTGCATTGCTCCAATTGTTAGGCATCATCTAGTTGTGGGACTGAAGAATTTGGAGTTATTGTCACTTTTTTTTGTTTACTTCTAACCTCTTTCCAAGTTTAGATGTTAGTTGTGCCATATACTATATCCGCATACATTTTGGGTTAGGTATGGTGTAATTTTATTTTAGATTAATATATTGAGTCCCACTGTTAGATCACATGTTTTCTCCCTAACACTTCAGCTTCTACCTCTCTGCATAAATAACTTTAAATTCTTATATGGGTGGTCCAAAATTTAGTCATTATCACACTTCTTATTCACTTTTAACCCATTTACAAATTTAGGCACTAGTTCCCATACATAGCACACACACACATATATAGCCTAGTGGTAATGGCATCCTTTGTGGTGCCCCATGTCTGTGGTTCAAACCCCAACTACCCTCTTGCCCACTATTTACCTGTAAAAAATATATTTGACCAGCATGACAGATATGGGAAAACATGTAAATGATGGATTTGACGATGCTTAGCCAATAAGGAGGTTCTGGGTAGTGTAACATTAACCAAAGGTTACACCAGGTGCAAATTGAAGATACCATTCCCCCTTCCACAGACACTGAGACGCACACAAGCATTCACACAAAAACATGCATGTATTCTGAAATAATACTTTTCACTTTCTAAATAACTAATTACATTAAACTTTGTTAACTTGAGGAAGTCCTTTATCTCACATTGTCTGCCTTCTTTGTTTTTCTACTTTAATCCAGATTCTTACATTTCTGCAATTTGGAGGATATACCCTTGTAAGAAACTCAAGTGATTTGTTTCGAAGTTTTGGGTTTGATACACAGCCTGTGCTCATTGGTCTCATCATATTCCAGGTATTGATTTATGAAAACCATAGGTTGATTTGAAGACTGGCATGTGCCATTTGTGTAGTTTAATAATGAGTATGGGCTGTTGGATGTTGCATCTTCTCTTCTATGCAGATAGCATGTTAAGTTATGGCACTTCAGATCTACTACTTTGATCTTTATATATGAAATGTTTGCAGTACATGATTATTATTGCTGCACCTCTATCTTTGATCGATGCATAATGATGACGTTTAAAGGATAGCAAGTAAATTTACGACTCTTTTTTTTTTTTATTTTAACATTCCAATGAACTTTCTTATTAATATCCTTTTCTGACACTCTGGCATGTCTTTTGGCAGTGGACTCTTTTACCTTTAGAGTTGCATTTTTTTTTTTAAAAATAAATAAAATAATTGCAGGATGATTTCAAATAGACTTGAGTACAAACCATGCTTGTTCTTGTGATTTACATGGTGAAAACAAAGGGGTTTAGTATATAAATATTCATATTTAGTTATTCCAATTAGCTGGCTTGTAGTGATTACAAACCCAAGGAGCTTATGTTATTTAAATTTTCTAGTTTCTAAATATACACCACCTTCTGCCCTTGCTTGAAGCTCATAATGAACTTGTAATTTCAAATATATATGTGTGTATATATATATATATATATATATATAGGTTTTGTAAGGAGAAAAATAAGCAGTATTAATCTATGTTCACCTGGCTTTGTTGATTGCAGCACACGGTAATACCTCTCCAGCACCTAGTAAGCTTTGCTCTAAATCTTGTGAGCCGATCTTTTGAGTTTCAGGTGATCTATCTTTACTGTGCAGGCTACTTGGTAATTTTTTGCCTCATCCTTCTCTCATTTGGAAATTAATCCTATTTATTGTATTTTGTTCTGTCTAGGCTGATGGCTTTGCTAAGAAGCTTGGTTATTCCTCTTCACTTCGAGCTGGTCTTGTGAAACTGCAGGTGCCATGTCTTCCCTCCCCTTTATCTGTCCTATATTTTTCCTGTTGCTCTGAAACAGCAGGGTTCTACCCCTATGATCATGAGATTACATTTTTGACAGTTAATTTGCAACTTTAATTCTAAATGATTTTTTTTTTTACTATTAATTTTTTAATTGGTAAGTTATAGACACTTGGTGATTTTTGAACCTACCACCTCACCCTCCACCTTACTTTTACCAGAGGAGGTGCCCCCATTTGGGCAAGTGTGTTTGGTAGAGAGGAAAGTAATGTGACGGGAGCAGGATGGAGAGAATCAGAATGATATATTGATATTTTCTCTTATTAGGTAGAGTAGACTAGTGGAAGAAAAGGAAAAAAAAAAGGAGTGATGGTTATTTTTTATTTGGACCTACCATTTTTAATTTTTTCAAAATAAGAGGAAAAGAGTAGATAAAATGTGTGTATAGGTGGTTTGACAGTCTTATTTAAATTTTCTAAAAAATAATTCAATGATAGGGGAATTAAATACAAGATATACTTTTTATTCTCTTCACCTCTCTTTTCCTTCTACTAAACACACTTAAAATAGAAAATATTATTCTCTTGTTTCCTTCATTCCATTCTCCTTATATTTTCTTTCCTCTTACGTTTTTTTATCATTCGTGTCAAGACAAAACCATCATTGACTCCAAAAATTTAGACAAGATTATTGGTGATTTCTTCAATTTTAGTTCTTGTCATGTCATCTATTTCTTCGAATGAGTTTCTGAATTTCTGCTTAGTGACCACCACCCAGAAAATTTAGACAGATTGTTATCCCAGTAATTGATTTGGCTGCCTGCATTGATTTGTCATTTGTAAAATAAGAATTGCACTTCCTATTGGACAATATATAGAATCTCTGCCATCAGATGTATATAAACCTCGGTAATATTATTTTATATTTGGACTCCAAACAGTGGGGGTATTAAATATTCAGTTGACTGCCTGTGTCCATGCCAAGAATTGTCTATGAATTGAATTAGTCTTGTGTTACACTATTTTATCCTGTTGGGAAAAACCATTTGCATTATTTTTCCCCTTAAAAAAAAAAAAAAAGCTTTACTGATCACTGAATAGATATATATGTTATGTTTCAGGAAGAAAATTTGTCAGCTATGAATACTGATCCTTGGTACTCGGCTTATCACTATTCACATCCTCCCCTTGTCGAAAGATTGGCTGCACTTGATGAACAAGATAAGAAAGAAGACTGATGTTGGAAACCTTTGAATCATAAGCACAGTACTTTGAGCTTTAAGAATTGTTATGGATTGCGGACTTATATTACAGGGACCCGGTGTTTGTGATTGATGTTCTATTGGATGCTCCCTACCCTAAAGAAATTAGCTACCCCTTCCCCCCAAATCTCGAGAAACAACTATTTTTTTTAGGATTCAACACCCCTAACAAATCCCCCCCCCCCCCCCCCCCCCCTTCTCTCTCTCCCAACCAAAAAAAAAAAGGAGTTTCTGAGTTTTCATATATAGAAATTGTGTGTTTTTTTTTTAAGCTAAATGCTAATTTCTGTGTTCCTATTTTGAAATTTTAAGTATTTTATTTCTTTAAGAAGCTTTAAGTTAAATTAGGAAACGAAAGATGTAATCACATCCAACTCTTACCGTATGAAAGTACCTTAAATAAGGGTTTCAAAAAAGAAGTTAAAAAAAAAGTACGTTAAATAAGAAGTTGTGAAATGGAAATATGGAATAATCTTTAGATGTCTGATTTATGGTCAGCTAAAGTTTAGACCTCTAAAAAAGCTAGTAATATCTTAGGTTCCATTTTGGAATCTTAGGTTCATCTTGAGAAGTTTCTCAAAAAAAGAAGAAAAAAAGGTACGTCTTGAGAATGGAGCTAATTTATATTTTTGCCTTACTGGTATGACTTGACAAATGATGCCCGTTTCAAGTTTCAACTGGATCTCTGATATATATTTAGAAATATTTGTTTTGTCTTGAATTTGATCCACAAAAAGAGAGGAAGGGGGGGGGGGGGGTGGGGGGGCAAAAAATATTGAATTTGTGTGCGGAATTCAAATGAATGCTAAAAAGATAAGTGCATTGTTATGCTTGGCAAAATGGAGGGACAGGAAAGAGAAAGGAAAGGAAGGAGGAAGAACAAAGGAAACAAGAAAGGAAGTGATGTGATTTGGAGTGTTTGGTTCTCAAGGGAGGAAAGGAAAAAAATTTGAGATTCAATCCCTCACTCTCTTCTCTCTTATTTTTTGTTTTTTTTTCCTAATTTGGGAGGAAAGGAAAGGAAAGGAAATGGTCCGGGACTCATTTTCCTTACCTTCCCTCTATTTCTGTCAACTAAACAAGGTATGCATTTTTTTTTCCCTCAAATCAAACGCAGAAGATCTAAATTATTCGTAACCTACTTAGTACCTGTTATCATGACCTTTCCCACCAAACTCATTTTCTTCCATGTACCAAATGAAAGCTAAAAAAGTGATGCATTATTGCAAGAATCTAAAAAAAATAAAGTCGTAAAAAGGGTTATCCTCTGCTGATTTTAGCCAAATAATCTTAATACACAAGCAAGCTAGTCTTGTCTAGTGACGTAATTCAAAGTGAATGGGAATGCTTAAAGCGCAATCCCATTTATAAAGTTCAAGTCCAAATATCATTACCAATATACAATTGACAAGAAAGAGAGCAGAAACTTAGGTTTATCACGTCTCTCATAATTCACCCCGGTTGCCCCAATCTTTACGAAAGACCAACTGTCACATTAACATAATAAAACAACCAAATCCTGCCATTTCCTAGAAGGCTTTCCACTATTGGTTTTTTTTCTTACACCAAAAACTTTATGTTATCTTTTAACTTGTCTGGAATCTAAAATGCATTATTATTATTATAAAACTTAGCCATTTACAATTTAGCAACTTGCATTGCAACATGCACTTGCGAGTTGCGAGTGACAGAGTTGCAAGCATTTTTAGAATATAATAATGGCTACCAAGTCAATTTTAGCAAATCGTCCTTCCCGTGATTACCCCCAAAGTGTCAAATGGGGTCCAACTTCAAGTAATCACGCCCTCACGGGGTTCAATTCAATTCAATCAATCACCATTCTTTTGTTTTGGAACCTCCCTAGAAATTTCATTCTACGTATGAATTAGTTACTATAGCCGTCCGATATCAAGAATGTCTTGTGGTGTCCTACATCAATCTACACGTGTCTTATCTTGAAATGGTCATCTTTAGGTCCTAAATTACTACCATAAACGTTAAAACTGGGTCCAAAGTCCAAACAATTTCGATCAGTCTGAACTCTGAGCTCAATATGTCTGGAACTACACACTTTCACATCACTTAAAACGCACAATACGCGATGGGCTCGGGTACAGAGATACAATTTAACAGAAATGTTAACTGATGTCTTGAAGGTATTGTTTTAAAACTTATTTTTAGAAAATTTTATGAAAAAATGATAGAGTAATTAATTTTTTTTTTTTGATAATTTTTTATATTTATCATGAAAATAGTGTTAAATTTTTTTTAATATAATTTATTAATAATTTTTTTAAAGACACTTATTAATATGATTCATAATTTAATTATATATTAACAAATATGAAAATTGTGCGACCTATGTCAAAATATTTGGACAAGTGTGTGTCGATAGAAAACTGTTCCAAGCCACTACAATATTCATGATTAAGCTCTAACATTGTGCTCCTCTAGGCACATAAGTTCACTGCAAATTGAAGATATTCATGGTTTTCAATTTTCAATGTTTGGGGGTTAAAGTGAAATTTAGATTAGTTGTAATGGGTTGAGGGGTTATTTGATAAATTATCTTCAATTTGCTATAAAAAAAAAATTAAAAATTAAGAATGTAATGATTATTTGCATTTTGAAGTGAAGTTAGAAGTTGATTACTCGATTTAAAAATTTAGGGGCTCAAATTCACAATGTAAACCAATCTTGTTATTTTTAAGATTTTTTTTTTCTAAAAAATATTTATAATTTTTATTTTAAAGAATTGTGCACTTAACTAAGATCCCACTCTACAAATTCTACATGCATCAAATAAATTTGTGTACTAATGTTTTTCCCCCTAAACATGATGGTGTTTGATTTCACAATCATAATCAGAACAATGTCACTTAAATACATATAATTTTTTTCCAAACACATAATGAATTATTTATGATTTCTTAGAGAATAAATTAATTATGTTTTAGTGATAAGACATCTATGATATGAGATATAAAGTAACATGGTGCATGAATACTTTTGTATTTTAAAATAACAACATGGGTACTATTTAATGCCGTGGAAGAAAGTCCACACTTTACATTAAAAAAAGAGGAAGTCCCCATGATAGCACAAGTCTTTGGAAAAATCTCACCTGTACATTTCACAATTCTCAATTTAGTATGGAAAATCAAGGTATCACATTCATAACAGTACCAAGAAAGACTGTTAGATAGAATATTTTTAAGTGACTCAAATAGCACATATCTTAATAGACTTATTGTTTATGAGTACGGAAAGTCATCATACTCGTAAGTCATAACAAGGTTTTGCATCAATTGTATAAGAAGTTATGATAGTGTTGTTGTTGTTGGGTTCTTTTTTTTTTTTGGTGGTAGATACAAGATAAAAATTCTACACTAATATAATCTAAGTGTATATGTGTGTAAAACTCTTTTCTGGAAACTTGAATCTCGGCTCTTAACCCCCACACTTCACAAGCATTTATACGTGTGAAGTGACCATCGCATCAAGGATGTGCGGTAGTGATAGAGTTGTTGACTGAATGTAGAAGTGATATTTTTTGTTAACTAATAAATTATCTAGAAACAATAGAATTAATGTCCTCATACATAGATAAATAAAATACAACACATAAATTTACACGATTTAAAAGCAAGTATACCATAAGGTCGTCCTTATGTGGGTACTGTTAAAATATAGACAATAAAATTTAGAAACAATTCTTTTAGTATTGTATTTAAAAAATCTTAATTAAATTTAAAATATATAATTATAAATGATTGTTTTTTTATTATTATTATGTCAATATATTAATTAATTTTTAGTGTAGATAGTGACAAACTTTTCCTAAATATTAGTACAAATAGATCTATGCTAGAAAACCATTTTATAAAAGAGAGGTGAACACATACTAAAAGGAAGGGGAGGCCTGAGATAGGGAGAACACCAAATATGAGAGGGATCAAGCCAGAGCTTGATAATACCTATACAGAAAACCATAGAATCGAAGGCCAACAACAGGAAGCAAAAAGAATATCCAACAAAATTCAATTATAAGGTTGCTAATAATTATTTTTTTATAAGAAAAATTCAATCCCAAATTAAAAATATAACTAAAGAAAATATCATATATATGTATATAATCCAATAATAGAAATGTGGATATCTGTCTTTTTAAAAAGAAATCCATCTTCCTATCAAAGTAGGTTAAGCTCTGTAATTTGCTATCAAACAGGTTTATGTCAAGGTATCTTTTAACATTCCCGATAATCTTAAAGACTACAATATATTAATTACTATACTATATAAGTTCTTTATTTAATGCTAAAAACTTTATAAACTGAGTTAATTAAAATTTTATTTATTTATTTTTATTTTTTTTAAGGGAGAAATAAATTCAACATACTAACATCAGTTGTGTGGGGCCAGAACCAGAAGGTATTTTTCAATAATAAAATTGAGTAATGGTAATGCAATAAACAAACAGAAGCAGCAGCAGCATCTTTTACAGCTACTCCAGCAAGATACAGACACATATTTATTATACTCTTTCTACCACAACACTCCAATATCACTACCATTCCCTCTCTCTCTCTCTCTCTCTTCTTATTTTCAGACCATACCCCACACACACCAATGTCTCCAAACCCATAACCTTCTCATCCATTCTCTTCAGATTCATTCACACATACATAAGCAAAAAACACACACATACATAAACAGAAAACAAAACAAAACAAAGAAAGAGAAAAGAAAAAAAAAATGTCAGTATACGATGCAGCATTTGTGGACACAGAACTATCAAAACCGACCTCAATCTTCGGCCTGAGACTATGGGTAGTCATAGGAATCTTAGTCGGTTCACTCATCGTCTTAGCTCTCTTCATTCTCTCTCTCTGCATCACCTCTCGCCGCCACCGCCACCGCCACCGCCGCCACCAACACACCAAACTCACTTCCACCGTCGACCCAACGACTCCACCAATCTCCAAAGAAATCCAGGAAATCGTGGCCCACCCAGCTCCGCCATCCGAGATCCAAATCGAGATCGGGAAGGTGGACCACCGGGTCGTCGTGGTGTCGAGCAGCGAGACTGAAACGACGGCGTCTTCGTTGGGGAACAGTGGGAACATGGTGGGGCCCGAGGTTTCGCACTTGGGTTGGGGAAGATGGTACACACTGAGAGAGATTGAGGCTGCAACCAATGGGTTGCGTGAAGAGAACGTTATTGGTGAAGGTGGCTATGGGATTGTGTATTCTGGACTTTTGAATGACGGTACTAGAATCGCCGTTAAAAACCTCTTGAATAACAGGTACCAGACTCGCCGTTAATATCTACTCTGCAATACGTATTCATTGCTCTCTCTCTCTCTCTCTCTCTCTCTCTTTGAATCTCTAATTTTAAAAGTTGAACTAATTAGAACCCACTTGTCAAAACTGTCTTAATAAACATTTGATAGAGTTTAATCTATATTAACTTAGTTGTTGTAATACATATTTCCATATATAGAGTGACAAATTTAGTTGTAATAATTTTATTTTAAATGATGACACCACTGTGGCCGTTAAAAGAATACAGGTCCTACTTTTATTGATTGATTTATTTTTTTTCATTATTACATTATTACTAATATGATTACAATAATAGAAGATACGTGTTACTGTAATTTGTGTGTTTTTTTTTTTTTTTTGATCTGATGTAGTTTGTGTTTACTGTTTATTTGCTGAGCAAGTGTGGATTTTTTTTTTTTTTTACTATAATAGTAGAAATTTTGTTATGAAGTCATTTCCTTATGGTGTTTTGGATTCTTGAAATGAAGAAACTTTATTTAGGTGAAAAAAATAGTTGTGTTGTGTGCAGTTCAGACTTCTAACTTCAGAGGGTGTTTGTAGATCATAATTTTCTTTGCCCCTAATTTCTAGGGGTAATAAAAGGAAAGATGAATTCACTCAACTCCATCTGAAAATTGCATTAGAAAGAGTTTAGTGCCAGACTGCCAGTTTTATTTTTGAATTTCTCTACTTTCTCTTTGGTCTTTTATAGTTGAAAATTGTGTTTGAATTTTATTTCCTTTTCTTGTGTTCTCTCAACAACCAAAAAAATTTATTTTCTGTTGGTTGGTTTTATGTGGTAGCCCATTGTTTTCTTGTCTGGTTTTATTCTTCTTTTTATTTTTGGGTCATTCTATAGCACACTTTTTTATTTTGTATGTATCTCCTAATCTTAACAGTTCATCTATTATTATAATGGGAAATTATTGTGTACTCCCGGAGTATCATAAATGCGTACTCTCCCCTCTCACATAAATGGTAGGTCCCACCATGAATTTAATTAGTAAGACCCACCATTCATGTGAGAGGAAGGAGTACGCATTTATGATACTCCGGGAGTACCTAATAATTTTCCTATTATAATATATATATATATATATATATATTAAATAAGGCAATATCCTAATTGCTATGTTAAGTTTTATACCAAGTTAACTATTGTGTATATGCTACATTACAAAAAAAGGTGTGTACTGTAGAATTCTCCTTTTTATTTTTACTTATTTTGGGGTGCAATATTCTTTTCTTGAGTGAGTGAGAATTCGGCATTAAAGTGGCATGCTTTGGAGAAATAAAGTGTAGTCTTCCTTTTTAATCCCTTGTGCACATGGTCAAGCATGAATAACTGATGTTGGCATGAAAGTCTCTAACTTTATTAAGTAAAATTGGACCTTTTCTCCTGATTCGTCCTTGCTTTAAAGCATTTTATGATTGGGTATGAGCGTACTCGGTTATCTTTGTTGTTGTTCCTTGCCTTTTACATGTATGTATAATGCATTAGCTTATTAAACTGGTTGATAATCAGGGGTCAAGCTGAGAAGGAATTTAAAGTGGAGGTGGAAGCAATTGGGCGGGTGCGACACAAAAATCTTGTAAGATTACTTGGATACTGTGCTGAGGGTGCATACAGGTATTGCTAATTGTCTGCCTAATTAAGCTCAATATTGTGCTTTCTGAATGAGAGCTTAAAGGTGTAATCTCATTTTGTTTCTTAGGATGCTTGTGTACGAGTATGTTGACAACGGCAATCTGGACCAATGGCTTCATGGGGATGTTGGGGAAGTCAGCCCTCTAACATGGGAGATCCGTTTGAACATTATATTAGGAACAGCAAAAGGGTACAGTGCAATCTTGTACATTAATTTGTTTTCGTTTGAGGTGGCCAATTAAACTCATGCAGTAATTTTTACTTTTGCAGATTGGCCTATCTTCATGAGGGTCTTGAACCAAAGGTTGTCCATCGAGATGTAAAAGCTAGCAACATACTAATCGATCGCCAGTGGAACGCTAAGGTATCTGATTTTGGGCTTGCTAAGCTCTTGTGTTCCGAGAGGAGTTATGTGACAACTCGCGTGATGGGGACTTTTGGGTAAGTCCATTTCTTTGTTTCAATACAATACATGTATTTCTTTTTGTCAGTTTGTAATTGTTCATTGGATTCGCTTTTAAGTTGTAAAATAACTCTTATTTGTTGGTTTCTGTAGTTATGTTGCACCCGAGTATGCTTGCACAGGAATGCTGAATGAGAAGAGTGACGTTTACAGCTTTGGAATACTTATCATGGAGATAATTTCTGGGAGAAGCCCTGTTGATTATAATCGACCACAAGGAGAGGTTAGTCTTGTATTGTTATTTGGAGGATATTTCTTTGCAGCCTTCCTGTCTTATCTTACCTTCTATTTCTGAGTGTAACAAGTTGAAAATGACTAAAAATGGCAGGTACATTTGGTAGAATGGTTGAAAACCATGGTTGGAAACCGAAAATCTGAGGAAGTAGTTGATCCCAAGCTGCCAGAGATGCCTGCTTCAAAGGCACTTAAACGTGTTTTGCTAGTTGCTCTTCGATGTGTTGATCCTGATGCAACAAAGAGGCCAAAAATTGGACATGTGATCCACATGCTTGAAGCAGATGACTTGCTATTTAGAGAAGTATGGTGTTTATTTATTTATTTGATGGGTGTTGTGGATTTTCTATTATTGATCCAATTTATAACTCTACATCTCTATCGTTACTATGCAGGAACGCAAGATTGGGACAGATTCTTCCCGTTCACATCATGATTTTCAACCGGAGAATAATGCTGTTTCAAAATTAGGCCATAGACAACTTGGTGAAGGGACTTCTGATAAAAGTGAAGATGATAGTGATAGGAAGCATCATCAGCCAACTAGGTGGAGATAACACCATTTGAGGGTTGTGAGTAACAATTAAAAGTTTATCTTTTAGTTTTTGAAGCTTCTTCTTTTCTTTTTAGTTCCCCAAATTTTTTTATCTGTGCCTTCAATTCCAAGTTAACAATAATCTGCATATATTTAATGGGTGGTTTACATATTTTTCTGCCCTGCCTCAAATTGGGATGCATTTTGTATCATACACATTAAAAAGCATTTATTTATCATTCTTATAGGAAATATAAGTCATTGATATTTCTGTCTGTAAAACAAGATATTGCTAGCCATTACATCAAATATGTTATCTTTTAGTGTTAACATTATAAAAATCAGTTATGTTTATCTCCAAATTTCAGTTTCATTGTCGCGTTCTAATTCCGCCAGGACATGCTTGGGTTTCCAGGCTTTGTCCCCAGTGCTGCCAGCCCAAATCAATTGAGATGGTTTTGCATGGTGGACCCACTTACCAGCTAGATTACATCACATCAGTGCCGACTTCAGAATCGGTGGGTCTGTGAAATGGACCCAATACCAGCTAATTCGGTTGAAGCTACTATGGTTCGCAGCTTCTTATTCACATGGCCTTTCTTGTCCTGGTTCGACCAGCAAGCTGGGCAGCAAAGGTCTAGACTGGGACTGGGGTCAAGGTTTTGCTTTTGTTTTTAGCTGATTCAAAAGATGAAACCAGTACAACTGTCAGTTCTCAAAGCTTTCACAACCACAAACAAACAAAGCAGAAAAGTGACACAAAAAGACGCTACCATAAAAACAGTTGCGCAAAGTCCATTTGCTTATTATACATGGAACTCCCATGTTAAATTATCTATACAGACAGTCAAGCATATTGACAAAAAATATAAACTGAGCTCCCAATTCAACCCTGGGTTATTCTTGTTCAGAGCGTACATACAAATTTGAGTCTCTTTCAACCACTAGTCCCAGTGGCGGAGCCAAGAATTTAGGTTTGGGGGGGCAAGATTAAAAGAAAAGATTGGAAATAAAAAATTAATCTAAAAAAATTAATCAATATTAATAACAAAATAAGTAAACAACTATATGATAATTTAATTGTCATACAGAATCTAACATAAAATGTAAACTTTAATTTATTTTTTCACATCTAGCTTATTTTACTCAATTGCCCTCAACGATTTTTCATATTTTGAAACCGTTGCATGATTTCTTCACACTTAATAGTCTTGAATATATCTTTCTCAATATATGTAACTAAGCAATCATTCATCCATTGATCTCCTATTTGATTGCGTAATCGATTTTTAATTATGTTCATTGTTGAAAAAGCTCTTTCAACAGTAGCTGTTGTAACTAGTAAGATCAATGCCAAAGTCTCTAATGAGTAAATCGATGGATATGAAACATTTTTGTTCATTTCTACCATCTTTTCAACAAGCTGTCTAATTCCTCTAAATGCTGAAAACTTTTCAGTGGACTGCATATCATGGATGTATGTCTCAAGTTGGTTATCCAAGAAAGAAACTTGAGACATAAAAAAATTTTACAGGCAATTTGGTCTAGTCCATCAAGTTTACTAAGTGGGACCCATTAATTTTATATATATAATTGTACTAGGAGTAGAAGTCTACTACTACTACTACTACTAGGAAAGCTGGAAAAGTAAAGTGAATTCACTTAATTGAGTTTTTTATTTTTTATTTTTTGTCTTTCATGTGGGGGGTATTTTTTATTTTTTATTTTTTGTCTTTCATGTGGGGGTTTTTTTTTTTTTTTTTTTTTTTTGTCTTATGTGTTTTGGGGGGGGGGGGGGGGGGGGGGGGGGGGGCATTTGAAAATTCAGGGGGGGCAGGTGCCCCCCCTCGCCCCCCCCTCCCTCCGCCCCTGACTAGTCCCAACTTCCAACTATTTTTTGTCTTCAAAATTGCCCAGGAAAAAGTTTCTGCAACGTCAGGATTGCATCATCTGACCTGGCCTTTACAAATTGAACAGTGCTATCCTAATCTTTAGTTTAGCACTGCAGGCATGCATACTCACTTGACGTCTCAAAAAAAAAAAAAAAAAAAAAAGGTTCGGCAAATTAATCATATTCACCATCTATGATACTTTTCTCAAAACATCATGATTATTAATCTAACTAAACTCATACTCAATCCACGGAAAGGTACAAGTGCATTTTTCATGAATTTTGCGTAAAATAAAAATAGAATGCTTTACAACACTCTCTAAATAAAACCCAGCTTTTATTGATTGATTACAATGAACTGAGATAATAGATACAAACTCTGTAAACCAAAATATATACAATCACCAAGAGGAAAAAAAGGAAATCAGTGAGACACTAAAACAGATGTTAATGAACTAAACTGATACGGTGCCGTTTCCATGAAGTAATTATTGCCGTATCTAGTAGGTTGGTGAGTTCTTCATTCTTTTTCAACAATATGTATTGAGAGAGAGAGAGAGAGAGAGAGAGAGAGAGAGAGAGAGAGAGATATAAATTAATGGGTCATGTTAACGAGTAGTCTTAGGGTATTGGTTAATAATTAATTTTAGAAAAGTTTTGACACCATTTTTTATGGGAAATGAAAAATGCTGTTAAAAATATTAATTACTTTTTTTTTTTCTTTTCTCATAAAAACTTTCTTTAAATAGATTATTAACCAATACTCTAAGGCTCTTTGTTAGCATTTCTCTAAATTAATTACTTCTTAATTCTTTTTGATATGCTCAGTGTACCATGTACCATTCAATTAAACGCTGGCCAAGATTAGTTATTTTACCATGCTTCTCAAATTTTTTGAGACATAATGATTTAGTCTCTATAGCTCTTAAACTTATTAGGTCTTGTTGAGGAAAAAGAATACCCTGTTTCCATTGCATGCTTCTTCACCCTCACATGAGGGTGGACCCACAAGTGTGGGATCCACTCTCATGTGAGGGAGAAGAATCTTTATATGTTTGGGCATTTGAATTTTTGACTTCTTTCCTTCATGCCTCAGCTTACATGCTTCAACCCTTTTTTCAAGGCAAGTAGAAAAGCTTTCACTCACGGCATCAAGTTTGAAAGGCTTAGAAAGCATGATTGGAAGTAAAAATGTAGTGGTTGGGGGCATGTTTGGTAATGTTGTTCTAGTAACGTTATTTAAGTGTTGTGAAAATACGTGTGAGTGAAAAAGTATTGTAAAAATATGTATTGTATTGTTCAAACAACGTTATTAAACAGACCTTGGATCATTAACTTGCACTTCAACGAACATAAGAATAGCTAAAGCTAACGTCATTGCCATAAATTTCCTCATAAAATAAATTGCCATCAATCTTCTACATCTTCTACCACTTTAGAGAAGTTAAGATCAATAATTAGGACTGTAACATTAATGCCTTAGGTACAACTGACACATAAGAAACATTTGAAATAAAAATTTTAATCTGTAAATGAATTTAAACTTCAAATAATTCTTTCTCAAAAAAAAAAAAAAAAATCAAATAATTCTATTCAAATAAGTATTGTTTGGGAATGTTGAATTTTAGAAATTTGAGGAGTTTTACGTTGGTTGGCTTCTATTTTAAATAATGCCTTTTGGTTATGGTCACTAGGATTTATAATATTTTTTATGTTAACATTTTTATTTTCACAATAGTTGAGTGAAAAGGTAAGAATGCAATTACATTCAAATGAACATGTGAGAAGGCAATTGTATACAATTATAGTTAAATTTAAAATAAACCTAATCTTTATATAAAAATTATTTAAAGACTAATCTAACAATTTATCTCATCTTCATCTATTTACCAAAACTAATAACAAAAATACAATTTTAAAATGAGAAAAAGACACGGAAAACAAAAAGGAGAAAGCACGTAACAGTTTCAAGCTAAATCGTTGGTTTTTTTGGAAAGAGTTAGAAATTCATCAGCTTGAGCATCTCCAACAAACTCTTTAAAGCCATTTCCCTCTCTATCTTAGAGAGCAAACCCACAAAAATTAGCTCTAACGGTCTCTCTAAAATGCAATAAAGGAAGATTAAACCTCCTTTGCTTTGAGTGTGAGATATAGGCATAGAGTTGGTGGGAATTTGAAAAATATAGTAATATGAAATGAATGAAGGAAGATTAAAAATGAATAAAGAAAGATTAAAGAAAAAAATTAACCAATAATACTTAAATGAGATAAAGAAAGGATAAGAGATTGTTGGAAATTGTATTCGAAAAGTAGGCAGATAAAAGTAATTGCTTACTTTCCAAATAGTACAAAAATTTGAAGAGACTGTTGAGAATACTCTAAGTGAGACAGTCTAGAAGAGACATCTGTTCAGTTGAACACCAAGCTATATTTCGAGCTCTCAATGTATCAAAAGTAGCCAATGCATCAAAGAAATAGAATCTCTCGTCTGGAATAGGTCCATTTAACAAAATCTGTTGGCTGGGTGATAAATTTTCACCAGATCAAAATTGTAAATAATATAAAGAGCAAAAATGTAATTCCCCATAATAAAACTATATCACATTGGCAAAGTAACATTTTAGTAAAAAAGATGCAGATTATATTCTTCCTCTAGACCACACAGTGGGCATATAGTATTCTCCACTCGTGAAGTTTTTTGAGATGGTCTTTTGTTGGCAATATATCCAAAGCAACATGCACATGCTAGAGAAAAATCTTTAGTATTTTGTGCAATTTGGATTGCCATTATTTTTTTTCTGGATTCGTACCTTCATTATTTCATGTGGTATTGAGCCATCCAGTAGGCAAATTTTACTGAAAATTCCTGATTTCTATTGCAACTTATACCAACTTATCTTTGCAAGGGAAGATGGGGGAATTGGGTATATGCATGGTTTTAAAAATTGGTACGGTCAAAGAATCAGTTTGTGCCTTGATTTCTAGTTCAACCCAATTTTTGACCGGTTTTGGGGCATTTTACCGGACCAGAAAGGCGCTCGGTTGAACTGGCCGGTCCCCTTTTTAAAATAGTGGGTATATGTTAAAGAATTAGTTGTAGCAGGGGGTAGGTGCATCAATTGAATTCCCTTGGAGGTTGGGATTGTAGCAAAGATACCCTAGGGTTTCAATTCTTCTTTATAACTCCTTGTGGTTTCTATATCAACCAATTATCCCATGATACTAAATTTCGTTAGCTTTTATGGATAGAAAATCTTGTGACTATCACATGACTAGTGACACAAATTAGTTGGTAAATCTTCTTAACGTGGTTATGTGCAAGGTCCTCAAACTCAAATCAAACCGCTTGGTTCGACAGGGTTAACTGTAAACTGGTCATGAAGCCGGTTTTTTATATGCAAGAACCAACTATTTGAAGAAATTGAGTGAACTTCTTGAACTGTGGTTCGACTCGGAAAACCATGAGCTAGTTCAACCTGGTCAAAAAATTGACTTTATTTATATATATATTAAAAAAAAAAAAAAGAGAATTGAGTGCAGTGTGGGGTGTAGAACTTGAGATCTCACCCTCACTTACAATCCAAGACTAGCATTGTAAAGACGGACCTAGGATTTTGAGTTAAGGGGGATTGGAGTAAGTTAAAAAAAATCATGAAATTTCAAATAAGCATCTATTTAGTATTAATAAACTATCAGCAAAGACAAATACATAAAATCATTGTTTTATAATACATTATAATGCAATCATCTACTTATGAAGACAAAGACATAAAACACCATTATTTCTTACTACATTAAAACATTTACATCAGCTCATGCAAATATTTATGTCTATTTTAGCATAATAACCTACTTTTTTTTATTTTCTATTTTTTTTTATATATACTTACTTTTCAAAATACCCTATATTAGATTATTTATTTTATACTACATTTCATCAAAATATTATTTCCTTACCAATTTTTTTTATTATCTCAAATTATCTCTCTCTTCCTCAACCAAATTGGGGGCATTCTGTTATTTTACAACTGATGCAAATGCTATTATAATGAAATCAATGTAAAATTATAGGGGGGGGGGGAAGACCAATTGAACTCCTTGTATTTAACTATGACCTATTATTATATTTATTTTATACTTACATAATTTTTAATTTCTCAACTTATTATATCACCTCTTTCTCAATTTATTAAATATTTATTAATTTTTTTTTCTTTGCTAAATTTACTTGTGATTTAAGAATAGTTCATTTGCATACTTACATAATTTATAATTTCTCAACTTATTATGTCACCTCTCTCTCAATTTATTAAATTTTTTTCTTTGCTAAATTTACTTGTGATTTAAGAATAGTTCATTTGCATGGGAATTTACTAAAATAATTAAAAGTGATTTTTTAAAATTTAATTAAAAGGATTTTGTGGGGGAGCAAAACCTAGGCCCATGTGGTGGGCTTAGGTACAACGTTTCATCAACAATACGTCCGAGGAGAGGAAATCATAGGGAACCCTCGTAACTAACAGTAGAACGCGTAAGTATCCAGGGAGGTTGATCCGAGAGGAGTACCCTCCTCGGGTATGGCATATGTCGGTAAGAGGAGCCTCGGCTTCCCCTTAGTCCACCTTCCAGGAAGTTCCAGAGGTGAAGATAGATTACCAATGCACATGGAAGGGATAAGGATGCAGAAATATCTTGGGAAAAAGCTGCTACCACCGCATTAAATGCATTACAGCAGCTTTCCTGGCCGCATTTATGTGGAGAAGATCCTGAACAGTGTTTTAAATCACCTTTACCCCCAGAAAATCAAAAAGCTGTAAGAGAGGAAGTGGAAACTGAAGTACCAGGCTAGATGACAGACAAGTGGACGATAGGATCGAACAATGAAGGACTATATAATGGAGTAAGACCTCCAGAGGAAGAGGATCACAAGAGAAAAAGAAGAAACATCAAGAAATAATTACTGTAGCATCTGGAAGAATACAACCTAAAGGAAAACATTTTATCTAAGATCCTACCCCTCGGACCTTATTCGAATCCACCAATTAGTCCAAAACTTACTCCTCGGACATAAAATCTTAACTTGTTTGTGTTTTAGTCTCCTCGGCCAAGTTCCTAACCTTCAGTAACTGTTATAAGACTCGTTATTAGCCCAATTCTTTGGCCCACTCTCTTACAAATTTATTGTATTGGACTTATTGGGCCCATCTCCTGTTTCCATCTGGGTGTGGGCTACAATTTGTGACCCTACAGATTTCTTCTTGAAGGATAATTATACATGTTTATTTTCATGTTTATTTATGTTGTATTATTTTCTATTAAACTTATAATATCATGAAAATTTATTTGAAAGTCTGTTTCAATTTTTTTAGATATTTTTAGTCAATTTTGCTAGTACTTACAAATTTAATATACATTTATTTGTATTTTAATTAATTACTAAATTAATTACAACATTATCACGGTTCAACCTTAGTCAAATCTTAGTTTGACCTTAAAAACCTTGAACCTCTCCAATTTTTTGGTTCTTTGAACAGTTCGGGTTTGAAAACCATGGTTACATGATGGTTACATAATTTTTTTTGTTTATAAGGGTTAACAAAATTTAGTTACATGGGTCAATTTGGTGGATATAGAAACCTTGGAGAGTTATGAGAAAGAATTAAAACCTTAGAGGTGTTTTTGCAACTAACCCAAACCCCTGTGAGGTGATGTGTGTGTGTGTGTGTATTACCGGTCATTAAAAGGATTTAGAAAATTAAATTGTTTATATTAATTAATATATTTTTTAAAATAACACATTACTTTAGAATTCTCACATATTTAATTATTCCAACTAATTTAAGATTACCTTTCAAAAATGTTTTCTCAAAAAGAGATATTATCCCTAACTTAATGGTTTGTTTGCATTGAGGGGGGAAAGGAGAGGGAGTGGAGGAGAGTAAAGTAAAGTTGGTTGAAAATAGACTAATTTTGGGCCAAATTTATTTTACTCCCCCTCAATTCAAATGGACCATAAATTTATTAAGTTAGTTGGTACTTGAGGCCAATCAAGTCTATGCCCCCCCCACCCCCCCACCATAAATTTATTAAGTTAGTTGGTACTTGAGGCCAATCAAGTCTATTCCCTTCCCCCCCCCCCCCGGCGGGGGGGCCAGAAACTAACCATTTTGCCTTTGTCTCTTTTGCATGTAAGTTATATAAATTGCTCTAAAAAGGTTAAAGTGAGTTTCTTAGAATCTTGCAAAATGGTTCATTTATTTTGCAAAATCTGATTTTTGTGCACTTTAGAGACACATAAGCTATTAGATTGAATTGCTGGTAGTTAGTAGGCTTATATAATGTGGCTTTCTTGAACCATACTCGAGCGTTGAATTTCACTGAATTTTCAGAGCATTAGGTAGATACTTTGCAATAGATGTTTGGGGTAATTACACTCTCATTCCTTGAGGTTTGTATAAATGACACTTCACCCTAAACTTCAAAGGAAAAAAACACTCCCATTTTTTGAGATTTGAAAAAATTAACACTCTCTCCCTTTTTGTTTATATTAGTAATGAAATATTTTAAATTTTTATAAGATTTTTTTTTTTAATCATTGTAAGTAAAAAATAACTAATAAATTTAAAATACAAAATTTATCAAGCACCAAAACACTTGCAACAAAAAATCTCTTCATTACCAGTAGAAAAAAAAAATTCACACTTAATATTTTAAAATACACTTTAATTAAAAATTTAAAACAATGAATTTTAACTATAAAATAGGATAATTTTGGAAACTTGCTCTTCAGCAGAGGGCAAGTTAGTACATAATATTTTAAATATTAATTTAACAAAATTTGGTCAATTGGATGTCAAGGGGGTAAGTGTTTTTTTCCTTTCAAGTTTGGGATTGAATGTCATTTCCCTACACCTTGAGGGAGGGAAGTATAATTACCCCAAAATTTTTTGTGTATCTAAAATTATCCAATTATTTAGAAATTTTTATTAAATTGAAGAGACAAGTATGCTTTTCCTGGATTCTCCGGTGGCGTGGGATTCCCACATTCTCATGAGAAGTTTGGAGGCAACAATACAGGTTTCAATTGTATCCTTCACCTTCCATCCCTATATAGCTAGACAAAAGTTTCATGTTTGCTTTTTGAAATTTATCTTTCCTTGATTTCTTATGAGATAAAGTTTAGATACAAAATTAGTTGTAGCCTAAGAGCTAAGACTATAACTGTGGGGGGCGAAAGCTTGAACTCTTATACTGGGCCTTAAGCCCCATTTACTGATAAGAATACGTCTGAGGAGGAGTAAACGTTTGAAAAGGCCCCATAGGGAGTAGCCGTGCAGGGAAATGTTCAAAGACATTGGTCCGAGATAGTTATCCTCCTCGGACTTGACGAATGTCAGTCAGGTGAACTTCTGCTTGACTTGAGTAAGCTTCCAGGACGTTCTAGCAATGAGGATAGATTTCAGAGGTGTAAAGAAGGGATAAGAACACAGAAATATCTTAGGAAAAAGCTGCTATCACCGCATTAAATGCACTACAGCAGCTTTCCTGGCCGCATTAATGTGGAGAAGACCTCTGAACAGTGTTTTCAACTACTACTGCCCACAAAAAACCAGAAAAGCTGCTCAGTAGGACAGATACTTGAGTGCAGGGTTGGATGATAAATAAGTAGACGATGGGAATGAATTGGTGAGGACTATATAATGGAGGAGACACTCCATAAGAGCGGGATTGGAAAAAATACAAGGGGAGAAAGAGTGAAAGAGAATTACTGTAGCACAGTGAAGAACTAACTTTCAAGAATAGCTAATTTATCTAAAAACTTACTCCTCGGACATATATTTGACCCTAAAGTACGTGTCTTTTCCTCCTCAGACAGGCTTCAAACCTCAATTAACCGTTAGAAAACCCATTAACAGCCCAGTTCTTTCACCCACTCTCTTACAAATTTATTGTATTAGGCTTATTCCCCAATTCTTTTGGGTTTGGGCTACAATTTATGACCCTACAATTGGCGCTGTCTGTGGGAAGAACTAGTGCTTGTGAGGATTATAACGGTTATGGCAGGTTCAGGACCACACCAGACTAGTCCACACCATGCAGAATCAGCTAACGTTCATCAACAGGGCGAGCTCCATGACCTCGAGCACGGAAATGATATGGATAACCAGCAGAAAGGTAGCTTGCAGACGCTCCACACAGGTGGAAGTGGTTATCGACGAAGAAGTCATTTAGTACATGAGCAAGCTGATGAGAAGGATTTGCAACGAGAAATTGATGATCTAAAAAAGAGACTTCGTTGAGCACAACGAAAACAAACCCCTTCCAGCTTTGACGTTTCTTCCAATGACGACGAAGATGCCAGTTACAGAAAACGCTCAGAAACTCCACCTAGTGAGTCTTATTCCTGTGAAGAGGAACATTCTCGCAAGAGGAGGCGAAGAAGTCCATCTGGGAGGGGAGTAGGAACTAATGTCATGAAGAAAGCTCTAAGCCAGATTTCTAAATCACCCTTCACTCGGGGAATAGAAAAGACAAAGCTCCCCAGGCGTTTCCATCAGCCCATGTTTACCACGTATAACGGACGCACGGATCCTATGGAGCATGTGAGCCAGTTCAAACAAATGATGGCTGTCCATTCTCAAGACGAAGCCTTGTTGTGCAGATTATTTCCCTCTAGTTTAGGACCGATGCCGATGGGATGGTTTGATGGGCTAAGAACGAACTCCATCAGTTCTTTTAAGAAGCTTACCCAATCATTCTGTTCCCGGTTCATTACATGCAGTAGGGTTCCTCAGCCCTTAGATTCTCTGCTGTCTATGACAATGAGGGAAGGGGAGTCTGTGAAGGCATATGCTGAAAGGTATTGGGAGATGTTCAATGAAATTGATGACGATTTTGATAAAGTCGCTATTAGAACTTTCAAGGTCGGCCTCCCACCCGAGCATGGTTTGAGAAGATCTCTGACAGGTAAGCCTGTCACCAGTTTGCGACAGTTAATGGATCGAGTTGACAAGTATAAGAGGATAGAAGACGGTCAACAACAGGGAAAAGGGAAAGCTAAGGTTGTCCCTCAAGAAAGAAGAGATTTTAGGTCAGACAGATACAACAACAACCGGCCTAAAAGGGATTATGCAGAATAGCCAGGGTTAAATAACCATCAAGTGGTCGGAGCTGTATTCCGAGAGCCAGTGCATCAAGTATTGGAAAAAGTCAAAAACGAATCCTTCTTCAAATGGCCCAACAAGATGGTGGGAATTCCTGAAAAACGAAACCGTAACCTTTATTGCCAATATCATCGAGATCATGGCCATACAACCGAGGATTGTAGGAGTTTGTGGGACCACCTGGACCAACTTGTCCGAGAGGAAAAATTGAAGCAGCTGTTGCATCATTCTAGTGGGCTAGGTGGACAGGCCAATTCTTAGTCTGAGAGAAAGACACCTTCAAGACCCCCTCTGGGAACTATCAACGTTATCTTCGCTGCACCTGGCAGAACAGGATCATGCCCGTCTAGAGTAATGTCTGTGGCTCGCCTGCCTTCTAAGGACACTAGTCACGAACCGAAGAGAGCCATATTAGACCGGCCACTGGTCATGGGGTTCTCGGACGAGGATAAGATTGGAACTATTCGGCCTCATGATGATGCCTTAGTAATCACCCTCCGAATTTGGGATTATGACGTGAGGAGGGTAATGGTTGATCAAGGCAGTGCGGCTGAGATAATGTATCCTGATCTTTACAAGGGGCTGTGTTTAACAACTGAGGATCTAAAGCCTTACAGTTCTCCCCTGGTGAGTTTTGAAGGGAAGGTTATTATCCCAAAGGGTCAGATTAGATTGCCTGTGCAGACTGGCTCGGTGATGGTGGAGGTTGATTTTATCGTGGTGGATGCATTTTCTCCTTATACAGCAATTGTCGCCAGACCTTGGCTTCATACTTTGGGAGCAGTTTCTTTCACTTTGCATTAGAAGGTTAAGTACCCATCCGAAGGAAAAATTGAGAAAATATTGGTTGATCAAGCCGTGGCGCGGCAGTGCATGGTCGCAGCCATCCGACAGGCCCGAAGTTGAACCTATGACTCACAAAGAGAAAGAGTTATAGCAGTTAAAACCCCCGGTGGAATCCATTGATAGGCCAGCCAAGGAGGCAAAGTGCGAAGATCTTGTGAAGATTACAATAGGAGATGATCCAGAGAAATTTTTTCAAATCGGATCCCAGCTACCTCAACAAGAGAGAGAGGAGCTGATACAGTTCATTAAACAGAACATTGACGTCTTTGCCTGGAATACTTACGAGGCCCCGGGGGTGGATCTAGAATTCATTTGCCACCATTTAAATGTTAATTCATTAATAGCTCCCAAAAAGCAGCTCCCTCGGCGACCATCCAAAGAGCATGCAGAAGCAGTTCGAGAGGAGGTAGCGAAACTCAAGCAGGCTGGGGCTATCAAGGAAGTCTTCTATCTTGAGTGGTTAGCGAACACGGTGGTGGTAAAGAAAAAGAGTGGGAAATGGCGAGTGTGCGTTGATTTCACGGATTTAAACAAGGCTTGCTCGAAAGATCCATTCCCTATGCCCAAGATAGATCAGCTGGTAGACGATACTGTCGGCCATCCTCGGATGAGTTTCTTGGATGCTTTCCAGGGTTATCATCAGATACCTTTGGCCTTGGACGATCAAGAGAAGACAGCCTTTGTTACTCCTATTGGGAATTATCACTATAAAGTAATGCCATTCGGTTTGAAGAACGCAGGATCCACCTATCAAAGATTGATGACGAGGATGTTTGAGTCACTATTGGGGAAAAATATCGAGATTTATATAGATGACATGGTGGTGAAAAACAAAATGGTTTCAGAGCACCTGGGAGACCTTCGAGCTATCTTTGAAGTCCTGAGAAATTACAAATTGTGTTTAAATGCTTCCAAGTGCTCATTCGGTGTAGGGTCGGGCAAATTCTTGGGTTACATGGTCACTCACAGGGGAATCGAAGTCAATCCAGACCAGATTAAAGCTATTAACAATTTCTCCTCGGAATCCTAAAGAAGTGCAGAAATTAACTGGGATGGCTGCTGCTTTGAACAGATTCATATCCCGATCAGCAGATAGATGCAAACCTTTCTTCTTGTTAATCAACAAATGGAAAGGTTTTGAGTGAACATAAGAATGCGCCACAGCATTCCAACAACTCAAGGATTATCTAGCTCGGCTACCGATCATGTCTAGTCCTGAGCCAGATGAAGTCCTTTTCGCCTACATTGCTGTAGCCCCGTATGTTGTAAGTTTGGTACTGATACGAGTTGATAATGGTGTACAATGGCCAGTTTATTATGTGAGTAAGTCATTGCATGAAGCCGAAGTGCGTTATCTACCATTAGAGAAAGCTATCCTGGCAGTAGTACTTGGCACACGTAAGCTACCTCATTACTTCCAAGCACATACAATTGTCATTCTTACACAGCTTCCGCTTAAAACCATACTCCGAAGTGCCAAGTGGGGTACAATTCTAGGGGTTTTCGACATCAAATACATGCCTCGTACCTCCATAAAAGGACAAGTCCTCGTGGATTTGGTGGCCGAATTCACTGAACCCGAGATAGAAGAAATACCATCGGGTGGAAACATGGATGAAAAATTGGTTGATACAATCTCCCAATATTGCCTTTTGACATGGGAAGTATATGTAGATGGAGCATCGAATAAAAAAGGCTCAGGGGTTGGGTTAGCATTGGTGTCCCCTGAGAAGGTTGTCAATGAAAAGTCTTTGAGGTTAGATTTTTCAGCCACCAATAATGAAGCCGAGTATGAAGCTCTGGTGGAGGGAATGGCTATGGTCCAAAGAATGGGTGGAAAGTCCATAAGACTCTTCTCGGACTCGAGGCTTGTTGTCGGCCAAGTGAGAGGGGAATTCGAGGCAAAAGACGAGAGGATGCAGGGGTACCTTAGCCAAGTTAAATGTTTACAGTTAAAGTTTGACTCCTTTGACTTGTTACATGTCCATAGAAGTGGCAATGCGCACACTGACTCCTTAGCTATGCTTGCAACGTCCTCGGCACAGCATTTGCCTCGAATAATTCTCGTGGAGGACTTGCATAGGCCCACAGAGGCAAGAGAGGTGGTCCAAATCCATCAGATTAGGGTGGTGCCTAGTTGGATGGATTTTATCATACGATTCCTAAAGGAGGACATTTTTCCTGAGGAAAAAATAGAAACTGACAAGATACGAAGAAAGGCTACTAGTTATTGGTTATCGGAGCACCATAAACTATATAAGCGTTCATTTTCAGGACCTTATTTGTTATGTGTCCACCCCAAGCTAACTGAGTCACTTCTAGAAGAGTTGTATGAAGGAATCTGTGAAAGCCACACTGGAGGTAGATCCTTAGCACACAAGGCCATTACCCAAGGTTACTAACGGCCAAATATGCAGAGAGAGGCTCTAGAATACGTCAGAAAGTGTGACCAGTGCCAGCGGTTTGCGCCGAGCATACACCAACCAAGTGGAATCCTTAATCCGCTATCTAGCCCGTGGCCATTTGCTTAGTGGGGCTTAGATATTGTGGGACCATTTCCCAAAGCAGTGGGAAACAAGAAATATCTCCTGGTCGGCACAGACTATTTTACGAAGTGGGTCGAAGCAGAGCATCTAGCCAACATCAGAGATGTGGATGCGAAAAAATTCGTTTGGAAGAACATCGTTACTCAGTTTGGAGTTCCTCACGCGTTCATCTCGGCCAATGGCCTTTAGTTCGACAGTAAGATGTTCATAAAATACTGTGGCGAGTTGGGGATTACTAATAGGTATTCTACTCCTGCTTTTCCCCAAGGGAATGGGCAGGCCGAAGCTGTAAATAAGGTCATAGTAAGTGGGCTAAAGAAAAGATTAGATGATGTGAAAGGTAAATGGGTGGAGGAATTACCACATGTACTCTGGATGTACAGAATCACGCCTCGCAGGTCTACTGGAGAGACCCCTTTCTTAATGACTTATAGAGCTGAGGCTGTCATCCCTTTAGAGACTGGTTTCCCGATGACAAGAACTAGTTCATTCAATCCAAAAGATAACGATAAGCAACTAATAAGAAGTTTGGACTTGATTGAAGAAAAAAGAGAAAATGCGATGGTCCAGTTGGCTTATTACTAGCAGAAGCTGAAGCAAAGTTATGATGTCAATGTAAAGTTAAGGCCTTTAGCTCCTGGTGGCCTGGTGTTATGTAAAGTTGTGGGCGCTGCAAAGAATCCAGCTTGGGGAAAGTTAGGGCCAAATTGGGAGGGACCTTATCGTATTACCTCCAAAGCTGGCATTGGAGCATATTTTTTAGAAGATCTGGACGAACATGTAATACCACGTCCTTGGAATGTAAATAACCTAAAGAGGTATTACTATTAATAAGTGTTAATTTGATCAATATGTGTTTTTTATATAAAGTGTTTATGCTGTTCGTCTTTCAGTTCTTTTAAGTGTTTAAACTTAAATTTAAATCATGCTTGGAGTCCTTGGACCAGATGATTTGGGTTAGTTAACACTCGTTCTCAATTCTTTTAAGTGTTTAAACTTAAATTCAATCATGACTGGAGTCCTTGAACCAGATGATTTGGGTTAGTTAACACTTGTTCTCAGTTTTTTTAAGTGTTTAAACTTAAATTCAATCATGACTGGAGTCCTCGGACCAAATGATTTGGGTTAGTTAACATTAGTTCTCAGTTCTTTTAAATGTTTAAACTTAAATTTAATCATGACTGGAGTCCTCGGACCAGATGATTTGGGTTAGTTAACACTCGTTCTCAATTCTTTCAAGTGTTTAAACTTAAATTCAATCATGACAGAAGTCTTTGGACTAGGTGATTTGGGTTAGTTAACACTCACTCCAAGTTTCTTTAAGTATTTAAATTTAAACCTAAGCGTATTACCCTGTTACTTTTGAAGATGCTTATTCAATTTATGCGTTGTGATCAAAGTCCTGAACCTTTTAGTTGAACTTAACTTATAATATGTTCTGTTTGCCTAATATAGCAATACATATTATTCAAATTAAATGAAGATGACATCAGATCAGTTTTCCACTATTTATCATGACTTATGAAGTAAAAGAAACATATCTTCATTGATAGCAAAAGTGTGGTACATTTCCTTTACAAAAAGATGATACAAAAACAATAAACATAAAAAAATAAATACATTACAAAAACTAAAATCCTAAGCTTGTGCCTTGGGAGCCCCTGGATCAGCAGCTTGCTCAGGCTGAGAGATAGTGGTGTCTGAGGCCTTCCCCTTGCCCTTATCCTTGTCCTTGCCCTTATCCTTACCCTGGGGAGCTTCACCTTCTTTCCCTTTGCCAGCATCTTGGCGAGAATCCATTGAAACTTCCACAGGGGTAGGAGGGACTTGGTTTGCTATGGGTACCTCAGACACTTGGGCAGGTTGCTCTGGGGGAGAGGAGCTAGGATCTGAGAGCTCGTGGATATCTAGGTCATAGTAGATGCTCTCAGGTCGCCTTAGGCTAGAATCAGCAGGAATCCCAGTTACGTTAAGGGCTTTACCCCAAGAGATATCGCAGTAATCCCTGGCTACAGAGAAGAACTCCTCTGTGAGCCTGCCTTTAGTCTCCTGTACCCCCAGGGCATATGCAGCTTGCTTCTCGGCCTCGGCTGCCTCTTTGAATAGTTGGGTAGCCTCCCTAGCCTTGCGAAGTTCTTCGCGAAGCTCTGTCACTATCTGTTTCTTCGTTGCTAGATTTATTTCAGTATAGTGCAGATTTTTGCACACTTCTTCAAACTGTCTCTCCGTCGTCTTTAGGCCTGCCTTGGCACTATCTCTCGCCCTAACAGCTTCTTTCGGCTGCTCAACCATCTTAGTGTGGTTTTCCTTTAGGGCACCTAGCTCCACCTCCACTTCGGCTCGAGCATCCAAGGCAACCCTAGTCTCGCCACGGGCATTCTTTACCCACTCATCGGCCACGAAAACTTGCTGTGTGACCTGGAAATAAAAAAAAACACAAACAAAAACAAGAGGTATTTCACCTTTACTATAACATGTAAGGAAATGTAGAAGTATGAAGGTAGAACAATAAATCCAGTCGCTTACCATAGCCAGGTCCCTTTTAAGGGATAGGAAGAGCTAGGGATGGTTGAAGTTCCTATAAGCCTCCATGTCCTTTGGAAGGAGGAAGGGCTGCTCCAGCGCCTTAGCCACATGACCGGCGTGCCCCCCGCGGTAATGCCTAAGGGAGGCATCATACGCGATTGGCACACCGTCTACCTCCAGCTTTGGTGACCAAGTGCGGGTTGGTCGACGCACTTGAGCCACAGGAGGCTCCTCTCGGCTATCAACAGAGGTGGACCTCCTGCCCCTTTGGTCTTGTGATTGCCTGGACTGCTTGCTTCCTTTGGAAGGGGCCATCTCACCTTCCTCAAGAGCCTTAATGTACCTCTTCCTCCTTAAATCAGGGTTGGGCTTTAGCCCGAGTTCAGCAGGAAGCTGAGGAGGAGGAGGAGGAGGATTCACTGGCGATTTGGACTTATTTTTATTTTTAGGCGAAGGCGCCTTATTCCTGTTTTTTATAAGGTCCCTTAAACTTGGACCAGTCTTAGGAGCCATTTCTTCTTCCTCGTCCGAGGAGTCACCAACGTAGGTTACTATCTGGGCAGGAGTCTGAACACATGAATACTCGTCCGCTTCTTCTTCAGCCTCTGATATAACGATGGCTTCCTCTTCAAATTGGAACCTGTCAATTTCCTTCTCAAGAGAAGAAGAAGAGGCAGCTCCTTCCTCGACAATAGCTTGTCCGAGTGGTACTTGTTGAAGTGGCTGGGTAGGAAAATGTATTCCTTGTGGAATAGGATGATCAACCTTGAAATTGGTTCATAGTCTAGAATCAAGTGAACGGCACGAAGCTGTTCGTTGTCGTTCACAAAAATCTGAGACCTCAGCAAGTAGTTGAGCGCTGGTACGTTGATTAAGTTGAGCTTGGGGTTGGTATACGTTTTATCTGTTAGATAAAAGAATCAAACAATTAGAAACTCCAACTTCAATGTAAAAAAAAAATGATGAATGAAAATGAGACTCAGGTACAACAAAACAGGGCCGAGGACAAATTCCTTAAATCTAATGTTAGAAAATCTAGATCTAAGTTACTCCACCTGGCTTTCCTAGCTTGGTTGGGCAAGGAAGGCCGTCACTCCAAGGGCCTGATACGATGAGGAAGTCATTTTTCATCCCTTTGTTAGACTTGGGGAGACATGAGATTAACTTGACAACATTGGATCGGGACTTAAGGTAAAACCCTGCCCGAGCTTCTATGTGGCCTTCGTATAGATGAGATACATCATACCAGGTCAGTCACAATCCTAAATGTTGGTCTAAAGCGTCAATCGCTCTTAGAACCCTAAAGAAGTTAGGTGCACATTGTTCGGGGCAGAGCCTATGGGCATGTAAGTAGTCCCTTGTAATCCTACCCATGGGAATAGTCATGCCTCTTTCTATGAAGACAATCATTGAGATTATGACTTCTCCCACTTCTCGGTCAAATGCCAATCCATCTGTGGAACAGTATCGTATCGATACTTCCTGGGGTATGTGGTATTTTTCTTTGAACAGTTCTATCAAAGCTGGAGTCTTCACTAAGCGTTCAAATCTACCCATTCCGAGTTTGTGGAAGAGAGAATGAAGAGCCGAGGAGGTTATCCGAGGAGATAAAGGGAGTTGTGAAAACAAAACTTACGTAAACTAGAACGCGAACTGATCTTCGTAGTTCTTGAGGATATTTGAAGTCTCTTTTTAAAAGTATGATAAACGATTTGATGGATAATGAGTTTGGAGGTTTGAATGCTCTAAAGATTACGACTTGCGGTGAAGAAAGAAGGAAATGATATTCAGGAGCCTTTATATAAGGAACTGAAAACCGGGGTGGATTTTATCCAGCCCAAATCTTAAAGAGAAATCTGGACCGTTGGATTAGAGCTTCACCGTTGGATGCCTGAAACATAACACCGCCCAAAATACTTAATGACGTTTCGCGAGTTCCGAAGCATTAAAAACAACAGTAAGATGACGAAATTGACCCTTTCACGTGCGTAAGTTTGAATGTCTTTGTGGTTTTTAACTTTGCAAGTCAAAATTATATTTTTTCTCCTCGGGCAAGAAGGAAAAATTAAAATTTTGAGGGGCTATTGTGGGGGGCGAAAGCTTGAACTTTTATATTGGGCCTTAAGCCCCATTTACTGATAAGAATATGTCCGAGGAGGAGTAAACGTTTGAAAAGGCCTCATAGGGAGTAGCCGTGCAGGGAAATGTTCAAAGACACTGGTCCAAGATAGTTATCCTCCTCGGACCTGACAAATGTCAGTCAGGTGAGCTTCTGCTTGACTTGAGTAAGCTTCCAGGACGTTCCAGCAACGAGGATAGACTTCAGAGGTGTAAAGAAGGGATAAGAACACGAAAATATCTTGGGAAAAAGCTGCTACCACCGCATTAAATGCACTACCGCAGCTTTCCTGGCCGCATTAATGTGGAGAGAACCTCTGAACAGTGTTTTCAACTACTACCGCCCACAGAAAACCAGAAAAGCTGCTCAGTAGGACAGATACTTGAGTGCAGGGTTGGATGATAAACAAGTGAACGATGTGAATGAATTGGTGAGGACTATATAATGGAGGAGACACTCCATAAGAGCGGGATCGGAAAAAATACAAGGAGAGAAAGAGTAAAAGAGAATTACTGTAGCATAGTGAAGAACTAACTTTCAAGAATAGACAATTTATCTAAATACTTACTCCTCGGACATATATTTGACCCTAAAGTACGTGTCTTTTCCTCCTCGGATAGGCTTCAAACCTCAATTAACCGTTAGAAAACCCATTAATATCCCAGTTTTTTCACCCACTCTTTTACAAATTTATTGTATTGGGCTTATTGGGCTTATTCTCTAATTCTTTTGGGTTTGGGCTACAATTTGTGACCCTACAATAACCTAACTCAATATCTTTTTTATTGAAAGTGATTTTTGACAAATTTATCATTGGATTACATTTTCATCATATATCCTCCAGGATTGCAAAATTTCTAGAAAATTAAAGATCAGTACCTATATCATCAAAAAATTATTTATATTGCAAGTTTTTGTAATTTAAAATTATGTATAAAATATAATCTTATAAATCATATAGTAAATAATATCCGATTGGCATAAAATTTGACATGTGTATTAAGAGTGTAAAAAATTTGCAGTTTAATAGTTAGATTTTCGAAATATGTAGTAATATTAATGATATTGAGTAAATTTGTAGGATTAAGTTATAACAAATTTTGTAACTAAATTTTGTCTATTCTTGTGGGGTTTGTGACATTTTATTCAATGGTGCTTATATTAAAGTGGCTTCAAAGGTTCCCAAGATAGAAATATAGGGATTTTATATGGCTGGAGAGAGCCACGCCGGTTAGTTTTCAACCATACCATTTATTGAATTGATAAGGTGATTGGCAATGTTTTATTTGATGTTTTAGCATATATGCTAGGTCACTGTATCCCTCATTTGGCTTGAAAATATTGAATGAAAACAGGCGTATCAAAGAAGCGATTATTAATCTGAAAGGTATCTTGGTAAGAAATATTTTTTTGGGTAAGAAATTAATGTACAGAAACAGTACAATGAATTCTTTGGACTTTGGACTTAATTGGATTAATGGTCTATTTTATATTTTCAGCTTGGAAACCCAACTATTATGGATATGGCTAATGACATAATTCGTCAAATTGAGTACTGGTGGAGTCACGGACTAATGTTGAAAATTGAAATTAGGAATATTAATAGGGTCACACAAGTAAGCTCCTGCTAGTTAACTGAACGCCATTTGTTGATTACTTTATTTTTATTTATTTTTAATTTTTTTATTGTTGTTGTTGTTGAGTATTGGTGGTGCTAAAAATCCGTATTGCTATTTTTAGCACCACCAGTACTAAAACGCATGTTGTAATGGTGGAGGAAAAGCCAAAAAATTTGGCTGTTGAGTTATACTGCACAGCCAAAGATGGCTATGCATTGTAACTTTAAAAAAAAAAAGTTATATTATTTTATTGTGTTGGTGGTGGTGGCGGTTATTTATTGTAGTAGTAGATTATTTTATTGTCTTGTTTATATTATTTATTATGTTGAAAACTAAAATAAAACTACTGATGTTGGGTGTTTTGTAAAATGAGTTGGTAAAATGGATAAAATAGCTTTTTGTGGTGTCAAATTGCTAAATTTATGACGCCACCAACGTGGATGCTTTAACTTACATGCCTCTCACATATGCTAGATCGCCAGGGACTTTCAACTTTCCATCCATAAGACTACCACCAGACTTGGTGGCCAATTGCAACTTCTCTCTCACCCCTCTCTTCAAAGCCTACAATCCCATTATATAAAGGGAAATGTTAATCATCTAGTGAAACTATGTCTTTAGAAAAAGAGTGAGTTTTCTCTCTGTACAATATGAAACTCTGTGAAAACAATCGAACCCTATCAAATGAGGAGAGGTAGGAGCTGATCCGAAGTAATAAAAAGATTAAAGAAACACATCGTGTTGGCTTTAACTAGCATTCTGATGGATCTATGGGTGCTAATGGGGAGGGAATGGACCATCCATTACCATCCTTCAAAGATAAGCTAGTGGGAGATATACCGAGTGCTTTCTCTCAAGCTTTAGACCTACCGGAAAGAATGGGGGAGGACCTGGAGGCAAAAATTGAAGGAGGAGAGATCCAGGACCTTAGAGAAGGCCTTGCAGCAGTAAAAACCCCTAAGGCCATAAAACAACGGATTCGAGCCTAATGGTCAAAAGCTCTGGTTGTGAAGGTGTATGGGAGGACCGTTGGTTTCAACTTTCTCAATGCAAGAATCCTTGCCTTATGGAAACCAACGGGAAGGATTGACTGCATTGACCTCGGAAAGGATTTCTTCCTTATCCAATTCTAGCTTAAGGAAGACCATAGTATGGTTCTAAGAAATGGACCTTGGCTCATTGGATAAAAATTCCTCTCCATTAGACCATGGGAACCGAACTTCAAACCTGCGACGGTGGTGGTTTCTTCTGTGGAAATATGGGTCAGACTGAACAAACTACCCATCGAGTATTATAATGCAGAGGCTCTCATGATAATTGGTCAAGCCATCAGGAATGTGTTGAGAGTTGACACCTATACGGCACTAAAGCCAGAGGAAGGTATGCTAGACTTTGCATCTAAGTCGATATCGAAAACCACTGGTGAATGCTATCCTCATTTGACAACATTGAGCAACTTGTAATCTATGAAGGAATTCATAGGTTATGTTTCTTGTGGACGTATTGGTCACTGGAAAGAAGAATGTTTCTATACGTCAAGGAGACCATCCCCACCTTCGGTAGAAAACCAGGAGCCCTAGCCTGGTGCCAACCTGGAACCTAGTGGAGCTGCGATGGAGAAGGCAAGCAAGAGCCATGACATGGATATAGAGCCGAAAGAGGACATGTATGGCCCTTGGATGATTGTCACACGCAAAAAGAATGGGATCAGTGATGTGCATTGATAATAGCTTAATTTTGCATATTTATATAATTTTTGAAAGCATTATCATACTTATTTTGAGTTAATTCATGTATTTTATATTTGGTTTTGGAATAATGCTGAATAATCAATTTTGTGCTTAATTGAATTTTATTGCGTGAATTTGTCTTTTGTAAGAAAATGGAATTAAATAAGTTGATTTGTGCAAAAAAGAAAACCAATGGACTTTACTTTTACAAGGGCTATGATGAAATTAAAAAAAGTTAACCCAATTAAATTTAAGTCCAATTGAGGTAAGGAATCGAATGAAATTTGTACCGAATCTAAGTTCAATTTGGATTAGGATTCTAGAGAGATAGGTTACGGAAGTTCAACGAGTAAACTCAAATGAGTAAAGTAACAAATTGCAAATTACAATTAAGCCACTTAAATTCAAGCCAAATCTCAAGTAAGTTGTAATTTGCTCTTCTCTTTTTTATAAATAATCTTTGGCCTGAGAAAGGAAATGACAGCATAACCGATGAGCCCCAAAATCTGACAGTGGTGAGAATGAGTAGTTACCCATTGACGGTGCTGACAAAGAAACAAGAGGTGGACGCAATCATCAGAGACACCATCGACAAGGTCCTTGTCCTCCGCTTCGGCCATGCTTCTGATCCTATTTGCCTTCAACTTGACGACGTTGTATGCCACTTCTCTCTCTCTCTCTCTCTCTGTGTCTGAGTTTTTATTTATTCTATATATTATGAAGTGGATGAACTCAATTTGTTTTTCTCTATGCAGCTTTCTAAATCGGCTCGGGAGGTGTCCAAATTTGCAAGTGTAGCACTTGTAGGTATCGATTCCAATGAAATTCAAGTTTATGTCAAGTATTTCGACATTACTTTCATACCTTCAACAGTTTTCTTTTTCAATGCTCATCACATGAAAATGGATTTTGGGTACTCTTCTTAATTTTTGATTGTTATTATTTATTTATTGAGTTTTAACAAAACACTAGCTCGGATATTTTGATTTCATATACCTATTTCTATTTGTGTACATGATATCTTCCAGGAATGCAATTCTGCATCTATTTTGAGATATTATACATATGATGACTGTTTTTTGTGTTTGTTGTTTATTATAAAATTATTCCAGCAAATGAGCTGGATATCTAAAAAGCCCTTACTAATATTGCTGACTAGTAGTATTTGTATCATATGTAAAGATTGAACCATAAATTGTGACTTCCTGTAATTAATGTGTGTAATTCGTTTTCTCTTCCTTTTCTTCTTCTTTTTTCTTAAAAAAAAAAAAAAAAAAATTAAGAGCAGTGCTTTTATGATGTACTTTCCTTGTACTAGACTAATTTCATTTTGGTCTTGTTATTTATCTTTTTGTTTGCTTAGACCTGTACGTTTCTTGTGAAACATGGTGACTGGGCTTCTGGAAGATGAGTGAAACAATTAATTAGATCTCTTGCACTTGAATCTCAAACAAAGTTTGCACCAAGATCTCCTTTTCATTGGCCTTTCACAAACTTGATACAATTTTCCTTCCCTAAATTGATTTGCAGTAATTTCTTTTGAACTGCTGTGGAATTTTATTCTTACAATAGTCTCCATCACATTTTATTTTGGTATGCAATGGGTGAATCTGTGTAGGTATGATAATGTTGTGAATTTTATCATACATTGCAAATATTTTGATCATGCCCTTGAAGAATGAGAATCTGTTTCTGAACTAAAATTTTAAGCTAAATGTCTTGTATTCTGAAAATGATGTCATGCAGCTAAGAATTTAGGGACTTAAAATCTCAGATTCTTGTGTTAATTTGCTTTGGTTGGCAGGACTGCAGATCACACTAAATGCGTTGGTGCATTTCACAAGAAGCAGGATTTTATTGATGTTGTAGAGGTATGCATAGCTCCTCAAAAACTGAATGGTTTAAGTATGCCAGTTATATAAATTGCTAGTCTTGCCATTGGAGTGAACATTCATTTTCTTTTTTATGCTTGTGTGAAACTAGTCTGCCATGTTACTGAAACAATTTTGAGCTGCTTCCAATCTCTATTAGCACATGCATAAATGTCGTACTTCATAGGTTTTGTTGTGTGTTACCTTACCTTGTCTTATCAATGGTATCTTGGGTGCCGAGTCTATGTGGGAAAGACTTTTATTGCTTAAAATGATGAGACAAGGGGAAAAATTTCTTTTCAGCTATAGATATTGGATACTTGAAAATTAAATTAAAAGTTGGAGGTGTTTTAGGTGCTAGATTAAGATGAGAAAACTTCATTAACTAAATTGATGAGGCAGGCATCCGCCCTAGCAGTTAATATTTGTTATGGCATTGGCATATGGCCAACTGCATGACTCTCTCAGTAGGAAAAAATGTGTAATGTAACAAGAGGTACGTTGCTGTATGGTTGTGGAAAGTCTGGTATATCTTTGGGCAACATTGCAGATTTAGTGGTGGCATTTCTTTCTTCACATCTTTATTTAAAAGTTAAAACTTTGAGGCATAAGCTAAGAAAGTAGAACACTTCCAAAATAATGGACAAACAAAATATGATGGTAACTAACTTTACTAGGGCAAGAAATGTTACGCTTCGGTTAATGGCAAATCTGGGTCACCTTTAGGAAACATTGCAACTCTATTGTTCTTTATGACGATTTTTTTTTTCCTTTAAACTATTTGTCATACTGATTTCTTATGTAATACACTCCTTGCTTGTATAAGCGATAAAATTTAAATAACTTTCCTCTTGTAAATGACTGGTGCTTCTAGATGTTTGTATAATTCAAGGATGCATAATGTTTTTTTTCCTGTCTTAACATTCTTGTAGGCAATATATAGAGGGGCCATGAAAGACAAGCTGATAGTGAGTTGCCCTCTGCCACCAGAGCAAATACCGAAGTATCAATTGCTATACAAGGATGTATAAAAGGTGAATTAGCCTTACACTCGGTAATCAGACAATCATAAGCTCGTTGCGTGTTGTCCTCCAAGGATGGTTCAGTTAATTTTGTCAACTCATAATTGTCATTTTGAACTTTTTGCTCTGTAAGAAACGAAAGGCTAACAGCAGCACCAAAAACAATTAACAAATCCCCTGAGAGCAGAAATCACATTTGGCAGATTGCCAAAAGAGAATAGGGAATTGGAGTTACACTAAGATCCCATTTAGCTAAGGCATTGGCAGCTTTATTGAAGTTGCGGTGAATCCAACAGAATACAGGAGCATCTGGGTGACCTGCATAAATTAACCATATGGTGTACAGCTTCGAGGTGAAATCAGAAATACTTGATGAAGCTTTTATGCTATCCTATATGTGGTGTAAACAGTGGCCTAAAGAATACAAAGTTTATGAGAATAAATTGGGTCAGGAGCTGGCTTAAAAGATGTGTTTTACGCCAGCCAATCCTGACCCGCCACGTCACCAATTTTTTTTTTTTTTTTTTTTTTTAAGCCTTAAGCCCTGAACTCTCTCTCCCTCTGTTTCTCTTCTCTCCTCACCCGATCTCTCCATCTCTGGATCATACCCATGACCTCCATGGCCTGAGCTTCAAAGCTCAACACAAGCACCAACCTTTTTTTTTTCAGCAAAAAAGATTAAGCCTTAAGCCTTTCTCCCTCTCTTTCTCTTCTCTCCTCACCTGATCTCTTCATCTCTGAATCAAACCCACGATGTAATCAAAGCAAATGCTCGATGTAATCAAAGCGACCTGCACCAGCTAGCCTAGACACCGTGTCTTCAAATGCAAAACGGTTTTCCATGACAAGCCGATTGTGTGCATTGGCCTTAAATAAATGGAACAACTTTTCAGGGTCCCACTTGTTCTTAAGTTTCACGGGGGAATGAGCGGACTAAACGTATCTAGGATTTCTATATAGTTAGTTAGACAACGTTTTGAAGAATTAAGGAAAATAGCATCTCGAGTTTTAGAAAATCAAGATCCATATTAGAAATCGAGTCCAAAAGACTCGCCTTGCAAGTGTGAAGGTGCCACATAGATCTCGAGTTTTATGCAAAAAAAATTTCACTTATAGCAGCGTTTTTAAGTCTTACAGTGACGTTTTAAAGATCTATAGCGGCGTTTTCCTGCAAATTTTTTTTTTTAAGTACCAGGTTTAAGGGACCTTATAGTGACGTTTTTAAGCCCTATAGTGACGTTTTTAAGCCATATAGCGGCGTTTTTCTGCAATTTATGGAAATCGAGTCTTTAAAACTCGATTTTCACATTGATTTTTTTCTCACTTTATACCACTTCTCTTTCAAATCGAGACTTAAAAACTCGAGTTTTATCTTAGAACTCGAGTTTTAAATACTCGAGATGCTAGTTTTCAACATTGTTTTGAAACGTGACAACTAACTAAATTTTTTAATATTTATTGTTATTTAGAAAAAAAATTCTAAGTTTCACTAGAGCAGGTTCTTCTAATGGCTTTGGATTCCGAATGTAATTGGATACAGCTGCAAGGCTTTCAGTTGATTAAATGGCAGCAACAGCATGAACATTCTAGGCAATCAACATTCTAGGCAAAGCCTAGTTGGTAGAGAGAGCAAGGTGTGATCGAATCCTCACCTGGAATGGGGCGGCCGCCTCTTTAGCTGGATGGAGTAAGAGAGAGAGAGAGAAGGTGGAGAGAGAGAGAGGGAGAGAGGCTTATGGCTTAATCTTTTTTGCTGAAAAAAAAGGTTGGTGCTTGTGTTGAGCTTTGAAGCTCCGGCCATGGAGGTCATGGGTTTGATCCAGAGATGGAGAGATTGGGTGAGAAGAGAAGAGAAACAGGGAGAGAGAGAGAGTTATGGGCTCAAGGCTTAATCTTTTTTTGCTGAAAAATAAAATAAAATAGTGACGTGGCAGGTTAGGATTGGCCGGCAAAAAACACACCTTTTACGCCAGTTCCTGACCCAATTTATTCTCAAAGTTTATATGTCCCTCTTTTCATAGCAATGTAATTTGTAGAGGTTCTTTTGTAGAATGAATTGTATTTTTACATGCCGTTATAATTCTTTTGGGGCCATTTCCTAATCCCTCTGATTTGAACTTCAAAAAACCATGCTTTCAAGTTAGCAACCAAAAAAAAAAAAAAAAAAAATGCTATCAGCCTCAACCCTAGGCTACGTTTGGTTGCAATGAAAATAGGAAGAATGGAAAATGGAGGAGAGAAAATAGTAGAAATTTTGGGTGGAAGGGGTGTTTGGTTGGAGTGATTTTGAGGGAGAGAAAATAGTGGGACCTGGCTTTTTTTCTCCCTGGGTCCACCATTTTTCAACTCAAAAATTTTTTTTTTTGAGATAAATCAAGGAGAAGAAGTGATTTGATGAAAATGACTTATCTACCCGCCCCTTCCCCCAAAATAAATTCACATTAACATTCTATCTTTTTTCATTTTCTTTTTCTTTTTCTTTTTATGGGTTCTTTGCTCCTCACGTTGAACCTCTTTATTTATTTATTTATTTTTTCTTTTTAAATCTTTTTCTGTACTCTTTGCTGCAAAGTTTACACACTTTTTTTTTTCTTTGCTCCTTACTTTGAACCATTTTTTCTTTTTCTTTTTCCCTTATAAAATACTTGCATAAAAAAGTTATGTAATAGGGACATGAGAGTAAATTTATAAAAACTTTATTTTCTGTCTCTCCACTTTTTCACCTTCCAACCAAACAAAAATTAGGAAAATTAAAATCTTTTCTATCCCTTCCCTATTTTCTATTTTCTTACTTTCCCTTCATCAGTTATATGATTAAGTTATTGAATTATTATAGGTTCAATCAACTTAAGTAGATAGCCTCAATCTTATTTGGATTTGCAACCCTTGATGATCATGTGGAGCAAATAACAATTTGAATATTGCCAACAGGAGAAAGAAGATCACATGCTAGAAGCGTTATTAAGAGCCTTTGCAAAATTTGCATCCAAAAGCAGCTACCAAATACAAGGAGTTTAATCAATATTATCTGACTCCATGTGATTTTAGTAATTTAATTAGATAGCTAAATAATTTTTTGTGCTTGGATTTGTAATGGTTCACCTGTATATAAGCAATTAAGTTTTCATAATTAGAATTGTTAATATCTATTTTGGGTAGCTCAACTCTAACACACATTTTCATATTTTAAACAATATTACATATATTTTCACATAATTTTTCACCAACACGTATATCAAAAACACCCAAACAATATTACTCAAATTTCTCTACCAAACAGGCCTTGCAATTAAAAATCATAGTTTTGTATGTTCATTTCACTAATACAATTAACATGAAACTATGCCACAATCATGTGGCCCTGCAATTAGTGATATATATATAGAGAGAGAGAGAACAAATGGTTCAGACTCTTTGTTTTATTCTAATTTTGACACGCAAGTTAATTAAGAATTCTGGTATTACACCTATAATTCTTAGAAGCGTCATTGCTTATAAAATTTATAATATATATAAATTGACAAATGAATGAAACCTGGATATAAAGTAAAGCAGGAATTTAAAAAAAAAAAAAATTTAACTTACGTAAAAGAAGCTGAATTTAAAGACAAACAGAAATTAGGCATGTTCACCAATACAAGTGTAGAGGAAAAAATGAAATTAATACAAGCATACTCATCCTAGTATGTAAAAGAAAAACAAAAATAATCTCAAACATGTACATCCAAGCATGTAAAAGAAAACAAAAATTGTCATGTTATTTGTCAACCATGTAATTGTTAAGAAAAACATAACATTTAGACATATTGATCATCTAAGCAATTGCGAGGAAAATAAAGAAAAGTTAACTAGACATATTCATCGTAGCATAATAAAGGAAAATATGAAAAATGCCTACATCTAAGCATCATAAAGAAAATCAAAAAATTACCTAGACATGTTTGTTTAAGCATTTAAAGGAAAACTAGTAGTGCTCATCTAAGCATGTGAATCAAAACAAAGAAATACCTAGACAAGTTCATCTAACCATTTAAAAAAAAAAAAAAAAAAAAAAAAAAACCTTAGATGTGTGCAATCACCAAAAATCAGAAAATTTATATGTCATATGTCATAGGATTGAAAAATGTTATCGCATTCATTTCATGTGAAAACATATTGTTATAAAAGAAACTAATTCAAACATATGAAACATGTTATGTCAAAAAAAAATCACCATGTAATTAGAGAAATTTTTTTTATCATGTAGTTAAAGATATAAACATGTAAAAACAGTCAACTTATTTAGCATGGGCTAGCAAAACAAAGACATGAATATGTAATAATAATTTAAACAAAAAAAATCAAAAGAGAACATCTTTGCATTCTTCGATTAAACTGGAATTTCAAGTGAACATGGTGAAGAAAATAACAATGTGAAATTTTGAAGATCGTTGATTATCATGCCAAACATTCATCTCTCATGTTAACAAAAGATTCATATAAACATTCAAAGAACGTAGATGAACACAATTGATGTTCAAAGAACATAAAGGAGAAAAAAAAAAAAATTTTGACAAGCAAAATTAGTATGAAAACAATTAATAATCAAAGCACATGAAAGCAATAAATTTACACCGCGGTGGATCACTAAAAGACTATAGAGGAAACAATGAAGTATTGAGCCACCCCCAAAGTAGGAACAATGGAAGCTTAAGGCCTTTCCCAGTTGTTTTCTCCATAGTTTATTAGACGTATTGGAAGAACAAAGTCAGTATAAAAAATAATTGAAAAACACAATAAATTACATAACTTACAAGCATAAAAATGGGAGAGATCACTAAAGATTTAAGGAGCAAGCAAGTAAATACTAAGCCACAACCAAAGTAGGAACAATGAATGCTTGATGACTTTTTTCTATTGCTTTCTTCCTAGTTCTCTGGAGGGAATGAAATACTAAAAAGTGAAAATGGAGAGGGATGTCCTCTATTTATAGTGGGGGTGATAGCTTAGCCTTAAAGCTAAGTTGTTAGCTTACTTTTGAAGCTAGGGATGGGCTGGCAATGATTAAGGGTGATCTCAAATTTGAAAAGAGTTGATGTCACAGAACTCTGAAAAAAGCACACACGATACTTTCTTAATGGAACAAAAACTAAACTGTTAGTTTCTAGTAGTAAACCTCGAATCTACAAGGAGTTCCTTGAATCCACAAGGTGATAAGTCTAGAATCTACCAGGGAAAACAATAGACAAAAGTCTAATTTTTTATTAATCTCAATAATACTCTAAAAAACGTTTATAAACTTAGGGGCCTATTTGAGAGCTCTATAAAACTTGATAGGCAAGAAAATATATTCTAGAATAACTCATAATTAATAATTAACCATAACATGAACCAAATTTGATCTAAAAAGCATTAAAAGCACCTAAAAACAAGGAAATAAATGTCCTAAACCTAAAATAACAAAAAATGCATAAAACAAACTCGTCATCGAGTTGATAGTCGAAATCTGAAATCTTCCACTCCAAATAAACAAGTACTTCGAATGCTTTAATAACTTGATTTAGTTTTGAATTTAAATCCTTCATAAAGTGAAGCATAAAATTTCTTCTCATCTGCCTTCAATTTATTTGCAACATCAATTAACAAAGGGTTGATAATAAAATTAAAAATTTATACTCCAAGAAAATCAACATATTGTGTAGTCATCTTCAACACATTAACTGAAACCTAGGGATTATGATCTGTGGACTCATCCTCATATTTGACCTAAATTGAATCTTCCACAATATTCTCAATAATTACCATCTTTTGATTTGTCATTATCCACAATCAACTCAACTTTCTTTTCTTTGACCTCTTTATCAAATTTTTGACAAGTGGTATCTTCAATCTTCAATTCAATAACTTGTTGCAAGTTTTGAACTTTTTTAACCACTTCAAAATTTTCTTTAGAAATAGGCTGCTTCTTGTCAACCCTCAAAACCTTTCCTCTACTTGACACATGGACTTGGCTGTGATAGTTTTGATTTTGTGGTTAACCTTTCATGTTTTGAACATATTACTTTTCATATGAATATACAGATTTATAATCAACACTTGTATAATCTAGTATATCATAATAGTCATTAGGAAACTATAAATCAATTAAAACTCTTTTCATTGTTTGCCAAGAGCAGATTGGATGCTTACCTCGTCGCTTTCTATCGATTTGAATGTCTTCCCACTATTCCTCTACTTCATCGTCCAATTTATTAAATGCAAGCAGCACTTTTTCTTCATCATAAATCTTCCAAAAATTAAAATACTCTTCCAAATCAAGAAATCAATCAATAAAATCCAACTTACACGTATCTCCATCAAAGAATGGAATGTTCTTGTAGTTAGGAATACGTCTTTGAATATATTGATCATTGTTGTTATGAGATGATTTCCTAGCAAGAATAGTAGCAATCTTTTGCTGGATTTTGCCTATAATTTGCTAACTCTTTTCCCGAAATTGGTGGAACTCAACCCTAGTGTGAACTGTGTCTTCAACATCATTGTTGTAGTTGTGGTAGGTACCGTCACACCGGTTAACCATCAGACCAAGGTAAGTCAAGACTCTGATACCAATTGATTTCATAGAAGCCTAAAGAAAGCACACATCATTCCTCTGCTTCATCGTCCAATTTATTAGATGCAAGCCACACTTTTTCTTCATTACAAATCTTCCAAAAATTAAAATACTCTTCCAAATCAAGAAATCAGTCAATAAAATCCAACTGACACATATCTCCATCAAAGAATTGAATTTTCTTGTAGTTAGGACTACGTCTTTGAATATATTGATCATTGTTGTTGTGAGATGATTTCCTAGTAAGAAGAGTAGCAATCTTTTACTAGATTTCGCCTATAATTTGCTGACTCTTTTCACGAAATTGTTGGAACTCAGCCCTAGTGTGAACTGCGTCTTCAACATCATTGTTGTAGTTGTGGTGGTTACCGTCACGCCAGTTAGCCATCAGACCGGAGTAAGTCAAGGCTTTAATATTAACTGATGTTGCGGAAACCCATCCAATTTATTAGATGCAAGCCGCACTTTTTCTTCATCACAAATATTCTAAAAATTAAAATACTCTTCCAAATCAAGAAGCCATTCAATAAAATCCAACTTACACATATCTCCGTCAAAGAATGGAATTTTCTTGTAGTTAGGAGTGCATCATTGAATATATTGATCATTGTTATTGCGAGATGATTTCCCAGCAAGAAGAGTAGCAATCTTTTGCTGGATTTCTCCTATAATTTGCCGACTCTTTTCATGAAATTGGTGGAACTCAGTCCTAGTGTTAACTGCGTCTTCAACATCGTTATTGTAGTTGTGGTGGTTACTGTCACATCAGTTAGCCATAAAACCAGTGTAATTCAAGGCTTTGATACCAACTAATGTCGTAGAAGCCTAAAGAAAGCACACATGATACTCTTTTGATGGAATAGAAACTAAACTGTTAGTTTCTAATAGTAAACCTCGAATTCATGAGAAGTTCCCTAAATCCACCAGAGAAAACAATAGACAAAAGTCTAAATTTTTATTAATCTCAATAATACTCTGAAAAACGTTTACAAACTTAGGGGCCTATTTGAGGGTTCCGTAAAACTTATTAGACAAGAAAATATATTCTAAAATAACTCCTAATTAACACTTAACCATAACATGAACTAAATTTGACCTAAAAAGCATTAAAAGTACCTAAAAATAAGGAAATAAGTGTCCTAAACCTAAAATAACGAAAATTACATAAAAATATCTAAATTAATAAATTATAAAAAATTAAATAGTAGATTTTGTCCTACATTAAGAGCATATAGAAGATGTTGATCTTGTGTATTTTCTGCACCTGTTCGGTATTTTAGCCATTACTTTTTGCTCAAAATTCCGATTAACTTGAAATTGGTGTCATTTGAAAGGAATTTGATTGTCTACATATTTACCAAACATAGAAAAAGACCAAATTCCAACATTTACTAGGCCAAAAATTCAATTCAAAGTGCTGTTGAACATTGTGATGATTTTTATTTTTTATTTTTGGGGAAATTCATTAATGCCAATTGGCATTATTTCTTTTGTTGTTAATGCCCATTGGCATTAATGTTTTATATATATATATATATATATATATATATATATATATATATATATATATATATAATTAGACTTTTTCAAAGGTTGTTAAAAATTGTTTTGATAATAATTTTTGATCAGGTGGTTTGCATGATACTCGTGACATATCATTGTGATCATTTGGACATCAAGATTTGTTTTGGATCACAAATTTGAAAATTCAATGGTCGAAATAATAATTATGCCCTTGGAGTGTAAAATTACCATTTTTTCCTGATATTGGTTAAATGTAAGTTATAAAATGGGGTGTCTACAAGCACAACAAAAAAAGGAAAGTGACAACATGGTATTACTGATAGGATACTGAATTTGTGCCGTCTCCAGTTCGTCCATAAGGGTCGTCCATGACCAAAAGTGGACAGTGACAGGAATCATTGATAAAAGACTTGAGTTTCCTAAGACTAAGAACAAAGTATACAGTTGACGAGGTCCTCCTTGGACGATCATTAGGTCGTCCGTGGAACTTGTCTATAGACCACAGTGAAGCCATCCATGGACTTCGTCCATGGACGATAACGAGAAGTGGGCGATCCAATCGTCCATACAACGGATGGACGAACAGACAACACTTGGGAAAACCCGACATGATAGAGCGGTTAATAAATCCATGACTGTCACCCAAAGTTCTTGGAGCAGTTGATCTCCATCAGCAGTTTCCAGCCGTTGAGGAAGTTATCTCCGAACTCCCTGGCTTCCGTGAATCTTGGGGAAGTTACCAAGAAAATAACTACCCTGAGATCCCTATATAAAGGACCGGTCTGAACCAAACGGAAGTAAGAAATCTCTTGAACAAAAAATCTCCAAAACATTTGGAACGTCCATACTAACTTTCTCATCGGAGGGGGTTTGGCCGGTCATCTCCGGTCTCCTCTTTGACTGTTTCCTTCTTTGCAGGCCTTCCACCACCGTCGGTAGTCTCACCGAAGCCAGATTATCCAACCCACTGATTCGAAGCGATATCAGTTGGCGCCGTCTGTGGGAAGAGTGTAAGGCTGTTTTGTGACTCTTCCGCGACAAAAGGGTTGGGATGGTCAGGACCAGGTCGAGGGCTACTAGCCAAGGCCGTCAGGGAAGCAGAGGCGCTTCAAGTGATCCCCAACGTGATCGCCAATCTGCACCAGCCATGCAGACATCGTCGCATGTGCAATCCATGGCGGCTGCGATGGCAGAGTTGACTCGCCAGAACCAGGAGTTAAGAATGGAGATTAATCAGAGAAGACAGGCACGTGAGGAGCATGAAGGAGGAGGACAAACACAAGGTCATGGCGAAAGAGAAAATCCTGAGATTGGAAGTCAGTTTAGAGGCACCACTTCTCGGACGGTGAAGGAAGAGATGGACCAAATGAAGAAAGTCATGGAGGAAATGAAAGAGAACATGAGGAGGACGAATCCAATAGAAGATTTGGTCCACAGAACAGACTCTCCCTTTACGGCTTCCATCAATGGTCATCCCCTACCATCAAAGTTCAAACTACCTTCCCTGGATTCGTACGATGGAACGCGTGACCCATTTGATCACATTGCTACTTTCAAAACGACAATGCACCTTCAAGGGGTTCCTGACGAAATCATGTGTAGAGCCTTCCCAACCACCCTTAAAGGCCCAGCGCGGGTTTGGTTCAGCAAAATACCCCCGAGTTCTGTAAGTTCTTTTGAAGAGTTAAGCAAATTGTTTGTTAACAACTTCATTGGGGGACAGAGGCACAAGCGTTCTTCGTCCAGCTTGCTGACCATAGAGCAAGGGGAGAATGAAAGCCTACGGTCATTCATCACTCGCTTCAACAGAGAAGCCCTTAGTGTGGACGAGGTAGACGACAAGCTTCTATTGGCGGCCTTCCACAACGGGATTAATTCTGACCTATTTATCCACAAACTGTATGAGAAGGAGCCTCAAACCATGGCCGAGCTAGTTCATTCGGCTCAAAACTTCATGAATGCAGAAGATGCAATCATAGCCAAGAAGAGGAAAAGAGCTGACAGGACGGAAGCACGTCCAGCACGTCACTCAGAGCAAGGCCCTCGTCCAAAGAAGGGACGGACGGAAGATAAAAAGGAACGGGATGACAGGAAGACTGGTCCTTCAGGAAGAAGTCAAAACTACACGCCCTTGAATGCTCCCCTTGATCAAGTGCTCATGCAAATCAAGGACGACCCTTCTCTAAAATGGCCAGAGAAGATGAAGGGAGATCCCAATAAGCGCAATAAGAATAAATATTGTCGCTTCCACAGGGACCATGGGCATGACACTGATGAATGTTACGATCTGAAACAACAAATTGAGAATCTGATTAAACAAGGAAAGCTGAGGCATTTTGTCGGAAGGGATCATAGAGAGGAGAAGTTGAAAGGAAAAATGGAGGAATCGTCTCGCCCCCCACTTGGAGAGATAAGGATTATCATTGGAGGAAACTCAATGGGGCAATCTTCCAAATCGAGGAAAACGTATCTCAAAGCAGTTCAGAACGTCCAGCTCTCTGGACGATCTCCAAGGACGAATCCTATGGACGACCCTTCCATTTCCTTCACCGACGAAGATGCTGAGAGGATCCATCACCCGCACGACGATGCAATTGTCATTACTCTGCTTATTGCAGACTATACAACCAGGAGAGTGTTAGTTGACAATGGAAGCTCAGCAGACATATTGTACTATTCCGCCTTCCAACAGATGAGGCTCGGGCGGGATCAACTTCGTCCAGTTTGCTCACCACTGATAGGGTTCGGAGGAATGAAGGTGCAGCCAGTGGGCACCATTACGTTACCAGTAGTGGTAGGGTCATACCCACAACAGGTAACTAGGGAAGTCAATTTCCTCGTGGTGGATTGTTCATCTTCGTACAATGCCATTATCGGAAGACCAACCCTGAACAGTTGGAAGGCGATAACGTCTACCTACCATCTATCAGTCAAATTCCCAACGGAGTATGGGATAGGCCAAGCACAAGGAGATCAGTTGGCAGCTAGAGAATGTTATTTAGCCATGATGGCTCTGGACGAGCAGGTGCAAACATTGAGTATTGAGGAGAGAAGGGTTGTTGCAGAGCCCATAGAAGTATTGGAAAATGTTCTTTTACAAGAAAATGATCCCGAGAAGTTCACTAGGATTGGAACAGGTATAAAGGAGAAGGCAAGAGAAGACCTCATCCAGTTCCTGAGAAAGAGTATCGACGTCTTTGCATGGAGTCATGACGACATGCCGGGAATCGATCCAAGTGTAATCACTCATCGATTGAACGTGTACCCCTTTTTTAAGCCTGTTCGCCAGAAGAAGAGGGTATTCGCTCCGGAGCGAGATAAGGCAATCAAGGAAGAGCTTCAGAAATTAACCATTGCCCAGTTCATCAAGGAAGTCTATTACCCGGATTGGTTAGCCAATGTGGTGATGGTGAAGAAAGCCAGTGGCAAGTGGAGAATGTGCGTAGATTTCACTGACTTGAACAAGGCGTGTCCCAAGGATAGTTATCCTTTGCCACGCATTGATCAACTAGTAGACTCTACGGCTGGCCATCAATTGCTGAGCTTCATGGACGCCTTCTCAGGATACAACCAGATTAAGATGGATGAAGCTGATCAGGAGAAGACTTCCTTCATCACTAGCCAAGGCTTGTTTTGCTACAAAGTGATGCCCTTCGGTCTGAAGAACGCGGGGGCAACTTATCAAAGGCTGGTAAATCATATGTTTCGTCCGCAGATAGGACGGAATGTAGAGGTTTATGTTGACGACATGCTTGTGAAGAGCATAGACGAGGGAAGCCATTTGGACGATCTACAGGAAACTTTTGAAACACTTAGGCGGTATAAGATGAAATTAAACCCAAGTAAATGTGCGTTCGGAGTGTCATCGGGAAAGTTTCTAGGCTTCATGGTCTCGCAAAGGGGGATTGAGGCGAATCCAGACAAGATCCAAGCCATACTGGACATGGAGCCACCAAAGAACATCAAAGAAGTCCAATCCCTCACTGGACGAGTTGCTGCTTTGAACAGGTTTGTTTCGAAAGCCACTGACAAATGTCTACCTTTCTTTAAAGTCCTCAGGAAGGCATTCGAATGGACGGACGAATGTCAGAAGGCTTTCCAAGACCTGAAGGACTATCTCACTAGAGCTCCATTGTTAAGTCCGTCCGAGCAAGGAGAAGAACTGTACCTGTACTTAGCGGTGTCCCCACACGCCGTAAGTTCAGCTCTAATCAGAGAGGAAGGAAGAGTGCAAAAACCCGTGTACTACACTAGCCGAGCACTTAGAGGGGCAGAGGGAAGGTACCCACTTATAGAGAAATTGGCTTTTGCACTAATAACGGCTTCCAGGAAGTTAAGACATTACTTCCAAGTTCATGTCATCAATGTCATGACAGACCATCCGCTCAAAAAGGCAATGAACAAGCTGGAAGCCGCAGGACGACTGATTCAATGGGCGGTGGAACTTAGTGAATTTGACATTCGGTACCAACCGAGAAATGCAATAAAGGCTCAAGCCCTAGCAGATTTCATTGCAGAGTTCACTCCCATTTACGAGGACCATGGCGAAGGAGAATACGATAAAAAATGGGTTGTCCATGTAGATGGATCGTCTACATCCTATGCTGGAGGAATTGGAGTTGTTTTGCAGTCACCAGAAGGGGACAAGTTGAAGTACAAAGCTCGCTTGCAATACCAGACTACTAATAATGAAGTGGAGTATGAAGCCCTTTTAAAGGGGTTGGAGTTGGCTAAGTCTGTAGACGCAGACTCAATACTTGTCTTGGGAGACTCTCAGTTGGTCATGGGCCAAATAAATGGGCTATGTGAAGCGAAGGAAGACAGAATGAAGAAATATTTAAAGAAGGTAGTGCGCCTTGTAAAGAGATTTAAGAAAGCTGATTTCATTCAAATCCCAAGGGAAGAGAATGTGGAAGCGGATACTCTGGCAAAGGAAGCGTCTGCAAATGAGGCAGTGGACGGATTGGATGCAGTACAATACATGCCTAGTATAGACCTTCCAGAGATGCTGCAGATAGAAGGTGATGGAAATTGGATGATCCCTATAGTGTCATACTTGAAGGATGGAAGGCTTCCAGAAGAGAAGGACGAAGCAAGGAAGCTCAAGGTCAAGTCAGCCAGGTATGTACTTATAGACGAAGTGTTATACAAAAGAGGTTTTTCCCAACCTCTCTTAAGATGTCTGGCCCCAGACGAGGCAAACTACATGTTAAGGGAGGTTCATGAAGGCGCATGTGGCAACCATTCGGGAGCCAAATCACTCGTCCATAAAGTCATTCGTAGCGGATTCTATTGGCCAACCATCCAAGCTGATGCCAAGGCATATGTTAAAGTATGTGATCAATGTCAGCGCTTCAGCAACATTCCCAGACAACCCGCAGAGTATCTCACGCCCATGATAGCCCCTTGGCCTTTTGCGCAATGGGGACTAGACATTTTGGGGCCCTTCCCAACTGGGACTCGGCAAATGAAGTTTCTGGTAGTAGGAATAGACTACTTCACAAAATGGGTGGAAGCTGAACCCTTAGCAAAAATTACACAACAGAATGTCAAGAACTTCGTCTGGAAGAACATTGTATGCAGATTTGGCGTACCAAGAGCACTAGTGTCTGACAATGGAAGACAGTTCGACAATACACCTTTCAGAGAATTCTGTGAACAGCTTGGAATAAAGAATCACTACTCCTCACCCGCCCACCCACAGGCCAACGGCCAGGCAGAAGTAGCAAACCGATCCTTGTTGAAGATCATCAAGACTCGGCTTGAAGGGGCAAAGGGCGTATGGCCGGATGAGCTACCAGGTGTTTTATGGGCTTACAGAACAACAGTGAGAACTCCGACAGGGGAAACTCCTTTTAAACTGGCCTACGGAAGCGAGGCAGTTATACCAGCAGAGGTACACATGATGAGCCACAGGGTGAGGAAGTATCAAGCTGAAGAAAACGAAGAACAGCTCCGTCTTAACCTTGACCTCATGGACGAAGTCAGGATGGATGCAGAACAGAGAACAGCGAGGTACAAAAATCTCATGGCCAGACAGTATGATGCCATGGTGAAGCCTAGGCGCTTCAATATTGGGGATCTCGTCCTGAAAAAGGTTACCTTGGCAACAAGAAACCCAGCCTATGGGAAACTGGGACCAAACTGGGAAGGACCCTACAGGGTCATCAACTGCAAGAGGCAAGGATCTTATTATCTGGAAGCTCTGGACGGACGGAGGCTTGAACACCCTTGGAATGTTGAGCATCTAAGAAGATACTATCAGTAAGTGTTGGCTCCGTACTCTGGACGAAAGTGACCATAGACGACATCCCTGGACGAACGGAGTTTACTGTGCGTGTTTGTTTACTGCTTTATGTTTGTTAATAATCCCCTAGAAAGTACTTGTACTATTCTTGGATGAATTTGTGTGGCTTTTATTATTGTGTGTTTTTATCCCCCAAGGCACTAGCTCTCGAGCATGTGCCATACCTATGGACAAGTATTTGCATAAGTTTGGATTTTCAGTTATATATATATGATGTGTTTTCAAATACATACATAGTTGTATGAAAATCCTTCATTCTTTTTATGCATTTATCCAGAACGATCCATTAAGGGCAAACAAACATGGACGGGTAAATTCCTTGGACGCAAGGATGTATCGTCCGTAAGTTTGACAAAGAAAAAAAAAAAAAAAAAAAAAAAAAAAAAAAAAAAAAAACACAAGGCATGCACGTCTAAAGCTTAAGACAGGATGCAATCCTAACAACCCTCGTCTAAGCCATGAAGGAACCAAGGTGTGCCAAATTTAGGCCCCTCGTCCAACACATGGACGAATAAGAGCAATACCAAACCTTCCGTCCAAACCCTGGACGGAGCAAGGTTATGTAATGCAAACCCATAAACGAGATCTAACCATCACAGCAATTCTGTGCATGGACGGAAGTTTAATGGAAATTATTCTACTAACGTTGTTCGTAGACGAGATCTACTCGACGAGCACAAAAGTGATTCTACTCTGTTTTGGTGATGTAAAAGAAATTCACCTACATACATAAGACGGGGTAAGCAAACTCCCTTAGTGGACGAACCACATGTCCACATAATACCAATGGACGGTGTAAACAAGTTCATATATAAAAATGGACATATTCAAACACTGGTGTTAATGAGAAATAATCATTTATTCATAAGATTTGAAAAAAAAGGGTGGACGACCAACGTACCAAAAACCCTTAAGTGTATAAATAACTCATCCATAAACTTGGACGAGGTAATTGTACTTGTACAAATTTGAATTTAAAGGCAGAAATAAAGCCCAAAACAACGGGCACTTCCAACAAAAAGTAATTTAATGTTTTAAAAGAAAATATAGATCATTTGGACGAACCACCAGGTGCGCTACCCCCAGTCTTTGGATCACCTTGGGTTACCTCGTTATTGGCATCGTCCATGACGTTGACATCCTCAGAACTCGTCTGCAAGACGGAGCTTTCGGTGGCGAGAGGGAGTTTGAAAGAGTCAAAATCCAGATCTGGGAACGTCTCCTTGGCGTCAGCACGGAAGTCCTCATAGCCAGCAGCATAGTGACTGTCTAGACGACCTCTATACTCGTCAGACTTCTTGAAGGACGCTATAGCTTCCTCACGTGCCTTCTCCAAGGACGAAACCAGCCCAGAAATCTGCCCTTCAAGATAGACGATGCGAGTGTCTTTCTCTATGTTATCAGATTTGAGCTCTTCCACCTCATTCTTCAGCCTCGTCTCACTCCCTTGCAGACGGTTAAAGTCTTCTGTCAGTCTAAGGACCTCCCCCTTCTTCAACAAAACTTCATTGCTCATTTCCTTCGCTTTCTCCTTAGCCGTCTTAGCCTCTGAAGCAAGCTCCTTAGCCTGGCATGTCGCAGTATAAAATTTGGACATAGCCTGTGCATAGACGAGGGTAAGTTAAAACATTATTTTGGAAATATTTTCAAAAATGCACCAAGACGAATAAGACTTACCTTGAAAAGGTCATGGATACCGGAACGTTCAAATTCCTTCACTGACATATTGTAGCATTCATTAACTTCATTGTCAGTGATGATCCCTTTGAACGTTCTCCATGCATAGTTCTCGTCCAACACCAGGTTAGAAGGACGATCAGAGGGTTCAGACGACGAAGGCCTGCGAGGAGTCTTAGTCTGTGGGGTAGGTTCACCTTGACTAGGATGAATTGTCTGGACGGGTTCCACATCTACTGGAGATTCGTCCAAATTCACCGTCGGAGGTACAAATTTAGGCACCTTGGGAAGAGGAGCCTTGTCTGCCTTGGATTTCTGTTTCTTAGGACCTCGACGACTTGGAAGGTCGTCCAGATCCACAGTAGATGAAATAGGCTTGGCCTTCCTCTTCCCAGCCTGGACGGAGGTTTTCTGGACGATAGGAGTAGCAGTAGCTTCCTCGTCCCCACTTGTTACGTTCTTCTCCCTATTTTCCCTCATGGTAACTATTCCTATAACAAGGAAGATTGAGTTTAAAAAAAAAAAAAAAAAAAAAAAAAAAAAAAAAAAAAAAACACAACAAAACAAAACAAGGACGAGAAAAGGGAAAGACGAATTGAGAATACTCACTTCGACGGGTGGTTTCCTCGTGGTTAAGGTTCTCTGCAGTAGGCAGTGGACCAAGACCCCAAGCAGCTAGACGACTGAGAGTAACCAAGTCGTGAAAGGTTCTCCCAGGGAAGGCACGTACTTTCTCTATACGCTCTAAATGAAATTTGTCCAAGCGTGGACGAATGACAGCTGCATCAATATAAAGGATAGTTAGACGATTGAAAGTTAACAAAAAACGAAAACAATAAAATAAATTGGGAAGAAAACATACCCTCAGGACGAAGGCGACCTATAGGACTGGTAAAAGGTGGGAAGGGGGCTCTATGCACATCTACTGGATCCCCAGCCCAGTTTCCAGAAATAATAAAAAATTCTGTTTTCCAGAGCCTGTCAGACGAGCTACGGCCCTTGATTAAACTATAGTAAGAGCCTCTGGACGAGAACTGATAAAAACCAGCAGATCTCTTAATCTCAGAAGGCTTATAACAGAAAAGGAACTCGTCCACGGTGATAGGACAGTTCCCTTCCAATGCTTCACGCCACAACACTTGCATGGCCACTACCGTCCTCCATCCATTGGGGTTAAGTTGGTTAGGTCCAATACCCAACCTATGGAGGAGACCTCTACAAAAGGAATTCAAAGGAAACCTAAGGCCAGCTAGAAGATAAGAGCTGTACACTCCCAACCCAGAAGAAGGAGAACAACACCATTCACCTTCTCTGGGAAGACGAGGATTAAATTCTTTGGGGATTTGATATCTATCTACAAGGGTTTTCAACTTAACATCGTCTAGAATGGATGCTACTTCAGGGGCACAACTATATATGATTTCTTCCTCCTCGTCTTGAGGGCTAGGGGGTTGTCTAGACGAACTAGCCCCAGACGTAGAGGCCTTCCTACGCTGCAATTCCTGGAACTCCTCTAAAGAAATTCCAGGTACCCCAGACGTAGAAGCCTTCCTACGCTGCAATTCCTGGAACTCCTCTAAAGGAATTCCAGGTACCCCAGACGAGTAATGCTCGTCTGAGGACTCACTACTGGCTGTACTGCTATCACTACTCTCATAACTACCGTCACTCCCAGAAAACACGTCTTGATACTCGTCTATCTCCCTCTCTAAGCTACTATTGGACGAAGACATAACTAAAAAGTATAAAAGGAGAACCTAAGAAGGAAGAATAAATACCTGGAAACTAAGAAGGAAGCTAGACGAGGATCTTGGACGAGTTGGCAGGAAGGGAATTGTTTAAGATGTGAGGGGCAAGAGAGAGAATATACATATATATATAGGGCCCAGAAGTAGGGACAACGAAGCGACGTCACCCACTCTGCGTGCAACACGTGGCGCAGTGGGACAACGAAACGACGTCGTCCATCCAGCGAACGACACGTGGCGAAACTGTTGGGAAAAGCAATCGACACAACAGGGTTCGCGAAGCGACGCGCACCAATCAAAATTCGACACGTGACATTTCTTGGGAAGACGAAATGAACGAGCTATAGATTACATTTTTATCCTGGACGACCCTTTGAACAAAGGGGCAACTGATAGGATACTGAATTTGTGCCGTCTCCAGTTCGTCCATAAGGGTCGTCCATGACCAAAAGTGGACAGTGACAGGAATCATTGATAAAAGACTTGAGTTTCCTAAGACTAAGAACAAAGTATACAGTTGACGAGGTCCTCCTTGGACGATCATTAGGTCGTCCGTGGAACTTGTCTATAGACCACAGTGAAGCCATCCATGGACTTCGTCCATGGACGATAACGAGAAGTGGGCGATCCAATCGTCCATACAACGGATGGACGAACAGACAACACTTGGAAAAACCCGACATGATAGAGCGGTTAATAAATCCATGACTGTCACCCAAAGTTCTTGGAGCAGTTGATCTCCATCAGCAGTTTCCAGCCGTTGAGGAAGTTATCTCCGAACTCCCTGGCTTCCGTGAATCTTGGGGAAGTTACCAAGAAAATAACTACCCTGAGATCCCTATATAAAGGACCGGTCTGAACCAAACGGAAGTAAGAAATCTCTTGAACAAAAAATCTCCAAAACATTTGGAACGTCCATACTAACTTTCTCATCGGAGGGGGTTTGGCCGGTCATCTCCAGTCTCCTCTTTGACTGTTTCCTTCTTTGCAGGCCTTCCACCACCGTCGGTAGTCTCACCGAAGCCAGATTATCCAACCCACTGATTCGAAGCGATATCAATTACAAATATCAAAGTTTATTATAAGCAACTAAGTCAACCATTTGAATACAATTACATCAAGTATATCAATAGGCCTTTTTACTTGTGGTCAAAATTTACGCCTTGTTGACTAGGTTATGTAGCCCTCTCTTTAGGATCAAGAGTCCTTTTTGGGGTAACTCCCTCTTAGGAACCTATGATTTTTCTAGCACTCTCATTGGAACCTATGATCAACATATATTAAAGAACAGGATGCTTCCAGATACTCGCAAGTAAAAATTGGTGTTAATGCTTCCAAATCCTTGCAAGAATATTCAAATAGTAAGTTCTCAACATCACAATGTCTCAACAAAACAATTCGGCAAAGTAATCATATTCACTCACTATGATACTCTCTCAAAACATCATGATTAGTAATCTATGTGAACTCGATCCATGGAAAGGTATTGATTGCCTATAAATGAATTTTTTTCTTCATGAAATATGTGTATTCTTTGAGAGAGATAAATTGTATACAAAATCCAACAAAAGATTGTATTTTGTATCTAAATTTCATTTCAATTCTTTTGAAATTCTCATTGTACCATTCAGTTAAACACTTGCCAAGAGTAGCCAATTTGCGATGCTTCTCAAATTCTTTTAGGCATAATAATTCAGCCTCTATAGCTTTTAGTCGCATTGGGTCCTGTTGAGGCCCTACCTTCTTGCAAAATTTAAAACTGTTATGAACACACTCTCCAAAAATATGTTTGGGCATTTTCCTCTGTCTTGTTTGGTTCATGTCCTTTCTTACATCCTTCAATCCTTTTTTGAAGGCATGTAAAAAAGCTTTCACCCATGTTATCAAGTTTGAAAGGCTCAGAAAGTATGATTAGAAGTGAAGAGGGATGGAAAGTGGTAGATATTGGATCATTAGTTTGCACTTCAATAAGTATAAGGATAGCTAAATCTAACATTACCACCTTTAATTTTCTAGGAATATTCTTAGTCATCGGTCTTCTACCACTTTAGATATGTTTTTGTTTTGAAATTAAGTTCAATTTAATAATTAGGACTAAAACCTTTATACCTTATATACAACTGAAAAATTAGAAACATTTGAAATAAATAATTTAATTTGTAAATTAATTTAATTTAATATTTTTTATTTAAATAAGTATTGTTTGAGAACGTTTATTTTTAAAAATTTGAGGACTTTTACCTTGGTTGGCTTCTACACCACACAACCATTAGCCTCATGCAAATACGGAGGATCTATGGGTTAGTAGGAGTAACCCAGGGGGAAAGGAACTAGGGCCCACAAATGGACTTGTAGTTCAAGGAATGAGAATAAGAAGAAGGTCTTGACTAAGGCATAAATGGCCCAAGAATGGGTACAATCCAAAAGGGTATTGAATAGGATTTTTTTGAAGCCCAAAAGAAAGTTAATACAAGGATCCATAGGAGGATAAGTCCGACATAAGAGGCCAAGGGCTCGTTTGGTAATGTGGTTCAAGCAATGTTATTTGTATTTTTTTGGGAATACGTGTAGGTACAAAAGTGTATACAAATACGTGTAATATTGTTTAAATACTAAAAACTATTATTTAAAATATACTATCAAACAACCCCCAAACCTCTTTGTGGGAGAACTTGGAAAAGAAAAGGGTAGAATGAAATAGGGTTCCATTAGGGCAGACTTAGAAAATAGGAGGAGCAAATAGAGACCTCCTGAGGATGATTCACAGAATCCCAGGATGGGGAGTACATCATGCATGATGAAACACCTCGCGAAAAAGGATCACCAACCAATTGCTAAGGGGATTAAATGGTCTTATCTAGAAAAAAAAAATGAACTTCAAGAAGTGGTAAGATGCCCAATAACTTTGATGAGTTATTCACCTAAAGGGGCATCTTTAGCATTTGCATGTAAAAGACTTATATGGACTGTTAGGTCACTTTCACACACAGGAGCCACACAATGTCATCCTCACTGATGATTCACAAAATCGTCAGTGCGTTGATTGTCCACATGCGCACCAATTAGTGTATCTGAATAACAAAAGAACAAAGAACCTACAGAAAAAACTGGTGGGGTATCGGCCAAAGACCCTTCAAAGGTTAAGTCAGTGATAGAAAAATTTCCAATGACTCGAAAGTGTAAAAGCTAAGAAATTTCACATACCTTGGAGAAGTAGAGACTTGGTGTTTATATAGTGATGTAAAGTTGACCAAGATCCCTTGAATGTAGGATCTTTCCTTGTAGAGAAGATATGGAGTTAAAGCCCCAAGATCTTAGGGTTTTACTTCCTGTACTAGGATGAAACGAATATGTAGTAGGGTTTTTAGGTGTGGTGTGCAAGTTCTTTCCATATAGGGTGATATGAGTGGAGAACACGCAAAATGGTATGGGACTAAGTGTACCCACCTGTCGGTATGTATGTTAACTCGACGGGTGCTCTCAAGCTTAACGAAGGAGGCACAAGTGATGTTGCGTGGTCATTGGACTCGAAGGAGATGTTGTCCCGACATGTGTATTGATCTCGAAGGGTATGTTTGGCTTGACGGGTGTATTAATCCCAAAGGGCATTTCCAACTCGAAGGGTAAATGGACCTAAAGGGCATTCTCAACCTGAAACTGAAGGGTAAATGGAACCCAAAAAGCATTAGGATAAATAGACCTGAAGGGCATTTCCAACCTGAAGCGTAAATGGAGCCCGAAGGATAAAATGGAACCTGGATGGAAAAATATTCCTTATCAGCTACCCCCTATTTTGTGGTCATCGGGATGCTCGATGGTTTATGGAATACATCAGTTTACCTTATACGTAATGTTTATTTTTAAGCAAATGACTAGGCACCCATCGATGTCCTTAGTCATCAATCCACCCCGCAAGCAGGACTTGATTTTAATGAGTAACTAGGTATTTGTCGGTGTCCTTAGTCATCAATCCACCACGTAGGTAGGACTTAGTTTTTATGAGAGACTAGGCACCAGTCAGTGTCCTTGGTCATCAACCCACCTATAAGTAGGACAGTTTGAATAAGTTACCAAGCTCCCGTCGGTATTCTTGGTTGTTGGTCCACCCTGTAGGTCAGACAGTTTGAATAAGTGACTAGGCACCTGTTGGTATCCTTGGTCGTCGTTCCACCCCATAGGTATGACAATTCGAATAAGTGACCGAGCACCCATCAGTATCCTTGGTCATTGGTCCACCTCATAGGTAAAGCAGTTTGAATAAGTGAACATGCACCCATCAATGTCCTTGATTGTCGATCCACCCTGTAGGTAGGACAGTTCAAATAAGTGACCAAGCACCCATCATTATCCTTTGTCATCGATCCATCCCGTAGGTAGGACAATTAGAATAAGTGACTTAGGCACCTGTCAATATCCTTGGTCATTGGTTTACCTTGTAAATAGTACAGTTTGAATAAGTGACCAAGCACCCATCGATGTCCTTGGTCATTGGTCTTCCTCGTAGGTAGGACAATTTGAATAAGTGACCAGGCACCCATCAATGTCCTTGGTCGTCGATCCTGGCTGATTCGCCTGTCACGCGATGCATCAAATGAGTGATCCTCCAAATGTTGCTAAGATATCACTAATCAAGTTGGTCTATTGATTGGAAAAGTATAATGGGTTGTTTGTCAAGAGTGTCTCATCAGTTTAGATGAATTAGTGTTTGCATTATTTTAGGCGATAAGTAGGGTACCTAACCACCTTTTGATACGTGACGACCATAAGGGCAGAATGTGTCGTATGGTATTAAGGAAGGTACCTGACGATCCCTTGATATGTAACAACTGTCAAGACGGAATGTGTTGCGTGGTGTTAGGGAAGGTACCAATGACCCTCAAGGACTTGATGAGCTCTTAGTGATCGAAGATGCTTTTGATGACCAAAGACTCTTTTGGTGAGCTCATGATACTTTTGGTGACCAAAGACTCTAGGGTGTTAGAGTGTTGGGAGCTCTATTTCTTACCCCTTCCCCCTTCATTCCATGATCTTTTAGTGTACTTTGATCGGACGACCACCACTTATGAATATCAATGATTTCCTGGGTTAGTTTTTTGGGTCACCTTAATGACTTAATTGAAGGATCATTGCTTGAGTCAATTGTCATTGGAGGATCCCTTGGATCATTTGTCACCTTGGTGACTTAGATCGCTCGTCACTCTGGTGACTTGAACCATTCATCACCTTAGTGACATGGTTCATTCATCACCCTAGTGATATGGTTAGAGGATCACTACTTGAGTCGATCGTCTTTGGAGGGTCCCTTGGATCATTCGTCACCTTGGTGACTCAGTTAGACAATCTTTACTTGAGTCGATCATCTTTGGAGGATCCCTCGGATCATTCATCACCCTATTGACTTCATTCATTCATCACCCAAGTGACTTTGTTCATTTGTCACCCTAGTAGCATAGAGGATTGCTGACTTGAGTCGATCATTTTTGGAGGATCCCTTGGATCATTTGTCACCTTGGTGACTTGGTTTGACAATCGCTGATCTGGTAATCCATGTATGTTTTTAAATGGATAGGAAGGTATAGAAACTTTATTCTTTCGTCTATCAAGTACCTTCTGGTTTTCAATTACTAAGGCACACGTTGGTGGCTTGGTTTGTTCATCCGTCCCCCCTGTAGGTAGAAAGTGTTAGATTTTTTATGAAGGCACTCGTCGGTGGCTTGGTTCATCCATCCGTCCCCCTTATAGGAAAGAAGACTTAGATTTTTTTACCAAGGCACTCATGGGTGACTTAGTTCGTCCCTCCACCCTGTAGGTAGGAAGACTTAGATCTTTTACCAAGGCATTCGTTGGTGGCTTGGTTTGTCCATCCGTCCCTCCTGTAGGTAGGAAGATTTAGAATTTTTACCAAGGCATTCTTGGATGGCTTGGTTTGTCCGTCCGTCCCCCTATAGGTAGGAAGACTTAGATTTTTAACTAAGGCACTCGTGGGTGGCCTGGTTCATCTGTCCACCCCATGGGTAGGAAAACTTCAATTTTTTACCAAGGCATTTGTTGGTGGCTTGGTTCATCCATCTGTCCCCCCATTAGGTAGTAAGACTTAGATTTTTTTTACTAAGGCACTTGTGGGTGGCTTGGTTCATCTGTCATTCCCTTTGTAGGTAGGAAGACTCAAGTATTTTTCATTCCCGCTTGGGATAACTTGCATTTGATCATCCACCTGTAGGCGACTTTGTTCGATGTCCTTCCCTCTTGGGGATAACTTTATGTTGGTCCATCCACCCGTAGGTGAATTTGGTTGTTGTCTTTCCCTCTTGAGGATGACCTTACATTGGACCATTCACCTGTAGGCAAGTTTGGTCATTGTCATTTCCTTTTGGGGATGATTTTACTTTGGACCATTCACCCGTGGGTGACTTTAGTCGTCCATTTACCCGTAAGTGACTTTGGTTGTTGTCCTTTCCTTTTGGGGATGACTTTACTTTGGATCATTCACCTATAGGCGACTTTGATTTTCTGTCCATCCGTAGGCAAGTTTGGTTATTATCCTTCCCTCTTGGGGATGACTTTACTTTGGACCATCCACCTGTGGACTAATGGAGTTGCCACCTAGATTAGGTATAGGAACCATATTAGGCCATTTGGGCCAATCACTTACACACATGAAACCACATACCAGATTATGGGTCCGGAGTTTGGATACAGCTTGGGAATGTGTAAGGCACTCAAGACTGCTCGACTTGTGGGCCAACCTCCATTATGTGTTACTAGGCCATATTTAATTAAAGAATTTATTAAGAAAGCCCTAATCCTTAACCTAAACATACATCATGCACTTTAAATAAAAAAACACATACAACATGTTAAAAGCATATCATAATATAAAAGGAAATAAATAAAACATAATCAAACAAAATAATATAAAAAGGCAAGTTGACAATTAAATAAAACACACTAGGAAATAATATCAAATAGACTAAACATGACAAAAATACTAAAACAACCATGGAAAATAATTAAACTTAAATAATTAACCAAAAACAGAGTCAAACAGAATCAAGGATTATGTGAAAAATGATTAAAACAAATAAAAACAAGATTTTACCATAATATGGATTCGAGGTAAGTGCGCATACTCAACGATCGTATGCGTGGTTGAACCATGTGCATACATACTCGATGATGCACACACATCTTTTAACACAGATTCGAAATATTATATTTTTAGAGATTGAATCAAACAAAGATATAATATGTGAGATCAAACAAGCACGTTAGAAATCATAAAAATTAAACTAACTTAAAACAAAAACACAAAGCATCAACATAAACAAATAAACATGAAACAAAACAAATAATTAACCAAAACTACATAAAATAAACATACATGTTATGCTTCACATGAAACCAAAATAACAAACCAAGGACAACAAGAATAGATTATAAAAAACCTAAATCATATTAAAACATATCAAACATAATTAAAACATCAAACACATCAAATATAACAAATGGAAAAACTATATCAAGAAAATTATCTGAATCATATTAAATAAGGTGGTAAATCATGGAAAAGAGACTCACCTTGCTTTAGAATCCTAGATTTAATGTTATTTAATCAGCCCCTTAGTGCTTACAATCACAGAGGTTAGATGGAGAAGACAAAAATAATCAAAGAACACAATATTTGTTAGTAATCACAACTAAAGAACAAAAGGTTTTGAAAAGGTTTTTAGAAAACAATTTAGAAAACAAAATTTCTGCCTTAGAACCAACTAAGGAGAGTTTTTTTTTATGATTAAAAAAAAGTGCTAAGGGGCTGCCCCCCCATTTTGAAAAGAGAAAAAAAAAGGTGTTAGAGAAGGTGGAGGCCAAAAAATCACTTTCTCTAGCTAGGGTTTTCATTGGAGGCATAAGATGAGTATTTATAAGTTAAAATTAGGGTTTTAGGGGCTTTTTAATGATCTTTGGACGTTCTCAAGGGTCTACGGGCTAGTCCACATCAAAGCATGATGTTTTGGGCCCTTAAAATGAAGTTTTAGAACCTAAAAAATCGGACTGCCTAGTTGGCCCAACTTCAAATGGTCATAAATTACACAATATAAGTCCAAATTAGGTAATGTGTTCAAATTGAAGCACAAGATGTATACTTTCCAATGAAACAAACTTCACCTAAAAAATCTTTGTGGATCAAAAGTTATAGTAAAAAAAGTGAGCAAAAGTCATTTTTAAGTATTGATTTCAAAGCGATTTGAGCACTTTTGAGTTGTGATTACTTCCAAACTATTGTGAATTCTTTAATTACCCTTGGTTGACATATGTCAAATTCATCATTGGGGCCAGGGACCAAAATTTATTAACGGGTACAAAATGCGGTGTCTGCACACCCACAAGCAACTTTGGTTTTCTATCCATCCGTAGGCAACTTTGATCATTGTCCTTCCCTCTTAGGGATGACTTTACTTTGGACCGTCAACCGTAGGCAACTTTGGTTTTCCGTCCACCCGTAGCTAACTTTGGTCGTTGTCCTTCCCTCTTAGGAATGACTTTACTTTGAACCATCCATGTAACACACCGGTTATTAAGTATATTTTAGAGGAAGCTTTAGGGGTAAATTGGTAATTTAATCAAAATATTTTTGGGGCAAATTGGTAATCAATTTTTTCAACTTAAGTCAGCCCCCCCCCCCCCCCTTCTTCCTCGTTTCACATTGATATCTCTTTCCCTCTTGACCGGCTACCCCTTCTCTCTATTTCTCTATTCTTCTATCTCACCCACCCACCAAAACACACAAAAACACTCTAGCTCCCATCTTCTTCATCATTTATTTCCCCTTTCTGGTTGAAACCTCCCTCTATTAGGGAGGATTATGTCTCCATTGATTCTCCTAGTAGAGCCAAAACTCCATGAGATTTTGAAGTGCAAAAGACCCAAGGTAAAAATCTAAGTTTTCTCTCAATTTCTTCTGTGAAATCCTTTGGGTTTTGTTAGTTTATGATGTTTATGGTATATACTTGATGGATTTGGTGAGTATTGGAAGTTTAGAGGGTTATGAGGACTTGGGCATCAAGAGTTTTTGTTAAATTCGAAAATTTCAAACCATTTGGTGGAGTTTGCTTTGATGGGGTGTTTTGGTTGACTATTTTACTAATGGGTATTTGAGGTTTGGTTTTCTAAAGCAGCTATATGGGTTTTTTTGTTGCATGCGTTGATTCCAAAGTGTTTCCTTTGCATTTGAATGGCTTTAACATATGTAAATGTAGGCATATGCTTGTTGCATGGCAAGTGTTTGGTAAATTGCTTATATGAGTTAGAGGATCGAATTTCTTGACTCGTATTGTGATGACTATTATATGAGGTTATTGGTTGCATTCATAATTTTTATTATGTGCTAAAACATGTAGTTTTGAGTTTAATCAAGTTTAAAAGTTTTTGGCATAGTATTAAGATTATAGTAATTTTACTTTGGAATTGTAAATCTGTCCCTGACAGATTTGAGTCAGATGCAATACATGATTTTTAATAAATTATAGAAAAATCATTTTGAGCTGAATTTTTGGTGGTACATACTATACACATAAAGGCTTCTCCCTATTTAAGTTCAAGTTAATTGGATAACTTTTCGTGGACTAAAAAAGTTTTACAAAATGGCTAGCTTGCTGTGTATTGAGTCTGAAAGTGCGATGAAAATACTGAGATTTTGTGAAATTTAATTCAAATCTTTGTTGAATGGATTGGTTTGTAAATTCATATGCTTTCTTCGACATGTGTTTTACTTAGTTAAGTCTATTAATGGTTTGGTTTAATCATTTAGTGCTCTAAAGGAAAACTCATGAGATATGCTACCCCTATTATGAATTGATGTGTTTTATGTTATGTTTATATGTGCACATTGCTTGCGGTGGAGAATTAAAATGCTTTGGTTTTGTGCTGTGGCACTATGAGTTTGTATGCTTGTTTGGTTCCCGTTTAGGAATGGGTACTTGTCTTAGGTTGGGCAAGCTAGGTTTTAGTGCATTTGATTTGTTTTAGGAGATCCTATTTAATTTTTGAGACAAATGTGATGATAAACTTTGCGATAGGCTTTGTTATTAATAGGCTTGTTCCTAATGTTTCTAGGTTTTGAGATTCTTGGTGATGGACCTAGTGATGAGATTGGTTGATTTTGTGATGCCCAGTTGAGGTAAAATTGGTTGGCTTTCCGAGGTAAGTAGCTTTTAATGGGATTTTTGGAAAATAACCATGTTGCATAAACGTTGTTTTTGGGTTAAACACATTTTGGAAAATTATTTGTAGAACTATATCTTTCAAAAAAACTATTATGTTGTAACCTTAATGTATGTGACTATTTATGAAAAGTGCATCATGTTTAATATTGCATATGTGGAAATGCATGAATATTTGACCTAGGAAAGAAAAGCATCTTTGATTAAATTCTTGAGAATGGATTTTATAGATTTATTACATTATTTGCAAAAATTTAAAGATGCTTTGATAATTGGGAGAGTTGATATAAAATCTTTTGACAAGAAATGAGTTTGAAGGCTTTGAGAAGCTTGTGAATATCTTTGAATATTGAAAGGTTTTGTGAAACTACTTGAAAATAAACTGTGTTTTGAATTCATGTAATCTGTGAGCTCTTTATGTTTTACCCTTGTGCCGTGATGTGTGATTACCCGGTGATTACCTAACTAGATACTATAGTCTATGTGACATTGGTATCTTAGCACTCGTCTTTGTGATGGCATATAAGTTCTGTCTTTGTGATGGTAGATGAGTTTCGTCTTTGTGACGGCATTGTCATGTGGCCTTGGGTTGGATTTTCTGGTTTGGAACAGTGTTGTTATTGCTCATAGTGTATAGTATGTAGTTTCATGTTGAAATATTTTAAGAAAGCTTTGTGTTGCATAATTTTAATCATTCTTGTCATTTTACCAATGGAAACGGATTTGCTGGATTTTCATTGAAATTCCCAAGTATAACATGTTTTGTAATATGCCCATTATCATGAGACTTGCATTACCCCCACTTCCATTAATTATGCTACTTACTGGGCTTAGCACATCCCATTCTCCAACAGTTTTTTAGATAAATTTGCTATACCTCGGGCATGGAGCTTGTTTTATTGGTGGTGATTGGAGCATTATGCTAATTGAGAGATTTATGCTATAATTGGTTGGTGACTCAACTTTCTGAATTTATTGAGGCCATAGCTAATTCTATCGGAGGTTGGGTTCTTGAGGTTTGTTAGCCTTGGGCATGGTAAGCATAGATTCTATCGTTGAGGTTGCCTATCCTAGGAAGGATTGTGATTTGGTGTTGATCCATTTGGAGTTTTGGAATTTCGTGTATATTTGGAGACATTATTTGTAAATTGTATTGTTTGTAAATGTGTTGTAGAACTCTGACTTGCAATATGAAGATTTTAGTATGGTTATTTATCCTTATCATGTGTAGAGGAAAAAAAAAAAAAACTCATACATTCTCGCTCTTAACGGTTCTTCTCTCACGCTTTGGACCCTTTTGGGTTTGGGGTGTGACAATTATGGTATCAAAGCTTAGGTTATGATTCTGTAGACTTTTGAATTAGGAAATGATAATGATCTAAGTCAGAGCATTAGGTTTTGTTGTAGTAATCCATTTGAGGTGGTTCCGTTGGGGTAGTTTGGGTGAGAATGTACCTTGTGTGTTATTTTGGTTGATTGTAATGGCTTGGAGTTCGTTTAGTCCTTGTTATTTCGTGATGCTATTAGTAACTTCTTAAATCTTCATGTGTGGGGTAAACTTTTGTGCTTCATATGCATTGTTCTTGTAAACTGTCGTGTTTGTTATGCATTGTTCTTAAAATTCTTGAAAGTTTTGAGTTAAATTCCCAAAATTGTTATGAGCAAACAAAAAGGAATCAAGTTCTCAAATTTCATGTTTATAAATTTTAAGAACTTGTTTAAAGACAATTTGACGTTAGCAAATATTGTTGATTATGCTGACTTTAGGTGGTGCAATCTGGTCGAACCTCGCTGGCCACGAATGGCTCGACTAGTTGTTTACCAACTATCTTTAGCATACTTTGACAAGTTTTATTCATGATAGATGGTTAGAGGAATTGTTTGATCTTGTTGAGTTCATGTGGTGTCTAGCAAACCACTAGTCATCTGGCTGCTTTTGGATGGTTCATTGTCTTTCGCAAGGGCTTGTCCGTCTGGACAAGGGTCGTCCTATCTTTCCCTTTTCCTTGTCTTGCCCCTTTGGGCTTACATGGCATTTTTGGCATTCATGTACTTGGTGGCTCTATATAACATGTCTGTCATCGTCTTTGAGTCATTCTTGTAGACAGAGAAGAGGAATTCTCTAGAGCATAGCCCATTGGTGAAGGTCATGACTAACACCTTGTTATCAACTTCGTTAATCAAAAGGGCTTCCTTATTGAATTGAGCCATATAGGACCTCAAGCTCTCATCTTCTTGTTGCTTGATGTTCAAGAGACTTGCCAACGACCTATTGTATTTTTGTTCGCTAATGAAGTGCGTGATGAAGTGCCCGTTTAGCTCTTTAAAAATTGAGATGGAGTTTGGAGTAATCTTGCTGAACCATACTCTAGCTAGTCCTTTGAGCGTGGTTGGGAATACTTTGCATATTATCTAGTCGGGCATGCCCTGCAGGTACATGAGAGTTTTGAATGACTCTAGGTGATTGAGGGGATCTTTCGACCTGTCGTATGTCTCAACTTGGGGCATTCGAAACTTGGGCAAAATGGGACAAGATGTGACTTGCACCGTGAAGGGGGAGTCCGTATGGCAAACCAGTTCATCCAAGTTAATGGACACTCGTCCTCTCATGGCATTCATCATCATGTCCATCTTATCTTTCATAATCTGCATATCTTATGCCATATGCATTGTGCCGCTCTCTAGCTCTAACTAATGGTCAACATCCTCTCGTCGGTTATGCTTGCTGGGAACATTGCTTTCTTCTCGATCTTTTCTTTTGCGTTGGTCACTTGTTGGGAGATGACTGTCGTAGTGCTCGTCATTGTGCTGATCCTTAGTTTGGGGGGTGCCGGCCAAAGACCTTCCAAAAGTTAAATTAGTGATAGAAAAATCTCTAATAACTCGAAAGTGTAAGTGCTAGGAAATTTCACATACCTTGGAGTAGTAGAGACTTGGTGCTTATGTAGTAGTGTAGAGTTGACCAAGATCCTTTGAATGTAGGATCTTTCATTTTAGAGAAGATATGGAATTAAAGCCCCAAGATCTTAGGGCTTTACTTCTTATACTAAGATAATATGAATGTGTAGTAGGGTCTTTGGGTGTGGTGTGCAAATTCTTTCCATATAGGGTGATATGAGTGGAGAACACGCAAAATGGTATGGGACTAAGTGTACCCACCTGTCAGTATGTATGTTAACCCGATGGGCACTCTCAAGCTTGACGACGGAGGTACAGGTAATGTTGCGTGGTCATTGGACTCAAAGGAGATGTTGTCCCGACAGGTGTATTGATCCTGAAGGGTATATTTGGCTCGACGGGTATATTGATCTTGAAGAGTATATTTGTCCTGACGGGTGTATTGATCCAGAAGGGTATAATTGGGCCAATGGGTATATTGATCCCGAAGGGTATATTTGTCCCAACGGGTGTATTGATCCCAAAGGGTATATTTGTCCCAATGGGTGTATTGATCCCGAAGGGTATATTTGGCCTAACAGGTATATTGATCCCGAAGAGTATATTTGGCTTTACAGGTATATTGATCCCTAAGGGTATATTTGTCTTGATGGGTGTATTGATCTCAAAGGGTATATTTGGCCCGACAGGTATATTGATTCTAAATGGTATAGTTGGCCTGATAGGTGTATTGATCCCCAAGGGTATATTTGCCCTGACACCCATTGATCCTAAAGGGCGTTTCTAACCCGAAGGGTAAATGGACTTGAAGGGTAAATGGAACCCGAAAGGCATTAGGATAAATGGACCCGAAGGGCATTTCCAACCTGAAGGATAAAAGGATTTAGAAAATTTCTTAGTTAATATATTCTTTATCACTCACTATTCTGCAGAAGGACGTGCACCTACCAATATTGGTCATTACATGGTATTCTTAAAGGAATGATCTTCTATTAAAGAAAAGAACCAGGATACTTTCAAGGGTTTGTTTATCTGGAAAACAAAATAAGAGCAAAGAATGAAAAGACGATGCAGAGACAACCACCTCAAGAAGAAACGGTAGAACCAACACAAGTATAAGAAAGGGATCAGCCATGCATAGAAAGGCAGCAACGAGAGAAGCAAAAGCAAAAGCAATCTCACCCAAATAGAAATTTCAGCCAAGAATTTCTAAGAAAATACCACCCTTTAGCAAAAAAAAGTAAAAATTCTTTATTGTAATCAAATTGTTTAGGACAGTAGTAGTTCTAGGAAATTCTTTTAGGGTGGTTACTAAAAAATTTAAATTATACAAAATTTAATAAAGAAATAACTTGAATATTTAATACAGTTGTGAGTCAAGTTGTTAAGGAGAGTAAAATTGTTACAACTGTAAAGCCAAAAATAGAGAGTATAACTATCATCACCATCAAGAAGAATTCACAACCACAATATTTTTTTTGGTACCATTTTTTAAAGAAAAATGAAATTGGAGACTATTTTTATTGAATATGTTAAATGAGCTACAAATTTGAATAATTAACGATTTTTATCTTTTTATTTTATAATAAGATTTTTGTTGAATAATTTGTTCACTTGTTGGTGTTTAGTCTTATCTTATTTTTGTTTGGTTTATGTTTGTTATTATTTGGGCTAATATTTATTGTTGTTATTTAAGGTTTTTTTTTTTTTAATTTTATAAAAATGATTAAGGTTTATGTTTGAGGGACAAAACTAATTTTGGAGTAATACTACATCCACAACATTTTTACAATAAATATTATGCAAAAAGCAATTATTGATGGGTAAAAAAATAATATCAATATTGGGCCCAAATTAGAATCAGTAATAGCTTACAACATTGGATTTGTTGTGAAATTATTGTGAAAATGTTGTAAATGTAGTATTACTCTTATTTTTATTGAACCCAAATTTTTGTAATTCTCAAGTTAGAGTGTTCAATATTTTTATTAAGGTGGTCACAATAGATTAGTTTAGTATAAAATATATTTTTAGCAGCAAGCCAGGGTGGTCCTGACCACCCTGGCTTGCATGTGGAGCCGCCAGTGGTTTAGGAGCACCACATTGATATGAAGTCCCAAACCTCGTAAGTCACAAGTCTTGTGGAACTTTAGGCCTGACCACCCTAGCTTGCATGTGGAGCCGCCAGTGGTTTAGGAGCACCACATTGATATGAAGTCCTAAACCTCATAAGTCACAAGTCTTGTGGAACTTTAGGCCCTATATATAAGGTTGTGCGAGTTAAAGCCCAAGGCTTTGTGGTTTCTCCCTTCAATCCCACGTGTCTTATAAATAAATATTAAATAATTTTAATTAACATAAAAGAATTGCCACATTAGCATTAAAAAATAAAAATTAGAAAAAAACTAGGACAAAATTAATTCCTCATTTAAAACAAAAACAAAAACAATCACTCTTTAATTCATTTTCTTTTCTTCCATTTTCCAGGTAACCAAACACAATACACCCTCCTTGTAAAACCACAAACAACTTAAAAAAACAAAACTACGTCCAAATTTGTGTATTGAAATTTGAAACTCAAAACTAAACATCATCAACATGAAACTGATCTCTTTTGCCTTCACTAACCCTAACAGTACTATTGTACTAGCAGTGGCAATGGACTCCAACTCCAATAGCAGCACATATCTATCGACTTAATGAGACTCCTTAATGGCAATAACTTTTGCAATTCTTGTTGGGTGTTTGGGTCATGTAATGGCTGATCGGTGCTGAATGGGGTTGCATTATGACAAAGGTTTGGGTCTCTACAGTGGTTAGGTTGTAGTGGCGGTAAGGTAGAGAGGGACAGGTGGTTGAAGCTTGCCTTACCATTTGGTTTTCGAGAAATTGTGAGAAAATGAAAAATATAAATATATATATATATATATATATATATATATATATATATATATATATATATCGGCCCTAACTAATACAAATCACTAGTCACAGTGGGAAATTCTGTTGAACTTTGTACTCATGATTATATAGCATAAAGGGGTGAGTTATTATTATTATTATTTTTGGCTATTTTTTATTTGAACATTTACTTGATTTGTGGTCAATATGATTTAAGTTTATTTAGGACTTGCTTTTGGGTTCTTCTCTTTTAGTTTGGTTTTTTTTGTATTTCCAAGAGAGAGAGAGAAGACTTTGGATTTGAATAAAAATCAAACCCAACCATTTCAATTGAAAAATAAACCCACCGTAGAACAGTTGTATTGATGTTTTTTTTCAATGTTTGTATTGTGTTTGGTTGCCAAGAAAAGAAAAGAAGTGTGATTCTTACAATTTTTTTTATTCATTTCATTTATTATTTTTTCCTTAAAAAATTGTAATTTAATATAAATGTTAATGTGACAATTTTTTATATTAATTGAAATGGTAGTAGGATGGATATTAAGTGTAGTAAAATGGGTATTGGGCCCATTTAACATCAGCCCAAACAGTGGAAACAAACCCAATGTCGATTGGCCCATCTTGACAATGAGCCCTCCCATGCATATCAAGCCTCATACTATTGTCTAGGTTCGAAGACCGAGGTAGAATCCCAGGTCCAAATATTGAGGTCACATCCAAAGCCTGTTTGGGTTACCGAGGAAGCTTTCTGAAGCTTTCTCTTGATGATTCCACAATGACCTCCGTATTAATGAAGGTCACTTGCCTAGTACCACTGCATTTAATGCAGAAGGACAAGCCTGCACAATAAAAAGAAGCCCCATAAGTCTCCATTCATGATGAACAACAAGAAAGAAAGAGCCTGATAAGATAGGAAGTTATCCAGGTGGACGCCTGAATAGTAAGAATAAGACTTAGAAGTCTCCATTCATGATGAATAATAAGGAAAAAAGTGCCTGACAAGGCCGGAAGTTATCCAGGTGGACAGGGACAAAATACGAAAAAGAATGAGATAAATCATATATAAAGAAGAAAGAAGAGTGGAGAGAAACAACATAGAATATAAAAAAGAAAGAGAAAGAGTGTATCCAGGTTCTTAGAAAAAATCCTTTGTAACATGATCCATAAGATTGAAATAAAATGAGGATTCATTTCCATTGATCTATTCTCATCCAAGTTTTCCATTGTGGATCAATATTAGCCCAAAATATAAATTAATTGTAACCCTTATCTTATTTGGCATAACTAACCACTAAGTAGAGGATCTTGGTCAAACAAAATTTTTTTAACATTATTTTATAAGTCACATAGGCATTAAGTGTGCCAACAGTATACGCCATTTGCTACGTAAGCATTTTCCGTTAGTAAAATTAATTGTAAGTTGAAAATAATAGGGACCAAATTGATTGCTATCGAAACGTAAGGACAAATTGACCATGATACTAAAATGTAGGGATCAAAATGATATTTTTGCTATTATTTAATTGAGTAGTTTATATTATTTTAAATGAGTTGTATTTTAAAATAAAAAATGGAATGGTCTTCAAAAAAAAAAAAAAAAACTAAGATGTCAACTAGTGGCGGAGTTAGGAATTTATTTTTGGAGGGGGCTATATATAAATTTTTGCGTGTGTTTGTGTGAAGTGTAAAATAGTAATATACAATACTTCATAACTCAATTTTTTGCCTTTTATTTGTTGAGATAATTGTTAAAATACTTATGTGTTCATTATAAAGATGATGAATGTTTAATTATTGTAATTTGTTGACATATGTACTTATGGATTATATTTTATTTAAATGAAAATTAAGTTTATTTTTAGACTTTTTTAAATATATATGTATATTATCAGGTATGAGGGGCCAAAATGATAAGGTTATTCAAGATTTTACAAAATTTTAAGGATATTTTCAAAAGAAATATTTTTTTTCAAAAATTGGGGGGGGGGGGGGGAGGCCCCCCTTGGTCATCAAGTGGCTCCGCCATTGATGTCAATTGAGCTGTAAAATTATATGGTATAAATAAAGTAACTTTTCTTAGGAAAATAAATAACTTTTTAGTGTAAAATAGCAAATTTTGTAAGAACTCATACGTGAATGCCTTTTTTTTTCTTTTTCTTTTTTCTTTTTTTGGAGAATCATACGTGAATGCTCTTAAGATTTATTTGGTGCTAAATGACAAAATTAAACAGGCTGTAGCGTATGGTTTCTCTCCTACCACGATATGTCGATATCGCCCCTTAGAATTGGTGTGAAGTCCCCCTCCAAAAAAAAAAAAAAAAGAATTCGTGTGAAATGGAAAATTTACAAGAACCGTTCGATTCATTGTACTATAAAAGAAACTTGCGGCTCAGGAATAACGATGGTGACCGTTTACCTATTTATTTATCACCATGGCATCTACCAGAACTTTTGAAGGCATCAAAACCATAAATGATACTTCCCTTTAGCAAAAAAATATATATGATATTCCCATAAAAAATTAAATTAAAAAAAAAACATATATGATACCATGTAAAGATTATAATTTATAAACATGGCCTGGTGACGAAATCTACTCATTCCTGATTTCTTAAAAATTATTTAGAATAAAAAAAAAAAAATTTACTCATGCCGTAGGAAAACTATGGATCTAATTAATTGCTGGTAACCCAAAAAAAGAAGAAGTAAAATAGTAAAAAAAAAAAACCAAAAAATTCTGGTAGATACCAAAAGCTTTATAGCTTAACTAGTTGGTACCTCTTAATATTTTTAATAGAGATATCAAGAGTTTAAATTTCATCTGTTTTGTTGTAAGTATCAAATTATCAAAAACAATTATGGTATATGGGTTGGCTTTCCTTCCTCTCCGGCGAGGGTTTTCCAATTTTCTTAACTCAACTATAAAAATATAAATAAATACTATTTTTTTTTTAAGAGTATACTTTATTCAAAATTTAGTAGTATATACTAGTTAGGACTGCAAGTGAAAGGCATGTGCCGCTCCTTTGTTTTACTAAAAATATTATATTTTTCGTTAGATAGCACAAAACCACAAGGTTTTGTACTAAAAAATGCATAGACAATACTAATTTCTTAATCTTAACAAATTTTTCTACACGATTAGAATAATTACATATAAGATACGGATTTATCTATATAATTAAGTTATCTATTTAGAGCTATACAATGTAAAAGTATAACCTAATCGTCAATCACTCTCCAAAAACTTCCAAAAGTTATAAAAAAAACTTCCTTGAGAGCTTTTCTAAGAGCTACAATGAATATCTCCTTTTATTGTTGCAGTAGCACCATAACAGCAAAGCACTATAGCTCTCTCCAGGTTGTCCTTGCACACTAAAGTTGATCCAATCTTTTCTTCTTAAAGGGATTAATTTTGAATGTTTGATCTTGAAGTTCAGCAGAAAACTTGTCACCACCATAAATCTCTTATCTTACCAAGTGATAATGTCATGCCACCTGAAATGAACAAAACAATCATAATCATAGTTGGTTTTATGATGGTATAACAAAAACTTAACCAACCGAAAGTCCAACATGAGGGCAATATCAAATTTAAAAAATAAGGTAAAAACCAATGATTTAAAACACTAAAACATGAACTCAATTAACGGTTGTTCTTTTTACCCCTCTTAGTTAATGCATCCTAAAACTATTACAATTCACATATCAATAATCTACAACAAAACCTTTGGTCAAGAAAACAAAAAATAGACATTATATTTAGGACCCAAGTACAAAAACATAGCAATACAGCTAGTTTGGTTATTTAAATAGAATTTTTCATTTTTCAAAAATCAAATCAACAAATTAAACCACAACACAAATCAAGTCAATAAAACCAACATCAGGCTACTTGGAACAGCTATACAGTTAACACTAACAATACACGGTAATAGTTTCAAAAAGCTATTTACAGGGACTACACAAACAGCAAAAAACTATCACACACAAGTCAAATATCAGACAATTTTCCTAGACTCAAGCAACAGACCTTGCATGGACTACTCACTAATAACTCTCCAAAATCAATAATCTTTAAGAAAAATTCAGCAAAAAAAATGATGACATGATTAGGTTAATTGACTTCTATAATGCTAGAAAACATGCATGTTTTTCTTATAGTTCTCAAAAATGAGAAAGATTTTTAAATTCAGTAGGCTAAACTCTCATTAGATTGAGGTCCTTTAGCTGGCTGTCATACCAAAGAAAAGAATGAAAGTAGTACAAAAATTTAAGGAGGGTATGAAAGAAAAATGCAATCACTAATCTATAAGTATCGGTAAATACAAGAACTACAAATTTCATTAACATTTCAAACTCTGTTTTAAATTGTTCAAGGTGTAGTCTAAAAATTCCCCATGCAAATAAGCTTTAGCCATCAAATTGTATGATAGTGGTTTAGGTAGGAACGGCAACGGATCAGGTTCGGGCCGGATTTTTCCATACCCGGACCTGACCCGCGGGGCAAGACCCGTGGCTCGGACCCAGCCCGTTTAGGGTACCAGGTTTTTTCCCGGGGCCCGGACCCGCTCCAATTGGGTCCCGCGGGCCCTGTTTAGGGATTGGGCCCAATTCGTGGCCCAACCAAAAAAAAAAATTTAAGCCCAGATTTTTTTTTTTCCTACGTTCAAGCCCAAATTTAGGGAGGGAAGGCTCACGAACTCAGTGACTGACTGACCGAGGAAGTGTGTGAGTGAGGGAGGGTTGGACTGAGGGAGGGAGGGAGGCGTGAGGGAGTGTGGGAGTGAGGGACTGCGCTGAGGGAGAGGGAGGGTCGGAGTGACTAAGCTGAGAGAGGGTTGGTCCTTTTTTTGAGGCATGAGGGGTGAGGGAGAGGGAGGCGTGAGGGAGGCGTGAGGAAGGGAGGAGTGACGGGCTGCGCTGATCGGAGTGTGGACTGAGCTGATCGGAGTGAAGGACTACAATTGCAAAGTGCAGAAATGAGGGAGAGGCCGAGAGGGGTTGCGGACTAAGGCAGCTGAAGGATTGAAGGGTGAAGAAGAAATCTGAATATAGTTAGGGTTAGATTATAGGTTTATATATATAGTAGGGTATTTTTGTAATTTTGGGTAGCGGGCTTTTAAACGGGTTTTTATACGGGTCGGGTCTGGGTTTTTAAATAAAACCCGGACCCGACCTGGACCCGTTTCGGGTTTTTTTTTTTTTTTAAAAACCCATACCCGACCCTATTTCTAATCGGACCGGGTAAAATCCGGCCCATTAGGGTCGGGCCGGACCGGGTATCCGCGGGTCGAGCAAAAATTGCCATCCCTAGTTTTAGGGGTAAAATGAATAAAATTGATAAGGATAAGGGAATTATAGATTTAGGTAACTAATCTAATATGTTCCCGTCACTTAATATGCTCCATATTATATATATAATTGTTTTAAAAATCATTTATTCACACATCCAATTTTAGAGCACAGATGATAGCATCCATTAAAATAAAAATAAATAAAAATGTAGGTGATTGCTTTTTGATAAATCAATAAATTTTCACTAAACAAAACAAAGCTATATACAAATTAACAGCCCTACAAGACGGTAGAACCAAACATATCACAGATCCCCAGCTAAAAGTACAAGAGAAGACACTAAGGCAATTGTAAAATAGTGAAATCAGCCCCCCCCCCCAAAAAAAAAAAGTATAAAGCACAGTGTAGGTCCTGAAACAATTAGAGGCTTTCTAATTAAAAAGACAAAATACAAAGTATTTGTTTCATGTAAAAGACTCACCAGTGATTTGCAAAATGAATAAACCAAAGAAAAATTTAGAGATATAGAATACTAAAATTCATAATTTGTTAAATATTAATTAGAACTTTTTAAAAATTAATGTATCATAAGATTTAGTTAATAGAATTGAAGGAGAAAAGAATAAAGTGTAAGTACCTGATGATGCGAAAAATCATCAGTAAGCCACACAATACTCACGCGCTCGAAACAAGGCTTGCGAAACAAAGACAAAGAAAACCCTAGGAAAGTATTGGTGCGGTACCGGCCAAAGACCCTCCGATTATTAAGTCAGAACTTTTCAAAACTCTAGAGTTCCAAAGCTGAGGTAAATTATGCGTACCTTAGTTTGTAAGGGTTCTAGGGTTTTTATAGTAGCGTAAGGTTGACATCCGCCCCTTGACTTAGAAGATCTTTCCTTGTAGGAGAGAACCTTTTTAATTTGCATATCTTGCGGAATCCTTTCCTTGTAGGAGTGTTCTTGATTAGGGTTAAGTGTGGGGTATAAGATATTTCCTTATACATGCATGCATGAGGATCAAGTAAAGCCATGTCAGACCCGTCAAAGGTTTATGTCTCCCCGTTAGCTTCCTGTTTCGTGGTCCAAGGTACCACCGTCAACTTCGGGATGGAACTATAGACTTTATATCATCGTCGCGTCTCATGGATAAAGCTGACGGGTTTATTAGAACCGTCGCCTTTTGCCTTATCATGGGTGAGTATCAATATTACAAAATTACACTTATTAGTTGCCCCTTACTTTGTAGCCTCGTTAGCTTTAGCTGATGGGTTATGGAGTTAGCTTTGTGGTTTTTATTATTAATTATTATTTGTTCAGGAAAAAAGAAAGGGCATTTATGGATGATTCCTCGAGTAGCCTTTATTAAATGTTTGAACATGTGGCGCGAGTTAATTGGCCCCACTTCTGGACAAGGGTGTCGCTTCGTCTTCTGTGCATTTTCTATCTATCTATATATCTCAACTCTTCCCTTCATTTCTCACACTTCAACACTTATTGATCTTTTGAGAGAGAGCTCGTCACTTTCTAAATCACCTCACTTCCATCAGCTTGTTGGTCTTATCACCTTTGCTGCCAGCATCTCTTTGAGACCGTCATTTTTCAAGGAATCGTTTACTCGTAAGTTCTCTCTTCTTTTACTCTATCCCTTATTTTCATTTTTTTTTTAGTTAATCAATTCCATAGTGAGGCCATCATCTTAGGTTTTTAGAATGAATCTGTCACTTGTAAGTAATCAAATGTCTAGAGAGGCGACAAGTGAACAGTCGTTAGTTCGCGAGGGAGCGGGCTATGACAAGGTCTTCGGGTCAGGTCATGAGCCCAAGGAGGTCTTCTCCTGGTCGTTAGAGAGGGAAACGTTAGCCCAATCTCCTGACAAGGAAGTGGAAAGTTGTAGAAGAGAAGATGAGGAAGGAGTAGTGAGTGAGGGCGAAGACAAGGATGATGAGAGATAAGAGGGGAGAGAGAGTGACGAGGACGAAAATGACAGTGATGAGGAGGCCTTAGAGGGTATTTCAGGAAGCCCCGGAGATGACCGTCCTTTCATTCTCCCCAAAATATGGATGGTTAATGACTTTCTGCCGACGATGTCAGACAAGGTTTTCAACACTTTACGTGACCATTACCAAATTCCAGACAACATCCCAATTTGCCTCCCTGGGAAGTTTGAGAAGTGCTATTCAGGGAAGATCGTGGACGTCGGCATGTACAATGCCATGTTCGCGGTAGGATTGAGGCTACCAGTGATGGCACTTCACCGCCAGTTAGCCAACTTTTTGGGATTTTCTACTAGCCAAATTACCCCAAACAATTGGAGGATATTTATTGGGGCTAAGAATTTTGTGGGGTCATCTAAGTGACGAGAACCGTCAGCTAACTCTTGACGAGTTCTTTTGGTGCTATCGACCTCAACACATTGCCTTTTGCCTTATCATGGGTGAGTGTCAATATTACAAAATTACCCTTATTAGTACCCATCTCAATCCGTCTGCATCCATGAATATTCTTCTAACTGCATTCAAAGTTCCAAATACCATTAGAATTCTACTAAGGCCTTAAAAACAAAGAAAAAAACCAAGGACTGTTCAGAGCTTGTCACTTGAATATGTTATACACATCAAGAATTAAAGTGTCTACAAATCCATTAAGAAAAAAGAAAATAAAAGAAAAAACAAATCATACAAAGGTCAAGAATGAACCAGTAAATGATACAAAGCATAAAAATTGAACACTTGGCAAAATTGTATTTCTAAAAAAAAAAAATCTTGAAAATCCAAATCTGAATAAATTTTTTAGAGAGAAAAAAAAAATACCTGAAGTGTAATTTGAGTAAAAACACCAAACCCACCCCACTCTTCATCTCTCAGATTTGTTCAAAGAAAAGAGTGAGATCACTCTTTCTGTATTTTCTCACCAAGCCTCTCTCTCTCTGCTAGCCACTCTTCTTCAAACAGTACGTACCCCACTCCCTAAGCCAGAAGATATTTTATTTCTCTCTCAGTCTTGTCTTTGTTTGGTCTCCCACTAAAACCTCACCCAAATGCACTGTTTTACTCACCAAAACTTGAATAAACCAAAATATTGTAGATAGAGCTATTCGCTCTTTTTATGTAGTTAGTAGAAATAACATGTGCTTGATCTCCAACAATAGGCACGTGCTTGATCTATTAGAGGATTATATTCTACCAATATAACTTAGATCTAAATATATGCAAATCACACAATTAGTTATATATTGCAATCCTTTATAGTTCCCTAAACCCATCTAAGATTCACCAAAATGCAAAACATTTTATGTAGTTCTTGTGCGTGCAACATTATATGATTGAACCATTAGTTATCAATCAAACTTACACTTCTACATTTAAATTAAAAAATTTTATCCCAAAATACTAATGAATAAACAAATGAAAACATTAAACAAAAAAAAAAAATACAAATTTTCCAAAACCAACTTCATTGCCCACAAGGACCACAACCAAGCCCTATCCCACAAAGGTCTCAAACCTATCACCAACCAAAAAAGCAAGCTACAATCAGAAATACAAAACCCAATTCCTTCTCTCAAACCACCAAAAACTTGAACTTTGGCCAATGTCCCTATCAAAACACAACCAAACCATCCCAAAATTCAACTCTTTTGTATCATCATAACCTTCTCATTCTATAGGTGAGGGTCGTAATATTCTTAGCACAATCAACTTTCAAATCAAAATGAGATATATATATATATATATATATATATATATACATACTATGTAAGGAATTAAAACATACCAGATAGAAAGAAGTTAATAATCCACATGTTCTTACCACTCTCCAAAAAGAAAAAAAAAAAGAAAAAGAAAAAGATAAACCCATTATAAAGAAGCTAAATCTAAGCAAATTAAACATATCTTAAAAGGGCAAAAACATCAAGACCAAGATAAATATAGCGAATTCATAAATAATAGCACTTTGATATACACTGTGAACTAAGTTCAAGGCTTAGAACCTATTAGGTGCCACCAGTTTGATTTAAATCATAGAAGAAACACCTAGTAACTTCCAATTCTAATACTTTCTAAAGTGTAAATGGATTGTCAATATAAATAACAACCTTATGCATTAATCTCCAACAATAGACTAATAATAACATACAATAACACTCCAATGACACATACTTGTTCTCTTGGTAATAATAACATACAATTACACTCCACTCCCTTCAAAGAACAATCTCTAAGATTATGAGCACCAATAAACTCTATGAGAGATAGAAACTTAATCTTCGACGAACAAATGACCAAGAAACTCAAAAACCCAAGCTTGAGTTTGTCTCCAATGCTCTGTTATAATATTAACTGCTTGCTTACAAATTGTTGATATATAATTCCAAGTTTGAAATCACCTATTCCAATATTGAATATTTATTCTAATGAAGTTAACAATGAAATGAATACAAGTATTGTGATGTAAGTCATATAATGCTTAAGGTGGCTATATATGAACCTTACTTGAACTCCAAATTTCAACAAAGAAAAATTGAAACTAAGATTATGAACCTAAAGGTTAGTCCTCATGCATTGCAAATTATTTCTTGGATTTCATTGCTCTTTTAAATTTTCAGTTATAATTTATTGAGAGGAAGTATTATAATATATCATGTGTATTTTCATCACAACCACTAATAATATCACATACTTCCGATTTCACTGGAAAAAAAAATGATAGGTAAAACTCCCACTCTATTCAAAATTCAAACCTATTCAAAGAAATGAACTCCTTACAAAATAATTCTCAAAAAAATAAAATAAATAAACCTTTAAAAAATTGATTATCTACCATATGAAGAACATGAAACCCCCATGAAACTAAGATTAAAGAATAAGTATAAATAAACTCATGTAATGAATAATTGAGAAAGTGAGAAATTGACTTGTGACAACAATTAGCAGTATGAGTGTTGTGGAGAGAGTGATCTAGACCCTACTAACTACGCCTACTCCACACAAATTTATAGATCTTAAATTCTTCATATTATGCTCAAAATTTAATGCTCACAAAATAAATACAATTTCTCTTGTATGCAATTTTAATAAATATAAAAGCTTAGATTAAAAAATACATATCAACTCACTTAGTTGCGTTAAAGACTACTACCATTTTGAGATTAGGAAAGTAGTAGCCATTGATTTTTTTTTTTCTCTATAAATCCCATAAAAATTCTTCTTTTAAAACTATGTATACAAAGACAGAGAAAGAGTGACATGGGCTACCTCTCTTGGGAGTGGAGGCTGGAGAGGATTTCAGGGAGGAAAATAAAAGAATGAGACGAAGGATTTTAGGGAAGAACATGTAAGAGCAATACCGAGCAGGTAATCCCTCTTTGCTCCATCATTTCTTCCATCTCCCTCCCACCGACTCCTTGTGTTGTCCCATTCCATGTCCTTCCTTCACTTCAATCTATCCATCCCCCTTTCCCCTATTCAAATTGGTTCATATACCACCATAGATGTCTAAAAAATAGTGCTTTTTAATCGCACATCTCAGCTTGGTGGCTTCATATCAAATATAACTAAATAGCACCCCAAAAGCTTTATTTAAACCAAACAAAAAAAAGAGACTGGGAATTTGAGAGAGAGAGAGAGAGAGAGAGAGAGAGAGAGAGAGAGAGAGAGAGAGAGAGAGAGAGAGAGTGTGTGTGTGTGTGTGTGTGTGTGTGTGTGTGTGTGTGTGTGTGTGTGTGTGTGTGTGTGTGTGTGTGTGCTTACCTGTCTTATGTAAGCTGAAAATACCCAAAATGGAACCAAATCCCTTTCTTTATCATAAACCTACTTAAGAAGCCAATGACACCCAAAATACCCACTTAAGATCAATATCATAAACCTAAAAGACCCGTATTAGCAAACAATCAAAGATTGAAACCCACAAGGAAATAAATACAAGCACAGATCTTAAGAACCAAAAAAAAAAAAAAAAAAAGAGGAAATTTTGAAGAAGTGGAGAAAAAAATAAATAAAAAAGAGACACTTATTGGAAAAATTAGTCGGTCTTTCTTCCCATTTTTTTTTTCGATAGAAATTTGGTTTGTGCCTGAGTTGATCTAGTACTGATATGATAGAGAGAAAAGAGAGAGAGAAGAGATATAGAAAGAGCTCCAGAACCTTTTGCCTCTTTCCCTTTAATTGCTATTGTTTTATTCACAAACACACATTCCAGAACCTCCACCAACAATCTCAACTTCCAAGAAAAGCACATAACCCACGACCATCCTTTAAACCACACAATCCTCTAACCCTACAAACCTACAGCTCTCTGTCTTTTAGCCTTATCTCCCCAAATAGGTACGGATTGCAACGGCATCACACATGTACTCAGCTAAGCTTATCTCTCTGTCAGAGTCTGCTAAAAGAAGAACATATTTCTTCCACTTTTGCCCGCCAGACTTGCTTTTCTTTCCCATGCAAAAACATTTGGGCAGTAGAGTGTAGATAGAGGCATGAGATGAAACGATGAGTTTTGGGTAGTGATTGACGAAACCAAAAATTCACTGTAGAGGCATTCACGCTTTTTATGTAGTTAGTAGATATTGATAAGATGTAAGGGTAAAAAATCACTCAAACTGTCAAATGAACAAAAACTTAATTCCCAACAAAATCAAAACTCTTAACAATCAAAACAATACATTTACTATTGGATAGAAAGTGAAGTATTATCAAGCTCATTTGTGTCAAGAAATGCTAGACTTCTTAAACATTGGTTGGAGATCTAGATGAAACATGGCTAAATTACAAGTTACATCCTCTAACTTTACTAAAATTTAATTTAGTCATGTATTTTTTTTTTTTCATTTTAGTCCTATAATTTTTACTTTTATTCAATGTATTCCTTATGTCTACCACTATTAGTGGGTTGCCATTGGGTGTATAAAAAAAGGATGTAGTTTTAATTTTTCTTGAATATTTACAATTATAAAAATCTATAAAATAATAAAAATTTTAGGAAAAAAGGATATTTATTTGATTTGATTTATAAGAATATAGATAATAGAAAAAAAAAATCTAGTATTTAATCTAAACAACCCAGATATAGAATTTGTAGCAAAATTATGTTAAATTTGGTATTTGATCTACAATTTTCAATTTGATTATTTCATAAAGATTGATCCACAAAAATCCAGATTTAGCGGCTTTCAAATCAACCTCAAAAATCAAAACCACCAATAGGATCATCACCACACAACTCAAAAGTAAAGGACACAACTAAAAAAAATTTGGTCATTGAAGAGAGAGAGAGAGAGAGAGAGAGCCCATTGCCATCTTGAGTCCACCCATCTTTGTTCTAATCGACATCTCAAAAGATATTGAACAACAATTAGTCATTCCCAATCAAAACCAACATATTAAATTACCAACATATGACTCTCGTTTGCCAAAGCCTCCAACTGAAACCCATTTAGGGTCCGTTTGGATTGAGTTTATTGTTGCTGAAAACTTAAAACTGAAAACTGAAAACTGAAAACACTGTAGCAAAATAATTTTTAAATGGGTAAATAGTATTGTGGGACCTATTTTTAATATTTTTTAATACGTGAACAGTGCACGAACAGTACTAAACAGTACATGAACAGTGCTAAACAGTGCATAAACAGTGAACCCATGTGAGGTTACTGTTCACGCGCAAAAAAAAAAAAGAAAAAAAGAAAAAAAAAAAGAAAGAAAACGCAGACGTGAGGAAACGCGCAATCCAAACGGTACCTTAGAATAAATCATCAGGTTAATCTCCGAGTTGAAAAAGTTGGTCTTGAATGTCAATGGTGGGTGTTTGAATTCAAGCCTTGAGTTAACTTATTTTGTAGAGTTACTTTAGTGGGTCTTGACATGTTTCCTTTCTCGTATTGGATTAGATTGATAGAAGGCCAATCCTAACCATGATCGTGACCCAATGCGACCCAACTTGCAACTTACGATGACTAGCTCACAATCAAACCACCTCATTCATCATCACAACCATCAAGCCGAACCTCTTCATCTCTTAGAAATATGAATTTGTTTGATTGGAATTTGGGGTTGGTGAGGAAAGATTCCTCTCTCTCTCTCTCTCTCTCTCTCTCATTTAATTTAAAAAGAAAGAAATAAAATGATGTTGTTTTTGGCTATTTAATGGAACCAACTTAACAAATTTGGATGCAAGGACCATATTGAATAAAAGTAAAACGATATGACTAAAATGAATAAATCAAAAGTTACGTGATTGGATTTAATTTAGAGCAAAGTTAGAGGTATAATTTGTAATTTTGCATTGAAATATTTTGACATGTTGAACTCTTTGTATTTATGAAGAACTTTACCTATTTTGACTATGTAGTTTTTTTTTTTTGGGGGGGGGGGGGGGGGGGGGGGGTTAGTACTCTAACTTTACTTTCGCTCAATTCTTTCTCAAAAAAATACTTTCGCTCAATTGAATTTTCTAAGTTTCAAAATTATTCAATTTAGGTATTTTGTCCAATTTTGTTAAAAAATTTCCATTAAAAAAAATATTATTTTCACATGAAAAAATTCTATAAAATTAATAAAAATATTTTATTGATTTTATATGTGAATTTTTTTTCAAATTTTTTATTAGTTAATTGCATACTTAATGGCAATTTTTTTAATAGATTTGGACCAGATGTTTAAATTGAATAAATTTGAAATTTAGACAATTCAATGAAACGAAAGTAAAATTAGAGTACTAAATGAATTTTAGTCAAATTTAAAGGATTTAATTTATAGTTTAGCATTTTTTTAAATTTTTTTTAACTTGGTGTACCTATTTGAAAAATTGGCATGTTGAACCATTTTGAATAGATACACTTACTCTTTTTGGACAAAATTTAGTTACAAACTCACTCAATATCTTTTTATTGGAGGCGAATTTTGACAAATCCATCATTGGATTACATCTTCTTCTTATATTCTCCATGTTTGCAAAATTTCAAGAAAATTAAAAATCAATAGCTATGTCATCAATAAATTTTTAAATTGCAAGTTTTTGTAATTTAAAATTATGAATAAAATATAAGATTATAGATTATATAGTAAATAATATCCGATTGACACAAAAATTGACATGTATATTAAGAGCGTAAAGAACATGTAATTTAACGATTAGATTTTCAAAATATGCAGTAATATTTATTTTATTGAGTGAGTTTGTAGCCTAAGACTACAACCAATTTTGTAACTAAACTTTGTCAACTCTTTTTTATGGAGAAGTATAATTGATTTTTGTAGCCTATTTATTAATGTTTATGGACTATTTTTTGTTGAATTTGTAATTGGCTTGGCGGATATATCGTATATCATATACATGTTATAAGAGTTTTTCGTCATATAATTGCCTTAAATTAAAATAATATAACTTATTTTCATCGCTTACTAAACACTTTGCATCAAACATCATCCCCTCTTTTGTTTGTTTGGTTCTACAACCAAAAAAGAAAAAAAAAAAAAATCAAAAGAGGTCAATTGCCTTAAATTAAAATAATATAACTGATTTTCGTCGCTTAGAGCATTCTTATCAAACATGTAAAAATATATAGCATTTAGCATTTCAAAACCCAATTTTATAACATATAACACACCACTTTACAATACCACCTATATCAAAACTTTTATTTTTTTTTACCATTTCATTTGAATAATGTTTCTTTATTATTTTTCAATAATTTTTTATTTCTCTTCTCTCCTGTCTCTCTCTCCTCTATTTCTCCTCAGTGGGTCACACTGAATAAAAAAATAATATACGGTTTACAATTGGTGAACAGTGTAGTCTCAAATATGAGATTATACTGTTTATTAATTATAAAAATTATTCCATTTAAAACATTTGATGGAGCAAATTTTTGGATTAAAAATGCTAAAAAAATAAGATCTTCAGCATTTTGAAAGGTTGGATAAGAATGCTCTTACCACCAAACACTTTGCATCAAACACCATACCCTCTTTTGTGTGTTTGGTTCTACAACCCAAAAAAACCAAAAACAAAAATCAAAATCAAAAGAGGACATCATTTTCTATGCAAAAACGAGTTATTTTCCACAACACACGCTACCTTTTATATCCGTTGGATTGATCTCACCGAGATTCGTCCTTGACTTTCAGGCTCACTAAAGGGAAAGAAAATTCCACCCTCTTTCATTCAAACACACGTCTCTCCTAGCTTTCTCTAGAGTTTGAGAGAGCTCCAACACTCTGTATGCATCCCCACATTAACATTATCAAATACTCCTATAATTATAAAAAAACAAACAAACCCCACTTGCCTTGGTTAGGTGCCGACCTTAATTAAAAAGAAAAAGAAAAAGAAAAAAAGAAGAAATATCTATCCGTTAACTCCAACCTCCCAACCATATCCTCACACGTGTCCCACCCTGACTCACCCTCACCTATATTCCCCGGTCATCCTATCAAACCCGCTCTCTTCTTCTCAGCTTCACATTTGCAACCTCACCTAACCCTTCACATTTTTCTGATACACGAAAATTTCAACCAAAGCAAAAGAAGAAAAGTGAACCTAGTAGACACCGAGGACGCGGAAGCTTTCCTCGAAATATCCGATCTATTCTGCGTGTACCATACCAGGTACCAGTTTTGAACCTTTCTCTCTCTGTCTCATATTTATACTAACTTTGTCTCTTTTTTTCAGAACTTGATGTCAAGAAAGATGATGAAATCTGTTTAGAAATAAATAGCACCTAAGTTTGTTTGCTGATTTTTTTTGTAACACCCAGAGGAAATTTTTTGGTCAGATTGGCCTAATCTGGGTTCTGATTCATAGATCTAACCGGTAGGTGTGTTTTTATTTTCTGGGTTTGTGTTTATTCTTAATTTTGATTTTCTGTCTCTTTGTTTTGGATGATTTTATAGATTCTGTTTAAATTTCTGATGGTATATGTTTGGATGCAAGCGATTTATGGTTGAAAGTTGAAACTTTTTGCTGTTGATGTATAATTTTGTTTTGCAAGAAGAGGGTTTGGGTTTTGGATCTTGATTTAAAAAAAAAAAAAAAAATTTATTTGCTGTAAATTTGTAACAAAAGTAGGAGAAGAGAAGGGTAGCCTTCTCTTTCAATTTTTTTGGTTTTGCTCTTGAAAGCTGGGTTCATGAGACTACCTCTGGGAAAATGGAAATTATGGGATCTAGATCTGTTGTATGAATATGATTTGAAGGAAGTCAATTGATTATTTCTTTTGGGTTAGTCTCTAGTTTGATTATATTGCTGAGAAGAAAAAAGAAATGAGCAAGATCTAAATTTTCATAGGAAATGATTACATGTGGCGGATCTTGGCTAGTTTGTTTAGGTTTCATAGTTGACCCAGAAATTCTGAGATGGCATGGTGGTGGTGGTTGTTTTTTACTGATGGTGGGTTATTAAAATCTGAAAAATAAAATCTCTACTTAGTTAAGAATGATAATTGCACTAGGATCCACGAAATGGAAATGGAATTCACTGAGTATTTTGTTTGTTTCTATTTATTATCCATAGGTAGGTGTTTTGGTGGAAACATCTTTGCTGAAATGATTACTTTCCTGCTGTTGTCTCAAGGAATTGGTTATGCTGCATGCAAAAATTCTGAATTGTATTAATTATTTTCATATGGTGCTGGAAATTGGTGCTTTGTCTTATGGTTTTTCTGATATGCTTATTTTTAATGTCATCCCTGCTTGTTTTTAACTTTCTTGTGCAGTTAATTCAAAATGAGTCGTCCACATGACTTACCCCATCCCTTCTTCCATTTTGGAAATCCTTTCCGGATGAAATCACCCAAGGGTTCCAATTTGTCTAAAAAGCTTCTTTTACTGTTGAACAATTTTGAGGAAACCTTGGCAGGGAGGCTGAGAAAGCTTAACCACCCGAAGGACAAGGATGGAGTCCTCAGCTTGTCATGGATGAAATTAGCGATGATCTCGCTTTGTGAAACTCATAATGACATAAAAACCCTCATAGCTGAGCTTGAACTCCCAGTGTGCGACTGGGATGAGAAATGGATAGATGCATACTTGGACATCAGTGTGAATTTGCTCGATATATGCAATGCTTTTAGCTCTGAAATCTCAAGGCTGAACCAGGGCCATCTCTTGCTTCAGTGTGTGCTGCACAATTTGGATTCCAGCTCTTTAAAGCAGTTTATCAAGGCTCGATCTTCACTTGATGCATGGAGACAGCATATTAGTTCAAAGAACCCTAGAGTTGAAAACTGTTCCACCATTTTGAACAAGCTCGGGGAATCACTGGATCTTCCCAAGGTTAAGAACTCAGCCAAAGGTAAGGTTTTAATGCGTGCTATGTATGGGGTTAAGGTGGAGACGGTATTTATCTGCAGTGTCTTTGCTTCAGCCTTCTCTGGTTCTGCAAGAAAGTTGTTTGATTTGAATGTTGATGACAAATATATGTGGGCTCAAGCTTTTACTGGTTTGCAAACTAGCATTAATAGCGAAATTAGAAATTTATATTCAAGTGGAAGATTTACAGTTTTGAAAGAGCTCGAAGCTGTTGATACAAGTGTAAAGAAATTGTATCCCATGATCCAAGATGGTGTGGACCCTGCTGAAGTGGAAGCATTCCAGAATTCCGTCTCAGATTTGGCAAGGAGAGCAGAGGGACTTTCACAGGGACTAGATCTTCTTACAAAGGAAGTTGATGGCTTTTTTCATGTAGTTTTAACTGGGCGTGATGCTTTGCTCTGTAATCTTAGAGAGAGTGGTGCTGTCACTGACACAAAGCTAGGATGCAAAGTAGTAGAAAGAGTACAATCTTAATTATGTTGAAGCAATATTCTCTCCTGTATACAAACGGGTTTAGGCATGGGGTTTTATGTTTTCTTATCAATGAAAGTTCGCCATATTGTTTTGCTTATTGTATTAAGTACGGTGTGAGTTATAGGGTATGTTGTGTTCCTGTTCTGACAACTTGTATATGTATGTTGTACTGTGTGATGTCAATGTTATATAAAAGGATATGTTGTTTGCAGAAATGTTTGTTACTTTGGAACTTGACAATGCGGCATAGGTTTTAATTGTGAAGCGTTTTGCTCTCCGATTAAAGCTATTCTGTTAGGATTTTTGCGCTGACAATTTTTTGACAGTTGCTGGTTCTTTATCTGAATCTCAATATTAATTTTCCGGATCAGTCTTTGATGTTATTGCTTAATTCTAATTATCTTGTCATAGGTAGGAGCTCATCTCATGTAAACATTTATCCTTCTAGCTCTCTTTCGCATTCAACCTAAACCCCGAAGCTATTTTATACTTACATTAAAGATATTGATTGAATTAATTACGCATATTTGTATTATGGAAGGAAGAAAAAGGAAGATGATGCCTTAAATAGCATACTAGTCAGAACAGTTTAAATCAATCTGGACATCTTCATCTCTTTGTTGATACTCAATGCAACTTTGCATTTGATTTCATATCTTACTGTCTAGATTATTCTGCAGGAAAATTTCTTCGTCTTGTCTAGCAATGTTTGAGGGGAAGTTTATTATGGTAAGCATCTGTTCCCTGTTCACTCTTTTATGACTTTTGACTATATTGTAAATTGGAACCTGTCCATTATTATTATTAAAAGAAAAGAAAAGAGCAAGCAATCTGGCTACTACCAGGAAGAAAAAAGATGCATAAAAATGAGATAATGTGTTAAACAGACTTTGAAATTATTTATGCACACATTATGTGCATGATCCTTGATATTTTGAAGCTTTATTAAGCCGGGCCAAGCGTTTATGGATGGGTTTGGAAGATTTTAGGTGACCAATATATCTCTTAACTGTTAAAGATCATTTGGTTATTTTCCTATGGCTTTCTTAATTCTCATGCCTCAGCCCTCAAAGCCTCTTTTACTCAAAGCTGTGACTTTCTTTTTGCCTATGCTGGAAAGCTACGTGATTAGAGTTTTCAAGCAAAAGAAGAAAACTAAAAATGTTAAGGGCCTGAGGCTGATTAATCCTTCATTGCCTGCTACATTTGGGTAATTTTTGTGAGAAAGAATGATATTTTGATTTCTACCAGTGGAATTCTGCAGTATCAAAACCAAGAAAAAAGAAAAAGAGAAAAGAAGGTTATTTTTTATGCCCGTTTATGCAATTCCCGATCATTACAAAAAGCATCTTAGGTATCTTCTCTCTCATAGTGAGTGGGTCTCGTAATCATATAGAATTAAAATGCTGGAAGATGAGACACATCAAATACATTAGATATTTTATGTGTGGGTTTTGTAATAGTATAAGATTTATATATTGTGAAAGAAGACATATATAGAATACATAAGATACTTGGTTCAGAGTTTTGTAATTGTATAAGATTCATATGCTGTGAGAGAATAAATATATTGAATACATGAAATACTTTACGTGGACCAAGGAATTGAAGCATATGCTTGTTTAAGGACAATGGGGGAAGGGGCATATGCTTGTTTTAAGGGTTATGGTCAAAAAGGGTTTGCAACCATGGACTTGGACCTGTCATATTGGCGCAAATATGAAAAATTGTCCTAATTAGTGGGGCCCATCCTATCGCTGTTAGTGAGAAACACGTTTTTAGTAGATTGCTCTTCCGAGTCCATATTATATTTTTCTCTATTAGTAGCTTAGTTTAGTCTTTTTTTTTTTTTTTTAATCAAATTAGCTAGCTTAGTTTAATAATAATTAAATAGTTTTGCAAAATGGATCTTAGGCAGCTCTGGTTGGTTTCATTGTTTTAAAACTTGGATTAGTCCGGTCAGGTAACGCGGGGCCGGACCTACAGGGCGGGGGGGGGGGGGGGGGGGGGCAGGGTGGGGGGCAAGGGGGCCCGGCCCCCCCTGGCCCAAAGAAAAAAAAGGCAAAAATTTTTTTTTTGGACCCCCCCTCCCCCCACTAACCCAAAGAAAAAAAAAAAAAAAAATTCTTTTTAGTAGTATTATATAAATATTTATTTATTTCTAGAGTTATGCCTGCTCTTCCAAAAACTTACTCTCTCTCTTTTAATTAGTCTCTCCCAACTAGCAACCACCCAACTAAAAAAATTTAACAAAAACAAAATTTTAAAATAAAAAATCTCAGTCAACTTAATATTAGAATACTAGCATTAGGTGTTCTAAATGGTAAATATTTAGAATTTAGAACACCAAATACCAAAAATACTATTGTATGAGACATTTCAAATGCTATGTAGCATGAGTAAGTTTTGGTTTGTGAAAAAGAAAAAAAAAAAAAAAAAAAAAATATATATATATATATATATATATATATATTTTGCAACAGTTGATGCTCTTAAAAAACAATATTATTTTGTGTTTTTTGTTTTTGTTGGTAAATGATTGCATCTAATGTACTAAGAAACAATGATTTTGTGTATTTATCTTGATTGATATATAGTTTGTTAATACTATATAAATATCTATTTGGATTTTTTTTTCTTATACTTCATCCCTAACTTGAAATCCTAGGTCCACCTAACGGTGCTTATATCTGTCTAGTCTAAGTTAAAACTTTAAAACCGGACTATGTCAATCTTGGTAAACTACTGGTGAAAACCTTTCAAAACCAGGGGAATGGACCAAGTTTGGACTGGTTGTTTCTTTCAAATGTTGACTTTTTTGAAAAATATACATTGTACGCATCGGGTCATCATCTTTATTATATTAAAAAAAAAGAAAAAGATTAGGTACCTATAAAAAATTATATAATAATTTTTTTAAAAGAATTTCAACCTAACTCTTTATCATCAGACCAAGATACTAATTGATTTTCTAGTGTAGACAGGGATTGAATCCCATATCTCTTATTTAACTATTAGATTATCAGTTGAGTTAACTGGAACTCACCAAAATTATATAATTAGGTCATTCATTTAACTCAAGTTATTTATTTAGGAAGAATTGTAATATTATCTCTTTACATAGTTTGATAGTTTCAAATTTCGATACGGTAATTGTGATAATTCTTTTTAAATTTTTCCTTGAGACTTGAATTTATGTGTGTGTATATATATATATAGTTTATTATTTATGATACCATTATGTTTCAACTTCCAATTGAATCCAAGCCGGAATTAGAAATGTTGAACTTCTCTATTTTTTAGTTCTTATAATGGTTTAGTTCTTAAATCATTCATTTTAAAACGATGGGCTATGGCTCCTATGTGCATAGATGCGATTTGGAAGTGCCATGAGGTCATATTTACATGTAATCTCTAGGAAGTTCTTGTAGAGAGGTTTTAGAATGGTTGGGGCACAAACATTCATTTGGGACTAAATAGTCTTATTTGAAGCTAAAACGCTAACCATGGGAAAAGATGAATGAAAGTTTTCAGAGCTCAGTCACAAGAAAGGTTTTCAAATTTTTATAAATCATTGGTTGGACGTGGGCAAGCAGTTGCTCGATCATAACCATTGAAATACTTTATTCATGGAGTTGTAGTCAGACAAACAATGGAAATGACAGGTTACATCCCGGACGGAGAAAAAGGAAGACGGACGGACCGTCCATAGTGGACGGGTTCAAGATGAATGGATGCAGGGGAGGCAAGTAGTAGAGCCATGTGGCATCCATGTAGCCTAAGTGGTCTCCAAGAAAACTCAAATGGAAACATCTTGCGTCCTACGATTAACCCTAATCAATGAAATCTCTGTATGGTAAAAATCCCATGAAATGCATGTATTTATGAAGATCTTCCCCATAAGGAGACACCTTCTCCGCCAAGAAAACCAAGGTTGGTTCTACATTACTATAAAAACCCAAAGCCTCTAGAAACCAAGGTACGCATGATTTATCCCAGTTTTGGCACTCTACAGTTGTAAGAGTTCTCTAACTTAACTTTCGGAGGATCTTTAGCTAGTACCACATTGGTACTCTCTGTAGGGTTTTTTCTTTTTCTTTGTTGTGCAGGTTTTGTCTAGGGCGTGTAAGGACAGTGCAACTTACTGAGGATTTTCGATATCAATAGTTGGCGTCATTTGTGGGAAACAGAAGGTAGATCAGAGTCCATACTATCGCTTCCCAGATAAAGAGTTGCATGGTACTTACTTGCTTGATGGCAACCAACAATAACGAAAAACCACGCATTACTGCCTTTGAAAGACAGGTGCAGACCCTAGCTACTGTGGTAGAATGCCTTACTAAACAAAACCAAGACCTAGAGGAATAGCTACGCCAAAGGGATGCTAGGCCCAACAGTCACGAAGAAGAGCAGGAGGGCACTAACACCGAAAAAAGGGATCGAGAAGGACCGAAAGCCAGCAATGCTCCAAGCACAGAAATAGCACCACCACACATGGTCGCGAAGATGCAGATGATGAAGGAGAGGATGGACTTCATGATGAACGCCCTCAGAGGACAGATGTCAAGTGACCTTGATGAGTTAGTCCATCGGATGGACTCGCCTTTTACTGTAACCATCACTTAATTCCCCCTTCCACCGAAGTTCTTTATGCCACAGGTAGAAGCCTATAACGGGTTGAAGGATCCCTTAGATCATCTGGAGTCGTTCCAAACCCTTATGCACTTGCAAGGCGTGGCGGAAGAAATCATGTACTGAGCCTTCCCGACTACACTGAAGGGTCCTGCGAGGGTATGGTTCAGCAGGCTGACACCCAACTCCATCAGTACTTTTAAGGAGTTGAGCACGCAATTTGCCTCGCACTTTATAGGGGGCATAGGTATAAAAAGTCCATTACATGCTTGATGAGAATTAAGCAACAAGAGGAGGAAACATTGAGATCTTATATAATCTGCTTTAACAAGGAGGCCCTCTCAATTGATGAAGCTGACAACAAGATACTAGTAGTTGCATTTACCAATGGGTTATGGAAAGGGAAGTTTCTGTTTTCCTTATACAAGAATGACCTAGAAAACCATGTCGGATGTGCTTTATAGGGCTTCTAAGTACATGAATGCGAAAGACACATTACTGGCCCGAAAAGAGAAGCCTAAGAAGAAGGAAAGGCAAGGGGATGCACGACAAGGCAGAGGACAGAAGGTGGCTAGGACCGGAGACTGATGGGAGGATAGGTGCTCCAAACCCCTTACTGGAAGGTTCATAAGCTTCACCTCGTTGACTGCCCCAATCGACCAAGTTTTGATGCAAATCAAGGACGAAGGAGCCTTGACATTTCTTAGCAAGTTGAAAGGAGATCCCAGTAAAAGATCCAGAGACAAGTACTGCCGTTTTCACCACGATCACAGACATGATACTTTCGACTGCTACGATTTAAAGCAGCAGATAGAAGCTCTTATCAGATAAGGAAAACTACAAATGTTCGTCAGCAAGGAGAGGACGGATCCACCACAAGAGCAAGCTGCCTAAAGGGAAAACGAGCGTTCCCTTAGAAGACATAAGGATGATCGTAAGGGGAACCATAACTTCCAATTCATCCAGGAAGGCACGAAAAACTTACTTACGGATGGTTTAGAGCATCTAATTAACGGGCTTCATCCTAAAGATGGTACGGATTGACAACCCTGTAATTGGGTTCACAAAGGAAGATGCTCGGCATCTCCACCACCTGTATGACGGCGGGACTACAACACTCATTAAGTCCTTGTAGACAATGGGAGCTCCATCGATATCCTTTACTACCCGGCGTTCCAGCAAATGAGGATTGAGAGAGAACAGTTGGTTCCAACTAATGCGCCACTTGTTGGATTCGGAGGAATAAGAGTATACCCCTTTGGTGCAGTTACTTTGCCCGTAACAGTTGGTGATTACCCTCAACAGACTACCAAGGATGTCACATTCTTAGTTATTGACTGTTCATCTGCTTATAATGCCATCCTAGGCCGTCCTACCCTTAACTCATGGAATGCCGTAACTTCAACTTACCATTTGTTGATCAAATTCTCTATTGAATATGAAGTGGGAGAAGTACGAGGAGATTAAGTAGCAGTGCGCGAGTGCTACATTGCCATGCTGGAGATGGACGATCGTTTACAGACCATGTGTATAGAAGAACAACAGATGGTAGTAGAACCCGTGTAGGGGTTGGAAAAGATCCTCCTTGATGATTTAAGGCTTGAACGAATAACCAGGATTGGTACCCTTGCTAGCCCACCAGTCCGCTAGGCGCTCACAGCATTTCTAAGGAAGAACTAAGATATCTTCGATTGGAGTCACAAAAATATGCTTGGATTTGATCCTTCAATCATAGTCCACAAGTTGAATGTATTACCATCTTTCCTTCCCATCCGTCAGAAGAAATGAGTATTCACGCAAGAACGAGACAAGGTTATAGCAGAAGAGGTTTGCAAATTACAGAAAGCAGAGTTCATACGGGAAGTATATTATCCTGACTGACTGGCCAATATAGTAATGGTCAAAAAAGCCAATGGGAAGTGGGGGATGTGCGTGGACTTTACGGACTTAAATAAGGCATGCTCTAAGGACAGCTATCCTTTTCCATGGATGGACATTTTGGTGGAATCAATAGCAAGACACCAGTTGCTAAGTTTTATGAATGCGTTCTCTGGTTACAACCAGATCAAGCTAGACGAGGTTGGTCAAGAGAAGACTTCATTCGTCACATACCAAAGGTTGATGAATAAGATGTTTACACATTAGATTGGGAGGAACGTTCAAGTCTACGTGGACGACATGTTAGTAAAAAGCATTTGGGAGGATGACCATTTAGACGACCTTAAGGAGACCTTCAATACCCTTCGTTCTTATAACATGAAACTGAATCCAAATAAGTGTGCATTCGGGGTGACGGCAAGAAAATTCCTAGGGTTCATGGTGTCCCAGAGAGGTATTGAGGTCAACCCAAATAAAATACAGGCCATAATGGAGTTAACTCCACCAAAAAATGTCAAGGAGTTATAGAGTCTAAACAGTAAGGTAGCTGCACTGAACAAGTTCGTCTCAAGAGCAATAGATAAGTGCCTACCTTTCTTCTGCACACTAAAGAAGTCCTTTGAATGGATGGTCGAATGCTAGTAAGCTTTCGAAGACCTGAAGACATACATTTCTTTTCCACCGATACAGAGCCCATCAAAACCAAGAGAAGAATTGTCTCTTTACTTGGCCATCTCCCCAGCCACCATTAGCGCAGTCTTAGTCAGAGAGGAGAACGGGGTGCAAAGACCGGTATACTTCACAAGTCGAGCACTCCAAGGTGAAAAAGAGAGGTACCTTCTGATAGAAAAGCTAGCCTTCGCCCTGGTAACTGCAGCCTGCAAACTCAAGCCTTACTTTCAGGCGCACACGGTGATCGTTTTAACAGACACGCCTCTACGGAGAGAAATGAGTAGTCATGAAACCACCGAACAGATGGCATTATGGGTGATCGAGTTGAGCAAGTTCGACGTACAGTATCGCCCACGTATGGCTATAAAAGGGCAAGTTATTACTGGCTTCATCGCAGAATTCACCCACACGGAAGGCCAAGGGGCAGGAGAGAATCCTCAATGAAGTATCCACATGGATAGGTCGTCCAATAGACAAGCAGGCGGAGCTGGTGTGGTACTCCATAGCCTAGAAGAGGACGAGGTCAAATGCATGGTCCGACTTGATTTCCCTATGACCAATAACGAAGTAGAGTACAAAGCCTTGATAGAAGGATTGGATTTCACCAAAGCAACAGGAGCTGTGAATGTGGTCATGTATTGCGACTCTTAAGTAGTCACTAGTCAGGTTAACGGCAACTATGAATGCAAGGGTGAACCTTGAGCAAGTGAAGACTTAAATGAACAACCTCCATGCAAAGTTTGTTCAAATCCTAATGGAGGAGAACGAGCACGCCAACTGTCTTGCCAAGGCTGCATCAACAGAGCATATGCTCATCCCTAGTCAAGGACTGTCCTTTGTTCAAATCTCACCATTGATAGACATCGTCAGTGTGCAGGGAATAGGTTTTGAGAACAATTGGATGACCCTACTAATCTGCTACCTGAAGGATGACGTACTACTTGACGGCGAGGAAGCTGCTAGGAAGTTGAAGGTTCAAGTAGCACGGTTTGTGCTGATTAAAGACATCTTATACAAAGGAGGCTTCTCCCGCACGTACCTAAGGTGTCTTATCACCGAGGAGGCGGACTATTTCATGCAAAAAATCCATGAAGGAGTTTGCAGAAACCATTCGGGGTCACGATCTTTAGTGCACAAACTGATTTGGGTGGGATACTATTAGCCTACCGTGCAAAAGGATGCAATTGCATATGTCAAAGCTTGAGACAAGTATTAGAGGTTTGACAACCTTATCCAACGACCAACAGAGGAACTCACTCCATTGATGGCTCCATGGCCTTTCACTCAATGGGGATTGGACATTATGGGTCCATTTCAGACAGCTTAAATTTCTGATAGTTGGTATAGATTACTTCATCAAGTGGATAGAAGCCAAATCCCTGGCTACCATCATGGAGAAGAATGTGTGAAGCTTTGTATGGAGGAACATCGTTTGCAGATACGGTATACCTAGAGTGCTGATCTCAGATAACGGGAAGCAGTTCGACAACAACGTGTTCAGGGACTTTTGTTCACAGTTAAGGATTAAGAATCACTACTCGTCACTCGCCCACCCTCATGCCAATGGACAAGTTGAGATCATGAACTGATCGTTGTTCAAAATCATCAAGACTCGGCTCGAGGGGGCAAAGGGTATATGGTCGGAAGAATTGCCAAGCATCTTATGGGAATACAGAACGATGGCAAGGATGCCTACTGGAGAGATGCCGTTTCGACTAGCATACGAGAGCGAGGTGGTCATCCCAGCTGAAGTGGGACTCATAAGCTATAGAGTGGGGAACCATGACAAGGGTAGGAATGATGAAGCAATGCGCTTGCAACTTGATCTGGTGGACGAAGTCAGAGCAATAGCTAAGCAAAGGCTAGCGCAGTACTAGGACCTCATGGCCAAGTACTACAACTTCAAAGTCAAACACAAAAACTTCTAGATGGGAGACCTTGTCTTAAGAAAGGTGACGGGTACCACAAGAGATCCCTCCGAGGGGAAGCTAAGACCTAACTGGGAAGGACCTTACAGGATCGTGTCATGGAATAGGAAAGACACCTACCACTTGAAGACGCTGGATGGGTAAAAATTGCACCACTCTTGGAAAGCGAAGCACCTGAAGAAGTACTACCAGTAGACAACAGCATGGACAATGACACTCCTCATTACCAGTTTATTTTTAAGTTAATTTTTATTTACAGTACTTTCTAAGCCCGAAAGGTAGTTTTTCATTTTCCAAGAAAAGTTTCTATACACGTATTTATCACAATAAGAGGAGTTATTCAAAAATACCATATGCATGCTATCTAAATTTGTACATAATCATTATTAAGTCCACAAATGGACAGACTCATCCTAAAGGATGAACTAAGAATTATTAAGTTCATAAGTGGACAGGTTCATCCTAAGGGGTGAGCTAAAAATTATTAAGTCCATAAATATGGACAGGTTCATCCTAAGGGGTGAGTAGAAAATTATTAAGTCCATAAATGGATAGGTTCATCCAAGGGATGAGCTAAAAATTATTAAGTCCATAAGTGTACGGGTTCATTGGAAGGGGTGGACTAAAAATTATAGATTATAAGTGGACGGGTTCATCCCAAGGGGGTGAGCTGAAAATTATTAAGTCCATAAGTGGACGGGTTCATCCCAAGAGATGAGCAAAAATAATTAAGTCCATAAGTGGACGGGTTAATTCCCAGGGGTGAGCTGAATATTATAAAGTCCATAAGTAGACGGGTTCATCCTAAGGGGTGAACTAAAAATTATAGTCCATAAGTGGATGGGTTAATCCCCAAGGGTGAGCTGAAAATTATTAACTCTATAAGTGGACAGATTCATCCCAGGGGGTGAATAGTAAATCACTAGTCCATAAGTGGACAAGTTCATTATTAATCCATAAGTGGATGGGTTAGCCCCAAGAGATGGTTTAAGATTGATAAGCGTAGTTCAAGAAGTGCGTCAAGCCCAAAAAGTGGATTGTATGAGCTTATCAAATGTCTGAGCGGACGAATCCAGTGTTAGGTTCACAAGTAAACGGGTCCATTAATAAAGGACGAAAACATTAAGATAAACAAATGGATATGCAATATATATATATATATATATATATATATATATATATATATTCAAACAACGGACAAAATAAGAAATGATAAATAAAAAGCCTATAAAAGGCAAATGTTTACATTTAAAGAAACCCAAAAAAATGGGTGACGGAAGGAATAGATACTGTTCTCTCAAGTGACCAAAAGTTAATAGTATACAAGTAAAAGGAAAAGTAAAAAAACTACTGCTGGACGACGAGGGTCTCTTCTTTCTTCTCCTTAGCCGTCTGATCCGCTTCAAGTTGACGAATACTGTCCTCGACAAATTTCCCTTGATCAGCATGAGCGGCCTCCCCGTCACCTTGAGGGTTAGGGTTGATATCATCAACGAATAGCTTGTCGGTTCCTTCGAATTCAACAGGACGGGCTGGAGTTTGGCTTTCGACATCAATGGTAATGTGGGACAGGTCCAGATCCGGGAAGGACGCCTTGACTTGATGAAGGCAGTGGTAGAAGTCGTCGGTGAAAGAACCGCCCTGCTCGGCTAAGAGAGCGTTGGAGTCACGGTATTCCTTTATTGCATCCTCCTTAACTCAACGAAGCTGCTTCTTAGACTTGGAGATTTCATCCTCCTTGTCCTTAAGCACTTTCTTCAGTGCCTCCATTTGCTCCTCTACCTCTTCTAGGAGCCTTTTCGATAGATCAAACTTTTTCTCCTAAACAACCTTCCAAGCCTTCAACTCCCCCAGCTTAGCCTCTGACGCCTCCGCCCTTGCCCTCATGCGATTTATCATCATCGCCTGGGACACGCAATGGTCCATCATGCCTTTCATCATGAGCACCCCCTACAAATATAAAAAACTAGGGTTAGAAAGAATAAACAAACAAAGTGACATAAAGGAAAGACAGATGAATACACCTGTGCTAGACTAAAGAGAGTCATCTCCCCCATTGCCTTAATAGAGTGGTTGCCTAGGTCCTTGTAATCATCACTCGTGATGATAGACGAAAGCTACTTAAGGGCATATTGAGGGTCTTCCCGTCATTAAGCCCTTACCCATCCCATGAATGGGCGGAAGGGCCAGCTTTGCCTCAGTAGGAGTAACCTCGACAGACCTTACCATCACCTTGGGTGTCTTAGGTGGACGGTCGGTCTTGTCCAACGGTTTCCTCTTTATGGATGGGTTGGACGGACCCGTTTCCTCCTTCTTCCTTGCAGTTGCTTGCTGCTTGATGTACGCCCTCCTCATTCCGTCTTCCATTTTTGCACAAGACAGACAAAAAAGAGTTAGGCAAAACTACTATAAATTAAAAAGGAAAAGTAATAAGCGACGGACTTACGTTGGCGTGCTAGATTGTCGTGGTGATAGGCAGCTTTTGTGGGTTTAGGACCTTCGCAATACCAATGGATAGTGTCCAAGGTAACTAGATTCACCCAGATTCTCTCTGACAACTTGGTCTTGAAGATTCGCTCCAAGAAACTCCACTGTTCAAGACTAACCTCTAGACGGTCTTGAGCTGCAATAGGATACGGTCAGAACTTCATATGAAACCAGTAATAACAAGTAAAATTTAAGACTGATAGACACCTACCAGACAGGGGCATTATACCCCAAGTATTGTCCACCGGCATGAACTCTTGATCGTCAGGGTGACACATCCAGTTGTCCCCCTAAAGGAAGAAGTATTGACTCTTCCAGTTCCTGTTTGAGTCAGGGGTCTTACACATTAACCTAAGAGACGGCTTCCTTGGTAGGAAATTGTACATCTCCCTAGATTGGACGATCTCGGATGGATGATAGCAGTGGAAGAACTCCTTTACCTTCATCTTGCGTGCCCTGTTATTAAGGACTCTATAGAAGACTTCCGCACCAAGAAAGACTCTCCAAGCATTCAGAGAGATTTGGGTGACGGCTAGTCCAAGGTATTGAAGAAGACGAGGTGAAGAGCGCTTAAAGGGAACCCAAGTCCCGCTTTAAACATCTGCTTAATCACTCCGACGTCTTCAACACCCTGGTAGTAACATTTTTCAGATTTAAATTACAGATGGATTGGTATGCCGATGGGAATATGGTATTTTTCCCTAAGGGTATTGAAGTGCTTTTTCTTGATGGTAGACCTGATGTCATTCACCGTCCACAATGGAAGAAGAATGAACTGCCTAAAGCCATCAGGACCTATGATGAATTGGGAGGGGGGTTCAGCACTGACTATATCCTTATTGTTTGAGTCACCCTCTGACCCGTCCACATCCCTATCGTCATCCCCCTCCGCGGAAGGTGAGTTGGAGGACGGAACTCTCTCATCATAGGAGGTGCCGGGGTTATTCTAACCTGACGGATACACCTCATCGTAGTCCGCCTTGTCGCAGACACATAATTGATCACTCGACGCCTCACTAGACATCTGTCACCTATACGTGATGGATAAAACCTTAAGACTCTATAGGTCACATAGTGGATGGACATGCGATATTTAAGAAAAGAAAAAATAAAGTTTAGCTTAAGGCAAAGGGTACTTACAAGTGAATGATGCAAAAAGACGACAGAGAAGGTAGAAGACGGTAGCGCTCTAGCTGGAAATAAAACAGACAGTACTTTGGTTTTTGGTAGGAGATGGTAGCGCTTTGACTAGAAATTTGTGATGAAAAGTGAAAAATGAAGGGCATATATATAGAGGAAACGGCACGGAAGACGAAGGGACACTTCGGTTCGAGTAATCAGCCGCTAGAAGTGTGACATGTGTCCTTATTGCATCAATGGCCCTAGGCTAGGCTTTCAATCATGGTGCATTCCCCAAGGGTTGAGCCAGACCGTCACTCTACGAGCCTGTTTTCCAAACTAGGCGATGAACTCATAGAGTGAGGGGGCAACTGGAGAGGATTAAATTGAAGCAGATGGATCCGTTCTCTGAGATTAACCATAAGCGACGGTATTAAGTAAATGGACTATTGAGTACATAAAAAATGACAGAAGTGACCAGTTACGTCCTGGACGGAGAAAAAGGAAGACGGACAGACCCTTCATAGTGGATAGGTTCAAGATAAATGGATGCATAGGAGATGGGTTGTAGAGCCACGTGGCATCCATGTGGCCTAAGTGGTCTCCAAGAAACTTCAAATGTAAACATCTTGCGCCCTATGATTAACCTTAATCAAAGAAATCTTTGTATGGTAAGAATCTCATGAAATACGTGTATTTATGAATATCTTTCCCATAAGGAAACTCCTTCTCCGCCAAGAAAACCAAGGTCGGTTCTAAACTACTATAAAAATCCAAAACCCCCAGAAACCAAGGTACGTATTATTTACCCTAGCTCTGACACTCTAGAGTTGTAAGAGTTCTCTAACTTAACCTTTGGAGGGTCTTTAGACGGTACCACACCGGTACTTTTTGTAGGGTTTTTTCTTCTTCTTTATTGTGCAGGTTTTGTCTAGGGCGTGTGAGGCTAGTGCAGCTTACTGAGGATTTTCGGTATCATCAACAATAATGTTCACCAAATTTGTTGAGTTGTTAGATTGAGTTTCATACACTCGTGACTAGACTAATGTAAAGGAAAAGGAGGAAAAAAAATTTCTACATATATATATATTTTAATAATTCAATAGTTGCAATAGGGGAATGAAGATTTGAATCTTTGATGTTTCCATTGGAAACATATGTTGGCTTAGTTGAGCTAATGGCTAATCTTTCTTAAGTAGTTTGATGCTTTGATTTCCTGGAATGGGTTTTGGTTGGATATCTAATAAATTCCAATTTCGATGTCTCTAGCATATTGAATTGTTTTGTTTCCAAATGGTGTACATTTAGCATTATGACCAGTTTGGATTAAGGGAACGAGAGGGAGAATAAAGTAAAGTTGGCAAAATTTTAGCCAACTCTATTATACTCATCTCTACTCTCTCTCTCTCTCTTCCTCTCGATCTTAATTGGCCTTTCACTTATTTGGCATTTTGATAATCATCTTTTGTTCAAAGTGGACTAAAGTATATTTACATCTCAAAAAGTGAAAAAACAAGATTTTAAAAAGTCCTTAAAACAAAATAAGCTTAAAACTTACGAAAATGCTTGTGACAAATGTACAATTGTCTCGTTTACATCATTTTCCCCTTTGAATGGTCAAAATCGCGTTAAGAATTGATCTTGAAGTTGAACCTCTAGAAAGCAATTGTATTATTGGATCTTTATGTCTTAATATTCTTCATAGAGGACCACAGTTTTTCTTTTTGGGCTCAAACGTAGAGCTCTACGATTGAGTGCCAGACAACGCGTTCCATAGACTTGAGAAAGTAGGGAGAAAATAGGGGATATTGGTCGCATTTGGTAGAGTAGTTAAACAATATATTTTTTGTTTTTAGATAACAATACACATATTTTCATACATTTTTTTACTTACACGTATTTCAAAAAAATACTAACAACATTACTCAAAATTTTCTACCAAACGGGCCTCTAGGGCTTTTGCTTTTATTTTGTAAAAAATCTAGTGCAATGTTCTTATTTTAAAACTATTTAGGTCTGTGTTCCTGTTTTAGTACTTGATTTTAAAAAAATTGAGTTACAAATGGAACTCAACATATAACTCGATTTTGTTAAAATCAAGTTTCAAAAACAGCAACACAGATCTAAATAGTTTCAAAACAGGGATATATTGCTGTTATTTTTGCAAAATAAGGGCAAAAGCCCAATATCCCAAGAAAGTATATAACTACTCACAAAAAAGAAGAAGACAAATTTGAAGTGTTGGGCTTAGATGGTTAATGATAAGTAAAAAAGTGACATCGGTGATTATTTCAAATAAGTGAAAAATATTTTATAAATTGTTTTGAGTGTATAGAATTGCTCCTTATTGTTTATTTTTCTTTTTAATTAATTAATTAATAATATTTTTATATTTTTTATGGAAGCATTACTCCTTAGTATTTAGTAATGGCTTGGGGCTGTATATGCCTAATGCCGTGCATTTATGTGGTAGTGAGTAGGTCCCATATAAGAACGAAATCGCTGCTATTGGAATAATACGGCTCACCTACCATATAAGCTAATTTCTGATCTAGTAGATACCTTTGTAAATGGTCGACCCCACCTTTGACGTATGTATCGATTAATCCATATTATTAGACCTCAGAAGATGATAAAGAAATGCATGACATCAAGCGGCTTATGTCAATGTTTTGGAAATGCTTTTTTTACTAGGAAGTTTCCGTTCATGAATGGGTTAACTTTTAGACTTTATATATTAGTTATTAGAGAAATTATACATTTTCTATCATAATCTTTTAACTTTATAAATTATTTATGGGTAACAAATTACAGAAAAATTAAAAAGTACATATTTATTGTGTTATTCAAATGATTAGTTTCATTATTAAAAATGTTTTGTAATAATAATATAATAATAATAATAATAATAGTAGTTTTAAGCGTTGAATGTAGACAAGAAAACTGTTGTGAAGAATAGAAACCACATTTTGTTCAAGAAAACTACATTGAATCTTTGAATGTTGACCAAGAAATTAAACTACATTGAATTATAGAAAACCAACACTGAAATTTCTAAAAGTTGGACGAAATTTCGTCTACCTTTCCCATTGGCCATTGCACTACCTTTTGTTCTTTCAAACCATTCATGTGCCAAGAAAACAGACTTGGAAGTTGGAACAGGTTTACCATTGAATACTAATCTTAAAGGAGAAATATTAACCAATGTCTTAAAGATATTGGTTTAAGAGCTATTTTTAGAAAAATTTTATTGAAAAAATGATAAAACAATAAATATTGTTAACAAGTTTTTATATTTTTCATGAAAATAGTATCAAAATTTTCTTATTATGGTTTATTAACAATTGTTCTAAGAGTATCCGTTAACATGACCTATCTTAAAGATAGAAAAGAAAGATCCTGACACGTTTTGATTGATTGAGACACAGTGTGCAATTGTGTTTTGAGTGAGACATACGTTAAGGTTTGTTGAGATTTGTTTATTTGACTGAAATTGAATTTTTTATATTAAAAGTATTGTAGATAAAGGTAAAAGTTTATTGAAATAGTATAAAATAATACCAAAAAGTATAATAAAACTTATGAATAATAGTAAAAATAAACTGAATAGTAAAATAAATTGACAAAAATAATCTCTGCGAATTAGACTCCAAATATTGTTCTACCGCCTCATATCTGTATTGAATTCCGATACTATAAGAACCAGTTAGATATTTGCAATGAGATCTACTAGCAGTAGATTTGTCGTGATTATAACTTCAATGATTGCTCAGTTTGGTATGCTGTCATAGTACATGATAGAGGGAGATGATGATGATGATGATGATGATATCTAACAAATATCCTTGCGGTGAAACTTTAAAATTATGATTCCCCATAAATTTATTTCATCTTTGGTAATACTTTTTTCTTTCTTCTCTAATATTCTCCACGCAACCTCAATAAAAAAGTTTTTTTTTTCTCTTTTCTCTAAAATTTTTATGAAGTTTAATTCTTGTCTCCAACTTAATAAAAATTTTGTTAAGAACCTTATAACTTATAACTTAGTTGGTTGACATTTTGTAATAATTTCGATAGAAATATTTAGGTTTAAATGTGTGTTTCTTGATTACTCTTTGTTAGAAGCGTGCTAAAATATACTTATAATTTAAAAAGTAAAAAAAAGAAGAAGAAGAAGAAGAAGAAGAAGAGATTTTAAAATACTTTACATAAAAGTTAAAAACTAAAAAAAACTAATCAAATAAGTTGGACACAAGCGGACTCTAAATCTCCTCTATTGCCATTTTATAACCATGGACTTAGATATTTTGATTTTGTGAGTGTAATGAGTAGTTTGTAATACTAAATCACCCCATATGTCACTTAAATTTTTTTTTTTTCTTTCTTTAATATATTACCCCGTTTGTATTTTTTATTAGTTATTATTTAAAGGATAACTTTTTTTTTTTTTTTTGGAAGAAAATTTAAAGGATAACTTGAACCCTAGATGAAGATCATGAAGTACCAATTAATTAAGTCACATAACTATTTGACAATATAATGCTTCATGTTAGATTCTCTAATACCAAAAATAGTCCCACTTGTAGGATAAAAGTTATATATAGGAGTAGACAATAGAACATATCATTTACCCGATGTCGTTTTTACTAATGAAACCAATATTTTTACCCAAAAAAGAAGGGAAACAATAATTATGATGCAGCATGAAAGATTCAAACACCGTACAAGAGAGAGAGCGTAGCAATCCTCAGAAAAAAAGTCAAAAATTTTCACGGGTCAGCCAAGACTTTTCCTAGTGAAAAAAAAATAAAGTCATCATCTCTCTCCTCTTCACCTTGAAGCCTCACTACACAACACACACACACACTTTTCTGAGAGAGATCTCTCTTTTGATTTTTCTTTCTTTCGCTTAAAACCCAAAAAAGAAAACAAAGTTGAAAATGACAAAAACCTTTACACCTACCGACGCACCCTCCCCAAATACAGCTTCTCCTCCTCCAATTTAGGCTCTCTCTTCTACTTAGATTTTTGCTTCCGATTTCCAAATCCTTGTTGGGTTTTTTCTTCTTCTTCTTCTTCTTCTTCTTCAACTTTACTCAGAACTCAACAACACCTGCCATGGAGTTGGGGTCTGGTTCAGCCGAACATAACATCAGAGGAGTACCCACTCATGGTGGACGCTACGTTCAGTACAATATCTATGGTAACCTCTTCGAAGTTTCTCGAAAGTACGTCCCTCCAATTCGTCCAGTTGGTAGGGGCGCTTATGGTATCGTTTGGTATGACTTCTAAGCTTTTCTGGGCCATTTTTTTTCTTTGTTTGTTTGTTTGGTTTTTTTTGGAAGCTAAATTTGACTGGTGGGTTTGGCTGAATTATGAAGATCTTGTTGATTCTTAGTTTTATAGTGGAATTGTTTAGTAAGAAGCTTAATTTGTTTTGGGTTAATTTTTCTTTGTTTATTCTGGTTTTATTTAGCTGTTGATTATTGTTTTTGCCATGGGGTGTAGCCGAATTGCACAAATGGTGAGAGTATGTGTTCATTGAAATGGGTGGTGGGTGAAAAAGATAACAATTTATTTGTTTGAGTCAGTAAAAAAATACTTGTCTAAACTCTGGAACTGACCTGATTTAACGAAGAAAGGAAAATAGATCCTTGTTGGGTTCACAAAATTACAAGTTTTGATCATTAATTAATTCTCAAGAATGACTGGAAAGGGAGAGGGGGGGGGGGGGGGAGATTGTTCTGAACAAGAATACGTTCCTGCTACTCTACTTTTTGTTCCTCTTTTTCCCTGTGTGTGTGGGTAAAAGTTGTACTTGTAGAATTCTTGAAGGGAGCAGTTTTGGGATGAGTTTGAGCATTTGAAGGCACCAAGAAAAGGGGGAAGTGGGGCAGCCTGACACTGCCCGGTCCCTTCTTGCGGCTGAGGGGGTGTATTGTGCCTTTGGTTAGCTGTCATTCTGCATTATATGCATAGTGGATGACAGTGGGTGGATGCATTAAATGCAAGGGAGGCAGCTAAACAAACATGATAATGGCGGGCTTATCATGGGCCGGCCCCCTCCAAGATGTGTATTTGTTTACCATAATTAATTGGGGCGAAAATGAAATGGGGTTTTACTTAGCTGAAATGGAGATTGTGTTATCATGGTTATTGTTTGGTATTGTTTAAACTTTACATTGATATATCAAAATTTATTTTTGGCATCTTATCTTGATGGGGATTTGAAGCTACTGATATGTGTTTTTAGTCTGAAAGTAGGGATGAGCCGATGATTGGCAGTCTATTTCAGCGGAACCTGAGGTCATATATGCCTTAATCAATTCCTGTTGAGAATAACGACCAACTGGGTTAATAAATCTGTTGTCAAGCAATGAACTTTGAGTTTTTTGGTGGATAAATATTGAAAAGTAGAATAGGAACTTTCTCTTGTTGTTTAGCCTTTTAGTCAGGCAGGGATAACATGATTGCTGTTATGTGTAGTGTTACCTTTTGTATCTTGACTGTGCATTGATAAGTCTTGTGTTTATTTGTGTGAGTGACACCCAGGTCTAGTTCTCATATATGGGGAACTCTGTCTAGTTTTTTTGTTTGTTTAAAAATAATTTTATTATCTTTTAAGAAATGATGGTGTCTTTAGGCCTGAAGTCCTGAAGAAAGTAACATTGATAGTTACAATTGAAATGGAAAAGAATCAATAAAATCTACAATGGAACTTATCTCACTGTGGCCCAAAACTTGTGAACATTCAAACAAAATTCTTAGGAACTACAATTTTAGCTGAATAGCTGAGGCATCCACACCCTCAAAAGTTCGCTGGTTCCTTTCCTTTAACGAAGTCTGCAAAAGGCATAAAGGTACTAATTTCCACCTGTAAGAAGAATAATTCCCAAACTAATTCCTTCATCTAGAAAGTAGTTGATGTAGAATGTATAGGTGAATAGGAGGAATAAAAAGAACGAAACAAAACCCTAGAATTTACCACCCTAGGGTGTTTGGCATCATCACCAAACGTAGAACACAAATCAGACAATATCTTCTTATTTCAAAATACACTACTACAAAATATCTGGGGAGACTCTTCTTATAGGCTCCAAATTACAACCATAATAAATGCCACCAAATTTGAAGATACAGAAGTAAAAAAAAAGGGCTACAAAGATCAATTTGAAGATACTGACACCAAAATTAAGGGGTGGTACATCCCCCTATAGAAAATAGTCATCTAAGCTATCTATGCCCTGGTGTCCACACCAGTAGTTCAACTACATTCTTGGGAAGTACTTCTTGTAATCCAAAAACTTAAATGGTAGAAGTCCACATTTCATAAGCAACACCACAATCTGACAACTGATGATCAATAATCTCACCATTGCTTCAGTGCGTGCAACATTAATTTTTTATTTTTTATATATAAATAACATTGAGTTGATCGACTAATCCCTCTCTTAGTAAGATTGTTAGCGGTTGGAATATTTTCTGACGGTGCTGTCCATACATAACATTTTTGGAGCATTACTGTAAGAAATAATTTTCCAAGGAAATGTCACTCCTCTGTGCCTATAAAACCTCCAAGTATGAGTTAACATCAAATTGACGATTACTAGACAATGTCCACTTCATTCTGTTAGAACCTTTGTTGCCTGAAAAATTGGAGTATAAATATCAGCGAAGAGTCGACTAACTCTAGTTCCCAGTCATAAACGTCTTGAATAAACTGATATTCAACAAGCATGTCCTCCTGTGACCTTATTTTTCCAAAAAAGACATAACTAAGGCATCCTCATTAGTTGCAATGGTGTACAATTCAGAGTACAAGTCCTTTAAAAGTTGACGTCCACATGATGCATCATGCCAAAGCGACACCTTGAGTCCATCCCCTACCATATACTGGGCGTGTCTCATGAATATATCCCAACCTGTCCTAATACTCCTCCAAAGACTACAACCATCAGTGCTTTTTACGTCCCTTGAAGACCACCCTCCCCAATCTTGTACGTATTTAAAATCACCCCCCATCCCCCAAATTCTGAGTGGAAAACAAAGTTTGATTCCTATTCACTAAGTGAAATTTGCCTTGTCACCCTGACCACACTACAAAAAGTTCCTCTCTAATTTCTCCAATCTGTTAGCCACAAAAGTAGGGATGGCAAACAGCTAGAGGTAAAAAAAGGGTAGGCAAGAAATTGTGCTCTTTAAGAGTTTTGATCCCCCTGGGTGACAAATGTAACCGCTTCCAGCCTGGTAATCTGCCCTTCATTTTCTCCAAAATTGGATTCCAAAGAAATCTAGCCTTGCATGATGAACCTGATGACATGCCCAAGCGATTCATAGGAAAGCTACCTATCTTACAAAAAAAGGATATCGGTCAAGATATATATATGTATTCTTACTCTCCAACAGGTACCACTTTTTGATTCTTCATCTAACCAAATCTGCCTTAAACCCTAAATTTGGCAATGCACTTAAAATTTGTCAGCATTTACATGGTCTAGCTCATGGACATATATATATATATATATGTTGTGGGTGTGACTACTCTGTAATGATTATATTGGAATCATGACTAAAATCATTTTATTTGCCTCTTCCTTGGATAGTTCCCCAATTTCTTTGGTGTCTTGAGGATGAGCTTTTCAGTGTTGACTGCTATTGTGGTTTTGTTTAAGTGTCAAAAATTCCAGAATATGTTTATTAATATGTTGATTCTCTCATTCTTATATAAAGATTTTTATATTGTACAATTCTTCGGGTCATCATGACTCATTAGAGGAATGTCTTGGAATGCTGTGTTTTCATGTGAATGATTTGCTATTTTGAGGTTATAATGGGGTTTCTTTTAGTTAACAACAATGTGAAGGAAGAGATAATTTTTCTGTTTCCTCCAGTGCTGCTATGAATGCGGAGACGCGTGAGGAGGTTGCCATTAAGAAGATTGGTAATGCTTTTGACAATAGAATTGATGCCAAAAGGACTTTACGAGAAATCAAACTTCTTCGGCACTTGGATCATGAAAATGTAATTTTACTTATCTTCGTAATTTTTCATGCTTTTATTCTTGAATCAGCCTTATGTCTTTCCTCATGATTTCAGTTGTGCAAAGTTTAAGTATTTATGTGTGCAAAATTATTGTTCTTATTTCTATATCTTTTAGTTTGCATGGTCTTAGTAATACTCTATGCTTATCAACTAGGTTTCATTGATATTGAAAGAGTGGGGTGTGAAACATGGCTAGCCTGAAAATTGTAAACACAGAGATGGGGAATGAGGTTGTGCCCGATGCCCCCCCACCCATTTGCACTTGAAATTAGATGTGTAACACATTACTCCCCTTTGTGTAGAATAAACTGCTATTGCTGGATTTTATGTTAAAGTTGGCAGAAAAATCATACCGATTGAAAACATTTAAATTTACTTACACTATTTTTCAAATTGCATACGTGGGAATCATTAGTGAGCAGAGACAACGAAAAAGAAGCGCACACACCCATACAAGAGTAATTCCTTCAAGCATCACTGCAGACCATAATCCTTAATTTCTTCTTATTTATGAAATCCCTGACCTCAGTTCCTCGTAGAGTGACTCCTCTGACTTTATCCTTGATCTGGAAGTACATTTTCACGTGAGAAATAAACAGCAAATTCATCTCTCTCAAGTCACACATGAACCATCAACCCATAAAATTGTCTTAGTTCAAGGAATTAAGACCATTACAAGTATGAAACGTGATTGATAAAGTAAATTGTTTGGTCTCAGCCATTCCAGCATTCCTATAAACATTTTCTTACCTTTTTCAATCATGAAAATGAGCTGGAATCATGGAAGTCCATGAGACCTTGTTCTTGTGAGTCATTTTATTGCATAAAAGGCATTCATGGTATAAACCATAACTATATTTTGTGTCTAAGCTCAAAAGAGTGCTATATGCATTTCTGAGATTGCTTGTGAGGCTACAAGCTTGCACTCTCCAATCAATTTAGGCTCTGACTTCTCCTCAAGTAAATGGGTTTGGGAAATTTGGTGGGTCCATGTACCAATTTGCCACTGAGAATATCTAATAAAAGGTCTAGTGATGGCCAAAGTGCCTAAAAGTTTCTGACTTAGATTCAAAATCTTGGTTATCTGATGTAACTTATTTGATAATAGAAAGCGACTCAATTGCTGCTACAGATAGTACACAAGTTGAAGAAGATGATGTAAACCTTTGTTCTGTTATTGTTGCTCACAATTCTGAAGTTGATGGTGATGGTAATGTTGAGCTAGAACTAAAGTATGACAGGAAAAATGAAAGGGTTAAGTTTTTTGATAGTGCAAGTTGTAATAGTACATGTGGCAACACAAGCCTTTTCTGTCACTGTTGGCAGCAGAACCTAATGGTAGCATTTTGATCAACACCATAACGGGTTTATGTGTTACACTTTGAATTTCAAGGGGGGTTTTGTGATTTACAGGCAAGAGACAATATTGTTTTTGTATTTTTCCCAATATTTTTTTGTGGCTTTATGTTTCCCTTTGAGTTGGATGGATGGTGATACTAATATTATTAGTTTTGAAAATCGAGTTTTTACTAGAGTATTCCTTTTTGTTCTGGAAGAATTATAGGCTTACTGCTAACCAGGTTTTTTCCCCCCTCTTTCTCCCTTACCATGCAGGTCATTGCCATGAAAGACATCATACGACCTCCACAGAAGGAGAACTTCAATGATGTTTACATTGTTTTTGAATTAATGGACACTGATCTTCATCAGATTATACGGTCAAACCAACCTTTGACCGATGATCATTGTCGGGTTGGCATAACATTTCTCTCTTGCATCTAAGATATTATGTTTAGCATGCAATTTGAAAGTACAAATGTTTTTTTGTCTTTGAATTATTCTGTTGTTTCCTGTATTCCTTAGTTTGCCTGAAGTGGAAGTTGGGAAACTGTCAACTCCATTCTAGGACAGTATGTCTTGTAATAAAATTTGATGGGTACTGCTGCAAGCTCAACATGCTACACTAACAACAACCATTGAGAAACATGCTATCACATTTAAATTCTTGGATCGTATCATTCAAGTAAATGAGGATGGATTCTTTAGTTTCTGTTTTTGTTTTGGTTTAATTTTAGTCATCCATGCATTAGTGGGTTGTTATAGTAATTCCTCATGTTCCTTTAGATATGGATTAGGGAAAGAGTAAGAATATCATCAGGGTTCATAATCACACTAAATTGCATGAAAGCAAAGCATGAACAATAATTGTAGACTACAGATGAAATATGACAAAAAAAGGTCATACTCAATGCACCAAGCTCCTGCTTTTGCGGGGTGGTAGGCAACCTTTCCTCCAATGAAACTTGACATAAAGAGGTCAAAAAATGTTGCCTTTGTTTGAGTGTAAACATGCCACACTCGGGTGCTAGCCTTTCTGCCACTCAGCTTTTTCTAGGGTCCTGGTCTACCATCTCCTGGTACAAGTGAGATTCTAAATCTCCGCTTTAATGAATTTAGATGTATGAACTGTCACAATATGTTTTTGGTTGTTGGGTTCTCTGTATCCATCCTATTTTTAGTGACTAGAGTAGATTCATATTGCATAATGTGATTTTTTTTTTGCTACCACATTTGTATTAAAAATGTGAATGAAAATAAAGATAAATTCTTTGTAATTAATGTTTGGTAATTTTGTATCTTAAAATTCTGTAATCACATATTTTTTTGGTTGTGATTGCTATCTTTCAAGCTTGTTGTCATAATTACTTAAATTGCTACCTTTGCAGTACTTTCTGTATCAGCTTTTACGAGGGCTCAAATATGTACATTCAGCAAATGTTTTGCATCGTGACTTAAAGCCCAGCAATTTGCTTCTGAATGCAAATTGTGACCTCAAGATTACAGACTTTGGGCTTGCAAGGACAACATCTGAAACTGATTTCATGACTGAGTATGTTGTTACTCGTTGGTACCGAGCACCAGAACTTCTCCTTAATTGTTCGGAGTACACTGCAGCAATTGATATTTGGTCGGTGGGTTGCATACTTGGAGAAATCATGACAAGACAACCCCTTTTCCCTGGCAAAGATTATGTTCATCAGCTGAGACTTATTACTGAAGTATGCCTCTAAGAAATTTCTTGCTAAAATACACTGGATTACCTGGCTGCTGGTTTCTGCATTAAAAACATGCCCTCATTGTTTGTGATGCAATGCCAGAGCTTATTACTTCTGCTGCGTTTTTCTCCTTAGTAAATTTGTTGCTTCTTGTGACATTTTTGCATTAAAAACCTTGATCATTCTGAGTTGCTACTCCCCCATACTATCATTTATTTGTGACACTTAGTCTTGTTCTCACTAGTCACTTCCATCAGATTTTCTGATTACAAGAATTATGGATATCTTTTTTTATTATTATTTTTTATTTTTAATCAATGACTATAATCCCTATTGCAAAAAGTCAAAAATTGCATAAACATAATGGAATTTGGGAGAGTAGGAGAAATTTGATAGATTAGTCCTTTTAGTTGTGAGAGACAAAAAGAATGCCTCTTTTCAAAGAGGAACAGTCACTGTCTTCAGCTGTAGAGACCAAGTAGAAGAGAATTGGTTGAGGAGTCAAAATCCTCTTCCAATAAACCCTATTCATTTCCTTCTATGTGGTTGACTGTCTTAGAATTTGCAAAATTACAAGGACTATGCATTTATATGTGAGCAGAACAACTTCTTAATATTATATGTTTTTCCTTTTCTTTATAAAATTTTATTTTTCCTCCTGGCTCTGGTTACCTATCTCAGTATTTTTCTTCTGCTTTAAAAAAAAAAAAAAAAAAAATTGATTGGAAAAGTACACACATTGTGGATTTTGAACCCATGACCTCACCCTCCACTTTGTTCTTACGAAGGGAGGACATATCATTTGAGTTAGAGCTCATGGGCTTTTTCTACAGCATTATATAGGCTTCATTGAAATAAGTTGTTTTGGTCTTCTTGGAAGTAAGATTGACTTTGACAACTGCATTTTTTCTCCTGTTGTTGTGAAAAGCTCATAGGTTCACCTGATGACAACAGCCTTGGATTCTTAAGAAGTGATAATGCTCGAAGATATGTTAGACAGCTCCCGCAGTTCCCAAAACAACCGTTCTCTGCTAGATTTCCAAATACGTCCGCTGGTGCTGTTGATTTGCTGGAAAAGATGCTTGTATTTGATCCAAACAGGCGCATTACAGGTATAATGCATTGCTATGATGTGGTTATATCTGGGTTTTGGCAGTTCTTGAGTCATAGTATTGTATTGCATTGGAATTTGGGGAAATATTGGGGGAAAATGTTTTAACTTGGCTTTACAAGAAGACTTGTTTTGCATTACAGCTATTCTTTGGGGAACAAATGAAAATAATACTTGATATTGGAAACAGAAGTACATGTGTTGTGCCAAATTTTTTTAAATGGTCTTAGTTCTGGAGCCATGGCTGAGGAGTTATACCCTAAACAATGAAATAGTTAATATCTATTTAACAAACCAAATGTCTACTTTTCTATCTCATAGAATTTTGCTTTTGGTGGATTTTGTCAATGGGTAAAAACTTAACTCACGCACCCACATGGGTTTACGTGGGGTTGAGCCCGTGATGTTACTCTTCATCACTGATGGAGAGGGGGAATTCTATTTGGTCCAAGGACTATTGGCTATGTGGAAATCACAATTGCGTTTTGCTCATTTGATTTGATGAGTTGTTTTCCCTCATTATTTTCATTGAAGATCACCTTTATATCTGGTTGTTTGCAGTTGATGAGGCATTGTGCCACCCTTACTTGGCACCTCTTCATGATATCAATGAGGAGCCTGTCTGCCCAATGCCTTTCAGCTTTGATTTTGAGCAACCATCATTTACTGAAGAAAATATAAAGGAGCTCATCTGGAGAGAATCTGTGAAGTTCAATCCTGATTCAACTCAGTGAGGATTGTGTAATATTCTGTACTTGGAAAAGTACCTGATGACTTGTACCACAATACTGAACTAATTGGGTCTTTAAAGGAAAGAGATAAAAAGCTCTATGGAGATATCCTGATTTACTGAAAAGTGGTTGAGATGTTAGTCATTCAAACTTTCATCTCACATCTTTTGATGCTTGTAACTTTCAAATGTGTAAATGAATCCGAAGCAGAATCTCTCTGTAGTTTAAAATCCTCAATTGGCTGTAGGCGTAGGAGCTGAGGTTGGTGTGCTGAACTGATGCTGCTGGGAAGTTGTTTCATTGCATTCCTGTCAGCATTAAGCTTAAATTTCTACATTCATGAAGCAGAGATTATGCATGGTTACAAGATCTAACAGTCGTTATGATTTTCTGAGTGTTTGAAATAGTTGCTATGAACATAACTGCTTGCTTTAATTTGGCTAGGCCAAGCTTATCATCTTTACTTGTGTTTGTCATGAAACCCTAGTTGAAACTGTAATTATTGCCTCTGTTAAGATAAGTTTCCTGCAGGATAAAATTTTATGGCAAGCCTTGGCTACCTTGTCATTACAATTTACGTTTTGTGAACACTTGCAGGTCCCAATGAAAATTTTATTTTGGACCATTTGTTAGGCAGGAGAATGTGAAGCCCCCTGTCTGGGAACTCATCTTTTATTTATTTCTGTTAATAAGAATACTTCTCTTTCATCTCATAAATTGTATCTCGACGTCTATGTTCGAAAAGGCACTGTTATACAAAACGGTATTTTCTATATGATTTTGTTTTCATAATTTTGAAAACAAGAATCCAAGCTGATGTAGTTGGAGAGGACCCTTGGAGTTAGGCCTCTCTATTTGAGAGCAACCTTGGGCTGCTTAGAGTACGATTGTCTCAGCCAAACCGTTGCTTCAGGTTGGCTTTCCCATAGACGGTGCCATATTTCCTTAATGTCTTGCTCTATTGGACTCTTTCTACAATAGATTTATTTATTTGAAGGAAGCTATGCTGCTGAGTGCTGAAGTCTAGCCTAGCTGGGTCCTGTACTGGAGTTTCTGCACTAGAATGTAAAATGAGTCCGGCACCAGCACGTATGGAGTCAGGTACCGGACATATAAGCTTGAGTTTGGTGAGAGATGTTCTTTTGAGGTCTGGCATCACCAAGTCCTGCATGAGTGATTTTTGTTGAATGGAAAGAACCTCTTATTTTTTTATTGATAAAGAAAATTCAGTACAAAATTTTGATATTTACAACGCCCAAAGGCAAGCACACAAGGTCTTCATTAAAAAAAAGAAAAAAAGAAAAAAAGAAAAAGCACAAGGGCTCCATTCTTGCTTGTCATTGTCAATTCTGAAAATGCTGACTCTCTTGGGACTATTCTCTCTATAACACAGAATTTCAGCTGCTTGACACTGACTATTATCTGCACATATTAGTTGAACAATCAGTGTATGCATGCCTTTCCTTGTAGAGTCAGAGACCCTTAAGGTTTGCGTGGTTCTAGAGTATGAGCAAAATTTTAATCACTCTTCCCTAGGGTTGGTTATGTGTTGATACTGAATTTTGTCCGGCTTAGAGTTAGAGCATTCACAGCAGTGGAGCTAAAAAGCTATAATGCTATTTTAGCTCCACCAATATACAAAAAAAGCTCCACAGCAGTGGAGGCAAATCAAAATTTTTTTGTTGATTTGCTACAGTGCACATCTATAGCACACATCTAAAAAAAAATATAATTTTTTAATCAAACTTCTTATTAAAATAATACAAATGTCACTGTTGCTCCCTCTTTTCTTTTCATTCTTTTATTACATACCTGCCGTGCTCTCTCAAAAGCTCTGAAGCCTCTTTTATTTTTTTTCATCATCTCCTGCTCTCTCATCAAGCTCTCATCTCTCCGATCTTTCTCTTCAGCCCTCATCTCTCAAGCTCTCATCTCCCTGCAAAGCCAAAGCCATCGCTGTCACCAGCCCCAGTCCCAGCCGTCGCCGTCGCAGCACCGTGCTGTCTCAAGCTCTGAAGCCTCTTTTTTTTTTTTCATCATCTCAAGCTCTCATCTCTCTGCGTCACTGTCGCCGTCCCAGCCGTCGTCGTCGCCGTCGCCAGCCCACTTCAAGTCAGTGCTCTCTCTTCTTTTCTAGTGAATTTTTTAATTGTTGTTTTGGCTTAATTTTTCTGGATTTGGTGTTATTTTGTGGTGAAAAATGGTGTTGTCCCTATGTTATTTTGGGCAAAATTAAAAAAACATTTGTATTGGAATAGAATGGCTTTTTTTTTTGTGAGTTTTTTGCTGTTTTTGCTGGGTATAACATCTGAATGGAGGAATGTATTGGGAATTTTCTGTTTGCAAGAACTTGTGCCAAATCAAAAATGGTGGCGGTAGCGGCGGCGGCAGCGGTAGTGGTGGCGGTTACAGGTGGTTGTGGCAGTAGCGGTGGCGGTTATAGGTGGTTGTGATTGTTGTTTATTGTAGTGGATATATTAGTTTATTGTGATGTTTATATTATTTTATTGTGTTAAAAGCTAAAATAGCTCCACTGCTACAGCATGTATGTAGGTAAAATAGATAAACTAACTTTTGGTGGAGCTAAAAAGCTAAATTTTTAGCTCCATTGCTGTGGATGCTTTTATGTACAAAATTTTCAATTTCAGTATTGAAAATCCCAAAAGCTAATGTAAAAAAACTAATTTTATATGGAAAATTAAGGAATTATGTGAAAAAACTAATTTATCCCTATTAGATGTTGGATAAATTAATTTGATGGTTTGGAAGCCCTAAAATTATGAGAAAACTTATGGCGGTGATGTTAGATTTGACTATTTTTATGATTATTGAAATACAAACTAATGATCCAATCTCTATATTTTTCTACCCTCTTTATTTCTGATCAGGCTATCTTTCTTTCTTTCTTTCTTTTTATTTTTATTTTTATTTATTTTATTTTTTTAGAATTCGTTCTGATAGGTTTTACTAATCAAGAAAAGGCTTGTCAGCCGAAACAAAAGTATAGATATTAGGAGGAACAGACTCCATCCAAACAGTTAAAGAAGAACCAAATCTAGCTTTTTTGGCCAAGGCATTGGCGACAGAATTACCTTGCTTATAGATATGTGAAAAACTAAAGCTCTGTAAAGAGTTTACATAAACCATAGTATCCTAAATAAGATGACCAAAAGTAGATTGAAACATTTCACCTTTTCGAAGGGAGTTGATGAAAATTTCCGAGTCTGCTTCCAAAATGGAACTATGAAGACCTACTTCCTGGACAAAAAGAGCAGCTTGCCTAGCTGCTAATAATTCCAACTGAGTAACAGAGGGGGGTAGTGGTATTTTTTTTTTCTAGATAAAGCCACCATAACTTCTCCTTCATGATTCTGAATCACCACACCCAATGCAGCTTTGCCTAAGTTATGGATCATGGCACCATCGAAGTTAGTTTTGTAACTATTCCTGTCAAGTGGCTTCCATTTCACTCTTGCAGTTCGAGTTGGCTTCACCCTGGTCTTCATGGCAGGTTTATGGAGAGATAAGTATCTCTTAGCTTTGACCACCACATGACTCAAGGGGAGGGCATCAATCTTCAACTTGAGCTTATTTCATCGAGACCAAAGGAAGCAGGCATTAATTGCAAAGAGCTCAAATAGATTGGGCTTTTCGAAGATCAGTTCCACCATATTTTTAAAAGATCATGAAAGCTTGAAAATGTGTGAAAACACAAGAGCTATTTAGACCCCTTAAACTAAAGTTACGGCTCGGTTGATTTTACTCTAACTTAAACTAAGTGCGGAATAGAGTAAATGTGAGGGGATAAACAAACAAACTACTCTAACCCATAATCATTATAACACAACAGTAAAATGAAAGGTAAAAGAGTAGGGAAGAAGAATGCAAACACAAAATAACATGCCGATGTGTTATGGAAGAGGAAACCGAAGAACTCGGCGAAAAACCTCTCTGCCACCCTCTAAGCGGTAATCGATCCACTAGACAATCAGTTGGGATACATGAATAGCAAAATACCCTCCAAGCCTATTACCCAATGCACCTAAGCCCTCAAAGCTCCTACTTCAACAAGGCTTCTCGGAACTATGTCTTATTTAGCTCTCCGGATCCTGCAATATGCCCAGTTGCATCTACCAAAGCTTGGCTTCTTCCAATGCTTCCCAGCAACACCAAAACCTCACTTGATACTTTGAAAGGGTGTGATAAGTGTTTGGACTATCAACCTCTCAATGGTATGGAAATGGAGAGGTAGGAGTTGAGGAAAATCCACAAGTAATTATGTAGAGAATTGTGGGTATAACAATCTCTAACTCTCAAGGTTTGTGGCTAGGGTTTTCTCTTAGAAGCATTCCTCAACATATGTGGGTAATGAGGGTATATATAGTATGGGTAAGGATAGAGTGTATCAGAAAAGACAATTTGGCAAAACAGAATGTTTCGCGGGTGTCTCGCGGGAAGGCCTTACTCGCGAGACACTTGCAAAAACCAGTTGTCTCCATCCTGTCCTGACTTTTCGCATTCTAGTCATGTGCAGGGCACATGCATCACATGAGTCTTCACACTCTCTTTCTCTCACACATAACCCTTACAAATAAAAACCCACATGAAATACAGGGTACATAAGATTGAACAAAATTACAATCAAATTTGGCATTGAATTAAAGCCAACAAAAATATAGTTGTAAATTACAACTTTACAATCTCCCCCTTTGGCTATTCCGTGACAAAATCCCTAAAACAGACTCTAGACTTAAATGTGAGTTTGGGAATAGTGGCCAAACTCACTCACACCTAATCTAGAAGCTGTGAAGCACTTGCATGTATATACCTATAACCTGAAACACTCGCATAAAAAAAAAAAAACTTTCATTAAGTTCATGACAAGTTGAATACATGGTACGTACATGAGCAAGTAAAGTGAGATCAAGTTTGTAAATACTATATAACACGTAAGCATATCTTGAACAAACAAGGTCAGTTATTAAAGAATGACTACAATTAACATTTAGCTAGTAAATGCTCATCTGGACATGCAAAGCAATAAGGACCAATCACAATGATCAATTGCATGTCCAACACACAACCAATGCAAAATACACGAAGTATTTGCATCTAGGATATAAGATCCTACGAGGGTACAAGTTCGAGGTACTTAAGATCTATTATCAACATCTAAAAGTACTAAAAAATGCTACAAAGCAATGAAATAAACACAAGTACTGAATATTAAACTGAAAGATAAATCCAAAGTACTTAAGCTTTAAAAGAAAGCAATAAAACTATCCAAGAGTTATAAAAACTAATAGAGTTTAAACCAAACACAAACAATGCTGAACCGCCAATAATGAACCAATATCCATGTCTAAGCTCTGCTCCCCCTTAACTGTGCAAGCTCTTCCGCAAAATTTTCTCCCCCTTTTTAACTGGAATGGCCAAAGAGGCTAGAACTGCTCGAACTTTGAATCGGATCCCTACTCCATCGACATGTCCTCAATCTGTGAGGATAATGCAGTGATCTGACCCTAGATGCATGCAAACTGGTCCGCAGTGTGCTGCATATGGGAGTTTAGCATGTTATACATCTGCTCTACTCTGGCAATGAGGTGATCAAGTCAATCGGGTCCCCGTGCTTGTGCTTGAGATGATGGCTGAGTAGAACTCTCTAGTGCAGAGGTGAATCTTTCAATCTCCTCTTCTGTATCTCCTCTCTCTTCCTCAACACGATCCCTTGGTATTTGAGACACACCGGTTTTGAATCCTTTAATGTGAGTTGTGCTTTGAGTCACTGTGTGTACACCAATGGGATAGTCTTTTTGTACTATGGTGAGACCGCTTGGAAGTTTGAGCCTAGTCTTTGCAATGAGGCCCATAATGAGAGATGGGAATGGCATGATAGTTCTGGAGTTCCTCTTTTCAATGCTCTTGGTCAAGAGATGGAAGATGTGTCCATAAATGTCAATCTCCTTATGAGTGAAGAGATAGTATAAGAAAATTGTCCTTGGAACGGACAATGTCGTTAGGTTGGTGACCAGATACAAATTGTGGATCATCATATAAGCTAGAGTCCTCATCTCCAGATTGAATGGAATTGTGTTCATGGACTTCTTGTTTAGTGTACCACCAAGAATCCTTACCATCTCCTCAATAGATTCCAAACGATCATCATATTGCACAGTGATTAACTGAGAAGGAGGACGAACTTCAAGGAATTCTTGGATTGATTCCCTTGTAATCACAAATTCCTTGTGTCTCACCCAGTAGTTAATATGATTTTTGTCCACACTAGCATTCGAGAAGAACTCTTTGATGATTTTCGAGTACACAACTCCACTTGAATTCAGCAGATTCATCCATGTCCTCTCTTTGAACACTTCAGGTATGCAAGTGTCCTCAAGGGTATCCAATTTGACAACTCTTTCCATGATTATTGTGGCTCGTTTGTAGCAATCATTGTAAGCCATGTCTGCATTAGCTAATATGAAGTTATTAGAATCTATTTGTGGACGCTTGGAGGATCTCTTGGAAGCTGAATGTTTGGTGGGAGACATTAGCACATGTAAACAGAAAACAAAGAATAGAAACAGGTGCACAAACACAAAAATAGAGCACAAACTTGATTAGATTCAAGTTAGTCTAAAATATAAGTATAAAAGCTTAACACAGAACATAACAAAGTTAAAACAACATGCTTAAAGTGCTCAACTGTGTAAACAATGGCAAAATGCAGGAAATTAGCAACTGTGCATGTGTGTGCATCAACTAAGCACAAGGTGATGCATGGTGTATGCCTAGTGGGTGCCTAGGTGATGCATGGCAAGGCATGGTGAGGCACAAGTTGGGAAAAGTGTGTAAAACACACACCTAATGATCAAAACATGTCAAGCAAGTTCAATCAAGGGTAAACCCAAACAATGGAATTCAATTGAGTCCAAAACACCACAAAAATATCACTTGAGCATTTTGTCAAACACATGACATGCAACACTACAATATACCTATGGGCAATGAATGAACACATAGAAATATGCCTAAATACAGGTTTAAAATGCCACAAGGGGCCAACATAGATACACACAAAACAAATGAGACACAGTACAATCAAAATTTTGAAAAATTTTGCACAAAAACAAAGTTCCCAACCCTCTGTTTGAAAAATCCCCAATTTTAGAACCCTAAGTTAATTTCTACATAATCTAGAAAAAAAATGAGAAGAATGTTAAGAAAAAATACCTTTAAGTTGATTGTGCAGAAATCAAGCTTGAAAATGATGGGGTTTGATTGAAAATCAGTTTTGGGTTGAGAGAGGTTCGAGTGAAGCAATGAGAGGGAAATAGAGAGTGTTTTAAAAATCTGTCACATCAGCCCTATAAAACTGAAAACATGCCTTTTTTGCAGGTTAGATAGTCGTGAAATTACTCGCGAAAAACACCACTGAAGCATAGAAACTTTTGCGAGAAGCTTCTAGTCACGAAATAGTCGCGATACTGTTTGTATGAATTTTGAGATTTTTAGTTTTCCCTTAAACTCTTTTCGCGGGAAGCTCTTAGTCGCGAGCTTCTCATGAAAATGCCTCTAAACAAGTTTTTAAGAACAACACAAAAATGCATTTTGAACAAAAACTTAAAGCACGAAAGTATAAAATCACTTTCAAAAACATATAAAATACTCAAAAATCCTTTTGGGTTTGATCGGCAAGCAATTGAGCATACACATCACATTTGAACATGTACAATCACACAAATGAGATAAGCATAAATTGAACTAAGACTTGTGTGTTATGGGTGAGTATCAAATGTGGTATAGTCCTTAGACTAGAGTGAAGTTTCAATGATCAATTCAATCAAGTCATACACAATTAGTACTAAGTCAAGTAGTTTATATCAATTATAGAAATGAACATATATGACCTCCCATAAGAAAATGATTACAAATCTTAGAAGCTTTTCATTTGACTTTTGCACAAATCATAACATTTGATCATTTTTGAACAATACATCTCATTTTGAGGTCGGTGCTTGAAAGTTTTGATATTTCAATATTAAGAGTGAGCCTTTGGCCTTTTGAGCACCATACATTTCAATTTAAAAGTCGCTTTCCCTTTTTCCTAGTCAAATACTAGCATGTGCGACGGCTTTTGCAACTCATAATCTCTTTTTCATTTTTAGATTTACATTTGGTGAGCTCTAATGCAAAAACATAAAAATAAAGGTGGGAAGAGATATAGGCATAAGTCTATGCAAGTTTCAAGACCATCAAGACTATTGACCAATCATTCATGACAAGCTTGAAGATCTATTTACAACAATCACATATAGTTTTCAAGATTTCTCCCACAAAGATATATGTGCATACAAAACAAGCAAAGCTCGTAAATGCACTACGCCATTAGTACGAAGGTACTAGGCCACACTCACATGTGATATACACAACACAAGCGATTAAACTTTTTGAAGATTTTTCAATTTTTATGGGTTTTTGAATTTTTGAACACTAAAAAACAAGACAAGTAAAGTAAGATCAACAAAAATAAGTACCAAAAAAAAACTTGAAAAAGAAACATGCTATAAACTGGAAGCAATGCATGTCATGATGCATGAACCTATGACCCTAAATATCGGAAGTATTAATGCATGGACATAGGTTGTGATCATGCATAAGTACCCTTCTTTACACACACATTACGAGTGTTTTAGGTGAGAGTCCTAGATAGACGGGTACAACCAATATAACTTTCAAACCTTGGCATGAAGCTAGCAAGGCATAGTGATATGTTCTTCAGCATTTCCATAATGTCTCCAATGAGATGTCCTTCACTATCTCCCTTAGCTTGTGCTCCCTTTGGTCTTCTCTTTGAACTTTCTTGACCATGCATAGAATCAACCTTTTTGAGTGCATGAAGCTTGAAACAATTCAACCTTGTGTGTCCTTGTACGCCACAATGATGAAATAAGTGCTTTACTTGAGGCCTTCTTTGATTTTTGGGTAATGACTTCCCTTTTTCCTTTGGTGTTCACCAATGGTTCTCTTTACTATAGTAGGGCTCTCAATCTCATGCTTCACTTTCTTGAGTTTCTCAACATTCTTGGCTGAAACGAACCTTACTACCTTCTTGGGTTCACTGCTAGAGCTCCCTTCTCCGGTATAGCCTAAACCGGTCTTATCATGTGAAGATTTTTGAGAGGACAGTACATTGTCAAGTTTCTTGGTGGAGATGCACTCAACCTTGACATTAGCTTGAATAATTTCAAGTTCAAGAAACTTGATCTTAGAGTAGGCTTCAACCAACTCTCCCTTAAGTCCTTCTACTTCACACTTTGCTTCCTTGAGTTGCACAACTATACACCTATGCTCTTCCTCAACCTTTTTCATCTTTTTCACAGCAAGGTTCACAACTTTGGTGAATTTTCCACAATCTTCCGGTAGAGAATCATATGCTTCTTGAAGGTTGTTCTCTCTTTCATTTTGGTACACATTTTCATCTTCCGATTCTTCAACTTCCTCATCCTTGGAAAGATCACCAAGTTCCTCAACCAAATTACTCAAATCATTCTTTGAATCAATGGAGGCAATTGTCATGAAGGCTCGGTAGTTTCCTTCACTGTCACATTCTCCTTCCATGTTTGAATTTGAACTTTCAAAATCACTAAGGGTAGTGGCAAACACTTTACCCTTCCCTTTCAAGTAGTTAGGACACTCCTTCTTGAGATGTCCTTGGCCATTGCATTCGTAACACACGATTCCTTGAGGGGATTGAAAGTCCTTTCCATTTTTCTTCTTAAACTCCTTCCTATCACTTTTGGAGGATGAAAACTTTCCTTTGTTGAATGGCTTCCCACTGTTTTTCATCTTTAGAAATTTTCGGAAGTTCTTTGCAAGATGCCACCTCTTTCTCCACATCATCTTCTTCGGAGGAATCATCCATTCCCTCGGTGATGGTTTTGAGAGCAAGAGATTTGCTCGACCTTTGAGAAGGCAGTCCCAGCTCATATGTTTGGAGAGATCCAATAAGTTCTTTGATTTTGATCTCATCCAAATCTTTACTCTTTTCTATAGCTGTGACCTTTGCACGGAAGCTCGTCGGTAAAGACTTTAGAATCTTTCTCACCACCTTAGCATCCTCAATCTTCTCTCCAAGATTGAGCTTAGCAATTACAACTTCATTGAGCTTCCCATAGAATGAATTGAAAGACTCATTGTCACCCATCTCGAGCTCTTCAAATCTTGTGGTAAGCATTTGGTTCTTCGTGTCCTTGACTTTCTTGGTACCTTCATAGGTAGTCTCAAGAATCTTCCAAGCTTCCTTGGCTGTCTCCACATGCGATATCCTGTGAAATTCATCAGTAGACACACCACAGAATATATTGTTAATGGCTTTACTATTTGCATTAGCCAAAGCACAAGCTGCCTTGTCCCATTCGGACTTGGCTGTCATGGGTTTAACATACCCATTCTCAACTGAATCCCATATAGACTCATCTATAGCACACAAGAAAGCCCTCATATAGACCTTCCAAAACGCATAGTTGCTCCCATAAAAAAATGGCGGGGCATTGAGCGATTGTGATTGGTCCATCACAAAAAGGGTCAAGGATCACACTTATAGGTAATAAAACCAAATCAAGTGTACCCGCTCTGATATCAATTGAAAGCTCGAAAATGTGTGAAAACACAAGAGCTATTTACACCCCCAAATTAAAGTTATGGCTCGGTTGATTTTACTCTAACTTAAACTAAGTGCGGAATAGAGTAATTGCGAGCGGATAAACAAACAAACTACTCTAACCCATAATCATTATAACACAGCTATAAAATGAAAGGTAAAAGAGTAGGGAAGAAGAATGCAAACACAAGATAACACGCCAATGTGTTATCGAAGAGGAAACCGAAGAACTCGGAGAAAAACCTCTTCGTCGCCCTCTAAGAGGTAATCGATCCACTAGACAATTAGTTGGGATACACGAATAGCAAAAGACCCTCCAAGCCTAGTCTACCCAATGCACCTAAGCCATCCTAGCTCCTACTCCAACAAGCCTTCTCGGAACCGTGTCTTGTTTAGCTCTTCGGATCCTGCAATATGCCCAATTGCATCTGCCAAAGCTTGGCTTCTTCCAATACTTCCCAGCAGCGCCAAAACCTCACTTGACACTCTGAAAGGGTGTGGTAAGTGTTTGGGCTATCAACCTCTCAATGGTATGGAAATGGAGAGGTAGGAGTTGAGAAAAATCCACAAGTAATTGTGTAAAGAATTGTGGGTGTTATCTCTAACTCTCAAGGTTTGTGGTTAGGGTTTTCTCTTAGAAGCACTCCTCAATATATGTGGGTAATGGGAGTATATATAGTGTGGGTAAGGATAGAGTGTATCAAAAATGACAATTTGGCAAAATAGAATGTTTTGTGGGTGTCTCGCGGGAAGGCCTTACCCGTGAGACACTTGCGAAAATCAGTTGTCTCCATCCTATCTTGACTTTTCGCATTCTAGTCATATACAGGGCACATGCATCACTTTGTGGGAAGCTTACTCACGAGCTACCCGTTAAAATAGCTTCAGTTTTTAATTAGCCTTGAGTCTTTACACTCTCTTTCTCTCACACATAACCATTATAAATAAAAACCCACATGAAATACATGGTACATAAGATTGAACAAAATTACAATCAAATTTGGCACGGAATTAAAGCCAACAAAAACATAATTATAAATTACAACTTTATAGATCCCATGGAAGCTTTGTTTTTATCCATCCATTGGAAATTCACATCCCAGACCTAACGGAGAGTAGCACAGTCCCAGAGAGCATGTAAAACTGATTCGGAATGAGGCTTTGATCCTTCCTTCACATTCCTTCCGGGGTGATCCTTTGGTTTGTAATGCTTTCGACTCCTAGTGACGTTCTCCTTATTGTCTTTTAAGATCCTTTTCTTCAATTTAGACATTCCTTTGGGAAGTATCCCCCACATGGCTATAGCACTCTTTAAATTTTCATCTTCTTCATCCCATATTCCTTGGATTTCTACCATGTTGACATCCACAACCTCTATTAATTTAGAGCAATCCCAATCGACCTTTTCCACTAGCACACAATTCTGATATAGGGGAGGAGCTTAATGATAATCAGGTAAATGATTCTTCCTAATGTTAGAGTTGGTGATGATATTTGGGTTTGGGAGAGTCCCATTGTCTATTAAATCTTGTATCTCATGCTTAAGGCGAAAACAATTGTCAGTCTTATGGCCAAATTTCTTACAACAGTGACAATATTCATTGAAGTTCCAAGTAGGAGGCACAAAATTAGGCATTGGTGTGAGATCTAAGGGTTTAAGATATTCTTTGGAAGTTAGGTTGGGCAAGGGTCATCCCTAGGTCGGAAAACTCTTAATGGGCTTTCTTTGTGAAGCTTGGGTAGGCTAGAGGTTGTTGAGGTATGATGGAGCTTACATTTAAGGGATTGGGTGCTTTAGAGGTGGTTGCTCCTCCCGCATATGTCTTCTTGATTGGAGGCTTGCTCCCCCCTTTCTATAATTGCTCGTTGTTGATAGCATCCTTGATCCTAGTTCCACAATCACACAATTCTCCAAAAGAACTAATATGTAATGACAAAAGCCTACTATTGTATGCTGGAAGCAAGTTCTTGATGATTATGTTGATTTGGTCCTTCTCATTTGGCTTATTAACCATCTTGGAAGCTTTCCCCTTCCACTTTATCATGTATTTAGAGAAAGTCTCCCCAACTCCTTGCTTAGTGGTCTCCAAAACCCTCAAAGTTACATCAATCATAGTATTGAAAATGAATTGATCCACAAATAATTCCACTAGCTCATTCCACACTTTGGTCTTACTCGGATCCAAGCTATAGTACCATCTCGATGCACTTCCCATGAGTGAGAGGAGGAATGCATGCAAAGTTCGCTTCTCATCTAACCCCTTCATTTCAGCAATGCTTAGGTATCTTCTAACATGTTGCTTGGGATCTCCAGTCTTATCAAACTTTTCTGCATTAGAAATCTTGAACTTGGGAGGCAATGCAATCGGAGCCTTGGAACTCAATCCACCTATGTTGTAGAGACAATCATTCATCCCTTAAGCCTTGCGGAATGCTAGTTGCATCTTCTCCATTTTCTCCTTCATAGCCACGGTATTTGTGGTGAGTTTCTCAAATTGCTTGTTCCTTTCATAATCGGCCTTATCTTTTTCATCCCATTCTTCCTTTTTCTCTTCATCATGTATCTCCGGATGCACGAGTTTCTTTATCTTCCTCTCTTCTAGCTTGGAGAGGTGGCCTCCCATTTTCTTGATAGCTTCAGCTTGATCTTCTATAGCCATGTATATCTTTTGTACGAGTGCTTCATCAATCATAGCAGCCATTTCTTTCCAAGGTATTTCTTCTTGAGGTGTGACTTTGATCTTAATCAAGCATCTTCCATTGCTTTCTTGAACCCAAGTTGAAGTGGGGATGTGCTTACTTAATCTTGGTGGTGCAATGGTGCTTGAAAAGAAGTCCCATCTTTATTAAGCCCATGTCCCAATTAAAAGTTTCTTTTATTTAGATGTTCTTAGAAAGTATTTAAGTCCATTTTAATGAAGGCCCAATTACAAGAATCACTCTCTTTCCTCTCATGAACCTTGCCCCTTGTTTCCTTGGGCTTAGTCCATTTACAAAAAACTCTCAATCTTACATTCATGGGCTTTCATTAGAATGCGTTTAGAGATTTTCAACCTTTTGTCTCAAATAAGGGCCAACAATGTACTCATCACCTTTGGGCTTTTCTTTTCTTATATTCATTGTCATTTGTTTTTGAAGTAGCCTTCTAGCTAGAATATATTGCGGCCTGCCTTTCAAAGCCCATGAATCTCTCATCATTTTGGGCCTTGGTATGCAACAAAGAGGCCCAAGATTAGGGAGATTCATGTTGACTTTATAGGATGTTGGATGCTAGGTCTATAGCGTATTTGTTACCTTAGACCTAAGGTTCTCTTTTTCAAGGTAAGATATACTTTCGGACTTTGGGGTAAGCCTTTTATATGTGAGAACTTATTTTCTTTTTATCCCAATATCTTGGGCATGCCATAACTTTTGGGTGATCCTTTCAAATTTTACATCTTTTATTTGTCCTTTAGAATTAGGTGAACACAAGGTATATGGTTGAACAAACAAGAGATCTAAATGTTACCCTCTTTTGATAGGATCTAGGATCTCTCTAAGTGTGGGTAAGCTCCTTAAAGCTAAATGGATAGATTAATAGGTCACTCACAACTAGGTGGGCCATGATTCCAACTTTGGCCTAAATGGACTGTAATGGATTGGTGGCCAACCATTAATGTACTCAAAGCCCATTATAGGTGATGGCATAGATTGTGAGCTGATGGGATGAACTTTAGAAGATTTTAGCCCGAATGGAGCCTCCAACTTCCCATTCATCACCAACCTTGGCAAGGCACAAAAGAACCAAGTGAAAGTGTGCATAAACAATTTTAAGCAAGTCTTTATTAAGATTAAAGAGTGGAATACATTGGAATCAAACTCTTTATCCCCAGAGGAGTAGCCATTGTGGGCATAAGCACCCGCGACGTGGTTTCATCCTTGCGATTGGGAAGTATAGCTTGGCCTAGGGTGGACCATGGCGGAGGGTGTAAATGGAGTTGCCACCTAGTTTAGGTCAAGGAACCATAAATATAGTGCGCTTCATGGAAGGACTCATCTTTTACTAGAGCATATGTTCGGAGTTTTGGTATGGGGATGGGAAGGTGTTAGACACCCAACCCACCCGACCCATGGGCTGGCTTCCACTCATTATGTTCCAAATCTTAATCTCACTAAAGGCAAATTTAATATGTTATTCTAACCCACACACACACTAGCATGCATCTAAGACATACAACATGGCATAATCATCCCAAACCTAATCATTCATCTATCATGGTATTTAAACACAAATCTCCAAAGGTAGAAACATCACATGGCAGAATCAAACAAACATGTTAAAGCATTTAAACATTAAAGACATGGCATTCAACTAAACATATTCATGTTATTTAGACATATCAAGCTTATATTCCAACCAATGCATGTTCATGTGAGTGTATGACTTACCTCATTGCATCATAGCACTTGTGCATCAATGCATGTTCATGGTATTCAAACAAATCAGAACCCTAATGGACATAAAAGATATAAAACAAAAAATATAAAACAAAACAGAGAAACAGAGACTCAAGGATAGATAAAACAAGTTAAATAGAGGCTAGAACATGTGAATAAAACAAAAGGAAAACATGCAGAAAGGATTAGGGTGTTCTGGGTAGGGATATATTTGCGCATACATAGAGTATGTGTATGCGGCTTAGTTGTATGCATATGCATATCACGAGTATATGTGCGCATGCATAAAGCATGCGTACGCATACAAACCCAGAACACTAAAACTCAGAAAGGGCAAAACAGCAACTTAGAAAACAAAATCTAACAACCTAACATGCTTAAAACACCAACACAAAGTAAACCTAAACTAAACAAACATACTACAAACATATAAACATATATAAAAACATGCATAAAACAAGAAAATTAAAGAAAAACAAAGAGCCAAAGTTAGAAACTTTACCTCAGCATAAGAACTCTCTAGAGCTTGATTTTGATTGTTCCCCTTAGTCAATCTAGTCACAACCAATTCAAAAACGAGTTAGTAAACTTAGAACTCAAAGATCAAGATCAGAAAAGGTCCAAATCAAATAAAACTTGACTTGAGGATGTTTTGTGAAAAACTCCCTCTTTATTTCACTATTTTCTAGAGAATATTATGTGTTTTACCACCATAATTCATTCTCTTTTTGTAAATGTACCATTTATGGCTTTATATTGTTGAAAAATAGGGGTTTGGGGCGGCTCCTAGACGATATGGGATTCATTCCAAATCTAGTTTAAATACAGAAAACTTGCCATACATAGTTTCCGGAACCCTAGTATATAAACGTAGATCATGAGCATGCGTGTGCATACATGTGTTTGCGTACGCATGCCCTAGGATTTTCGTGGCCTTTCTTTTCTAAAAATGTTTATTTGGTCCAAAAATAAGTTATATTTTCCATAAACACTTTCCTTAAGTCAATTTTCATTTGATCAGGCTCTAAACCAACCTTGGGCTTTAGAATTCTTACATTCCTCTCCCTTTTGTGCCTATGTGGAAGGATGATCCTTCAGCTTATGCTCAAGGTGAGTGTCTCTGATGCCTCTATCTATGGCTCCTATACAAGCATCAGCCCCAGCCTATTGTGGTGGGAACCTCGGCCTCAAACTGTGCCTTTGAGCGCCTAAATCTAGCAAGACTTCGTCCCTAGAAAAATCAGCATCTATGTTGAAGAAGAGATCTTCGGCTCGTGTCACTCCTCTATAAGCTCCTCTCCCTCTAGTTGTCTTGCGCTGTGAGGAAGCCTTACTAGAAAGAGTACAAGACTCAGAAGAGACACTGGCCATCTCGATTGAACGCCACCTCCTAGACTGGGTCTCCATTGGTATACTGTCGGTGGGCCTGGGGTTGTTGCCCCCTCAGTTAAAGTGGCTCTGTAAAACCCGAGCCGCCTACTCGCCTGTCAAAGCGATCTTATCATCAAAACAGTTGTCCCCATGGGACGTAGCATGAACGGGGGCCTTCCCCCAATCTCCCCTGGAACTAGCCCTCTGAGACATGATCTACAAAACAGCAAGAAATCCAGACATAAGTGGTAAACCCATAAGTTAAAAGGCAATACAGATGAACTAACATTGTTTCCTAAACATGTTATGCAGATTCAGGTCAAGAATATGTCTCAGAAGAAAGCAAATTCCTACGAGAATCCTACAACGAGTTAACTAGCAGTCGTGCCATATGCTCGCATATTATTTGGAGGCTATCTAGCGGCTGTGCCGTATGTCTCTACAATGGGTTAACTAGCGGCCATGCCGTATGCTCGCATCTTATTTGGAGGCTATCTAGTGGCTGTGCCGTACATCTCTACAGTGGGTTAACTAGCGACCATGCTGTATGCTTGCATCTTATTTGGAGGTTATCTAGCGGTTATGCTGTACGTCTCTATAGTGGGTTAACTAGCAGCCGTGCCGTATGCTCGCATCTTATTTGGAGGCTATCTAGTGGCTGTGCCGTACGTCTCTACAGTGGGTTAACTAGCGGCTGTGCCATATGCTAGCATCTTATTGGAGGCTATCTAGAGGTTGTGTTGTACGTATCTACAATGGGTTAACTAGCGGCTGTGCCGTATGCTCGCGCCTTATTTGGAGGCTATCTAGTGGCCATGTCATACATCTCTATAGTGGGTTAACTAGCAGTTGTGCCGTATGCTCACATATTTTCTTGAGGTTAACTAGAGGCTATGTTGTATGCCTCGCCATCACACAGTTATCAAATTCACTAAGAGTTTTCAAGTTCTTGATCTATAGTGGGTTAACTAGCAGCCGTGTCGTATGCTTACATCCTATCTTGAGGTTAACTAGTGGCCATGTTGTACGCCTTGCCATCACACAGTTATCAAATTCCTAAAGAGTTTTCAAGTTCCTAATCTACAGTGGGTTAACTAGCAGCTGTGTCATATGCTCACATTCTATCTTGAGATTAACTAGTGGTCGTGTCGTACGCCTTGCCATCACAATTATTAAGTCACTAAAAGTTTCCAAGCTCCTAATTTACCGTGGGTTAACTACCAGCCGTGCTGTACGCTCACCATCACACAATTCTCTACTCGGATCCCCCAAATTCCTCACCACTTCCACTATTCCCGAGTACTAGGTAAGTCTCCTTACCCATGCCCTGCATTTTATTTTCAGCATCTAAATTTCCGCATGTTTGCATTGATATATCAAAAACAAAAATATATGCATATTTTCTGAAGATAGCATGGCGTAAATCATGGCAAAAATACATGCTTATGTAAATTTCAAAAATAAAATAAACACTAGCATGCATCTCTAGTAGTGTTGCTACTAACATTTTGCATAAAAATAAGAGAATAGAAAAAAATAGATACTAACCTCAAGTGAAGAGAAGACTGAAACAATAGATTGAAGCTGAAAAGACGGACTCGTTAAGCTCAAAATCACTCTGGAGAATTTTTTAGAGGTTAAAAGTGAAAGAGAAAGTGAGAAATAAAGCCAAAATGAGCCAAGTAGGGCATTTATAGGCCTTGGGCTGCCTGACGCACCTTCTAGGGTTGTTGGGTATGCCAAGCGGTCCTATAAGGGCTGCGGGTAGCGTTGACCAAGTCAATGCTGACTCAGTCAAACCCAAAAAAAAAACAATCTCGATCCTTTCTCCTTCTAGAGTTCAGAAGCAGGCTCAGAAAATATTTCAATAGAAGCTATAGTAGATTGGTCCAATCAGGTAAAATTTGGTCTCGATCCCTGAATAGTCTCTACACGCGAATCTATGGGGCAACAAAATTTGAAATTACGTTCTTTATCTAACACCTCTCATTGCACTCGAGATATTAGATAAAGAAGGGGAAGTTGTTGATGCCGTATTCTGTCAGCCCTCGATTTGCGTGTAGAACCTTGAAAAATCTAAAAATATCATTTTCTCCCTATGGGGCCGCGAGAATATCAAGAATGACGTGGTGTAACCCGATTAGGCACCGGAGCACCCAAAGTGTCTCTTTTGGCTAAAATGACCAAAATGCCCCTAGTTAACCCTAGGTTTGACCAAAGGTCAAACGAGGTCAAAACCCTCACAAAACAATGTTTTTCATAGTTTTACATCAAACCCGAGCTTCTTGGAGATTTTTAACAAGTTTGACCAAATTTGACCTGAAGTTGATCCTGAGTGGGCCCAAAAACCCTAATTTTGATCCGGCTGTCAGAACGGGTTGAAGCGTAAGCCATTGTGGAGATTATCAAATTATCATTCCAACGATTTTTCATGGGTCAAAATTGGAGTTAAAATGGCCGAGATATCATGAAAACTAGGATGACGCATCGATCGATGCACCTTTAACTTTCGAGAGCCATAACTTTTGATTCGACCGTTGGATTTTCAGGATCTATACCTTTTCAGAAAAAGGAAGTCAAGATCTTTCCAGGGGTCTGGAAGTACATGCCAAGGCTATGAATAGCCCTAAGCACCCCTCAAACTTGGGAGGAGACACATTTTTTTTTTTTTTTGAATTTCTGCTCTCTGCCTGGTTTCTATACAAGTTTTTCTCTCTTCCAAACACCAAAAAACACCAAAAAAAAAAAAAAATAAAATAAAAAAAAAGCCCAAAAAACACATCAAAGCTTCCTTGATTCTTCTAAATATTTTTCTAGCATTTATCTTGTTCTTTTCGCTTGAATAACATGATTTATTGCTTTCTTTAGCATGTTGTTTGCTTTATTTGTGTTTCTAGCTTAAATCTCTTTGTTTTTATGCCTTATGCCATGTTTCATGCTTAGATGAACATTCTTACATGCTTATGTGCTTGGATCCGTATGCTTAGGGTTTTATGCCATGTTTTCCCATGTTTTATGCTATTTCTTAGTTCTAGTTTGATGTTAGAGTTCCATGTTCACATAATCGTATGATGTTGTTGGCTATGCTTTGCTCAGATCTATGTGTTTGTGTGCTTGTTGCCATGTTTCATGCTTAGACCCACATCCGTACATGTCTATATGCTTGGATTTGTGCTATACTATGTCTATGTGCTAAATTTCTACATGCTTGCATGCATGTTTTTATGCCTTTATGTTTAGATCTATGTTTTTGCATGCTTGTGCACTTGGATCTGTGTTCTCTACATGCTTTATGCTACCTTCCATGTGCTTGTGTGCTCCATGCCATGTTTGTGTGCCTAGACCTAGGCTATGTTTGTCATGCCATGTGCTATTGTAGCCCTTTTGTTCACTTTTATCGCATTTCTTGTGTTTTGGCCTAATGGTTGGGACCTGATCTAGACCCTATGGTCTTTGTCATCGTCCATACACATTGGCCCATATCAAAGGTTTTGGATCACCCCTATTTGCATATCTATGCTTGCTTGCTTCTATGCTTTATACTCATGCTAGCCTTTCTTGTTCTAGGCTTTGTCATGCTTGACGCCCTTAGTAGGTTTGTGATTGTATGGTTACGTCTGATGCCCATGAGGCCTTGTTTGGGTGTAACCATTTGGGATGCATTGCCATGTTGCTGGTTGCCTCGTGCATACCCTTCCCCTTTTCAGCTCTGTGCGATGATATGCTTACTATGCTTGTTTGTGCCACCCTTTGGCTTTATATGCATTTTTACACGCTTACTTACATGTCCATGCATGAGTCTTGCTTGTTAGTGTGTCATTCATGCTTCAACAAAATGAAGCTATGGACTTTCAATCCAAACCTACATTTGTCCCCCTCGGTCACCACCTTTTGTTTGCTCTTTTGCTTGTTTGCCTTTGTGTTTGTTTTCTTGCTTTCGGCTTCTTTGCTTGTTGTGCTTATCATGCTTATCCATTTTATGCCCTTTTCATATGCCCTTTGCATCTTTTCCTTCCATTGCTTGTCTGCTGGTTTCTTATCTTTTGCCTTTGCATGTACACACATGGAGTGAGGACGCATGGAGCTAGGATGTGAGTGCAAGCAAAAAGGGTGCGGGTGCAAACATGTCGACATGAGCCAAGCGGCTATGTTCAGTAGGTTTAGGAGTCTAGTTTTTCCCATTTGGTTATGTATTCTTTTAAACTCCTTCCTTCCTCCCCCCCCCCCTTCTCTTTTAGATGGTTTGTATTAGGTATATCATGCCGTGTACCATTCGTCCTCATCTTTAGAGTATGGCGACCTCTATTTATTTTCCTGCACTTATATTTTGGTCCATGCTCTAGGGATGTGGACATTTACTTTCTTGCTCTGTGTGCTTGCATTGTGCATGATGTATGTATATATATATACTTGCTCGCCTCCCTCCGGTGTGATTGTCACAATCTGTGTCATTTAAGGCAAGCGATGCCTAATTTTCGCTGCGACAGTAAGGTGACTTATCGCCAAATTTTCATCATTGAAATCTGGCACTTTGTTCGAACGCCTTTGGAAAACATAGATTGGGACCACACCCATTCAAAAGCCAAACTTCAAATCCCCCATGCATGCAAAGCCCCGAAAGCCAATGCCAAAATCATATTTTTTACTGCCAATCTCTTAAGATTAAGGTTTTATCAAAACAAAGGATTGTCCTTGGACAGGCGTTGTGGGGTGCCTAACACCTTCCCCACACGTAACCAAACTTCCAAACCTAAGAATCAAGATTTTTTTTGCTATCCACATTAGATTAGGAAAAATGAGATTTTTTCTTAACCTAGGATTGGTAATAAAATCAACTAGAAATAGGTGACCAATCACACCTTAGAAAAACCCAATGATTGGTGGCGACTTCACTTACCTTTGGTAATCCCTTAAAATTTGGCCTAGATTCCTGTCATAAACACCAAAGGTAGACCTACTTTCCTCAACCGAGAGAGAGAGCACCGAAGCTCCACGTGAACAAACGCATTGATCATCAAAAGGGGCCCTCCTATAGGGCCTTGCGTGTGTGGGAGTTGTTGCCACGACAGGTGGTTGAACGAAGGCATGGTGGTGGCGGTTTTTCCGATGCCAATCGAGGTCTGGCGTTGACAGACTTTAAGATACTCAAACTCTCTTATCCACCCCACTGTCCCCACTCAGTACTCTATATCTTTTAGATATCTCAATTGCATGTTTGAACAAGTCAAGTTCCACATAGTCAATCATGGCCAAACATTTAATTCTCATTATTCATAATTATCTTAATTATAACATACAATATTTTGATTTTTCATATAAAATAATATTTAACCGTTACACACATTTTGGGTATTTGGTCACATAATCCAACACATTACATGCACTGCTTGAAGTTGAAGAGCAATGCATTATCTTGAATCTTGAACAAGATAAACAGGGATACAACCAGCTTGCTACAAACTTAAATCTAAGAGAATTATTTGAACTCCAAAATCTAAGTGGATTTTGCTTATTCATTAGTATTGCTACTGGCACATTTGAAAGGTCAGAAACCTCCTCTTTTTGACACGAATGATAATCACTCCATGTTGTGTGACCCATGTTTCAAATGCTCAACAAACTGACCAATGTAGTGTTGCTGATGCAGATTCTCATCTCCAAATATAGCAGCGGCCTCCCTTGCACGAACTCTGAATGCCTCTCCTTCATCTGACACCATGGCCAGTCTCAGAGCTTTGGCTATACCATCCCTGTTAAAGGATCCGTCCTTGCCTCTCTCTACTTCCACAGCCAAATGCTTATCCACCAAAAGACTTGCATTCAGAGACTGATCATAAACTAGTGGCAATACAACAAGAGGATGACCAAATTGCAACATCTCAATCACAGATCCCCACCCTGAATGGAACAACGACCCCCCAATAGATGGGTGAGCCAAAATTTCCATTTGCGGTGCCCAGCCAAAACACACCATTCCCATGCTAGACGTTCGATTGCTAAAACCCAAAGGCAAAATGTCACTGTCATCAATAGCCCAAGTGGGTTTTCTCAGTGCCCACAGAAAACGCACCTGAGAAAGCTCTAGCCCATAAGCAATCTCATAAACCTGTTCCTTGCTCAGCTTGCACTCACTGCCAAACCCTACATACACAACTGACTTAGGATCTTGTTTATCAAGCCATTCGAAGATCTTCCTCCATGACTCATCATTGATTTTTGATGTTCCATCCGGTCTTTCAGGAGGGAGCAAACCCACTGAAATCACCGGCTTCGCCATCAATTTCTCGTGTAAGTTCAAGTACTCACCTTCAAACTCCTTACAACTACGTATGGCGAATGCATTACATGAACGTAGAACCTTTGTAAGCCTAGCAGCATCACTCATGCCAGAAACACCGTCTGCGTATATGCCAGAAAGTACAAAAGGCGCCTCATACTCCCGCCATCCTACAGAAGACGGAAAACTAACCCACTCCGGTGGCTTTGTTAGACTTTCTGGTGACCGCCAAGCTGGTGTTTGGTCAGAGAGAAAAAAAAATCCTGGTGGCTTCCCCAAGAAAACTGAGGTAGCAGCAGACATAACAGTGAAGAACACAAGCCTGATATTATGGTCTTGGGCAATCTCGACTGCCCAATGAGGGAAAAAATCTATTATTATCCAATCTGGCAATTGATCTGCAATGAACTGCTTGAAGGGAGTTTGCAGGAGATCATATGCAACCTTTAAGTACTCAACTTTCTCTTGTGGAAAGTCAGTGGTGGCCTCAGCCCCTTCTGTCAGGACCCCGTTTTGCAATGTGGGTAATGGAAACTCCACCAAATCTATAAAAGTTGCTAAATTTGGAGGAATTTTGGGAAGTCTTTGAATGTTTCTTGGGGTTGACACATAGGAAACATGGACTCCTGCTTTGGCTAAAGCAATGGAGAGCTGAAAAAAGGGTATCATATGGCCAAAGGCAGAAAATGGAAGCATCACTACATGAAGACGATCCCTCACCATTTCTTTTGGTATGAGATTTCCAAGATCTTATGCTAAGTATGATAAATTTATAGGCTTAAGGGTTAGCTTCTTTATTGCTTTGGGTAGAACATATTTTTATGTAACTTAACTTTTAAACAAAATAAGGGATTGGGTCCGTCACATTATTTATTTATTTTTTACTTTTTTTATCTTTGCTTTTTAAAATTTTCCTTATTTTTTTATATTTAATGGTTGAGATTTAAGGTTGTATACTTTAAATCTCAACTATTCATACCAATTGTATAAGGTGCAATACCACCTGTTCCCAATCCCAAAATAAGCTCGTTGAGAGTGCTACCTAAACAAAAGCTTTGATTGAGGTAGTTTTTATAGTATCTATTTGGATTGAAATTATCTGCGTGATTTGAGTTTTGCATTTTTCTTTTTTTGGCACGTGTTTCAAGAGATAAATTTCATTGTTATAGTTACTGTTTATGAATAGTAATCGGACTATTTGACTTTTCAGTCATATTTCAGCACATCAATCGGTCTTGTGCACTGTTCATGGGACTCACAAATCCCACTTTTCAGCAATTTTTTTATTAAAAATAAGTCTCATGGTACTATTCACACATTTAAAAATTATTTTATTACAGTGTTTTCAATTTTCAATTTTTAATTTTCAGTAAAAATAAGTTGTATTCAAATAGACCCATAAATTGCTATCCGACAACTAAATTCCGTACATATAGGCAACCTTTAACCTTCTCATCAAAGAAGTTAGGACCATTTTTGACAAAAATTATAACCGTTAATTCTTGACCGTTAATTGTACCAAAAATAATAATAATAATAATAATAAATTCTTGACCGTTAGTTGTGAATTATGATCCGTCATTTCAATTATTCATACCCAATGACAAACTACCATGAATGCCAATATGTTGCAGGACCCAACCATGCGTAACTCTTAGAAAAATAGGACACGATATAGCCGACACACATAATTAATTAATAATTAAAATAATAGATATATTATTGGATTTTTATATGTTTACATTGTACTTGTAATGTAAACTATGCAAATTCAAGACGTTGGCCTTGCAGAACCATTTGTCATGGCCCTCACAAAAATTATATATATATATACACTATACATAATTATAAAACATTTAGACTTGACCCCTCATAAAAAAAATCCTATGATCGTTATAAAAAAAAATAAAAAAAAATAAGTAATAGACTTGGTGGTATAGTTATAGAGACCTCAAAATATATTCCATGATCTTCTTTTAAAAAATTAAGCAATAAGCTTAGTGGTTATAGAGACAAGTTATTTTTTGCTCTTGTTTTCATTTTTATTGTAAAATTAATTCTTATATTTGCTAAAGTTTTATATTATTTGTGGTTTTGAAGACTTCATTGGTTACATTGTGATTTTGTCATCAATTTGCTAAACAATTTCCTTATTGTTATTGAAAATGAAATTACATGCATTATAATAGTATACAAAAGTTGTCATACATATAGGCAACCTTGAACCTTCTCTTCAAAGAAGTTATGACCATTTTTGACAAAAGTTATAACCATTAATTCTTGACCGTTAGTTTTGAATTATGATGGTAGTTATCAATTTTATCAATTCCTAAAAATAATGGTGGTTATCAATTGTTGCATATGGGGTATGTAGCCAACCCGTCAAAACTGATCTGATCCAACTCAACCCATCAGGTTGGGTCAATTTTTAGGGATTTGTAGGTTGGGCTTGGGTTGTGAATTATTATTATTATTATTATTTTTTTGCAGTGGATCAGGTTGAGTTCAGGTCATAAGATTTACAAATTCAGCTAATCCGACCCAATCTACCTATATTTAATATATATTTATAATTCAAAAAATTTATTTAATATATATTTAGAAATAATTATACAATTTTGTTATTCACTTTTTTGCCCCTCTTCCTAAATAAAACCTAAATCCTAAGTTCTACTCATTTCAATCTCCTTATCTCAATTGTTTGCTTGAACTTTGAAGCACTATTAAAATTTAAAATAGTTTGTGGTGGTGTTGTTCTAATACTTAATTTATTAATAATAATAATAATAATAATAATAATAATTGTCCAATTCGATCCAATCTGATTCCTTTTGACTAGAAGCAGAGCTTGGAGCTTGTATGGGTGGAGGGAAAAAGATGTTTGCTGGCCTTCTTCGCTCAGAGGAAGCATCAATCCCTGCTCGGTTGAGTGCTTCTTCCCAGGTCTGAGCACAGTAGGCTCGGCATACGGCGAGAACCTCTGCCCTTAGGGCATCCTCGGTCTCAGCCACACCGACGACGTAGCCATGCTGCTCGGCCTCATCCCTTACCCTCTCAGCCTCCGCTTTGGCCTTTTCTGCTTCAGCTCTGGCTTTTTTTGCCTGATCCCTGAGCCTTTGAGTTTCCTCCAATTGTTTTCTCAAAGTTCCCACTTGCTCTTTGGAAGCGGCCAGCTGGTCATTGGTTTCGCGTGTCAGCTTTCTTTGGCTCTCAGCTTGTCTCTCAACACCCTTCAGGGCCAAGTCTGCACTTTTCCGAGCTTGTTCCTCGGCGGCTAGCTTTTTCTTTAGATTGGCGTTGCTATTTTCAGCAATATCTAAGGTTTACACAGCTGTAGCTCTTCTTTTCCTCTCCTCATTCAATTGCTGGTAGCAAGAGTTGGTGATCTCCTCAAGCCTAAAAGTATTTTGAATAGCCTAAAAAGAAAAAAGAGAAAGGGGATTAGTACCATAACAAATAAGACTAATATATATGCATGGTAGTTATGAGTTTTAAAAAGAAAAACATCCATAAGGGGTTAGCACCATACCATGCCCTAATATCTTTTGGTATTAAGGAAGACCTTGTTCTTCCTTAAACCTCGTAGCTCTACCATATCTCTTGGAAGCAGCAGAGTCTGCTCCAGAGCTGAAGTGACATGGCAACCAATGCCCTCATTGAAGTCCCTGATTGACGTGTCATCCATCAGGGGCTCACCGCTGAGCATGGGTACTGGGAGCCAAGCTTGGGAATCTGGGGGCTGAATATCTCTCCTTTCTGCTCCTCGGTTGAGGGCGTGGCTGACTTTTTGCTGCTTCGCAGCTCGTTGAGTCTCTTCTTCGCTGGTTGGATGAAGTCTTCCAGTTTCCACCACGTCCTTGCCCTTTTGCTCTCTCCTCCTTTTAGGGTCCACCTGTTCAACCCTAGAGGGAAGGGTTAGTGGAGGAGCACGAGGTGGGGACTTCGGCGGAGGAGGTGGGAGCTTGGGTTGAGCAGACTTCCCAGGCCCCCCATTTCTTGGTTGGTTCTCTATTAACTCCAACAGGCTCTTTTGGGGTTTTCTTTGAATGCCCATCTCTTCTAGTAGGCTCTTGGGAGACGGTGGTTGATTAAACACCTTGAACTCATCTACAAACTCAGTTAGGTCCACAAAGCCTTGCTCCCCCTGTTCTTCTTTTCCTTCCTCCTCTTCTTGAAGAACAGGTGAGGATGATGATACTCCTGCTGAAAGAGTGGCAAAAGGAAGTGATTTGGTGGATGGCATATGTTTAGGGAGCGGAATGCCTTTAGGAACCACGAACCCCTCGTAAGCAATACTGATGCGGTGAAGCCGAGGATCTTTGGCTCTTATCACACACCGGGGGGCTTGGAACGCGCGGGAGATGGGCGTATATCCAAGGATTAGGTGTGCTGCTCTTAGTTAGCCGTCGGCTTCATTGACATACACCTTGGATTGTAGGATCCTATCTAGGCTCACCCTATTAACTAAGCGAAACAAAGGAGTGGTGGAGTTGGTATCGGCAAAACCATTAAAACCAAGAGAAGTGCATTTCAGTAAGAACAAAGAACAGGAGGAAATTGAAGAGTAGCATAAGTTAAAGCATAAAAATTAGTAGTTGGCACCCCACCTAGTGTTCCCTCCTTAACTGGACAAGGTAAACCGTCATGCCACTGCCCAGAAAAAATCAAAAAATCATCATTTAATCCCTTGTTTGATATAGGGAGGCACTGGATTAGCCTTATTTCAGGGTGCCTTGACTTGAGGTAATACCCCTGCCCCTTCAAATTGTGCAAATTGTATATCCAGTTTACGTCGTGATGGGTAAGGTTTATGTTTATCCTCTCATTTAAGGCCTCTATACTCCTTAACACCCTAAACATCTTTGGGGCACATTGTGTGGGAGAAAGCCTAAAAAACCAAAGGAAGTTCCTAGTGAGGGTACCCATAGGAATGGTCATCTTTCCCTCTATGAAGGCAATCATAGGGATGACCACCTCTCCTGTCTTCCTTTCATCAAACCATTCCCCCTGGGCAGCATACCTAACGCCCACGTGGGGGGGAATGTTGTACTTAGTCCTAAAATTCTTCATCCCCTCCTCGGAGTCAACTAGGTGTTTGAATCTACCCATTTTCTAAGAATTCCTTAATGAAAACTTCGCAAGTCGGAAAGAAAACTAAAGGAGTTCAAGGAAACTTACAAGTTTGAAAAGTGGTCATCGGACAAAGTTTTTGTATTTGTAGACACATGGGAGAGAGAGAGAGAGAGAGAGAGAGAGAGAGAGAGAGAGAGAGAGAGAGACAAATTCAATGTATAAGCTTTGGAATCACGTAACTGTTGAAAGTAAAAAAGAATTGATTTGAAAGGTTACTTATAGTGGCACGGAAATTGCGAGTGGGAGATTTCCCGCTCGTGTATCAAGAAAACCCTTCCACCATTAGATTTCCATCATGTCGTTGAATGTGGGGAACAAGGGAGTCACCAAAATTAAATGAAGATGCGCTCTGAGCGTTGAAGCGTCAGAGGCGTGCCTTAAGAAGATAAAAAGACGTTCTTGGGACTCAGCTAAACGAAACAAAATCACGAGGAGGAGGGGACGAAGATATCAAAATATTCCTTTCCTTTCGAGGAGTTGCAAAGCAAGATTTTGAGGGGCTATTGTGGGGACCAGTTATCTCTGGAGTACTGTTGAGGCTGTATGGAATGGGCCTATGACCCAATGACCTAATCCGAGGAGGCTAATAGGTCCAAGGACGGTCAACCCGTGGTAATGGAAATAGCGTTGAGGGAAGGACTGAAAATCATTTATGGTAGTTCTAAATCTATCCGAGGTGAAAAGTCACCTCGGAAGCATTTATCCGAGGTGGTTTAAAACCATCCTATACTCCTAAATGCTACTTAAAAGTGGCCACATGACAGAGAGTCGGACGTTGGATAAGGGATAATGGAGGAGGATAACAAATATCTGTGGGAGTTGTTACCTCCACATTAAATACTTCCCAGCTAACTCTCTGGCCGTATTAATGTGGAGGTGATACCTGAACAGTGAATAAGCAGCCTTACAGCTGGTGGAAGAAAGTTCAAGGAGGTGTGAGATGGGACAGGGAAAAGCTCCCATAACCAAATTTACATGTGTATGGTAAGGATGATACTAAAATCGTGGTATATAACATGAGAAAGTGGCCAAAGAAAAAAGATGGAAAAAACCTAGAGCAAAAAAGATTAAGAAATACATCACTAAAAGAAGAACTCTGGACTTGTGATTAAATTACTTAGGTTACGCCGAGAATGATTTTTATATCTCATACTCTTAATTTTTCTTCCAAACCACCCATGATCGTTATTTCCTTTCTAGAATCAGGCTAGCTCTTTTTCCCACGCTCTACAAATTCATTGTTTGGGCTTGTTGGGCCAAAACCCAATCCTGTTTAGGGTTCAAGCCAAAACTGGTCTTTGCAATATATATATATATATATTGAGAAAGAACCATTCCAACTCTTCATACCCAATACACAACAAGAAAATACTATGGATCCCAATATGATGCGGGACCCAACAATGTGTAATTCTTAGAAAAATAGGACATGATAAAGCAGAAACACAATTATTAATTAATAATTAAAATATATTCTTAGATTTATTTCATATATGTTTGGAGATATATTATGGGATCTTTATATGTCTAGGTTGTACTTGTAATATTAACGTTCATTGTAGATACACAAAATCAACTGTGGAACCATTTGTATCCTTGGCCACAAACTTTTAAATATATACGTGTGTATACACACACTATAAATAATATGACCAGAGACCCCCTAAAACATATCCAATGACCTTACAAAAAAATAAAATAAATAAAGAATTAAGTAATAGACTTAGTAGTACAGTTATAGAGACCTCAAAATATATCCCTTGATCTTCTTTAAAAAAACTAAGTAATAAGATTAGTGGATATATAGACAAGTTATTTTGTTTTCTTGTTTTGATTTTCATTTTAAAATTAATTCTTATATTTGCTAAAGTTTTATATTATTTGTGGTTTTGAAGACTTCATTGGTTTCATTGTGATTTTGTTATCAATTTGCTAAACAATTTCCTTATTTGTATTGAAAATGAAATTACATGCATTATAATAGTATACAAAAGTTGTCATACATATAGGCAACCTTGAACCTTCTCTTCAAAGAAGTTATGACCATTTTTGAAAAAAATTATAACCATTAATTCTTGACCGTTAGTTTTGAATTATGATGGTAGTTATCAATTTTATCAATTCCTAAAAATAGTGGTGGTTATCAATTGTTGCATATGGGGTGTGCAGCCAACCCGTTAAAACTAATCTGATCCAACTCAACCCATCAGGTTGGATCAATTTTTAGGGATTTGTCAGTTGGGCTTGGGTTGTGAATTATTATTATTATTTTTTTTTTTTTTTGCAGTGGATCAAGTTGAGTTCTGGTCATAAGATTTACAAATTCAACTAATCCGACCTGACCCACCTATATTTAATATATATTTAAAATTTAAAAAATTTATTTAATATATATTTAGAAATAATTATACAATTTTGTTATTCACTTTTTTGCCCCTCTTCCTAAATAAAACTCAATTCCCAAGTTCTACTCATTTTGATCTTCTTATCTCAATTGTTTGCTTGAACTTTGAAACACTATTAAAATTTAAAATAGTTTGTGGTGGTGTTGTTCTAATGCTTAATTTAATAATAATAATAATAATAATTATCCAATTTGATCCAATCTGATTCCTTCCCTCAACTAAGACCCAACTCGATCGATGCACACCTTAGTTGCATACCAACCATTTCAACTATATATATATATATATATATATATATATATATATATATTGAGAAAGAACCATTCCAACTCTTCATACCCAATACACAACAAGAAAATACCATGGATCCCAATATGATGCGGGACCCAACAATGCGTAATTCTTACAAAAATAGGACATGATAAAGCAGAAACACAATTATTAATTAATAATTAAAATATATTCTTAGATTTATTTCATATATGTTTGGAGATATATTATGGGATCTTTATATGTCTAGGTTGTACTTGTAGATACACAAAATCAACTGTGGAACCATTTGTATCCTTGGCCACAAAACTTTTAAATATATACGTGTGTATACACACACTATAAATAATATGACCAGAGACCCCTCAAAAATATCCTATGACCTTACAAAAAAATAAAATAAATAAAGAATTAAGTAATAGACTTAGTAGTACATTTATAGAGACCTCAAAATATATCCATGATCTTCTTTAAAAAAATTAAGTAATAAGATTAGTGGATATATAGACAAGTTATTTTGTTTTCTTGTTTTCATTTTCATTTTAAAATTAATTCTTATGTTTGCTAAAGTTTTGGATTATTTGTGATTTGGGAGACTTAATTGGTTCCATTGTGATTTTGTTATCACTTTACTAGATAATTTGATTATTTATATTGAAAATGAAATTATATGCATTATAATAGCTAAGATTTACCCTAAGAGATATCGTTATTGAGTATACCTGTTGTTAGAATAATGTGGTCAACATGATATTTATGATGTCGCTATTCTCGTTAAGTAATTATTCAAAATTTCTGGTGAAATTATGCAATATTTTTATAGTAACATTACAGACATAAATTATTTTATAATATTTTTATAAATTACTGATGTAGTTTTAGTAATTTTCAAATAATCATTAATAAACATAAATGTGATGTTAGTGGTGGACCCGTATTAGAAATAATAAGAATTTACCACATTAATTATTTGTAAAATTATTGTAAAATAGTTTGTAACTGTAACATTACTCATATTTTTATGATGTAAAATATTGACACGCAGCTTTTTCATTAATGTTGTGTTCTTTAGGACAAAAAGGCTTCGGCTAATAATCACTCTGCAGCTTTTTTATTAATGTTGAGTCGGTGGTTTACTGGCTTTACTTTGGTCAATTGTAATTATGACTTTCAAGTAGGGATGGAAGCCAAAGATATGGAGTTAGGCGGCGATTCTATTGCTAGCTGAGTGCGGCAGCTCCAGCCTTTGAGTCTGTTGCTCTATTATTTGAGATTTTTGTTAAAAAAAATTTTAAATGGCCAAATTGTTTGTTTAGAATAAAATAGATTGGCTTAATTTTTTTAGTTTTATTATTTGTAATTTTTGTTGTTGAGCTATTTTTTTGGGCTTGTATATTTTGTTTTAGATTTAATCTATTAATTTTTTATGTCTTTTAAAAGGTGAAAAATGCTAAAGTACAAAAAAAAAAATTTACAAATTACTAATATGGAGAGTAGTTATTGATAAGTAAAAAGTGATGCAAGTGTACGAACCAATAAGAATTTGTTACCTCAATAATTTGAATAAATGTTGTAAAAACGTTTGTGACTATAACATTACTCTCAAAAGAATTGATGGCATTATTAAGCAGGACAAAGTATAATTTTATTGAACAAAATTGTTAAAATTAGTACCAATTAATATAGTAATATTAAAAAAAAATTAGGGGGGGGGGGGGGGGGTGGGGAACAGTTCCATCCTTACTTGCAAGGAGTATAAGTCATTTAGTACTAGGACTTGTAAGCCAAGTCTTGGTTGGATTATGTAGTTGAGGGAAAATTATTGCGCACTTTAGGAGTATATTTCCTTCCTCTCACCTAGGAATAGATTCCATAGTATAGGACTCACTCTTATGGAAGAGGGAGAGAGTATATTCCTAGAGTACACAATAACAACCCATATCTAAGAGCATAAGTCCCAGCCGACCTATTCTAGCATATATAGACATAGGTTTTCTTATATTATGTGAGAAAGAAAGAAAGACACCTAACAATACTACCAAGTACAATAATGGAGTGCTCTACATTCTACGAGAGAGAGTCAAGGATAAGGGTGAATTTGGAATTTGGTTATTGTGAGAGTGATTTTGTCTTGCTATTGTAATCTCCTTATTTATAGTGAAGCTTTCTTTATTGCCTTCTAAGATATAGACAAATTGTTGAATCACGTAAATTTCTTATGTATATTTTTCTTTTCTCTTCTGTAATCTAGAGTAAATGGATTATTTCCACATAATTAAGGACAAGGTTTTCCTCCAAACGAATTTGAAGGAATCTTCTTCATAGTGATTTATAAGACTATCCATGTATATTATTTAAACAAGTCACACGACTTCTTTAAAATGTCTCGTGACTAAAAATACACATGGATGATCATTTCAACCACCACATAGTAAGTTGAAAGAAAATTATCCAAAAATTTTTCCTTTAATTTAATGTTATACTCCCCCACCAATGAAGTTGAATTTCTTCACCTTGTAACGCAATTTTCTCCAGGTTACTCCATAGTAAACAACGGGTACAATTAGTGATAGCTCTAAGAAATTTTTCTATGTTAAATATTAAGAAACTTAAATTATACAAAAGCTAATAAAAAGAAAACTTGCATATATTGACATTAAAAAAAAAGTAAATACATGAAGTTTTATAATTTCCTTCTACTAACAAAATGAAAAGGATAAAAAGGTTGATGGGAGATAAAATGAGATTTGAGAATACTAAGATGAGAGTAATAAAGTGAGAGAGTGTTTGAAATGATGATAGACAAGAAAAATATGGGAGAGAGAGAGAGAGAGAGAGAGCTACAAATGATACCTATTACGACTATGAACCAAGCCATTAAGGATAGTAGAGTTGCTACAACTAAAAAGATGAGGAGATTAGAGTTGTTGTGCTGTTTTTTAGGAAAAATTAAATTTTATATTATTTTTATGTAATGGGTTGAACAAAGATTTGAATATGAATGATTAGAGTTTTTATATGATTTGAACAAAAATTAAATTTTATATATATTTTTTTAAAGAGTTTTTCCTTGAATATTTTGTTCATTTGTTGTTGTTTTGTTGCTTGGTGTATTTTTGCTGATATTTGGGCCAATTTTTATTGTTATTACTTGAGGGGTTTTTTAATTTTTTATTTTATTTAATGGTTAAGAATTATGTCTAAGGTTGTGAGAAAAGAAAGCCCAAACACATAAACACGGATTGGAGTCAAAACAGAATTGGAATTCTGTTTTTCATAAAACTTGACAGATACCTATCTGTCGAGATGCTGTCGAGCAGCTGTCAAGCCATAGGACTAGAACAGCTTCTTAAGCTCGATGGATAGCTAGCTGTCGAGCTTTAATGAACAACACTTCTTTAGCTTGAATCTTGGATAGGCTTGTATGTCTTCAATACTTGATCTTGAAACACAGTTTCTTGAAGTATTAAACACATCTTAGATCCACCAAAATACAAGTAAAGTGTGTTTTGTCAAAGGATAAGCCAATTACATAAAATAATGACATATGTTCCTAACAAGTGACTTACATATGTCCTAACACTTTCCTTCATTGTGCCATGTGTGCTTCTGCAGAGCCTTCTAAGGAACCAGAAGGGTAGGCAAGTGGATCTCCTATGGTGGTTGAGATAGTGACCTAGGTCCAGGAGGAGGTCCTTATGTAGGAAACTGGTAGCTAGCTTTTACCTTTCCTTCTTCCTCTTTCTCTTTTGTCTTAAGTGTTTCTCCTTGTTCATGACTTTATCAATTCTGCAGATATTGAGATGGGAACCAAGGAGACCAAGCCTGTGTCTACTACAAAAGCCAGGGTACCGCTCCCAACTACTCAAGCTATTGACGTTCAAGCTGGGATCTCCCAAATTGCCTTATGGCATGATGGTCTTTCATTTCTTTAGGAGAAGGATACAAGAATGGAGGAAATCTCATAAATGACTATCACGGATCCTAGCTCAGGGCTCCCTACCTTCCTGACTCATTTTGATTCTTTAGAATTCAACAATCTTCCTACAAGTCACTTCCATCGTTTTGGGCCACCTTACGCCAGCTTCCTTTGATTCTCTGTGCCTGCTGAAGGCTTGCCACTCCTGGAGGAATTATTCAGAGTCTACAAGGATTTCACCAGTGGGTTTAGAGGAGGTGTATTCTTGGAGAAGATTCTGATGAAGCTCTTTTGTGTTATGCTAGTTTCCTTGAAGGACACCCCATTTGGTTCTTTGTCCAAGGAGAGGCTCCTGGAGTGAAGATGGGTGGTGCAGGATCTTGTGGAAGCAAAGTTCAACATTCTCTTCTTGTTGGAGTACTTTCGATCAGTAGCTCATGCCTTTTTTTAGAGAAAAGTCACCAAGGACCTTGATGCTGAGATTGCAGTTGCTGAGGAGGCTTTGGCTCATGCTCACAAGGTGTTGTAGGACTTGAAGACTAGAAAACAGCAAATCCTCTCCTCTTTGGCTACTTCTTCTACTCTTGCAGTTCCTCAAGAAGGCTCTTTGTTGGCTAGTCTCATGCCCTAGATTTTTTTTTATTTTTTATTTTTATCCTTTTGTAGTTCAGGTTGTGTATTTTTGTTGGTCATGTATGAACTCTTAAATTTTCCTTTCTTTGTTGATATGTGAACTCTCAATACTTTAATGGCTTCTTGCTTCTTGTACTTCCTTTTTTTTTTCTTTTTTGCATGCTGCCTTCTCTCTTTTCCTTTTTGCTTGTTTTTTTAGGGACTAAGTCCTAGGCCACAGTTCCTAAAGATTTATTCTGTGACAGGTCCTAGGCCAGGTACTTAGTGAATTTGCTCCTACACAAGTCTTGAGCTAGGTACTTTGGAGATTTATTTTCATCCAAGTCCTGGGTCATGGACTAGGTGGGCTTAGTTTTGTAACAAGTCCTGGGCCAGGTACTTAGGAACCTTATTTCCACTCTAAGTACTGGACCATGCACTTGAATCATTCTAGGGCAGGTCTTGGGTCATGTACTAGAAAATTATGTTTTGAATCAAGCACTAACCCAGGTACTCAACTAGGATCTCGGCCAAACTCAGGCCATGCTAAATGGCATATGCATATGCAATATTCTTTAAGCATAGTCATAGCTATATACAGATGCATGTGATGTATGTTTCAAATGATCGTTTTAAGCATAATCATGGTTTACTCAAATTTCTTTTAAAAGAAAGCTTCATTGTAATTCATCATAATGATTTAGAGATTTGTTTGCAAACGGAGTGAGCCAACTATAGTGTGGCTTTTTTTTCACATAGATCATAAAAAAAGGGCATTGAATAAAATACTTGGCAAAACAGCCCATGACAAAAGATACTAGACGATAGTGCCTAATAAAATAAAGGATGATAGAAGTACTTGACAAAATGAAGGATGACAAAAGGTGCCTGGGGTACCCAAAACTTCACTCGTAGTACTACTTCAACCATTTTGCATTTATAGGATCTACCAGGGAGGTCTCATCCATCCTTGCTAGATAATAATATCTACTGTCATGGGCTTCCTTAACAACATAGGGGCCTTCCTATTTCAGAGTGAACTTTGAGGGCCTTAGGATATTCTTCCTCACATATTTTGCTACCCTCAATACTAGCTGCCCTTCGGCAAAGATCCTCAGGTGGACTGCTTGCTCATATGCCTTTGCCATTTTTTGCTAGTATCTTTGACTTTGCCTCCTCGCAACTTCTCGTTTCTCCTCTAGTCCTTCCAAGTCTACCAGCCTTTCCTTGGCATGCATGTCATTTGCATCTCCTTGGATCTCCTCAAGTACCACCCTTGGTGTGGGGATGGTTAATTCTACTGGGTTGATGACCATTGTACCATAAATAAAGAAAAATGGTGAAAATCCTATGGCTGTCTTCAGGAAGCTCTTGCATGCCCAGAGGACATTTGTCAAATGGGAGCTCCACCCCATACTCATGTTTCATCTCCTTCAGGATTCTCAATATCACCCTACTGGTTGCCTTAGCTTGGCCATTTCCCTAGGGTAGTAAAGCGTGGACCTCCTGTGTTTGATGTGGTACCTTTCTAGTAAGCTTCTCACATCCTTGTTTATAAATGGGGTCTTGTTATTGCTGATCAACCTTCCAAGGATCCTAAATCGTGTGATGATGTGCTCGCGAATGAAGTTGGAAACTACTGCCTTGATGGCCTTCTTCAAAGGAACAACCTTTACCTATTTTGTAAAGTGCTTAGTGGCTACTAGGATCGATATGTGGCCATTAAAAGGTGGGTTAATAGGCCTTATGAGATCACGCCACCAAGTGTGGAAGGGCCATGGGGTAGTCATATCTTATAGTGTACTTGGATGAATGTGTATAGCATCCCGTAGTACTTGGCACCCATGACATGTTTTAACTAGCTCCTTAGAATCTTTCTTCATTGTGGGTCAATAATATCCCAATTGCAGTAGTTGTTTATGGAGCCTTCTCTTTCTCGATGACTCCCACACTCTCCTAAATGAACTTCTTTTGCTGTCTCCCTGAACTCCCTATGCCTTAAGCATCTCAGGGGATCCTCGTTGTACCCTCTCTTGAACAAGATCCCATTCTACAGAAAATATCAAACAACTAGTTTTTTTAGTTGGTGGGCCAACTTCTTGTTAGCTGGTAGGATCCCTTGAGTTAAGTATTTGATGTATAGGGTCCTCCAATCTTTTGCAACAAACACTACATAACTTTCCTCTTTGTCCATTAAGAGCTAGCAACTTTGACACTTTTCTTGTACGCAGTGTCTTTATTCATGTTGGGCCAGTAGTACTCCATGCATTGCATCCTTCTATATAAACTAACCTTCTTTATGACCCTACAGGTTTGGTTGTGCAATTCCTCCAATTTCAGCTTTTCTTCCTTTTCATTGATACATTTGGACAAGATCCCTCCAGTCAACTTCCTATACAGCTCTCCTTCTAATAAGGTGTAATCCTTCAACTCTTTGATACTTCCTCCATGTTTTAACTTCCCCATTTCTTTCTTTATCGCGCTCCTCCAATCTTCTTCACCTAATTCCTCTAGGAACAACCTTTTGAGAGTTTCTATAATGGAGCTTTGCTGCTTGCTTACCCTTATCAGGATACTCTCTTCCTTGAAAGGTACCTGGGTTCCTAGGGTGGCCAGTGCATCAGCGAACCAGTTCTCACTTCTTTGGGCATACAGCACACTAAAGGTTTGGAATCTTCCTTCTACCTTTTGTGCTCAAGTCTGATAGGATGCCAGGCTTGGCTTACCTAATGCAAAGTCCCCTTTGACTTGAGAGACCACAAGGTTGGAATCTCCTAGCACTCTTATGTGTTTAATACCGATACTAAGTGCTTTAGTTAGCTCGGTCAAGTACGCCTCATATTCAGCAATGTTGTTTAAGCAAGGGAACTCAAGTTTGAAAGAGAATGGAATAACCTATGGTATTCGCTCTTAATGATAATTTTTTATCATTAGACTAAGACACCAATCAGTATTTGTTGTAGGTGAGGATTAAATCTCAAATTTTTTATTCAATCATTAGAGACTTTACCAGTTGAGCTAACGCCTTACTGTTGGATACATTGGTGTAGAGTTAATCAACGCGTAGATCTTTGCTTGTTTAAATAAAATTTTCCATATTGATTTATGTATGATTAGTTTATATATATCTCTGGTCAATGTATATAAGATCGTTTAACTTGATATTGAGATATGTAGTCACATGTGTAACCATATGGATATTAAACTAGTTATGAATAGTAAATATATGAGTGGCTTATTTTTTAATCCATATATGTTTGATTGAGTTTTCGTAATCCTTGTGTAAGTTATAATGTATGTGGAGGTGTTTAGATGCTAACTTTCTAGTTAGCATCACAAACACATTTTATCAAGAATAAAAATAAATAAATAAATAAAAGGGGGGCTTGAGCTCGAATTCTCTATAATAATAATAATAATAATAATAACTAGTCGTTAACCCGTGCGATGCACAGGTTTATCTCTTCTTTGAGTAGTTTTTGTTATAGACATGTGAGTTCAAGCTAATAGAGCATGTTCTCAATGTCCATAAATTTGCCAATAAGAAACATTACATACAAATCTCTACACTAAAATAGACATTAAACATGTAATATGATTTTAGCTAATATGAAGTTGGCGGATGAAAGTTGTGTGAGACGTTTATAGATTGAAAGAAAAGAAGAAGAAAGTTGATAGTAAATTTTGAATAGATTAGAACTTCTCTGTTTGTGGTCTACTCTCATAAAAAAAAATAAAAGTAATGAGAAAGTTGATATTACATTTTAAGCTTCTCTAACAAACTTATCATTAGCCCACACAGATATTCCTGACCAAATACTTGCACAAACTCCAACTATAAATCTTACAAACCTCAAAGTTCATGAATATATTCTAACATAAAAATTGATAAGTAAAAATTTTAGTTTAAAAGATTTTTTGTATTAAATTCAACACTTACAACAGAGGAAGGAGGATGTTCTGACATAAAAAGCCAACAAAAACCTATCATTTAAACTATAGAAACTTATTGCCACAATAAGGAATTATAAACATGCACATATTTTTGAAATCAAACTAAAGAATTAAGAAAACACATAATTAGACAAACTCATATGAAAAAAAAAAAAAAAAACACATACCAAGTTCTTTGTAGCTATAGATTTAGAATCTAATATTTGTAAAACACCACCTTTGGAAGGTTTAGATTTTGATGGTTGTAGAACACCTTCAATTATCTACTCACTATATACCAGATTATATGTGACATTAAGTGAGGAATATTGTAAAACATCATTGTACCTAAAAGAAAAATTAGATAAAAACATTATTGATTCTCTTACCTGCTAGGTTGTATTTGTTGGAAACCTGCAAAATCAAAAGGAAAACAAAAACCGAAAAACATGAAGAACCATCAAACAAATGAAAAGAGGAGTTATTAATAACATATTTCATAATTTAAATCAAAATTCAAATCTATAGAGATGCGAAATAAAAAAATCATAGCCAAATACTTTCACAAAACTAAGCCAACAATACTACTATAACAAAATTGGCTTTGTACGTGATACAATTATAATAGAATTCTCTCTCTTATTATTATTATTTTTTAAACGACGGATTAGAAGAGTGTTGGTTTGTATTGTAGTATTCTAATTATAACAAACAATATCAATATTTTTTTTTTACGCCCCCTCCAAACAAAATATTAGTTAATGTATAGCAAAAAAATAGGCATACAAATTGTTATGTTTATGGATTGAAACACGTATAGCAAAGTTTGTTTTTGTTTTTTGGCTGTGCAATGGCCTAATAATTAGAATTATACTATGTTTAAACTACCTCCAAAGTGTCCTCGGAGTAAGGACATCACCACGACCAAAACTCTATATAGTGGGGGAACGAAAATAAAAAGAATTTAAAATAAAAAGAAGAAGAAAATAGTGATGATGTGGAAATTTGTGGGAGCTTCAGAGACTTCGGTTTTATAATAATAGTCGCTAACCCGTGCGCTGCACGGGAAAGCTATTGAAAATAATATTTTAAAAAGAATAATTTTATAAATTTTGTTTATATTGCATATTTATTTATGATAATTTAAAATATTATTTCAAATCCTATAACATTAGATCTTTCACAAACTATAAACAAAAATGTAATAAAAAGAAATTAAGATACCATCACTTATATGTGAAGAAATATTTAAAAATATGTTTTCTTCTGGTTAAATGATGAGAAATGAAACTTGGCTTCAACTTTTATTCTATTATGACTATCAAGCCTTATATAAATGTTCCTTCTAAATTATTCCAAAGATTAATATAATAGTTTCCCCTTAGTTAGATACCCTACCCATATGCTTAGCTTAAATTTAGAAATACCCTATATCTTATATTAAAATAACTATCTTGAAACACAGTTGTCATATATAGTTAGAATTTTCAAGCGAAGTCCTAATGCCCAGAGTTATTTTAGCAATATAAATTTAAGTTTCATTTCATTGCATTATTTGAACATGTTAGAAGAGAGTTAACTATTCTAATATGTTTTCATATTTGTAACATGGTAGTACCCAGTAGTTGATCTTTTGTCTCAATGAGTATTATGTAAAGGTCTGAATTTTGAAGAAAGGACACCAAACAATTCAGCATGATCCAAAACCTATTAATTAAAAGGGCCATTGATGATATAAACTAAACAATATTTTTTGAGTCAATCAAAGCAATGAACATACATGTATCAAACTCATAGCACATATAGGAACATAAAAATTCAATGCATCCAATAATCTACATCTAACCCCATCAATTTGTGAATTCATGATCAATTTATAATTCACCCATGATGCAATTCTACGCATCAATATAATAATAATAATAATAATAATAATAACAACAAAGTAATGCAAATCCAGAACCAATAACCAAAAACAAAAGAAAAATATGGAAGAATCTTCAACCTCTAAAGGAAGAAGCCCAAGTTTAGAAACCACGTTAAAATATTCAACTTTTACCACAATAAGACACATAAACAATAAAAATATATCAGTACATATCTGAAAAATTGACAATTGCAATCAAATTCAAAAATCAAAGGGAAGAACATGTTAGTCTCACTATTCATTGGACTGCTTCTATAAAGAAAAATAGAGAGGAACTAAAAAAAAAAACAGTTCTTTCAAAAAATCACATGCCCAAACCTAAGCCTAAATCAAAACAAATTCAGATAAAATGCGTAAACATAAATCATATTTAACTACATAATAATCTATATAAAAAAAATAAAAAAATACCGCCACAACTGCAGGGAAAGCACTCAAGTGCTTTTCGTCATCAACTATTCTTGATTTATAGATTCGCACAAAAGACATAAGCAAAAGGGAAGCAAAAGTAGGCAACAGAGAAAACATCAGAAGGAAAGTGCTCGGCTTGTCCTTGAAAAAAATTGCATTATTTGTAACCTAAGGGAGATCGGTCACAAAAGCTCTCTATTCTTTATATCTCTCTAGTCGTTTTTTATTTAATATAGAGAAGCAGAGCATCAAGTTTAGGGTTTAGGGTTTAGAAAAGTTTTATTATTATTATTATTATTATTATTTGAATATTTTGCTGACGTGAAAAATTGTAGAAGCTCTAAAAGTTTCAATTTTATATATATATATATATATATATATATATATAGATAATAATAATATTATTATTATTATTACTATTTGAAATGATTTCAAACTTTACTTTCAAAAACAGATCTTCCAAGTAGATGCCCAAAAATTGCTTTAAAAGAAATCTTTTATCCATTGTGCTTTTAAAAATCACTTTCCAAAAGGAGTTTTATACCTAGCACCAGCATCCGGTGATGCAAAAAAAAATGTCTATTTTTTACATTCTCAAAATCTACTTTATCTATTTTACAACTTACCAAACATCCTAGTTTCTATTTTTACATATAACTCATTAAAATAATATAAACTATACCAACAAATAATATAAAAATTGTGATTTCTCTCTCTTCTCTTTTTCCTCTCTACCTTTTGTCTCTCTTTCCTCGTCAAATTTTTTTTTTTTTTTACATTCTTGTGAACAGTTGGTAAAAAGAAAGTAAAAACCCACTCCGAATATGGGTGAGTTTTGGCTTATTAGTTGCTATAATAGGCTAATAGCAACTTGGGGACTTTTTACACCCCAATGCTAGGGCTAATGTTTAGGAAGATGATAAATTTCCTTAAAATTGATCTTTACACACACATACATATATATATATATATATATAAAGTTAGATTTTATTGAGATTTTTGTGTGATTTATGATTTTATTTTTTATAAAAAAAACAAGAAATACTTACTCCTTTATTAAAAAATTAGGATTATATTAAGATTACTATTGATAAGAAACGGTATAGATCATCGGAAATTGTAGAGTGGAATTAGTTTTTAGATTATTTTATTCTTTATTTATAGTTTTATACTGATAGGGACGAGAAAATACACCCGTAACCAGGGATAGACCCAGGATTTTAAGTTACGGGGGCCAGAGTAAAAAAAAAAAAAAAAAAAAACTTCAAATAAACATCCATATAGTATTAAAAAATTATATGTACACAAAATCATTGTTTCTAAATACATTAAAATGCAATCTTTTACCAATAAAAAAAAAAAAACAAAATCAAAATAATGTTTTCTTTAATACTAGACTGGTTAGGATTTTTTTATTTTTTTTATTTTTATTGAAGTTAGAGTATTCACAGTGGTATTGCTAAAAACTTTAGCTTTTAGCCCCTCAAAAAACTATTTTATCTATTTTAACACAGTTTTTTTTTGGGGGGGGGGGGGGGGAGGGGGTTCATTATTCGTTGCCCACATGATGTTAAGAGAGTCAAAACCAAGACTCAACTTTAGGCTTGGAACATGGCCCAAAGGCTATTGGTGAAGTGTGAAAGGCCCATTTTGCTCAAAGTCTAGGTTGCATCCAACAAAGATTATAATAAGGTCCCAAAAATACCTCCTGCAAAGATAAACTAGCATAAAGGATGGCCTATCACAACAAGTGCTTAAATAATAGTCTAGCGGTAAGTAAGAGAAACGTCCAACGGTACATGTTTAGAAAATTAATAAATGTATTTGCATAATAAAAATTATGCATTTCCTCCATAGTTGGTTAATATAGAAGTTGGCCCATTATAACAAGTACATAAGAGGAAAAACGGTCCAATAGTAAATATGATAGACCTCTAGCAGTAACATCTGATTAGTCAACAAATGTGTTTACATGATAAAAATCATATAGTTTCTTTATTATTATCAAGTTATCATGAGAGAAAACTTCCATAGTATCCAAAACATTACGGTTTTCATCATAATAACAATAAACAAGGATTAAAAGCTTCATAATTATAAGTAAAAGAGGAAAAAATTGGATGGAATGAAGGGAGAGAGAGATTCCAGCTCAGTGCTACACATATTGACCTAAGATTTTTGGAATATCTATATGTTGGGCATGAATGGTGTAGTGTAGGCTATTTTTGAGTGAGTGGGTATTTAAGCTTGTGGTCGTGTGATGGAGTTAATGTTGAAGCCTCTGACTTGGTAGCTCTTTCCACTTGGGCCTATTCTTTTGCTTTCTCATTGTGAGCCCTACAAAATGAACAAAGCTACCATGTATTGCCATGGATTTTTATTCCACATGGGTTTTAGTTTTAGTAGAAATAAAATGAATCCATGAGCTTTAATAAATATTTATGATAGGTTTTGGATATTAATTTCCATGGGCTTTAAATAACAACTTGCATTGTTTCTCATAATTTTTTCTATGGATTATTTTTGTAAGTGATATTTTCTTTGGGGCTTTTAAATAATGACCTTCAATATTTCTTGAGAATAATACTTACCATGGGTTTTAAATAGAGGCAATATCCATGGGTTTCAAGTAAAATATGGTAACAACTACTATAGTGGAATAACATGATATTCTCATGGGTTTTTCTATAGATAATCATCATAAGGTGAATAAGTATCATGCGTTTTGGAAATAGACATTAAGAATGTATAAGATAATTAGTGACCATGGGTTCTTATATAAATTCCATGAGTTTATATTATGGTTGAAATAAATATGTCATAGGTCTAAAATAAATAATCATAACTTTCCATGAGCTTTTATATTAGTAACACAAGTTCATAATTCTCCATGGGCTTGATATATGTTTGTCATGAGTTTTGGAAAAATGAATAGTGTCACGTAACATAAATGGTTACCATGGGTTTTATAAGATAGATTTCATAGGCTTGTAATATTGTAGTAATAGGTTTAAGAACTTAAAACATTGTTAATCATTGGACTTTAAGTGAAATACTTATAATGTAGTATTTTGCCAAGTATTGATAACTTTGGGCATTTTACAAAATAGTGCCAAGTAGCTAGCTTGAGCTTTTGATATATTGCCAATAAGAATTGGGCTTTTGAAATATTACGAATAAGAATTGTGCTTTTGAAATATTGCCAAGCCTTGGGTTTAAAAAAAAGATGGGATGTGTGCATTGGGCTTACATGGCTGGTTTTAGGCTTAGTAAAAATAATGATAATAAAATTATATAAGATATGAGTTTTTTAGGCTTTTTGTGATAGTTTATATCATGACCCAATTTAGATAATAAGATATGATTTAGGAAAGCCCAATAACTTGTTAGTGGTGTTTGAAAATAAATATGTGGTATTTAAATAATATTAGGTGTAAAAAAAATTGTACCCTAACAACCACCTCACTTTATAATACATCCAATGTCAAATGTTCTATATATATTTTTTTTTATCACTTCATTTAAAATAATATAAGCAACTCATTGAAATAATAAAGGAAGAGGGAGAATTTGAGTTTTTTAATTGAAGGAAGAGTATAATCTTAATAAAATATTATATTTTATTTTTAACAAATTACTACTATTAACTGGTATTTATGCCAATTTGCTGTAGTTGCAAAAAATTTATCCTTAATTTCTCCAATAACACATGATTTTTTTTTATTCCTTGGTGGTAAAATAGTGTTTTTTTTTTTTTTTTGCTAAAGTACAATCCCTATTGTGAATGTTTTTATTATTTTTGCTAAGTTTTTTAGTTAGATGGTTGCTATTTGGGTGAGGCTACATAGGCTTATTAAGGAAAAAATGAGTCTAAAGTTTTGGAAGGGGGACCACTACAAAAATAAAATATATAATAACTATAAATATATATATATATATATATATATATATATATATAAATTAAAAAAAAATGGACCCAGGTGGGCACGGCCCCACCTAGGTCTATCCCTACCCGTAACAAGGTATACTTCCTACATAGGGACGGGTGAGATAGGCAAGGGCTGGTGGGTACTCTGTTTAGAAGGTTGAAGTTGGTCTTCAGGGTCAGATGGTGTTGGACTCAAATATTCTACAGAAAGAGTCGCTACAAACTTTAACTGAGCTGTTGGCAATTTAACGGGGAATAACTTTTTTATTTTTATTTTTTGAGTACAATTTAACAGGGGATAACTTAGGTCATGGAGGTGTAGGACTCAAATGCTAGGGAATGTTTTTATAACTTTGGTTTATTAACTTGAAGAAAGTGGTTTAACAATGTTTGCTTCACCATATGGATAGTAGGGAGATTAATGATCTGGCTTCTAAGGTGCCAAAATACAGAAGCAAAAACCCCTCCAAAAAAAAAAAAAAAAAAAATAGAGGAGTAAAAAGTCATTATGTTATAAATTTCTCAACTGATAGCATATTTTCTTGTACATCATTTGTAGCCATTGGCTTGTTTTGGTTTTGCTACGGTACATTTGAAATTTTTGATTTTTTGTATTTCAAGTTGGATTGTGGTCAATTATGAAATTTTACATAAAAATTAATGGTTTAAAACAAGTGTCAATTTATTTCCCATATTTCTAATTTGATCAATTATTAACCCTTAAGCATTATGTTTGTAACAAAGAACATTTTGCTAAAATGATCTTGGCAGAGTTAAATCATATCATATGCACATGATTTGGTCACATTATCCATGATTCGTAACTAATATTATAATACATTCATTTTATCAATTCCTTCAAAAAAAAAAAAAAAAAAAAAAAAAGGTGATGTTGGAGTTTCAAGAATGGTGCACCATTGGGATTGTACTTTGTACAGACTACAGATGGCCAGGGTCTTTTTGGCTCCCAAGTTCTTCATATGGGGAGAAGCATATAATTCCACTGATATATAATCTTGAAATGGTATTTGAGGGAGAATTCAGAACGTGTTCATCAATGTTTGTTTAATGCTATTGATAATTTGATATGGCAGAACTTTGGTATTTAGAGACAGACCTTAGCACTATACTCAAGGATAATCAGTATCTTTGCATAATATCATAGTGTTTTTTTTTTCTTGGTCAGATATATATATTGCGCCAACTCCGAAAATTGCAGCACTATGAGCTTGCATATGATAGAACGGGTTGGTTTTTAGAATGGATTTTCATGAAAAGTGGATTAGTATGATCATGCATTGTATAACCACTATCACCTACTCAATTTTGATTAATGGTGTTTCTCATGATAGTGTTATTCCCACTAGGGGTCTCCGACAAGGTGACCCCTTATCTCCCTACTTATTTTTGTTATGTGTAGATGGTTTCTCATCTCTGATTAATGAAGCAGCCAGGAATCAAATGATGAGCAGTATCTCCATTTGTAGAGGATGCCCAATGGTTACCCACCTGTTCTTTGCAGATGACACCCTCTTGTTCTGTAAAGCTAGCACCCAAGAATGCCAGAAACTCAATGATATTCTCCAACTCTACGAAGCTGCCTCAGGTTAGAAGATAAATACTGACAAATTTTTTGTATTCTTCAGCCACAACACCTTTGAAGAGAAGAAAAATGAAGTGCTGAATATCCTTGGCCCTATACAGGACTCTAGGCACAGCAAATATCTTGGACTTCCATCCATTATTGGGAAATCGAAAAATGAAGTCTTTGCTGAAATTAAAGAAGGGGTTGGGAAAAAATTGTCAGGATGGAAGGAAAAAAATGTTATCCATTGGAGGGAGAGAGATTCTCATTAAAGTAGTTGCACAAGCAATATCTACCTATACAATGAGTTGTTTTCAGCTCCCAAAGGGTTAATGTGAAGAAATGGAAGGAATGATGAGAAGGTTTTGGTGGGGACAACATCACCAAGAATCTAAGATTGCTTGTGTGAGTTGGAAGAAAATGTGCAAATCCAAACTTAGGGGTGGGTTAGGCTTCCAAAACCTCCAAGTCTTTAATCTTTCAATGTTATCAAAACAGGGATGGAAACTCCTTATGAACCCGGACTTTTCAGTGGCTCGGATTTATAAAGCTAGATATTACCCGTATGGGGATGTCCTCCAAGCTAAGCTAGGCTCCAACCCTTCTTATGCATGGAGAAGCATTAAAAGTGGTTTGGAAGTGATTAAAAGAGGAACAAGGTGGAGAGTTGGGAACAGAAATCTTATCCATATATGGGAAGACAAATGGATGCCTACCCCCATGACATATAAAGTAATTTTCCCCCACCCACCCCCCCCCCCCCCCCCCCCTTCTCAAATCTCTTTGAAGATATCCCAATGGTATCAGCTCTTATAGATAAAGAAACTAGAAGATGGAAAACTGATCTTGTTAAATCCCTATTTCTTCCCTTCGAAGCAAATACAATCCTAAATATCCCACTGAGCTATAGTCTTCCAGATGATAAGATTATTTGGGTGGAGAATAAAAAAGGAGATTTCACTGTGAAGAGTGCATACTATATTGCACTACAAGTATTAGAAATTAATGATGAAGGGGAATGTTCATCAGGGGATTATAGAACTGCTCTGTGGAGAAGAATGTGGTACCTAAATATTCCTGCAAAGATAAAAAATTTTGCCTGGCAAGCTTGTATGAATGGTCTCCCTACAATGGTGAATCTACAAAAAAGAGGTATCAATAGTTGCAACCTCTGTCCAAGCTGTACCAAAAAAAAAAAAGAAAAAAGAAAAAGAAAAAGAGAGACGAATTTGATATAGATATTGTAGTATGGCGGCCCAGAGGAGAAATTATTAAAGTTCTCTTTGGTGGATAGATGAGGTGGTCCTCCATCAAATAACACCTCATAAATTATTGCCACCTGTTAAAAAAAATGACTCAGCCTATTTAGTCACCAAACCAAACCGGATGAATCCAAATACATATTAATTCTAACTTCTAAACTTTTCAACTAATCCCTTTCTGAAACCCGAAACTCAAATCCATTAGTTCCTATTCTCTTAGCTGTCTCTCTCTAAATAATTTTCTAAACCATCTTTGCTTTGTCTCTCACCAAAATTTCTAAAATCCAAAATTTTCTTTACCCACTCAGTTTCTCCTCTCTCCCTTCCTTTCCTGCAATACTCACCATCCTCATCACTCTAGCAACACATATCATTGACAAGCTTTTTCCTATATGTTTTATTAAAGGGGAAATTTTATTATCAAAAACAAAAACAAAAAAAAAGTATTTACCATCCAAACAATAAAACAAAGATCAGCCCCTCAAACAAAAATCATTTGGAAATATAGAAACTTCCACAAAATAAAATCCCTATAAACCACACAAGTACATCACATCAGAACCAATGCTTCAAAGCTAACAGCAAACCCACAACCGAATTTAACAATTACTCAACACTTCCGAGTTCCGACACCAACTTTTCTATTATATGGTAGTTGGTTCCAAAATTTTCACACGCACACACATCGATTAGTAACCATTTCTTCAATACTATTAATTTAAAAATAAATTCAAAACAAAGTTAGCTATTAAATAATTCTTTTTAAAAAAAAATTTGATGAAAGAGAAAAAATTGATCTACATCTTCTTTGACAAATCTTCATTACTGTCTTTGTTTTCATCGGAGTGTTGCTCCTTTGAGTCCCTAACATCATCTCGTGTAGCATTTGAGACAGAAATGCAGTTGTGGAGAGGTAGAAGAAAGCTAATCTAGAGTTTTGAGAGAGAAAGGCCTCTCTTGATTTTCAATCTTAGAGAGAGAATAAGCTAAGAGAATAAGAACCGATGGATTTGAGTTTTGGGTTAGATGGTTTGGTTCATCCGGTTTGGTTTGATGACTAAAGGTCTGTTTAGATACCGTTTATTACTGAATATTGAAAACTGAAAATACTATAACAAAATAATTTTTAAATGTGTGAATAGTGCTATGAGACCTACTTTTAACTTAGAGAGAGAAAAAGCTAAGAGAATAAGAACCGATGGATTTGAGTTTTGGGTTAGATGGTTTGGTTCATCCGGTTTGGTTTGATGACTAAAGGTCTGTTTAGATACCGTTTATTACTGAATATTGAAAACTGAAAATACTATAACAAAATAATTTTTAAATGTGTGAATAGTGCTATGAGACCTACTTTTAACTTAGAGAGAGAAAAAGCTAAGAGAATAAGAACCGATGGATTTGAGTTTTGGGTTAGATGGTTTGGTTCATCCGGTTTGGTTTGATGACTAAAGGTCTGTTTAGATACCGTTTATTACTGAATATTGAAAACTAAAAATACTATAACAAAATAATTTTTAAATGTGTGAATAGTGCTATGAGACCTAATTTTAACTTAAAAGTTGTGTTTTTTTGTATTTTTAAGTCTCATGAATAATGTATGGGACCCACATACAAAATGCCAGATGCAATCATTTTCCTTTTTAGTGCCATCCAAACATAGGCTAAATACGCTAAGTCATTTTTTTTTAACAAGTGGCATGTACTTATTGATTGTTATTTGATGGAGGACCACCTCATCTATCCTCCTGGAAGGACCTAATAATTTCTCATCCTAGAAAGAATTTAGAGGTTGAATATTTAAGCATTGTGCCATGGTTAAAACTTAGGCTTACTATATAAGCTCATTCTAATGCCTTTGAAGCATGTTAGAACTTATTGGAAACCTAAAATAAGAAACCAAAGTCAACAGGAGACATCCCCTTCCCATCTTACTCATAATTTATGAAAGAAAAAAAAAAAAAAAATCGTCTGTCTACAAACATAATTGATTATTCGATAATATTATATACTCCCAGCATATATAATAACAACCATTGATTAATTGGGTCCGTTTGGATAAAATTTATTTTGCTGAAACTAAAAACTAAAAATACTGTAGTAAAATAATTTTTAAATATGTGAATAGTACTATAGGACCAATTTTTAATAAAAAAATTGTTGAAAAGTGAAATTTGTGGATCCGTGCACTGTTTATAAGACCCACAGATCTGATAAAGAGGCTGAAAAGTCAACAAATTACGGCTGTTCATGAAGTAACCGTTGTCCTCCTAAATGCATGCACAGCTAAAAAAAAAAAAAAACGTGAAACGCAACCCCGGATCCAAACCGCACCATTGTATTTGTGCCGGAGAGAGATCAGAACCTGTCGTGCTTAGGTAAAAACGCAATGTAAGGAATATCTTGTGGAATATTAATTGAAAGGGTGACGGGACTTTTGAAAACTAATTTATATATATATGTTAAATTTAATATAGATTATATGTGTGAGTTGTGGCTTAGGTTTTTTTTAGAGGAACAGGTAAGAAAGACTTACTCTTATATTAAAAAATTAAGATTATATTTTCTTTGTATTTATATATGTATTCATGTGTTTGTATTTTCTTTTTGTTGTTGTTGTTTTTTTTTTTTTTTTTTTGCTAAATATATAGTTCTCCTTGATTGATGTTATATATATATATATTTGATCCACAAGTAAAATTTCTGACTCCACTCCTTGTTATAACAACTAATATTTTTAGTTCTTTCAAAAAAAAAAAAAAAAAAAAAACTAATATTTTTAGTACACATTAAACAAAGTTCACACAGAACCCATTCTATAAGAGCACTCCTTAAACTCTACCATATCTATCGGTAAAGTGTCCTCTGGAAAATCACATGTGGTGATCTTCTGCGGCCCTTGATCAGCTAATAAATCACACGGCGGGGGAGTCACGCCACTCGTAATCCCGGCAACATCGCTGCACCTCCACGACATCTTCTTCGCCTTATTAGCCATCCCAATGGTCACATTTGACATACAAATGCCAGTAAAGGGATCACCAGAGATCCCTTCCAATCTACCTGCCACTGTTACATCCTCTGCCACCACATCCCTATAGTTAATCCCTTGTATCACTGGCAGAGCATTGGGGTCATATTTATTATCAGGGTGTGCCTTATAATTGCCAGACATCAAAAATACCCATTTCATTGTGTGCAAGCTCATTCTCTTCACGTATATGTCTTTCACGTACGCTCCTCTTCCTATGGCTGTTTTGATCCGCACTGCTGATTCGGTTTGGATGGCCACGATGTCTTCGGCCCTCACATCCTGGATCCCACCTGACATCTCGCTTCCCAATGCAATCGCGGCACTGTATGGGGAAATGCATGTGAGCCGTCTGATTATTAGTTGTTTGGTTGGCATCCCAAATGCTATGCCATACTCATCCCAGCCGCTCTTAACGGCTATACAGTCATCCCCAGAGACTATGTAACAGTCTTCTATTCTAATGTTTGTGCAAGAATCTGTGTTTAGGGAAAAAACAGAGGAAGAAAGAAGTTAGAATTAGACGTATAATAGATCATCATCTATTAATATGCTATAATCCTAAGATTTTTAATAGTTTAACATGGAGCCTATTTTATTACCTTATCTTTAAGTTCACCCAACATCTGAAATTCTATTTTTTCATACCATTTATTAAAATAATATAAACTATACTGTTAAATAATATAAAAAAACTAGTTATCAAAAGAAAAATATATGTTTCTTTCTAGGCTAGGAGTTTAATGATTAAGTAAGGCCGATGGAATAGACTTCCTATGAGAGATCTAGACACAAGAAATATGTTGATATCGATATGGTAACCAATATCAATCAATACCAAAATATATCATTTTTCTGACCTGTTGCTAGACTCAAAAGGAATTGTGAGTGGCAGCATGATTATTTCTACCTGAAAAAATCCAATGAGGTTATGTAGGATCAGCACCCTATGAGGCCCTTGAAAGATAGAATTGGGTAATGAGAAATTCTATGGCAATGGACTTGGGCGGCAAATGAGAACTACCTTTTCATCTATTGGAAGATGTCGGCTTTGAATATCAATGGTGGGATAGGTTTCATGGCCCAAACTTGATGTTATTTGTGTTTGGGTCTTGGGCTACTACTCAGAATCAGAAATCAGAATACAGCCCACTTCAGAGGAGAACGTTATCACATTATTCACGTCTCTGCAATGCATGACCGCTAATTGCGCAAAACAAAGATCCTTTTTTCTACATGTTTTTTTGCTTGTCCACTTTATTGCAGATAGCGACAACCACATCGTCCAGTTTCATTAAATAAAATATATGGAATGAGACACATAAGAATTAAGAAAGAGAGACCGTGTGAGAGGAAGAGAGAGTGTGAGAGAGATTAAAATATATTTTTTCTCTTTACTACTTCATGAACAGTAAGTTGTATTAAATACAAATTTACTGTTCATGCTTGCTAAATTTTTTAGCAACCCATACCTGGATAAAGCTCAATTTGAGCGGTTGGGTTGCTAAAATAGCAACCGGGGGGTTACACCCCCAATGCTAATGCTGAAGGACGAGGCTTCTCTTTTAGTGCAAGACTGGACCCAAAACTGACCTGTATTTCATTTTAAGATGTGTCAATATAGTTTCCTCTTAGGTGCTCTAAAACCACTAGATCAAAGCGAAACCCCTAAATGAATTTTATTGACAATTAATTGAATATGGCAAGAAACATTTATAATCATTAGTCAAAGATCAAAGCACTTATTTTTTTGATGCCTATAAGACGAACCTGGATTGATACCATCAGTGTTTGGAGATTTAACTGGAGCGATGATCGTGATCCCTTGCACAAGTATATTGCTGTATAATTGAAACATTGTTAGGGTCTTAAAATGAATTTAAAAGGAAAAAAAAAAAAAATCAGACTAGTTTGTTTTTGAAATATATATATATATATATATATATATATATTTGAAGAAGAATAAAACTTAAATTATTATGGTCAAAATATGAATTTTGTTCCTAAATTATGAGTATAAGTCCAATTTGGTCCTTAAATATAGATTAATTTGGTTTAATCCAGACTTTGGCTTATCATCATTACACAAAATTATTGTTATGATAAGGGGTGTTTATACAGGTTCTTATAATATTGATGTGACATGTTCAGTTGGTCTCACAAAATCAAAACATATAGAGACATCAGACATGTCAATTTAATATTTAAAAAATATTGTAAAAATAAATTTTTATTTATTTATTTCAAAAAAAATATATGTTGCCCCCATTGTGCTTGTTATTTCAAGTACCATGTTCTAAGAAAAAAAAAATCAAGAAGTAAATCAGAAGAATCGAAATTTCAATGTTCAAATTAAAATTTGAGATATAAAAATTGGGGGGTGAGGCTCTCTCAAACTCCATAAAAATATTGTGCACTTGATAGGACGTTTTCAATTAAAATTTGTGATATAATTCGGGGAGAAAAATCATACCTTGGCCCTTAATTAACATAACAAAACATGTAACAGTGTAGAATTAGTGAGTGGAATTACCTACTGTAAACAGGATGAACATTCCATGAAGGAGAGTTTAGGAGCGTTAGATTTGAAATCTGAACTTTGTCTGAGAACATGAGTTCTATAAGGTAAGGACGAGTGTATTTTAGCTTTCCCCTGTGGAAGTTTTGCCACCAGAATGCTCCCTGACCATCAATTGTGCCATTGTCACCTGATTTCAATACATATATAATTAAACTGTAAGCTTAACACATTAATTTGTGAATTTATTTAATTTATTAGTGCTAAGTGTCAATGAAAGCTCCAAAATCCAAACCTAAACTCGTTTTCATGTTACCTGTGATAACAACGTCAGTGAGGTTTGTTCCAAAAATGAGACTGGTGTACCTTCCGGCTGCCGCATCCCTTCCTCGACCGTATGATGGCAATGGTTTGAGCGCAGGCCACTCGTTCATATCCTAACCCATTTGATTCATTGAAATCGGTAAGATAAACAGGAGAAAGACTAGGAATACAACAAAATCTAAAAACATTTCCATAAAATTTTTTGTTTTGGATTGTGATGGATTCTGATAATTTCTTTGTTTCTTATTCCACATATTTTTGTCCTATGACGGGTTAACACCTCACTTAATGTAAAAATATTGTAAAATTTTGTTATACCCAAAAAGAACTCATAAAGTACACATGAGATAAAATGTCACACCCAAAAGCAAGCACGTATTTAACAATAAATGTGCAAACAAAATATTTCACTGACTGTTGATCTGATTTACTATGATTGAAATAATATTATAGTCATAACTTGAAATTATATATATATATATATATATATCACATTCACTTGGATTCCTCATTTGACACCATTGGCAAGGACAGTCCGGTTTTGAGTCTTTTGACGTTCAAGTCAAGGAGCCGCTAGTTTTGCAAGACCTTTTACAAAAGCATCATGTCGTGTAGCAGAATAGGCAGGAAGTGGGATTATTTAATTTTGACTTAAAGTAAGGCTATTTGAAATTCTATGTTTCTATAAAAGTTAGGCTATTTGAAGTTTGAAAGATAAAGTTTTCAAAAAAAAAAAAAAAAGTATGAAAGATAAATGTTACATAAATTATTTTATAATATTTTTATAAATTGTTGATGTGGTTTTAATATTTTTCAAATAGTTATTGTAAGTAAAAATGTGATGTTAGTGATGAACTCATATTAGAACTTGTAAAAATTTGAAACATTAACCGTTTATAAAAATATTGTAAAATAGTTTATGTATGTACTCTTATTGAAAATAAGTGTGAATCCTATTCGTGGGAGAGAGGCATAGTCCATGGAATAATTTCGTAATGTTTCAGTAACATAGTGCTAACTATACTGGCGCTAATTAATTTAGTTCTCTTGGCTAATTGAAAGTAGGTTGTTTGATGTTCAGCAATATATTAAGCTGGCTTTTAAAATTGGATTTGCTTTTGTTAGCTTTCTATAGAAATTAAATTGTTTAAATTTTGCTGTTATTTTTTCTCCCAACTAATGAACATATTTTTTATACAGTTTCTATTCAAATATTTTGTATGCGAAGATATTGAATGTAACAAACTGTAATTGAGCTGAACGATCCTATACACCTATCTCTATCCAATTTAAGAGATACTATTTGAGTAATTTATTATTTTATTTTATGTTGTATTTAGTATAATTTTACAGACAATAATTATGAATTGATATTGTATATATAGTATCTAATAGTGATTTTCAAAATTATATATGTAATAGTAATATAATGAAAAATTTGGCATAATTAATATCATGATAATTATAAGAAAAAAACTATTTTAGTGACTCCAATATCATGAAAATTAAAAATTTAAAAAAATTAAAAAAAAAACTTATTTTAATGACTCCAAATGTCCTTGTCAGATTATGTCATATATGTATAATAACACAGGCTAATCTCAATAGCACCGGTTACATACTAGTTTTTCTTAACAAAAGAAGAAGCTTTTCAGTCTGGATATGTTTCTGGTAGTGTTTTGCTGAATATTGAATATTTCCTGTACATTTTTTTTTTTTTTTGGGTTAAATGAAATAGGAACTAATTCTCTCCCAAAAAATAAAATAAATTAAAATAAAACATGAGTCAGGGTCGGATTAAAAGGTTTTTTCAACCCTGGGTTAAAAATATTCATCCCAACCCAAGCCATTTAATTGACACACAGACACCGGCACAAACATACAGAGCATAAAGTCCGAGAAATAAGACCTGGGAAGCAAGGAGAACAGCATCCTTATCTAGATAGAGAGTGAAGTGGCTGGTGAGGCTGAAGCTGCCGGTCAACCATTTTCCTGCAGGAATGTATAGCTGAGCGCCGCCATCTGATGCATATTGGCTTAGTTTATCGATTGCAGCCTGAAATGCCTTTGTGTTTGATGTTTTGCCATCAGCAACACCACCAAAATCCTTCAGGGATGCACTGTGAGATCTGCAGCTAATAGCTTTGTACTCCAAGGACCCACCCTGCTGAATCCTGGCTCTTCTGCTTTCAGCTCCTCTTAGACTCAACAAGGCCACAACCACAAGCACTGAAACTGTCTTTATCACCTGTAAAATGAAAATGATAACTAAACTAAGTTTTAATTATCGGAAAGTAAGAGGAAAATTATGATACAAACTGGTTCACATTGTGAAACTGTCCTAAACCAATATCATAGATTGTTTGATAAGAATAGACAAGTTGGTGTAGGTCTCATTGTGAAGGAAAACAAGGAATGTCATCTTTTTACTTAAAATGCATCAATAAACCGTGGGGCAAAACAAAATTACATAACAAAAACCAAAATCTATGAGCACATGACTAGAACAAGTGAACAGCCTCTCCCTTTGTTACATAGAATTATGTACAAAATCAAGAAAGAGTAATCAAAACTCATTACTAGAGACAGTATTATTTTAATTAGAAAACCATAATGATTTTGTTTGTTTGGTGGGGGGAAGAAAATGGAGAAAAGGGAAAGGTGGTTTACTTGAGCTATGACGTGACTTCTCGAGAACTCCATTGGACGGACAGTAAATTAGATTAGAGTTTGGTGGTAGTGTCAAGACAAGTGAAGTATTTATAATGGGAAGTTCAACTGTAAAGTTGGGGTTCATATTCTGTAGTAGGCTAAGGGTGTGTTTGGTTGGAGGAGTGGAAAAGTAAGAAAATAGAAAATGGTGGGATGATAAAAAAGTGGGAGAATAGAAAAAATTTTAATTTTTCTATTTTTGTTTGGTTGGGAGTGAAAAAATAGAGGGATAGAAAAAGTGAGTTTGTATAAATTTACTCATATATCCTTGTTAAAAAATGATGCACAATTAAAATAAAAAAATGACAAGCAATTAAAAAATAAAGACAATCACCCAAATTTATTAAACAATAAAAATCATGTCCAGGAAAAAAAATCATGTCAAATTAAAAAAAAAAAAAACCCGTAACACTACTTACAGCGCAAAAAATCAAAAGAAAAAAGGATTTAAAAAAAAAGAAAGAGTAGGCATTGTTCTCATAAATTGATAATAATAATAACAATAATAATAATAATAATAATAAATAATTCCTTAAAAGGAGCAAACGCCCATGAAAGCAGGTAGAAGAAAAAAAAAAAAAAAAACAATGCGGTGAAATTAGTGCAGTGGACAATTTTGTCATTTAGTCATAAAACTCCTTCCACACTATTTTCTCTCCATTTTGGAGAGACAAGTTTTAAGTGGGCCCGGGTGGAAAATGCCTTGGCCCACCAAAAATTTTCCTCTCCCTCCCTCCTTACCAAACAACACCCTTTCTCATTTTCTCTCATATTTTCTTTCCAAACTTTTTCATCCTCCCTAAAATCCACCCATCCAAACATAGTGTAATTGTTATTTTAAAAAAAAATTAGAAAATAATTTTCAATTTACTTATTATTAATTTTTGTATAAAAGACTAACGAGGCCAATATAAAGAATGAGAGTTATCTATCAAAAAAAAAAACATAAAAATGAGAGTTTTAAAGAGCGTTTTTCTCCCACAAAAGTTGGTGAAATATGCTGTTCATTGTTGAGGGAATCTTGCGTGACATTATCCATTCTTCAATTTATTTATATTTTCACCAAAAGAAGACCTTTTAGCCAGAACACGTTTCTAGGATGAGGAAGTTCCTTTTCTTCCTTTGCTCAAAGCTACTTGAGTCTGAATTTTTATGTTGCTTACAATTTTTTTTAAACTTACATTGATTATAATTAGTTGAACCAATAAAATCTCGTATGTAACAAAAACATGAGTTTGAATTTATCAAATATAATAATTTTGAAGGTAATGTCCTATTTGATAGGGGTGAAAAGCTGCCATCTATATGAGCCAATTAAGATTTATTTGGTAATGTTGTTTTAGTAACATTATTTGTATTTTTTAAAAATACGTGTAGATGAAAAAATATATACAAATACGTGTAATGTTATTTAAAAACTGAAAATTATTATTTAAATATATGTATCAAACAGGTCCTTAAACTGCAAAATGGGACTGCTACAAGTGAACAAGATACTAGTGAGTGGAAGCACTTCCAACGTTGCTTAGTACTATTGTCAACGGATGTTTTTTGGATTCCAACGAATACCATCCACACCAAATTGAGTTCAGCACTACGTCTTTAATATGATAAATTACAGTCATGATTATTTAGATCGAAAACTATATTTTATTAACAAATTTTTGTAATTTAAAAAAGAAATATCTTGTTTGGTGAATAAAAAACCAAAATCTGAGAAATTTTCCAAAGATAAATGATTAAATGTTTAGAAAGGAGAATGGTTTCCCAAAAAAAAAAAAATTAGAAGGGAGAATTATCACTTAAAAAAAAAAAAAAAACAAAAAAAATAGATTAAGAAAATATCATGCTCCGTACTTGTTATGATGACATATGAGCCTTTCTACAGGGTTTGAAACAAGATCTATTATGCGACAACATTTTGATTTTTGTCTTTGGATGTTGTACTACTTCTCGTGACTTTTGTGGGGGTTTTAGATGAACGTGGTCGTCGTTGTCATTTTGGACACTACTAGTCTAATCTGTTGGAAAGTTGTTAGTGGGACCCACTTCACTTTACTTTCTTGGGATTCGCATATTTATAATTTATCCAATCTCGTGAACCTCTTTCACTCATGTACCCACCCACCCCTCACCACCGCCGAGTGCCGCCGACCCACTTCACGGGTGAGCTATTGGTCGGACCCACCCACAACCAAGGCCGTTTTGTGATAACTTTTGTTAGCTTTCTCATACATTAAAAATAGACAAAAAGGTCGGGCCCATCTCAATTGTATTTGTAGTTACTAGTTAGCCACTAAAGTAAATAGTTCAGTTGGTTATGGATGATGAACTACCTAGATTTTTTGGGGCCGTTATCATCATGATTCGTGAGTTATATAATACTAATTATCCGTTCAGGACGAAGAACAATTATATACAAATAGCATGCTTCATTATGAATTTATGATAGTCCATTTCATCGTGGATGAGACATTAATAAATTTTAGGTATAGGTCGAATTCAATCCTTAGATCTTTAACTTGAGGACAAATGACTCTCTACAAGTTGAGTTTATATAATACTAACTGTCTGTTTAGAACGAAGAACAATTATATACATATAGCATGCTTCATTATGAATTTATGATTGTCTATTTCATTGTGGAGGAGGCATTAATAAATTTCAGGTATAGGTTGAATTCAATCCTTAGATCTTTAACCTGAGGACAAATGACTTTACTTAGATCTTTAACTTGAGGACAAATCACTCTACGAGTTGAATTTATTAGAACCCTTTCTTTATATTAATAAGAAACATAATGGTGTTCATTACTATATGTTCAATTTTTTTTTTTTTTTTTTTATATGAAAGGCAAAATTTTATTGCAACAAAAGAGAGAACAACTAAACAGCAACCTCCCTTAAAATAATTTTGGCTAAACACGGGAGGGAATAAGTTTCAAAAAAAAAAAACCCCTAGATACAGAGTTTTTGAGAGCCCATAGCCTTGTTATAATCATAATTGACCCAACTTATATCTAAGAAATTGAATTGCACACTAAGAGAATAAACTTCATATGCAAAATTAAGCAATTTCTAAGTGATTTGCTGCTTGGGAGCTTTGACTGCATCAATGCAGATTTCAGAATCACTCTTTACTCTAACATTTTGTATATTCAAGTGACTTGTCAATAAAATTGTTCAGTGCATTGCTTCTACCTCAGCCTGGACAGGGATGTTGGTGTTGGCCTTTTTAACATTGGCAAACACCATTGCCCCTCTCCAATCTCCAGCAACTATGTTAATATATGTCGAGTTGTCACTCAGGTCCGTTTGATTGGAAGAGTGGAAAAGTGGGAGAATAAAGAAGATTTAATTTTTTTTTTCTTTTTTGTTTGGTTAAAAGTGGAAAAGTGAAAGGGATAGAAAAAGTGAATTTGTATAAATTTACTCATATACTCTTGTTAAAAAATTATGCACAATTTGTTAGATATACACGTGTGAGTAAAGTCTCACATTAAATAATAATAATAAGAATGAGTGGTTAATATGACATAATTAAACATATACCCAATGGGCATGGGCCTTTATTAAGGCTTAGACCTTTTGGGTTAAAATATGTCTCTATATGTTATATTAATTATTCAATATATAACATAATTAAACACATACCCATTGGACATGAGTCTTTACTAGGGATTAGGTTTTTTGAGTTAAAGTGTATATCTATATATTATATTAATTATTCAAGGAAGCTCTGCAAGGTGTTTATCTCTCCAACAAGTGGTTTCAGAACTCATGGTAGTGTGGGGGCAAAGGAGATAAGGTCAACAAGGTGCCTTTCGTAGTTAGAGCGGGAACGCGGTGTGTGTATTTGAAGCCCTTTCTCAAATGGAGTAGGACGAGTCTTTTTTCACAGTTGGAGCGGGGATGGTATATTACACCAAGCAAGCCCATAAAGCTCACACAAATGATCTTGGAAAACGCCCAACAAAGGAGTATTATTACTAATGTAGTAATGTTGCTAGAAAACAATGAGGTGCGAGGTTCCCATGGAGGATAAAAGACGTGCGAGATTGACATGTAGAGGCCCATGGATGATGCACTAGTAAAGGGAAATGCCCATTAGGCAAGGGGAAGTGAGTATGACTTGTTTATAGCCCATAGAGATGCAAAGACTCACAAGTGAGGGGGAGATTGTTAGATATACACATGTGAGTGAAGTCTCACATTGAATAATGATGCGAAGAATGAGTAGTTAATATAACACAATTAAGCACATACCTATTGGGCTTATGCCTTTTGGTTTAAAGTGTGTTTCTATATGTTATATGTTAAAGTGTATCCTCAATGTGTTTATTTCTCCAAAAAGTGGTATCAAAACCCATGGTAGTGTCACTACAACAAAATGTATTTTCAATGACAAAAAAATTCATCACTAAAAGTCCAATTTTCTATCACTAAAAACCTTTAGCGACGAAACTCATTTCGTCACTAACACCCCGTTGCTAAAAGTCCTAGCGACGAAAAATTTCGTCACTGAAAGTCCGATTTGTTATAAAAAAAAATTTAAAAAAAAAAAAAAAGAAAAGAACTTTGACGAAAACATTTCCTCGCTAAAAACACTATTCAGTGACGAAAATATTTCGTCGCAAAAAAAACTTTAGTTTATTAAATCATATTTAGTGACGAACAATTTCGTCACTAAAATTATTTTCAGGTACATATAGTGACAAAAAAGTTCGTCACTAAAACTATTTTTAAGAAAATCTGCGCACATATAGTGATGGAAATTTTCGTCACTAAAACAATTTCTTACAAAATTCTGCTACATTTAGCAACGAAATATTTCGTCACTAAAACAATTTTTGTTGCTATATTTGTGACGGAAAAATTCATGGCTAAAACTTATTTTCTGTTTTTATTTTTTCATGGTTTTGATATTAACTTGTAATCTGTCATTACATTATTAAAACCTCACATTTGAATAATTCATTTATTTCAACAACACATTTATAAAAAATCAATCTATACATTCCACAAGTAAAAAATAAAACAAGTATCTAATTCAAACTCCTTTCATACAATAATTGTTTGCAACACATACAATAATTCAAGATGTTTTATAACAATAAAAAAAGTGTAGCATAATATAATTAGAACCAACAGAAAATGTCCTCATATGTCTTCAAATAATACCAAAAGTAAATCCTCTAAAGCCACCAATAAGAAATCTGCGCAAATATAAAAACAATACTACATTAAAATCGTAAAGTAAAAACATTAACTATGTTATAAGAAACATTTCTAACAATGCATTAAGAGTAGCTACACCAATGAATTAAAATCACAGCTTCTAATGTATAAGTTGTAGAAAGCAAATACAGATTTTCAAGTGTAATATAATACAATTAGTTTCATATAATATATCAAAAATAGTAGTCATGCCATGTATTGTGGGTCAATTTCTAAAATAAAGTACTAAATAATAAGTGTTTTAACTTGAAGATGAACCACCCCTATAGGTAAGAGCGTCATCATAACTCTTGCTCCGCTCGCACCTCTTGCTCCCTAGCTCGTTTCTCTTCGTTCCTAACTCTTGCCTCTTTGAACTCAATTATCTCACTTTCTAGCCGATGGATATATTCCACCGAGGAACTAGATGAGGCAATAGTTACTAGAGAAGAGGAAGGTCACATGCTAAGACCTTTTACAATACTGGACTTTTTCTTAAAAACTAAGTTTGAGATCTTCTCTTGTGTAAGGGGAATTGCACAGTGAATATACGGGCACGGAATATTACCACTCAAGTCCACAACCGCTCTTGCAAAATTAATAAATGCATAGACCCCTTCAATATATGGATGACTTAATCTGTCATCGAGTGTCTTACCCATTGTCATCCAACTTTTATCCATGTTTGACTACAATTACAAGGTAAATGGTATTTTAGTAAAATAAGGATAACTCATGCATAATGTATTATAACATCTAAATCTAAAAGCTACTTAGATAAAGTTCTATCCTATTCGTGAATGCACAAATCTATATTAATACTTAAATAAATATACATTGCACACTCAAACACTCCCAATATAAATTTTAACCAACTTATAACACCATGCAAGCCACCCGCTTGCTCAACACAACAACCCACCACAAAACCAATCACAAACATCACAAGCATAATGCTTACAAGTATTGAAATCGAATAAAGTAATATTCATCACATCTAATTAACAAGTTTCATTCACATTTGCAAGAAACTAAAAACACTCCCAATATGAATTTCAACCACCTTATAACACCATGCAAGTCACTTGCTTGCTCCAACACAACAACTCACCACAAAACCAATCATAAACACCACAAGTACAATGCTTACAAGTATTGCACTACAAAAAAGATTGCTATTAGTGACAATCAGAGTTTGTCACAACAACACAAAAAGCCGTCGCTGATTAGTAGTGCCGATGGCAAAAAGCTGTCGACGTCTGTCGGCAAAAGCCTTCTCGGTAATACTATATTACTGACAAGGTCATCGCTAACACTCATTTTTTATCGTAAAAAGCCGTCGTAAACAATTCATTTTTTTTGTCGAAAATACTTCTTCATAAGAGGAAGTTGGACGAGTAAATACATTTTGTGATGAACTAAGGCCGTCGTTAATGTATTTTTTCGACGACTAAAAGTCGCCATAAATACTTGATTTGTCATCGAAAATACAACTTCGTGCGAGGAAGTTGGACGACCAAATATATTTTGCGACGAACTAAGGCCATTGTTAATGTATTTTTTCGATGACTAAAAGTTATCGTAAATACTTGATTTGCCGTAAAAAAAAATACAATTTTAAACGTTAAATTTAAAAGACCAAATTCATTTTGCGATGAACTAGTGCCGTCGTTAATATATTTTTTTCAACGACCAAAAGCTATCGTAAATATTTAGCTTTTCATCAAAAATACAAAATCTTAGTGACCATTTACTTTTTTTCAACAAACTTTGACCGTTATTAAAAATTAGTTACCACGTCACTAATAAATTATTTGCAACAAAATAGCTTCGTCGGAAAAAAAAAAAAAAAAGGTCATTTATATTACTTTAATTGCAACAAAAAAAATTATGTCAAAAAAGAAACACATGAATTACATGAAAGTAAATAAAATAATATGTAAATTACAAACATACATCTCATAAAAAAATCTCCATTCAAATAACAAGTACAAATTCATAATTGTTCAAAACTAATAAGTGAATAATGCAATAAAAATGAAAATATTAAAAGGTCTACAAAATAGCATGATGTTCAATAATACATGAAAGTTATATTATATCCTTCACTAAACTTGAAAGTATAAGTATTGGAAGATCAGTCATCATCTGAGCCAATTTCCTCTACTTGAGAGTCACATTCCTCCTTAAAGTCATCTTGTGTAATGATTCACACTACGATCTCCTCCCTAACATTGGTCTGCAATATTTTAGATTAAATTGAATAAATATACAAAAATTATAACTATGCAAATTTTTATATTTACAGTAAATAATAAAGAATTAACTAAAATATATTCATTTAAAAACATTAACACAATCACCATGATAAATGACAAAACATTACAAATAAATTCTTACTACCGACACAAACATTGCTTCTATCATAAATCCTTACTACTGTCAAGAACCTTGTAGTTCTCTTGTGAATGAGAACTTTCAAGAATACATCCCAATAACCACATTAATAGTACATCACCATCACTCTTAACAATATATCCATCACCACAACAAGTCACATAAAATTATATATGCACCAAGAATAGCAATTAATTGAAAATTATAATAAGCAAATTTATCACTTATTTCAAGAAACTCAATAAAATAGAAAAAAAAAATTAATGTTGGTTATATTGGAAATAAATTATATGTGTAATAGGTGCTTGCATATAATTAAGACTAATCAACAGATTGGTTGGAACCACCGATACACACAAACATATACACAGATTGTGGTGTGCCTTTATGTTATAACCTCTTTCCCTCTCCCTTATGTGTATGTTTGTTTCTCAAAAAAAAAAAAAAAAAAAATCAAGAACTTTGCCTTCATTACGATTGTATATTATGAAAGAGATATATCTAAGCCAAACCCAAAATTTAGATTAAATAAACCAACCAACAAATCCATTTACTAATCAATTACATTAACAAAATAAATCAAATTATAAGGATTTAAGAAAACTAACCTGAGCTATAGAAGTGGGAACTTTTTCTTCTTCTTTCTTTTCTTAGTGAGTGAATTAGAATGTTAGTATTTAGTGAGTAAAAGGGAGGCGTGAGATTGAAAAAGGAAAAAGGAAAAAGAGTGGGGGGGGGGGGGGGGGACTGTGACTTTTTTGTCTTTTCTAGGAGGGAACTAGAGGTAAGGGCTTGACTTTTCTTTTTGTCTTTTTTTCTTTTTTATTAAAAAATAAGTTAAAATGATATTGTGTGTGTGTGTTTTTTTTACCACAATATGTAAAGTGGGGTTGGGTTTTTATAGCATAGTGACTTCTTTTTTTTGTTTTATTTATTAAAATTATGTATTTTGTTTATGACAATCATGTCACTTTCTTTTTTTGGTCACTTTGAAATATCACTTTTTTTTTATAATTATTATTATTATTATTAATAAAAGATTGAAATACTATGAAATCTCACTTCTTGCAATTTTTTTTTTAGTAAGTGTTCTTTAAAAAAGTCAGGGAAATATAATCTCAATATTGTTTAGGTGGATTTATTTTGTGGAAATATAATCTCAATATTTAAAAATAAATAAAAATAAACTTTGTGTATTTTATTTGGAAAAACCACTCCATTTGAAGGGAAAAACATTTTCCACCTGACATCCCATTAACCATATTTTGTTAAATTAATATTAAGAATGTTGTGTATTAATGCTCGCAGATTTTCAAAATTATCTTATTTCATAATTAAAATTCATTTATATCAATTTTTAATTAAAGAGTATTTTAAAATATTTAGTATGAAAAGTTTTAAAAGTTTTTCAACGGGTTGTGGAGAGAATTGTCATTGCAAGTATTTTGGTGCTTGATAAACTTTGCATTATTATTCTATAATTTTTAGTATTGTATGTACTATTCATTGTTAAAATTTGATAAAGAAAATTTTATAAAAAAGCACGATAATTAAAAAAAAAAAAAAAACCCTTAAAATACAAACCAATACTCAAAACCCACTCAAAACCTCCCTATTCAACCTAATTTGATCCTATCGAGTGGTCATAGACCTAACTTCGATGGTTGATCATGTTTGACCAAATATTAACAAAGTTTTGCAAACTTTGACTACTCATTTCTCACAATCTAACCGTCTAATTGTTGTCATACTTCGCCAACACCAATATCTCACCACATTCTTTCAATCGAATGGTTGGATTTTGTATTTGAGTCTAGAGCATTATGGACATGTGTTGTTGTACCAAAACACCAAGAAATTTTGATTGGTTATGTTCGCCTAATCCAACCATTTGATTGAACTCAAAATCCATCAAAACCAATATTTTATCCCACTCTTTCAATCTAATGGTCAAATTTTTAATCTAACTCTGGCACAAGCTGGATGCATGTCGTTGTATCCAACTATCATGAAATTTCAATCAATAAAAATATTCAATACTCTTCCAAGAAAGCTATAAACTATATAAATATTACTAAGAATCGAGAAAATTACCTACAAAATGCATCCAAAAACCTACAAAATGACCCCAATAGATTTGCATATAACCTTTGACTTTGCCATTTTTAAACTTGAAACTAATAAAAGCATAAAAACCCAAAAAAACCTTAAAACACTGACCAATACCTAAAACCTACTTAAAACCTCTTGATCTATCTAATTTGATCAAATTCAATGGTCCTGGAACCAACTTTGAAGTTTGACCAAAGATTGACCAAGTTTAATAGACTTTGACGAAATTTTGCAAGATTTGACTGCTCAGTTCTCACAATTTGCTCGTCTGATTGTCACTGTAATTTACTAAAACAAATATTTCACCATGTTCTACCAATCCAATGGTTAGACTTTGGATCTCTATCTAGTTGCATGATGGACATGTGTTGTACCCACCCACTGGGAAACTTTGATTAACCCCGTTGACACAATCCGACCATCCAAAATGGCTAAAATACACCATTAAAGCTAGGAAATAACCAAAATACCCGTAAACTTCTAAAGTGACTAAAGTGCCCCTAAAAGCTTCAAAATAAATGACCAATATTGCCTTTAAGTACTTGGAGGGTCTTGAAAGATTTTTTTTTTTTTTTTTTTTGCAATTTTTAAAATTAAGACGACAATACTTATTTCTTGATCGCTTAGTTGGATCACTCTTCAATTTTCCTAGAAATGTTAGTGTCCCTTCGTCCTTGATCTGCATTAGGACTTGGTCTAACGGGGCATTCAATGGAGTGAAGTTTGTAAACCTTCCTCCCAGGGGCTTGGGACACCTTTCATCCCGTCTATCTCCCGTCCTTGGTTTCTTCCGCCCTTGATCCTGCCGTGTATCTTCCAGTCTCTCTCTTTTCCTGGGTTTCTCTTCCCTAGCCAGTAGTGCATCCTCTGCATTCATGTATTTGGTTTACATAGCGGTTTCGCAAGCAGTCGTCAGCGCGGCCCTGGTAAGAGAGGAGGAAGGAACACAGGGACCAAAGAATCTAGATTTTTAAGATAAAATTGAGGAAAATTACCATTCAAAGAAAATAATAATTTTTTATGGCCATATGTATGTTGGAAATCACCTTTATTGTGACAAATTTACCTTACCGTCACTAATACCTTCTTTTCTTAAGAAAATTTTAACTATTAATGATGACCAAAATGTCCGTTGCAAATAACAATACAATATATAGTGATGGAAAACAATCGTCAAACACATAAAAATAAGGGCATGAATTCCCCCCTTTAAAAAAAATTACCATTGTCAACGGCTTAAGCCCATCACAAATATTATTTATTAGGAGGAATCCAATTCTATCATTAGCACATTTTTTCTTTTAAAGAAAATTAACTATTTACGACGGTCAGCATGTTCGTCGCAAATACAAACTCAATTAGAAAAATAAAAAAATTAATACCTTCTTTTATACTTGGGGGGAATTTTCCCTCCGAAATCTTTCCCTATTTTCGATGGTTTCATGGTTGTCACTAATACCTTCTTTTATATTTATGATGGAAGAATGTTTGTCGCAAAATAACACCATAAAAAATATATATTTTGTATTTTCAACGTACAAAAGCCATCACAAGTGTTAATAGTTCTAACGGTTTTTCTTAAGTCATCGTAAATAATACCCTTTTTTATATTTATGATGGAAGAATGTTTGTTGCAAATAATAACACCATAAAAAATTAAATTTTGTATTTTTGATGCACAAAAGCCGTCACAGGTGTTATTAGTTCCAATGGTTTTTATTAGCTCGTCGTAAATAAATACTTTATTAGCGATGAACATTTTTATGCCATCGTAAAAAGTAAGGCAGGAAAACTTCCCTCCAAAACAAATCATATTTTCGACAAAAATAATAGGCATTTTCGACAAACTCATTTTGCCGTCACAAATATTTTAATATTTGATGAGTAATTGTAGACGAAAGAGACTTGCCGTCGAAAAAGCTAGTTTTTTCGATGGCTTTTTGTAGTCGTCGAAAAAGTTTTGTCGTAAATAACAATCTTTTTTTTAGTGTTGAAATCGAATAAAGTAATATTCATCACATCTAATTAACAAGTTCCATTCACATTTGCAAAAAACTAAAAACACTCCCAATATGAATTTCAACCATCTTATAATATCATGCAAGCCACCTACTTGCTCCAACACAACAACCCACTACAAAACCAATTACAAACATTACAACTATAATGCTTACAAGTATTGAAATCAAATAAAATACCATTAATCACATCTAATCAACAAAACTCATTCACATTTGCAAGAAATGAAAAATAATATTAAAATTTTCTTAATATTAACTATGTAGAATTTTCATTTGCAAGAAATGAAAAATAATACTCATTAACAAAATAGCTTAAGCCATATCCAACCTTTTATTTATTAAGTAAGTAGCATTTGTTCAAAGAAAAAGAAATTACTTTGCCTTTTTAATTGTTAGTCAACACGTTAGGGATAAAAAAAAAAAAATTCTCTGGGCTATCTCAATTTATTGTATTTTTATTTTTCTAAGTAAATAATTAGTATTCTCAAAAAACAATTACTATGCTAATTTTAAGGATTCTTACCAAATATTGACTTGGATTTTGAACAAATTTTGTCACATTATCAATGAAACTATCATTGGTAAGGTTGTTTACCAAATCGCAAAAACTGCATTAAAACTGCCCGTAAAATGGTATAACTGTACCACACCGCACTACAAGTAACAATGTACCGCACCGCATGGTGTAATACAGTTTGCGGTTTTATAATAAGAAAACCACATAAACCGCACCACATTGCACCCTCTCTCTCTATATATTTATTTATTTTTAATATTAAATATATTATTAATAGTTTAATAGTTTAAACTAGCTTAATAGTTTAAAACTTAGGTTAAAACAAAGGAAAAAATTAGTTTTAGGCTAGGTAAGAAAAGCCCAAAATTTGAAAAATATACCGATTTCAAGCCGTTTAAATCGCATCTTATACACTGCACTGTACATGTGACCGCAAAAATAAGGTGCAGAGCAATTATGGTTTTGGTTAAACTCTAAACCGCACCACACATGTGATCGTAAAAATAAGGTGTGGTGCGGTTATGATTTTAGCTAAACTGTACCGCAAAGTGCGGTGCTAAAAATGACCAAAAACTGCACTGCAAACACCCCTAATCATTAGCATAAAATTTAGGTATAATTTCTAAAATACATAACATTAGTTTCTTGATTAAATTCAAATACGTTGTTGCATCAAATTTAATTGTTATTAGAAAGACAATACAATTTTTATTTCACAAATCAAATACGATTGTGTTTGAATTTAATAGAAACACCTAATATATGTAACCATACCTAAAATTTACTCTTATTATTAGTTTTTTTAGGTTAATTGTAGCCTTATTATTATGTGGGACAAAACTTAGGAATAGTACCTTAGGTACTGTTCCTTAGGTTCTCTTCTTAAAATTCAGTCATATGGCCACTTAACTAAAAAATATACTTTCATCCCATGAGAAAAAATCTACATGGTAGAATTTTAAAAGGAAAACTTTAGGAACAACATCTAAGTACTGTACTTAAGTCTTGCTCTATTATGTGTATATCTTTTTTTCAGAATGTTATTGTGTGTATATCTTGTTATTAATTAAGGTAGGTTTTCCTTCTCAAAAAAAAAAAAAACAAAAAATCATTTAGGTTTTAATAAAAATAGTAATTTAATAAGTTTGAATTTTCAGGAACTTAATATTCAATGATTTTTTTTTTTTTTTGGTAGATATATTCAATGATTTATACAACAGTTGTAAACTTTCGGTTTTCAGATGACAATAACATATCTTTGACTTTTAAGTTTTACAAATAGTATGGATCAACAAATCTTACATGATTGATAACAGAATCCTGATTGCAATTTCATTACGCGCGGCATTACTACTCGCTCGCACAAGAAAGGAAAACTCTGTATGGGACCTTCTCGCAAAGCAAGAGTACCCTATGATGATGTTTATTTTTCTATTTTTTTTATGAACCGCCCTTGCCCTTTTTTTTTTCTACACTAAAGATACGGATAACCAAAACAAGCAAAACAAAATGAAAAGATCAACCTAGTGAGATATCCTCCTTTAGAGCACGAATTTCTCTATTAACCCAATTAAATTGAAACTGAGCAAGCCTCTTGGCCAACTTCAAAGTGTTTTCAACTAACATTTGACATTGTTTGCAAGAAATTCTCATCCAAGTCTATCTCCATGGCCCATCTTACAACTAACATTTCTGCCCTTGTCTATTATGATGGGAAAACCAAAAAAGTAAATTATGCATACACTGGTTGCATAATATACTATCAAATTGATGTATAATTTGATGTTTAATTTTATTTTTATTCAATGATATTCATTTCAACCAAGAAAAAAAAGAAAAAACCCTTCCTTTACTATCAGTTGTAGTTTGGCTTCATTGCATTGGATGTGATCTATACGTCTGATTGAACGTGGGTGTGTATAAGATTATGCATAGAGAAGACACTGTATGCACCAAAAGAGAATGGGTACAATGATCACTTTTAATTGTATTGCAGTTTCTATGGGCTGCAGATGCCTAACAAGACCCTCATAAGTCACAAGTTTATTTATTCACCCACGAGATAGGATTCCAATTCCATTAACAAAGATAATTCCAACTGGTGGGGCTTTTGGGTTGAAAAAGAACCTGTGTCTTTCTCAAAGTGGTCCTCACGTGAGTGTCACTCATTTCTCAAAATTGCTTGTCTCATTCAAGGAACAATTTCTTGGTGTTTTTCCACTTTAATCGGTAATTTCTTGGTGGTTCAATTCAAAAAAAGTTGTTGGTGGACAAGATTGATTCCATATCAATTATTAGACCATGTTTAGGAATCTGACTTGCCGCCCCAATTTAATGCGCAAATCAAGTTATTGGGTTTTCTCTGCTATGCCTATGCTAGCACTGGAGTTTTTTTTTTTTTTTTTTGGGAATAAATATATGAACTTTATTCAAGAGACTACCTGGGCCTAAATTATCAAAAATAAAAGACTTGGACCTATGATCAGCTCTTTCTAGAGCTTGAAAGTTGAGACACCAAAGTATGAGAAGAAGAGATGGATATTGGACCAGATACAAGTTGGTCACATCTCGGATTTGGTAAAAAATTTATAGTTTCTATGTGTTGGATTTTTTTTTTTTTTTTTCACCGTTACACATGTCATGCATCATTATATCATGATTTTTTTTTTGTCAAGATAATCAAGTCCAAAATTAATCTTTTTAAATATATATATAGGGTGTGCCACTATATATTTTGGAAAAGTATTTATGAGAAATTGAAAAAATTGTTAAAACAATGAATTACTTTTTCATAAAAAGTTTCATAAAATGGATTACTAATATATGTCCTAAGACACACGTTAGTAACTCCTATATATATATATATATATATGAAATAGAAATCATACTCTAATTTATTTTTTATATATATATATATATATGTAAAACTCCCTCCTAGTAACTAAATCTTAGTTCTTGCATCCTTCACCTCAAAAAAATTTGTACATGTAAAGTGAACATCTTGCAAAAGGTGTACGGTAAGTCAATTACTAATTCTAACTAGTTGTGGATGCAAAAACTACCAAAATAATATTTAAGAAAACATCTATATAGAAAATATTGTGTTAGTTTTGTTTTTCTGTCAAATATATCTTTTGTATTTTTGCGATAGTTTGACAGATTACTTCAGTCCTCATATTATTATAGTTTACCATAATTTCTAAGCAGTAGAATTTGTTATCTTCCTCTGGAATGATAGTTCTCTCCCTCCTTTAACTCTATTATTGGTAGGGTTCTTTGGGTTATTTTTTTAGGGATTGTGGAAACGGTCCTTTCTTTCTCTTTGTTTTTCTCTTTTTATCTATTTTATTTTTGTTTATCATGGAGTGTATTCTTCATGATTGGAACAAGTTTTCTCTCAAAAACAAAACAAATTGATAAAAAGTTAGCAAAGTTTGACTTTGTGGAGTTATCCAAAAAAGGCTGGTACTTATCTGACTATGTGTGCATTTGCGTATTGCTTTTTTTGCGTTTGCGTTTATGTTTCTATTGAAAAAATTATATGCTTTACTAGAGGTCATATAGACACATACCTTTGGTGGAACAGATCACCAAATTGCCGGATCTTGTTCTTTGCTTGCTTTACGAACTCCTCACAATCTCCTTTGTGGAACACCTCCAAGTCGCGGGAGAGGCTACTAGACTCTCTCCTAATTTCCACGCTCCAAATTTTAGAGAACAGTAGATGGTGTCCCAGAGAGATGGCTTATTTGAGAGAGCACTCAAAAACTATAAGAATGTTCACTCATTGTGTCTAACATTAATCTGACTGATGTAGGAGTATTTTAAATACTAGTAGAGATTCACTTACTATCAGATATATGTGATCCCTAAAAGATCTCATCTCTTAAGTTTTAAATTACACCACTATTGATATTGATAACCCATATCAATATTTGTTAAGTTTGAATTTAAACTTACTTATTAAATAACCCATGTGGACGATCCATGGGCCATTGTTTATGGGTTGGATCAAAACCAGCTCAATTTCTAACATCTCCCATTCGTCCACATTGGGTACTACAGTCAGAACTGGCTCTTCTCAATCTCTTGTCCAATCCCCTCTTTATACGGAAAAATGGAGTGTGCGACTTGACGAGAAGGTGTAGGGTAGTAGTACTATATTAAGCCACCATCTAAACTAACATAGTACATCACTCATAATATCTCATCTATGCCCTAGATTATTTGATCACACCCGATCAAGTTTCTTTAATCCCTCATGAGTTCAAAACTCAAAACAACACTTGATCCTATACCATATAATGTGCTCATGACTATGTTGAAAAAAAAATTCCTAATAATCACTCGGGCTATGAGCCATAAAATAAATGGTGTGTTCTAAATACTCTTCCCCAGACACTTATGTCAATTCATTCACACTTGACCGCCTTCCTAGACATGCTCCGCGAGACCGTATATATCATGGCCCTGAGATGACATGCTAAACTAGCGACATCAAACATTCATTTCATGACATAGTTATAGGTAGAAAAAGGGCACAGAATGGACCATATAATGGTCGACTAGGGCTCACATAGTGATGGAGTAGGGATCTATCCAATCACTCCCTCAATTGGTCGGCTATAGCACATACAGTATAATTTGTATGCTACAGTGGAGTTCCTACTCAACTAGGCTTGTCACACTCAAACACCGTACAAATCTTAGTCCAATTGCCATAAAAGCAACCAACCTGAGTTTCTCAGCACAGTTACACATCAAGTTCCTGTCCAAGATCTCACATTTGGCTTTATTCAGGCTTCATGAAGTTGTGGATACACTTCAAGTGCGACTCCCATAAGTCTCATCTTAGCCTAGCTAAGGCGACATTCATTATATTATCTTGCACGCCTCCCTAAGCGTCAAGATGATCACTTACTTGATTTACAGAAAAATAAAGTGATCACAATGTCTCATCCTGCTCGCTACTCAAGCGCTAGGGTGATCATCTATGTGAGTAGATCGATTTAAGCCTGGTGACATAATCTCAAATAATATGTGCTCAATATGCAATATCAATCACATCACAAGATGAATCAAAATGAATAACATCATTATTGCATAAAGTATGAATAAACATAAATGTCCATAAGGTATCCAAAAACATATCAACTCCTACAAAGTCCCAAACTCCTAACATGAGCCTGAAAGGCATCTCTAGCAATTGCTTTAGTAAGTGGATCAACCACCATCCTACTAGTGGAGATATGTTGGAGGATCACCTCTCATTGTGTAATAGCAAGACGAATGTAGTTATAACGAGTCTGTATGTGTTTGCTTTTGCTATGATACTTAGGATCTTTAGCATGAGCGAAGGCTGCCAGACTATCACAATACATCTTTATAGCTTCATCTGCAAGAGATGTCACCCTTAGGCTTTGGAAAAATCTCTTTAACCAAACAGCTTCTTGTGCTACTGTTGAACAAGCAACATACTCAGACTCCATTGTGGATAAAGCAATGCAAGACTATTTCTTATTGCACCAAGAGATATCTGCACCATTAAGTAGAAATGCATAACCTGTAGTGGACTTGCGCTCGTCTCTATCACTGGTCCAATCAGCATCAGAATAACTTCTCAATCTCAAATCTCCACCCTGATAGCAAAGAATGAGATTCGATGTCCCACGAAGGTATCAAAAAATTCTCTTAACTGCTTGCCAATGAATAGGTCCTAGATTACTTTGATTACGACTAACCATACCAACTGCAAAACAGATGTCTGGTCGAGTACATAACATAGCATACATCAGATTTCCAACTGCACTTGCATAGGGAACTCTTGCCATTTCTTTCTTTTCCTTTTCTGATTTAGGGCAATCTTCAAGGCTTGATATATGTCCCTTCTCAATTGGAGTGTCTATGGGTTTGGAATTATGCATACAGAATCACTTTAAGATCATCTTTATGTAATTTCTTGAGACAAACCAAGAAGCTTCTTTGAGCGATCCCTGAAGATCTTAACTCCAAGCACATAATTAGCCTCTCCCATGCCCTTCATTTCAAAAATAGAGGACAACCACCTTTTGGTGGTGACAATCATCTCCATATCATTTCTAGCCAACAAAATGTCATCTACATACAAAGATAGGATAAGTAAACTCTTTCCTGATCGTTTGACATACACACAATGGTCTTCTTCCATCATTTCGAAACCAATCGAAATAATAGCCTTATGAAATTTGAAATGCCATTGTCTAGACGCTTGCTTTAGGCCATAAATGGAACGCTTAAGGCGGCACACTTTGCGCCCTTGTTCCTTGACCTCAAAACCAATAGGTTGATCCATATAGATCTCCTCGTCTAGTTCTCCATTGAGAAATGCAGTCTTTACATCCATTTGGAAGAGTTCCAAATCCAAATGTGCAACAATAGCTAGAATAAGGCGAATAGAGACAAATCTCACTACTGGGGAGAAAGTCTTTTCATAGTCTATCCCTTCTCTTTGGGTATAACCTTTCGCCATGAGATGGGCCTTATATTTGTCAATTGATCCATCTGCCTTGCGCTTTATTTTTAAGACCCACTTGTTTCCAATGGTCTTGCGCCCAGGCGGAAGGTCAACCAACTCCCAAACTTGATTCTTTTCCATAGAATCCATTTCATCCCTCATGGCAACTATCCATTCATGTGAAGTAGGTGAAGCTAATGCTTCCTCATAGGAAGCAGGTTCATCAAGATCCAGTGAATCACATATAAAAGATTCCCCCTCAATCTAAAATGATGACGAGGAATAGTTCCACGTTCACTTCTACGTACCTTGGATCCTTGTGTGTCATTATCTAGCGGTTTGCTCCCACTAGGAGCCAAATCACTCCCACTATCTTTGGCGATTTCAGGATGAAGTTGTGATTCTCCACCCTCGCCCAAAAATGGTATGACACCTTCAAGTTCTTGCAGCTCATAAAGCTGAAGATCTTGTTTTGCTTCACTGATGCTTGGAAAATCATCTTCAATGAAGTTGACATCACGAGACTCTATCTCAGTCATTTCACCATCAGAATGTTCACCATACATTACATACCACTTTGAGCTTTCTAAATATCTTATAAAGATTTTCTTACTTGCTCTAGGGCCTAATTTCCCATACTTATGGGAAGTACTGTGAACAAAACCTGCACAACCCCAAGGTTGCAAGTTCTCCAAATTGGGTTTTGCACCAGTCCATAACTCATATGGTGTTGTGGGAACTGACTTAGAAGGCACATGGTTAAGGATGTAGGCAGCAATCAACAATGCATCCCCCCAAAATGAAATTGGTAGGTTAGCTTGCGCCATCATCGATTTAACCATCTCTAATAGAGTACGATTCCTTCTCTCTGCAACACCATTTTGTTGTGGAGTACTAGGAATCGTCAATTACCTGTGTATCCCTTTTTCCTCACATAGTTCCTGAAACTGTTTAGCCAAATATTCACGACCCCTATTAGTTTGAAAAACCTTTTGGTTCCTTTCTTTCTGATTCTCAACCTCTGCCACAAAGCGCTTAAAGCAATCTAATGCTACAAAGCGATGGGAGATCAGATAGACATAACTGAAACGTGAATAGTCATCAATAAATGTGAGAAAATAAGAGGTGCCATGGCGTGCCTTAACATTCATAGGTCCACATATCTCTGAATGGACTAATTCCAAAGGATGAGTTTCCCTTGGAGTCTTATCAAAAGGCTTCCTACAAGCCTTTCCAGCTAGACAAGGTTCACACATAGGTAGGCTTACATTAGTGATAGACCCTAATAGGCCTTCTCTAGCTAGTCTAGCCAATCTATCTTTTCCTATGTGTCCAAGTCTAGCATGCCACATTACAGAATCAGAAATATCATCATTATGAGCAATAAAAGAAAAAGAGGAATGATCTAAATCCAACATAAAGAAATTATTAGATAAATAACCATGTCCATACAAGGTTTTATTTAAATAAAAATCCAACTGAGGACCATTGAAATAGAAACTAAATCCAAGTCTAAGCATAGTAAGTACTGAAAATAGATTACATTGGACACCAGGTGCATGAAGCACATCATGAAGAAGTAACATACGTCCTAGACGCAATTTGAGTTGGTAGGTTCCAATTCCTATGACTTCTTCTTGAGCTCCGTTACCCAAAATAACTTACTGTGTGCCTGTTGGTATCTTTTTGTAATCCACACACCCAACTCTATCTCTGGCTATATGTTTGGTTGCTTCTAAATCTACAATCCACCCAGGAATAGTATGAGTAACAAAAACATGTGTACAAACATCAGTAATAGTAGAGTTGTTAAGAATGGATACCTTCTTCGGCTCAGTGCACTCATAAGTGAAGTGACCCTTCTTACCACAGTTGTAGCACTTAATCTTTACCTTGTCCTTCTTAGCACGCTTGCCCTTTTGGCGCTTTGCTATCTTGCCTTCTTTAGGCCCAAGGTTACTAGCTTCTTTGACATTCCTCCCTTGTTCTTTGCGTTTAGGCCTAAATGCCTTTCGCTGCCCAAATTGAGCAACAAGGAGGGTGTTTGGTGTGCCCCCATGCGCTCTACCTCAAGCTCAAGATGACGAGAAATATTAGGAAAAGTCTTGATATTCTCATTACGTGTCAAAACAAGCTTCATTTGCCCCCAAGTAGGTTCAGGTAGCGAATGTATCACCACTGTGACCTATTGTTCATCAGAGAGATTATTGCCAGCAGCCTTTAGGTCATGGATCAATGCTGACATTGTCCTTAGATGTTCAACTATGCTATGCTTTGAATACATAACATATTGCTCAAACTTTAAAGTAAGAGCTCGCAACCTAGTTGCTGAAGTCCCTCCATAGGCAATCTTAAGCTGGTTCCACATCTCTTGGGCATTTGGGTAGTTCTCAAACTCCCCAATAAGATCATTATGCATGCTACTCAGCATAGTGAAGCGTGCGCAACAATCTTTCTTAACCCAAGACTCATAGGCCTCTAAGTCACGGCGATGTTGGGCAGTATTCCCATTTTCAAGTTGCATCATCACATTGGTTAAGGTTTTAAGGACCTCTTGTTCATTAAGTAGATATTGAATTTTTCTATGCCACATATCATAGTTGGTTCCATCTAGTTTCTCACCCTTAGTTAGATCAGCAACTACATTCTTAGTGGCCATGTTCACTACATTCATTACACAAGTTGACATTAGCACATACATTTTTAAATTTTATTTTCAAAAATCCAACTAGACCATGATATTCCTTTCTACATAGTGAGATCAAAAATTTTGCTAAGCTCATAATCATCTCTCACTATGTAAATTGGAATAACAGACCTAGTTGATTTTAAATAAAATTTTGTGAAGAATAAAACATCACACTATCCACATATTAAATCATACATATAACATGTGTCCATACATCTTTGTGCACAACACATTGTGCATGGGCTCCACTATAATCCCTATTGGTAATTTCATACAACAAGCTAAAACAAATTTGAAAATTATAGGTAACCGTGAAACACATCCCCTTACATGGCTTCCAAAATTAAATTACATAGCCTTAAATTACATTGCCAAAAACAATGGCCCAAAAAAAAAATTGCCAAAAACATTGGCCCAAATATTACATGTTCAAGTACCCTACTACAAAGATTCTATTTGTAATTAAAAAATTGGGGATGCCACGTTACCAAATAATTTCAAGAAATTGTCTTATCCATCCACAATAACAATAAATAAAAATATACATGTTGCATAAATTACCAATATAATCTCTAACTATAGAGATGAGCCAAAGAGTTTCATAAACCCTTTGGTCACATATTCATCACATAATATCAATTCAATCATATCACAATATGTTAAAAAGACATCATAAATTAATTCAAAGATTAAAACCATGCATAATTATAAAGAAAATTAGAAAACTAATTTCACAATTTTCTCATATTATCACAATTCTATTTTAACTGCACAGTTAAAAAAATGCCAATACAATTACACATATTAAATATATGTCACACTAGAAAAATGAGGTCTAAACAAAAATAAGAATATATATAGTTTTACTATAAATTAAAAATAAAAAGCCCACTGTACGAGTTATGATTAACTATGCAAGTAATATATTAAGTTTTCATATAACTCAATTCCTTTGTAACTATGTTACAAACTCACACAGTATTTGTAAACAATATTACAAACCCACACAGCTAGTGCTCTAATGAAGGGGGATTTTGAACACTATTTGATTCGTCATCGCTTAACAAAATTGCAGATTGGGCAATGTTTTAATTTTGTGTGTATTTCTTTGAAATTAATATATATATATATATATATATATATATATATATATATATATATTAGTTTATTTATTTAGAAAATGAGGAAATTCTGACAAGAGTAAACAGGAAAAAAGAAAAAGAAAAAGAAAAATAGATTTAAAAAAAAAAAAGATCATTAAAGAAAAAGTAGATAAAATATAAAGTGTTAAATGTTTTTTCTTTATCTTTTTTTCAGGAAAAGACAGGATAGTTTTAATGCATTTAAATTAAAATTACATCATTTTGAGATAAGTTGGCATTTAACAAACAGTTCATTAAGGGATATGGAAATGGTACCTAAACATTAGGGGTTTAAATCCAAATTTTGAAATAAAATTTTTAGAAACTATAAGGGGAGTTGGGGTTGATTTTGGAATTGCAAACTCAAGGGAACTTGAACTTTAACTAATGTTAAAAGATATATGAACATAGGGAAAAGTTAACAGATCTCCAAGGGTATTAGTTTAGGGAATATTATTAAAAACTTTTTATGAGAAAAGAAAAATGCAATTGAATTTTTTTTAGCTATAAATATTTTCCATAAAAGTGATATTAAATTTTTTCTAAAATGGCTCATTAACAAATGCTCTAAAGATATCTGTTAACAAGATCCATGTATATATTCAAAAATACTAAAAAATACTCACTCTCAAAAAGAGAATGTTAGTAGAAAAATAATCAGTAATTGATAAGGGTAATTTTATGCTTTTAATAAGGTCGTCCATATTAGGCCAAAGTGACGGTCTTAGTGAACTCGTTAGCTTCACTTGCACGTTCATGACCTAACAATGATAGGATAAAGTCAACGGTTCCACTTAAAAGCTGACGGCTACACCTTGCGGACAACAAAACACCTAAACAAGACAACTAGAATATATGGACGGGATATGAAGTTGACGAAGGGAAGCTGAAGAGGATAAGCGAACCCTTGACGAAGCTGATGTGGCTTTACTTGGCTTCCACGCATAGGTATTTGAGAAAATATCTTGTGCCCCACGTTTAACTCTAACCAAGAGAGTCCTATAAGGAAAGGATCTTGTAAAATATATGAAGCAAATAAGATCTCTCCCACCAAGAAGGATCTTCTAAGCCAAGAAACAAATGTCAACCCCATGCTACTATAAAAACCCTAAGAGCCTCACAAACTAAGGTATGCATAATTCCCCTAGCTCTAGCACTCTAGAGTTGTGAAAGTTGTCTAACTTAACCTTCGGAGGGTTTTTGGCTAGTACCATACCAGTACTCTCTTAGTGTCTTCTTTGTTTTTTGTTTCGCAGGTGTTGTCTCGAGCATGTAAGGACCGTGTGACTTACTGACGATTTTCGGCATCATCAGTTGGCATCATCTCTGGGAAATTGTGAATTGTAAGCTATACTATCGCTTCTCAGACAAAGAGTTGCATGGTACTTACTCGCTCGATGGCGACCACCAACAATGTTCATGGAGACGAACTGCGTATAACCGCTCTTGAGAGATAGGTTCAAACTTTTGCCGCTGTTGTAGAACACCTTACCAAGTAAAACCATGATCTGGTAGAGTAATTGCACCAAAAGAACACGGGGCTTGACACTCAAGAAGAGGACCAAGAAGGCACTAGCGCTGAGAAAAGAGACCAAAAAGGGCCGGAAGGTAGCAAAGCCCCAAGCAGACTAGAGCAACAGGACACAAGCCATCCATCCGTCACAGACACGACTCCACCTTACATAGTCGTAGAGATGTAGATGATGAAGGAACATATGGATTTTATGATGAACGCCCTTAAAGGAAGGGTGTCGAGTGACCTCGATGACTTGGTCCATCGAATTGATTCGCCATTCACTACGCTCGTTACCTTGTTCCCCCTTCCACCAAAATTTCATATGCCGCAAGTGGAGAGTTACGATGGATCCAAGGACCCCTTAGACCACCTGGAGTCCTTCAAGACCCTGATGCACCTCCAAGGAGTGGCAGACAAGATCATGTGTAGTGTAGGGTCTTCACTACTATGCTAAAGTGTCCCGCAAGAATTTGGTTCAGCAGGTTGACGCTTAACTCCATTGGTACCTTTATGGAGGTAAGCGCCCAGTTTGCCACGCACTTTTTCAGGGATAACAGATATAAGAAGTCCACTGCATGCCTAATGAGCATTAAGCAATAGGAGGATGAGACGCTGAGGTCTTACATAGCCCACTTTAACAAAGAGACACTCTCAATTGATGAAGCCGAAGACAAAATACTTGTGGCTGCATTCACGAATGGGATATGGAAGGGTAAGTTCCTATTTTCTCTATATAAGAACGACCTAAAGACTATGTCAAATGTGCTTTACAGGGTGACTGAGTATATGAACGTGGAAGATGCATTACTGGCCCGAGAAGAGAAGCCTAAGAAGAGAGAAAGATAGGAAGACGTATGGCAGGTAGGGGACAGAAGATGGCTAGGACCGGAGAACGGTTGGAGGATAGGCGCTTGAAGCTGCCCATGGGGAGATTTGTAAGCCTCACCCTGCTAACTGCCCCTATCGACCAAGGCTTGATGTAGATCAAGGACGAAGGAGCCTTGACATTTCTTGGCAAGCTGAATGGAGATCCCAACAAGAGGCCTAGAAACAAGTACTGCCACTTCCATTGTGACCACAGTCATGACACAGCCGACTGCTACGACTTGAAACAACAAATAGAAGCCCTTATTAGACAAGGAAAGTTGTAGAGGTTCGTCAGCAAGGAAAGAATGGACCCATCTCAGGAGCAGGGTCCTCGATGAGAGAATGAGCGTCCTAGGCCACTCTTAGGAGACATAAGGATGATTGTGGGAGGCACAACAGCCTTTGGCCTTTGGTTCATCTAAAAAGGCCCGTAAGACTTACCTCAGGATGATTTAGAATGTCCAGCTAACGAGTTTCGTCCTAAAAATGGTACAGATTGGCAACCCCGTCATCGAATTTTCGGAAGAAGACGTTTAACGTCTCCATCACCCGCATGACAACGCATTCATCGTTAACATCCGGGTAGGAGACTACAACACACACCAGGTACTGGTCGACAATGGAAGTTCTATTGACATCCTCTACTACTCGGCATTCTAGCAAATGAGGATTGACAAAGAACAACTGATCCTGACCAATGCCCCCTAGTCGGCTTCGAAGGGACTAAAGTATACCCCTTAGGCACCGTTATGTTGCTTGTTACGGTTGGTGATTACCCTCAACAAATCACAAAAGATGTTACATTCCTTGTTGTTGACTGCTCATTCGCCTATAATGCCATCCTTGGGCAACCTATCCTCAACTCCTAGAAGGTCGTAACTTTAACTTACTACCTAATGATCAAATTCCCCACTGAGTATGGAGTAGGAGAATTACGGGGAGATCAAGTGGCTACACGCAAGTGCTACATAGCAATCTTGGAGGCGAACGATCATGTGGAGGCAATGAACATAGAAGAGCAATGGACAGTGGCAGACCCGTTGAAAGGCTTGAAGAGGTACTTCTTGACGACTCCAAGCCTAATCAAATAACCAGAATTGGCACCCTCGCCAGCTCGATGGTTCGCCAAGCACTCATAACTTTTTTTAAAGATAACCAAGATGTATTTGCTTGGAGTCATGAAGACATGCCAAGAATTGACCCTTTGGTCGTGGTGCACAGGTTGAATGTGTCGCCTTCCTTTCCACCCATCTGTCAAAAGAAGCGGGTGTTTGCTTCTGATCAAGACCAAGCTATAGCGGAAGAAGTTCACAAGTTACTAGAGGCGGACTTCATTAGGAAAGTTTACTACCCCGACTGGCTGGCGAACGTCGTGATGGTCAAGAAAGCCAATAGGAAATGGGGGATATGCGTAGACTTCACAGACCTAAACATAGCATGCCCCAAAGATAGCTATCCCCTCCCACGGGTCGACGTCCTAGTTGACTCTACGACTCAACGCTAGTTATTAAGCTTCATGGACGCTTTCTCAAATTACAACCAGATCAGAATGGACAAAGTAGATCAGGAGAAGACTTCATTTGTTACCAGCCAAGGCCTTTTCTGTTATAAAGTAATGCCATTCGGCTTCAAAAATGCGGGTGCGACCTATTAGAGGCTTATGAACAAGATGTTCGCACAGCAGATTGGGAGAAATGTCCAGGTTTATGTTGACGACGTGTTAGTAAAAAGTCAAAGAGAGGGCGATCATTGGAGGATCTCAGGGAAACCTTTGACACCATTCGCTTTTATAACATGAAGCTCAATCCAGGCAAATGTGCATTCAGTATAATGGCAGGAAAGTTCCTAGGATTAATGGTGTCACAGAGAAGTATTGAGGCCAACCTAGATAAGATCCAAGCCATAATAGAAATGGCACCTCCTAAGAACGTGAAAGAAGTACAAAGCCTCAACGGCAAGGTAGCCACGCTTAATAGATTTGTGTCAAGTGCAACGGATAAATATCTGCCTTTCTTCCACACGTTGAAGAAATCTTTTGAATGGACAGCCGAGTGTTAGCAAGCATTCGAGGATCTAAAGGCCTACCTCTCTTCCCTGCCACTTCTAAGTCCTTCAAAACTAGGGGAAGAATTGTTCCTCTACTTGGCCATATCCTCGGCCGCCGTCAGTACGGCCTTGATTAGAGAAGAAAATAAGGTGCAAAAACTCGTATACTACACCAGCAGGGCACTTTGGGGTGCAGAAGAGAGGTATACACCGATGGAGAGGCTCGCCTTCGCTTTGATTACAGTAGCCTGTAAGCTCAAGCTATACTTCCAAGGCCACACAAAATACGTCCTAACTGACAAGCCTTTACAACGAGTAATGAGCATTCCAGAAGTTGCCAGACGAATGGCACTATGGACAATTGAGCTGAGTGAGTTAGACATACAATATTGCCCGCGTACTGCCATTAAGGGGTAGGTGATTGCTGATTTCATCACAGAGTTCACTGACATGAATGACTAGGGGGCAGAAGAGTATCCTTAGTGGAGTATACACACGGATGGTTTGTCCAACAGACAGGCTGGTGGAGTAGGTGTTGTACTTCATTCTCTAGAAGGGGAAGAGATTGAATATATGATTCACCTTGACTTCCCTATGACTAACAACGAAGCGGAGTACGAGACTCTAGTGGCAAGACTAGATCTCACTAAAGCAGTAGGGGCTGTGAGTATGGTTATTCATTGTGACTCTCAGGTCGTTACAAACCAAGTGAATGGAGACCACGACTGTAAGGGCGAGAGAATGAAGAAGTACCCAGAGCAAGCAAAGAGAAGGGTGGATGACCTACAGGCCAAGATTGTTTAAATCCCTAGAGGGGAGAATGAGCAAGCCGATTGTCTCGCCAAGGCTGCATTAACATAACACATGATCATCTCCAACAAGGTACTTTCTTTTGTTTAGTTTTCACCATTAATAGATCCCGTCGATGTACAGGAGATTGGCTTTGAAAAAAAATGGACCACACCATTGGTCTCCTACTTAAAAAATGGCGCATTACCTGAGGGAAGGGGAGCCGCAAGGAAGTTAAAGGCCAAGCGGCACGATTCATTTTGATAAAAGATGTCTTGTACAAAAGAGGCTTCTCCCACCCATACCTGAGGTGTTTAAGCCCCAAAGAGGCAGACTATGTCATGAGAGAAGTCCATGAAGGGATCTATGGGAACCATTCAAGGTCACGGTCGTTGATGCATAAACTGATTAGAGCAGGATACTACTAGCCTACTATGCAAAAGAATGCCTAAACTTATCTCAAATCTTACGACAAATGCCAAAGGTTCAGCAACATCATCAGGCAACCGACGGAAGAACTCACCCCAATGACAACCCCGTGGCCATTCTCTCAATGGGGATTGGATATCATGGGCCCATTCCCGATAGCGTTACGACAACTAAAGTTCCTCATAGTCGGCTTAGACTATTTCACAAAATGGGTAGAAGCTGAAGCCTTGGCCACCATAACAGAAAAGAACACGAGAAGCTTCGTATGGAAAAACATCATCTGCAGGTATGGAATCCCTAGAGTCTTGGTCTCAGACAACGAGAAACAGTTCGACAAAGACTCTATCAAGGATTTTTGTTCACAATTAGGAATCAAGAACTACTACTCCTCCCCTGCCCACCCTCAAGCCAATGGGCAGGTTGAAGCCACGAACTGATCCTTGCTTAAAATCATTAAGACTTAGCTTGAGGGGGCAAAGGGTGTATGGCTAGAAGAGTTCCCAAGCGTACTATGGGCATATAGAACAACGGCCAGAACACCTACAGGAGAAACACCATTTCAATTAGCATATGGAAGTGAGGCAGTCATCCTAACAGAGGTTGGACTCATGAGACACAGGGTGGGTACTCATGATGAAAGAAAGAACAACGAGACTTTGTGTCTACAACTTGATCTACTAGACAAAGTCAGGACAACAGCTGAACAAAGACTCGCATGATACCAGGACCTCATGGCCAAGCACTATAACTCCTGAGCCAGACACAAAGACTTCAAGGTTGGAGACCTCGTCTTGAGGAAGGTAATGGGCATCGTTAGAGACCCCACCCAAGGAAAACTTAGCCTTAATTGGGAAGGAACCTATAGAATCACGACATGGCAGAGGAAAGGCACCTATCACCTGGAGACGCTAGACGAATAGAAGTTGCACCATCCATGGAACATCGAGCATCTTCGAAAGTACTACTAGTAGATGATAGTGTGAAGAGCGACACTCCTCATTTTCCAATTTATTTTAGTTAATTTTTGCTACAATACTTTTTAAGCCCAAAGGGTAGGTCTTTTTCTTTAAAGAACAATTTTTCTACGTATGCGTGCACTTATCATAATAAGAGGAGTTTATTTAGATATGATTGGCTTATCTATTTGTTTCTACATGTTTATTCATTATTAAGTTTGCAAGTGGATGGATTCATGACTAAGTCCACAAGTGGACGAGTTCATCCCATGAGGATGAGTAAATAATTATCAAGTCCACAAATGGACGAGTTCATCCCATGAGGATGAGTCAATATTATTAGGTCCATAGGTCGATGAGTTCGGGATTAAGTCCACAAGTGGACGAATTCATTACTAGGTCCACAAGTGGACGAGTTCAGGATACCTTAAAACTAACGTGTCCACAAGTCCAAAAATGGACGAATTCATCCCTTTGGGGTTTTTATTAGCAGGACGAGGGTCTTTGTCATAGATGACGGATTCATCCTAACTCCTCTTACATTCAAGCACAAAGAATGAGCAAAACATATATATACGTAAAGATCAACACATGCTAAAAAGCAACGGATGTAAAAAAGCATACCATACATAAAATAAGGTCCTTACAAAAAGGCCCAAAAACAAAGGGGAATTTCACATTTTCTGAAAGATAGACTAAATATACAATAATTTAAAAAGTAGAAAACTAAGAGATCAGGGTGTCTAGAGGGTTCTCGTCATCTTTGTCTTGAACATCTTGAGCTAAAGGGTTCTCAATGTTCAGAGGCTTAGTGGATGGGACCAAAGGAGTGATGGGAGGATCCGTAGTAGGTTGAGCAAGGACAACGCTATCATCTTTTGGATTAGATTCCGACTCTGTGGAGTTGTTGGTTTCCTCCTGGATAGTGTCGCTAGTAGGAGTTAACAGCGGGGGGTCGTCCATGGTGACCTTGGATAAATCCAAGTGAGGGTAGATGGACTTGACCTGTTTAAGGCAATCCTCAAACCCGTCACCATAGTAGATGGCGTAGGAATCAATAAATGGCTGTGAAGCCTTGAATTCCTTCACAGCGTCAACCCTGGCCGTCTCCACCTACCCAAGAAATGCTGCCAACTCTTTTTCTATTGTCACCTTAGCTTGTTGCTCCTTCTTCTTCTGATGACCCTCCTCCTTTAGCTTCTCCCTTAGCTCCTTCACCTCCGTGTTAAGAGTGTGAAGGGCCTTCTTGTACTGCTTTTGCTCGTTGATCAAGGTCCTATTGCGCTTGCGCAAACGGGCAATCACCCCTTCTTGGGCGACGCTCCTATCCTACAGCGCTTTCATGTGGACTGATATCTACAAACAGAAAAACCGTCAGCTATTAAATAGTGAATAAATAAAAATGAGAAAGAGAAAAGGAAGAGACGTACTTGGGCAAGGTAAAAAAGGCCTGACAACCCTAGCTCCTCTGTCATTTGCTTTGCACAAAGGTCCACGTCCTTATCCTTGATGATTGACTCAATCATCTCAACAGCGTAGGCCTTGTGAGAAAGAAGATGATGATCAGGTCCTTGACTGACGGGGCTTGACGTTGTCATTAGTCTCTTGCCTGCCCCATGACTCGGCTTGAGAGGTGACGGCTTCTTAGGGAGTTTATCCTCGGGGGTAACAATGACTTTCTTGGAAGGATAGTTGTCCTTCCCGTCAGCCTCCCTCTTGGGTGCCCCCTTTCCAACGGCCATAAGGGCTGACGAGGACGCCCCATCCTTCCCCTTCGCTTTCTCTTCCTCTTTCTTGCGCGTAGTGGCTGCCTTCACGTACGCCCTATGCATGGCTGCCTCTATTTCTACAAAGGACAAATGACGAGTATTAGACTAAGAGATGACAAATGATGAGCATTAGACCAAGAGACGATAAAAAGAAGAACGATGGAAGAAAATAAGTTATAACTTACACTGACGAGAATAAGTATTTAATCTACAAGTTGCAGGCTTCAGCTCTGGCCCTCCACAATATGCGTACAATGTATCAAACCCCTACACTTCCATTGCTCAAATGGAATTTCAAGGACTCGACGGATGAAGGCCTCCTGCTCCTCCGTTATGTTCGGACAAACACTGGCTGAAAAAGGAAAATGACGACATTAAAACACTTAAAAAGTAAATGAGAAAAGTTAAAGCAAAAACTGACAGTGCTGAACCTGAATCCTTGACAATACCCCAAGTATTGTCAAAACCATGGGGCATTGTAACCCACTCTTCTAGATGGCATACCAAATCCGTCCTCTGAATGAAGAAGTATCTACCCTTCTAGTTCCTGTTTAAGTCAGGCATGTCTGACACGAGCCTTAAACTTTTCTTCTATGCAGCGAAGTGGTATATCTTTTGGGACGAGACGATGTGCTGAGGTCTGCAGCAATAAAAGAACTTGTTTAACGAAAGCTGACGGTTCCCACCACTCAGATGACCCCACAAAATCTCAGCCCCTATAAAGATCCTCTAAGCATTTGGAGCAATCTGGCTGATGGATAGTCCAAGAAAATTAGCCAACTGATGGTGCAATGCCGTCAATGGCAACCTTAGTCCTGTTGCGAACATAGCATCATACATGCCGACCTCCGCAATCTTCCTGAGTAGCATTTCTCGAATTTCTCGAGGAGATGGATTGGGATGTGGTCAGGAATTTGATAACGATCCCTCAAATTCTTAAAAATATTGGCCGTCATCGTCGGCAAGAAATCATTGACGGTCCAAATTTTAGGAAGAATAAAAGGATGGGTATGCCCATCCCTAAGGCTTCCTGAACTTCCACCTTCAAGGGTTCTCTCGTCTACATCACCCTCGTCCTCATCATCCTCTCCCTTATAACCTTCATCCTCACCCTCATCTATCTCCTCTTCCTCACCTCCCTCTCCAAAGCAACTTTCCACTTTCTTGTCAAGAGAGTGGGCTGACATTTCCCTCTTTGACGACCAGGGAAAGGCCTTCCTAGGTCTCATGACCTATCTAGAAGACCTCGTCGTAGCTTGCTCCCTTACGGATTGACGACTGCTCATTCATTGCTTCTCTAGACATTTATATACCTACAAGCGACGGAGGTATTCTAAGAACCTAAGTTGACGGCCTCTTTAAAAGAATTAAACGATCAACTAGGAAAATAAGAATGAGAATGAAAAAAAAAAAAAAAAAAAAAAAAGGTTGACTTACCAAGTAGACGGTTGCTTGAGAGGTGACAGTCTTAGTAAATGGATGGTAATAAGGGCAACGAAGTTAGCAAGATGACGTAAGCGAAGTTCTTGAAATGACAAGCTCTCTCTCTCTCTGAAGATCAACAATGATGAAATAGGAGAAAATGAGGAGGGAAGTGAGGTATATATAGGATGAAAAGTGCACGGAAGACGAAGCGACACCCTCGTCCAGGAACGGAGCCAATCCGCTTAAGCCACGTGTCCAAGCAATAAATAAAGGCTGCTCAAGAAATCACCCATAAATGCCCTCTCTTTTTCCAGATAGATAAAATAATAATAAATAGTAAAAAAGAGAGTGAGCTACGAATTGAACTCCATAACCCGTTGGCTAAAGCCGATGGGGCTATGGAGTAGGGGGCAGATGATAAGGGTAATTTTGTGCTTTTAATAAGGTCGTCCATATTAGACCAAAGCGATGGTCTTAGTGAACTCGTCAGCTTCACTTGGACGTTCATGACCTAACAACGATAGGATAAAGTCAACGATTCCACTTAAAGCTGACAACTCCACCATGCGGACAACAAAACACCTAAACAAGATGACTAGAATATATGGACGAGATATGAAGTTGACGGAGGGAAGCTGAAGAGGATAAGCGAACCCTTGACGAAGTTGATGTGACTTTACTTGGCCTCCACGCATAGGCATATGAGGAAATATCTTGTGCCCATGTTTAACTCTAACCTAGAGAGTCCTATAAGGAAATGATCCTGTAAAATACGCGAAGCAAAGAAGATCTTTCCCACCGGGAAAGATCTTCTAAGCCAAGAAACGAATGTCAACCCATGCTACTGTAAAAACCCCAAGACCCTCACAACCCAAGGTACGCATAATTCCCCCAGTTCTGATACTCTAGAGTTGTGAAAGCCGGTACCACACCAGTACTCTCCTAGGGTCTTCTTTGTTTTTTGTTTCTCCGGCGTTGTCTCGAGCATGTGTGGACCGTGTGACTTACTGACGATTTTTGGCATCATTAATAATGTTATAATGATCATAATACAACAAAATGAGGAGAGAGAGAGAGAGCTATTTATGCTACCACTCACTTAGAAACAGCTTTGAGTTCTACGGTAATTTTATACTCAGAAGCTTGAAGTTGAAGTTAAGAATAGGTGTAGTTTTGTGAGGTAAGTGAAGTCTGATTGATCCATGGTTTAGTGACAAGGCTTTATCGCAAGTCTGAGGCATTCATAATGTCCTTCTTTAGATGAGGATTGAAGTCTTTGGTTGTTGTATATTTAGAAGAATGGCAAGTGGCAACCTTAAGTTTTATGGTTTGGATATTAGGGAAATCTAGTTATGTAATAATTTTGGGCAACGTGATAAGAGTGGCAGAATATAGTATCTGGAGTTGAAAGATCAAGTTAGAAAGCTGAAGTACCAACCATTCCAACATCAATACATCATCTCTGTGCCAATTAACCCTTGTACTTTTTATGTTATTTTGTCCTAAAGTCTCCAATTTTTAGCTTCTTTCCATTTTGCTCGCGGTTGTGATAACTTTTAGGATAATTACGAGTTTTAGATATAATTTTCAGTTACTTTAAAATCAAATTATGCTAACGGTGGCCTAGAATTTTTAAATTATAATTAAGCATATTTATTTGAAAATGTAAAGTTATGATTTTCAATTATGTTTTGTTGGTTTTAATTCTGTGTCAAATTTGATTGTAATTCTTCAATCATTTCTCTGTATGTTTGTGGGATTCAATGTAATGGGTTCAGTGTGTGAAATTGGTGAACAATTGTGAAGACAGATCATCTCGCAACTGGGTCGCTACTATCTCACAAGTAGAGCAACTCGCAAAATGACATGTGAGGAACTCATGCTGGAAGATTAATTGTTTAAGTGTTGATGGCATTTCACAAGTGGCTCGTGACTTGACTCACGAGATGCACTGCTAATCTGTTTGTGTATCTTTCCTCATTTTTTTACCCACACTATAAAAGCTCATATAACCAATGAAATTGTAAAGAGAATTTCAAAGAGAACCCTAGAAATCCATTGGAGGGTTCGAGGTTGCTTACCTACAATCCTCTACACATTTCTCTTAGTTTTCCTCTATTCCTACCTCTCTAATTCCATATCCTTTGAGAGGTTCTTAGCCTAGACATACCTTACCAATTCTGAGTGTTGTGAGTTGTTTTGGAGCTCTTGGGAAGCATTGGGTCATGCCATTTTATGGTGGTTGCAATTGGTAATAATTGTAGGATTCGGAAAGCTAGTGAAGACAAGGCTCGGTGAAGCCCGTTGATAGCTAAAACTTGAAGGGTCTAAGTACAAATGATAGTCTAGGCTTGGAGGGTCTATATTATAATCCTTGTACTCCAACTTATTCACTAGTGGATTGATTTGGCTTGGAGGGCCACAGAGAGGTTTTTGAGCACTTCGGCTTTCCTCTTCGATAACACATTGTCATGTTATCTTGTGTTTGCATCTCTCTTCCTTTAGTCCTTGTGTTTTATACTTAATTGTTAATTATGTATGCCCATACACTAGGTAGTAGTCTCGGTTAATTGCGCATTGTTTACTCTTATTTTGCACCTAGTTGAGTAGACTAAAAGCAATTATGCTGTAATTTCAAAATTGGGGTTCAAAATTAGCTCTAGTAGTTTTACTATCAAGCTTTCAAAAAATATAATCAATTAATTATCTAAAAACCCTAGTTATTTGTTAGAATTATCTTGTGCATTCATGTACATTTTTTACCTTAAGCTTGAGCTAATCGAATTTTGACACATAATTAATTCATTTTGAGAACCAATCATAAGTAATTGCTAATAATCACATGTAGCTCACACTAAACCTCCAGAATGCATATAGTCTGTTAAAACTTGATATGATTTAATCTGGTGATTCGATGGTCAGATATTTATAACCAATGTATTGTTTTATCGTTAGATCTTACAATTTTTATTTTGAATTATGCTAGCTCTTCCATGTCAAAATGTAAAAATGATGATTTCATCCTTATAATGTAAAATTATCCTTTTACTATTTAAGTTAGGTTAAACGAACATTACAAAATGGGTCATCTAATTAGGCCGAAAAAATTGTATGATTGGTGACAAGTCCACTTCTTTTGTTAAAACATGTGTGATTGTTAAGGGAACCATTTGGAATTGGATGTGAATAGTGTATAATCTCGATCAAAGACCCGCATTCAACAAGGTAGTTGGCATGACTTTAAAACAATTAATAGACTAATAATAATAATTGGCCTCATCACACACGCTTTGCCTTTTTTGGGATTTAGTGTCATAATTTTCCATTCATAATTAAATTTTTTATAACACCTTTTATATAGTTTATGCATCACAAAATGTCATAGAGTTACCTAATCAAAATATATGTACTTGAGAGAGCTGTATGATCCAATTCAATTAAGAAAGTTGAATATAAATTTTGTTCAAAGGCTTACCAACTCTGACAAGAAAATGCTTAACCATTGAGAAGAATTCCGTATATGAAATAGAGAGTGCGAAAAAAGATAATGTCCCTTAGAAATAGGATGAAAGAATGAAAAAAAAAAAAAAAACTGAATGAATATTGTGGGTTTGCCGTTTGAGAGATTTAACATTATTAGAATTTTTCCTTGTGCATTTTACAATGTTGAAAATGGGCAAAGAGAAACAAATGATCGGGGAATTTTTTTGTACTATTTTTTTTTTTCCAAGAAGTTGCAATTGGTTTTTGTGTGGGTTTTTTATTTTTTATTTATATAGAAGGTGGGGTAGTTTTTTTTTTTTTTTAGGGGAAGGTGGGGTAGGGTTTTTGGTTGTGTATATGGGGTAGTGGAAAGTTTATGGTTTTTATTTATTTATTTTTATAAACGTTGAATAGGAACTTTGTATTTATCTAATATTTAGTAGGAAGTTTTAAACTTGAATGTTTTTGTTTAAATTTTTGTCGATTTATGATTTTAACTTCATTTATTTTGTTTTAGGAATATAGATAAATTAATTAAATTAGGGGTATTTTTGTAAGTCTAGAAGGTAATAGCTAATATCCTATTGGGATTACTGAAGGAACATGAAGATAGTCTATTTTGGATTTGTAATATTTACCCTAACGATAAGTGAGCACTGCTATATGGTGATGCGTCCTTCAAATGATTTTGATTAGATGAGTTCTAATAGTTGAAAGATTCTTTCGACAGTTTCGAAAGGATTTTTAAAATGTTTCTCTTCTATATGTCTTTCAAATTTTCAATGCTCAGAGTTAGTTAAGTTTGGAATTAGGCCCAATTGTTTCACTCTTTTACTGGCTGCAAAATTCACATGCCTTAATCTACCATGCGATAGATCTAAGGATTCAACAATATAAGAAAAACAAGTTCTAGCTTTATTCATGCTCATACGATCAGCATCAAGTATAAATAAGCCTCCATGACAAAATCCCTTGCCCTCAAAATCCCTATTATGACTTAAGACAAGTTTACCTACATTAAACACCATTTGATTCCACCTTTGTTAAGTAAGAATCTAGACACTAAGTTTCTTCACATGTTATGAACATGAAGAACATGGTGCAATGCTAGAGACATACTAGAAGTTAATTTCACAATTACATTTCCCTTTCCTGCAACTCTTGTAAAACTAGACTCTCCCAAATATATGTTCTCTTCTTCGGTGATTTCCTCATTGTTACGAAATAGCTCCATGTTGGAGCAAATGTGTTTAGTTCCCTGAGTCTCCACTACCCATTCATCATGTTATTGACTGGATTCACTATAGAGACAAGTGCAGTTATCGTCTCATATTCAAAGACAATAGGTTGATACTCATAGACTTAGTGCTTGATTGGTTTTTCACCTACCAATTTATAGTCAAGGAAACTACCAAAAACATATATTTTATAGGACAAAACTTAGCTACAATCCGTTAGGTGCAATTTCTTAAGTTTCTCTCTTAAAATTTTGACATGTGGATACTTAACTAAAAAAAAAAAGTTTCATCCCATGAAAAAAAAATCACATGGCAGAATCTTAAGAGGGGAATCTAACGAATAGTACTTAAATACTGTATCTAAGTCTTGCTCTATTTTAAAACTAGCATTTTCCATGTACTTTTTCAGAGCCTCCTAAATTTTTTTTTGTAGAATTTTAACCACAATATATATATATATCTAATAAAGAGTTGGGCAGGTAATGTAAAATGTGACCTCTACAAATACATTTGTCCCTTTCATATATTCTAATAGAGGCAGAACGAGCAAGCTTATGATTTTCGTCAAATACAAAATCATTGAAAAACTCACAATAACCAACATGAGTTGACTCAAGATAAAATATCTTCTCTCATACCATCTCTTATAATGGTTTCCAAAAAATGGTTCTAGTTAGAAATATCAGGAACAACTTACATTTTATTGATTACTAAGAGCAATTTTTTTTCCCTTTTTTTTGGGTGAAGAAGATCAGTATGTATTTACTTAGTCTTTTGGTAAATCAGCCATATATAACAAGAGGAAAAACATTGGAAGAACATTCTCCGTCTAAATTAATAAGGTAAAAGATAATTTAACTCTCTTGGCTAAGACATTTACTACAACATTACCTTAGAATAATGACCCTCAAAGTTGGATTCCTGAGCCCGATTTTCTAAACAAACTGAGTAGCCCGTCTAGCAACTAAGAGATTTAGGAAAATCACCAAAAAGACGGTTTGAAAATTTTCTCTGAAAGAGATGCCATAACTTCATTATTTGCATTTCAAACCACCACCCTGATACCAACTTCATTAGTGTCATGAAACATAGCCCCGGCCCCATCAAAATTTGTGCTGATCAGGTGGTTTCCATTTCACAGAAGGGATACAAGGCTTCCTAATGCCGAGTCATACATGACACTTAGGAGCCGTTTGGTAATGTTGTTTTAATAACGTTGTTTGTATTTTTTTAAAATATGTATAGGTGAAAAAATGTGTAAAAATACATGTAATGTTATTTAAAAACTAAATACATGATGTTAAACAACTTTACCAAACGGGACTTTAATTTCTCCAACGGTATTACCTTGTCACCCACACCACACAAGCCAGCCTTAGCAGCAGATGTAAACCGATAAAATATTTCAGTATAGCATATCAAATTTAGAATTTAAGCCGATCGGGACACAAAATTGAATAGAAGCGATTTTTTCCCACTACCAAAATGGCTTAGCCAGAGCCAGTCACTCTGCTAACAAACAAAATTTCAAACTCATCGCTCATCACGGACTGAGTTGAATAAAGTCATTTCAGAATTTTGTCTTAAAGGGCTGAGTTGTATAGAGATGGATTGTGGGAAATTGATGTATTGTGGCCCCGCTGCGCAAAACCAATAATGCCTGCATATAATTTACATTTTTGTCCCTACATACTTTATATTGTGTAACCTTTGGCTTTCAAATTTCAATGTTTCACCCAAAATCTTTGGCTTTCAACCATTTTCGTTTGAAGGGAAGTATACAAAACTTACAGAGAATTTATCATTCTTTAAATTGTTATAGTAAGTAATAACTTTAAAAGTTGCCATAGTTGTTTTAGTTGCTTTTGTATTAGAAATTGGAATTCTTTTTCATCTTTTGTATGTGTTTTCGTTTCTAAAAAAATAAATTGTTAGAGTATATAAATTTGTCTAGTTTAATAAACCGTTTAAATATTTTAATAATAATATATACTTTATTTGTGGAGGAGGAAGAGCGTCCATCTATTCTGCCCAGCCTATCAGGCAATTTATTGTTATGGACCCAAAGTGTAACCACACTTCTTTGGCTCATTAATTTCACGTGGGTAGGGTCAAGGATGTATAAAATTATTAAATGCACCCAACTGTTACTATACTTCTTCACTTACTTTCATGGGGTTGGGTCAACAACAGAAGAAATTATTAAAAGAAAACATTCTATCCGGTTCTGACATAAACACAACATTTTATGCCTCCAATAATAACAAGACACATCAGCATTGCACAAAACAATCAAATACACCTGCCATATACTATCACTCCCTAAAACCCAATTTAATAAAATAAAAATAAAAAACCATCCTGTTAGTTTCTAAGGATTAGAAACTAATGTATTAGAACTCTAATTTATAATGTTGGCAAACCAAGATCAAAACAAGTTTAGTCTTGTTTAGACTTGCTCAAAGTATATGCGTTTTATGTAAAGTTGGAATTGAGTTACTGCAGAATTTATTGTGCAATTCTGTTCGGCTCAATCGATCGATCGAAACACGAGCAAAATGTTTTTCTGTAGAATTTTCCAACTCAGCCTAAACTTGTTTGACATGTAGGATTTTATGTTTTGTCTTAAGTATAAAAGAGAAAACTCTAGCCACATTTTTAGGGTTTCTCTATTTGCTGTGTGTGTAAATCTCTTGTGAGATCTAGAGGTGGTTGCCTTCATACATGCTTAGGATTATCAAGAAGGAGATTTCATTGAGAGCTTGATGATCATTCAGTTGCTGCACTAAAGAGCTTAAAGATACATAAGCGGTAGTGCTTGTACTTGTTAGAGAATCCAAGAAAGAAGGAGTCCGTGGTCTCGGAGCTTGCACGTGGTCGTGTCAGTAAGTTTTTTACATGAGGTAGTAATAGGACATTAGTGGTCTAAGTCGTTATTGTAAAACTTCGATTCTTTCATAGTAGATTCAATTTACCTTAGGATAGCTAGGTTAAATCCTCCCAGGTTTTTACCGATGTGGTTTCCTAGGTCATCATATCTTTGTGTTTTTTATTTTTCACACTTTACATTGATATGATTACATGATTGTGTTAACCTGGATCTGAAATTTGGACTAAGTAATCACTTAGCTAATTTACTAAGTTAATTTTATTGTGTTTTGAGGGGTCTAAAAACAAACAAGTGGTATCAGAGCGGGTAACTCTTTTGTTTTAGATCTTTTGATCTCTAAGCTGATCCTTGACTCCTGTTGTCATGGAACAAGGACACTCTCTTGTTATTCCACCTCACTTTGATGAGAATAATTATGCTTATTGGAAAGTAAGGATGAAAGCTTTCCTGAAATCAATTGATGAGAGAGTTTGAAACTCCGTTGAATACGGATGAGAGAAGCCTACTACTCCTGTTAGTGAGTGGCAAACTTCTCAAAAAGAAGCAGCCGCGTTCAATAGCAAAGCTATGAATGCTGTCTTTAACTCTGTTTTTATGGAGAAATTTAAGAGAATCTCTAATGTTGAGGTTGCTCATACTGCTTGGAATATCCTCCAAACTGTGAATGAAGGCACAAAGGCTATTAAAATTAATAAGTTGCAGCAATTAATTTCTAAATTTGAAAGCATTAGGATGTCTGATGATGAATCTTTTGATGAATTCTATACTAAGTTGAATGATATTGTTAATTCTGCATACAACTTGGGTGAAATCTATGATAACCTAAAATTGTTAGGAAGATTCTTAGATCTTTAACTGAAGATTTTAGACTTAAAGTGACTGCTATCACTGAGAGCAAGGATGTGGACTCCATCCATGTTAATGAACTTGTAGGATCTCTTTAGTCCTATGAGTTGGACCTACCTAAGACTAGCAAATCAAAATCAATGGCTTTCAAGTCTACTGATGATGTTGAGGTGAGTGGATTTAATGATGAGCTATCTGCTACAGAGATTGCTTACCTTACCAATAACTTTAGAATTTTCTTAGGAACAATAACAGAAGGGCAAAAGGTAAGAACATTGCTGAACCTAGAAATTTTAGGAGGCATGATTCCACTAAGGTTAATAACACTAAAAAACCTAAAGAAAAAGTAGGTCAACCTTCTAATAATTCAATGGGTTCTCAATGTTTTGGATGTCAAGGGTATGATCATATGAAATATGAATGTCCTACATACTTGAGGTCAAAGGGTAAGGCTATGGCTGTAACCCTTAATGATGATGAAGTTTCTGATGCTGAGTTTGGTAGTGACGAGGATGGAAACTTCATTACTTTCACTGCTACTGTTGTAGTCAATGAAAGTGCGTCTGCTGAAGAAAACCGTTTTGATGGGGAACTCTTTGAGGACGCAGATCTTCAAGAAGCCAACAATAAACTTTGCAAAGTTGCTGCAAAGGATGTTATGAGTGTTGAATTAGGCTTAAAGAAAATTGCATCTCTTGAGTTTGATAAGAAAAATTTGCTTGTGAATTTGTTTAATGCTACTGAACTTTTGAATAATGTGAAGACAGAGAACATGCTTTTGTTTGAAAAAGTTAAGAATTTAGAACATGAACTATCTGTTGCTAGAGAACAAACTGATTGGTCTGCAAGCTCCAAACTTGATCACATGTTAAGTGTTCAAAAATCTCTCTCTAACAAAATTGGCTTAGGTTTTGTAGAAAGCATCCTTGTGTCTGCATCCCATTCCACAAACTTTGTACCTTCTTCTTCTTCCAAACCCCCTGTGAGTGAGGTTTTCAAACCCTCTGTGAGTGGGGCTAAATCTATAGAAGTTACATCTCCTAGGAAGATTAGGGTTGATCTTTAAGAGTCTAAACCTAAGGCTCCTAACCCTCCTAAGGGCAAGTTGCATGATAAGCCTCCATAAGTTTGTCATTTTTGTGGAAATTTGGGCACATACGTCCAAACTGTTTCAAGCTGCAAGTTGCTAAGAGAGCAAACAAACCAAAAGTGCCTATACCTCAAGTACAAGATCCTATGGTACTTATTGGTGAATTGGTAAAGGCTCTTAACCTTTATTCCAATCCTGGAGTTGGAAATCATTCTAATGTGAATAAGAACTTCAATGCTTGAGGTGCATCTAAAAAGTTTTAGATGCAAAAGGGTCAATCTAAGTGAGTCTTTTTGACATGGTCCTTGTGCTTCATTGCTCTACTCTTTGCGACTTGCTCTTTGTTTTGTTTTGTTTTTTTTTTTTTGTTTTTTTGTTTTTTTTTGTTTTTTTGTTTTTTTTTTGTTTTTGCTTTCTTTGTTTCTAGGATTTGCATTGCATAGAATTCATGCATTTTATTCTAGGATTTTTTTTTAATTAAAAAAAAAGAAAAGGAAGCAACATGTGTTTTACATTATTTTCTTGGATTTGAAATCAAGGTTGGCCAATTTATTTTTACATAACATGTTTATGTACTTTGTTTAGCTTGGATGAGCTTATTTATTGCACTTTACTAGTTGAAACTTTGTAGTGCATGTTGTGTGGGAAGATGTTTGTAGTTTTTGATCACATGATCATGATCTTGAAGTCACATGCTTTTGATTGTCGGATTTGAACTTATTGAAAAAGGCATAAATAATCATCTCACCACTATTTACTAGCCAATCATGAACATCTTAGTGCATATCATAAGATTCTGTGCTCGAAAAAGTGTAGCACATGCACATAATGAACATAAGGTGTAGCCTCGGTTTAAATGATAAAATTGGTGTGTACATTATTGGACTTAATGTTAAATCAAACAAATAAAATTGGTATGTACATTATCCCGGCTATTTTAATAAGTTTATGAACAAATAAAATTGGTGTGTACAATATGAGGCAAATCAAGAAACTTACATGATTGCAAGCTTGTTTTCTAGGAGATGTAAGAGTTATATGATGTAACTCTTTAGGTGATAGTCTCTTTCAAATTCTATGTGATGAATTTTGTAGAAATTGTGATTGATTTTTATTTACATATCACCTCACATGTCTCTCAAATTTTTGCTAGTTGCACACACTATACAAGTTACTCTTTGCTAAACTTTGTACAGTTATTGTGTGTGATTTTGGTTTGGCCAACCAAGTTTGAAAATTCCTTGAATTTTATGCAAAATGTGTCTTGAAGCCTGAGAATTTAAGGAGAATTGTTTGAGAATCTTAATTTTGGGAAAACTGAGTTCAAAACAAGTGTTTTTAAGAAGCATTTCATCTTATACTCATGCATTTTATTCATAAAATACAATACTTTGAGGAGTTTGTGCATAAAATTGCTTTGTTTTTTTTTAAAAAAATTGGTTCTTCCAGGATTTCGATCAATCGAACCTATTTTTTGATCAATTGAAATTATGATTAAAATTTTTAATGCATCATGTGTTAATAATGTTCATGCATCATATAGAATTGTTATTTCTATATTTTTTGTGCTAACTTGTAGTCAACCCTTAGTTTTTCTTGTTTTCTTTTGGTTCTTTTCTGTTTATCTTATTCCTTAGCATCATGCCTAGGGAAACTAGAGCCAATGGGACCTCCACTTCTTTTCCTTCCCCCACCTTTGATAGTGAGAGGTTCCTAAGTGAGAAAAACCAGGAAGCATTTGAGAAGCTTAAACTTAGGAGAAACATTTGGCCTAAGAGAAAGGTTCTTTTAGATGAGCTAGATCCTGAGATTAGGCGTAACTTTGAGCGTAGGGGCTGGTTACCTTTATAGGATATTTCTCATCCACCTCCGCAATCCTGATCAGAGAGTTCTATTCGAACCTCTCTGTCCACTCCTATGATGCCAACACTCTAGTGAGGAGTTGGGTATGGGGTATAGGGTACGCCATTACCTCTTCGGTAATGGTTGATGCCCTTAGGGTGCCAGTGGTCTAGCATCCTGTCTACCCTTAAGATGAGTCTCCTCCCTTGGACGACATCATGTCTTATATCATTTGGTCTTCTATCCAGTGGGGTTCTGATCCTCGGATCACCATTGTTGAGCTCACTAAGATTCATTATCTCTTCTTTAGGATTGCTTGTCATTCTTTTTGGCTTATCTCTCATCTGCACACCATTCCTTTGGAGCGTTGTGCATTTTTGTATGCCCTTGTTACTGATGCTTCTATTAGCTTTCCTCATCTTTTTATTTGTTCTTTGATTGAGGTGCATAGGAGTAGTTATACAGCTCATGCTTTGTTCTTCCCCGTTTTTATTCATCAGATTCTTTTGCATCTAGGTTTAGTTGAGTTTCCCGTGTCTGAGCCTATACACATAGTTGCTCCCATAGGTGTCACCTTTCTTCGGCAAAGGGCTGCTTAATTGAGAGCTAGTTCTAAATGCCCTAGGGTAGAGCCTTCCGGTGTCATACCTCCTCCATCTTCTATAGGTGATACTACGACTGAGGAGCCCATTGATCATGCTGCTGATGTTGATGCTGCTGCTGATGTTCCTCCACCTTCTACCTCGAATGATTCAAACATTTAACATATGTTGGAGATTGTCATGACTATTTAGGCGGCTCATGGACAGATTTTGTTGGACATACTTGATAAGTTCGTGCTTTGTGAGTGGATTTGGAGCATTTGAGATGATCGCCCCCGCCACCTCCTTTTGATGATGTGTGATTGTCCTTCGACATTCCGTCACAAAAAGGGGAAGTACATTTGCAGAGGATTTTTGTAGTTAGGCGGAGATTTTTGTACTTGTGGAGCTTATGGAGCTATTAGATTGTATCTAGGTGCTTCATTGTGTATTTACATTTTTTTTTGGCTCATGATGTATTTTTGTTTTTGATTGAGTTATTCATGATAGGGGGAGATACATTGATTTGTATATGTTTCTTGTTTCACATTGCTTATTGATTTATATTTATGAGTTATTAATGATATATGTCTTTATTGTGTGTTATGTGAAATAAAGAAGTTATTTTTGTTTTACTTATATTTTCCACACATGTGTTTATGCGTTTGTTGAGTGTTTCAGGAAATATACAGGTTGATTCAGTTGTGCTGCTATCTACACTTGCAACTGATAGATAGTACTTAGGTTGAATTTGTTGTGTTAGGCTATGTTTTTGTATTGGGCCGTTTTTATGTAAACTTTGAGCAATTTTGTTTAGTTTTGTGTTTTGTCATGGATTGCCAAAGGGGGAGTTTGTTAGGTTCTAAGGATTAGGAACTAATGTATTAAAACTCTAATTTGTAATGTTGGCAAACCATGATCAAAACAGGTTTTAGTCTTGTTTAGACTTGCTCAACGTGTATGCGTTGTATGTAAAGTTGGAATTGAGTTACTGCAGAATTTATTGTGCAATTCTATTTGGCTCGATCGATAGAGAATTAGACTCCATCGATCGAAACACGGGCATAATGTTTTTCTGTAGAATTTTCCAACTCAGCCCAAGCCCGTTTGATGTGTAGGGTTTTATGTTTTGTCTTAAGTATAAAAGAGAAAATCCTAGCCACGTTTTCAAGGTTGCTCTATTTGCTATGTTTGTGAATCTCTTGTAAGATCTATAGGTGGTTGCCTTCACACATGCTTCGGATTATCAAGAAGGAGATTTCATTGAGAGTTTGTTATTATTTAGTTGCTACACTAAAGAGCTTAAAGATACACAAGCGAAAGTGCTTGTAGTTGCTGGAGAATCCAAGAAAGAAGGAGTCTGTGGTCTCGGAGCTTGTACATGGTCGTTTCTGTATGTTTTCTACATGAGGTAGCAATAGGATGTTAGTGGTCTAAGTCGCTATTGTAAAACTTTGATTCTTTCATAGTGGATTCAGTTTACTTTGAGGATAGCTTGGTTAAATCTTTCCTAGGTTTTTACCGATGTGGTTTCCTAGGTCATCATATCTTTGTGCTCTTTATTTTCCGCATTTTACATTGATATGATTATATGATTGTGTTAACCTAGATCTGAAATTTGGACTAAGTAATCACTTGGCTAATTTACTAGGTTAATTCTATTGTGTTTTGAGGGGTCTAAAAACAAACACACCCAAGCACGGCAAAACCACCCACATTGCACAGCGTCGTCAGGAAAGCTTCCTGAGCATTGCTAAACAGTACAAAGCCACCGTTTTTGTGTTCAAATTAAGTGATACCCAGAGCCCATCAAGCCTAGTTACAAATGATGATTTGGCGTGGAATCTCAGTGGTGCTAGAGCATTTTCCAGATCTGTTTGGGTTTTTTTGGTAAATGAAAATGAAGAAGTTGGATTTTTTTTTTTTTTTTGGGTTGTGTAAAGGAATTTGTTTGCGTATTTGGTAGATCTAAAGGCAAAGTCTAAGCTAATAAACAAAGAGAGCAAATGCCAAAGAGGAGAATAATAGTGGGGGTGGGGTGGTCTTCCTTTTACTTTGACTCGGAGATTAGATTATTTATTTATTTTAACACTTTTACTTCTGTTTTTGGTTTTGAGTCTACTGAGCTTTTGGAGTTTTTCACTTGGTAAGACCATCATCTGAATCTGGGCTTTATGGCTTCCGTCAACGCTCTGGAAACTTATCTGATGACGATGTGGGTGGGTTTTAAGAAGTGATCGTGTGTGTTAAGTGTATTTGATTGTTTTGTGAAATGCTGATGTGGCATGATGCTATTAGATGGTGTAAAATGATGGTTTTATGCCAGGTTCGGACCAAATTTGCACTTAAACCGAAATCCAATAGAAACTGATTGATTTCCAATTACTTCGGTTAGTTTTGGTGGAGAAGTTCACAAACTAAAAATTTTGGTTTCGGTTAGCTAAAAGGCGGTTTTAAAATTTATTAGAACTCTAATTTGTAATGTATTAGAACTTGAATTTGTAATGTTGGCAAACCAAAAAGATGGTTTTAAAATTTCCTCTAAAAGAGATGACATAACTTCACCATTTGCATTTCAAACCACCACCCTTATACCAGCTTCATTAGTGTCATGAAACATAGCTCTGGCCCCATCAAAATTGGTGTTGATCAGGTGGTTTCCATTTCACAGAACGGACACAAAGTTCCTAATCCCGAGCATACATGACACTTAATTTCTCCAACGGTATTACCTTATCATCCACACCATACGAGCCGGCCTTAGCAGCAAATGTAAACCGATAAAATATTTCAGTATAGTATATCAAATTTAGAATTTAAGCCGATCGAGACAAAGAATTGAATAGGAGCGATTTTTTCCCACTACCAAAATGGCTTAGCCAGAGCCAGTCACTCTCTGCTAACAAACAAAGTTTCAAACTCATCAGGGAATGCTTGAAGAGAAAGTTTTGTAGGCTTTAGGGTTAGTGGGACCTCCAACTCCTAGTTAAATAAAGTCATTTAAGGCTTTTGTCTTAAACGGCTGAGTTGTATAGAGATGGATTGTGGGAAATCAATACCTAGGGTATTGCACCTGGTGTAATTCACCTCCTTCTCCTCACAATTTTTTTTAACTTTTTTAACTTTAACTTTTTAACTCTCATTTAATATATTTTATTTAATGGTTGAGATTGAAAGTTGCTTTTTCAACTTTTAATCTCAGCCATTGATTTGAATTGCACCAGGTGCAATACCTTAAGTATTGCACCTGATGTGAATCCGATGTATTGTGGCCCCGCTGCGCAAAATCAATAATGCCTGCATGTAATTTACATTTTTGTCCCTACATGCTTTATATTGTGTAACCTTTGGCTTTCAAATTTCAATGTTCCTCCCAAAAAAAGCCCTTTGGCTTTCAACCATTTTCGTTTGAAGGGAAGTATACAAAACTTATAGAGAATTTATCATTCTTTAAATTGTTATAGTAAGTAGTAACTTTAAAAGTTGCCATAGTTGTTTTAGTTGCTTTTGTATTAGAAATTGGGATTCTTTTTCATCTTTCGTATGTGTTTTTGTTTCTCAAAAAAATAAATTGTTAGAGTATATAAATTTGTCTAGTTTAATAAACCTTTTAAATATTTTAATAATAATATAATTTATTTGTGGAGGGAGGTGGTATATCTTATACCCGGTATATATGTTGGGTACAGGATATACAAAATCTTGTGGAGGAGGAGTGCCCATCTATTCTTCCCAGCCTATCAGGCAATTTATTGTTATGGACCTAAACTATAACCACAATTCTTCGGCTCATTAATTTCACGTGGGTAGGGTCAAGGATGTATAAAATTATTAATTGCACCCAATTGTTACTATACTTCTTCACCTCCTTTTATGGGGGTGGGTCAACAGCAGAAGAAATTATTATGAGAAAACATTCTATCTGGATCTGGCATAAACACAGCATTTTATGCCTTCAATAATAACAAGACGCACCAGCATTTCACAAAACAATCAAATACACTTGCCACATACTATCACTCCCTAAAACCCAATTTAATAAAATAAAAATAAAAAACCACTAGCATTGGAGTTTTTCACTTGGCAAGACCATCATCTGAATCTGGGCTTGATGGCTTCCGTCAACGCTCCCGAAGCTTATTTGATGACGATGTGTGTGTTAAGTGTATTTGATTGTTTTGTGAAATGCTGATGTGGCACGATGCTATTAGATGGTGTAAAATGATGGTTTTTATGCCAGGTTCAGACCAAATTTGCACTCAAACCGAAATCCAACAAAAACTGATTGATTTCCAAATACTTCGGTCAGTTTTGGTGGAGAAGTTCACAAACTAAAAATTTCGGTTTCAGTTGGCTAACACATAGAAAACTAGCAAAACCGAATTGATTACACCCCTAAGTTAATGGTTGAGATTGAAAATTGTTTTTTTCAACTTTCAATCTCAACTATCCATCACTACAAAAAAATGGGTTTTAGGCTGTGTTTAAAAAACGCGGCTATAGACCCCAAAAACGCAACTATAGGGGTAGCCGCGTTTTCTATAGCCGCGTTTACAAACGCGGCCTAAACACCGCAACAATAGGCCTATAGGCGCGTTTTTTGCAACCGCGGCTAAAGGTTTGACCTATAGCCGCGTTTTTGTAACCGTGGCTATAGGATTCTGGCCTATAGCCTTGTTTTTAGAAACACAGCTATAAGCTGAGACCTATAGCCGCATTTTTAAAAAATGCGGCTATAGACAAGCTTTAAGCCGTGTTTAAAATGCGGCTATATGTTTTATTTATTTTTTTAAAAAAAATTTCTGGGTTTCTTTTTTTCCCAGAAAATTCAAAATTCAAAATTCAAATTAAAAAAAATTCAAAATCAAACACAAACCCAGAAAATTCAAAATCAAATACAACATACTCACAATACAAACACATCCAGAAAATTTATACTTATAAAAAACACAACATACTCACAATACAAACACACCCAGAAAATTAAAAATCAACCACAACATACTCACAATACAAACACACCAATAAATTTCAAAATCAAACTCAATATGCTCCAAAATATAAGAACACAAACCCATGAATCTCCTCTCATTCAACAAAACCAACCCAAATCTAACAGTAATTCCATTCAAGGAAAACAAATGCACAAGCTCAGAAACACAAACCTGTGAAGAAGGAAGAAAGAAAAAGAAAAAGAAAGTTACCTAGATGTGAAGAAGGAAGAAAGAAAAAAAGGAAAAAAAAAAAAAAAAAAGAAGAAGAGAAAAGAGAAAAGAGAAAAGAGAAAAGACTTACCTAGATGTGAAGAAGGAAGAAAGAAAGAAGACCTGAAGAATGAAGAAAGAAAAAAGAAAAGAAAAGAGGAGTACGTGGGAGTAGGTGGGAAAGGGAGCGTATGAAGGAAGCTTTAGGAATTTCGTTTTTTTTTTTTTTTTTTTTTTTTTTTTTTGGGCGTTACCTATAGCTGCGTTTTAAAAAAGCAAAAATGCAGCAACAGGTTAGCTATAGCTGCGTTTTTGAAAAGCGCGGCTATAGGTCCCCCTAAAAAGGAAGTGTACCTGGGAAGCTTTAGAATTTTTGGTTGTCTTACCTATAGGTCGCCCTTTTAAAATTTATACGCCTGGACCTATGGCCGCGTTTTTCAAAAACGCGGCTATAGGTCCCCTTTAAGTGACACGAAGCTTCAGATTTTTTTGGGTGTTAGGCTATAGGTCCCGCAGTATAAATTTTTTAGAGTTGACCTATAGCCACGTTTTTAAGAAACGCGGCTATAGCAAACCTTTAGCTGCATTTTAAGGTTAGCTATAGCGGCGTTTTTAAAAAACGCAGCTATAGCTTAGGCTTTAGCCGCATTTCTATGAAACGAGGCTATATATCAGCTATAGCCGCGTTTTTTGTAAACGCGGCTATAGCCCGTGTTTTTTGTAGTGCATTACTATTGCATCTGGTGCAATAACCTAAGTATTGCACCTATCTCAATCCGTTGACTGGACTCCATTATATGTAACCTTTTCCTGTGGTCTCGATATATGTTTGTGTGCGAATTCCTCCATACCATAGGCCCTAACTGAAAAAAAAAAAAAAAAAAAAAAAAAAAAGGCCAGAGATCATGTCCACGTAGTTATGCTGCCTTGGTCAGCCTTTGGCCATCTTATACCGTTTTTTCAGCTCTCCATTGCCTTAGCTAAATCTGGAATTCACGTTTCCTTTGTATCAACCCCAAGAAACATCCAAAGACTCCCCAAAGTTCCTCCAAGTTTAGCAACTCTCATAACTCTGGTGGAGTTTCCATTGCCCAAACTAGACAATGATCTCTTGCCCGAAGGCTCTGAGGCCACTGTAGACGATCCAGTTGACAAAGTTGAGTACTTAAAGCTTGCATATGATCGCCTCCAATACCCTGTTAACCAGTTCGTCGCTGAGCAATTACCGGACTGGATTATAGCTGATTATTCTGCTCATTGGGATGTTGAAATTTCCCAAAATCATAATGTCGGGTTCGTGTACTTCTCTGTCTTCTCTGCTGCTACCGTTGTTTTCTTTGGGAAGCCACCAAATTATTTTTACGTAGGTGGCCAAAAGCAAGCTTGGCCATCACCAGAGAGTTTTACAACTCCGCCAGAGTGGCTTAGTTTTCCGTCCTTTGTTGCATTCCGAGGGTATGAAGCGGTTGGGTTACATGTGGGTCTATATGCAGAAAATGTTTCGGGGATAAGTGATGCTGCGAGGTTTACGAAGGTTGTCCGTGCATGTAAAGCAGTGGCTATACGTAGTTGCAGGGAGTTTGAAGGTGAGTTCTTGAGTTTACACGAAAAATTGATGGGAAAGCCTGTGATTCCCGTAGGTTTACTTCCTCCAGAAAGACATGTAAAGACCGAAGTGAATGATAGCTCATGGAAAATGATATTTGAATGGCTTGATAAACAAGAATCCAAGTCAGTTTTGTTTGTAGGGTTTGGCAGTGAGTTTCAGCTGAGCAAAGAACAGGTATATGAGATTGCTTATGGACTACAGCTTTCTCAAGTGCCATTTTTGTGGGCGTTGAGGAAACCTATTTGGGCTATTGACGATGAAGACTCTTTGCCATCGGGTTTTATCGACAACACGTCTGGCAGAGGAATGGTATGTATGGGATGGGTACCTCATAAGGAAATTCTAGCGCACCCATCAATTGGGGGATCATTGTTCCACTCTGGGTGGGGGTCTGCAATTGAGATGTTACAATTTGGTCATTGTCTTGTTGTGTTGCCATTTATCTATGACCAGCCTGTGAATGCAAGGGTTTTGGTAGAAAAGGATCTAGCTATAGAAGTTGAACGAGAAGAGGACGGATCGTTTAGCAGGGATGGGATAGCCAAGGCTGTGAGACTGGCCATGGTGTTAGAAGAAGGAGATAAATTAAGAGTTCGTGCAAGAGATGCCGCTACGATATTTGGAGACGAGGATTTGCATCAAGTATACTACATTGGTCACTTTGTTGAGTATTTAAATCTTGGGGACAGTGATAAAATATGAGTGATTATGGATTACCACATTCATAGAAAGGAGGAGGGTTTTTTTTTTGGGAATAAAAAATGGGGTATTCAATGAGGACTCATCAGTCTCATTTCACATGACAGTATTGGTAATACCATGTGTATAGCCAAAGTCTTGATGAAGTTATCGTAGTGGACAACACATTCATTAAAACTCAACTATTCAAACCACACAACTTCTATCAAAGTAGCATGTGAAGTCTTATCGTCAAGCCACACCTGTGGTGGAGTGTTATTCTTGTTTATTTGGAGGGTGGAGTGTTTTACCAAATTGATGTGTTCTAGATTTGGTAAAATATTATCCGTCTAGATCGAAATGAGACCTTGGCAGTTTCCATTGTCAATCATGTCCAGTTCTACTATTTGAGATTTATGTATTTGATTTCAAATCTTCCATGTTTTTTTTTTTTTAATCTTTTTTTTTTTTTAATGTTGTTGTACTACTCTTCCAATAGTCATGGCTGCTTACAATTGTCATAGTGCTAAGAGGGATTTGGTGTTTTGTGACGCACACAATTTCAAATCAGGGCTTATGCAATGAAAAATCTTGTAACCCGTTGGGGTTGCTAAAATGAAATTGACAAGATAGTTTATTTTTAGATTAAGACTTTATTTTCTTTTTTTTTCCTTCTTTTTTGAGAGATAATTATAATATGTTGCTAACCCCGCATCTCGAACCCTTTCCCTCCTAGACCCCCAAGCACTTTGTGCATGGAGAGGTGCCAATTTAACTACAAGGCTTTTGGCCTTTATTTTCTTACTGATAGCATATTGAATGTCATGTCATTTATTATATTATATAACGTAACACTAAATACACTTTTAACCCCTAATTTTTAATTAGCCATTCATTTTGTAATTGCTAAAAACTTCTAATTCCTTGCTTTTAATTCCATTAAATTGGAGAAATTTGGAGGGGGAGAGGAGAGTGATTGTAGAGCTAATTAAAAATTTTAAATTACCTATTTTACCATTTTCCGTTTATAGCAATTACAAAAGGAAGGTATAATTATTCTCTTCCCTCTTACTTAATTTTAAAAACATCCAAACAATAAGATGGAGAGTAACCATTTTCCTCTACTTCCCCCCACACCCCCTCCATTACTTTCCTCCCCCTCTACTCTCCTCTTCCCCAAAACTTCCAAACATAGCATTAATTACAGAAGTAAACACAGCCTTGTCATTTCCATTGTACATCTTGTCTAGCTCTATTATTTTACGATTTATGCATTTATTTCAAATTTTCATTTGTTTAAATGAGTCATAAATGGATATATGGGTAATTATATACCTGACTTATCTATGACCCAACCCAAATCATAGCCAACCCACCCAATTGTCACTCCTAGTTACAACCTAATGAAAAGGCTTTTATAAAGAAAATATGAATTTCAATGACTAAGTTTAGAGACAAAATTAAATAATTAGAAGTTGTTAGGCATCTATTCCAATATGCCTAAAGACCAATCTCCAAGAATACCATGACCAATATAGAAAAGCTTACCCATCCATCACACAACCAATTTGATTGAATGAAAGTCATGTTGAGTTCCTTTTTTTAGTGAGGCAAATGAACAAAACTGATAATTTCCACACTACAAAAAAAACTTAATCTGTTTCTACTCACTTTTGTTAAGGTTCACTAATTATCAATACATTTGCTAAATTTTATTTTTGAAGGTTATTAAAACCCTCTAAATAAGTCAAAACACCCTTGAAATAAATGTGTGTGTGCATATATAATTAATTTGATTGAAGGAAAGTCTTGTTAAGTTCCTTTTTTCAGTGAGAGAAATGAACCAAACAAATTGTTTCTACACTACAGAAAACATGAATTGTTTCGACCCACTTTTATCGAAGGTTCACTAAAAATTATGGATACAATCACTAAAGTATGGTGTACCTAGGGCTGAGGACCCCCAATTTACTTGTATTTTGAGTTGGGTTTATCCCCCAAGAGGAGGCCTATGAAATGGTGTAATGGGTTTCTGATGGAGCTAAAGAGAAGTTTGAATCTTTCCTTCTCTAAATTCTAGCCCAACTAAACTATTGACTATGTAATTGAACCCTTTTTCTAGAAACCGACCATGATTCTTTGATCCCTAAGTATATTTTTCCTCATTCGTCTCTCATGTTTTCCTCTACTTCCATTTTCCAACCCCCAACTCTTACCCTTCTTCCTATTTTTATAGCCTTACTTTAGTGGGTTCACCATCATGAGGGGTGACCTTCCCCAAGCAGGTGGGTCCTTCTCTGATTTATATTCCTAACCAAATGGGACCCTTTGCATATTCTTGAAATGACATCCTTGGAACACGCACCCGACGTTGTGATATGTTTAGCAAGCGAATCGCCCCAAGGCATTATCTTTTGTCCACAGTTATGCTCAATAGCATTCACTAATGTTCGGTCATAGGGTTGTGCTAGGTACTTCTCAGTGTAGTGTAGCTATGGGTCGGGTCGGTTTTAAGGAGTAGGACATAGTCTTGGGCAAGGCTTTCATTCACGATCCATACAATTGCCCCTTGCGATCCCATTTTCAGGTAGTTAAGAAGGGATCGGGGTTTGTCCTCTCAGCATATGGGGGATTGTGCCTAAAGTGACCGTTGCTTTTTCAGGTACATCAAGCATCAGACGATAAATGCTTTGGATTTGATATTCTGTGCACTATGTACATCTAGCGCCAACTGTCAAGATCAAAGGGTAAGATTGCCAAACCCTTCATTACTGAGGCGCACGTAGGATAGTGGGTAGGGGTGATTATCAAGTTTCCTGCTAAAACATTTAGAGGGTGTCTGGTTTAGCCAAAATCCTAACTCAAAACTTCCATCACTCAAATCTCAAAATTGGTGGATCCCACCTTAAAACTATGTGTTTGGTTTAGTTTTTGTTTTTAGTTTCCATATCTCAAAACTCAAAAAATTGAGTTAGAGTTATGAAAACGGAAAACAAATTTTTGCTGTTTTCAAATTATGAAAACTAAGTTATCGGGGCATTGTTGTAAATTTTTGGACTTATGTGGGACCCGCTGTCATGTTGTGTCTTTATTAAGTCAGACTACCTCATTCACTTCCAATGTTTCTCTCCCATTTCTTCATTCTCATTTGTATCTCTATACCACTGTCTGAACCCACACTAACCATAGTATACCCATTTCATTGGTTTTTCACTTTCCTCCTTTCATTCCTCTTCTCATTTATTCCTTTGCATTCGAAGATGAGCAGCTACCTAGTAGGAGCATCTGAAACCCAACAACTCCAGCCGAAACCCAACAGCCTCCACAAAGATCTGATACTGTATAATTGTTTTTTTTTTTTTTAATAAAGTATTTTTCAAGCTTGTGTTAGATCCTTTTGCTTTGGTTTTCTCTTTTTTTTTTTTTTTCTTCATCCATTTCTTTTCTCAACTTCATCTTGTTTCTTTCTCTCTTTCATTATTTTTTCTTTTAAGATATATGGTTTATTTTTTTGTGAGTTTCTCTAGTACTTTCTATTGGTTTATTTATTTTAGTATTTGTGGGATTTATTTAGGTTGGTATGGTATTTTAATGGTGATTTCAAGCTTCTGATCCGATCTATGGGCATGAAGTTTGGACTTGAGATGTGGTTGTGGGTGTAGGGTTCAGATTTGTGGTGTCACTGTGGTGGGTTTGGATTTGAGATGTGGTGGCCATTTCTCTCTCTTCCTCTATGGGTTTATATATGTATGTTTATGGGTTTATATATGTATGTTTATGAGGCTTTTGATTTGTGGTGGCCATTAGCTTCTTTCTTCTTAGGGGAGAGAAGACAATTTCAGAGAGAAAAATGAAAGAGGAGTGGGGAGAGAGAAAATTTCGCGGGTGTGGACTCATTTGGTATTGTTATAGTTCAGATTTGTGGGCTCCACAACTTTTGAGCTAAAGTTGAGTTTTAAAGTGAAAACTAAAACCAAATATTTGAGCCAAACACATTGCTGAGTGAGTTAAGAGAAAATAGAGAATAAAATATGACATATGAGTTAGAAGTTTAAGTGATGAGAATTGAGTTTTAAGAACTGAGTTTTGAGTTATCAGCAAACCAAACAGGCCCTTATTGCCCTTCACCCTATAAATATCACCTAAATTCCATCTAAAGCCTTTCTCTACTTCATTTTCTTCATCTCGTTCCCTTTTTACTTAAGTTTCCAGTCCTTTCCTCCTCGAGCTCCAAATTTTCTTCCTCCTAAGAACAGACCCTTTACAGAGAAAATTTCAATCCTAGTAAGTCCTTTGTCCCCTTATTTATCTTTTTGCTAAGTTAGGATAACCCCCTCCCCCCCTTTTTCTTCTTATTTTGGTGATGGGGTTCGCTTACTTATTAAACTCTAATGACGCTATAGAGGCTTTTAAGGTTATGTTTGGCATCCTCAATGATGTACAAATTAAATACTATCCAAAGGGTGATATAGAGAATGATAGGTAGCTAAGGCTAATTTTTATCCCATTAATGGTTGTGCTTGAGGGTGGGGTTAGATTCCCTTTAGATCCCTTTCTGCTTAAAACTTTGAACTTTTACAAGCTTAATTCCGACCAATGTCTGCCTAACTTTTATAAGGTAGTTAGTAGTGTTAGCCAACTTAATCAGCTGTACGGTCTAAAACTATCTCACCACGACATAAACTTCTTGTATAGTAGTTGTGGTAGCCTCAGGAATGGCTATTACCTCTAGGTATGAGACCCTCGATTTAGGTTAATATCATGCCTACCTATTTCCAACATAAATTCCCAAGGGGAATTTATAAAGGTGAACGGGGATTGGCTTGCCAGTGGACTGACTTGTCCCACATCCCCTCGGTGACTAGATCATTATCTCAAAAACTCATAATGCTCAGTACAAATGAATTAATCCCCTGCCTATTGCTTTGTTTCTCTCTTTCTACACTGACTCTTCTTTTGATTACTGATGCAAATTCCCGACATATCAAACGAGGCTTAGACCTTGTCAACGCTCAAGATCTGAACTTTATCTTGCACTCAGACTATGACGAACAACTCCGAACCTCCCATCTGATCTTAGGTTTAATTCCTTTGTACACCAGTTATCAAAATCCGGGGTCCGCATTCCTCACAACTCACCCTTTTATGACTTACATAGATGTTCATTTATCGAGATTCCTTCCAAACATTTTCATGAACAAGGCTCGGATGAAGGGACCTCGTTGAGTAAGAGAAGGTTCCTTATAGCCGATTAAAGATGGTTTAGGAGACTCAGTCTTTCACGGGAGATTCCAGCATATTCTTGTGAGTAATTAAAGGGATGAGTGAGCAGACGACGAAGTGGTGCGTAGGCACAATGTCGAGTTGGGACATTACTTCCCCGACGCACACGTCTTAGGAGGTTGGGAACTGCCTCCCCAAGCCCACACGTCAACCCTTCTGGCAGTTGCAAGAGACCGAGGACAGATAATGATTTGGGTTGTCAAGGGAGATTCCTCTTCTACTCTCCCTTCTTTGGGATGGCAACACACCTTTACACCGAGTCATGGTCCTCTTCCTCTAGAATCTCACCTATAGACATGGAGGAAGGGAGAAGCCGGCCATGTTGCAAATAGTCTCCGTCGGGCCCTACTTCTGCCTGATGACATGCACTTCTATGGAAAGTGCAAGGATGAAGACGCTGCCTTAAACCTCAAGTGGCAAACCATCGCAGTAAGTATATCCCCTCCTTCATATTTTTTACGGAAATGAAATTAGACTAAGTATTCCCACTTGATGTTTAATTAATATTGGGCTTTTTTTTTGCCTTAGGCTGCATAGATGGCACTCGTCCTTGAAGGACGGCTGAAGGGTGCTATTGAAGAAGAGGAAGGGGAGAAGGCTCTAAAACACTTGGCAGAGTCTACCTTTCTATAGAAGGACCGAGAGGTTGCTCGAATGGAGAAAAGGGCAACTGTTGCTAAGAAGTCTCGGGACATTGCCAACCATAAGGTTAGGCTCTAAAACGGAAGCTAGAGGAGTTAGACACAAAGCTGGCTCAAGCCTTAAGTGTGATCTTAGCTAGGGACAGGGAACTTAAGGTGATTCGGGCTAACTTAGAGCAAGCCGTGCAAAAAGCACTATGATGTTGGTTTTGACGATGCCAAACGCTCTAGCAAGGTGGTGATTTTTGAGGCTTAGCGAAAAGGCTTCATGGATGGGTGGATGGCTGTCGTTGAAGCCATTAATCTGCCTTTGTCTTCTCCCTTTAGGGATCCTAACCAAGTTCCCCTACTCGAGAATCCTCCCACAGAAGTGCAAATCAAGGAATAACCTGTTGCCGAGGAGGAAGACAGCTCGAGCATGCGGGAGGTTGTGGAGCAAATTGAGTCACACACCGAGGTGATCGACCTGCATATACCAAACCCTCCAATCGCCCTCGAGGGTACAAAAGTTTCCTTGTTCCCCCGGTTACCGCAAAAACTCCCATTACTCCTTTGGCTATCGAACAAAACCCCCCTATAGGCAGATTTTTTCCTTTATGTGTATTTTAATTGGGGGGGGGGGGTTTCTTTGTAAGGAAGAAACTCTTTTTTGCTATCAAATCTGCATTTTTAAATTTTAAAAATGCTACTTTGGTTTATTTAGACTCATCTAATTCTCTTCATTGAGTTTTCATTTACTATTTGGATTTGACCAAATGTTAACGTACGGGGCAACCTTCAACCCCTGGACCGAGTTAACACGCATAAAGGGATACGTTATAGCAGACACTTGTTTGATCTTATACTATTAAAAATTATAATTAAGCTGTATGTCACTCAACTTGCACTAATTGCAAATCGCTCTTCGTATTTCCAACTCTACATTTTTTTTTTTTTGTTATTCGTGCATGGGGTTAGGCTGAGATTTAAGCTTTGGTCTTTGTATAAGTCTCCATTTAGTCAGTGACCAGAGTCAGGCTGAGGCTAGGCTTCTATTCTTGGATAATTTTGTTAAGTTTCACACCTAGTAGGTGACCGGGTTCAGGCCAAGGCTAGACTTCTCGCCTTAGATAGTTTTTTCTTCATTCTTCATATCTTTAAAATTGGAGATGTACTTTGTCAAACACAATTTATACAAATATACATAAGACAGGTCGTTATATATATACTTCTTTAAAAAATTTACATTAGGGGGTACGTTAAGTGCTCAGGGATAGTGACATTACTTAATGGAAGTACTTTCGAAGATTGCTCACATTCCAAGGTCGTGGGAGTGGTCTTTCCTCCATATCTTCTAGGTAGTAAGCCTATCTCCTGCAATTGCTGTTACTTGATAAGGGCCTTCCCAGTTCGAAGCTAGTTTCCCTGAACTCAGTTCCCTTATGCTCCCCTTTACCTTTCATAAGACAAGGTCACCCATGAAAAACTCCATTGGATTCACGTTTCGGTTGTATCCTCGAGCCAATTTTTACTGGTAATCGGCTTCTTGGAGGTCCAACTGCTAGGTCATGATTGCATCATTTGTACTCAGGGAGAAACTAGCGATCCTCAAACTTGACAAGCCTACCTCTATGAGTATCACTACTTCTGTTCTGAAAGTCAAAGAGACAAGTGTTTCATTGGTGGACCTCTTGGGGGTGGTTTGTTATGCCCATAGCACATTAGGTAGCTTTTTAGCCCACTTTCCTTTGGCTCCCTCCAACCTCTTCTTCAACCTGTTGATGATGGCCTTATTTGTCGCCTCTGCTTAACCATTACTTTGCGGGTACGCCAAGGTCGAATATTTGTTCTTGATCCTGAGATCGCTACAATACTTTCTAAATTCTTTGTTGTCGAATTGTAGCCCATTTTCTAATACTAAAGCCTCAGGCACCCCAAACCTCGTGATGATGTTCTTCCATACAAATTTCTTTGCATCCACATCTTGGATGTTTGCTAAGGCTTCCTACCTACTTGGTGAAGTAATCAGTGGTCACGATCACGAACCTTCTATTCCTTGTGGCTCGAGGAAACGGCCCCATAATATCCAATCCCCACAGGGGGAAGGACTATGGACTGGAAATCAGGTTAACATTCCCCCCAAAGGACCGTTAATATAGGTTTTTTTCCCCCGACAACCAAAATCTAGTTGACTTCCTTTGTACTTTCTTGGTTTCTTTAGAGTCACTCGGGAGTTTTCCATCCACAATAAATGAGATGATGGGATCCATCCAACTTAAGGGGGAGGGGGGGGGGGGGGGTAACTGTGTCTATGGCAACACAACAATGACGTTGTATGCTTGGATGATTCAGTAATTCAACCAAAACAAGCTCGGGTTAGTAGTCTTTTATGGATGAGGCCAGAATGGCCAAAAAGTCTGCGCGGCTGTTGTGTCCCCTAGAAATTTGGGCTATCTTTACCCTTCCAAAACCTGCCTATAACAATTTTACCAAATTCAAATACTTTGTCATCTGGGGATCCTTTGCTTCAAAGCTACCTTCGAGCTAGCTTACTACTAAGCGTGAATCCAAGTACACTTCCACATCCTCAGCACCCAACTTTTGGGTTGCTCGGAGGCTAGCCACTAATGCTTCATATTCGACCTCATTGTTGGAAGTCGGGAAGCCTAACCTAAGTAAGTGTTCCAACTTTATGCCTTTTGGTGATACCAATACTATTCCTATCCCCGCCCCACGAAAATTAGATACCCCTTGTACACCATCAATTGTCTGGGCAAACTCAGCTACAAAATTTTCCAGTATCTACCCCTTAATGGCATTCCTCTGCCTATACCAAACGTCAAAAGATCCGAGCCTTGTCCCCTACTTAACTATCCTTCTGGTGAAATCTGATCTCCTTAATAAAGCTTGTAGGGGATGTTTGGTCAAAACATATACCGTGTGAGCCTGGAAATAATGTGGTAGCTTCCTAGTAACATGCACTAGGGTTAGTGGCATCTTCTCCAGCGGCAAGTACTGAGTTCCTAAAGTCTTGCTGACGTAATACACTAGCTTTTGTGTTCCTTCTTGGACCCTTATTAACACCACGCCAACAGCATGATTGGATCCAACCAAGTACATATACAGGTCCTCCCTAGGTTCAGGGTTAAGGCAAACTAGCCAAATAATGTTTCAAATCTTGAAAAGCCTTGTTACATTCTTCCATCCATCGAAACCCTTTCCACTTCTTTAGTAGTTGAAAGAACGGCCTGCACCTGTCAGCTAACTTTGACACGAAACGATTTAAGGCCATAATCATCCTTGTGAGCTTCTGCACCTCCTTGGGGGTTGCTAGGGGGGCTGAGATTCTAGATTTCTCTGATCTAATTAGGATTAACCTTAATGTCCCAACATGTTATCATATACCTGAGGAACTTTTCGAATCCTACCCCAAACGCACATTTACTAGCATTAAGGCGTAACCTATGATGCCTCAAGATGGTACGTACTCCTTGGGTTCCTTACTCTTGACCACCATATCATCAACATATACCTTAATCATTTTGCTGATCTGATCCCTAGACATCCGAGTAACCATCCGCTAATAAATTGCCCCCGCGTTCCTCAACGTGAAAGGCATAACCGTATAGTGATAATTGCCTTCTGGGGAGATGAATGAAGTTTTCTCTTGGTCTTCGAGGGCCAAGGAAATCTGGTAATACCTTTGTAAGGCATCAAAAAAGCACATTCTCGGATGGTTATATGTTGCATCTACCAATTGATCAATCTTCAGGACGGGAAAAGGGTTCTTTGGGCATACCCAATTCAAATCGGTGAAGCCAACACAAACCCTCAATTTTGCATTCTTCCTTTTTACAACCATTCCGAGAAGAACACCTCCTTAATAGCTCCAGCTTACTTTAGCTTTTCTACCTCCTCCTAAACGACTTCTACATAATGCCAGGCAGATCATCTCGGTTTCTGTTTTTTAGGCGGGAATAGGGGATCCATGTTCAATCTATGTGTAATAAACTCTGGATCTACGCCGGGAACCTCATACGAACTCCATACAAAAAGGTCTAAATTTTGGACTAATGATAATAGTATTTTAACACGATCCTCAGTGGGGTGGCTCTTTCCCACCCGAAAGTACCTATCTTCGTAGGGCAAAATACAGACCTCAATCAATTCCTCTGCACTATCAACCCCACTGGACTCCTCAAGGCTCTGTAATTGCTATGAAGACTTTGATTCTGCTCACTCTTGCAAACACTGTATTATGTCTGCCCTTAATTTTTGTGTTGGACCCAAAAATTCCAAAAATATTATCTTTTCCCCACGGGGCCGCAGAAGCATCTAGATTGACATGGTGCAATCCGTTTAGGCATTTGAGCTCTCAAAGTGCCATTTTAGGTCAAATTGTCCAAAATGCCCTTGGTCAACCCTGGGTTGACCGAAAGTCTGTCAAAATCATCCCAATACAACATTTTTCATGTTTCTATATTAAACCCGAGCTACTCAGTGATTTTCGTCAACTTTGACCAAGTTTGACCTAAGGTTGACTCTCTAGGGCACTAGAAACCCTAATTTTGATTCGATTGTCAAAATGGATTGGGACTGGAACCATTGTAAATATTATCAAATTCTCTTTCCAACGACTATTCATGGGTCAAAATTGGAGTTAAAACAGTTGAGATATCTAGAAAACCGTGCAAAGCGCATTAGCATGCTTCCTGAGGCCATAACTTTTGATCCAAATGTCGAATTTTCAATTTGTTTTCGGTTATGAAAACTAGACATCCAAATCTTTCTAGAGAAACTAAGATTAGCTCAATCTGAGTCCAGGAAGACTTTCAAATATGCATCAGAAGCAAGACCAAGAAAAGATTGAAATTGTTGATGTGAGTAGGGCATGGGTCGCCGACAGTGGCTGGCAGCCCTACAAGGTGCGCCGAAAGCCAAAAGGTCACTTTTTAGCTATAAAAGTTTCTAGACTTCTCATTTTTCCCAAAAAATAAAAAAAATTTTGGGCCGTTTTCCTAGGTAGATTCTCTCTTTCCTTTCTCTAATTTCTCTCCCAAACACATCTAAACACTTTATATTCTCCTCTTTTCTCTACAATCATCAAGGTAGTGTTCTTGCACCCAATCTTCCTTTCCTTGGTTCCATACCTTGGATTTCAGGTTTAGGGGTGTGGATGTAGCTTTTTAGCTACAATCCACACCCTTTTCTTTTTATTGGTTTTCCTGGCATATTCTTGCTTCCTAGCATTTCTTTATAGTTTTTATGGCATGTTTCTAGCATGTTTCCTTGCTTATGCCATTATTTATCACTTTGATATTGTTGGCCTAGCCTTCTTGGGCTAGGATATGTCTAAATTTAATGTTTGTGCTTAGATCCATATGATTTTAGGCTCCTTGCCATGTTTATGTTTAGATCTAGATGCCTATGTGTTCTTTGCCATGTTTATGGTGTTTATGTGCTCCATGCCATACTTGTGTGCTTAGATCTATGTTGGTTGCTATGCCATGTGCTTCTAAAGCCCTTTTGTCCCTTTATGTCTCTCTTTCTTGTGTTTTGGCCCTTTTAGTAGGGTGTAGATCTAGATCCTGTGGTCTAGGCATACATCCATTCACCTCGTCCTATATTTAAGGGTTTGGATCATTTTCTTTGCATTTCTATGTTTGCTTGCTTGCTTCTATATTTTATCTCCGTATTAGCCTCTCTAGATCTAGGCTTTACTATGCTTTGTGCCCTCCGTGGGCTTGTGCTTGTGTGGTCACATTCGTCCCTCCTAAGGATTAATTGGATGTAACCATTTGTGAGATACACCCCCGTGGTGTTGGTGTGCCTGATACACACCCTTCTCCGCTCCGTGCGATGTTGATATGCTTGCCTTGTGCCACCTGTTTGACTTTCTTTGCTTCGTTGCATCTTTGCATGCTTGCCTACATGTTCATGCATGAGTCTATGTGTCATCTATACTCTAGTACAATGGAACTACAAACACTCGATTCAAACCTACATTTGTCCTCCTAGGACACCCCTTTTTGTTTGATAACATGTTTGTTTACCTCTTCGTGTGCTTCACATGTTTGTTGCCCCCGTTTGGCATCTTTTCCTAGCTTGTATTTAGCATGCTTTTCCTTTCATTTGTTCCTTTGCTAGTTTGCTGGCTTGTTTCTTTTGTCTTTGCATGTACACACATAGAGCAAGGACATTTAGAGCAAGGGTGACATTGGCAATGTCTGATTTACTTTCCCACTCTATGTGGTTGCATTGTGCATGATGTGTATATATATATATGCCTCTGTGTGTGTGGGTGATTCTACACTTTGCATGATGGACTCTCATGGCTACATGAGTGACCTTTTCTACTCATGAGAGCTCTTCGCCTTGTAGTATGGGTATGTGCTCAAAGCGATTGTCATAGGTGCATATTCATGCTATATTGTGTGCACGATCATCGCGGTATGATTGTCATGATCCATGTCACCAAGCGACGTTGGTTTCCCCGTGTATGCGACATGCATAAACATGCTTGAGGCTTTGAAGGGCTTCAACTCATCACAGTATGAGCATGTCAATACATGCAGTATACATAGATGAAAAACCCTGTTGGTACACCATAGCGCACCAAATGCGAAACCATGCCAAATTTTCGCCATAAAAATTGGGCATCCCCATTGCCATATTCTCATGTCAAAAGCTTGGTGAGAAGAGCATTTTGTTTGCTATGACGAATTAGAGGTGAAGCGCTATTGGATTTCCGCTACGAAAATAAGTCGAAATGCTGCTGAATTTTCACGATGGAAATTTGGTAATAATTCCAAACACACTTGGAAAGCATCGATCGAGACCACACCCATTCCGAATCCTAACCTCAACGCCAAACACATTCAAAGCCCTAAAAGCTAATGCCAATAGTTTGTTTTCAACTGCCAATGTCCTTAAATCATGATTTTACCAAACCAAAGGATTGTCTACAAACAGGTGTTGTGGGGGTGCTTGACACCTTCCCCACACGTAACCAAACTTTCAAACTTAAGAATCAAGATTTTTTACCCATCCACATTAGATTAGGAAAAAAACATTTTTCTTAGCTTAGGATTGGTAATAAAATCAAATAGAGACAGGTGACCAATCACACCTAGAAAAATCTAATGATTGGTGGTGACTTCACTTACCCTTGGTAATTCCCATAAAATTGGGTCATATTCTAGTCACACACCCGACTATTAACCTTTATGTGCATTATGGATGGCACGGCTCCCATGGCATGGATCCAAGGTTAGGCCAAGATTGATGTAGATAGTGAAAATGCATTTACCACTATAAAATTTACCACCACTTCTTTCCCTTCAGTAACCACGAAGAGCTTTATTTGCCCTTTAGGTATTACCATCTTTCCATCGAACCCCACCAGTGGTGTGTCATACTTCTTAAGGTCCTCTGCCTTCAAGCCTAACCCCTTGTAAAGGTCAGAGTATAATATCTCGGCCCCACTCCCCTGATCAGTCATCATTCTCTTCATAAGGAAACCTCTGATCCTTAGGGTCACGATTAGCGCGTCGTCATGTGGCTGAGAAGTTCCCACAAGATCATCATCATCGAAAGCTATTTACTCTTTGGTCAGCTTGGGTTTCCCCGGACGATCTACTACATCAAGCTCCTGCTGGGGGTTTATGCTTAAGATTCCCCTCCAACGACTTGTATTTTTGCCGATAGATGTTGTATGAATGACCTCGATAATACTAAGGGGAGGTGGAAGCACACCTTCTCAGTTCCCGACGTCTGACTTGCAATGCCTCCCCTCTAATCCACCATGAATTCTCCTAAGTGCCCGGCTTTGATAAGTTGTTCCAGGTGGCCTTTGAATGTTCTGCATTGTTCAATAATATGTCCCTTATCCCGATGGTATGTGCAGTATAAACACCGATTCCTCCTAGTTAGGTCCCCGCCCATCTGGCCAAGTCAACAAAAGTACGACTCATGCTTTATCCTCTCCAGAATCATGTGCACAGGTTCCTTAAACTCTACATTGACTCCTTTAGCTCGTGTATCAGGGTTCTACCCCCTAGCTTCTCTTCGGGGCCTCTATTGAAAGCCCTCAGGACAGGGACCTTTATGGTATTGCGAAGTGGCGGGAACCTTCCCTTTACTTTGTAATCAATCATCCTCTAGCCTCTTATGTTCCTCTATTCTCCTCATCAACTAGTGCATGTTTTCGGGAGGTCTCATGTTCAATGAATTCCTCAACTCAGATTCTTGAGGGAGCCTCAGTCTAAAAGTTCTCACTATTACCTACTCATTTCCTCCTCCAATCTCATTATACAACTCCCAGTACTAGACTGCATACAATCGGAGAGTCTCCCCATTCCTCATTTTCATAGATCAAGGAATCGATAGGTTGGGGAACCCAACTACAAGTGATAAAGTGTGCCCCAAACACTTGAATTAGCTCTTCGAAGCTATGTATGGACCATATCCTTAGAATTTTGAACCATCTCATTGTTGTGGGCCTAAGACTAGAAGGGAAGACCTTACACAAGTCCATCATTCCGAGATTACAGGGCCATGAGCTGAGTATAATGACTTCTGTGTTCCACCAGATCGGTCTTACCATCATAACAAGTAAACAATGGAAGGGAAAAATGTCTAGGCATCTTAGTACGTTTTATCTTTTTGGAGAATGGTGATCGGGCCACCCTCCGAAGTGCTCGGCTCTTGGCATCTAAAGCGGCACTGGGACGCTGGTGCCTTTCTCTTCTCTCAACTCTGAGCGATGCCCATTAGATTCATTTAACCTATCCCTCGACAAACGGGAATGACTCTGATGGGAAGACCTTCGTGTGGTTACTCGTAGATTCGTGATCGTGGGAGGATTCCTCATGGATCCTTCTTTGATGTCGGCTCCTTATTTCAAGCTTTAACTCTTTAATCTACCTTTACAGACTCTCTATCTCCCGTTCCCAATCACAGTGGTATAAAGGCTCAGGTACGTACGAGACAATTCTTTCTCCTCAGGAAGATGCCTCATCCGAATCCAAAAGAGTCTCATGCCTGAGATTTTGCTCCCTCTTACGTTCTCACTCTGTCCTCCTATAGGCCTAAGATAAGCCCCTCGACTGTTTCCCCCTGATCCTGCCAACTCTTTGTTTGCATATGAACCCTCCATACAAAATACTACCACACCAGCTCTAGGCCTTTAGTTGAGCAAAAGATTCCTTTATGCGGCGCCAATTGTGGCGGTAAAGCCCAATGGTATGGGCATACCTAGGGCTAAGGCCCCCAATTTACTTATATCCTGGGTTGGGTTTATCCCACGACAGGAGGCCCATAAAATGGTGTAGTAGGTTTCTGATGGAGTTAAAGAGAATTTTGAGTCTTTCCTTCTCCTAATTCTGGCCCAACCGAACTATTGACTATGTAACCAACCCCATTTTCTAGAAACCTACCATGGTTCTTTGATTCCCAATTATATTTTTCCTCACTTGTCTCTCATGTTTTTCTCTCCCCCCATTTCCTGACCCCCAACTCTTACCCTTCTTCCTCTTTTTATAGCCTTCCTTTAATGGGTACTCCATCATGAGGGGTGACCTTCCCCTAGCAGGTAAGTCCCTCTCTACTCTATATTCCTAACTAGATGGGACCCATTGCATATTATTGAGATGACATCCTTGGAACTCACACCTGATGCTGGGATGTGTTTGGCAAGTGGATTGCCCCAAGGAATTATCTTTTGTCCATAGTTATGCTCGGTAGCGTTCAGTAATGTTCAGTCATATGGTTGTGCTCGGTACTGCTCAATGTAGTGTCTTTATGGGTCAGGTTAGTTTTAGGGAGCAGTTCGTAGTCTTGGGCTGGGATTTCGTTCACGGTCCATACAATATTTATATATATATATATATATATAGAGAGAGAGAGAGAGAGAGAGAGAGACAGAGAGAGAGACAGAGACAGAGGTTCAAGTCACACCTGGTGTAACTCTTCAAAAATTACACCTTTTTTAGACCTTAAATTTCTAAAAAATCTAATGGTTAAAAACGTTAAAAATCACTATAATGAATGTCATCTTTAAAATTAATTGCTGTCCATATTAGCTAACCTAATTAATTTTAGAGAATATTATATTATTTCCTTTTCTACTTTCTTTTTCTCTCCTAATTAATTCAACCCTAACCTTGCACAAGTGCTTATTCTTAACGTTCTTAAGTTGAAGATTTTCTTTCTCATGGACTTAATCTTATCTAGTATTTACGCTTTTTTTAAGTAAATAATAATACTTACTAGAACACACACGAAAATAGTAATATTAGTGTTATAAATCGGGTTTATAATACATTACATAACCAGAGTACAACTACAAAAGGGTCTAACCTTTGTAGTTGTAAACTAGGGTTATAAACAGCGAACATTAGTCACACACAACCAATATGGGATAAACATCCCAACTATTTTTTTTGAGTAAACAGTAATAATTACTAGAACACACACAAAAATAGTAATATTAGTGTTTTAAACCGGATTTATAATATATAAAATAACCAGAGTAGAACTATAAAAGGGTCTAAGCTTTGTAGTTGTAGATTGGGGTTATAAACAGTAGACACTAGACATACACAACCAATGTGGGATAAACATCCCTACTTTTTTTTAGGTAAACAGTAATACTTACTAGAGAACACACACGAAAATAGCAATATTAGTGTTTTAAACTGAGTTTATAATACATTACATAACTAGAGTACAATTGATTATTTGATATGTGAGGCCGTTTAGCAAATGATTATTTGGGTCTATATTTAGATTTCTTTATTTTGGATTCATAAATCTTGTGGTGGAAGGTAAAAATCAACGGTAGGTGAATACTCTTAATAAGGGAGATATTTATCTTAGTGAGGAAGAGTTACTGTTAAATGATCTTAGTATCTTAGATATTGCTTTTATAAGAGAAAAACAAATGAAACCAAATCTGATCATTCGGTTGGTTTGCAAATTCGATTAGTTTAGTTATTAGCCAAGATATGTTTGATATCAAATCTTTTTCTTTTTCCAAATGATGGGTCATTCTTCAAATTCATTGAACTCACAACCTAGATGTATATAAAGAAAGTAATTAGCTTAGTTAATAGCAGAGATATGTATGGTATCAAATCTTGTACTTGTCCTTCATCTGGTTTGCCAATAATGGGTCCAATGAATTAAGTGTGGATCAAGAGGGTAGGAAGGAATCATGGTTGTTACTTGTTAGAGCATTCACAACAAAGTTGTTAAAAAATATCGTTTTTAGCAACTCAAAACACTATTTTATCTATTTTAATACACCACTTTATGAGTCTTTTGGGTTAATATTGCAAAATCTGAAGTTAATTTGCGTTATAGGAACTGTTCAAACTTATTTGGGATTTTGAGGAGAGAGATTGAATTTCGGTATTACCGTTGCCAAAATTCAACCAAAAGTATGAGAGAGAAGAAGAAAAAGGTGGAGAGAGAAAATGTTGAATTTCGGCAACGGGGATACCGAATTTCCTGTGCCCAATTCTGCTGCCCGGGTGTGCGTGGAGTGCTCAAAGTGAAAAGAAAAAAAAAATTGACAAACTAATTGTGGCAATGCCATTGCCGAAATAGGGGAATAAAATTTTTTTTTTTAGCAATTGTGGCAATGACATTGCCGAAAATGAGGGGGGGGGGGGGAAACAGAGATTCCGAAATCTATGGAAGAGTAAAAAAAAAAAAAAGTGTCATGTCCACAATATTTTTACAACATTTTCACAATAAATCACACATGATTAGTTATTATTAGTTAAAAAAAAATTGTGCCAAACTAATTGTGGCAATGGTATTGCCGAATAGGGGGAAAAAATTTGTGACAAACTAATTGTGGCAATGCCATTGCCGAAATAGGGAGGAAAAAAAAATTGTGGCAATGGCATTGCCGAAATAGGGAGGAAAAAAAATTTGTGGCAATGGCATTGCCGAAATAGGGAGGAAAAAAAATTTGTGGCAAAGTAATTGTGGCAATGGCATTGCCGAAATGGAGAGAAAAAAAAAATTATGAGAACCTAATTGTGGCATTGCCATTGCCGAAATAGGGGAATAAAAAAAAAAATTGGCAATTGTGGCAATGGCATTGCCAAAAATTGGAGGAAAAAAATAAAATAAAATAATGGTTGCTGAAATCTGGGAAGGAATTAAAAAAAAATGCTACGTCCACAATATTTTTACAACATTTTCACAACAAATTATAGATGATTAGTTATTATTAGTTCAAATTTAAATTTAACACTGAGATTACTTTTTTAATCCAACAATAACAACCTGCCACTTAAAATTTGTTGTAAAAATATTGTAAAAATTGTGTACACATATCATTTCTTAAATTATAAAAAAAAAAAAAAAAAAAAAGTGGAATGTGGCAATGGCATTGCCGAAATAGGAGGGAAAAAAAAAATTCCCCTCCTATTTCGGCAATGCCATTGCCACATTCCACTTTTTTTTTTTTTTTTTTTTTAAGAAATGATATATGCACACAATTTTTACAATATTTTTACAACAAATTTTAAGTGGCAGGTTGTTATTGTTGGATTAAAAAAGTAATCTCAGTATTAAATTTAAATTTGAACTAATAATAACTAATCACCTATAATTTGTTGCGAAAATGTTGTAAAAATATTGTGGACGTAGTATTTTTTTTTAATTCCTTCCCAGATTTCAGCAACCATTATTTTATTTTATTTTTTTCCTCCCATTTTTGGCAATGCCATTGCCACAATTGCTAATTTTTTTTTTCCTCCCTATTTCGGCAATGGCATTGCCACAATTAGTTTGTCACAATTTTTTTCCCCCTATTTCGGCAATACCATTGCCACAATTAGTTTGACACAAATTTTTTTTAACTAATAATAACTAATCATGTGTGATTTATTGTGAAAATGTTGTAAAAATATTGTGGACATGACACTTTTTTTTTTTTACTCTTCCATAGATTTCGGAACCTCTGTTCCCCCCCCCCCCTCATTTTCGGCAATGCCATTGCCACAATTGCTAAAAAAAAAATTTTATTCCCCTATTTCGGCAATGGCATTGCCACAATTAGTTTGTCAATTTTTTTTTCTTTTCACTTCGAGCACTCCACACACACCCGAGCAGCAGAATTGGGCACAGGAAATTCGGTATCCTCGTTGCCGAAATTCAACATTTTCTCTCTCCACCTTTTTCTTCTTCTCTCTCATACTTTTGGTTGAATTTTGGCAACGGTAATACTGAAATTCAATCTCTCTCCTCAAAATCCCAAATAAGTTTGAACAGTTCCTATAACACAAATTAACTTCAGATTTTGCAATATTAACCCAAAAGACTCCCACTTTATAATACACCCAACATCAATGGTTTTATTTTAACATTTAACACATTAAAATAATATAAATAATATAATAAAATAATATATCGAACATAAAAAATAACAATCACAACTATCAACACATTAAAATACTATTCTTTTTAACACCACACTTTTTTTTTTTAACTTTTAAGCTGAAGTGAGTTGCTATCTCTAGCAGGTCACTATAGCTCATACTCAAATTATTTTGAGTTTTCCTTTTTTGTTGTAGAGCACTTTTTGACAGTATTGGTTGCTAAATTGACTTTTTAGTCAATTTAGAAACCTCATTGCAGATACTCTTAAGATCATAATCCACAGTCTGGACTATATATATAATATATAGGATAAACTACATATTTGGTTCTTATCTTTTATGCTATATGTCAATTTGGTCCCTAATATTTTAAATGTGTCAATTTGGTCCTTAATCCTTTGGTATTGTGTCAAATTGGTCCATGCCATTAAGTGAAGGACAACAAATGCTAACGTGAATAACAGTTAAAATCAAATATAATTTTCTCGCCACATGGCATAGACTTAGAAAAGAAAAAGAAAAAAACAAGTGCACATACTTGTAGGCGCATACTTCAATCTGATTTCTTTTTACCTTTTCTCACCTTTCCTGTAAACTTTCTTTGGAAACAAACACATATAAAAAAAAAAATTAAAAAACAAAGATTAAGCCTCATCCAAACTCGCAGGCACCAAAGAATTCATGTTTAGTCATCAGGTAAACGCAATTGCTTTACTATCCTTGATACATATTTCTCAGATTTTGGTTATATTACTGATTTTTCAATCAGGAATTATTTTTCCAAGTCAAAAGAATTGGATATCCTAGACAGGTAAATAGAAGATGGAAAACTGGTTGGACCCAAGTTGGTTAGGGCTAAAAGTTTAAGTAGTTTTGTGCCTTTTATTCCCCCCCCCCCCCCCCCCCCCGGTGAAAAAGAAGAAATATTAAAATATTATTATTTTTAAAAAAAGGTACATGGGATATGATGGTATTTATGGGGTGAGTAGAAAGCCACTGGCATCAATCCAACCGACCGGCACTGATCGTCCCGCACTGCCATTGCAACCGACTGACGAAGCCAATGCCGGCGATCAGAGCGTGAAGGGAATCCTGATGCCGGTGTGGTGTGGTCACTAGAGCTGGAAATCCAAAACCGATACATGCCGAAACGAACCGATACCTGTATGTATACCGTTCTCCACTTCTCAACTTCTCCAGTTCTTTTGGTCTAAGTCCATTTCTAATAAAGACGATGATGCTATGAATCTGTGATTCTTATTTCCTAGTACATGACTTAATGAAATGGAATGTTTTAGTTTAATAGGACTTTAAAAAAAATAAATAAACAAAACAATAAAACGACGTAGTTTTACTTTAGGGTTACAAATTTTAACAAGTTTATAAATGGTTCTTTTCACATAACCTACCTCAGAACTCTCTCTTTCTCTCTTGCCTCTCTGCTGCTGCTGCAACATTGAAGCTGCTGCTCAGTGCTCACCCCCTACCAGTCTGCCACAACATCACCGGTGAGTTTCATAGTCACAAACAATTAACCTGTTTCTTCTCTTTCTCTATACTCTAAGTCCACGAGAACTGACATCTTTTTTTTTTTTTCCTAGCAATTTGATTTTGATGGAGATTGAGAGAGCTATCACTCTTCAATCATTCACTGAGAAATATTTTGAGCTATAATCACTAATGATTCAAAATATTGCTTAGTATTTTCAATATTTTTTTCAGTATTTTTGTATTTTTATTTTTATATTTTTTGACTTGGGGATTTTGAGCTACTTAGTGTAACTACTGTGGTATTGCCATACTACCAATTAGGCATTGGCTTTTGTTTATTTGTTGTAGTATATATTCATGGTAAAGCATATCTTTGGTCAAAAAATTTATTTATTTATTTATTTTTACATGGAAGTCGATATTAATTTTATTTGCATTACATTTTGATTATAGTTGTTTAGGTTAGATATATCGAGATTGAGTAATGTACATTGTTAGTGTCTGATTGAGTAATGAGTAATTATGGTATAAGTATGAGTTGGAATATGCTTTTGTGTGATGGCTGGATGTAGAAAAATATTATTTGGCATTTTTACATTTTTTTTTTTTTAAATTTGACTTTTCTTTTGCTTCTGTTTTATGTGTGACTAGATTTTGATGGCTTGCTAAATAAATAAATAAATAAAAACAATTTGCATTTACTTAAATCTTGAACAGGTTGATATATTGATATTGGGCTTGAAAGGCCAATTTTTTTATTATTAAAAAAAGGTTTTTTTTTTTTAATATTTTAAATCGACCAAACTGACTAAACCGACCGTAAAAAACAACATCGCTATAGGTTTTAAAACCAACCCTAGGTGGTGTGCATCGGTTCCAATTATGAAAAAATTGATCTTTATCAGTTCGGTAATAAATTTGGAAAAAAACCGCACCGACCGAACCACGCACACCCCTAAATTGGTATTCAAATCTACAAGAAGCTTGTTGGTTGGTAGGACCCTTGCTATTCATGTTAAAAAGGACGATGGAGCTGTACTAAATTATCTGCCCTTTTTTTGGACTATAATTGGAATAGGAAATACGTAGGCCTGTAGACATTTGACAAGTTGAAATAGGTAAATTACCTGCCCTCTTTAATTTCTCTTCTTCTAGTTTCTTCTTTGGTGGCCACGAGTTTGGCGACAAGGTTTATGATGGTCGACTTCAAATCTAGTAGCCCAGTAGGTCGACGTACGGCTAATGATGGATATTGAGTTTAGGGACATTTGGTTACGGGAGAGGAATGAGTCATAAATGTGTTAGTGAGTTGGAACTGATGTGCTATTAGGATAAAGTTTTGTTACAAAATTGATTGTAGCTTAATACTACAATATTACTCAATAAAATAAATATTATAACATATTTTGAAAATCTAACCATTAAATTGCATGTTCTTTATGTTCTTAATATACATGTCAAATTTTGTGTCAATCTGATAAAAAATTGTTTTTCTAAAATCTTTTCCAAAAAAAAAAAAGAAAAAAAAAAACTATTTTATAAGGTAGCAAAAATTTGTTTCCAAAACTGTTTTTATGCTGCATAAAAAACAGTTTTCTGTATTGTATAAAAACTATTTTCTGCCGTATAAAAAACTGTTTTCTGCATTGTATAAAAAAACTGTTCTCTGCTGTATAAAAATCTTTTTTCTTCATTAAATCTAAAGCTTTTTTATTTTTTTTTTTGGTTGTTGTTGTTGAGAATATGTGTTTTCAAGTAAAAATAAAATCTGTTTCTTTTAAGGGAGGGCTGAAACGTTAAGAATCCATTTGGGATCCGCTTATTTTGCTGAAATTGAAAATTTTTTGCTGAAAGTACTACAGATAAAGGTAAAAGTTAGCTGAAATAATATAATGGGACTCATGAATAGTACCAAAAAGTGCAATGAGACCTATGAATAGTAGCAAAAATAAGTTGAATAGTAAAATAAGTTAGCAAAAATAATATTTGCTAAACGGACACTAAAGATAAAAAAAAAAATATATATATATATATATATATTTTTTTTTTTCAAAGTTTATTTTTAATGTTTTCCAAAATGTGTTCAAAAAGAAAGGTTTTTTTTTTTTTTTTTGAAAAGTTTGTTTTTGCTTCAAAGAAAAGCTTTCAAAAAAGTGGTTTAAAAAAATATATGATTTTATAAACCTTTTTTCCACGTAAAATGTTTTAAAAAATGCTTTTCTAAAATAATAACGGTAATGTTATAACCCTTTCTTTTTAAGCCTTTTTCTTAGAATAGTGTTAGTTTGTGGGACTTGTGTTCAAAGCTCATTTTCTTGAGTCATTGAACATCCCATAAGCATACACTGTTCCTAATAAATTTGGCACAAAAACTTTCTTTTTGTCATTCTTTTTTGCATGAATACAAATGAGAAAATTGCATATGACAACAAGGCGTGCTATTCTTCCAACCCTCCTTTTTTATTCCTTCTTGTTTTTCTTTGTATAGTTATAGTATTCACATGCTAGCTAGCTATTCTTCCAACCCTCCCTTTTTATTCCTTATTGTTTTTCTTTGTATAGTTATTGTAAACATGCTAGTTACATAATAAATATATACTAACATGTTATTGTATAGTATATATGTATGCCCTTGTCACGTGCTAATTATGTATATATCTTTTACATGCCTTGTTTGCATATTTTGACAGAGTTATTATTCACATGAATACTAATAGATTTAAGCATGGCTACTGGCAAAAAAGTTTCTTCATAATCAATACCTTCCTTTTGTGTATACCTTTTCGCCACTAGTCTTACCTTAAAGGTTTCAACCTTTCCATCTATCCCTCTCTTCCTCTTATAAACCCATTTGCAACCAATAGGTTTAATGCCATTAGGCGCCTTTACAAGATCCTTGATTGGAATACATATAATCCAATTCAAATTTCAAAGCATTGATCCAATGATGTGCATCTATATCTTTCATTGCCTTTTCATAAGTGTAAGGGTAGGATTCAGCCTCTTCTAAGATAGTTTCATTAGTTTCTCCTAGACCTATAAATCTTACAGTTGGCATAATAATCCTCCCACTACGACGAGGCTCTTGTGTATGAGTCATCTCATGAGTAATATCTTGTGGTGTATCTAATACAACCACATCATTCCTAGTTTCATCCATTTATTGTTCAATTACAGGTTCATTCATTTCAGCTAAGACAACTCTACTTTTAGGAGTAAAATCATTCATATAGTCATTTTCCAAAAAATTGGCATTTGTACTAACAAACACTTTATTATCTTTATGACTATAGAATAAACCTCCAACAGTTCCTTTTAGATACCCTACAAAGAAAACCACTTCTATTTTAGATTGTAACTTGTCAGACTTTCCTTTCAACTCGTGTTGGACAACCCCAAATATGGAGATGTCTCATACTAGGCTTATGCCCAATCCACAACTCTACAGGTGTTTTAGGAATAGACTTCAAAGGTACTAAATTCAAAAGATACATTGCAGTATTTAAGGCATATCCCCAAAAGGAAATTGGTAGAGTTGAATAACTCAACATGGATCTAACTATATCTAAAAGAGTCATATTCTTTCTTTCTGTTACACCTTTTTGTTGTGGTGTTCCAGGTGCAGTCAACTGGGATATAATCCCATTTTTAGTTAAGTAATCCTTGAAATCTCTAAGAAGGTATTTGCCACCATGATCAGATTGAATGGCCTTTATGTGTTTATCTGATTGATTCTCAACTTCAGCCTTAAACTCTTTGAATTTTTCAAAAGCTTCGAACTTCCGTTTCATTAGGTAAACATAACCAAATCTAGAGTAATCATTAGTGAAATTAATGAAATAATCATAGCCACCTCTTGCTTGGATAGACATTGGACCACATACATCTAAATGTACCAGTTCTAGCAAATCTTTGGCTTTATATCCTTTTGCATTAAAAGGCCTTTTCGTCATTTTACCTTCCAAGCAAGATTCGCAGACTAGGAATTCATTAAAATCTAATGTTTTTAAAAGCCCATCTTTCACCATTCTTTGGATCCTATTTGAATTAAGATGACCTAAATGCAAATGCCAAAGATATGCATCACTAGCAGAAGGAAACTTTCTCTTTAATGACTTTACATGTGAATTATGATCTAATTCAAAATTGCACAATTCATGCTTATCAAGAGTTATAATATAAAGACCATCAACAATATTTCCAGAATAGATAAACACGTTATCCTTCTTTATTGCAACATTGTCTTTCAAGATAACACAATATCCATGTCTACCAAAACAAGTTGCAGAAATTAAATTCTTACGAACATTAGGTATATATAAGCAATCTTCCAATATTAAAACCCTATAATCAAAGCATAAATTAAACACTCCAACAACTACAACTGGAATTTTGCTCCCATCAGCCAAAGTAAGAAACAATTCCCCTTCATTCAGCCTTCTAGTCTCCTAGAACCCCTAGAAAGTATAGCAGATATAATTAGTACAAACTGAATCCACACACCAAGAATCCGTGGGATTATGTAATAAACAAATCTCAAGAAGAAATGATCTCATCATACCTTTATTCTTGCCAGCTATGAATTTTGGACAATTCCTTTTCCAATGACCTTTCTTACCACAATGGAAACATTTTCTTTTGGTGTAGTCTTTTACCTTTTTCTTTCCCTTATTAGCAACTCCTAAGGCAAGCTATTTACCATCTTGTTTGGTGAAGTTCTTCTTCCTCAACATAGAGTGAACATTAAATAATATAATTGATTGAAAATATCTTTCATTACTAGTGCTGTCTTGATAACTCTTACCAAACACTAATAATATGCCGTTATTCATTTAGCCTCTAAATAATAATAGCAAGAACTCAGCATAGAGGATACTACAATATTTAGTCTAGTGTTGATCCAAAAAAAAAAAAAATTAAGTCTATTGTACACCATTACCTAGAGTCATGTGTAGCCACATTTCATCTACCAAAAAAAGTTTAATCTAGTAGTACCAGGATACAAAACACCCTCCGCATGGAATGCAAGGCTCAAGGCCAAGATGAGGTGTTTGTTCACACCACTATAAACCTGGAAGTTCAATCTTGTAGTATTATGAAATAAACAGCCTCCGCATGGAATGTAAAGCTCGAGGCTAAGACAAGGTGCCTACTTCACACTACTATAAACTAGTAATGAAGACAATGAGAGTCAACCCTTGGATCTTGTTAGGACATATGTGAATCAATGTTAGGAACATATGTCAATATAGAATTGGCTAATCCTTTGACAAAACGCACTTTACTTGTAATTGGGTAGATCTAGGATGTGTTTAATGCTTCAAGGAACAAGGTTTCAAGTTCAAGTGTTAAAGTCATGCAAGTCTATCCAAGAAACAAGTGAAGAAGTGCTGGATTTTAAATCTTGACAGCTAGTATTTATCGAGGTTTAAAAGCAATTTCAGCCTGATGCTCGACAGCTTCTCAATAGATAGGTTATCTATCGAGGTTTATGAAATTCAGTTTTTCAGATCTAATTTCACTCCAATCCATGAATAGATGTTTGGGCTTTCTTTTCTCACAACCCTAAACATATATAAGGATTTTTTTAAGGCCATCATAGTGGATGCAACTCAATACAAAAGTTTTTTACAAACATATTGTGAATCGGAGACATATACCCTAGTTCATCTTTCTATTCAAGAAGCTATTGTATTTGTAGACCGTAGGGTTTTGTAACCAAGGAGCTTCGTGATCTTCATTGTGTTGATGAACTGAAGAACTTTGCAGCCAACATCTTTCTCAAGTTGGCAAGTAAGCCACGTACTAGGATCCGCGCATCCAATTGGTTAGTCACATACTGAGAACTGTGCATTGAAAGGAGAGATTGTCACTACAGAACAAGTCCAACTGGGTATTGGAGTAAGGGTTCAACTATAGGTTGGTATAAGGTACTGGGATTCCTTTACTTGTAATTGCTTGTTGTGATAATAGTGAATTCTCGGGAGTGGTGACCTTAAAATCACCCGATGGGATTTTTGCCATGTAGGTTTCTCCATTCGTAAACAAATCATCGTTTCAATTTATTTTCTACTGCATTTTAACTTAGTTGGTGATTTGTTTGTGCTACCACGCTTATTGCATGCAAATTGAATTAATTAATTAACTTGACTAATTAATTGGTTAATTCATCACAAGGGGTCAATACATTCTTGGCCTATCAGATCTCTCTCCTACTAGAAATTTTAAAAGAAATGTTTTTATTAGGGAAATATGTGTAATCTCATCACAAATTGCTTTGCACTTTATCTATGTTTTAACACTTAGTGAAATTTCAAAAACAGTTCATTCGATCGATCAAAGGTATTTCTCGATTGATTGAAATATTTAATAAATCAATTTCGAAGCCTTTGGATGACTCAATCGATTCTCGATTATTGTTCAATGGATTGAAAGAAACATCTAATCAATCAAAAGGAATTCTTGATCAATCAAAAAATTGAAGAAATTCATCACGAAGTCTTTGGACGACTCAATCGATTCTCGATTCTTGTTCGATTGATTGAAAGGAACATTCAATCGATCAAAAGGAATTCTTAATCTGTCGAGACTCGTGAAACTAAATTTTTCAGATTTTTCTGGTAACCATTTTTTATGTTTCACTTGAACAAAACATAGTCCCTTGATCATATCAGAATGTGATTGAGATCAAAACTGAACTTCATTGATGCTATAGTCTTAAAGTTCAATATGGCATGGTTAAAATCAAACTTAAACAATGTCATAACATCAATATCAGTTTTATCAAACAATAGTTCTAAAACCAGAAAAATTACTGCAAAATTTTCAAAAACCATGAAAGTAGTTTTCTTTGATTCTAAAACTCACTCAATACGTTATACAAACATGAGAATGAAGACCGCTTTGATACCAATTGTTGGAAAAACACACAAAAAAATACGGTTTTGTATCTTATACAAAAACACGCAATGGAATATAAATGGATCTACTTCATTCATGTGAGATAACATGGACCATCTGAGTTTTAAAAACAAAGAACAAGAAGGCGTACCTTAATGCAATGAAATTCAAAACAAGATGAAGTTTGAACTTGGGAAGACTTTCAATATTCACTCCAATTCCACAATGTGCCCAAAATGTATGGTCTCTCAATCAGTTTTATATGTATTTGTTTAAGAGAATAACCAAGTGTCTCTTTTAATCATACATATATTTATGCACTTAGGCAATTACATTATTTAATAACTTTTATTAAATAAATAATTGATTATCTAATTGGGTTAACCTTTTGGTCTAGCCCAATTGGGCTTTAGTGTGTGGCTTGGAGTAGGACCAAAAGGGACAGATAAAGTTCTAGCTCCAATGGGTATTAGACTTATCTGTCAACTCTTAACAAACTCAAAGTTACCATTAAGTAAATTTAATACCACTATATAAATATAATTGCACTCTAGGCCTTATTAATAAATTATATCCCAAAACTTTGTTAAACATTTAACCCCTTCATGAAAATATTCGTAGTAATACAAAGTCATAATGTGTAATTGTCACTTTGAAAATTACTACCTCTTGATCCTTGAGTACCCGGTTTAATTCTTTAAGTTATTCATATATATTTTATGAAATCTAATTTCATAAAATATAAACTTTAGTAACTCTTTACTAAAGTGGTTAGGCCTAACACTTTGAATAATCAACCCATTAAACTTATCTCATGGGAATATTTTATATCTCTTTAAAGAGAATATGAATTCAATCTTGAGAATATGTGTTCCTTCAACATTACATGTGGTTGCCCAACATACTGAGGTTTGGACCATTTGTCTAGATCTCACTCCTGATATATTAAAGCAACTTACATTTCATGATCGAGTTCACTATTCCCTCAGGATTGAGAGTTTAAGTAAATGAAAGTCGTGAGATTTATTATTCATTTGACATTTGTTAATAGAATAATAAATCTCACAGTGATCCAGTTCAATATGTCTTATACACTTAAAACATAATAACATATCAACTAGAAGTCTTCACTTTCATGATTAAGACAAACCATCTTAATTGACATGTTATAGTTTTCACTGATGAAATGTCCAATTTCATCACCGACTACGAACTAAGATTTTGAGTTTACAAAGAACTTGTGATTTATATTTTCTGTGACTAAATCACATACTATGCATCTCAAGGACTATATGATAATGTCCAAATATTCATGCTACCATTATTTTAGATAACAATAAAACAAGTTTATTACATAGAACATAATGTCATACATAGTATACGATTGGATTTTTGGGCATTAATCCTAATAGTTTGATTATGTTATAACATGTTTGTTTAGTTTAGGTTTTTATTTATTTCTTTGTTTTAAGCATGCTAGGTTGGTAGTTTTAGTTTCTGCTATGTTTTGTTCTTGTTTACTTAGTTAGGGTTAGGGCGTGTATGCGTACACATGCGCACGCATACTAGAAGTATGTGTATGCATACAATTGGGCTATGTACGCAGGCCCTATGTATGCGCACGCATACTCATGCCTAGAAACCCTAATCCGACCATTTTTGCTTCTATTTCTTTATTCTATTTATACAATATGCTTATGTTTTGCACTTTTTTCATGCCTATAAGTCTTTGCCTTCCATGTTTGCTTGTTGTTTGTCCTTCAAATATTAGACTAGGGTTTCTTTTCTTTCTTTGATATGCCATGAACATGCTATGATATGACCATACATTAATGCAAAGATGCCGTGGAACAATAAGGTAAGTGAGGTAAGGCATGCATTCACATGAACATGCATTTGGATTATGAAACATGATGAACACATTTGTTTGATGCCTTGATACTATGTTTGGATATTTAGGATATACTTGATGTGAATGCCTCGCTGCTATGTTTTTGTTTGAATAACGTGCTTGTTTGGATATGCAATGATGTTTTTACCCTTAGTTTATGTATGTTGCGATGCCATGATAGATGCATGTTAGAATTTGGGATGAAAATGCCATGTTGATTGCTAGATGTATATTAGTGTGTGTGAGTCTAGAATGATAGTTTGAATTTGCCTTTAATGAGATTAAGATGTAAGACACAATGGGTGGAAGCCGATCCACGGGTCGGGTAGGGTTCGGTGCCTAACACCTTCCCAACCCTATACCTAAACTCCGAACAAATGCTCTAGTAGTAGATCAATCCTTCCACGAATGGCGCTATACATATGTTTTCTAAACCTAATCTAGGTGGTGACTCCATCTTTTCTTTGCCTTGGTCCATTCGGCTGAGGCGTACTCCCTCCCATTATGCCCACAATGGTGACTTTACTGGGGATAGAGAGTTTGATTTCAATGTGTCTTATTTCTTAATCTTGATAAAGGCTTGTTCAATATTTGTTTGCACGCACTTCACTTGGTTCTTTTGTCCCTTTCGTCCCGGTTAATGATGAGTGGGAAGATGTGTACGCTCCATTCGGGCCAAAGTCTTCCGGAGTTTATCCTACCAACTCACAATCTATGCCATTGCCTATGATGGGCTTTGAGTACATTAATGGTTTACGACCAATCCACTACGGTCCATTTAGGCCCAAGGTTGGAATCATGGCCCACCTAGTTGTGAATGACCTACTGATTTGTCCCTTTAGCTTTAGGGAGCCTACCCACACTTAGAGTGATCCTAGATCCTACCAATAAGAGGGTACCCTTTTATCTCTTGTTTGTTCAACCATATATTTTGTGTTCACCTAATTCTAAAGGACAAATAAAAGTTGTAAAAATTTGAGGATGACCCAAAAGTTTTGGCATACCCTAAGATGTTGGGATAAAAGAAAAGAAGTTCTCACATGTAAGAGGCTTGTCCCAAAATCCAAAGGTATATATTAACTTAAAAGGTTCATAAGGACATAGCCTATTTGCTATCGTAAACCCAAATCAAAAGGCCTCTTGAAAAGGAGAACCTTGGGCCTAAGGTAACAAATATGTTAGGGACTTAGCATCCAACATCCTACAAAGCCAATATGAAATTCCCTAATCTTGGGCCTCCTTGTTGCATGCCAAGGCCCAAAATGATGAGAAATTCATGGACTTTGGAAGGAAGGCTATAATATATCCTAGCTAGAGGGCTACTTCAAAAAATGATAATAATGAATGAAAAAAACTAGAGCTTAAAGGTGATGGATATATTGTTAGCCCATATTTGAGAGAAAGGGTTGAAAATATCTAAGTACATTCTAATGAAAGCCCACAAGAGTAAGATGAGAGCTTTATTGTAAATGGACTAAAACCCAATAAAACAAGGGGCAAGGTTCATGAGAGGAAAGTGAGTGATTTTGTAATTGGGCCTTCATTAGAATGGACTTAAAGATTTTCTAAGAACATATAAGTTTAATGAAAAGAACCTTTTAATTGGGAAATGTGCTTATACTTCCAATGGCTTCTCCCAGTGCCATGATGTCTAACCATGTGACTCAAGAGGATATTGATTGTGTGATGATTGAAGGAATGGTCTGCTTCCTCCTTCTACTGCTAAAGCATACACCTCGACCATGGACCTTCACGAGGACTCATGTCAATGACGTTTTTGAAATGGGAAACGTAGGATCATAGGAGGACCATGACTAGCCAGAATGGACCTCGACAGTTGGGACCACGCAAGTCGCCCTTGCTCGCATCTTGATTGAGCGAGACCCAGCCCCACCTCTCGACGCTGCAAGATATTTCCTAGCTCAGGATAAAGAGGAAAACGAGGAAGATGATGATGAGGAGATTGGTTATTAGAGTGGGAGTGATTGTAACTGGCCTTTAGATGAAAAGGATGATGCCCTAAAGCATCATAACTGAAGCCATACGTGTTTGGGGGGCCATTGAAAGTTGAAGACTGGTCCATAAAGCTGCAAATTCTCTTCAAGGAAGAGAATGAGGAAGGAGGTGCCACCGCCTAAGGATAAAAGAAGGACAAAATTCATCATGCCTGTTGATGGGCAACTTAGCAATTGGACTTGGGTGGGGTTTTCCTAGATCATGGGAAAAAATGTTTGTAATGTAAGCTCAGATGTACTTTTCAACATTTTTAATAACATGAATTCTGATTTAGCTTACTTTGATGTGTCCCATAATATTTAAATTCTGCACTTAAATGATTCTAATGAATTTGAAAATGAAATTAATAAAAAATTGAAAAAGAAAATTGAACCTGTGGAACCAACTTTTGAAACTCTTAATTTGGGCAATGATGAGAATCCACATTTAATTAAGATTGGTGTAACCCTAAATAAAGAAGAAAGGAAAGATCTCCAAGACTTACATAATTCCAAGAGGTGTTTGAATGGTCTTATGAAGATATGCCTGCCATTAATCCCAACATAGCTCAACACCACATTGATACCCATGCTCACATAGTGCCCGTTAAGCAGAAGTTGAGGTGTTTGAAAACCGAATGGCTCTTTAAGATCAAGGAAGAGGTCACAAAATAGTTGAAAGTAGGTTTCATCAAACTTGTGCACCAAGCCAAGTGAATAGCCAATGTTGTGCTTGTACCCAAGAAGGATGGAAAAGTAAGGATGTGTGTAGATTTTAAGTACCTAAACAAGGCTTGCCCTAAGGATGATTTCCCTCTTCCTCATATAGATGTCTTAGTGGATAACACCGCTGGTAGTGCCTTGATTTCATTCATAGATGGTTTCTCATGATATAGCCAAATCAAGATGGCTCCTAAGGACATGACCAAGACCATCTTCACTACTAAATGAGGGATTTATTGTGATATGGTGATGCCATTTGGGCTTAAGAATGCAAGTGCGACCTATTAGAGAATGGCTATAGCCTTGTTACACGACATAATGCACAATGAAGTAGAGGTATATGTTGATGACATGATTGTGAAATCCAAAGATCACCAACCTAAGGAAGTTTTTCGAAAGGATCAAGGAGTATAAACTAAGATTGAACCCACAAAAATGTACCTTTCGAGTGACTGCAAGAAAATTGCTAGGCTTTTTGGTAAGTGATAGAGGGATAGAGGTTGACCCATCAAAGATCAAAGCTAGATTGGACATGCCTCCTCCTAAGAGTGAGAAAGAGTTAAGAGGATTCTTAGGCTAATTACAGTACATTAGCTAATTCATCACCAAACTAACCTCCATTTGTGAGCCCATCATTAAGTTCTTAAGGAAGAATGAACCCCATACATGGAATGATGAATGTTATAAAGCCTTTGAACTTATCAACGAATACCTTCTTCATCCACCCATCCTAGTACCCCTGAAGCATGGAAAGCCACTACTCCTTTATCTTTCAATCATAGAGAATGGGGTTAGAAGTATACTTGCACAAGAGGATGATGATAAGAATGAGAGAGCCATATACTACTTGAGCAAGAGGTTCTATGATTATGAGACTAGACACACACCTATAGAAAAGTCATGCTTTGCTCTCGTGTGGACCGTGTAGAAACTGAGACACTTTATCTTACCTTACCAGATATGATAGTAGCTAGAATGGATCCGTTGAAGTATCTGTTTAAGAAGCTCGCCCTAAATGGAAGACTATCAAGATGGTTGATCCTATTGGCATAATTCAATTTGAAGTATGTGGCTAGAAAAACCATCAAAGGAAGCGTCGTGTCAGATTTTTGTGTTGAGAATCCTATAGAAGGAGAAAATGGTAAAAAGACTTCCTAGATAAGGATATTTTGGATATCAAACTAGGGGCATGGAAGATGTATTTTGATGGAGCTGTGAACCAATATGGGAATGGGATAAGAGTACTTTTGATAAACCTCGATGGATCTCACATACCTTTGGCAGTAAAGTTAAACTTTGAGGCAATCAACAACATGGCAGAATATGAGACTTGTAGAGTTAGAGGTAAAAGAGGCAGATGTCTTTGGAGATTCAACTTTGGTCATAGCCCAAGCATAGAAATTATGGAAAGTGAAGGAAGAACACTTGAAGTCTTATCAGCAATATTTAGAAGATTTGACCTAAACCTTCAATAGAATTGAATATAATATCATTCCTAGAGCTCAAAATTAGTTTGTAGATGCTTTGGCTACCTTGGCCTTAATGGTTGACATACTCGAGGGAGTATGGACACGACCTTTAGAGATCCAATAGAGTTTTGAGTTGGTACACAAGGAGAAGGCAAAGTCTTTAGTTTTGGCTATAGAAGAGGAAGGAATCCCTTGGTATTATGCCATCATGAAATTCCTGGAATTGGGGATATATCCTAACAATGCCAATAAAAGAGAATGTCATTTGGTTTGGATGACAGTAATGTAATACATCCTATGTGAAGGTCAATTTTATAGGAGGTCCTATAATGGTGTACACCTTCATTGTCTAAAGAAAGAAGAAGCTGAAAGATTCATGGAAGAAGTTCATTAAGGGATTTGTGGTCCTCACATGAATGGGTGAATGTTGGCCAAGAAGATCTTAAGGATACTATTAGAATACAATGGAGATCAATTGTCCAGACTTTGTGAAGAGTTGCCATGATTGCTAGACACATGCAAACTAGAACCATGTACCACCTAGTAAGCTATACAACATGACCTTTCCATGGCCTTTCTCATTATGGGGCATAGATGTGATAAGAAGAATAGCCCCCAAGACCTCAAATGGACACAAGTACATCTCAGTGGCAATTGACTATTTCACTAAGTAGGTAGAGGTAGCCTCTTTCTCTATACTAAAAGCCAAGCATGTGGCTTGATTCATAGAGAACAACATCATTTGTTGATTTAGGGTACCACATGAGATCATCTTGGATAATGGTTCCCACTTTGAGGGAGAAGTTTGGAAAATCATGGAGTTGTATAACATTGAACATCATAAGTCTTCACCATACCGATCACAGACCAATGAGGCCGTAGAAACAGCCAATAAGAACATCAAAAATATCCTAGCCAAGATTGTAGTGACATACAAAGATTCGGCTGAAAAGCTTCCATTCGCCTTATGGAGTTACATAACATCTATCAGCACATCAATTAAGGCAACCCCTTACTCTTTGGTTTATAAGAGTGAAGTAGTACTTCCCATTGAGGTGGAGATATGATCTTTTAGGGTACTGGTTGGAAAAAAAGTCCTAGAAGAAGAATGGATTAGAGAAAGATATGAGCAGTTGGCTTTGATAGATGAAAAGAGAGATAGAGCACAATACCATGCACAGGATTATCAAAAGAGGATTGCTAGAGCATTTAACAAGAAGGTGAAGCCTAGAAACCTTAAGGAAGGAGATCTAGTCCTAAAGGTACTTAGAGATGAGACTTTCGATCCAAAAGGAAAGATGAAGCCAAGATGGTCTAGGCCTTTTATTATCAAGAAAATCATGTTATGAGGTGCTATAAGAATTATAGATTTGGATGGAGAAGAGATGCTTCGCCCAATCAACTTATATAGATTCCAAAAGTATAACATTTGAAAAAGAAAAAGAAAAAAGTCTACTAGGTTGAAAACCTGAAATGGCGGCCTAGGCAAAAATCATGGCAAGGAAACCCCGCTAGGTTGAAAACCCAAAAGGGCAATCTAGGCAAAAGGTAGGGGAAAAGACCATGGTCATGGTGAAAATTCCCACAAGGATGTCATGGGCAAAAGTTACATGGCAAAGGAAAAGAAAAGAAAAAAGAAGGAAAAAAAGTAATAAAGACAATAAGCAAAGATAATAAAATGGTTGATTCTCTTATTGCTCAAATTAAAAGATACTAAATTGTTTTCATAGGGGATTTGGGATATTCCAATCCTTTATTAAATTCAAAAGAAAGTCATAAGAATCATAAAGGGCAGGAAAGTAAAATTTGGAGCATATCATGGTAGTTAGTCAGTCCTCTTCTTTTTGTAAGACTTCTTTTCCCTTTGAACCCAACTCATGTCAATAGATAGCCATTTCAGGTACCCCGAAGATGGATGGAGGAATCAAGGAAAGCGGATGTCCTTAGCTATCATCCTCCGCAACCAAGTCTCACAAAGTCTACCCAAGATCCTCTCTGTAAAAGCCAAGGTATGGAAGGAACCAGTATCACTGGGAGCTCCTTGGCGGTCGCAAAATTGCCTTGCAATGTGACATGTAGAATAGTAAGAGCAACAGCGAAGCCTAACCAAAGGAACACAGTTATCTTTGAAGCTACGGTTGACTGTGCCCATGATGCACTACCATTCCACCACCCATTGGATGCCTAAAGGGGAGAGATGCTTCACGAATTAAGTGAACTTAGCAGAATCCATCCCTTCATTTTTGAGCTTGTGATCGCGATAATGCTTTGGCTTATACTAACTAGGAGAAACAATGGGAGCATAAAGCAATTAGAGCCTCTCATATAGCCATATCTGAGGGAGAGAAAAAGAGAGCATGAGTGTTGAGCGGAAAAAGGAGAGAAAAAAAAGGAAAAAGAGAGAGAATATGCAAAGACGATATAAGGAGCCTCGATGGGTTGAAAACCAGAAGACAATCCATGCAAAATTAGAAGAGTCCCGCTAGGTTGAGAACCTAGGCAAAAGTTAGGGAATATACTTGAAGAAGGAGAGGACTCCCCACAAAGAATGTTGCTTCCTCCTTGTGGACTGCATCTAAGCCATTGAGGGTTTCAGCCAAGATAAGCATGATTAAGCTTCCATTCCCCAGATTGTTAACCACTAAAAGAATTATTAGGTCTACACGAGGTGTCTCATGCACCAAGAAATACCTTGCAACAATACAAAGATAATAGGATTGAGATAGTAAGAGCACTCCACACCAGCTAAAGGGACATTCTGTTGAGAGAAATACTTGAAGACCATCTAAACATTCAACTTATCAGGTGTGCACCATTTTTTGGCCATAGCTAGAGGAACCCTTAAAATTCGATGAACCATGTAGGAAAGATCCTCTTCAATAGTCGGAGCGATAATAGAACCAAGGCCAAGCTTACCCATGATAGCACCAAACTCTTTAAGAGTGGGCCATAATTCCATGCCATTGAAGTGGAAAACATGTCGAGTAGGGATCCAAAATCCCGCAGCAGCACGAAAAAAAGGCTCGTTCACTTTGATTTGATCGTAGAAAGAGATCGAGAGGAGTGAGAATGTCGTCGAAAGTGGGACCAAGCTTCTTAATCCATGCCAAAACCTCCAAAGGGGTGAATTCTACCATTGGGGGACCATACTGAATGTTTCCTAAGTTTAGAACACGTTTTATGAAGGTTTGGAGGCCTCCTATGGCTATTTTATATTAAGGAGAGGCGAATGGGGTATTTTCTGCTTGGCGGCATGCGCTTGCAGGGTCAAAGGTGCATACGCATGGTTAACGCTTGCGCACGCATACGCGTATATGCTCACGTAAAAAGCCACACAGATTTGGATTCCTTTTCCTATTTGGATTATGGATCCTCCACCAAGGTTTCTCTCATGATTCCTATGACCTAGAGGATTATTCAAGGAACACTCAAACTCAAATTTTCAAGCATCAATGAAAATAGAAAAGCAAGACAATGTATAAAGTTCCCATGAGTTGTAAAATTACTACATATCCTAGATAAAAGAAGAAATGTCAAAAGATGTACTTAAATACAACCCAATGTCTCAAATAAGAAATGAAGTGTAGAAATACATGCTAACAAAAGGAAAAAAAATAATAAGAAAAAAAAAGGAGAAATATGTTATGTGTCTATCTGTCTGCAGAATCACCGGTAACACCTCTTCCTCGGCTGGTAGTTGGGAGTGGTCTTTGGATCATCATTATCATCACTCGGGTGGGCAAATCCTTTAGGACCATAGATCTACCTAGAGTACTCAGTCACCTCTAGCTTGAGATTCCCTACCAACCAAACGAGCTCCTTATGCTCCTCGATAGTGGGTTAAAAATTGAGAAGAAGACAGTGTTAGAATAAGTGTTGAGAAAAGAAAAGAAAAGACAAGGATGAAAGAGAGCTCACTGCTTACGTACCCTCAGGAAAAGGGTAGCCCATGACACTTGTGTTACATCCCATAGGGTGCTTTCGAGCAAAGCTGTCAGGGCCGTAAGGATAGACTGACTAAGGTAGATGAAGGGGGTCAACAAGACCACCAGTTGTAGGGCCATCTTGACATAAGCATCACATTTGAGTATTACTATGTGCAAAAATGCAAGAAAAGAGGAAGGCAAGTAAAAAGGGAAAGAACACACACCTCCGAAATGAGGGAAGGCATGAAACAAGTCTTGTTGAACTCATCATAACACATTTCATCTACGAGCCACTCAACATAGGGAGTGTTATTCCTCTGTAGTTAATACCCAGCATCAATTAGGGAGAATGGGGCAAGTATGAACGATGGAGGATCCTTCGGAACCCATGGTACATCCTCACCTGACAACTGGCAATATACCCTTTCTACCATGTATAGGACTATCAAACCAACACCCTCCTAAGGTTGGGTGATCCCAGAAGTAATGAGGTCAGCCACTTCCAAAGCAAGATCTGCAATAGGAGGTGCCTTGGCCTAAGGACTCCATATGACATATAGAAACACATAAGGTTAGAAGAAGAACCCTAGGAAACATGCAAAAGAAAAAATAAGAGAAAGTAGGACCCTTGCTCACTTATTAGAAGAGAGACCATTATAGTGAGCCCTAATTGAAGAGGAGCTCTTCAAGTCCACCTCTGCTCCATGAGCAATGAATCCATATCTCACAGCCCAATGCTGAAAAGTGAATGCACAGTTTGTAAGATGAACAGAGGGCAGTATGCAAGATAACAATATGCAAGATGACAGTTTGCAAGACAATAGTATGCAATATAACAGTTTGCAAGAGGTTTGTTATCCATCTCGATATCATAGTAACGGATTGTATTCATGATGTACCTCCGCCCTAACAAATCTATGCCCAGCTGCACACCTGACTCATCCTCTAGATTAATGATCGACCCATCACATCAAAGGCCGATCATTTGGTGCAAATCATAAGGAGTCATTGTCATTTCCCTATCAACAATGTGGAAGGTGTGGGTAGTGTACCACCACCTTTCAGCCAAGGACTACACCAAGATGGTACTAACATGGCTCTCAAGTTAGAGAAGGAGAATGGGCTCAAAGCCCACTGCCCGTACCAAGGCCATCATGTCATCAGTCAGGAAGCCGTACGGTTAGTGCTTCCCCTACCTGGGAATAGAAGGCCCTATACCACGAAGCAATACGATTAATGCTTCCCCTACCTGAGAACAGAGGAAAGACTTGCAAAAAAGATGAAAGGAGAGCATGAAAATCACAATTGGATAAGAAAATAGGTGAAAAAGGAGACTAAATAATGAAAATAATGCTTTCTGAGTGCTAGGATGTGCACATGAGTCCACGTATGCGTACGTAGGGTCCCTGCATGCATACATAAGTTGGATCATGCGTCCATATGAACTAAAGCATATGGACACGTATTCATGAATGAGCATGTGCACGTATGAGTATAGGCTGCACACACAGGTTCGATACATGCGTACGTATGAACACAAATAGAGAGTGTTCTTCAATATTTCCAAACAACTCTTAATCAAAAATCATCCTAAACATGCTCTTGCCCCTCCTAAGGTATCAGGTTTTCATCTAAATCTATCCCACAACAAAACCCAAGCATTTACAAGTCTAAAAACAAATTAAAATGAAAGATCAAAGCAAAAATTGAAAATGAGGAAAACTTGAAAAACTCACCAATCTAGCCCTTGCACCCTCCAAGAGATGATCTTGTGGCCTGTAGATCAGTGGAGGAGACTCATTCAGCCTTACGGCCTCATTACAGTGGATAAGGTTGAACACATCACCAGAAATCACATAGGAAGTTTTCTTGGTTTTGGACTTAGGTGCCATGGGAAGAGTGAGAGGGTTTAAGAGAGTTTGAGAGAGGAAGAAAGGATTAGATTATGAAAGGATGAAGAATGAGAGAGAGGCAGAGAGTTTTTGTGGAGAGAAAGAGGAAGTTGAAGAGTTAGAGAGGAAATGAAAGGGTGAGGAAAATGAAGAGAGATAAGAAGAAGAAAAGGAAATGGTTGATAATTGTTTGAGAAAAATGAAGAGGCAGGAAGGTCTGATGACTAAACTAAATGTAGTTTAGGCCTCCCAACTAAACTATGTGTAGTTTAGCACCAAAACAAAAAAAAAAAATTCAAATTTTCAAAATATCCCTATAGACACCATATTTTGTACCCCTTACGACTCGAGCCCCCGTTCTCCAATGATGTTGAAATTCTAAGGCCCAAGGTTGGTTTAGGACCCAATTAGATTACAAATTCACTTAAGAGGTGATAAAATGAAAAATATAACTTTTTATGAGAAAATAAATCTATTTTTGAAAAATAAAAGGCCAAAAAAACCTCGGCCTACATATGTAGGCACGGACCTGCGTATGCAGCTAGGGTTTCAAAAACCTATGAAAGGCAAGTTTGCTACATTAATGTTGAGGTTTAGAACGAATACCACATCATCTAGTTACCATTCAAAACCTCTATTTTCTCACTATTTAAAGCCATACATGGCACATTTTCAAAAACGCATAGAAAATCCTAAGGGAAACCTAAGATTCACTAGAAATAGTGAATTAATGAGGGAGTTTTTCACAAAAAATCCTCGAGTCAATTTTATTTTAACCTAAGATTTACTAATCATTTTTGTTTGGTTGTGAATAGATTTGACTAAGGGAAATGATCAAAATCAAGCTAAAAGAGCTTTTGTTTTTGAGGTATATATTCTAATCTCATTTATTTCATTTCTGCCTTTAATCTTGCTTTTAATCATATTTCTTTGTTTTGTTTATGTGTTAACATGTTTGTTTAAGTTTACGTTTTAGTTGTTTTTTGTTTTAAAGCATGCTAGGGTTCTAGATTTGTTGTCCTTTCTTTTTCTGTTCTTGTTTTCTAGGTTAGGGTTCTTCTGGGAATGTTTGTGTGCGCATACTTCTACATGCGTACGCAGGCTCGAAGTATGCATACTCATACAATTGGCCTGCATACGCAGGCCCATGTATGCATACGCATACTCATGCCCAGAAACCCTAATCTAAGTTTTTTTGCTTTTGTTTCTTTGTTTCTTTTATATAATATGTCTCTTTTTTGACCTTTTTGTATGTTTTTGAGCCTCTATTTCTTTGTTTGTATGTTTGTTTGCTCTAACATGCTATATTAGGGTTTGTTTTTATATAATATGCCTCTTTTTTTACCTTTCTTTTCCTTGCTTTGATACCATGAACATGCATTCACGTGTCCATACACTAATATCATAGGTGTTGTGATGTAGTGAGGTAAGTAAGGTAAGACATACATTGGTATGAACATGCATTTTAGTGATGAATATGTTTGTTTGATGTCTATTTCCATGCCTAGAAGTTTGGTATATATATTTGATGCTTAACACTTTGTTGCCATTATTACCTTTCTGCCATGATTTGTTTGCTACCTTGGATGAGATAACATGAGATGTCATGATAGATGTATGCTAGGGTTGGTTGATGAGCATGATAGATGAATGTTAGGTCTTAGGATGAAATGCCATGTTGTATGCTTAGATGTAGGTTAGTGTGTGTGTTAAGATGCAATGTTGAATATACCTTTAATAGGATTAAGATATAGAACACAATGAGTGGAAGCCAACCAACGGATCGGGTAGTTTTGGGTGCCCAACACCTTCCTAAGACCATACCTAAACTCCAAACCCGTACTTTGGTAGTAAGACTAGTCCTTCCACATAAGGATGCTACATTCATGGTTTCTAGACCATAAAACTAGCTAGCAACTCCTTGTGTTTTCTCCGCCCCAGTCCCCTTGGCCGAGGTGTACTCCCTAACATCCACACGTTGCGCCCACAATGGAGACTCCACTGGGGATAAAGAGTTTGATTCCAATGTGTCATATTTCTTAATCTTAATAAAGGCTTCTTCAATAATTGTTTGCACACACTTCACTTGTTTCTTTTGTCCCTTTACCTCGATTGGTGATGTATGGGAAGATAAGTACGCTCCATTCGGGCCAAAGTCTTTTGAAGTTTATCCCACCAACTCACAATGTGTGCAACCTATAATGGGTTTTGAGTACGTTAATGGTTTTCCACCAATCCACAAAGGTCCACTTAGACCCTCGGTTTGAATCATGACCCACCTAGTTGTGAGTGACCTACTTATCTATCCTTTTAGCTCTAGGGAGCCTACCCACACTTAGAGATATCCTAGATCTTATCAAAAAAGGACACCCATTATATCTCTTATTTGTTCAATCATATATCTTATGTTCACCGAATTCTAAAGGACAAATAAAAGATATAAAATTGAAGGATGACCTAAAAGTTATGGCATACCCTAAAATGTTTTGGGATAAAAGAAAAAAAGTTCTCATATATAAGAGACTTATCCCAAAGTCAAAAGGTATATCTTAACTTGAAAGGTTCATAAGACCATAGCCTAATTGCTATCATAAGCCCAAATCAAAAGGCCTTTTGAAAAAGAGGACCTTGGACTTTAGTTAACAAGTATGTTATGAACTTAGTATCTAGCATCCTACAAAGTCAAAATGAAATTCCCTAATCTTGAGCCTTCTTGTTGCATGCCTAGACCTAAAATAATGAAAAATTCATGGACTTTGAGAGGGAGGCTACAATGTATCTAGCTAGGAGGCTACTTCAAAAAATTGATGATAATGAAATAAAGAAAGAAGAGCCCAAAGGTTGGGCCCCATGACTAGAATCAATACCAGTTCCTTAGTGAGTCATGAAGGAGAAGAAGAGAATTTTTCCCAAATGGACTACACACCTTTAAACACCGCATTTTGTACCAATTAATAAATTTTGGTCTCTGGCCCCAATGATGAGCTTGACATACATCAACCAAGGGTAATTAAAGAATTCACAATAGTTTGGAAGTAATCACAACTCAAAAGTACTCAAATCGCTTTGAAATCAATACTAAAAAATGACCATTGCTCATTATTTTGACCATAACTTTTTATTTACAAAGAATTTTGAGTGAGGTTTGTTATATTGGGAACTAGACATCTTGGGCTTCAATTTGAACACAAAATTTGCTAATTTGGACTTATATCAAGTGAGCTATGACTATTTGAAATTAGGCTAACTGGGCAATCTGATTTTCTGGGTTTAAAACTAAGTTTTGAACTTTATGAACCATCTTATTTCATCCACTTGCAACACTTCCTTGAGTCAAGAGACCTCCTGCACCTTTAATTTTTTCGTTGGAGCCTACAACACTTGATATATGCTCTAAACGTGATGCTAATGCAACACTTGCTGATGAGCCTCCCTGATGTGATGCAGAACTTGTAGAAACTAACTACAAAAAAACCAATTACACATTACACATATCACAAGTTTAACATTAAAATTATCAAATCATGCATCTAAAATACTATTAATATCAAAGTAAAATATATAATTGTAAATATCTTTGCCATTAAAAATTGTGGAAAACTAGTAATATTTCTAGAAGAGATATCCTCAGTTTTCTTTTGTGCCATGATGTCATGTGCATATATTTCCTGTAAAAATTGTATTAGTTTAGCAACAATAATAGTATACTATATTAATGTGTAAAAATAAAATATAATGGTGAAAATAAGGATAATTTAGAAGATTACCTCCTGCACTTTTCTTTTCTTTGTTTGCTTCTTTGATGTGCCTTCCTTTGGTTTTGGCATCTTTTCTATCCATGATTTCGTCCTACGCTTTTTATTATGATAAATCTCTCTTTTCTTTATCCCTTTTGGTACAATCGTAATCCAATCATATAATCGATCTTCTTTGTCTGCAAAATCGGAAGAAAGGCCTAATGATGTCTTCTTCTACATTAGCTTTGCAATTCTTAAGGTCACAAAGTTTTTTTTTTTTCAAATCTGCAATTGCTAAGCTTAGAATATTATGGCCTTCTTTAGTTTCACATGCCTCATTCTCCAATTGAATATATTTTGGACATAAATCTCGATATCGATCTACATATTCCAGTTAAGTATCCAGCTTAATGTTATGTGTTGTGCAATTTTTTTCGCTTCCATCTTTTGCATCTCTTCTCCACCTCTTCATGATATATCTATTATGAATCAACTTGATATCCAATACCTCAAGAACTTTCAAACCATGCCTACATAAAATATCAAATGACTCAAACTTTCTGCAACTACAAGATAGAATCTCATCTAATGGCTTCCACATGACCTCATATTTTCCATTTTGATTGAAAACTCCAACCACATAACTATGTGTTTGACTCACATTGCGTTCTAGGATGGAAAGTGTCATTACCTCTTCAACTTCTGTCTGAAATAAATCAAACAACTTAGGTGTGTACACTGTTGCTACTTGGTTAAGCATAGGAGAGCTTTTGAGCTTCAATCTTGGAAATTTCTGTCTAGAGTTCTAATATGCTTCTAACTCCTTATCCTGCTTTTGATTGACAACTGTTTCAAAATGAGTGAAAAACTCTACTATATTGAGATCAGTACGTAAGCAATCCTTCAAGTCAGCATTGCAACTCTCACTAAGCTAGGTTGTTTTTATTCCTGTAGTGAAAGTTCTCTTAACATATGCTTGGGCCCATTTTTCCTTCAATTCAAATAGATCAATTAGCCATTTGTTTTCACGAACATTGTACTTATCTAGCATTTCATTCCAAGCTGTAAGAAGCTCTTCTTCACCGTCATACTCATAGATACATGCTAAGAAATTAGCATTAAATTAAGGCTCATTTTTTAGTAAATGACCCAAGTGTTTCTCAGCATTATGACATATATGCCAACTATACAATGCATGATATGTTATAGGCATGACTACTTTTGTTGCAGCTGACATTATTGCATCTTGATCTATGAAAATAGTGATTGGCTTCTTTTCAGACATTGCTTCTAAGAAGGTCTCAAATAACCATACAAAAGATTCAATCGTTTCATCATATAAAAGTACACCTCCAAATACAACAGTTTCTCTATGGTGATTGAGACTCAAAAATACTCCAGGTGGCCTTGCATCTCTATTTGTACTATACGTTGTACCAAACATTATTACATCACCGAAGTGGCTATAGTCAATGATCATTCTTGCATCGGCCCAAAAGATATTAGTAATCAACTCTTCATAGTCCAATTGAGTAGCAAAATAATATAAAGGATTTTTCTTAAGTTGACGACTGAAATATCTTCCCAAACTAGCAGTTGCCCCATGCTATGTCTCTCTATCGCTTAGTGCGTAAGTAGTTTTTATGATCTTGCTTGGCACATGATTTAATCCCGATTTATGTGCCAAATCAATTTCAATAGCATGAGTTGCAGCCACTTTCCGTTGTGATGGCATCATGTGCACAGTTGATGGGAGGTGGAGATAATGGTTATGCTCAGCAATAAATTCACTCACCACATATTTTTTACTATCTCAATTAAGTACGATAACCAAATGTGCTTCACAACCACATCTTGTTTCTGCTCATGGATTCTTTACATTCTGATCTCTCTTGTCTTTGCCTTAAACTCCCTCCTTTGTGCACACAAATCTCCTTGAAGTAACCACTCCAATCTTTTTACATTTATTTACATACTCTTTTCTAATACTAAAACCAGCCTTTCTACCATATTCATTATAAAAATCATATGCAATCTCATCCGCTTCAAATTCCATCCCTTTAAATGGGGTAGATTCCATGGGCACATTAGAAGGAACATGTATTCCCATCATTATCCCTAGAAAAAATTGAACATAAATTTATTATAACTTTCACCTATCATTTGTTTTCCAAATAAAGATGATGTAAAAAAAAATGAGAATGTAATGAATGATCAACATAGTAATAAGGATGTACCTCAAATGAGAGAGATGTTATATATATTTGTTACTAAACATAAAAATTCTTATGTCATCTACTCGGTTTGCATACATTATATTAGAATCAACCTAATTTGAATTAGGTCAAGATGAAGCATGATTTCAACTCGGCTCACTCAAAGGCCAGTCAATTTAAACATGACAGTAATAAACATGTTCTTTAAAATCTTGCATCCATAATATGCCATCAAGAATCATTATAAAGGAATCTTCTTATTATGATTAAAGAACTTATTTATTATGAGAATTTTTTTTTTCAAAAGAGAGAAATTTATTAATTTAAATATCTAAACCTTGTGATCAACACCACAACAATATCCTTTTGATCACCTCTCTATATATGTCCGTAATCCACATTAAGCGTACAAGTAATCATTTTTTAATTTCACTTAAACTCATCATTGATACTATTTTCTTATGAACTGATTATAATAGACTATATTAACAGTTGTGGAAATATATATATATTTTTTAAATTGTGCCACTAAACTTATTGATTACACTATGAATTAGGATCATGTGTGTAAGGATTTTAGTGTTGATCCATTCCATAACATTTTATGGTAATAAATTCAAATTTATTGATGTAATTTTATCCGTTTGTAGTTTTTTAGTTTATATTTAGAGCTACTCAAAGAAATGCTTACAAAAGAGGTTTGCTTGAGTGAAGGTCGAGATCGATTAAGTGCGATGTGAGAAGTGCTCAAGCAAGATGGTAAACTTGCTTAAGTGGAACATTAAAGGTCTGAGATTTTGCATGTCTCTTGCCTGAGTGAGGTTGTAAAAATATACTTTCCTAATGTACTTTCTGAAGTGGTTTCTCCATTAAAGATATTCTTCTTTGATTTTCCACTTCATCACCAAATGTTATGTCATGCTTAATTGTGCTTTTTATATTACTTATTGATTTGTTAATTGCTTAACTATAGGGAAAAATTAATTATCTGAGTGGATCACTTCACCAATATAATTTGATAATTTTGCTCATTAATTCACATTGGGGTCTAAACAAAAATTTCAATGTTCAATCTTATTTAATTATCACTACAAGAAATCTGGGTATAGGCGGCGTTTTTTTTAGTGATGTTTTTAAATCTGCAGCTATAACTAGTATAGTGTGATGTTTTTAAAAAACGCCGCTAAAGGGTGAGCATCTGCAACATTTTAAGCCCAAAACAATAGCAGTGTTTCTAAAAACGTCGCAAAAGGTACAGTTTTAGTGGTGAATTTTTTGTTTATAACGAAGTTTTTGGAAAACGTCACTATAGTTATTAAAGAACATCCAGCATAAAGTCCAGAAAATTTTGGAAAAATATATAGCAACTTTTTTGGGGACACATATAGCGACGTTTTGGAAACGTCGCTATAAGTTTCCCCAAAATTTTCGTCCTTTTGCCGCTCAAAATTTCACTGGGTGGGAAAGTTCCCCCCACCCTACATATAGTCCAAAAAAGTTTGGGAAGCATATAGCGAAGTTTTGGAGAAACATATAGCGACGTTTCCAAAACGTCGCTATATGTTCCCCCCAAATATTTGTCCTTTACCCATTCAAAATTTCACTGAGTGGGAAAGTTCCCACCACCCACTGTATGGCCACATAGCAATGTTTTGGGGAAACATATAGCGACGTTTTTAAAACGTCGCTATATGTTTCCCCAAAATTTTTGTCCTTTTCCCACTCAAAATTCCCAACGTTTTGTCTTTTTTTTTTTTTTGTCTACTTTCCCTACAAGTTTTTCATTCTTTATTTTTTGTTCTCTCAGGAAAACTTCCCTTCCCTCCCACCCTTATCACTTCACACTTAGCCACCACCAGCCACTACCGCCACCCTTGCTGCCGCTAGCTACTGCCGCCCTTGCCACCACCCACTGCCACCACCATTCTTTTTTCCCTCTTTTTTGGTGTTCAAATTTATTTAAAGTGTAAGTCTTTGTGTTTTAGCTTATGGGTTTGTTTTGATTTGGTTTTTCTTTAATGGGTCATGGAGTCTTTGTGTTTTGGCTTATGAGTTTGCTTTGATTTAGTTTTTCTTTAATTGGTCATGGAGTCTTTGTTTTGATTTAGTTTTTCTTTAATGGGTCATGGAACTTTTGTACTAATTTTTGTTGTTTGCTTGTTTTGGTTGGATTTTAGAATAGAAAACTCTTATTCAAAGTTGGATTTTGAGCAAAAAGACCTGAGCATCAAAGGCTGAATCATTGTAAGTTTATGTACAAGTTTGTAAATCTTGTATTTTTTTTTTTTAATTTCTACAATTTTTCTGTAGTGTGTAAATTTTGAATTTTTTTGTTATTAGTTTTGTGGTTTAGCTAGCTTGAAATTAATTTTTTTTAAAAGCTCACTACCCACTAATGTGTAAATAATCTCAACTAAATGCTCTTTATATATATATATATATATATTATTACTAAATTTTCATGCACCATGACTCATTGAAAGCTTATTGCAATTAGTTAGTGTATTAGTTTGGACATTTGATATTGTGAAATATTGACGATAGGTATATATGATCTATTAAAAGTTTATGTTAGTTATTGTTGAACTTTCAATAGGTTTATATAGCATTTTTAATATTTTAAAAGAAAAATAATGAGTTGGTTTTGCGACGTTTTAAAAACGTCACTAAAAAGTAAAAGGACAAATGCTTTTGTGATGTTTCCGAAACGTCGCTATTGGTGTGATTAATTGCGGCGTTTTATAAACGTCGCTAAATGTATTTTCCTACATTATATACAAAAATGTTATATTATTTACTGACGTTTTATAAAATGTCACTAAAAGTTATTGAACGCCACTAAAGAGTAATATTTAGCAACGTTTTTTGAAACGTCGCAATAGACCTATAGCGACTGCTCTATTGCAACGTTTTTGAATGTCACAAAAAAAAAAAAGAAAAAAAAAAAACCTTGCTTTAGACCATTTGTGTCTATAGCGACATTTTTTGGGTTTTTAGTGATGTTTTACAAATGTCGCCTAAACCCAAATTTCTTGTAGTGTATATGAAAATTTTTAAGGAAGACTTTAACTCACCAAGAAAACAATATAAACTCACCAAGACAACAATATAGTGACCTCATGCAATGAGTATGATATGTATCTCATTTGCTAAAATATTTTAGTGACCTCATGCATTGAGTAATGTCATCGTTACCTATTCTTATTTAATGGTGGTGACACCCATTCTCGGTAGCGGAGCTAGGATTTCAGTTTAGGAGGGGGGGGGGGGCAAGATTAAAGAAAAAATATTCTAAATATGTTAATCGAAAACAAATTAACAATAACAAAATAAATAAACAATTGTAAATAAATGTAATTACAAGTATATGTTTTGTATCATTTAAATAAAAAAACAAAAATAACTAGTTCATAATTATTAACAATTAAAAGAAGAGAGTAATGTAAATACACAAAGTTTAGACATCTAATTGATTCATTAAAATAAGCTTAAAAAATAGATTCATTTGAGGGTCTTAAGAGTATAGTAAATAGTAAATACCTGTAAAATTATATATATATATATATATATATATATTTTGCCATCTTGATTGATTCTTAAAATATGTAGAATTCAACATTTATTTATCTATCATTTTATGTATCTAAAATTTGAGTTTATAACAAAATTTTCATATTTTGAAACCCTTAAAAAGCCAAGAGATAGAGGAGAAGAAAAATATAATGAAGGGTTGGAGGCTCTAGGTTTTTCGTACAATATAAGAAGATTAAATATTTTTAATATATATATATATTTAAATATGAGACCCACTAATTGAATTGTATAATAAAAAAAGATTATCTTGAATTGTTCTTCGGTATTAGGTAATTTAGCTTCATCCTATCTTATTCTAAAAAAGTAAAAAGTAAAAAGCTTCATCCTATTCCTATCTAAAAGACTAAACAATTTTAACTGCATTTCACTATTCGTTTAACTACTATTATGAATCTATGATATATATTCATATATGAGACTAGCAAGAAATTCAAATGCTTGAATAGTGACAGGGGTAAAAAACGTTACAAGTGGGACAGGATAAAAAATTTAGAAAAAATGATATGTTGGTTTGGTGGGTCAGGGAAGTTCATTTCCCTTATTTTTCAGCGTTTTTTTCTTTTAAGGATTGCTTCTTTGTTGTTGTTGTTGTTGTTCTTTTTTTTTTTTCTTCTATGTTAGATGGGTCAATTGCTTAAGAATATCTGAATATATATCATAGTAATAATACTCTGGGGCTGTTTTCATAGAGTTAGGGAGGGCAATTGCCCCCCCTCGCCCCCTGCTACCTCTGCCCCTCCCATTCTTATTCACGACATTTCCTAAAACCCGAACCCATATTTGAACCCCACTTTCTCCTTTCCCAACAATAATCATCAGCAAAAACAATCATGGGCAAGCCCCCCTTGGGAGTTAAAAATAAAAAATAAAAAACCACAGAGAATCTTTTATTTTATTTTTTTGGATAAACAGAGGATTTATCTATTAACTAAATAAATCATTTTGAGTTGTAGATAGATTGTGTGAGATCATTTTCTTATGTTAGGCCCACGTAAGCTTGTTTCTCTGTGTGTAGCTTTTATTGGTGGCCTAATTAATTTGTCATTAGCTTGTGAAGATGAGAGAATTTTAACCAGGATAATTTGTGCATTTTTGTGGGCAATATAAAGAGTTGAATCACCAATGCTGTCCATGTGATGTTTGTTGGTCAATTAGACCACAAGCATAAATTGATTGGATTAAAGTCCAAGTTGTCTAGTTCAAGAGATGTTAAATCGATTGCCTACGGAAAATCAGCCATTATAAAGATTCAATCTTTATCTTAAAAAATTAAAAATAAAAATCCAGATAGACTCTAACTTGCATCCAGCCACCAAAACAACAATATAAACTTACCAAGACAACAATATAAATGCAGAAAAATGATCAAACATTAAATAAGATAAGCATAAACAAGTTTACGGATATACCTCTGTTTTGGCAAGATAGAAACAGAGATGCTCTGAAGCTGAACGTGTTCTCTGAAAAAAAGCTCTTTTTTTTTTTTTTTTTTGGGGTTAAAATCTGTGAAGCTTTGAACATGCTACCTCTGTCTCACTTTTCCCTCCTAAAAGTTTTTTTTGTTTGTTTTCCAGTACCATTCATCCGGTTGAGTTAAACAAACCTCTAGTTTAAGTGTTGAACCCCTGTTAAGTGTGTGTTAACATTTTAAATGACGTGGCACGTTTTTGAGTGTTGATCGTATAAAAAAAAATCCCTTCCGTGAACTGGAGTCTCTCCATTTCAAAGGGAATGGAGAGGATCCGGATCCAATGTGAATAGGTATTTCATTGAAATGAATTTGTTGAAATAAAATTTGGGGGAAATTTATTTATTTTTAGAATGATATTTTGGTCATAAGATATGAAGTCCATAGTTTGACATGGAGCATTGGTCCTATTATTATAGTTTGCGTGGGTTTGGAGCTTTTATTTTATTTTATTTTATTATTTATTCCTAAATCGGGTCTGGAGCTTGTAGTGTGAGTGTTTTGTTCCTTGCATTCGCAATCGATATTGTTTTATGTTGTGGCGGGTACCTGTGAGGATGTATAAGCTTCTAAATTCTAATGTGGCAGAAAGTTTTATGTTTTATTTAAATTAGTCTGTAACTTCATACATATGCATAGATATACTTAAAGATTATAATAAGTTGCATAGTATAATTCCTATATATATAATTTAAATGTTACTAATAACTATTCTTATATTTTGTTAGCTCTTTAAAAAGTCTTATAAGAATATTATTAAATATAAAATATAAACTGTCCATATTTATTTATTTATTATTTATTACTTCTTATTTTTTGTTACTGTGAAGCACCTTTTTTTTATTTTATTTTTATGATTCATTTATTCTAAACTTTTTGGTTTTTATACTCAATAACTCACTTTGATTAATATTTATGATAAAATTCCACATTTGATTCTAAAATTAGAAAATAAAACTCTCTAAAAATAAATAATTTAAGACACATAGTATAAAATTAAATTTTAATTTTAAATTCTAATTGAACTTTCTTTGAACTTTGCCTCCTAATATATATATAGATATAGATTTTTAATTTTTTTTTCAACGTTTTGAGATGCAATTTATTGTTGTAAATATCTCAAGTCACTTGTTTGGAGTTTATGCTCATTGGTCAAAAGGGTATACTGCCTGTTCGAAATTGCTTGCCGACGAGAATTGTTTATAGATGAGTGTTGATTGCATAAAGGATTGATATGATCCAGTTAGGACTAAAGGGATCTTTATATATATATATAAAGGATTGATATGATCCAATTAGGACTAAAAGGATTGATTTGAGTTTATGTTTTATGAAACAATGGGCGGGTTGAATCCTGAAACAGTGGGCGGGTGTGAGATTTTTTAAGGACAAAATAGTGTTTTTGTCATTTGGTGAGGTGTAAAATATTTAAACCATTAGATTAAACCCTACGTATTGCATGGGATATGGATTCCATTGGGATGCACATGTATGATCCCTCTAAAAAAATGAAAAAGTTATGTTCCCAAAAGATGCGGATATCCGTTTCCCAACAAGAAGAGAACCACCAAGAAGAGTCAAAAATGATGTTTGATAAGAATGAAAGACAATAAGAGATAAGTTTGCATTATAAAAATAAAGAAAGAGAAAGTTTGCATAAAAAGATGGAATGGAAGGGATATGGCTGGCGGTACGTGTCAGCCATGCAAAGAAGAGTTTTGAAAAGGTAAAGACACGGAGAACGTTTGGATTGGGATGAATCTCATGTCTTCGTTTTTTTTTTTTTTTTTTTTTCAGCCGTACTATTTGACCAATTCAATCATAAATAGTACATAGATGTATTGTTCATGGATCCCATAAATTTTACTTTTTAACTATTTTTCCATTAAAAATAGGTCTCACAATATTATTTATACATTTAAAAATTATTTTGCTACAATATTTTCAGTTTCAGTAAAAATAAACTAAATTCAAGCCGCCCACGATTTCCTTTTCATTTTAAAGTTATTATTATCAAAACTACGTCGTTTTGATTCTATTTAAAACTAAACATAAAAAACTCTACACATTTCTTTCTCATTCAGCCGCCATCTCCATTCCCCATTTCCCCATTCCTTTTCCTTTTCTTTCTCTCATCCTCTCTTCTCAGTCGCCCCACCCTCTTCACTTATCCCTTACCTATTTCTTTAGCCACCATCTACATCTCTTAGATGAGAAGCCATTGGAGATAAGAAGAAGTGCTACCACTCTTTTTGCTTGAATTTAGTTTGTTGGGTTTGTATTTTTAGTTTGTTCTATCTTTCTTTTCTCTGGATCAATCTTTTTTGTCTTTGTTTGCCTTCTTAGAAAATAGATGTGATAAGGAAACCCTATTTTGCTTGGATTTAGTTTGTTGGGTTTATATTTCTAGTTTGTTCTTTGTTTCTTTTCACTGGATCAATTTCTTTTTTTTTTTTTTTCTTTGTTTGCTTTCTTAGAAAATAGATGTGATAAGGAAATCAAAAAAACCAACCGAAACCGACCGAAACCGAAATCTAACAAAAACCAATTGATTTCCAATTACTTCGGTCAGTTTTGGTGGAGAAGTTCACAGACCGAAAATTTCTGTTTCGTTTGGCCAACACGTAAACAACCGATAGAACCGAACCGAACTAATTACATCTCTTTTTAATGGTTAAGATTAAAAGTTGTTTTTTCCAACCTTCAACCTGAACCAAATATTACTTTTGTGTCCGGTGCTATACCCTAAGTATTGCACCTATCTCAATCCATTGACTGGACTCCATTATATGTAACCTTTTCCTGTGGTCTCGATATATGTTTGTGTGCGAATTCCTCCATACCATAGGCCCAAACTAAAAAAAAAAAAAAAAATGGCCATAGATCATGTCCACGTAGTTATGCTGCCTTGGTCAGCCTTTGGCCATCTTATACCGTTTTTTCAGCTCTCCATTGCCTTAGCTAAATCTGGAATTCACATTTCCTTTGTATCAACCCCAAGAAACATCCAAAGACTCCCCAAAGTTCCTCCAAGTTTAGCAACTCTAATAACTCTGGTGGAGTTTCCATTGACCAAACTAGACAATGATCTCTTGCCCGAAGGCTCTGAGGCCACTGTAGACGTTCCAGTTGACAAAGTTGAGTACTTAAAGCTTGCATATGATCGCCTCCAATACCCTTTTAACCAGTTCGTCGCTGAGCAATTACCGGACTGGATTATAGCTGATTATTCTGCTCACTGGGCTGTTGAAATTTCCCAAAATCATAATGTCGGGTTCGTGTACTTCTCTGTTTTCTCTGCTGCTACCGTTGTTTTCTTTGGGAAGCCACCAAATTATTTTTACGTAGGTGACCAAAAGCAAGCTTGGCCATCACCAGAGAGTTTTACAACTCCGCCAGAGTGGCTTAGTTTTTCGTCCTCTGTTGCATTCCGAGGGTATGAAGCGGTTGGGTTACATGTGGGTCTATATACAGAAAATGTTTCGGGGATAAGTGATGCTGCGAGGCTTACAAAGGTTGTCCGTGCATGTAAAGCAGTGGCTATTCGTAGTTGCAGGGAGTTTGAAGGTGAGTTCTTGAGTTTACACGAAAAATTGATGGGAAAGCCTGTGATTCCCATAGGTTTACTTCCTCCAGAAAGACATGTAAAGACCGAAGCGAATGATAGCTCATGGAAAATGATATTTGAATGGCTTGATAAACAAGAACCCAAGTCAGTTTTGTTTGTAGGGTTTGGCAGTGAGTGTCAGCTGAGCAAAGAACAGGTTTATGAGATTGCTTATGGACTACAGCTTTCTCAAGTGCCATTTTTGTGGGCGTTGAGGAAACCTGTTTGGGCTATTGACGATGAAGACTCTTTGCCATCGGGTTTTATTGACAACACGACTGGCAGAGGAATGGTATGTATGGGATGGGTACCTCAGAAGGAAATTCTAGCGCACCCATCAATTGGGGGATCATTGTTCCACTCTGGGTGGGGGTCTGCAATTGAGATGTTACAATTTGGTCATTGTCTTGTTGTGTTGCCATTTATCTATGACCAGCCTGTGAATGCAAGGGTTTTGGTAGAAAAGGATCTAGCTGTAGAAGTAGAGAGAGGAGAGGACGGATCGTTTAGTAGGGATGGCATAGCCAAGGCTGTGAAGCTGGCCATGGTGTTAGAAGAAGGAGATAAATTACGAACTCGTGCAAGAGAGGCTGCTGCAATATTTGGAGACGAGAATCTGCATCAAGTAAAATACATTGGTCACTTTGTTGAGTATTTAAAGCATGGGGGCAGTAACAAAATATGAGTGATTACTAATTACCACACTCATGACAATGAGGACGGTTTTTCTTGTTCATTTGGAGAAGTACCAATGATATTTGTGATTGACAAACCAGTTTCCATTCTCTATCGTGGCTAGCTCTACTATTTGTGATTAATGTATTCATTTCAAATTTTCCAATAAAATGTTGTTGTGCTATTCCAATAGCCACTTCTGCTTACGATTGTCATAGTGTTAAGAGTGATTTGGTGTTTTTTAATGCACATTAGGTTAGAATCTCCCCCCCCCCCCCCCCCCCCCCAAAAAAAAACGTGACATTTATTGGATAGTCGTATGTGTTTGCTACATACTCAATCTTGTGATATATTTTTGTATAGACTAGGCTCTAAAAGATAGTAAGGTTCAATGCTAAGTCCTTTGGAATATAAAGTATGGGTTGGATCTTCTCTACCATACTTCAAGGTTCAATATGAAGTGTGCATATGGAGCAAGAAGATGAAAAAAGATCAAAATGTGGAGTCATTGTATGCTTTGGAGGTTGTGGTAGAGGAGGAGAGCAGGAATGGCCAAAGGGAGGTTTCAGGTTCCGATTGTGGGTCAGCCGTGACGTGAACTTAGCGAGCCAAATAAAGGGATAAACGCCCATGGGCAAAATTTGCAAAATAGTAGCTTTTTAGAAAAAAAAAATTTGGTGCATAGCATGTGTTTGAAACTATTTTGTAAATTAAACTGTTTTTGGAACTCATGTTAGGTAAACTCGATTTTGGGCTAGAACTCGAGTTTGACAAACTCAAGTTCCAAGCAATGTGCAACAATATTGAATGGAACTCGAGTTTGTCAAACTCGAGTTCTAGCCCAAACTCGAGTTTCCCAAACTTGAATTTCAAAAACAGTCTAACTTACAAAATAGTTTCATCAGTGTGCTGCTTTCTTAAAATTTTTCTAAAATCATGCTATCTGGCAAATTTTTCCAACGCCCATGTGTTGAAAGCCAATAATGCATAACATCCTACTAGGCACCAACAGTTATGAATCATTAATGACTATTTATGCTTCACATTCGAAAATGGAAACATAGGAGCAACGAGCATGACATCTTTAAAAGTAAAGAAACTTGATTTAAGAGTGATGTCATGGAAGCCTGAAGAAAGTATACAGAATGCTCGCTTTGATGAAACAAAAATTAAACTGTTAGTTTTTGGTAATAAATCTTGAATCCACAAGGTGATAATTTTTTGGAATCTACTAGAGAAAGAAATAAACAAAAAAAAAAAATGTTTAGAGACTTGGAGGCCTATTCAAAGGCTCCATAAAACTCGACAAACAAGAAAGTATATTCTAAAATAAATCCTAATTAATACCTAACAATAATAAGAAATTTGACCTAAAACGCATTAAAAACACCCAAAAATAAGGAAATAAATACCCTAAACCTAAAATAACGAAAATTGCATAAAAATACCAAAATTAATAAATTACAAGAATTAAATTATAGAATTTTTCCTACATTAGACCCCTCCATTTCATACAAACTCGTCCTCAAGTTTATTTTTGAGATTTGAAATCTTCCATACCAAGCAAACAAATATTTGGAATACTTGAGCCCCTAATCTTCTTTCCATACTTGCAACTCATCAATGGAATAAACAAATTAACTAGAATTTCTTTTTCCTTGGTCTTCATGCAATTGTAGAGATTTACCAAATAAGAATTGGCAATTGAATTAAATCTATCAGCCCCAATGAAATCAATAAACTTTGTTGTATTGCTTACCACCAAAATAGAAGGATCTTAAAATTTACAATCATATGATTTGATTTCATTGAAATCCTCAAAAATTTCCTCGTAATTTCTTCCTCAATGGTCTCCACTCTCTTGACTTCAAGATCTTGTTTTATAATAAGGTCTTCATTAATCTTCTTCACAATCTTGATTTTAGGTTCTTCTATAATAAGTACTTTATTAATTTTCTCATAAACCTATATATTTTCTTCTTTGATTTTTATATATTTTTCAAGAATTTTTTTTTTCCCCAGCATGCAATTCATCTATTAATGGTGGAACATATGACCCTTCAAAATAATTCAAGTGTGAACTTCTTGGACAATAATAATCTTATTTCGTATATGATAAAAGTTCATCACAATCCAAAGGATAAAATTTGATGGATAGCATCTTTTTCATCCTTGACCATGAATGGATTTTGTCTTTACCACTCGGATTCTATCAGACTATATTCATTCCCACCAACGTAAGGCATATTCACTAAATTTATACAAATCAAGAAAATATATTGTAAAATAAATCTTAATTAATACCTAACCATAATAAGAACTAAATTTAACCTAAAAAGCATTAAAAACACATAAAAAACAAGGAAATAAATACCCTAAATCTAAAATAACAAAAATTACATAAAAATACTAAAATTAATAAAATTACAAGAATTAAATAATACAATATATCCTACATCAAAGAGGTATGTACTCCTTGCAAAACTTATCATTTCACTTGAAAGAGAGATCTAACTCTAGCGTCGAATAGTCAATGGCACAACATCACACCAGTACCTAAGGGTCCTTCTTTCCATTTATTGCAAGTATTATCATTCAGTTGGACCAATTTGTTGGCTTTGCAAAGCCTTGACAGGAAGTATAACAAAATAATCACTCACAAGAAAGAGGTGGAATGAATATTTTATTAGACGCAACTTCAAACTCAAACAAAGAAATCAAGATGTTCCCTTGAGAACTTTTACAACTTTTTCTCTCACACACTATCACACTAGACCTCTACCCTATTTTATAAGATGAAGTTAATTACAAGAGTTGTCATTATTGTGATGACTCTTTATTTTATAATAGAAAATTCTAGAATGTGGACAACTCAAAAGATACAAATGTTATGGAATGACAATGGACACAAATAGTTATGGAAAAACAAGAGACACAAACTGTTATGGAACATTAAGAGGCGCCTTTTGGTTTATCACTTCTAAACTATGAACATTTGTATCATCAATTTTAAGCCAAAAAAAGAAAAAATTGCTTAAAAAGATTCAAAATAAGAATTGAAGAAAATAAAACTTATAATTCAAGAACTAAAATAAAACTTAATCCAAATTTTAGGAACCAAAAATTCTTTTCATTTTTCCCAAAATTGGTAGAAAGGTAGTTAAAATGTGTGTTAGCTAACTCATGCCCAAGTAGCCAAGCTATACCTAACTTTTAAAATTGGTGATAAAGAATTATTGTATGGAATTTTGTAGGAAAAATGGAATTTTTTCCAAGTGGATCAGGATTAAGTGAGACTTGCTAGAAGCTATAGTGTTCGAAATTTTTTGTGCCAATAAATCAAGTGAGGGACAAATGTATTACAAATATTTATAATTATTGAAGTGATATGTTGGGAAAATAATACTCCATCCGTCCCACTTTTTTGTCCTGTTTGAAAAGTCAAACTTTCTAAGAGAACATCATTTATTGTCTTATCTACTTTCTAAAAATATATAAGTTTCCAAAACTACCCTTAAAAAAATTTATCAAAAAATTGAATTAGTAAATTAATAGGGGTATAATAGGAACATTAGTAAATTAATGACTTTTTATTTTTAGAAACTAGACAATATTTTGGGACATCTCAAAATGGAATAGGGGACAAAAAATGTGGTACGGGGGAGTATTAATGATGAGTATGTTAGTTGAGCCCACTGTCGATGAGAGTAATGAGAAAGAAAAAGTAGTGCTTGCAATTTTATGTAGGCCCTCCAGTCCAGACTAGGGGTGTCCAGACCCGACCGTGACTCACCGGACCAACCAACCCACCCGATCTCCACCCGAGTTCAGCTCGAACCGACACTCCCATCGGTCAATTTCAGGTTTCCGCACCCAAGGCCCGACGCCGGCGGGCTTTCTTCTCCAAAACCCGAGCCACCCGACCCGACAAAGGTTATATACAAATCTGGCGAAATCACTCTCAAATATGAGGAGATCTAACAAGTTCTCAACGATATTTGGTGAGGTTTGGCCAGATCCGGCCATTCCCATCATATTTCAGTGACTTTGGTGCAGATTTCGGCTATTTTGATGTAGATCTTGTGAGTTTTTACATTTTTTGACGATGATTTGTAGATTCCGGTGATGATTTTGCAGCTCCAACAACGACCCGATCTCCACCCCAACCCAAAACCGACCTGATCGATTGACTCCGGCGGTCAGTTTCAGGTCACTTTTCTATCCACTCGACGTCGGCGGGTCGGGTTCAGGCTGGGTCGAAAACCGACCCAGCCCTACCCGTGGACACCTCTAGTCCAGACATCAGCTTCTTCTTTTTTATTTTTTATTTTTAGATAGGATAGAATTTTAGATTATAAAGTTGCTCCATTATATTTGTTGTTTATTATTAGACTGAAACACTAATCAGTTCTTAGTATATGCAAGATTTAAATCTCAGACCTCTTTTTCAATAACAAAAGACTTAATTAAGTTAATAAAACCCACTCGTCATTACTTAAACGAGCAGGTGGGATAGCCTGAGTGGGTGATTTCTTCGTGGTTTATCTTGTTTGGCATACGTTTGGATATTGTAATTGGGTGTAGTGTATGCTTTAACACCAACGTCGGTTTCGTGCGAGTAGTGCTTGCAATTCTTTTTGTCTCTTTGTCAACAATAGTGCTTCTGGTTTGCAAATTGAATTGGCTTAATTGGTCACTAAGATATATACAACATCAATTCTTATACTACTTTTCCTGGTCTGGTCTGCCACTTACGGGTAGATCATTCAAGGGGTCGGTTTTGCAAATTCGATTAGTTTAGTTATTAGCCAAGATATCAAATCTATTGTACTTTTCTTTTTCCAAATAATGGGTCATTCTTCAAATTCATTGACCCACAACCTAGATGTATCTAAATAAACTAATAAGCTTAGTTAATAGCTGAGATATATACGTATGACATCTAATCTTGTACTTGTCCTTCGTCTGCTCTGCCACCGATGGGTCCAAAGAATTAATAAGTGTAGATCGAGAGGGTCAGAAGGATCTTAAATTCTTGACGTAATAATTCCTTTTTCTTTTTAAATACTTTGTGCAAAGCAATTAATCATGGGGATAACTGAATAATAAAATCCATATTTTTGTTATTATTTTTTGAATTCCAGATGACATTACTAGTTTTAAACTTATTATAACTGATTCTCAAAAAAAAAAAAAAAAATCCTTATTAACCCGCATTATGTGCGAGTGACTTCCTTTTAATGATGACTTTTTCATTGAAGACAAAGTATCCAATAATTGAATAATAAAATCCATATTTTTGTCATTATTTTTAGATTAAATTTTGACGTCCAGATGACATAACTAGTTTTAAACTTGTTATAACTAGCATTTAACATGCACAATGTGCAGGTAACTTCCTTTTAATGGTAACTTTTTTATTGAAGACAAAGTATCCAATGTTAAAAGCCACATAGAGTTATTTGAGTGTGGTGGGCCTTTTTATGTCTTGGGCTGGACTGCTCTTGCTATACTACGGCCCAATGATTTTGGGGTAGGAGATTCAGGACTGACTTAATTGAAACTCACCTTAGGCCAGCTTGTGCACAAGTTAGAACCCTTAGTAGGAATCTTGACGGAGTTACATGCCCATGGTAGAAAATACTGTCACAAAAAATGTAATAGCAAAAGAAACATAATATAGCAGGATAACTAAAATGTTTTAACTAAAGTACTTGCTACTGACAACGATAATGCTTAAACAATTCCACAAAGGGAAAATACAATAATATAATTATGACAGGAGTAAATTAATAACAAGAAAATGACATTAGTCCTTGATCAACATAACAAAAGAAGGAAGAAGATGGGTCTGCTGAACTTGGTTCCTTAGCAAATTCAAGTCCAAGAAGGAAACCAATCTCCAATGTGAGTAACCTCACAGGAGAATCCTGCTATAAAAATTATTTACTTTGGAAAATGGACATAAGTGGCTTAATCTCCGATTCTTAACTTGATAGAGAGTGGGCTATTGAGAGAGAAAGAGATGGGTATCCTACTGGTGCATGCTTTTCACTCCTAACACTCCTATTTTCTTTTTCACTCTCAGTTATCTTATTTTCTTGATTTATCTTCTTCTTCTTCTTCTTCTTTTTCTCTCATTTACTTCTCCGTTTTCCATGTTTTCTCCTATTCTTCCTTCTATTGTTGTTTACTATCCACGATTGAGGCCTTTTTACACTACCTGCCATGATAAAATTTACCATTTTAACCCCTCAACTACTTTTGGTCTGTTCTGGGTGTCCTTCTTGGCCTACCCACTGGTCTACTGGTTGCCTAGCCACCACCACTACCCTGTGTTGGCCGCGCCACACTTCATTCCCAGATAAAAGTAGTTTTGTTTTGTTTTCTTGCTTCCCTTGGTAATCTCATCCAAATAAGGGCTGGGTTTCTCTCTTACTAACTCTTATAGCATACACCTAGTGATTCCAGCTCATGTTTTCCTATTTTGGGTGGTATGTCATCCCAGCAGAACATTTCTTCCAAAAGAGTTTGAGTGGGAACCCCAAAATATGCTCCCTCTTCTCCCCACCGCCAAACCACACCCTCTTTTACCTTTGACCTATAGCCCACCTCTTCTGTATTGGCTGGGTACAAGTAGGTGGTGCCTGAGTTTTGTGCATACTCCACTCCCATATGAGTTCATTGCTTTTCTGGCGTTCATGCATTTGCCATTACCTGCAGTTTTTTCTGATCCTTCTACGTGCTCTGCTGCTTGTTTAACTCTTATGGCGTGGATGAGTCATTAGATTTTCATTCTTTGCATCTCATTTCTTCTTTGGGCTGGGAATTGCTTGAGTGTGGGCTTTCTCTTCTTTAATTCAGCTCATGTCTCCTTTCACTTCTAGTTTATGGGCTAGTTGGTACTCCTGCCATGCCATTCCATTATTCCTACTATGATGTTGTTTACCCTTATTTACTGTACCACTTCTAGGTTGCGGGCTGAAGTGCCCGCCATGCTAGTTTTATGTGTTATCCTTTCCTACATTGCCCGATATTCTAATTGGGTCAGTTCCTATAACATCTTGGGCTTCCCCGGCCCATTTTATTCCTTAGGCATCCTCAGCCCGTTTCATTTCTTATGGCATCTTTGGCCCATTTCATTCTTTCCTACTTCTTACATTCCCATGGGCTTTCTCGGTCTAATTACCATCCTTTACTTTTGGGTTTATTGGCTTTTGAACCAATCTCATTTACTAATTCCTTTATTTGGGCTCCTCCACCCCCTTTTTGCTTTCTTTCTACTTCTTATGATTCTCATGGGCTTACTACTTCATTATTTGGGGTTCTCTTGGGCCCATTTGCTTTCTTTGGTGCCTTTTTACTATTTTACAAGCCCGTAAACCATTATTCTTGCCATTTTGGTCCAATGGTCTTTACTTTGCTGCTTTCTTTCTCTATCTCTTTTGTATTGTTGGGCTTTTTCTGCCATTGGGCCCTTTTGCCAAAAATAAGCATCAACATTGAGCAATGTAAATTTAAGTATTATAATGTAATGCATTTGTCCTGTGTCATTGTCAAAAATAGACAAATAACCAAAACAAAGCATATATCCCCACAATGTGTTGTAAGGTTTTATTTATTTATTTATTTTAATATTAAGATGCTTTTATTTATTATTCATCGTAAAATATGTAAAATTATTATTCCATAGTATAATAGCTATAAATTGCAAATAAATTTTATTAATAAGAAAATACAATTTTCACTGTTGTTTATTAAAAACAAAAATCATTGATTGTTAATATTTTATTCTACCACTTTCATTCCTAGTCTAATCGTTAACATGACATTATAAAAATTCTGAGATAGCTCTATAAATCAACTAAACATATGCATGATGTCATAAACATCTTGGTAGTAAGTTCTTGTTTGTCTTGTAAGATGTATCTTCTACAATGTTGAGATTATCCATATATTGTTGCTGGTGTTGGATGTTTGTCATTAGGATGTAGACAAAGAAATATATGTACATGGGGTAGTCTTCTCTTTTTATATTTAATAATGAAGACGTCTGGAAGTAAAAAAAAAAAAAAGGCTTCATTATATTAGTAGGGATAAATTATATAGGGAAAAAAAGTAATTAGAATACCTGCTGTAGGATCACAATTCGTAACCCAAGCCCAAAAGATCTGAGATATGAGCTTAATGAGCCCAATACAATGAATTTGTAGAGAGTGGGTAAAAGAACTGGGCTCCTAGCTAATGGATTAACGGATAATAAAAATTTAAAAGATGAGCAAACACAGAAAAACGCTGACAAAGCTTGATGAACTGAAGGTCCGAGGAGGTGAATTATTATTTGAACAATTGAGTTTGAGAGCTAATACAACCCTTAATACTACGACGATTCTTTTTCTCTCTTTTCCCTCTCTAATTTCCGATCCCTCATTTCTGGGAGGGCTTTCACATTATATAGTTTCTTTTTACACTATTCTGATCGTACACTTGTTCATCATCTAAGCCTCCACTTGAGTACATGTCCCATCAGCCATCTTCGCTGTCTCTCCGTGAATGGTGGTGGTTGAAACTGCACTATTCAGAGGTCTTCTCCATATAAATGCGGCTAGAAAAGTTACTACAGTGCATTTAATGTGGTGATAGCAGCCTTTGCTTCTAGATATTTCTGTATTCTTATCATCTTTGCGTGTGTCTGAAGTTCTTCCTTATCTCTAGATCCTCCTAGAGGGTCACCTGGACTGCCTAAATATCTGCTTGACTGATATTCTTTATATCTGAGGAGTATAGACTCCTCGGACTATATCCCTTTATCTTTTCCTTACGTGATTCTACACTTTGAGCATCTCCTACTCATTTACTCCTCCTCAGACGTATCCATGTCCTGGAATAGGGCCCAAGGCCCATTATACCAATTTGGGCTCTTACCCCCATAATAGCTCCTCAAAATTTTTATTTTTCTTTCATATCTAAGGAGAAAAGATAGGATTTTGATCTGCCAAAATAACGATAGTTAAAAATGTAAAAATATCCGAATTTGCACATGCAGGATCGTAATTTTAGGCATTTCATCATTGCTATTGATGTTTCGGAATCCGCGAAACGTCATTAATTATTTCAGGCGGCGCTCTGTCTTTGGCATCCAACGGTGAGATCTTGATCCAACGGACAACATTTTCCTTCAAGATTTGGGCGGGATAAATCCAACTCATTTCCTGCCCCCTATATAAAGCCTTATAAGAGAGTTGTCGTTTCTTTACTTCACAATTGTTCAGGATCTTCAGCACACTCAAGCATTCAAACTCACATAAAGATTGTCAAATCGTCAGACTTATTTTTTCAAAAATCCTCAAGAATCCTTTTGAAGATTTCAAAGATCACTTTTTGATTTAGTTCACGTAAGTTCTAACTTCTTCGAATTCCTCTTTATTTCTTCAGATAGCCTCCTCGGCCTTCCATTCCTAATCTCCCAGTTGTCATTCTTAGTGTTTTCTCCTTTCTGCTTATTCGAAATAGGCAAATTTAAGTATTTAGAGGACAGCCCTGCTTTGATAGAGGTATTCAAAGAAAAATATCACATATTCTAGGAGGTATCCCTGCGATACTGTCCTCCGAAAGGGATAGCAACTGATTGAGAGGTGGGAGAAGTCATAATCCCCATGATAGCCTTCATAGAAGGAGGAATGACTTTCCCCATGGGTAGGGTTACAAGAGACTACCTTCATAACCATAGGCTTTGTCCCCACCAGTGTGCACCTAATCTCTTTAGGATCCTAGGAGCAATTGATGCTTTGAACTAACGTTTAGGATTGAGGCTCACTTGGCTCGACGTAGTTCATATGTACGAGGGTCATAAACAAAAACGGGTGGGATTTTACCTTAAATCCTGATCCGACGTTGTCAGGCTCATTTCCTATCTTTGCAAGTCTAACAAAGGGATGAAGGGTGACTACCTAATTGCATCAGGAGCATGGCATGACGATCTTCCTTACCCAACCCAGCCAGGAGAGCCAGGTGGAATACCTTAGATTTAGGTTTCCTAACATTAGATTTAAGTTATTTATCCTCGGCTTTGTTTTACTATATATTTTTTACAATGAACTCTAAGTTTCTGACTATGTTCAGTTTTTCTTTGTTTAACAGACAAAAACTACGTATCTCCTCGACTCAGTTTAACTAACGTAACCATGCTCAATTACCTGCTGAGGTCCCAGATCTTTGTAAACGACGACAAACAACTTCGAGCTGTCCATTTAATTTTGGATTACGAGCCCCTTTCAAACACCTTTCAAGAGGTTGGCAACACTATCAAGGCTAATGATTATCGATTAGCACGTATAGACGTATCTCGGCCTCATTTCTTGGCGCCATACAACCTTCCACCCGTTGATCACCCAATCCCACAGGGTGTTTCTTTGGCGCTCAACCAATTCAACAAGTACCCCTTGGAGTAGCAGTAGCCGAAGAAAGAGTTGCATCTTCTTCTTCTTCACTTGAGGAAGAAATTGATAAATTCCAATTCGAAGAAGAAGAGACACGGGGAGTAGAAGCTATTTTTATATTAGAGGCCGAGGAAGAAACAGACGAATATTGGTGTGGTCAGGCCCCTGCTGCTATGATTACTTACTTGGAGGACTCTTTGGATGATGAGGTAGAAGAGATGGCTTCAAAATCTAACCAGAGTTTGAGGGAACTCATGAAGGGGAGGAACAAGGTGCCTACCCCACAGGAAGCCAACAAGTCCAAGCCCCTAGTGCTCCTCCTCCCCCTCCTCAGCTTCCTGCTGACCTTGGGCTGAAGCCAATCCTTAAGCTAAGGAGGAAGAGACAACACGAGGTCCCTGATGAAGGCGAAATAGGCCCTTCAAAGGGAAATAAACAACAAAAAGTAGCTCAGGACCAACGAAGCAAAACGTCCTCTTCTGTTAAGAGCCGAAAGGGGTCTCTCGTGGCTGATGTGCGCCGTACACCCCGCATATGGTCCCCTACCAAGGGGGCAAGTAGGTCATATTGCTGAGGCTTTGGAGCAGCCCCTTCTCCTTCCAAGAGATATGGAGCCTTATAGGCGTTTCAATCAGTAAGAGCTTTTCCTATCCCTTAAGAGGGATTTGGCTATGGTAAGTAATTCGATCCATTTCTCTACCTAAACATTTGATTATTTTTACAAGTTTTTGCTCCTTTTTTTACACTAAAAATAAAATTTTATTTTGTTACGTAGATTACCCAACAGGTTTATATGGCCGAGGAATGGGTTAAGGATGCCCGTAGTGAGGCCAAGGCAGAGTTCGATGCTCAGTCCGAGGTCGAGAAAGAGGTGGGTAACCTGAAAGAAGACTAAGCTAAGTTGTTCGAGCAACTAAAAAAGGCACTCAGGGCAAGGGATAGTTCTAAGGAAGCTTCAAAAATGCTGAGAAGTAAGCTGAAGAACAACGCAAATAGTTGCATTATACTGAAATTAATCTGGCAACAGAAAAGCAACTGGTGAAGGATCTTCGCGAAGAGCTTTAGAAGGTCAGGGAAGCTGTCCAACTGGCTAAGGAGGCAGTCGAGGCTGAGAAGCAGGCTACTTACACGCTTGGGGTAGAGGAGACTCAAGTCAGACTCACAAAGGAACTCTTCATAGTATGCAGAGAGTACTGTGGTATATCTTGGGGTAAAGCCCTTGATGTTGCAGGGGTCCCTGCGAATTCTGACTTGAGGAAGCCTGAGAACATTTATTACAATCCTAAAATTTGCAAACTCCCAGGTCCTAACTCCTCTCACCTCGAACAAGCTACATAGGCATCAAAGCAGTTGTTGGTGGACCAAGCCCCTCCTGCTCCCTTGGAAGTTCCTAAGGAATCTAACCAAAATGGTGGTCAAGGTAAGAAAGCCAAAGATCTCAAGGGCATGGGTAAAGATCAAGAGAAGAAGAAAACTTCTTCTGATCCCAAGGAGAAAGCCCCAGATGCTGCTGCCTTTCAACCCGGTCAAACTATTGACCCGTTGGCCTCCAAAACGAAAGCTTAGGATATGAGGACTTTTTTGCTGTTTCTATTTGTTTTCTTTCGCTGTTGTTTTTTTTATTTTTTTATTTTTTTTTAAGGGAATGTACCATACTTTCTTTATGATCAATGAAAGCATCTTTCTTTTATTTTCTATATCGTCATCGTATACATTATGGGATTCATTGTTATAGTAGATAATGTTGATCTGTTGCCACTTTAACTTGAGCAGAATCAATTACCATATCCTACTAATGAGGCAAGTAACTTTAACTAAATACTGATAAAAATTGCTATTTAAGCAAGTGATTAAGCAATTTACCTCAATCTTATCAAGAGCGATACTATAGGCTAATTCAAACCTAATAAGTGATCCAAGGTATTTAATCGTGACTTAAGAACCATTTAAATATCTATAAGAATGGTAATGGGGTGTTAACCAATTCATATCATTTGGTTTGAGGACTTTAGGAGTGATCGAGTTTAAGTTTAAACACTTGTACAAACTGCAAATGAGTGTTAACTAACCCAAATCATCTGGTCCGAGGACTTTAGAAATGATTGGATTTAAGTTTAAACACTTATGAGAACTGCGAATGAGTGTTAACTAACCCAAATTATCTGGTTCGAGGATTTCAGGCATGATTAAATTTAAGTTTAAACACTTATGAGAACTGTGAATGAGTGTTAACTAACCCAAATCATCTAATCCGAGGACTTCAGGCATGATTGAATTTAAGTTTAAACACTTATGAGAATTGCGAATGAGTGTTAACTAACTCAAATCATCTAGTCCGAGGATTTCAGGCATGATTAAATTTAAGTTTAATGTGAATGAGTGTTAACTAACCCAAATCATTTGGTTCGAGGACTTTAGGCATGATTAAATTTAAGTTTAAACACTTATGAGAACTGTGAATGAGTGTTAACTAACCCAAATCATCTGGTCCGAGAACTTCAAGCATGATTGAATTTAAGTTTAAACACTTATGAGAACTGCGAATGAGTGTTAACTAACCCAAATCATCTGGTCCGAGGACTTTAGGCATGATTAAATTTAAGTTTAAACACTTATAAGAACTGCAAATGAGTGTTAACTAACCCAAGTCATCTAGTTCGAAGACTTCAGGCATAATTAAATTTAAGTTTAAACACTTATGAGAACTATGAATGAGTGTTAACTAACCCAAATCATCTAGTTCGAGACTTCAGGCATGATTGAATTTAAGTTTAAACACTTATGAGAACTACGAATGAGTGTTAACTAATCTAAATCATCTGGTCCGAGGACTTCAGGCATGATTGAATTTAAATTTAAACACTTATGAGATCGAAATAGCAAAAAGCATAGAGTTCTTATATAACAAACGAGCATATTGATCATGGAAATATTTATTAATAATAATACCTCTTTAGATTGTTTACATTTCAAAGATGTGGTACTACATGCTCGTCTAAATCTTCTAGAAAGTATGCTCCGATGCTAGCTTCTTAAGTGATACGATAGGGCCCTTCCCAATTGGGTCCTAACTTTCTCCAAGCTGGATTCTTTGCAATGACCACAACTCTCTGTAACACCAGACCACCAGGAGTTAAAGGTCTTAATTTTACATTGGAGTCATAACCTTGCTTCAGCTTTTGTTGGTAGTAGGCCAATTGGACCATCGCATTTTCCCTCTTCTCTTCAATCAGGTCCAAATTCTTCTTTAGATGTTCATTATTGTCACTCGGACTAAATGAACTGGTTCTCAATGTTGGGAAACTAGTCTCAAAAGGGATAACAACCTCAGCCTCATAAGTCATCAAGAAGGGGGTCTCTCTAGCAGACCTATGAAGCGTAGTTCTATATGTCCAGAGAACATGTAGCAGTTCTTCCACCCATTTGCCTTTTGTGTCATCTAGCCTTTTCTTTAGCTCATTTACTATGACCTTATCAACAGCCCCCGCTTGTCCGTTCCTTTGGGGATAGGCAGGGGTAGAATACCTATTCGTAATCCCCAATTCACCACAATAACTTCTAAATGTTTTGCTGTCAAATTAAAGGCCATTGTTCGAGATGCGCGCATGAGGAACCCCAAACCGAGTGACGATATTTTTCCAAACGAATCTTTTCGCATCCACGTCCCTGATGTTAGCTAGAGGTTCAGCTTCAACCCATTTGGTAAAATAGTCTGTGCCAACCAGAAGATATCTCTTGTTTCCCACTGCTTTGGGGAATGGACCCATTGAGCAAATGGTCATGGGCTAGATAATAGATTAAGAATTCCACCTGATTGGTGTATGTTCGATGTAAACCGTTGGCATTGGTCGCACTTCTTGACATACTCTTGAGCCTCCCTTTGCATATTTGGCCACCAGTAGCCTTGGATGATGGCTCTATGTGCTAGAGATCTGCCACCAGTATGGCTTCCGCAAATTCCTTCATGCAACTCTTCCAAGAGCGATTCAGTTGTCTCAGGAGGAACACACAACAAATAGGGTCCTAAAAAGGAACGTTTGTATAATTTCTGGTTTTCAGATAGTCAAAACCTTGTGGCCCCTCTGTACTTTGTCAGCTTCTAACCTTTCTTCAGGTAGAGTATCCTCCTTCAAGAATTGAATTATAGAGTCCATCCAACTTGGCCCTGCTCTAATTTGATGAATTCGGACTGTCTCTCTTCTTGTCTTTGTGGGTTTGTACAAATCCTCAACAAGGATAATCCGAGGCAAATTCTATGCCGAAGAGGTTGCAAGCATAGCTAGAGAATCAGCATGTGCATTACTGCTTCTGGGGATGTGCAGCAAGTCGAAAGATTCAAACTCTGACTATAGACACTTAACTTGACTCGGATACCCCTGCATTCTCTCATCTTTCGCCTCGAATTCTCCTTTTACTTGGCTGGCGACTAGCCTCGAGTCCACGAAAACTTTTACTGATTTTCCGCCCATTCTTTGAACCATGGTCATTTCCATCATTAGAGCTTCATACTCGGCCTCATTGTTCATAGCCAAGAAGTTTAGCCTCAAAGATTTTTCAATAATGATTTTCTTAAGGGATATCAGTACTAGCCCCACCCCAGAACCTTTCTGATTCGATGCCCCATCAACATACACTTCCTAGGGCGAAAGGCCATATTGGGAGATCGTGCCAACCAATTGTCCATCCATGTTCTCTACTGGTTTCAACTCTTCCACTGGGGGTTTGGTGAATTCAGCCACCAAATCCGCGAGGACTCGTCTTTTTATGGAGGTACGAGGTATGTACTTGATGTCAAAAGCACTTAGAATTGTACCTCATTTGGCTACCCTTCCTGTGTAGTCAGCACTTCGAAGTATGGTTTTAAGCAGGAGCTGAGTAAGAACGAGGACTGTATGTGCTTGGAAGTAATGAGGCAGCTTACGTGTGCTAAGCACTACTGCCAAGATAGCTTTCTCCGGTGGTAGATAACACACTTCAGCTTCATGAAATAATTTACTCACATAATAAATTGGTCGTTGTACACCGCAATCAACTCGTATCAGTACCAAACTTACAGCATAAAGGGCCACAGCAATGTAGGCAAACATGACTTCATCTAGCTCAAGGTTGGACATGATCGGTGCCCGAGCTAGATAGTCTTTAAGTTGCTGGAAGGCTACAACACATTCTTTAGTCCACTCAAACCCTTTCCACTTGTTGATCAATAAGAAGAATGGTCTGCATCTGTCTGTTGATCGAGAGATGAATCTATTCAGAGCAGTGGCCATTCCGATAAATTTCTGCACTTCTTTGGGATTCCGAGGTGATTGCAAGTTGTTAATAGCCTTTATCTGATCGGGGTTGACTTCAATCCCTCTGTGAGTGACCATATAGCCTAAGAATTTGTCTGACCCTATGCCAAATGAGCACTTGGAAGCATTTAGGCGCAACTTATACATTCTGAGAACTTCAAAAATATTTCCAAGGTCTCCTAAATGCTCCGAAACCACCTTGCTTTTCACCACCATGTCATCTATGTAGATTTCGATATTCTTCCCCAATTGTGACTCAAACATCCTCGTCATCATTCTTTGATAGGTGGATCTCGCGTTCTTCAAACCAAATGGCATTGCTTTGTAGTGGTAGTTCCCGACGGGAGTGACAGAAACAGTCTTCTCTTGATCATCCAAGGCTAAAGGTATTTGGTGATAACCTTGAAAGGCATCTAAGAAACTTATCCAAGGATGGCCAACAGTGGCATCTACTAGCTGGTCTATTTTGGGCATAGGGAATGGATCCTTAGGGCAAGCTTTATATAAGTCTGTGAAATCTACGCACACTCGTCACTTCCCATTCTTCTTCTTCACCACCACAATATTTGCTAGCCATTCAGGATAAAAAACTTCTTTAATAGCTCCAGCTTGTTTGAGCTTAGTTACTTCCTCTCGTACTGCTTTAGCGTGCTCTTTAGATGGGCGTCGAGGGGGCTGTTTCCTAGGGGTGATTAGTGGATTAACTTTCAGGTGGTGACAGATGAATTCCGGATCAACTCTTGGGGTTTCATAAGAATTCCAAGCAAAGACATCAATGTTCCTTCTGAGGAATTCTATCAACTCTTCTTTCTCTTGATGAAGCAGCTGGGATCCAATTAGAAAGAACTTTTCCGGATCGTCCCCTACAATAACCTTTACCAAATCTTCACACTTTGCATCCTCGACTGGCTTATTAGTGGATAATGTTAGGGGTTTTAACTGCTATGACTCCTTTCCTTCATGGGCTGAGGGCTTAGCCTCAGGTTTATGTTAGATGGCAGCCACCAAGCACTACCTTGCCATAGACTGAACCCCTAGTATCTCTTTGATCTGACCTTCAGATGGATATTTAACCTTTTGGTGCAGAGTAGAAGAAACTGCTCCTAATGTATGAAGCCAAGGTCTGGCGACAATTGTTGTGTAAGGAGAGTAGGCATCCACAACGATGAAATCTACCTCTACCACTTTTGAACCAATCTGCACAGGTAATCTGATTTGGCCTTTTGGAATAATAAGCTTCCCCTCAAAACTCACCAGGGGGGAACTATAGGGTGATAGGTCCTCAAATTTTAAGTTCAACCCCTTATAAAGGTTGGGATACATTATCTCAACAACGCTGCCTTGATCCACCATCACCCTCTTCACATGATATCCTCCAATTCAGAGGGTGATCACCAAGGCATCGTCATGGGGTTGGATGGTTCCAATCTTATCCTCATCCGAGAAACCCATGACAAAAGGAATTTCCATTTTAGCCCTCTTCGGATCCTGATTAATGTCTCCTGAGGATAGACGAGCTACAGACATTACCCTAGATGGGCAGGATCTTGTTCTCCCCGGTGCAACAAAGATGACATTGATAGATCCCAAGGGGGGTCTTGAAGGAACATCTTTTCGAGACTCGGAGTTTGCCTGGCTCCTCTAATCACTGGAATGATGCAAGAGTTGTTTTAATTTGCCCTCGCGGACGAGCTAGTCCAAGTGATCCCACAGACTCCTACAATCCTCTGTGGTATGCTCATGATCCTAATGATACTGGCAATAGAGGTTATGGTTACGTTTTTCAAGATTTCCCATCATCTTATTCAGTCGTTTGAAGAACGGTTCATTTTTAATCTTCTCCAAAACTTGATGCACTGGCTCTCGAAACACTGCACTAACTACCTGGGTATTGGTAGACTTTGATTGACTGGCATAATCCCTTCTCGGCCGGTTACTATTGTATCGGTCCGACCTAAAATCCCTCCTTCCTGAAGGATAACCTTAGCCTTCCCTTTTCCTTGTTGTTGGTCATCTTTGATCCTCTTGTACTTATCAACTCAGTCCATTAGCTGGTGTAGACTGCTGACAAGTTTACCTGTCAGAGATTTTCTTAAACCATGCTCGGATGGGAGACCGACCTTGAAAGTTTTAATGGCAACCTCATCAAAATCGTCATCAATCTTGTTAAATATCACCCAGTACCTTTCAGAATACGCCTTTATGGACTCTTCCTCCCTCATTGACATGGACAATAAGGAGTCCAAAGGTTGAGGAACCCTATTGCATGTGATGAATCGGGAGCAAAATGATTGGGTGAGTTTCATAAAGGAACTGATAGAATTTTTCCTTAGCCCATCGAACCATCTCATCGGCATCGATCCCAAACTGGATGGAAATACCTTACACATCAAGGCCTCGTCTTGAGAATAGACAGTCATCTTCTATTTGAACTGACTTATGTGCTCTACAGGGTCCGTTCGGCCGTTATACATGGCGAACGTTGGTTGGTGGAACCGTCTAGGAAGTTTTGCCTTTTCTATCCCCCGTGTAAAGGGTGACTTTGAAATTTGGCTTAACGCCTTTTTCATAACGTCAGTTCCTACTCCTTTGCAAGAAGGGCTTATACGTTTCCTTCGATGAAGATGCTCTTCCTCACAGGAGAAGGATTCACTTGGTGGAGTTCTAGACTTCTGTCTGTATATAGTATCTTCTTCATCATTAGAAGAGACATCAGAGCTGGAAAGGGATCTCTTCTGTTATGCTTGACGGAGTTGCTTCTTCTAGTCATCAATCTCTCGTTGCATGACTTTATCATCATATTGCTCGTGGGATACGTGACCTTTCCTTTGAAAACCACTTCCACCTGTGTGGATGGTATGCACACTGCCTTCTTGATGGTTTTCTTGATCTCTTTCACGTTCAAGATTGAGGAACTCATCTTGTTGATGAACATTTGTAGATTTCGCCTGATAAGGACTTGTTTGATGTGGACCTGATCCTGCTATAATTAACCGTTATACTATACTAAAGCATAAGTTCTTCCCACAGACGGTGCCAATTGTAGGATCATAATTCGTAGCTCAAGCCGAAAAGATCTGAGATATGAGCCCAATAAGCCCAATACAATGAATTTGTAGAGAGTGGGTAAAAGAGCTGGGCTCCTAGCTAATGGATTAACGGATAATAAAGATTTAAAAGATAAGCAAACACAAAAAAACACCGATAAAGCTTGATGAACTGAAGGTCCGAGGAGGTGAATTATTATTTGAACAATTGATTTTGAAAGCTAATACAACCCTTAATGCTACGATAATTCTTTTTCTCTCTTTTCCCTCTCTAAATCCGATCCCTCATTTCTGGGAGGGCTTTCACATTATATAGTTTCTTTTTACACTATCCTGATCGTACACTTGTTCATCATTTAAGCCTCCACTTGAGTACATGTCCCATCAACCATCTTTTTTGACTCTCCATGAATGGTGGTGGTTGAAACTGCACTGTTCAAAGGTCTTCTCCATATAAATGCGGCCAGAAAAGTTGCTGCAGTGCATTTAATGCGGTGGTAGCAGCCTTTGCTTCCAAATATTTCTGTATTCTTATCATCTTTGCATATGTCTGAAGTTCTTCCTTATCGTTGGATCCTCCTGGAGGGTCACCTGGGCTACCTAAATATCTACTTGACCAATATTCTTTGTATCCGAGGAGTATAGACTCCTCGGACTATATCCCTTCATCTTTTCCTTACATGATTCTACACTCTGAGCATCTCCTACTCATTTACTCCTCCTCGAACATATCCATGTCCTGGAATAGGGCCCAAGGCCCATTATACCAATTTAGGCTCTTACCCCCACACCTACTATCAATGATTTAAATCATTTAATAACTGATTGAGTTTCATATTAAAAACCCTTGTAACTACATCAGGTTAATCTTCTGATTTTAAATTCGGATAACCTATTGAGAAAATAGCTCAATAACATATAAATTATAATTGTATATTTATATATCAATTAGACTCATCATACGTGCTTTGTGAATGTAATAGTACTCTTTTTTATTTTTATTTTTTTTTGGTTTAGTGTTATACTTTGTAATCCTTAAAAGTGATATATAAATAACCATATATATATATATATATATATATATATATATATATATTTTAAATGAGATAGAGAACCATAAGAAGTTGAAACTCATTGGGACACTTGAATTTATTGATTGGGATAAGAATTATGATAAGTAAAAAAATTTGAGATTTCAACAAAAGAAAGATGAATAGAAGGAGTTGAAACAAAACATAGACAACCAAAGACCCTAAGATGACAATCTGAGATTTCAACAAAAGAAAGATGAACTACTTTTTTTGGTTTGTGAAAAAGTAGTTCAAAAGGGGACTTTTGTTTCAACAAAGGAGAAGGCAATCTGTTTATAAGATATGCTGCAATGAGAATGCAATCACCCCAATAGGCTGAAGGGAGATTGGATTGAAGTTTTAGGACCCTAGCAACATTCAAGAGTTGTTGGTGCTTCCTTTCAACCACAGAATTTTGTTGAGGGGTATAAGCAACTCTTTTGATGAATGATGCCTTGAGCACTAAAGAATTCAAGTAAAGAAAATTCTGGAGCATTATCTGATCTAATTACCTTAATTCCAATGCCAAATTGAGTAAGAATCATATTATAGAAGGAAATAAAAAGATGTTTGAAATTAGATTTGGCTTTCATGACATAAACTCAGGTAGACCTACTAGCATCATCAACAATAGTAAGGAAAAACTTATAACCATCATGTGTATTGACAGAATATGGACCCCAAACATCCACATGAATTAGAGAAAAATATTCAACACACAAATTGTCATGAGAAGGAAAATGCAATTTGCAGAGAAGGTGCAATCCCAGAGAAGATAATACAGAGAAGGGTGTCCTAATCTAAAATCCCATATGGTTGACATATCTTTATTGGAAGTAGAAGTTGAAAAAGCTAACTTGAAAGCCTTGTTGGTGGAAAGGTAGGCAGATAGAGAAGGTGCAGTCCCAAAGATTGATTTCTGCAACAAGTATAGACCATTATGGACTTCACCCACTCCAATTGTCCTCTAACAAGAAAGGCCTTGAATGAAACAGAATTGAGACAAAAACACAAGACAAAGAGGCAACTTTTGAGTATGTTGACTAATAGATAAAAGGTTGAAAGAGAAGGATGGAACGCAAAGAACATGTTCAAGAATTAGAGAAGCTAAGAGTTTAACAGATCCAATGTGGGTGACATGTGTTGATTCACCATTAGGCAAATCAACAACATAGTGGGAAACAGTGGTATAAGATTGAAAAAGAGATATGAAACATATAATATGATCACTTGCTCCTGTGTCCATGACCCATGTATCATTACCAAGAGCAGTTCTATTCACAACCTTAGCAAAGAATATGGAATGCTTGAGATTACCTGCCAATGGAGTGGATTGAGATGTTGAACCTTGATTGAAAGAGACATTGTTGGCCATTGCAATGGCATTATTCTGAGCATCATTGCCTCCAATCATAGCAAGCAGCTTCTGGCACTGCTTAAGTGTGAAAGGGAAAGACTGTTGTTGTTGTGTGGAGATTGGAGTAGATTCCTGAGTAGACTCAAGAATGGACACTTGATTGGCCCTTGACTTGGTCTTGTATCCAAGAGGATATCCATGAATTTTGTAACATTTCTCAATAGTGTGACCAAGTAATCCACAGTGGCTGCAAGTAGGCATCCTTTCCTTTCTTGGAATTCTTGGGACCAAGAGTCATTGATTTTGCTACAAAAGCTGTGGATTCAACAAAAGGACCATTGTTGTTGCCTTTTCCAACTTATCTTTTCCTTTCCTCTTGAATTAACAAGGAGTACACCTTGTCAACTGGTGGAATAGGATCCATCAGTAGAATCTGACCTTGAATCTGAGAGAAAAAGTCATTAAGACCCATCAGAAGTTACATAATCGTTTCGCTGTGGTCAAGATTAGAAATCTTGTCATTCACATGGCATACACACTTCCCACATGAACAAAGATGAAGTGGATTGAAATTATGTATCTCATCCCACAGAATTGAAAGATTGGTGAAGTAATCACTCACAAAAAGCTCCCCTTGAGAAATACCAGCAAGGTTCTTCGGCAATTGATAAACCCTAGGTCCATTACCTTGAGAGAATCTATCTTGAAGTTTCTTCCAAACCTCCTTGGCAGTCTTGCGATACACCATGCTAGTTGCAATTTTAGGGGAAACACAATTAATGATCCAAAAGACCACAATGTCATTGCATCGTGCCCAGCTTTGCACAAAAAGAAGAATTTTCTCCATTGCTAAAGTTAGAGAAGCAAAACCATCAATGAACCATAACTTGTTCTTGATTCTAAGGGCTCTTTCCATTGATTGTGTCCATGTAGGATAATTTTCTCCTCCAATGAGTGGTTGAGACATGAGAATTGCACCAGGACTTTCAGCATGGTGAAGGAAAAATGGATGTGACTCATCAATAGTGATACTAGCAAATGCTTGATCAGTGGAAGCCATTGACGAAGCTTCAAAGAAGAAATTAAACCTAGCCTTTGAAAGAGGGAAAAAGGAATTCTTGTCGAAGAAAGAGGAAGAAATATCTAAGCTGAAGTATAGAATTGCTCTAATACCATATTGAAAATCAGAGAGAATTGTATTGATGAAGTATATTCCGTACAAGCTCCTATGCTACTATATATATATATATATATATACATACATATATATATATATATATATATATATATATATATATATGAAAACAGAGGAATATTAGAGGAGAAACTAACTAACCAACTTTCCCTCCAATAATAACAAACTAACTAACTAACACACTTGCTAATTACATGCTTCACTCTTATACATAAAAGCTAAGCTACTTGTCGTTTACACCATCTGTTATTCCTTTGCTGTTCCTATCATTTTGTTCTTTGATCTATTGTTTGTTGACTTCTTTTCTTTTCTTTGCACTTATCTTTGTCAATCTTTTTGCTACTTTGACAATACGTACAAAAAGCCACTTGACCTTCTTGACAATCAAGTTACTTGTTTCAATGATTTAAAAATAATGTGACATAATAAGCCTAATTGGTATTCTAAACTGCCATATAATTGGTTTTAGCAGATTTCTCCAATGTGGTTTGGAAAGTTAGGTAGAAATTTCTTAGAAACTTTTTTTTTAGGTACAATTGGACAAATACAAATTATCTGTACCACATTTTGTATTTCACTTTATATTTCATCAATCACAATTTTGTCATGTGTTTATCTTTTTTCATTTTAAACTTTAACTATTTTATAAGAAAAGTTACATAAATACATGACAAGTTGTGATTGGTAGAACATAAAGTGAAACATAAAAAATTGTATAGAGGATTTGTATTTCAATTGTACATTTATATATTTATCTTTTATGTGAAATAAATGACTCAAAATATAAATTGTACATTTTATGTTTAGTTTTTTCCTTTTTCCTTTTTCATTTTTTTTTCTTTTTCTTCTTTGGCTTATTTGTACATTTTCCGTTTGCTAAAATCACAGGGTTTTTTTATTTTATTTTATTTTCTTTTTTCACTTTTAACTTTACTTTTTACTAACTTATATTTTAAGTTAAATCAGTCAGTGAAAATTAAAACATGTTGTTATAGTACCGGCGCTTATGTTCAAAGGCTTACTTTCTTAGAAAGATAAATCGGGGGAAAAAAAGCTGAATCTAAAATGAGGTTTTTTTAAAAGTTGTAAAAAAGAGAAAATAAATATATCTATAAATATGTATGTGCAATATCTTGGAAATCTCTCATACCAAAAATAAATGGTGAGGGGTCGTCTTCACGTAGTGACACTTCCTTGGTCTGCCTTTGGCCATATTTTTCCCTTCTTTCAACTCTCCCTTGCCCTAGCCAAAGCAGGAGTTCATGTTTCCTTTGTGTCAACCCCAAGAAACATCCAAAGACTTCCCAAAGTTCCTCCTAATTTAGCATCTCTTATAGATTTAGTGGAGTTTCCATTACTCACACTAGACAATGAGATCTTGCCTGAAGGGGCCGAGGCCACTGTGGATATTCCACTAGACAAAGTTGAGCACTTTAAGATTGCATATGATCTCCTGCAAATTCCATTCAAGAAATTCATCGGAGATCAATTGCCAGATTGGATTATTGTAGATTTTTGTGCTCATTGGGCTGTTGATATTTGTTAAAATAGCACAACAGAATGGTGTTTTGCCTCAAGGAAATCAACACTTAGCTAATCAAGTCAAGCTGCAACTACCAGGTGATGAAATCAGTGATCAAACCATAGCAATGACTGTGATTGAAGCTATGCCGCATTATGATCAGCTGCTATGATCAATGCAAGAGATGATGACATCTGTACAATCATGATCTGGATTGTTGAAGCACATGCACATGAGCTGGATTTGTGATGTAACTGCTTTCCGTATTTTTAGGGAGTTAGTTACCTGTTTTTCATTAACTCTTCCTTTAGTCTCTGTATATATATATAGAGGAACAGAGCTTGTATATTTTTAATTAATTCATTTCAGTCTTTTGCAATATAGAATTCCCTTTTTCCTGTTTAGAGTGAGAGCATTTTCTTTTATATGGTATCAGAGCTTTAGAGGTCCTTCAATGGCGTCCATCGAAGCAAACAACCAATCCACACATACATCCCCTGAACCTGTCAACAATCCATCCACACATACAAATTCTAACCACTCTGCCTCTGCTATTCCTAATCCATATTTCTTGAATTCTAGTGAGAATCCAGGAAACATTCTTGTTACACAGCCTCTGTTAGGAATGAGGAATTACCAATCCTGGTCAAGAGCTATAGTACTTGCTCTCACTGCGAAGAAGAAGATTGGTTTTGTCAATGGAAAAGTTACAAAACCAGATCCGGATTCACCTCTTTACGAAGATTGGGAGAGCTGCAATACCATGGTGCTTTCGTGGATGATCAATTCCATGCACGTGGATGTTTCAAGCAACATAATGTACTGCGAAACAGCGAGGGAAATGTGGATTGAACTCCAGAACGTGTTCTCACAAGGAAATGGACCAAAGATCTACAACTTGCAAACTGAAATCTCTGAAATTCGCCAGAATCAAATGTCTGTAACAGAGTTTTATACCAAGTTCAAACGATTGTGGGATCAATTGTTGAATTATGAACCAATGCCAGAATGTTCTTGCGGAGCAATGAAGACTTTGAGTAATTCACATAACAAGGCTTATGTGATGAGGTTTCTTATGGGTTTAAATGAGAATTTTGACACTGTCCGTAGCCAAATTCTCATGATGGATCCTTTTCCCTCAATGAGCAAAGTTTATTCATTGATCTTACAAGAAGAATCACACAAGAGTGTTGGCCATGGAAACTCTAGTTCTTCTCAGACTGATACAATGGCGATGTATGCCAATTCCAAAGGAAATTTCAAAGCAAATGGCAAGAAGGAAAGGCCTTTCTGTACTCATTGCAACATGACAGGGCATACTGTTGAAAAATGTTACAAGTTGCATGGCTATCCACCTGGTTACAAGCCAAAAGGCAAGCAGATAGCCAATGCAAATCCAGTAACATTCAATCCTGGAGATGGTGGTTTGGTCAATGGAAATCAGTGCCCCATTTCTAAAGCTCAATGTGAGAAGTTACTGGCTTTTCTTAATTCTGGAAACACTGGGACAGGGAGCAATCTTGGTGATGCACATCATGCTGCAAATGCAAGCATCTCTTGTATGGCTGCTAGTGTAGGAGGAGCTTCTGGTGAATGTTCTTCAGTCAATACCTATCCTCCAATCAATACCTATCCTAGTTTCAATTCAGCTTTTATGTCAGGTAATCATTCCAATCAATTTTTCACTCCATCTTTCAAGCATTCTATTTTTTCTGCTAAAAAGGTTGATAGAAATGCCTTCAGCAAATCAGATTGGGTCATTGACACAGGAGCCACAGATCACATGGTGCATTCTGTGTCCTGTTTCACTTCAATCACAGCCACTTTGAACACTTTTGTTCATCTTCCAAATGGAGAATCTGCTTTAGTCACACACATAGGAATTGTTGAAATTTCATCAAAACTTACTCTTGACAATGTTCTATGTGTTCCTTCATTCACATTCAATCTCCTTTCTGTTAGCAAATTGGCTAAATCCATTTCTTGTTGTCTCATGTTTTTTGGATCTCTATGCTTCATCCAGGACCTGGCTCATTGGAGCACAATTGGTCTGGGTAAGGAGTACAAAGGGTTATATCTGCTGGAAGAGAGCATTTCAACCTCACCAACTTGCAATGTTGATTTTCATTCTGTTAATAATGTGCATGCTGTGTTTAGTTCTATCAATAATGTTCATGTACAGCCACATATTTGGCATTACAGATTAGGACATTTGTCAAATGCCAAGTTGGCATTGTTGAAACACAATGATGTATCAATTTCCAATGATAATAAGATGCTTGATTGTGAAATCTGCCCCCTAGCCAAGCAGAAACGTCTACCTTTTGCACCTAGTTCTCATATTTCTAGTCATTGTTTTGATTTAATCCACTGTGACCTGTGGGGACCCTTCTCCACTCCTACCATTGTTGGCTGCAAATTTTTCTTAACAATTGTAGATGATTGTTCAAGATGCACTTGGGTTTATCTCCTCAAACATAAATCTCAAACCCAAGCCATCCTAGAACAATTTTATCTTATGATTGAAGCTCAATTTTGCAGAAAAATCAAGTGCATTAGGACTGATAATGGCACTGAATTCATTATGTCCAAATTTTTCTCTGAAAAAGGTATTTTGCACCATTTAAGCTGTGTTGAGACTCCTCAACAGAATGCCATAGTTGAAAGAAAGCATCAACACCTCTTAAATGTTGCAAGAGCCCTTAGATTTCAATCCAACTTACCTTTGCATTTGTGGGGACATTGCATACTCACTGCCACATATTTGATCAACAGAACTCCTTCTTCTGTGCTGAACCATAAGACTCCTTTTGAGGTTCTATTTGGCCAAGTCCCTAGTTACTCTCATTTAAGAGTTTTTGGATGTTTATGCTATGCTTCCACACTCTCACACAATAGGACTAAATTTGATCCTAGAGCATCAAAATGTGTCTTCCTAGGCTATCCTATTGGGGTTAAGGGTTACAAAGTTATGCATCTCTCCACCAAAAATGTTTTTGTTTCAAGGGATGTCTATTTTCATGAAAATACTTTTCCTTATGCTGCCTCTGTCCATGATTCTTCTGACCCTTTTATTTCTGAGGTTGATGTGTCTTCTTCTCCTGCTATAACTTCCTTTGTCACCCCTGTCAACATACCAGATGTTCCTTCTGATTCTTGTCCTCCTTACCCTTCTTCTCATCTTCCTTTCACTCCTTTTCCCATCTCTACTGCCTCCAGTCCCTCTCTTGAGCCTGTGGTTCACTCCAATTCCCTTGATTCTGCATCTGTTGCTGTTGATACACCCACTGCAGATCCCCCTCCAATCAGAAAGTCCACCAGAGCTCACAAACCTCCAGCATACTTACAAGCTTATGCTTGCAATTCAGCTGTGCAGTCACCTTGCCCTGCTCCTACTCATGCATCAGGTGCACCTTATGCCATTGAAGATTGTCTCACTTATAGTCACATGGATGCTGCCTATCAGTCCTATCTCATGACTGTTAGCTCTAGCCATCCTGCACCTCATTCCTTCCACCAAGCAGTCACTGACCCTCTTTGGAGGGATGCTATGGATAAGGAAATTAAGGCCTTAGAGCAAACTCACACTTGGATCATCACCCCTTTACCACCTGGCAAGAGGCCTATTGGGTGTAAATGGGTTTATAAGGTGAAGCTGAATTCAGATGGGACTCTAGAAAGGTATAAGGCACGGCTGGTTGCAAAGGGGTACACTCAAAGGGAAGGGCTTGACTTCTTGGAGACTTTTAGTCCTGTTGCTAAAACTGTGTCTGTAAGGGTGCTGATTGCTCTTGCCTCAGCCAAAGGTTGGCCTTTGCACCAGCTAGACATTAATAATGCCTTTCTCCATGGTGACCTTGATGAGGAGGTATACATGGATTTGCCTCCTGGTTTTCACAGCAAGGGGGAGTCTTCCACTTCAACTAATGCTGCTCCTTTGGTATGCAAGTTGGTGAAATCCATCTATGGACTTAAGCAAGCTTCAAGGCAATGGAATGCCAAGCTTTCTGCCACCATTATGCAGCTTGGTTTCAAACAATCTCAAGCTGATCATTCCTTGTTTGTTCACTCAAATGGCTCTTGTTTTACTGCCTTATTAGTGTATGTAGATGACATGATAATCACAGGGAATGATCCAACTTGTGTTGCCAAGTTAAAAACCTTATTAGATCAGAAATTTGGAATCAAAGATCTTGGTTCACTCAAATATTTCTTGGGTTTGGAGATTGCAAGAAATGTTAAAGGCATCAGCATCAACCAAAGGAAATATGCTCTTGAAGTATTGAAAGAGGCAGGTATGATTGGGTGCAAGCCAGTCAAGTCTCCAATGGAACAACAGCTGAAGCTCTCCAAAACAGATGGGGAATTGCTTAAAGATGCAGCACAGTACAGAAGATTGATAGGGAAACTGATGTACCTCACTTTGAGCAGACCTGACATAGCTTATGCTGTTCATAGACTTAGTCAGTTCCTGTCTCAGCCACGAGTCCCACACATGAAGGCAGCCACTAGAATTCTCCAATACATTAAGGGTACACCAGGGCAAGGAGTGTTCTTTCCTGCTGAATCAGATTTGCAGCTGAAGGCATTCTGTGATGCGGACTGGGCAGGCTGCCCTGACACAAGGAAATCCTTAACTGGTTATTGTGTTTTCCTTGGAGACTCTTTAGTTTCCTGGAGGTCTAAGAAACAGGACATAGTGTCCAGGTCATCTGCTGAAGCAGAATACAGGTCCATGGCAACTACCACATGTGAAGTTACTTGGCTGCTCTATTTACTGAGAGACTTACACATCCCACATGAGAGACCTGTGCTATTATACTGTGACAACCAGGCAGCTATACATATCTCTGCAAATCCTGTGTTTCATGAGCGATCAAAACACATAGAAGCAGATTGCCATGTAGTCCGAAACAGGGCACTGGATGGTACAATTAAAATGTTCTATGTAGCTTCAAGAAATCAATTAGCAGATATTTTCACAAAAGCACTTGGAGTTGATCAATTCTCCAAGCTGTTGGCAAGACTGGGAGTCATCAATATCTTTGCTCATGAGATACATTATCCAGAATATCAAAATCACAATTCTGATACAAGAGCTTTGCTCTTGAGGGGGAGTGTTAAAATAGCACAACAGAATGGTGTTTTGCCTCAAGGAAATCAACACTTAGCTAATCAAGTCAAGCTGCAACTACCAGGTGATGAAATCAGTGATCAAACCATAGCAATGATTGTGATTGAAGCTATGCCGCATTATGATCAGCTGCTATGATCAATGCAAGAGATGATGACATCTGTACAATCATGATCTGGATTGTTGAAGCACATGCACATGAGCTGGATTTGTGATGTAACTGCTTTCCGTATTTTTAGGGAGTTAGTTACCTGTTTTTCATTAACTCTTCCTTTAGTCTCTGTATATATATATATAGAGGAACAGAGCTTGTATATTTTTAATTAATTCATTTCAGTCTTTTGCAATATAGAATTCCCTTTTTCCTGTTTAGAGTGAGAGCATTTTCTTTTATAATATTGCACAATAGTATAATGTCAAGCTCGTGCTCTTCACAGTTATGTCTGCTGCAACCACTGTTTTCTTGGGGAGCCTGTGGAAGTTGAGAGAGGCAAAGATGGATCCTATGACAGGGATGGCATAGCCAAGGCTCTGAGATTGGCCATGGTGGCAGAGGAAGGAAAGACATTCAGAGTTCGTGCAAGGAAGGCCGCTGCTATATTTGGAGATGAGAATCTGCATCAGCAATACTACATTGGTCGGTTTGTTGAGCATTTGAAAAATGGGGAATAAAACAGGAGTGATTGTCGACATTCATGGTAACAAGGCTTTGGTTTTTCATAGGAGCCAGCAGCATCCTTTTAGACTTTAATTAAGAATAATTGTCTTAAATTTATGTTGCTACTTTCTTGTAAAGCTAATCGTATCTATTTTCAATTTCTTCAAAAATCAAGAAAAATGCTTTCATAAAAATGGGTCCAAAACCCAGTTTCCTAGGGAGAATGGCCTATATATATATATATGTGTGTGTGTGTGTGTGTGTGTATTGATAAGTAAAACTAAGAAAAAATCCAATTAGATTTTAAATTTGATTCCAATTGTTATATAATTTTGTGCTAAGTGTCTTATATAAGTTTTTTTTTTTTTTTTTTTTTGTTCAAAGTGAGTTAATGAGGTGCAAAATTCGAAATGTCTAATATAAATAAATCATAAAAAACTCAATAAACAAAAAAAAGAAAAAAAGAAAGAGTAAACTCATGTATATATCTAAAAGAAATTAAAATAAAAAAAAGAAGAGAGAGAGAGTATAATTTGAATCCATATATATATATATATATATATATATATGTGCGTGTATAATTGTAATTTTTTTTAATTGTACCGTGCATATGTACAAATTTTACCCTAGTATAATTAATCTATTCATCTATGAAATAATTAATTAAAAACATCCTCAAAAGAAATTAAGAAGATATTTATGGAATCCACGTTAACCTTTCATCGTGAATATTAAACTTGACATGATCATTACAAGGAAATCAGGAATCTATCCCTAAAGCAAATGATGGTATGTGAATCAAAACACAAGATTAAGCTAACCATAATTACATGCACAAAGATGCACATAATCCTAAAAATGCATGAATATTGTTATTTTGCATGAAAATGCATGGGCATGTAACAATGCTAATGCATAAACCCAAAATGTGAATTCTCTACATGTTGCATGGTAATGTCAAAGAAACTATTTTTAGGTGTGACTTTTCTGAAAAACATTTTCGAAATCTCTTATATCACATTATCCATTTCATACATATGTTGTTATGACTCTTCATGATGAATTCCATTATATCATATGAACTTTTCTATATTTCATGTGAAAAAACCTATTCTGTATGACATGAGAGTGATTTTCAAGAATGAAAACCATACTTTAATTTTGGTCTATTGGATTGAAAGGAGGGAGAGGGAATAGAGTAAAATTGGCCTAAAATTAGTTTATTTTTCACCAACTTTACTCTATACTCTACTCTCCCCAAAATCCAAACAAACCCTTAATTTTTTATTTCATGTGATACAAGTTTTACATGTCGGAATCTTGATCCCACTTTACATGGATCATTTCATATGAAAGTTTTATAAATTTTTTATGAGACGCAACTTAATTCATGTTTGGGACACAAAATTAAAGATTCTTAAAGCGAATTAGTAATTAGTAATTACGCTAAAATCCTACACTATCATGCCATCAAACTGATAGAAGTTTACAAATTCAACTATATCAAACTCTATAGTAACGTATCGTTTCATGTGTAAGAAATTTATTTTATGTAGATTTCCTAAATCAAACCAGACTTATCATTTTCTCAAATAATGAATGAGTATTTTCCATAATAAATTATGCGAAGATTTTTTTTTTTTTTTTTAATTGTATAAGAAAGGAAATGAATGAACCGACTTACATTAAAAATTAGTATATGTACAACTAACATTAACTACCAATTAACAATTCTAATTCTAAATAAGATTAAGAGAAGTTCTATGGACACAATAAAAATCTTATAATATTTTCACATTACACTTGTTTTCAATTGTGGTTGGTTCCCATCTAATATTTTTATTGAGACATGTTATATACACAACATTTTCACAATAGATCCTAAATAATAGGTTGGTACTTGTTTTTAATGGTAGCTAAGAAAGTAATTTCAATGATATTAAAATAATTAATAATAACCAGTTACCTAGGATTTATTATAAAAGTGTTTTGAACGTAGCATTTCTCATTTTTATTATTTTACTTTGACCGGAAGTGGCATCTCAACCATTGTGACTATAAATACAAAATTTCCCAATTGTAAAAAATCAAACAATTGAAAAGAAATATGGTTTGGAAATAATAATTTGTATTGATGTATAATGAGTAAAATCTCTATTTTGATTCTTTTACAAAAGAATATCCTCTAATTCTATCTTCATTGAATTTGACTCGAACAAGAATCTTCTTGACTTTAACTGGAAGATGGATTGATCGGTCTTCACAATAAATTTCTAGCTTCGAGCTTATTAGAGATTTATTGTCCTTCAAATACTTCAAGCCCTTCGAATGTTCTTCAAGTTCTTCGAATGTTCTTCAAGTTCTTCAAAGTTTCTTGAGATGGAATTTCTCCATAGCTTGGGCCTCTTGAAAACTTGGTGTCAAAAAATGGGAGAGGATATCCTCTATTTATAGTGATTTTAGAGGATAAGCTCCACTTTGAATTGACATAATTGAAAGTATTTAGTAGACTTTTGATTGATCCAAATTCTTCTTAGATAATTATCTCTATTTATCTATTTTGATAAATATCATATTTTGATAAAGATAATAATCGATAAAGATAAATAATTATCTCTATTTAATTTATTTTAATAAAGATAATTATCTATCAATTTTGAATAGAAAATTTATTTTTATTTTATATATTTATTTATAAAGATAATTATCCATAAATTTTGAATAAGAAATTTATCTTTACTCTATAGGTCAAATGACACGTGACAAATTTTGATATGCCAATTTGGACGACAGATGTCATCATCTAATTTAATTAATTTAATGACATTAATTTGGAATTTGCCACTAAATTTTAATGTGGCATTTTGTAATTGGCTTGACAAATTTTTGCCTCCTACAAATGCCCCCTCGAGACTTGGACATGTCCACAATGTTGAGTGTGGAAAATGGGCAGAGTCTCGACTTGCATTGTGTTAAGTTTTGTATACACCATCCTCTTAGTTTCAGGATCCAAACTTTCCCACTGAATCCAAACCATTAATTTTTTTTTTTTTTTTTAAATGCCCAACTCGTAGCTATGGCTCTTCTTGAAGTACCCACCGATATACCAGACATGTTTTGCAAAGCATAGGAAACTTGTTTTGACATACATAATGCTTTGACTTATGTATATCAAAATCCCCACGTGATATACATAGGAAACTTCTAGTCATCCAGATCTTCTTCCCAATAGCTCCACGTGAACATAAATTCCCAATAACTCTACGTGAACATGGACATTGGATCATATTCTACCCGAGGTGGACTTCTTTTCCTAGTCAAACTATGACTGGATGACTTTGGAAAGGAGTTAGAGAGAACTTTAAAAAGCTTTAATATCAATCAGCCAACGTCCCATCTATATAAGGACCAAGACTCTATCCTTTGGAGAAGTCACAACTTGCAATGATGATTATTTCAAAATTCTTATCTTCGTATCTTTTTATGACAAGTAGGAGTTAATGTCTGTTGCAACTAAAAATTATTTGAGAGTTTAATTCCAAGTAGGACAGTGGAACTCACAATGCCTTCTCCATTCCATCAGGTACAAGAATTCTTCTTTATTTTGACTTCTTTTCCTGGCCCATCTAACCTTGACTGGATGAGTTTTAGTAGCAATTAAACTCTCTCTGACCAGCACTATAAAAGGGTAGCCTCAGCTTCATGTTTATATCTTTGTAAACCGTCTCTTTTCTTTGTATGCTTTCAAATATATTGACTTATATTTGCTGGTGCAGATTTGATCTCAACTTTTCAATAATTAACACCACTAGTATTGATTACCAGCATCTCTCCCTCGGGTATAACAACCTTCTTTAAATTTATTTTGTTTTCTATAAACAAAGTTCTTCTTGCATGCTATGCGAATTTTATCCTACTCTTGATTCACGTCCATGCATGGTTGCCTCAAAGATGCAATCATATTATTGATCATGATCATGTTTTTGTGAGTAAGATATGAACTGACCCTGTTTTTAGTATAGCTTGCTCACCAGCAGTGTGTCAAATAAGTCGGCTTATATGATTGGATGACCTTGCCCCCTTTTCATATATATATATATATATATATTTTTTTTTTTGGGTACGAAAATAACTCTTCCTTTGCCAATTTCTTTTGCAAGCATAAGCTGGTCCATCGTTGAAGAATTCGGCTTCAAGTTTTGCAGGAGTTCGATCATACGCAAATTAATCTTTGGAGGTACATTCTTGTACAATACTTTTCTTACTTGTGAATTTCTCTTCCTGCATGTCTATTTTTTGTTTTGTATTGTTCCATCTCCATTTAGAATAGGTAATATGATGACTTAGTGGCACTACGAAGAACTTGCAAGAGTTTATTTTGTTCCTCAAGCCAAGTAGCTACCAAGACAACGATCTCGAAGACAATCTTGAAGACGAAGACAATCTTGACAACGAAATCTATTTGTGATACGAAGACTTCCTTGAAGACGAAGACAATCTTGACAACGAAGTATTCTGTGATACGAAGACTTCCTTGACAACAAAGTCAATCTGTGATACCAAGACTTCCTTGAAAATGGAGACAATCTTGACAACGAAGTCTATCTATGATACGAAGACTTCCTTGACAATCTTCACAACGAAGTCTATCTGTGATACGAAGACTTCCTTGAAGATGAAGATTGCATTGAAGAAGAAGGCTACATTGAGGATGAAAATTGTCTATGCAAGGATGTGAGTCCATTGATATCTTGCAGTGGAGTAATACTTGCATATGAGGATATAATAACTTTATTTATTTTTCTTTTTTATTGCTTGTCCATGCCCCCTTCTCTCTCTCTCTCTCTCTCTCTCTCTCTCTCTCTCTCTTTTCCTTCTTTGCACCGTAGTTTATATTCTTTTGCACATTTTTTGTAGGTCCGCCCTATCATCATGGTGCTCTTCAAAGACTTCTCTTCATCCGGCAAGAAGTATCTTGTTGTTACTAAAGAATCGAATGACGCTAAGGAAGCAAACATATCAATGCTCGTTGAAAGGCCGATTATTGGTCAATTTGCGGAAAGGTAGCCTGAACTTAAAGACTTAAGAGACATTGTTGAGTGGACCTACGATGTCTCTCGGAATTCTGATTCCTCATCTAGAGCGTGGTCTTTGCATAGCTCTCTTCACAAGAACACTACAGAGTCTCGTTATCTAGTGACTCTAGGCCGTCGTACAATTTCAGGTGGAAGACATTGGGGCACTCTTTTCAAGATCAATGGAGAGTGGAGTTACATACCTCTATATTGGGAATGGCTTGAAGATGTTCTTTTTAGAAGCAGGCAGACTCTTAACAAGGCCCATATTTATGACGCAGTTTCAGCATCTCTATACACATATGATTGAAATGCTGATGTAATGCGAGCATTTTGCGAAGGATGGTGTCCACAAACCAACACCCTTCACACATCACTTGGCGAGATGTCTATCTCACTTTGGGATTTGTATCGACTTGGCGGGCTTCCTATCTTTGGTCATCTTTATGATGAAGCCATCCCTTGTTGCGAGGAATTGACAAGAAGTGACGCGACAGAGAGGTTCATCCCAAAGAGTTGTGAGCACCTATTTGTGGCCTTTCATCTCCTAAATTCTAAAAAAGAAGGAGAAGACCTGCGTGTTTTGGAGAGTGAATAGGTCAGATTTTGGTGTAGATATGGAATGAAATATCCAAAACCACCTAGTCGAAGAACAAAGAGGTTAAGTCGTGCAATCAAGACTCATAATCCTGATGGTTCGCTTAATAAAATTCAAGGTTGGTCCAAATGTGGGAAAAAACCTTTTATTGAACTCAAGATTGAGGATGGGCTATGGGAAGAGACCTACTTAGCCGCATTACTTTCTTGTTAGCTTTGCACCTTTGTTTTGCCAAGTGAAGATCCTAATACAATTCGCCCTGGAACCTTCAAGGTTGCAAGCTTTTTGGCGACAGGTCGCCCTTTTTGTCTAGCAATACCAGTTCTAGTTAGTCTCTATCGAAGACTAAACTAGATTGCTCATTCTTCTCCAATGATTAGTTGTTCAGGTGCCTACTTCCTAGTTCATTATATTTATGGCTAGCTAGGTCTTTATTTTAAGACTCATTATGAGATTGATGTCCCAGGACCCAAGATGGCTGTATATTTTGGGGAAGGAGGGGCCAAGCACTTTGATGAACACAAAGCAAGGAAGTTGATACAAGGTACTTCTATGCAATAGGACGCAAATTTGTATGTCAGGAATAGGGAGGAGACTTTTCTTGATGATGGAGGACTTTCTTGTAATTCATTGTCATATTTTATAAGTATCCGTTCTTCTTACTTGTCTATGCGTCAAGATGGTCACCTCATAGTAGAACCTTATAGTCCTTTTCGGTTTAGCCGTCAATTTGGACTTTGCCAAGACATACCAGGTACCATTAAAGAGGACATTCGTCAAGGGACTTTGGATAAAATTTTGGAGTTTTGGAGATTATGTACTCTCTACAAGACTGGTTGCAAAGCATTCTTTCCAGTGCCTCCTACCCTAGTTAATTTCAAACTTCATACTACGAGTGGCTACAAAAAGTGGTGGAATCATATTCATGGGACGTATCTTAATGATGGTATAGATATTTTGATTGCAAGTGCACATCCTCCTCCTCCCAAAAGTAAGGTAGTTCAGCCTATCAATGTCAAGAGCAACAATAATAAGGATATTCGATTACCCAAAGTTCATGTGGCAAACATCATCTCAAAATCTATGAATCACCAAATTTAGTCCAAGGAATCTCAAGGTGTCATAGCTAAATTGAAGAAGCCTCCTCCAAGGGCCCCATCTGTTGAAAGATCCTTAGAAGTGCATGATGCATTTGAAAGAGGAGTAAATCCAGTCCTTGAAGAAATGAGTGATGATAACGATAGTGATCATCATTGGAATCGGACTAAGAAGCCCAAATTGACAATACCTAGCAACCCAAATTCCCTTAAAGGCATTACAAGTGCTTCTGCAAACCTTAAGGGTGCTAAGGATCAGGTCTTTTTTTTTTTTTTTTCATCACTTTTTTTTTTAGAAGAAACTTTCCTTTTGTTCATGCAAAGTATATCTTACATGACCAATGTGTATCTAATTGCAATCAAGTCAACAAGTTTTGAACATGGAGGTTGACAATGAAGCGGCTTTTGAGAATAATTCCAATCCACAATCTCTCGCTACATCACCAAGAAACAAAGTTCAAGTATTCATGCTTAGTCTTTAACTCTTCTTCTTGCTTCTTCTTTTTCTTTTTCTTTTTTGGTTACTCCTTATGAACTTATGTATTATTATTATTATTTTTTCAGTCCGATCAGCGAACCTTGCCACTGGACATTGATAATGATATGGCCTCAAATGACAGTGAAAGTTCAATTTCTAGTCCACGGTCGTCTACTGCATTGCCAAGGAGCATAGGTGAGGTGGCTAACACTGATTCTAGGAAGAATGTTACAAGATCCACTCAAAGAACTAAGTCTTGTGCTCCTGAAGTTTTTGAATATAATTCTAATGATGAAATTTTGAAGCACCGCATTGAACTTGCATTGAATCTTTGGAGAAGTCTTCAACAAAAGATTGTTAGAACTCCATTCAACAAGACGTATTTACTCCTTGATAGGCCTAACAAAATTTTTGAAGCCACAACAACCAATCAAGCTATTGATCCTTCACCATTAGAAACATTGGTTGCAGAATATTTTGATAAGGCCAATACTTTTACATCTCTATAGTCTTCCTTTTCCTCATGTATGACGCCTGAGCAGCATGACAAAAAGTTGACAGAGTATAAAATTCAATTTGATGATCAGCTAAAGGTAGAGGGCGAATTATTAGCACATGGTGAGGCACTTAAGGATGGGTTGGTGAACACCAATTCTAAAATAGCAAAGCTTCAAGAAAAACTAAAACGATTATTCACCCACATGAAAGAGCTTGAAGCTTCAGCCCTTGAAAATGATGAAAAGCTGTCAAGCCAGAAAGTAATCATTTCAAACATCCGAGAAGAGATTTCTTCCGTAAAGACTTCTCATACTTTAAGCAATGCAGACATTGAATCCTTGGAGTTGTTATAACAAGAATTAAGGACCGCCCGTGATGAGTTAGAGAATTACAATTGGAAATATTGACTTGTAATAGATAATCATTATAACCATCTTCTTATTTTCTCTTTTCCTTCTTCTTATTTTATTTATTTATTTATTTATTTATTGGGGAACAATAAAGGAATTTCATCATGTCAATTTTTTCAATGGATTGTTTATTTCTCTAGCTCTTGCTTCAATGATTGTTAAATATATATGTGGGGGCAAAAGCTTGAACTTTTATATTGGGCCTTAAGCCCTATTTACTAATGGGAATGCGTCCGAGGAGGAACAAATGACTGGGGAGGTCCCAGAACAGATAGTCGTGTCAAGAAAGAGTGGAAAGCCTAGGTCTGAGGAGGTCACCCTTCTCGGACCGGACGAATATCAGTTGAGCAGGCATCCGAGTGACTTGGGTAATCTTCCAAGAGACTCCAACAATGAGAATAGATTTCAGGCACGTACGGAGAAGATAAGGATACATAAATATCTTAGGGAAAAGCTGCCACCACTGCATTAAATGCACTGCAGCATCTTTCCTGGCTGCATTAATGTGGAAAAGACCTCTGAACAGTGTTCTTAACCACTACCGTTCATAGAGAGCCAGGGAAGATGCTTGATAGGACATATACTTAAGTGTAGGGTTGGATGATGAACAACTGGACGATGGAGATGGCTTGGAAAACTCTATATAATGTGGAAAACCCTCCATAAGAGGGGGATCGAAAAATGAGTGAAGAAATATAGAAAGAGAATTACTGTAGCACATTGATGAACTAACTTCCAGAAATATTAATTTGATCATCAAATTAACTCCTCGGACGTACACCATAATTACGTATCATTTCCTGCTCGAACACACTTGAAACCTTAATTTACCATTAGTCAATCCGCTAAAAGCCCAGTTCTTTCACCCACTCTCTATAAATTTATTGTATTTGGCTCATTGGGCTTATAACCCAATTATTTTGGGTTTGGGCTACAAATTGTGACCCTACAATTGGCGTCATCTATGGGGAGAACTAGTGCTATAGTGGAGTATAACGGTCATAGCGAGATCAGGATCACACCAAACTAGTCCGCACCATGCAGAATCAGCCAATGTTCGTCAACAAGATGAACTCCACGATCTTGAGCGTGAAAAGGATCTGGACAACCACCAGGAAGGCAGCTTGCAAACACTCCACACAGGTGGAAGTGGTTATCGAAGAAAAGGTCATGCAGTACATCAGCAAGGTGATGAAAAAGCTATGCAACGAGAAATTGATGATTTAAAGAAGTAACTTCGTCGAGCACAATGGAAACAATCCCCTCCCAGCTCTGATGTTTCTTCTAATGACGAAGAAGATATAATCTACAGACAACGATCAAGAACTCCACCTAGTGAGTCTTTTTCCTGTGAGAAGGAGCATCTCCACAAAAGGAAGCGCAGGAGTCCATCTCGCAAGGGAGTAGGAACTGATGTTATGAAGAAAGCTCTGAGCCAGATTTCTAAATCACCCTTCACCCAGGGAATAGAAAAGGCAAAACTTCCCAGGCGTTTCCATCAGCCAACATTCGCCATGTATAATGGTTGAACGGATCCTATAACGCACGTAAGCAAGTTCAAACAGAATATGGTTGTCCATTCTCAGGACGAGGCTTTGATGTGTAGAGTATTTCCATCTAATTTGGGACCGATGCCGATGAGATGGTTTGATGGGCTAAGGACAAATTCCATCAGCTCCTTCAAGAAACTTACCCAATCATTATGTTCTCGATTCATTACATGCAGTAGGGTTCCTTAACCTCTAGACTCTTAATTGTCAATGTCAATGAGAGAAGGAGAGTCTATGAAGGCATATGCTGAAAGGTACTGGGAGATGTTTAACGAGATTGATGGTGATTTTGATGAAGTTGCTATTAGAACTTTCAAGATCGGTCTTCCATCTGATCATGGTTTGAGGAAGTCTCTGACAGGTAAGCCTGTCACTAGTTTACGCCAGCTCATGGACCGAGTTGATAAATACAAGAGGATTAAAGACAATTAACAACAAGGGAAAGGGAAAGCTAAGGTTATCCCTCAGGAAATAAGGGATTTCAGGTCGGACCGATATAACAACAACCGGCCGAGAAGGGATTACGTAGATCAATCAGGGTCAAATAATACTCAGGTCGTTAGTGCAGTCTTCCGAGAGTCAGTGCATCAAGTATTAGAAAAAATCAAGAATGAACCCTTCTTCAAACGACTGAATAAGATGGTGGGAAATCCCAAAAAGTGAAACCGTAACCTCTATTGCCAATATCATCAGGATCATGGGCATATCACAGAAGACTGTAGGAGCTTGTGGGATCACTTGGACTAACTCGTCCGAGAGGGAAAATTAAAATAGTTGCTGCATCATTTTAGTGGACTGGGGGGCCAAGCCAACTTTGGGTCTCAGAGAGACGTCCCTTCTAGACCTCCCTTGGGAACTATCAATGTTATCTTCGCTGCGCCAAGCATAACAGGATCATGCCCGTATATGGTAATGTCTATAGCTCGCCTATCTTCAGGAAACACTAATCAGGAGTCGAAAAGAGCTAGAATGGAACGGTCGTTGGTCATGGGATTCTCGGATGAAGATAAGATTGGAACCATTCAGTCCCACGATGATGCCTTAATGATCACCCTCCAAATTGGGGGCTACGACGTGAAGAAGATAATGGTGGATCAAGGTAGTGCTGCTGAGATAATGTATCCCGACCTTTACAAGGGGCTGAACTTACAAGCTAAAGATTTAACGCCCTATAGTTCTCCTTTAGTAAGTTTTAAGGGGAAGATTATTATCCCAAAAGGTCAAGTTAGATTGCCTGTGCAAACTGGTTCAGAGGTGGTGGAGGTAGATTTTATCGTCATGGATGTATATTCTCCCTATACAGCAATTGTTGCTAGACCTTGGCTTCATACTTTGGGAGCAGTTTCTTCCACTCTGCACCAGAAGGTTAAATATCCATCTGGGGTCAGATTAAGGAAATACTAGGAGATCAGGCTTTGGTAAGGCAGTGCATGGTGGCTGCCATCCAGCATAAGCCCGAAGCTGAGTCCTCGGCCCATGGAGAAAAGGGCTTGTAGTAGTTAAAACCCCCGACATTATCCATCGATAAGCCAGTCGAGGATGCTAAGTGCGAAGATCTAGTAAAGGTTGTTATAAGGGACGATCCGGAAAAAAATTTTCAAATTGGATCCCAGCTACCTCATCAAAAGAGAGAAGAGCTGATAGAGTTCCTTAAACAGAACATTGTTTTCTTTGCCTGGAATGCCTACGAGGCCCTAGGAGTAGATCCAGAATTCATCTGTCATCATTTAAATGTTAGTCCATTAATCGCACCCAAGAAGCAGCCCCCTCGGCACCCATCTAAGGAACATGCCAAAGCAGTCCGAGAGGAAGTGACTAGACTTAAGCAAGCTGGGGCTATCAAGGAAGTATTCTATCCTGAATGGTTAGCAAATACTGTGGTGGTGAAGAAGAAGAGTGGGAAGTGGCGAGTGTGTGTAGACTTCACAGACTTAAATAAAGCTTGCCCCAAGGATCCATTTCCTATGCCCAAGATAGACCGGCTGGTAGATGCCACTGTTGGTCATTCTCGGATGAGCTTCTTAGATGCCTTCCAAAGTTATCATCAGATACCTTTAGCCTTAGACGATCAGGAAAAGACTGCTTTTGTTACCCCTATCAGGAACTACCATTACAAAGTGATGCCATTCGGTTTGAAGAATGCAGGATCCACTTATTAGAGAATGATGACAAGGATGTTCGAGTTGCAATTAAGGAAAAATATAGAGATTTACACAGATGATATGGTGGTGAAAAGTAAGATGGTTTCGGAGCACTTAGGGGACCTTCGAGCTATCTTTGAAATCCTTAGAAAGTACAAATTGCACTTAAATGCTTCCAAGTGCTCATTCAGCGTAGGGTCAGGCAAATTCTTGGGTTACATGGTCACTCACAAAGGGATTGAAGTCAACCCTGATCAGATTAAAGCTATTAACAATTTGCGATCTCCTCGAAATCCCAAGGAAGTGCAGAAACTAATCGGAATGGCCGCTGCTTTGAACAGATTCATATCTCGATCAGCAAACAGGTGTAGACCCTTCTTCCTGTTGATCAACAAATGGAAAGGTTTTGAGTGGACTGAAGAATGTGCCACAGCTTTCCAGCAACTCAAAGATTATCTAGCTCAGCCACCGATCATATCTAGTCATGAGCCAGATGAAGTCTTTTTTGCCTATATTGCTGTGGCCCTTTATGCTGTATGCTTGGTACTAATATGATTTGATTGTGGCATACAACGGCCAGTTTATTATATGAGTAAGTCACTGCATGAAGCTGAAGTGTGTTATCTACCATTGGAGAAAGCTATCCTGGCAGTAGTGCTTGGCACACGTAAGTTACCCCATTACTTCCAGGCACATATAGTTGTCGTTCTTACCCAACTTTCGCTTAAAACCATACTCCGAAGTGCCGATTACACAGGAAGAGTTGCCAAGTGGGGTACAATTCTGGGGGCTTTTGACATCAAATACATGCCTCGTACTTCCATAAAAGGACAAGTTCTCGTAGATTTGGTGGCTGAATTCACCAAACCCCAAATAGAAGAGTTACAATCGGTTGGAAACATGGATGAAAAATCGGTTGGCACGATCTCTCAATATCGCCTTCCGACTTGGGAAGTATATGTAGATGGGGCATCGAATCAGAAGGACTCAGGGATTGGGCTAGTACTAATATCCCCTGAAAAGGTTATCATTGAAAAATCTTTGAGATTGGATTTTTCGACTACTAACAATAAGGTCGAGTATAAAGCTTTGGTGATAGGAATGGCCATGGTTCAAGGAATGGGGGGAAAGTCAGTAAAACTCTTCTCAGACTCACGGCTTGTCGTCGGCCAAGTAAGAGGGGAATTCAAGGCAAAAGATGAAAGAATGCAGGGGTACCTGAGTCAAGTTAAATGTCTACAGTCAAAGTTTGATTCATTTGACTTGCTACATGTCCCCAGAAATGGTAATGCACATGTTGACTATTTAGCTATGCTTGCAACTTCCTCGACACAAGATTTGCCTCAAGTTATCCTTGTTGAGGACTTGTACAAACCCACAGAGACAAGAAGAGAGATGGCTCAAATCCATCAGATTAGAACAGGGTCTAGTTGGATGGACTCCATAATACAATTCTTGAAAGAGGATATTCTGCCTGAAGAAAGAATAGAAGTTGACAAGGTACAAAGGAAGGCCACTAAGTACTAGTTATCCGAAGACCAGAAGCTATATAAACATTCCTTTTCAGGACCTTATTTGTTATGTGTTCATCCTGAGTTGACCGAATCGCTTCTAGAAGAATTGCATGAAGGAATCTGTGGAAGCCATACTAGTGGTAGGTCCCTAGCACATAGAGCTATTACCCAAGGCTATTGGTGGCCAAATATGCAAAGAGATGCTCTGGAATATGTCAAAAAGTGTGATCAATGCCAACGGTTTACGCCAAGCATACATCAACCAGGGGGAATCCTTAATCTGCTATCTAGCCCATGGCCATTTGCTTAATGGGGCTTAGACATTGTAGGATCATTCCTCAAAGCAATGGGAAATAAGAAATATCTTCTGGTCGGCACAAATTATTTTACAAAGTGGGTTGAAGTGGAGCCCCTAATTAACATTAGGGACGTGGATGAAAAAAGATTCATTTGGAAAAATATTGTCACTCAATTTGGATTTCCTCATGTGCTTATCTCAGACAACGACCTTCAGTTCAACAACAAAATGTTTAGAAGATATTGAAGCAAGTTGGGGATTACAAACAGGTATTCTACTCCTGCTTATCCCCAAGGGAACGGACAAGCAAAAGCTATAAATAAAGTCATAGTAAACGGGCTGAAGAAAAGGCTATATGATGTAAAAGGCAAATGGGTGGAAGTGTTACCACATGTGCTCTAGACGTATAGAATCACATCTCGTAGATCCACTGGAGAAACCCCCTTTTCGATGACTTATGGAGCCGAGGCTGTCATCCCATTGGAAACTGGTTTCCCAACATCGAGAACTAGTTCATTCAATCCGAGGGGCAATGATAAGCAACTGACAAAGGGTTTGGACTTGGTTGAAGAGAAGAGGGAAAATGCGATGGTTCAATTAGCCTATTACCAGCAAAAATTGAAGCAAAGTTATGATGCCAATGTAAAATTGAGACATTTAACTCCTAGTGATCTAGTGTTACGTAAAGTTGTGGGCACTACAAAGAATCCAAATTGGGGAAAGTTAGGACTAAATTAGGAAGGGCCCTACCATATCACCTCAGAAGCAGGCATTGGAGCATACTTTCTAGAAGATTTGGATGAACATGTAATACCACGTCCTTGGAATGTAAACAACCTAAACAGGTATTATTATTAATCAATATTTTCATGATCAGTTTATTCGTTCTTTATATAAAGTGTTTATACTTTTTACCGTTTAGTTCTCTTAAGTGTTTAAACTTAAACTCAATCATGCTTGGAGTCCTCGAACTAGATGATTTGAGTTAGTTAACACTCATTCGAAGTTCTCTTAAGTATTTAAACTTAAACCCAATCATGCCTAGAGTCCTCAGACGAGATGATTTGGGTTAGTTAACATTCACTCAAAGTTCTCTTAAGTATTTAAACTTAAACCTAATCATGCCTGGAGTCCTCGGACCAGATGATTTGGGTTAGTTAACACTCATTCGAATTTCTCTTAAGTGTTTAAACTTAAACCCAATCATGCCTAGAGTCCTCGGACCAGATGATTTGGGTTAGTTAACACTTATTCGAAGTTCTCTTAAATGTTTAAACTTAAACCCAATCATGCCTGGAGTTCTCGGACCAGATGATTTGGATTAGTCAACACTTATTCCAAGTTCTCTTAAGTGTTTAAACTTAAACCCAATCATGCCTGGAGTCCTCGGACCAAGTGATTTGGGTTAGTTAACACTCGTTTGAAGTTCTCTTAAGTGTTTAAACTTAAACCCAATCATCTCTGGAGTCCTCAGACCAAATAATTTGGGTTAGTTAACACTCATTCCATGTTCTCTTAAGTGTTTAAACTTAAACCCAATCATGCCTAGAGTCCTCGGACCAGATGATTTGGGTTAGTTAACACTCATTCGAAGTTCTCTTAAGTGTTTAAACTCAAACCCAATCATGCCTGGAGTCTTCGGACCAAATGATTTGGGTTAGTTAACACTCATTCCAAGTTCTCTTAAGTGTTTAAACTTAAACCCGATCATGCTTGGAGTCCTCGGACCAGATGATTTAGGTTAGTTCACACTTATTCGAAGTTCTCTTAAGTTTTTAAACTTAAACCCAATCATGCCTGGAGTCCTCGGACCAGATGATTTGGGTTAGTTAACACTCATTCTAAGTTCTCTTAAGTGTTTAAACTTAAACCCAATCATGCCTGGAGTCCTCGGACCAAGTGATTTGGGTTAGTTAACACTCGTTTGAAGTTCAATTAAGTGTTTAAACTTAAACCCAATCATGTCTGGAGTCCTCAGACCAAATAATTTGGGTTAGTTAACACTCATTCCAAGTTCTCTTAAGTGTTTAAACTTAAACCCAATCATGCCTGGAGTCTTCGGACCAGATGATTTGGGTTAGTTAACACTCATTGGAAGTTCTCTTAAGTGTTTAAACTCAAACCCAATCATGCCTGGAGTCTTCGGACCAAATGATTTGGGTTAGTTAACACTCATTCCAAGTTCTCTTAAATGTTTAAACTTAAACCCGATCATGCTTGGAGTCCTCGGACCAGATGATTTAGGTTAGTTAACACTCATTCGAAGTTCTCTTAAGTTTTTAAACTTAAACCCAATCATGCCTAGAGTCCTCGGACCAAATGATTTGGGTTAGTTAACACTCATTCTAAGTTCTCTTAAGTGTTTAAACTTAAACCCAATCATGCCTGGAGTCCTCGGACCAAATGATTTAGGTTAGTTAACACTTGTTCGAAGTTCTCTTAAGTGTTTAAACTTAAACCCAATCATGCCTGGAGTCCTCGGACCAGATGATTTGGGTTAGTTAACACTCATTCTAAGTTCTCTTAAGTGTTTAAACTTAAACCCAATCATGCCTGGAGTCCTCGGACCAAGTGATTTGGGTTAGTTAACACTCATTCTAAGTTCTCTTAAGTGTTTAAACTTAAACCCAATCATGCCTGGAGTCCTCGGACCAAGTGATTTGGGTTAGTTAACACTCGTTTGAAGTTCTATTAAGTGTTTAAACTTAAACCCAATCATGTCTGGAGTCCTCAGACCAAATAATTTGGGTTAGTTAACACTCATTCCAAGTTCTCTTAAGTGTTTAAACTTAAACCCAATCATGCCTGGAGTCTTCGGACCAGATGATTTGGGTTAGTTAACACTCATTGGAAGTTCTCTAAGTGTTTAAACTCAAACCCAATCATGCCTGGAGTCTTCGGACCAGATGATTTGGGTTAGTTAACACTCATTGGAAGTTCTCTTAAGTGTTTAAACTCAAACCCAATCATGCCTGGAGTCTTCGGACCAGATGATTTGGGTTAGTTAACACTCATTCCAAGTTCTCTTAAATGTTTAAACTTAAACCCGATCATGCTTGGAGTCCTCGGACCAGATGATTTAGGTTAGTTAACACTCATTCGAAGTTCTCTTAAGTTTTTAAACTTAAACCCAATCATGCCTAGAGTCCTCGGACCAGATGATTTGGGTTAGTTAACACTCATTCTAAGTTCTCTTAAGTGTTTAAACTTAAACCCAATCATGCCTGGAGTCCTCGGACCAAATGATTTAGGTTAGTTAACACTTGTTCGAAGTTCTCTTAAGTGTTTAAACTTAAACCCAACCATGCCTGGAGTCCTCGGACCAGATGATTTGGGTTAGTTAACACTCATTCTAAGTTCTCTTAAGTGTTTAAACTTAAACCCAATCATGCCTGGAGTCCTCGGACCAAGTGATTTGGGTTAGTTAACACTCATTCTAAGTTCTCTTAAGTGTTTAAACTTAAACCCAATCATGCCTGGAGTCCTCGGACCAAGTGATTTGGGTTAGCTAACACTCGTTTGAAGTTCTCTTAAGTGTTTAAACTTAAACCCAATCATGTCTGGAGTCCTCAGACCAAATAATTTGGGTTAGTTAACACTCATTCCAAGTTCTCTTAAGTGTTTAAACTCAAACCCAATCATGCCTGGAGTCTTCGGACCAGATGATTTGGGTTAGTTAACACTCATTCCAAGTTCTCTTAAGTGTTTAAACTTAAACCCGATCATGCTTGGAGTCCTCGGACCAGATGATTTAGGTTAGTTAACACTCATTTGAAGTTCTCTTAAGTTTTTAAACTTAAACCCAATCATGCCTGGAGTCCTCGGACCAGATGATTTGGGTTAGTTAACACTCATTCTAAGTTCTCTTAAGTGTTTAATCTTAAACCCAACCATGCCTGGAGTCCTTGGACCAAGTGATTTGGGTTAGTTAACACTCGTTTGAAGTTCTCTTAAGTGTTTAAACTTAAACCCAATCATGTCTGGAGTCCTCAGACCAAATAATTTGGGTTAGTTAACACTCATTCCAAGTTCTCTTAAGTGTTTAAACTTAAACCCTATCATGCCTGGAGTCCTCGGACCAGATGATTTGGGTTAGTTAACACTCATTCGAAGTTCTCTTAAGTGTTTAAACTCAAACCCAATCATGCCTGGAGTCTTCGGACCAGATGATTTGGGTTAGTTAACACTCATTCCAAGTTCTCTTAAGTGTTTAAACTTAAACCCGATCATGCTTGAAGTCCTCGGACCAGATGATTTAGATTAGTTAACACTCATTCGAAGTTCTCTTAAGTTTTTAAACTTAAACCCAATCATGCCTGGAGTCCTCGGACCAGATGATTTGGGTTAGTTAACACTCATTCTAAGTTCTCTTAAGTGTTTAAACTTAAACCCAATCATGCCTGGAGTCCTCGGACCAAGTGATTTGGGTTAGTTAACACTCGTTTGAAGTTCTCTTAAGTGTTTAAACTTAAACCCAATCATCTCTGGAGTCCTCAGACCAAATAATTTGGGTTAGTTAACACTCATTCCATGTTCTCTTAAGTGTTTAAACTTAAACCCAATCATGCCTAGAGTCCTCGGACCAGATGATTTGGGTTAGTTAACACTCATTCGAAGTTCTCTTAAGTGTTTAAACTCAAACCCAATCATGCCTGGAGTCTTCGGACCAAATGATTTGGGTTAGTTAACACTCATTCCAAGTTCTCTTAAGTGTTTAAACTTAAACCCGATCATGCTTGGAGTCCTCGGACCAGATGATTTAGGTTAGTTCACACTTATTCGAAGTTCTCTTAAGTTTTTAAACTTAAACCCAATCATGCCTGGAGTCCTCGGACCAGATGATTTGGGTTAGTTAACACTCATTCTAAGTTCTCTTAAGTGTTTAAACTTAAACCCAATCATGCCTGGAGTCCTCGGACCAAGTGATTTGGGTTAGTTAACACTCGTTTGAAGTTCAATTAAGTGTTTAAACTTAAACCCAATCATGTCTGGAGTCCTCAGACCAAATAATTTGGGTTAGTTAACACTCATTCCAAGTTCTCTTAAGTGTTTAAACTTAAACCCAATCATGCCTGGAGTCTTCGGACCAGATGATTTGGGTTAGTTAACACTCATTGGAAGTTCTCTTAAGTGTTTAAACTCAAACCCAATCATGCCTGGAGTCTTCGGACCAAATGATTTGGGTTAGTTAACACTCATTCCAAGTTCTCTTAAATGTTTAAACTTAAACCCGATCATGCTTGGAGTCCTCGGACCAGATGATTTAGGTTAGTTAACACTCATTCGAAGTTCTCTTAAGTTTTTAAACTTAAACCCAATCATGCCTAGAGTCCTCGGACCAAATGATTTGGGTTAGTTAACACTCATTCTAAGTTCTCTTAAGTGTTTAAACTTAAACCCAATCATGCCTGGAGTCCTCGGACCAAATGATTTAGGTTAGTTAACACTTGTTCGAAGTTCTCTTAAGTGTTTAAACTTAAACCCAATCATGCCTGGAGTCCTCGGACCAGATGATTTGGGTTAGTTAACACTCATTCTAAGTTCTCTTAAGTGTTTAAACTTAAACCCAATCATGCCTGGAGTCCTCGGACCAAGTGATTTGGGTTAGTTAACACTCATTCTAAGTTCTCTTAAGTGTTTAAACTTAAACCCAATCATGCCTGGAGTCCTCGGACCAAGTGATTTGGGTTAGTTAACACTCGTTTGAAGTTCTATTAAGTGTTTAAACTTAAACCCAATCATGTCTGGAGTCCTCAGACCAAATAATTTGGGTTAGTTAACACTCATTCCAAGTTCTCTTAAGTGTTTAAACTTAAACCCAATCATGCCTGGAGTCTTCGGACCAGATGATTTGGGTTAGTTAACACTCATTGGAAGTTCTCTAAGTGTTTAAACTCAAACCCAATCATGCCTGGAGTCTTCGGACCAGATGATTTGGGTTAGTTAACACTCATTGGAAGTTCTCTTAAGTGTTTAAACTCAAACCCAATCATGCCTGGAGTCTTCGGACCAGATGATTTGGGTTAGTTAACACTCATTCCAAGTTCTCTTAAATGTTTAAACTTAAACCCGATCATGCTTGGAGTCCTCGGACCAGATGATTTAGGTTAGTTAACACTCATTCGAAGTTCTCTTAAGTTTTTAAACTTAAACCCAATCATGCCTAGAGTCCTCGGACCAGATGATTTGGGTTAGTTAACACTCATTCTAAGTTCTCTTAAGTGTTTAAACTTAAACCCAATCATGCCTGGAGTCCTCGGACCAAATGATTTAGGTTAGTTAACACTTGTTCGAAGTTCTCTTAAGTGTTTAAACTTAAACCCAATCATGCCTGGAGTCCTCGGACCAGATGATTTGGGTTAGTTAACACTCATTCTAAGTTCTCTTAAGTGTTTAAACTTAAACCCAATCATGCCTGGAGTCCTCGGACCAAGTGATTTGGGTTAGTTAACACTCATTCTAAGTTCTCTTAAGTGTTTAAACTTAAACCCAATCATGCCTGGAGTCCTCGGACCAAGTGATTTGGGTTAGCTAACACTCGTTTGAAGTTCTCTTAAGTGTTTAAACTTAAACCCAATCATGTCTGGAGTCCTCAGACCAAATAATTTGGGTTAGTTAACACTCATTCCAAGTTCTCTTAAGTGTTTAAACTCAAACCCAATCATGCCTGGAGTCTTCGGACCAGATGATTTGGGTTAGTTAACACTCATTCCAAGTTCTCTTAAGTGTTTAAACTTAAACCCGATCATGCTTGGAGTCCTCGGACCAGATGATTTAGGTTAGTTAACACTCATTTGAAGTTCTCTTAAGTTTTTAAACTTAAACCCAATCATGCCTGGAGTCCTCGGACCAGATGATTTGGGTTAGTTAACACTCATTCTAAGTTCTCTTAAGTGTTTAATCTTAAACCCAACCATGCCTGGAGTCCTTGGACCAAGTGATTTGGGTTAGTTAACACTCGTTTGAAGTTCTCTTAAGTGTTTAAACTTAAACCCAATCATGTCTGGAGTCCTCAGACCAAATAATTTGGGTTAGTTAACACTCATTCCAAGTTCTCTTAAGTGTTTAAACTTAAACCCTATCATGCCTGGAGTCCTCGGACCAGATGATTTGGGTTAGTTAACACTCATTCGAAGTTCTCTTAAGTGTTTAAACTCAAACCCAATCATGCCTGGAGTCTTCGGACCAGATGATTTGGGTTAGTTAACACTCATTCCAAGTTCTCTTAAGTGTTTAAACTTAAACCCGATCATGCTTGAAGTCCTCGGACCAGATGATTTAGATTAGTTAACACTCATTCGAAGTTCTCTTAAGTATTTAAACTTAAACCCAATCATGCCTGGAGTCCTCGGACCAGATGATTTGGGTTAGTTAACACTCATTCTAAGTTCTCTTAAGTGTTTAAACTTAAACCCAATCATGCCTGGAGTCCTCGGACCAAATGATTTAGGTTAGTTAACACTCGTTCGAAGTTCTCTTAAGTGTTTAAACTTAAACCCAATCATGTCTGGAGTCCTCAGACCAGATGATTTAGGTTAGTTAACATTCATTCCAAGTTCTCTTAAGTGTTTAAACTTAAACCCAATCATGCCTGGAGTCCTTGGACCAGATGATTTGAGTTAGTTAACACTCATTCCAAGTTCTCTTAAGTGTTTAAACTCAAACCCAATTATGCCTGGAGTCCTCAGACCAGATGATTTGGGTTAGTTAACACTCGTTTGAAGTTCTCTTAAGTGTTTAAACTTAAACCCAATCATGTCTGGAGTCCTCAGACCAAATAATTTGGGTTAGTTAACACTCATTCCAAGTTCTCTTAAGTGTTTAAACTTAAACCCAATCATGCCTGGAGTCCTCGGACCAGATGATTTGGGTTAGTTAACACTCATTCGAAGTTCTCTTAAGTGTTTAAACTCAAACCCAATCATGCCTGGAGTCTTCGGACCAGATGATTTGGGTTAGTTAACACTCATTCCAAGTTCTCTTAAGTGTTTAAACTTAAACCCGATCATGCTTGGAGTCCTCGGACCAGATGATTTAGATTAGTTAACACTCATTCGAAGTTCTCTTAATTTTTTAAACTTAAACCCAATCATGCCTGGAGTCCTCGGACCAGATGATTTGGGTTAGTTAACACTCATTCTAAGTTCTCTTAAGTGTTTAAACTTAAACCCAATCATGCCTGGAGTCCTCGGACCAAATGATTTAGGTTAGTTAACACTCGTTCGAAGTTCTCTTAAGTGTTTAAACTTAAACCCAATCATGTCTGGAGTCCTCAGACCAGATGATTTAGGTTAGTTAACATTCATTCCAAGTTCTCTTAAGTGTTTAAACTTAAACCCAATCATGCCTGGAGTCCTTGGACCAGATGATTTGAGTTAGTTAACACTCATTCCAAGTTCTCTTAAGTGTTTAAACTCAAACCCAATTATGCTTGGAGTCCTCGGACCAGATGATTTGGGTTAGTTAACACTCATTCGAAATTCTCTTAAGTGTTTAAACTTAAACCCAATCATGCCTGAAGTCCTCGGACCAGATGATTTGGGTTAGTTAACGCTCATTCGAAGTCTTTGTAAAGGTTTATACTTGAGATTCAATCATGCCTGAAATCCTTAAACCAAATGATTTGAATGGGTTAGTATCACAATGTCATGTTTATAGATGTTTATATAACTTTTAAGTTATGCTTGAAGTCCTAGGCCTATTGATTGAACTAAAGTTAACTTATAGTATGTCCTGTTTATACGATATGACACTATATTCTATGCAAATTAAAATGGCAAAAGGTCGCTATACTTTGACAATGAATCTTATAGCACATATCATGATGTATAAAACGAAAGAAAGATATCTTCATTGATAATAAAAAAGGTGGTACACTTCTTTAAAAAAAAAAACAACACAACAAACATAACAACAAAAAATATACAAAAATAGCTAAAACCCCCTAGCCTAAGCTTTCGTCTTGGGGACCCCTAGGTCATCAGTTTGGTCGGGCTGAGAGACAGCAATATCTTAGGCCTTCTCTATGGGATTAGAAGAATTTTTCTTTTTATCCTGGCCTTTATCCTTGCCCTTGAGAGTTTCAACCTCCTTCCCTTGATCAGCATCTTGGTGGGAGTCTTTTGGAACTTCCAAGGGAGCATGAGGGACTTGGTCTTCCTTTGGTAGTGCAGATACTTTGGTGGCTTGTTCAAGGTGATAGGAGCCAGGATCTGAGAGCTCACGAATTTTTGGATCCTAGTAGATGCTCTCAGGTCGCCTCAAACCAGAGTCCATAGGGACCCCGACAACATCAAGGGCTTTACCCCAAGAGATGTCATAAAAGTCCCTGCATATGGCGGAAAACTCCTTTGTAAGTCTGGCTTGAGTCTCCTCCATCCCAAGCGTGTAAGCAACTTGCTTCTCAACCTCGGCTGCCTCCTTAACCAGTTGGGCAGCCTCCCTGGCTTTCCGAAGTTCTTCACGAAGTTCCGTCACTAGTTGCTTCTCTGTTACCAGATTTATTTCAGTGTAATGCAACTGTTTACAGATATCTTCAAATTGCTTTTCAGTTGTCTTCAAGCCTGCTTTAGCGCTGTCTCTCGCCCTGACTACCTCTTTTAGTTGCTTGGCCATTTTAGAATGTTTTCCTTTTAGGGCGCCAAGCTCTACCTCAACCTCAGATCAAGCATCGAAGGCTGCCTTGGCCTCGCTACGGGCACTCTTAACCTAGTCCTCGGCCACAAATACTTGTTGTGTAATCTACGTGACAAAATGAAAATTTTTTACCTTTATTATAAAACACAGCAAAAACTTGCGAAAATAGCCAAGTATTTGAATAGGGCGATAAATTAAATCACTTACCATGACTAGATCCCTCTTAAGGGATAGAAAGAGCTCCAGTTGACTGAAGTTCGTATAGGCCTCCATGTCTTTTGGGAGGAGGAGGGGCTGTTCCAAGGCCTCGACGACATGACCTGCATGCCCCCTACGGTAATGCCTAATGGAGGAATCTCAGGCAATGGGTACACCATCCACCTCCAATTTAGGCGACCATATGCGTGTTGGATGGCATACTTGAGCCACAGGAAGTTCTACCCGACTATCAACAGAGTTGGACCTCCTGCTTCTTTGGTCCTGATACTACCTCTGCCCAAATCTTGAAGGGAAATACGGTCTGTTGGATCAAAATCCCTCCGTTGGATGCCAAAGACATAACGCCGCCCAAAATACTTAATGATGTTTCGTGAATTCCGAAGCATCAGAAGCAATGGTGAAATGACTAAAATGACGCCCCTAAGTGCGTAAGCATGAATGTCTTTACAGTTTTAACCACGATTCCATTGGCAAGTCAAAATTCTATTTTTTCTCCTCAGGTAAAAGAGAAAAATTAAAATTTTGAGGGGCTATTATGGGGGCAAAAACTTGAACTTTTATATAGGGCCTTAATCCACATTTACTAATGGGAATGCGTCCAAGGAGGAGCAAATGACTGGGGAGGTCCCAGAACAGATAGTCGTGCAGGCATCCAGGTAACTTGGGTAATCTTCCAAGAGACTCCAACAATGAGGATAGACTTCAGACACGTACGGAGAAGATAAGGATACAGAAATATCTTAGGGAAAAACTGCTACCACCGCATTAAATGCACTGCAGCAACTTTCCTGGCCGCATTAATGTGGAGAAGACCTCTGAACAGTGTTCTCAACCACTACCGTTCACAGAGAGCCAAAGAAGATGCTTGATAGGACACATACTTTAGTGCAGGGTTGGATGATGAACAACTGGACAATGGAGATGGCTTGAAAAACTCTATATAATGTGAAAAACCCTCCATAAGAAGAGGATTGAAAAGTTAGTGAAGAAATTTAGAAAGAGAATTACTGTAGCACATTGATAAACTAACTTCCAGAAATAGTAATTTGATCATCAAATTAACTCCTTGGACGTACACTACATCCATAATTACGTATCATTTCCTGCTCAGACACACTTGAAACCTTAATTAACCGTTAGTCAATCCGCTAAAAGCCCAGTTCTTTCACCCACTCTTTATAAATTTATTGTATTGGGTTCATTGGGCTTATAAACCAATTATTCTGGGTTTGGGCTACAAATTGTGACCCTACAATATATTCATATATATATATATATATATATATATATATATTTGGACATGTGACTGAACTTAGCATAGAATGTTAAGCTGCATACGTACCCGGAAGGGGATCAAGTCAACACGTAGTTCAGAAGGGGATTTTTTTTTTTTTTTTTTTTTGAGGATGTGACTGAACTCAGTAAATGATACCAAGATGCCTACGTACCCAAAAGGGGATCAAGTCAACACATAGTTCAAAAGGAGATTTTTTTTTTTTAAGATGTGACTAAACTCAGTAAATGATACCAAGCAGCCTACGTACTCGAAAGGGGATCAAGTCAACACGTAGTTCAGGAGATTTTTTTATTTTTTTTTAAGATGTGATTGAACTCAGTAGATGATACCAAGCTGCCTACGTACCAGAAAGGGGATCAAGTCAACACGTAGTTCAAGAGGGGTAGAGTTTTTTTTTTTTTTTTTTTTTTTTGGTGCTCTAACTTTTGCCTAGGCTGCCTTTTTAAAGGTTTTCTCAACCTAGTGAGCTTTTGATACCCTAACTTTTGCCTAGGCCGCCTTATTCAACCTAGCGAGCCCTTTTTTTTTTTTTTTTTTTTTTTTATGTGCCCTAACTTTTGCCTAGGCCGCCTTATAGAAAGGTTTTCAACCTAGCGAGCTCTTTTTTTTTTTGAACACTTTCAAGAGTAATGGGAAATCATCATGTACCCTTTAAGTGTTGAGGTAGGCAGTTTAGGCTCTTACCAAGGAGTGCTTCAATCTTTAGGCATAATAACGTTTCAAGAATTCGCCATTGATAGGGCCAATTCTCAAACCATCTTCAGCAACCAACTTGTATGCTCCATTTGTATAGGCTTCTTGAACAACATATGGTCTATCCCATTTTGAAACAAACTTGTTCTTAGTGCGATGGGTGACAATGATGGGTCTTCGTACAGCAAGAATCAAATCTCCAACCTGGAAAGATCGAGGACGAACCTTCTTGTTGAAAGTCCTAGAAATGCAAGCTTGATAACACTCAAGGCGTTGTTGTGCCCCAAGCCTTTTTTCATCTAAAGCTTCTAATTCTTCAAGTCATAGAAGAACATTATCTTCATTAGAAAGACCTTCTTGAATGGCAATCTTTAATGAAGGAATTTGGCGTTCAAGTGGTAGAACAGCTTCTACCCCATAAACAAGAGAATAGGGCGTGGCTTGGGTAGGTGTTCGATATGTTGTACGATATGCCCACAAAGCTTTCTCAACTCTCTTATGCCAATCTCTTTTCGACTGCCCTACAACTTTCTTGAGCAAATTGCATAGAGTTTTGTTAAAAGCTTCTGCGAGACCATTGGCTAGAGCATTATACATGGAGGAATTATGCTGCTTAAAACCAAAGTCATTGCAAAGTTTGTCCATCAGCTTGTTGTAGAATTCCTTCCCATTATCAGTGATGATGTAACGGGGTACACCATACCTGAAGATGATATTCCTTTTGATGAAGTTCACAACAGTTTCTTTCTTCACTTCATGAAATACAGCAGCTTCAGCCCACTTGGAGAAATAATTTGTCGCAGCTAGGATATACGAGTGTCCATCAGAGGATTTTGGCGTCAATGGCCCAACCACATTTAATCCCCAAGCATCAAATGGCCATGAAGCCACAGTAGGATGTAGGGGTTCTAGAGGTTGATGAATGAAGTTTGCATGGAATTGACATGCTGAGCATCTTTTTACATACTCCATACAGTCCTTGACCATAATGGGCCAGTAATAACCCATCTGATTAATTTGAAAATGAAGTTTAGGACCTGACTGATGAGCACCATAAATCCGTGAGTCAGCTTCTTCAAGTGTCTTGGCAGCTTCCTCATCATCCAAGCAACGAAGGAGAAGACCATCGGAAGAACAACGATATAAAGTATTTTTGTAATAAACAAAACGTGGAGTTCGTCGCCGAATTTCCGTTTTATGTCGAAGGTCATTTGGCAATTTTCCATGTTCTATATAATCAATGATAGGTTGCTGCCAATCTTCTCTTTCTATTTCAAAAACTAAAATTGCATTAACTTCTTCTTCTATCTCATCTTCATCAAAGTTTGGAGGTATTACCCATGTTTGGCATATTAGAATTTTTATCTCGGGGTCTGGTAAAGCAAGAGCTGTTGCTAATTTTGCCAAGGCATCAACTTGTTTATTCTCATTTCTTGGGATATGTGTAATACTAATATGATCAAACCATCCAAGAAGCCTCTTGGCGTATTTGCAATAAGGAATCAATTCCGACTTCTTCACATCATAGTGTAGAAGCACTTGGTTTATGATTAACTTTGAATCACCAAAGACCTCCAAACAAGTTGTTTTTGCATCCATTTCCATTTCCAAACCTAGGATTAATGCTTGATATTCATCAACATTGTTTGAACAACATTCTGTAAGAGTAAATGAATACGGGAGAATATCCCCTTCTGGAGTTACAAACACTTCTCCAGCACCGGCACCACAACGCTAAGCAACTCCATCAAAGAACATCTTCCAAGGTTGTGAAATTTCAATGACCATTACTTGTTCATCAGGAAGGTCATCTGACAGCTCCCAATCATCAGGGATAGGATGGTTGGCAAGGAAGTCGGCCAAAGCTTGTCCTTTCATTACTTTTTGTTAAACATATATTATCTCAAACTCTTGGAGTAAGAGAGCCCATTTGGTAGCCTTCCTAAGAGAACTGGCTTAGTCATGATGTATTTGATGGGATCTACTCGTGAAATGAGCCATATTGAATAGGCATGCAAGTAATGTCTTAGCTTTTGAATGGCAAACATCAGAGCTAAACATGTCTTTTCAATTGGTGAATAATTGAATTTAGCACCATTTAGGGTTCTACTCAGGTAATAGAGAGCATTCTCTTTTCCTTCTTCATTTTCTTGAGCGAGAAGCACTCCTAAAGATCGTTCTTGTGCTGCTATGTAAAGAATAAGTGGCCACCCTTGTATAGGTGCTCGTAGAATAGGAGGATTCAGCAAGTATGTTTTGATGCTCTCAAAAGCATTCCTACATGCTTCATCCCACTTGAATGGGACATCTTTCTTCATAAGGCGACTGAAGGGTTGACAGGGTCTGGCCAAGTTGGATATGAACCTTCTAATGTAGGCAAGCTTTCCTTGAAGACTTTTGAGCTCATGAATATTTCGAGGTTCTGGCATTTTTTGAATAGCATCAATCCTCGATCTATCAATTTCAATTCCTCGGTGTCGAACAATGAATCCTAGGAATTTGCCGGATGTAATTCCAAATGCACACTTCATGGGATTCATTTTAAGTTGGTACCTACGAAGTTGCTCAAAGACTTGACGAAGGTCTTGCAGATGTTCCATTCTCTTCTTCGACTTCACAACCAAATCATCAACATAGCATTCTACATTCTTGTGAAGTATGTCATCAAATATTCTTTGCATTGCCCTTTGATAGGTGGCGCCCGCATTCTTTAATCCGAAAGGCATAACTTTATAGTAGTGTATTCCTTTTGAAGCATGAAAAGTGGTGAGCTCTTCATCTTTTGGAGCCATGCGAATTTGATTGTAACCAGAGAACCCATCCATAAATGAAAGAGCTTCATGGCCTACTGTAGCATCAACCATAATTTCTGTTAAAGGAAAAGGAAATTCATCTTTTGGACATGCCTTGTTAAGGTCACGAAAGTCAACGCACACACAAATTTACCCATTCTTTTTTGTTACAGGGACAATGTTTGATATCCATGTGGGATACTTGACTTCATGAATAAAGCCTACTTGAATAAGTTTGTTGACCTCACCTTCAATCTAAGGGATTAACTCAGGTCAGAACCTACATTGTGCTTGCTTTGTTGGTCACACCCCATGCCTTACTGATAAGTGGTGAATAGCAACCTTTGGATCTAAACCTGACATTTCTTTGTATGACCAAGCAAAAACATCCTTATATTCTTCAAGGAGTTCAACATAAGCATCTTCTTCCTCTAGGTACAAATTTGCATTTATAAAGACTGGCCTAGGGTCTTCAGTAGTGCCAATGTTAACTTCCTTTAATTCATCAATTGTAGCCTGAATGCCTTCTTCAAATGTAGGTGAAGCATCTTCAACGTCATCTTCAATAGGGGACTCCTCCTTTGTGACTTCAGTGATTGTTATATGATTTACTGAAGCAACAACCTCATCTTCCACCTTCTGTTTTGTAGACACCATTGTACGCCTTTTTGCAGTCAAGGCTTCTCCAGTATTTACTTCCCAAATACTTGTATGCTTCATGCGAGATGGAATGGAGCTTCGAACCTCGTTTGAATCTTGATCTGTGACGAGTGTGTCATCTACATCTCTATGAAAGAAATTCGACATCTTACTTTGATTTTGTCTTAACTTCTCATCCTTTGAGAGTTGAGAAGAAGTTGCATAACTAAGTCTTGTAAAAGCAGAACTTCGAGTGCCATTTTGAGAAAAAGTTGAACGAATAAGTCTTGTAAGAACAAAGCTTCGAGTGCCATTAACAAAGTTATCATCTTCTTGCGTCCCCACCCTGTCGAAGATTGAGATATGGGGAGTGGGTTGGCCGATGCGATCAAAAACAGATGGCTTCTTTGATGGTTTTGAAGATTGTTCTTCTTCTTTATCATTTGTTGAAGTCATCAAAACACTAGCTTTTCGAATAGGGATGCGAATGGGAGTTGGTGGAGTGTATCCAACTCCAACCTTAAAACTTGTTGCCCTAACACCCTTGGCTTTCAATGTCTTTTGTCCTTCTTTTCTAGAGGCTTCAAGGATGAGCTTACCCAAACCACTTGGCTTCTCATGGTTATAACCAACTTTAGCCATGAGTCTATACACATTGGGGTCAAAACCCTCTTCAGTTCATTTGGTGAGCAAAGTCCCATGTTCAACAATTGGTCCTTGGGATGGTCTTGTAAACCCTTTCAACGGTTGACTTGAGAATCTTGGTTTTGTGACTTTAATAATTTGCAAGTTTAATCCTTGCAGATCCTGTGATATTGACTCCTCATCTCCTTAAAATGGGGATTGGCCTTCTTTTCTTTTGGTGACTGGAACATAGTGTAGCACAGGGGCTACTCTAGTTACTTTTGAAGTATGATGCTTCTTCTCTTCCATAGAAGTCTTGGTTTGCTTGGTTTCCTTCTCCACAATTGGAAAATCAATCCTTAGAGCTTTGGAGTGCGGCTTTTCTTCTTTGCTAGATGGTGAAGCGACGACTTGGATTTCTTCTACTGTATAATCTTCTAAGTAGAATTTTGCATCAGCGAAGTGTGACTCAGCTATGGTAAAGGGCTTGTCATCAGCTACTATCTTCTTGACTTGTCCATCTTGGAAATATTTAACGCATTGGTGATACGTAGACGGCATAACACCATACTTATGCAACCATGGTCTTCCAATAAGCAATTTGTAAGTGGTTTTGGCATCAATGACATGAAAGAGTGCACTTGATTCCATTTCACCAATGAGCATATGAAGCCTAATCTTCCCAATAGCTTTTTGTCCACCCTGATTAAAGCATTGAATCATCAACCTACTAGGCAGTAGTTCATCCAAGGAGATTCCAAGTTCGTTCAATATTTTAAGTGTGAGGATATTAACTGCAGATCCACCATCAATAAGGATACGATTGACTCGTTGTTCTCGAATGTACCCAGTTACAAACAAGGGGTGATTGTGAATCTTTGAGCCCAACAAACGATCATCATTAGTAAAAATGATTGAAGACCAGTATGCCTTATACATGATAGCTCGTTCTATCTCCTCCTCACTATCTGAAGATTCTTCTTCACCACTTACTTGATAACAGGTAAAAGATGAAAAGATATAATTTCAGGAATAGGCACTGCGGAGAAAGGTACTTTCACCTCAATAGGCTTAAATGAACCAAATTGAATGGTGAGAAAAGAAGAAGTGGTTGTTGAGGCCACCATGGCAAGATTAGAAGTCACAGCTTCATCATCAAATGTGATCTTTCCTTGGTGAGCTAGCTCCATAATTTTGTCTTTCAACACAAAGCATATTTAGAGACTTGGAAGCCTATTCAAAGGCTCCATAAAACTCAACAAACAAGAAAGTATATTCTAAAATAAATCCTAATTAATACCTAACAAAAATAAGAAATTTGACCTAAAATGCATTAAAAACACCTAAAAACAAGGAAATAAATACCCTAAACCTAAAATAACGAAAATGACATAAAAATACGAAAATTAATAAATTACAAGAATTAAATTATAGAATCTGTCCTACATTAGACCCCTCCACTTCATACAAACTCGTCCTCAAGTTTATTTTTGAGATTTGAAATCTTCCATACCAAGCAAACAAATATTTGGAATACTTGAGCCCCTAATCTTCTTTCCATACTTGCAATTCATCAATGGAATAAACAAATCAACTTGAATCTCTTTTTCCTTAGTCTTCATGCAATTGTAGAGATTTACCAAATAAGAACTAGCAATTGAATTAAATCTATCAACTCCAATAAAATCAATAAACTTTGTTATATTGCTTACCACCAAAATAAAAGGATTTTAAGATTGACAATCATATGATTTGATTTCATTGAGATCCTGGAAAATTTCCTCTTAATTTCTTCCTCAATGGACTCTATTCTCTTGACTTCAAGATCTTTTTTTTAATAAGGTCTTCATTAATCTTCTTCACAATCTTGAATTCTGGTTCTTCTATAATAAGGACTTTATTAATTTTCTCATAAACTTGTATATTTTTCAAGAAAAATATTTTTTTCAACATACAATTCATCTATTAATGGTGGAACATATGGCCCTTCAAAATAATTCAAGTGTGAACTTCTTGGCCAATAATAATCTTATTTCGTATATGTCAAAAGTTCATCACAATCCAAAAGATAAAATTTGATGGGTAGCATCTTTTTTATCCTTAGCCGTGAATGGATTTTGTCTTTATCACTTGGATTCTAACAAACTGTATTTGTTCCCACTAATGTAAGGCATATTCACTAAGTTTATACAAAGTAAGAAAATATATTTTAAAATAAGTCCTAATTAATACCTAATTATAATAAGAACTAAATTTAACCTAAAAAGCATTAAAAACACTTAAAAACAAGGAAATAAATTCCCTAAACCTAAAATAACAAAAATTACATAAAAATATCAAAATTAATAAATTACAAGAATTAAATAATAGAATATGTCCTACATCAAAGTGGTATATACTCCTTGCAAAACTTGTCATTTCACTTGAAAGAGAGATCTAACTCTAGCGTCGATTGGTCAATGGCACAACATCACACCGGTACCTAAGGGTCATTCTCTTCATTTATTGCAAGTATTATTGTTGAGTTGGACCAATTTGTTGGCTTTGCAAAGCCTTGAAAGGAAGTATAACAAAATAATCACTCACAAGAAAGAGGTGGAATGAATATTTTATTAGACACAACTTCAAACTCAAACAAAGAAATTAAGATGTTCCCTTGAGAACTTTTTCAACTTTTTCTCTCACACACTTTCACACCACATTTCTACCCTCTTTAATAGGGTGAAGTTAATTACAAGAGCTGCCATTATTGTGATGACTCTTTAATTCATAATAGAAAATTCTAAAATGTAGAATACTCAAAAGACACAAATGTTGTGGAATGACAATAGACACAAACAGTTATAAAATGACAAGAGACACAAACTGTTATGGAACATTAAGAGGTGCCTTTTGGTTTATCACTTCTAACACTATGAACATTTGTATCATCAATTTTAAGCCCCCAAAAAAAAAAATGCTTAAAAAAAATTCAAAATAAGAATTCAAGAAAATAAAATTTATAATTCAAGAACTAAAATAAAAGTTAATCCAAATTTTAGGAACCAAAAATTCTTTTCATTTTTCCCCAAAACCGGTAGAAAGGTAGTTAAAATGTGTGTTAGCTTACTCATGCGGCAAAATGGTGATAAAGAATTACAGTATGGAGTTTTGTTGGAAAGATGGAATTTTTGGTTCCTAAAATTTGAGTCATGCCCAGGCAGCCAAGCTATACCTAACTTTTAAAATTGGTGATAAAGAATTATTGTATGGAATTTTGTTGGAAAAATGGAATTTTTTCAAAGTGGATCAGGATTAAGTGACACTTGCTAGAAGCTATAGTTTTTGAAATTTTTTGTGCCAATAAATCGAGTGGGGGACAAGTGTATTACAAATATTTATAATTTTTGGAAAATAATATTAATGTTGAGTATGTTTTTTTTTTTTTTTTTTGGGAGAATTAATGATGAGTATGTTAGTTGAGCCTACTGTCGGTGAGAGTAATGAGAAAGACAAATTAATGCTTGCAATTTTATGTAGGGCCTCCAGTCCAGACATCAGCTTCTTCTTTTTTATTTTTAGATAAGATAAAATTTTAGATTATAAAGTTTGCTCCATTATATTTGTTGTTTATTATCAGACTAAAACACCAATTAGTTCTTAGTACATGCAAGATTCAAATCTCAGAACTCTCATTCGATAACAAAAAACTTAATAGTTAATTAAGTTAATAAAATCCGCTCCTGACATTACTTAAACGAGCAGGTGGGATAGCCTGAGTTGGTGATTTCTTCCTGGTCTATCTTGTTTGACATACGTTTGGATATTGTAATAGGGTATAGTGGATGCTTCAACGCCAACTTCGGTTTCATGCGAGTAGTGCCTCCAATTCTTTTTTTCTTTTTGTCAACAATAGTGCTTCTGGTTTGCAAATTGAATTGGCTTAATTGGTAGCTAAGATATATACAACTTCAATTCTTATACTACTTTTCTTTTGGTCTGTTCTGCCACTTACGGGTAGATCATTCAAGGGGTCGGTTTTACAAATTCGATTAGTTTAGTTATTTGCCAAGGTATGTTTGATATCAAATCTCTTGTACTTTTCTTTTTCCAAATAATGGGCCATTCTTCAAATTCATTGACCCACAACCTAGATGTATCTAAAAAAACTAATTAGCTTACTTTTTTTTTTTCGGAGAAAGTAATTAGCTTAGTTAATAGCTGAGATATATGCGTATGATATCAAATCTTCCTCGTCTGGTCTGCCACTAATGGGTCCAAAGAATTAATAAGTGTGGGTCGAGAGGGTCGGATGGATCTTAAATTCTTGACGTAATATATCCTTTTTCTTTTTAAATAGCTTGTGCAAAGCAATTAATCATGCGGATAACTGAATAATAAAATCCATATTTTTGTTATTATTTTTAGATTAAATTTTGAATTCCAGATGACATAGCTAGTTTTAAACAACTAGCGTTTAACCGGCATTATGTGCAAGTAACTTCCTTTTAATGGTAACTTTTTCATTGAAGACAAAATATCCAATAACTGAATAATAAAATCCATATTTTTGTTATTATTTTTAGATTAAATTTTGAATTCCAGATGACATAACTAGTTTTAAACTAATTATAACTAATGTTTAACCCACACAATGTGCGGGTAACTTCCTTTTAATGGTAACTTTTTTATTGAAGACAAAGTATCCAATCCTCCACTCGCACCTAGGGAGAGAAGAGGCAGAGAAGACAAAGTATCCAATGTTAAAAGCCCCATAGGGTTATTTGAGCAAGAGCAATGGTATGAACACAAATTATTTCACAACATTTTTATATACAGTTGATATAGCAAATTCTTACTAGTTTTAATATAGCATGGGCCCATTACTAACATTATATTTGTATTTACAATAACTATTTGAAAAATACTAAAATCACGTCAGCAATTGTAAAAATGTTATAAAATAATTTGTCTCTATATCATTACTCTTTGAGCAAAGTAAATTTAAGTATTATAATGTAATGCATTTGCCCTGTGTCATCGTCAATAATAGACAAATAACCAAAACAAAGCATATAACCCCACAATGTGTTGCAAAGTTTTATTTATTTATTTATTTTAATATTAAGATGCTTTTATTTATTATTCATCGTAAAATATGTAAAATTATTATTCCATAGTATAATATCTATAAATTATATATAAAGTCTATTATTAAGATAATACAATTTTCACTGTTGTTTGTTAAAAAAAATAAATAAATTATTGATAGTTACCATTTTATTCTACCACTTTCAATCACAGTCTAATCGTTAACATGATATTAGAATACCTGCTGTCACTCCCCCAAAGTGTCAACAATGATTTAAATCATTTAATAACTGATTGAGCTTCATATTAAAAACCCTTGTAACTACATCAAGTTAATCTTCTGCTTTTACCGCCGCACACCCTTGATGCAATGATCACTCTACAAGTATAAGTAAGGTTTTAAAACCCGGACCATTTATTAAACTGTAAAACAGAGAGGTTCAAAGTTTTTAAGGTCGAACCGAGATCAAACCGTGATGTCGTCATAATTAATTTAATAATTATTTTAAATATAAATAAATACATTAAATTAGTAAAAATAGAAAAATTAGCTAAAATAGTCTCCAAATAAATATGAGATTTATCTTTCAAATATTTTTCATATCATAATTTTCTTAAGACACATAAAAAATATTAAATCTTAAGCAAACCTATCTTAAGCAAACCTATTAAATAAACAAATAAATAAGTATATAACAATATTATAGTATATGATATAATGAGTATAAAAGTTTTATACTCATTATATCATCCACTATAATATTGTTATGAAAATACTGTGAACATTTCATTTCTCTTTTAAATTTCTTATACTTTTCAAAGAGAAATGATATGTCTACAACATTTTTACAATATTTTTACAACAAATCCTAAGTGGCAGGTTGTTACTGGTTATTATTGTTGAGTTAAAAAAGTAATTTTAGTGCTTAATTTAATTTTGAACCAATAATAACTATCCACCCATAATTTGTTGTAAAAATATTGTGGACGTAGCACTTCACATTTTCAAATTACTTAAGTACAATCCGTTTTTCCTTTTTCTGTTCCTTTTATTTTTTCTTCCTTTTTTCTCCACTGTTTGATTGATTGATTTATCTCCTCCACCGTTTATAATTCTACATCTTTATCTATTTCTTTTTTTTTTTCTTTTTTTACTAATATCTTAAATTTTTCTCATCCACCCATTTAAAAATTTTACCTTCCCAATGCTCTTTTACTTTCCCAATGCCTAGTTGCCTACACGTTTCTTCAGTGTTCCATCTTTCTGACTTTCTCTTTTTTGATGAGCCTTCTTCACACTCTTTCTTCTTCGCAAAAACTCTTCCTCTGCCTCCTTCTCAGTTTCACTCACGGAAAACAATCATGGTTTTTTTTTTTTTGGTCAAAAAAAATAATAAAAAAAAAACTCTTCCTCTGCCTCCTCAATTTCACTCACAGAAACAATCATGGCTTTTTTTCTTTTTTTTTTTTTTTTTTTTGTCTGTCAAAAACTCTTGTAGAGCATTACATTGTCACCGTGCAGTGGCTGCTCCTTTCTTCTTCTTTTCCTTTTTTTTTTTGTCAAAAAAAAATTTCGCAGAAGCTCTCATTGTCAAAAAGAAAATTTTGCCTGAAACTATCCAGAACATTGATGTGAGTTCAACCATTGATAGAGTGTTATGGTTGAAGCTTCAACAATGGTGATTTGGTGATGTGAGTCTGTAATTTTTTAAAAATAAAAAATAAAAATAGCTCAAATTTGAATCGCCAGAACCGCTCACGGTTCACAGAATCGGGCGGTCGGACTACAGTTTGTACGGGTCCTTGCATTTTCTGCATAGAGAAGTTTTTGATGTTAAACAGACCGTAATTCTGAGCGATTCAAGGTTTTCCCGGTCGGATTGTACGGTTCGGTCCGAGTTTAAAAACCTTGAGTATAAGTGCTTGTGAAGTGTGAGGGGCAAAGGCTGGGGTTCAAGTTTTCAAGAGGGAGCTTCACACATATATACACTTAGTTTAGGTTAGAATAGAATTCTATTTAGTACAAAAATAAATAATAAATAAATAAAATCTTTTGCTTTTAAATTCGAATAACCTATTTAGAAAATAGCTCAATAACATTTAAAATTGTAGTTGTATATTTATATATCAACTAGACTCATCATACATGTTTTGCGCGTGCAATAATACTCTTTTTTATTTATTTATTTTTTGGTTTAGTGTTGTGAAGGTCCCTTTTTGGACAGTGTCCAGGCCCAAGCTGAAGTAAGGGCCTTGGGTCTCATTGTTGTAGTTTGAAGGGACTGGGCTTGGTTCACCACAGCTAAATGAGTTGTTTACAAACCAAGTGGTGCACAGAGTAAAAATCCTACAATGTGTACATGCTAGCAAGCAAGAATATATGTATTGAATAACAAGAAAACAGCAAAGGAAAACAATGTAATAAAGAAACACACAAAATAATTGTTAAGGATCCTCAAATTAATATGAAATATTTCATTATTTTTTCTTAATTGTGAATTACAATGTGCTCACTAAAATGTGTTACAAGGTCCAAATAAGCTCAAAAATTACAGACTTAGATGGATATCTAAGCCTCTAAGACTTGTAAAGTTTGAATTCCTTTGAATCCAATTATATTCTATAGTAGCTATTCTGGGACACCAGGTGCTATTTTTTCTACTTTCTTTGAGTTTTAAACAGTGTTTTCTCAATGATTTTTTTATGATTCCCTATTACTGAATGCCCCTTGATGTTGGCTGTTTCCCCCCTTTTATAGTGTCATTCTAGGGTTCGGGGTACCACTAATTCTCCCCTCTTGGCTGGGTACTAGAGCCCCTATTATGCCAGCCATTCTGATGGCTAGTTCTTTCCCTATTTCTCATAGTTTTCCTCTTTTTGTACTATTTCCCTAAAAGTCAGTTACTGACTTTCCATTTTGGGGTGTCCTTGGGAGCTGACCTTCAATTGCTCTTCTTTTAAGGCTTCTTACCTTTTAGACTCAGCTTTTGGCAGTCTTTCCTTTTTGTTATTTTTCTCAAGTGAGCCGAATCCATCTGCACCAGGTTGAAAGTTTTCTCAGCTACTTCCCCTTATAGTTCTTCTTCTTGGGTTACTTGAGGTACCAGCCTTTTGTTCACAAGTTGTTGCTCTCCAAGCCTTCTGGTCCTTTGCTGCATCACTAGGTGCTTGAGAAGGAGATATCTGCCCTTCATTTCTTGTGTTTCGTGGCACCCCTTTAGAGTTGTCCCAATCCCAATTCAACTGTGTTGCGCGTCTTGAGGATCCCAAACCTTTGGCATCCTCTAGGGATTTTGGCCTAGTTCGTTCCACTGGACTCTTTCTTTTTTTATCCTCTGATCTTGGCGAGCTGAGCCTTTTTCTTTCTTCTCTTTGTTTCATGGGTTCTAAGGCTTATCCCTTTATAGATTTTGGACTTCAAGTCTTTTGGGCTTGCCATCCCTTTTCCTTGTGGTGGGCTCAACCTTTTTAATATTATTTTCCATGCGATTGGTCAATCATGCTATTTCTCTGGGCCTTAGTGCTATGATTTTTCTATTTTTTTATGAACCGCCCTTGCCCCCTTTTTTTTCTACACTAAAGATACAGATAACCAAAACAAGCAAAACAAAAAGAAAAGATCAACCTAGTGAGATATCCTCCTTTAGAGCACGAATAATCTATTAACCCAATTAAATTGAAACTGAGCAAGCCTGTTGGCCAACTTCAAAGTGTTTTCAACTAACATTTGACATTGTTTGCAAGAAATTCTCATCCAAGTCTATCTCCATGGCCCATCATACAACTAACATTTCTGCCTTTGTCTATTATGATGGGAAAAAGTATATTATGCATACATTGGTTGCATAATATACTATCAAATTTGAAGAGGGAGAAAATCTGAGGTGACGGATTTACATGGATCAATCTGATGGCATAAACAAGAGCTATCAAATATTAACAAACCATGTATGAACGAACGTTAGGTGGACGGATTCATCTAGAAGGATAGACTGCTTAAATGAGCCAGTAATGGACGGAGCCTTTGCAGACGAACCTAGGGTGAACGGACCAAAAAAGCCACATGGCGCTCGATTAATCATTATGTGGTCTCCAAGAAACCCTAAATGAAAATAACTTGTGTCTTACGATTAACCCTAGTCCATAGAGTCCCACTATGAATAGAACTCTAACACAGGGAGGATTCTGGAATATATGCGCGTTAATGAATATCTTCCCTATAAGGAAAATACTTGTTGCGCAAGCATAAGAGATTGATTTTACACTACTATAAAAGCCCAAAGACCTTCAGAAAATAGGTACATATAATTCATCCCAACTTTGGCACTCTAGAGTTGTAAAAAGTTCTAACTTGACCTTCAGAGGATATTTGGTTGACACCACACCAGTGCTTTCTGTTAAGTCTTCTCTTTTTACTATGCAGGTATTGTTTCGAACATACGAGGACTGTGTGGCTCACTGGTGATTTTTACAGCTCATCAGTTGGCACTGTCTGTGGGGAAGGAAGATTAGCCATATTATCGCTTCCTAAACATAGACTTGGATGGTACTTACTCGCTTAATGGCGACCATCAACAATGTCCAGGGAGACGAACCGCAAACCATTGCTTTGGAGAGGCAAGTCCAAACCCTCACAGCTGCAGTGGAACGCCTCACCAAACAGAGTCATGATCTGGAAGTGCAGCTGCGTCAAAGGAACTCAGGACATAACACTCAGGAAGAGGACCAAGAAGGCACCAGCGCCGACAAAAGATACCAAGAGGGGTCGGAAGGTAGCAATGCCCCTAACAGGCCAGAACGACCAAACGTGAATCGTCCATCCATCACAGACATGGCTCCACCCCACATTGTCGTAGAGATGTAGATGATGAGGGAACAGATGGACCTGATGATGAACGCCCTCAAAGGACGAGTACCTAGCGACCTTGACAACTTGGTCCACCGAATCGATTCACCCTTCACCACATTCTTTCCCCCTACAGCCGAAGTTTCATATGGCACAGGTGGAAAACTATGATGGAAACAAGGACCATTTGGATCACTTGGAATCTTTCATGACCCTAATGCACCTTCAGGGGATACTGGACAAAATCATGTACAGAGCCTTTCCCACCATGCTGAAGGAACCCACAAGGATCTGATTCAGTAGGCTGACGCCTAACTCTATTAGTTCCTTCAAGGAGTTAAACGCCCAATTCGCCTCTCACTTCATCAAGGGACACAGGTACAAAAAGTTCATTGCATGCCTGATGAACATTAAGCAGCAAGAGGATGAAACGCTGAGATCCTACATAACCCATTTCAGCAAGGAGGCCCTCTTGATCGATGAAGTGGACGACAAGATATTTATAGCAGCATTCACTAATGGGTTACGGAAGGGTAAGTTCCTATTTTCTCTATATAAAAATGATCCAAAGACTATGTTAGATGTGCTTTATAGGGCCACCAAATACATGAATGCAAAGGATGTGTTACTAGCTCGAGAGGAGAAACCTAGAAAGAGGGAAAGAGGATACTCGACAGGATAGAGGGCGAAAGATAGCTAGAACTAGAGAACAATGGGAAGAAAGACGTTCCAAGCCCCCCATTAGGAAGTTCACAATTTTCACCCCCTTGACTACCCCAATCGATCAGGTCTTGATGCAGATCAAAGACGAAGGAGTTCTGACGTTTCCCGGTAAGCTGAAGGGAGATCCTAATAAGAGGTCAAGGGCTAAGTACTGCCGCTTCCACTGTGACCACGAACATGATAGAGTTGACTGCTATAATTTGAAACAGCAGATAAAAGCTCTTATAAAACAAGGGAAGCTACAGAGGTTTGTTAGTAAGGAAAGTATAGATCCACCCCAGAAGCAAGTCCCATAACGGGAGAATGAACTCTCTAAGCCGCCCATAAGAGATATAAGAATGATCGTAAGGGGCACGGCCACTTCCGGGTCATCCAAAAAAGCCTGAAAAACCTACCTTAGAGTGGTCCAGAACGTCCAACTTATAGGCTCCATACCTAAGATGGCACGAATTGGCAACCCCGTCATCAAGTTCTCAGAAGAAGATGCTCGAGGACTCCACCACCCGCATGACGACGCATTTGTTGTCAGCCTACGAGTAAGAGACTACAACATGCACCAAGTTCTAGTTGACAACGACAACTCGGCAGACATCCTGTACTACCCAGCCTTCTAGTAGATGAAGATTGATAGAGAGCAGTTGGTCCCAGTAAATGCTTCTTTTGTTGGTTTCGGAGGGACAAGAGTGTTCCCCCTTGGCGCAATCACGTTGTCAGTAACAGTAGGAGACTACTCCCAACAGATTACTAAGGACGTAACATTCCTCGTGGTCAACTGCTCATCTGCTTATAATGCCATTCTTAGACGACCCACTCTCAACTCATGGAAGGTTGTAACTTCAACTTACCACTTAATGATCAAATTCCCTACAGATTATGGAGTAGGGGAGCTTCGAGGATATCAGGTGGCTACGCGTGAATGCTACATTGCCATGCTAGAAATGGTTGATCACCAATAGACCATGTGCATAGAAGAACAACGGGCGATAGTGGAGCCGGTTGAGGAATTAGAAGAAGTAACCCATGATGAGTCAAAACCCAAATGGACGACTAGGATGGGTATGTTGTCTAGTTAGACCATATGACAGGCACTCACAACTTTCATGAAAGAAAACCAAGATGTGTTCACCTAGAGTCACGAAGATATGCCAGGGATTGACCCTTCAATCATAGTTCACAGGTTGAATGTGTCGCCTTCATCACCCCCTATCCGACAGAGAAAACGAGTGTTTGCTTAGGAAAGAGACAAAGCTATAGCTGAAGAAGTTCAAAATTTACTCGATGCAGATTTCATTCGGGAAGTATACTACCCCAGGAGGATGGAAGTTTCACTGAACACATAAAATGGATAGCATCATTAGAATGAAAGTATCATTAACAAACTATCTTTCACAAAATAAGAATGGATGGTCTTATCTAAAAGCAAATGAAAAGTCATTACTAGTTCCCCATATGGACGGCCTCGAAAGCCTAAAGTGGACGGGTCCGTCAAAATATCTACAGACTACAAACGCTTAAATTACATTGGCAACATAGAAGGGTCAAACAAGATGAGCCCATTGCATAAAAACTACGGAATAAGCCATTAAGCAAAATAAATAACATTGACGGAAAAGAATATGAAGGCTCTTAAAAGGAAATGTATACATATGACAAATAAAATAATTAACATTGTCCTCTAAAGATTTTTAACCCAAAAAAAAAAAAAAAAAAACTACTGCTGAACTGGGGGATTTTGCTCATTCTCCTTTTGCATGTCAGGGTAACGAGGGTTATCCTTAACTTGAGCAGTCTTTTCGTCGCCAAGAACATCTTCGGCAAATAGCTCATTCGTACTCTCAGAGGGGACGGGCTGAACGGAAGTCTGGGCTGGAGCGTCAATACTGATGTTGGATAAGTCCAGGTCCGAATGAGAGGCTTTGACTTGACAGAGGTAGTCGTCAAAGCCTTTAGTGAATGAACCTCCCAGCTCTACCAGAAGGGCATCAGAATCATGATACTCACATATCGCTTTCTCCTTTGCCTGATGGAGTCTGTCCTTGGCCTCTTTAATCTCCTTTTCCTTGTCTGCCAAGACTTTCTGCAACAGCTCCGTCTGCTTCTCTAGTTCACCACTAACTTCCTTTAACAGAGTAAGTTTTTTCTCTTGGACCACCTTCCAGGACTTCAACTCATTAACCTCGTTCTCTGTCAAAGTTACCTTCACCCGTAGACGGTCCAAAGCTGTCTCATGGTTGAGGCAACGACCCATCAGCCCTTTCATCATTAACATGGCCTGAAAACAAAAAGTGTTAGAGACTAGATACATTGACGGAAAGTAAAGTAGATAGTTGCGAAGTTATCTGAGCATTGCAAAAGAGACCCGTCTCCCCCATGGCCTCGGTTGCGTGGTTGCTCAAGTCCTCATAATCGTTAACCGTTATGATGGACGAAAGCCACTCCAACGCATACTTCAAGTCTTCACAGAGGAGGACGGGTGGTTTTCAGCAGAAGGGACAGAACCTGTCATAAGTCATTTTCCTTTTCCATGGACAGGTTTTGTAACCATCTTCTTACCATCAGCTTTTAAACCCAAGACGGGTTCAGGAGCAACTTTGGGTTTTTATGAGGGTTGACGGTCAAGTTTCTCTAGTTGTTTCCTCTTGGAGGACGGGTTGGCTGAACCTGAACCCTCAAGGTTTTCCCTCCCTGTTGTTTTTGCATTGTAGCCTGTTGCTTGATAGAGGCTTTCCCCTTGGCAACATCCATTTCTACACAAAGTAAGACAATGGTTAGAGTATAAAATACAACCAAAGAAAACCCAAGTATAGGGTGACGAACTCACGTTGACGAACTTGTGCGTTGTATTGACGGGCAGTTGTGGTAGGCTCTGGTCCATCACAATACCAGTGCAAGGTGTTCACAATACCATGGCAAACGATGTATCACAAATCCTAGAGAAGATGAAGTTAACCTTGGAAGAAGAAGAGACAATCAATATATCTAATGAAGGTTGACAAGAAGAATTAGAGAGCCGTGCTTTAGTCTTATTGTGAAGTTTTTAACCTGCAAACCTTTTAATAAAAGAGCAGCTCTGGTGACACTCAAAAAAGCATGGGGATTGGAAGATGGAGTGCAAGTTGTTGAAGTAGGCTCAAACTTGTTTCAGTTTAAGTTTAGATCTAAATTTGAGTTGAATAGAGTCTACACTAGAGGTCTATGGAGTTTTGATAATCAAGCATTACTATTAACAAGATGGAAGTCAGGGATGATGACAACGAATGTCAAGTTTGATTTAATAGCTCTATGGGTACAAATCTGGGGGGTGCTGATGTGCATGAAATATATACAATAAAGTACTCACATATCTATATATTTAGCCTTACTTTTATGTTATTTTGTGATTGATTATATAATATTTTTGTGTTGCAGGTAACAAGGGCTTTGCATGCAAAGTGGGGCTAGGCCAATTGAATCAAGCCAACTTACATCCAGCCAGGCATGAATTCAAGAGAAGACCAACCCAATCAAATTTAAGTCCAATTGGAGCAAGGAATCAAAGGAAATTTGCACCAAATCCAAGTCCAATTCAGATTAGGATTCCAGATTGCACATCAGTTAGTATTTTTGGCATAACTTTCGGTTCAGAAGTCCAATTGAGATGATTCAAGTTGGGCTGAAAAGTTAACTTAAAGGACTACAACTTTGTAGTTTGCCAAGAGTCCGAATTCAGACGCTAAATGGGCCAAAACTGTCGGTTAAGTAAAGCCTAAAAATCTAGGATTTTTTCTAAACGGGAATTCAACTTGTAATAGGATTCCTTGACCTATTTAAAGGCTCTTTAGGGCAAAATTCAGTAAAACTAGTGCTAGGGCTGACGGCTGAACGTGTAGAGAGTTGCGGCTACCTCTTCCATGACAGTTAGTTTTAATTATTTTTCTAGTTTAATGTTTAGTATATTATTTTTGTGTTTTCTTTCAATTACTATGAGTAGCTAAATTTGTAATTAGGGTTAAGGATGAAACCTTGTTAAGGATTATCAGTAATATTTATATGATTTGATTTTTCCCACAATAGTTGTTCTTTAATTATTTAAAGTGTTCTTGCTCCATATCAATTGATTAAGATGAGATTCTAGATATGAGTTCAATCATTTTCTTCTCATGATTTATGATTTTTCTTAATTAATTGAATGCTTGGATTATTAATTCTTGATTATAAAACTGAATATCGCTTGTGATTTGTATGTCAATTGATACAATTTATGATTTGATTTTTAGAATTTGATATATCTTGTGATTTGTTTGGCTACGGATACAATTGATGATTTGATTTTATACTTAAGAAGCGAAGAAGAACATGTTTTAGATTTTTAAACATAAGTTTTAATGATGATATTTTCCATGATAGCAAGATTGATTTCTAGATTATCATGAAGTGAGTTGGGAAAAATTAATGATTATAAATATATGCTGATATGACTTATAAGGCGGATTCCAAAACCTTAATTCATTTCTCTTGATTGTTTACATCTTTTTATTGCTTTATATCTTTGCTTAGTTTAATTATTTGTTTAGTTTATTTAATTGCAAACAACCAATTTTTATTAAACTAGATTAGGATTAATTTGGTTAAGGTTTAATTAATTTTCCTACATTCATTCAAGTCCCTGTGGGTTCGACCTCGTTCTTGTCAAACTATACTTCGATACGGTTCATACACTTGCGAGTACTTTAAAATTTCACAACAGGTGCCTTTTGAGATGAGATCTGCCTGGGTAGTGGAGGAGGTGGGGAACCGACTGGGTAGGGTCTTAGAGGTTGAGAGGCGGTGTAACAATGATAGCCAGAATTTTTTTATGCGAGTTAAGGTGGCTATTCCGTTAGAAAAAGAGATAAGTCGTGGGGCTTTCTTGGTAGGTTCGGATGGGAAGAAATATTGGGTGGATTTTAAGTACGAGCGATTACCTATATTGTGCCATTACTGTGGACTGCTTGGGGATGAACTTCAGTTTTGTGCTTAGTATTTTAGCAAAACAAAATCTGGGGCTGAGGTCGAATGTGGTTATGGAGATTAGCTGAAGGCTTTGAGTGGTAGAACGAGATCACCACAGAGGAGGGAAGTTAGGAAGGATGATGAACATGAGGGAAAGAAAGGTGTAAGTAAGGGCCAGTCTGCTTCACAGAATATGGCAGAGGTGGGAGGTAGCGGTGGTAGGGAGGAGAGAAGCCATACCAAAGCGGTTATGGAGGGTGTGGGGGGGGTGATATCGAACTTGTGGGAAAAGATTGGGCTGATAGCGGGAACATGGCCGAGAATCAAGGGAGTGGAGACATGGATAAGGGATGTAGAGATTAAGGTTCCTTAATTTTGGGAGGGTAGAATCCATGCTTCAACAAAAGGACTGAGTTGGCCCCAACAATACAGGAGGAGCACGAGCAAATTAGTGATGCTAGTGTTGGGCTGAGTCACATTTAAAAGCCCTTTACATGGACTAGACTAGTCCGAATGGATGTTGGGCATGTGGGAATGTTAAAAGAGGGTGCTAAATCCATTTTGGGAAAAATAAACAATCTGGATATGGTAGTTGATAGGGAGGTAGAGGTAGACAATAATAATGGGAAAAAAAGGAAGGTTTGTGAGGACTTAACCATGACTGAAGCAGCGGCGGTGTTGCAACACCCTTGCCGAGAGTAATGAGGCTTTTAAATTGGGACTGCCATGGGCTTAGGAACCTTTGGACAGCTCAAAGCCTACACAAATTAGTGAGGGAACAAGCTCCTAATGTATGCTTCTTAATGGAAACAAGGTTGGATCGAAGTGGATTTGAGAAGCATTGTGGTGAAGTACCTTTTAAACATAAATTGATAGTGAAAAAGCCTAACTCGGGTCGAGGGTTGGCTTTGCTTTGGAAGGAGAAGGTGACTTTAGATGTTATTAACTTTACTGACAACCATATTTTGGCTAAGGTAGTGGAAAATGATAGTTTTGTGTGGAATCTCACAGGGCTTTATGGATGGCCAGAGGCAAACGAAAAGCAGAAGTCGTGGGCATTTTTATCTCATTTAAGGTCTCTTGTTAAGGGTCCCTGGTGTTGTATCGGTGATTTCAATACCATACTTCATGCACTGGAGAAACAAAGTGTCAATGCACCTTATCATAACCAGATGGAGGATTTTTGGGTTGCCTTGGAGAAATGTGAATTGATAGATTTGGGTTTTACTGGGCATAAATTCACTTGGACAAACCGGACGCCAGGTTCAGCCCACACAAAACAACGATTGGATAGAGCTGCTACTAACAAAGGTTGGATTGAAAAGTTTCCTGCCAGTTCGGTTTCTCACTTGTTCAGCCATGCTTCTAATCATATTCCTATTATGTAGAGAACTATGAATGATAGGTGGCTTAGGGGAAGGGGTACTGGTGGTTTCAAGTTTGAGGAGAGTTGGTTGTTATGGGATGACTATGAGGAGGTTGTGCTTGAGGCGTGGACAAAAGGAGGGCAGGGTAGTTCGGGCTTAAGGGGTATTAGGGATTGAATCCAAGGTTGTGGGGTTGATTTACATGCGTGGGGTTCTTCAAAGACTAAACCCAAAACAGATGAAATTAAAGGATTACAGAAGAAGTTGGAAGTGTTGAATGCAATGGAGATGACCAAAGATAGCAAAAGTGAATTTCTTGAAGTGAGTAAACAATTGGATGATTTATTGCTTAAGCAAGAGATTTTTTGGCGTCAAAGGTCCTGGGTTTCATGGTTAAAGTATGGGGATATAAATACTAAAATTTTTCATTCCAAGGCTTCCCAATGAAGGTGACGGAATTTTATTGAAGGAATCAAGAATGCTAATGGGGTTTGGGTGGAGGAGGTGGATGAAGTGGTGGATATGGCATCCGATTATTTTGTGAATATTTTTAAAGCAAGCACTTGTGATAGAATGGAGAAATGTCTTAACACAGTTAACCAAAAAATAATTGATGATATGATGGAGGTGTTGTCCAAGCCGTATAGTAGTGAAGAAGTGAAAGCAATGTTGTTCCAGATTGGACCAACAAAGGCTCCTAGACCCAATGGTATGAATGCACTTTATTATAAAAAAATTTTGGCATATTATTGGTAATGAGATGACTAATGCTGTGTTAGATTTTTTTACATACTGGTCATATGGTACTTGCCATTAATTATACTCATATTGTTCTGATTCCCAAAGTAAAGAAACCGGAAAATATGGCAGATTTCAGACTTATTAGCCTATGTAATGTGATATATAAAATTATTTCAAAAGTTTTGGTGAACAGGCTAAAGTTGATCTTGCCACAGTTAATTTCTCTTACTAAAAGTGCTTTTGTACCTGGATGCCTTATTACTGATAACGTGTTAGTAGCTTATGAGACTTTGCATGCCATACATATTAGAAAAAAATGGAGGAAGGGGGCCTGAGCCCTTAAATTAGATATCAGTAAGGCCTATGATAGAGTGGAATGAGACTTTGTTAAAGGCATGATGATTAAACTGAGGTTTCCGGGGGTTTGGGTGGATAGAGTTATGAGTTGTGTCTCTACAACCTCCTTTTCAGTCTGAATCAATGGTAAAGTTTATGAGAATATCACTCTTTCTAGGAGTATACATCAAGGTGATTCTTTGTCCCCTTATTTGTTTCTGATATGTGCTAAAGACTTTACTTCACTCCTTACTAAAGCCGAATTTGAAGGGAGGTTGCATGGATTGTCAGTGTATAGAAGTGCCCTTTCTATAACTAATCTGCTTTTTACTGATGATTCTTTGATTTTTTGTCAAGCTAATAAAGATGAAGTGCAGATTGTTTCTGATACTTTACCGCTATAAATTCTTAGGGTATATAAATTTGTCTAGTTTAATAAACCTTTTAAATATTTTAATAATAATATATATTTTATTTGTGAATTTTAATTAATTCAATTGATAAACTTTTTTATTAATTTATATATGTGTGTGTGTGTGTGTGTGTGTGTGTGTTTTGGTGGGGAAGGGGGAGGGGCCGGGGGAGGGGGGTGATTAAAGTGCCCCCACTAGCCCATCAGACATTAATTTCACGTGGGTAGGGTCAAGGGTCTATAAAATTATTAAATGTACACTGATGCACTAATTTACCATGTTTTCTTGTCGCATAAAAGTAGATTTATAATATCACGTTAAAATGAGAGAAATATGTAACACACTAATTTTATGGAATAATTAATAGAAAAATGGAATGATGGATAATTGAGTGGACCCCTGCCTTGCTAAAAATTAAAATCAATAATTTCCACACTAAATTTACAATTTCTTCCCTACCGACCTCATCTTTTAGTTTGGTTTTTTTTAATGGATTTTTAATGTGCTTTTAATTGGTAGGATATTGAAAGGATTTTTTCTATGAATATTGAAAGAAATTTTTCTATCGTATCAAAATCATTTTTGGTTCAAAACCTATATAATAGGAGTAGGAAAAAAAAAAATACTCCTTTTAAAAGTTTTAAAAAGAAAATGGTAGGATCTCAAAATATTTATTTAATAATTTATTTTTTTCATAAAATTTGTGTATACAGAATAAAATCGGAGGATAATCACTGTAAATATATACTAGAGTTTGGTACTGTTGCTGTTTAACATTTTGTAAGGCTATTAGAATAATAGAAAAAATCTTGTAAGTGAAAATCATTTATATAGCTACTAATAATCTTTTGGTGTGAACTGTAAGTGAAAATTGTATTTTGAAAAGAGAAAAGAAAATCAAATTACCAGTTAAAAAGAAAACCTTAACAAACAAATACAATATAATAAATATGTAGTTTATTGTAGGATTTTTTCCTTTAAAACATTACATAATATTCATTAGAATGGCTTCTTCTACAAAATTATTGTGGCTTTGTATGCCAAATCTCTCTCCTAATACTCTTTTGCTATAAAAAACAGTAGGTCACAACAGTCATAGACCGTTCAAGGATCTGTAAGTCCACACATAAACGTTTATGTGTGAATTCCTGAATATCCCATAGATCGTTCCTGGAAAAAGAAATAATGGCTAGGGATCATCTCCACGTAGTGCTGCTTCCGGGCTCTACCTTTGGCCACCTCATACCCTTCTTCCAGCTCTCCGTGGCCTTAGCTAAAGCTGGAATTCATGTTTCCTTTGTATCAACCCCAAGAAATATCCACAGACTCCCTAAACTTCCTCCAAATTTAGCAACTCTCATAAATATGGTGGAGTTTCCATTACCTTCACTAGGCAATGAATTATTGCCTGAAGGAGCTGAGGCCACCATAGACGTTCCAGTAGAGAAAGCTGACTACTTAAAGGTTGCATATGATCGTCTCCAAAACCCTATCAGCCAGTTCATCGCTGAGCAATTACCGGACTGGATTATAATCGATTTTTCTGGTCATTGGGCGGTTGAAATTGCCCAGAATTATAACATCGGCCTCGTGTACTTCTCTGTCTTCTCTGGTGCTACTGCTATTTTCTTTGGGCAGCCACCAGACTATTATTTTGTTGGTGAACACCAAAAGAAAGCTTGGCCATCACCGGAGAGTATGACAAAACCGCCGAAGTGGGTTAGTTTTCCGTCCTCTGTAGCATACCGAAGTTATGAGGCTATTGGATTACATGCGGGGATATATGCAGAGAATGCTTCAGGGATCAGTGATGCTGCGAGACTTACAGGGGTTCTCCGTGCATGTAAAGCATTGGCTATTCGTAGTTGTAGAGAGTTTGAAGGTGAATACTTGAGTTTACATGAGAAATTGATGGGGAAGCCAGTGATTCCCGTAGGTTTACTCCCTCAGGAAAGACATGGAGTGATAGGCAGTGATAGCTCATGGAAGATGATCTTTGAATGGCTCGATAAACAAGAACCCAAGTCAGTTTTGTTTGTTGGGTTTGGCAGTGAGTGTCAGCTGACCAAAGAACACGTTTACGAGATTGCTTATGGGCTACAGCTTTCTCAAGTGCCATTTTTTTGGACATTGAGAAAACCTTTCTGGGCTATTGATGATGCTGACTCTTTGCCATTGGGTTTTATCGACACTACATCTGGTAAAGGAATGGTGTGTATGAGCTGGGTCCCTCAACTGGAAATTCTGGCGCACCCATCAATTGGGGGATCATTGTTTCACTCTGGGTGGGGGTCTGCAATTGAGATGTTACAATTTGGTCACTGTCTTGTTGTGTTGCCATTTATCTACGACCAACCTTTGAATGCAAGGCTTTTCGTGGAGAAGGGCCTAGCTGTAGAAGTTGAGAGAGGAGAGGACGGATCGTTTAGTAGGGATGGGATAGCCAAGGCTGTAAGGCTGGTCATGGTGTCGAAGGAAGGCGATAAATTTAAAGCCCGGGTTAGAGAGGCCGCTGCGATATTTGGAGACGAGAATCTGCATCAGATGTGCTACATTGGTCACTTTGTTGAGTATTTAAAACATGGCATGGAGGAGGGTTTTGCTTGTTAATTTGGAGAAACCAAATAAACCTTCTAGATTTGGTAAAATATTATCCGTATAAGAAAGAGTAATCACAACTGTGATGTTAATAAAGAGGTTGCATTTCTAATTGATAAACGTGACCTTGGCAGTTTCCAATGTTTGTGTTCCCTGCCTTTGCTATTTGTGAATTGTGATGCAGTGATTACAAATTTTCCATTTGTATAATGTTGTCTTACTGTAGCTATAGTCGTGGCTGCTGGTTATGATTGTCATAGTGCTAAGAGTATATTGGTGTTTTGTGATGCACACAAAAGGTATCAATTTTTTTTTTTTAATTATTATTATTATTTTTCGATTTCATCACTAGTGCAAATTTCTCTCCACTGGGTTAAGCATGAATAGAATATATACATGGAAAAATTGCACTTTAACCATATGTGGTTTGACCCGTTTTAACAATACTCACCCGTGATTTAAAAGTTGTCACTTAACACACCTGAGGTGGCCTCCATTAGACCCCCCCATTATCCACCTCTGTCCTTCCCGTTAAAAAAAAATTTCTTTACTATATAAGCCAAAATTAGAACCCAATATATCACATTGGCAACTTTTTATATTTTTTTTATGGAGTTATTATCTTTTACCACAACTCTTTATATGATAAGTTGTGAGGGGTGAAAAAAATTGTGAGTTTATGTGGGTTCACATTTTCATCACTCACAACTCCTCACATGACAAATTATGACAAAAATTGTTTAAAATGTTGTGATATTAACATTGTTCTAAATATAAAATTGTTGCAATACCGTGGCAATATGGCAATACACGTACATTATATGTCACATCATTTGGGCTCAAAGGCCAAAGCTGAAAAGAAGTGATGAAGTGATGGAGAGCTCATCTTTTATTCAAAAATTAAAAGTTTCAATATTTCTGATGCTTGGTAGCCAGTGTCAGTGTCAGTGTACTGAGTCACGTGGAGAGCTTAGGAAACTTAAAAAACAAATACAAAAAAAAGAAAGAGAAAGTGAGAAACTGGACCATACATATCAAAGTTCAGGCAAATAAAAAATAAAAAATAAAAAGAGGGAGACGGACAGGCCCGACAGAGAAAAAAAACAGAAAAAAGAAAAAGAAAAAGAGGGAAACGGACGGACCGACAGAGAAGAAGAAGAAAAAAAGGAAAGAAGAAGAAGCAGAAGAAGAAGAAGTAGTTGCTTCATGGCGCCACCCCTGCTTCGTCATCGTCTTCTTCCTTTTCTCCTTCTTCTCTATTTTCTTTCCTTACAAATGAGACTTTCTGTGTTTCAGCCCACTATCCATTTACCGGCCGAAACAATCAGATTTCGCCGATATGCGGCCGGTATGGCTGGTATTTTTTCCGGTACAAAATAAGGGGGTTATTTGTACCGGTGCACTGACCAGTACAGTATATGCCGGTCGTACCGGCCGATACGGTACAGAATTGACTTCCTTGAAGATGAAGGAAAATGAATAAAAGGTTACTGTGTTAGTGAAATTTAAATGTGATTAGTTTACTTGCTTTAGTTGATTTCGAAGAGATTATTGAAATTCTGATTCTTCATTCTCTGTTTGTTTGCTGAGAAACTGAAGAAAAGGAAAAATTTGTTTGTTTCTTCATTCTCTACTTGTTTCTTTAGCGTCGTCACCAGCACAGCAGTACTCCACCTGCTGAAGCTCCTAGACCGGCTCAGAGTGGTGCCGTTTTGAACAGATTTGGGTTCGCTGCTGGATCTATGGTTGTAGTAGTATTAACCCATAAATCCATTAAACCCAAAAAATTTGAACAGATTGCTAGGTTTTTTTTTTTTTGCAGTTTTTTTTTTTTTTTTTTACTTGCAAATCTGGGTTTTTTTTAGAGAATCCAGCAAAAGAAAGAAGGTTAGCAGTGGAAGGCTAGCGAATCTGTGGGTGTATGTTCACATGGATTTGTGGCTTTGTTTGTGACTGTAGGTGTATTGGTTTTCTTTTATGTTTTATGTGAGAAAGAAGAAGGAGAGAAAAGAGGAGAGAGGCATAAAATATAATGAAAAAGACACATTTACCCCTAGTTTTAACGGTGAAAAGGGAGAGGTAGGTAACGGGGGTTTAACAGAGGTCACCTCAGGTGGGTTAAGTGATAACTTTTAAACCACGAGTGAGGACTATTAAAACGGGCTAAACCACAGGTGGGTAAAGTGCAATTTCCCCATATGTACATACATATATATATATATATATATATAGGAAAAATTACAGTACACTCACTTATGGTTTGGCCTGTTTTTACTTTGTCTACCCGTGATTTGAAACTTAACGCTTTGCCTACCTGTGTTTAGCTTCGTTTGATCTCTATTACCCACCTTTGGTTTTTCCATTAAAAAACAACTTTTATTACCAAAACATAACATAACATGAATAAAAAAATTAGGGATTGAATTTTTCAAAAGAGTTTGGGTTATGGAGTTTTGTGTCTCTATGCAATGCCAGCAGCAGTAGCAGCAAGAAGAGCCAATTCCCTATCACTGCTATTATCCATTGTCACAAAGTGCATATATTTGATCATTAAAATGTACAACATCCATGAATTTCAAATTCTCTGGATTGGCAACAACAACCCACTCACCTTCTCCTCTTCTGTTCAAAGCAGCTTCTAATCTCACTCTCGTAAAAGCCAAACTATTCATAGGGCCAAAAATTACGATGACAAGGAATTTTGACTCATGAGAAGGGTCCTTAAGAAGATTGAATTTGTGTACAAGGCGAAACCACTCTTCTCGAAGAGCCCGTCTTTGAATTTGTGGAAGATTAATTCGGTCTCCTGTTATAACGTGCACAAGTTGGGTTACATAACAACGGCCCAAGGTTACAACTCCCTAAATACGTTTTCCGCTGACTGCAGATAATTGTAATCGATGACGATTGTTGTCATAGAGGCTAAATAAAGTTCGCATGTCAGTTAATAGTGGCTTGGAAAACATCAGCGCAGGAAGAGGAAGCTGAGGTCACAACCAAATCATCAACATAGCATTCTACATTCTTGTGAAGTATGTCATCAAATATTCTTTGCATTGCCCTTTGATAGGTGGCGCCCGCATTCTTTAATCCGAAAGGCATAACTTTATAGCAGTGTATTCCTTTTGAAGCACGAAAAGTGGTGAGCTCTTCATCTTTTGGAGCCATGCGAATTTGATTGTAACCAAAGAACCCATCCATAAATGAAAGAGCTTCATGGCCTACTGTAGCATCAACCATAATTTTTGTTAAAGGAAGAGGAAATTCATCTTTTGGACATGCCTTGTTAAGGTCACGAAAGTCGACGCACACACAAATTTACCCATTCTTTTTTGTTACAGGGACAATGTTTGATATCCATGTGGGATACTTGACTTCATGAATAAAGCCTACTTCAATAAGCTTGTTGACCTCACCTTCAATCTAAGGGATTAACTCAGGTCGGAACCTACGTTGTGCTTGCTTTGTTGGTCACACCCCATGCCTTACTGATAAGTGGTGAATAGCAACCTTTGGATCTAAACCTGACATTTCTTTGTATGACCAAGCAAAAACATCCTTATATTCTTCGAGGAGTTCAACATAAGCATCTTCTTCCTCTAGGTACAAATTTGCATTTATAAAGACTGACCTAGGGTCTTCAGTAGTGCCAATGTTAACTTCCTTTAATTCATCAATTGTAGCCTGAATGCCTTCTTCAAATGTAGGTGAAGCATCTTCAACGTCATCTTCAATAGGGGACTCCTCCTTTGTGACTTCAGTGATTGTTATATGATTTACTGAAGCAACAACCTCATCTTCCACCTTCTGTTTTGTAGACACCATTGTACGCCTTTTTGCAGTCAAGGCTTCTCCAGTATTTACTTCCCAAATACTTGTATGCTTCATGCGAGATGGAATGGAGCTTTGAACCTCGTTTGAATCTTGATCCATGACGAGTGTGTCGTCTACATCTCTGTGAAAGAAATTCGACATCTTACTTTGATTTTGTCTTAACTTCTCATCCTTTGAGAGTTGAGAAGAAGTTGCATAACTAAGTCTTGTAAGAGCAGAACTTCAAGTGCCATTTTGAGAAAAAGTTGAATGAATAAGTCTTGTAAGAACAGAGCTTCGAGTGCCATTAACAAAGTTATCATCTTCTTGCGTCCCCAACCTGTCGAAGACTGAGATATGGGGAGTGGGTTGGCCGATGCGATCAAAAACAGATGGCTTCTTTGATGGTTTTGAAGATTGTTCTTCTTCTTTATCATTTGTTGAAGTCATCAAAACACTAGCTTTTCGAATAGGGATGCGAATGGGAGTTGGTGAAGTGTATCCAACTCCAGCCTTAGAACTTGTTGCCCTAACACCCTTGGCTTTCAATGTCTTTTGTCCTTCTTTTCTAGAGGCTTCAGGGATGAGCTTACCCAAACCACTTGGCTTCTAATGGTTATAGCCAACTTTAGCCATGAGTCTATACGCATTGGGGTCAAAACCCTCTTCGATTCATTTGGTGAGCAAAGTCCCATGTTCAACAATTGGCCCTTGGGATGGTCTTGTAAACCCTTTCAACGGTTGACTTGAGGATCTTGGTTTTGTGACTTTAATAATTTGCAAGTTTAATCCTTGCAGATCCTTTGATATTGACTCCTCATCTCCTGAAAATGGGGATTGGCCTTCTTTTCTTTTGGCGACTGGAACATAGTGTAGCACAGGGGCTACTCTAGTTACTTTTGAAGTATGATGCTTCTTCTCTTCCATAGAAGTCTTGGTTTGCTTGGTTTCCTTCTCCACAATTGGAAAATCAATCCTTAGAGCTTTGGAGTGCGGCTTTTCTTCTTTACTAGATGGTGAAGCCACGACTTGGATTTCTTCTACTGTATAATCTTCTAAGTAGAATTTTGCATCAGCGAAGTGTGACTCAGCTATGGTAAAGGGCTTGTCATCAGCTACTATCTTCTTGAGTTGTCCATCTTGGAAATATTTAACGCATTGGTGATACGTAGACGGCATAACACCATACTTATGCAACCATGGTCTTCCAATAAGCAATTTGTAAGTGGTTTTGGCATCAATGACATGAAAGAGTGCACTTGATTCCATTTCACCAATGAGCATATGAAGCCTAATCTTCCCAATAGCTTTTTGTCCACCCTGATTAAAGCTTTGAATCATCAACCTACTAGGCAATAGTTCATCCAAGGAGATTCCAAGTTCGTTCAATATTTTAAGTGTGAGGATATTAACTACAGATCCACCATCAATAAGGATACGATTGACTCGTTGTTCTTGAATGTACCCAGTTACAAACAAGGGGTGATTGTGAATCTTTGAGCCCAACAAACGATCATCATTAGTAAAAATGATTGAAGACCAGTATGCCTTATACATGATAGCTCGTTCTATCTCCTCCTCACTATCTGAAGATTCTTCTTCACCACTTACTTGATAACATGTAAAAGATGAAAAGATATAATTTCAGGAATAGGCACTGTGGAGAAAGGTACTTTCACCTCAATAGGCTTAAATGAACCAAATTGAATGGTGAGAAAAGAAGAAGTGGTTGTTGAGGCCACCATGGCAAGATTAGAAGTCACAGCTTCATCATCAAATGTGATCTTTCCTTGGAGAGCTAGCTCCATAATTTTGTCTTTCAACACAAAGCATCGCTCTATAGGGTGGCTTATGAGGCGATGATACTTGCAATACGTAGGGTTATTTGTTTGGTCAGCTTCTTCAGGCCGTTTCATCTCTGGTAACTCAATCAGCTTCAATTTAAGCAAATAATCTAACATCTTGGAGATATTAGAATCAAAGAATAGATATTGCTTCTCTTGCATCTCTTGTAACGTCGGTCTTCTTCTTCCCTTATCTTGAATGAAATCAGGCATTTGTTCTTTCATCTTGGACTTAACCGAAACTTTGAGAGGAGTAGTAGTTACAGTTAAAGATTGCTTGTTTTCCGATTTAGGAGGGAATTTGCCCCCTTTGCGAGTATCTTGCCCTTCTCTCCCCTTGCGGGGTTCTTGAACAGGGGGACCTTAGCGACCATTGGAAGCAATGCTAAGCTCCATTTCGTGAGCATGTGTTGCTAATTTTTCAAATGTTTTAGGCTTTATTCCTTGAAGAATATAGCTTATAGCCCAATTCATTCCTTGAATGCACATCTCAATTGCAGACGCTTCAGACAATTGATCCTTGCAGTTTAGACTAAGACTTCTCCATCGTTGAATGTAATCAATGACAGGCTCTTCTTTCCACTACTTTGAATTGGTGAGTTCTATCATGCTAACAATACGTCGAGTACTATAGAAATGGTTTAGGAATTCTCGCTCCATTTGATTCCAACTATCAATGGAGCCAGGCGCTAGATTGGTATACCAATCAAACGCATTTCCTTCAAAGAGCGAACAAATTGCTTGACCATGAGATCCCCATAAGTTCCAGCATTGTTACAAGTTTCCACAAAGTGAGCTACATGTTTCCTTGGATTGCCTTTACCCTCAAATTGTTGGAACTTCGGTGGCTGATAGTTTTGAGGCATCCTCAAGAGATCTATCCTTTGAGTGTATGGTTTAGCGTAGGCAATGGATGCCTGACTTCCACCCCCAACTTGGTCTTTGATAGCTTCCTTGATTAACTCCTTGAGCTGGTCAAGAGAGATAGACCCCTCTATAGAGAAATTGAGATCCTTTGTTGAACTCTCGGGTTTGTCATTATGGGTTTGTTTTGGCTTGGAGCTTTCATCCTCACGATTCAATCCAGATGTATTCCCCATCTTATCCATTAGGAGAGTTATTTGTGCGTCTCTCAATGCTTCCCTTTCTTTCATAGACTTCATTAATTCCTCTAAAGTCTGAGCTATAGTCGAGACTTGTTCCTCCAGAGATGTTATGTTAGTCATCATGACTGGCATGGCAAATGAGCTAACAGAGCGAGGAGAGTCCCTAAGCTTTGAAGTATGAATATTTTCTGAAAAGGAGAACTCAGAGCCATCAAGTGACTTGTTTTCTTCTTCAACTATTGGAATCTCTTGGATTGATTCCGAAGTTTGAGACAAAGCTGTCTAAGATAACATTTCTTTGACAAGACCAGCTACGTCTTTGCTTGCCCCCTGCGTAAATGAAGTTGTTCGTGACTTTTGAACTTTAGAAGTGTTGAGAACAAGTGAGGGCTAAGGAATGGATGTTGCTTGAGCATAAACCTCTGCAAGGTCTTTTGTTCTTCTCCTTGTCATAGGTCCAGCATAGGAAGCATCAGAACTTGATGAAGAGTTTGAATCCATTGTAGGATCGACTTCACTTGTTCCAAAAAGAGGGTTGTTGATTTGAGTCTTCTTTGAAGCCATAGGGCTTCACAAGATGTAACAATTTGATGAAGAAGAGATGAGAGGTAGAGATGGTCCCACCGGGCATGCCAAAAATTTGTAAACACAAATTTTTCCAATTGCAGAAAATCAAACAATTGAAAAGAAATATGGTTTGCAAATAATAATTTGTATTATGTATAATGAGTACAATCTCTATTTTGATTCTTTTACAAAAGAATATCCTCTGATTCTATCTTCATTGAATTTGACTCGAACAAGAATCTTCTCGACTTTAATTGGAAGATGGATTGATCGGTCTTCACAATAAATCTCTAACTACGAGCTTATTAGAGATTTATTGTCCTTCAAGTTCTTCAAGCCCTTCAAATGTTCTTCAAGTTCTTCAAAGTTTCTTGAGACGGAATTTCTCCAGAGCTTGGGCCTTTTAAAAACTTGGTGTCAAAAATGGGAGGGGATGTCCTCTATTTATAGTGATTTTAGAGGATAAGATCCACTTTGAATTGATATACTTGAAAGTATTTAGTAGACTTTTGATTGGCCCAAATTCTTCTTAGAGATAATTATCTCTATTTATCTATTTTGATAAATATCATATTTTGATAAAGATAATAATCAATAAAGATAAATAATTATCTCTATTTAATTTATTTCAATAAAGATAATTATCTATCAATCTTGAATAGAAAAATTATCTTTATTTTATTTTATTTATTTATAAAGATAATTATCCATAAATTTTGAATAAGAAATTTATCTTTATCCTGTGGACCAAATGACACGTGACAAATTTTGATATGCCAATGTGATGCCAATTTGGATGACACATGTCATCATCTAATTTAATTAATTTAATGACATTAATTTGGAATTTGTCACTAAATTTTGATGTGGCATTTTGTAATTGGCTTGACAAATTTTTACCTCCTACAGGGACAATTTGTTTTTAGCCCCATCCCCATGGGCAATGCATTGTGTCCTGAGGAAGGAGTTTGGAGGCCTTATAGTAGCACATACTTCTTTTTCTCTCTAGATCATGCGAAGGGGGCCAGTCCAAGATCATACTGTTCCTCTACAAAGACAACAGATACTCACAACGACTAGGCGCCACTCTCTTTCTTCCCGAGCACAACTTTATGATTAATGCTTAGAACACATTTTCTTACTTATTTTTCAAAGAACATGAATCAAAATGACAAAAATTAATGGATGAGATAGGAGTCATGCATGAGGGTAATTATCTCATCTATTAAATTTTGTCATTGTAATTCATGTTCTTTGAAAAATGAGTAAAAAAAAGTGTTCTATGCATTAATCAATAATCATAGAGTTGTGCTAGAGACAAAACAAATTAAATTGAATTATAATTGTACTTTTTTTTGAATTTTTCCTACTAATATATATATATATATAGATTTTTAATTTTTTTTTTTTTCTACGTTTTGAGATGCAATTTATTGTTGTAAATATCTCAAGTCACTTCCTTGTTTGGAGTTGATGCTCATTGGTCAAAAGGGTATACTGCCTGTTCGAAATTGCTTGCCGACGAGAATTGTTTACAGATGAGTGTTGATTTTATAAAGGATTGATATGATCCAATTAGGACTTAAGGATTTTTTTATTTTTTTATATATATAATATAAAAATTTTATTTTAATTTAATTTAAGTATATATATATATATATATAAAATTTCAAAAAATTTGAACCCTAATACTTGCCCTCACCACATCCCAAACACACTTTATAATATCACTTCCCACAAACACTTATTATTATAAAGTGATTGTCACGTCAAAAATATGAGCAATTAACTAACCGGTGTGGTTGTAAGAGCTGAGTCTTTTTTTTTTTAACATGTGGCATTTTTCTATGGTTGGTAGCAGAGGACCCCGTCACCTGACCTAATCATTTTTTTTTTTTTTTTTTTTTTTGAGAAGCACCTGACCTAATAATTTCTCCAATGAAAGTAGTTCGGGTCAAGGACAGACAGTGCCACAGTGGGAAATTAATGTGGGTAGGGTCAAGGACAGATGAAAGATGGGAAACAGAGAACCACCAAGAAGAGTCAGAAATAATGTTTGATAAGAATGGAAGAATTAATAAGTATATCCGATGAATTTTACTTTATACTGCAAGATCTCATTCACTGCACATGTATGATCCCTCTAAAAAAAATGAAAAAGTATGTTCCCAAAGTATATCTGTTTCCCATCAAGAAGAGAACCACCAAGAAGAGTTAGAAATGATGTTTGATAAGAATGGAAGACAAGAAGAGATAAGTTTGCATTATAAAAATAAAGAAAGAGAAAGTTTGCATAAAAAATAGAATGGAAGAATTAATAAGTATATCTGATGAATTTTACTTTATACTGCAAGATCTCATTCATTGCACATGTATGATCCCTCTTTTAAAAAAAAAGAAAAAGTTAGAGGCTGTTTGAATAGTTTGTTTCCATAACTCAATTCTCTATTTTTATAATTTATAACTTAAAAATGATAGGACCTGTAGCTCAATATTTATTTGGCTGCATGATAACTCTGTTTCCATCACTCAATTTTCTGATTTTTGAGTTATGAGTTATGGAAACTGAAAACACATTTTAGCTGTTTTTAGTTTCCATAACTCATAACTTAATGGTATTTTCATAAATAACACTACATGGAAGGACCCACTGTCAGTCACAGCTGCAACTTTTGGCCATATTTTTTTTTCCTTTCTTTCTTCACTGGGTTCGGTGCGTGTGTTTCTTTATGTTCTTTTTTTTCTTTTTCCTTTTACGCTAGGTGGCTTCTTCTTTTTGCTTCACTATGTGCGGTTTCTAGTTTTTGTTTTTGTTTTTGTTTGTTTGTTTGTTTTTTTTTTTTTTTTTTTTTCACTGGCTTCTTTTTTTGGCTGGGTTTTTTTTGTTCTTTCACTGTTTTTTTTTAACTTGGTTCGGTGAGTTTGCGTACTAAAAAAAAACTGCACCGAGTGACAAGTATGGGACCCACAAATAGTGTGAAAAATATTAAGTGATGGAAAGTGAGTGATTGTATCAAATGAGTGGAAAAAATTAAGAGATAAATGATGACTGATGAAAATTGAGTGACAAAAATTGAGTGATGAAATTTTTACACCCAAAAAGCCTTCTATGTTCCCAAAGGATATCTGTTTCCCAACAAGAATAGAACCACCAAGAAGGGTCAGAAATGATGTTTGATAAGAATGGAAGACAAGAAGAGATAAGTTTGCATTATAAAAATAAAGAAAGAGAAAGTTTGCATAAAAAGATAGAATGGAAGAGATATGGCTGGTGGTACATGTCAGCCATGCAATGAAGTAAGAGTTTCAAAAGGTATAGACACGGTTTCCTTTTCATTTTTTAAGTTATTATTATCAAAACTACGTCGTTTTGATTCTATTTAAAACTAAACATAAAAAAATCTACACCACTTTCTCATTCAGCCGCCCTCTCTATTCCCCATTTCCCCTCAATCCTATTCCTTTTCCTTCTCTCATCCTCTCTTCTCAGTCGCCCCATCCCCTCTCTCCCTCTTCACTCATCCCTTACCTATTTCTTTAGCCACCATCTACATCTCTTAGATGAGAAGCCATTGGAGATCAGAAGAAGTGCTACCACTCTTCTTGCTTGAATTTAGTTTGTTGGGTTTGTATTTCTAGTTTGTTCTTTGTTTCTTTTCTCTAGATCAATTTTTTTTTTCTTTGTTTGCCTTCTTAGAAAATAGATGTGATAAGGAAACCCTCTTTTTGCTTGGATTTAGTTTGCTGGGTTTATATTTCTAGTTTGTTCTCTGTTTTTTTTCACTGACGAACTCAGAGATCAGTCGCTCCTAACGAAGACACGGGGTCATTCAATATAGTCCATAAGTAAGCGTTTTGGACAACTACAAAGTTAGTCTGTCAGATCGTTGGAGCCTATTAAAGTCTCATTACTAGGCAAAGGCGTTACCATTGAGGTATTAACCACCAACAACGGCTAAAATCAAAAGCAACCTATATAAGACCCCCACATTGTCAACAAAAGGGGGACAAGAATTCTTATAAACACTCATTGAGATACAACTATGTTATTTCTTTTTAAGAGAGTATTTTTCTTTCCATTCTGACTTGGGCATCGGAGACATTGTGACGGGTACCACACTGGTGACCACTTTGGAAGGATCAATCTTATCTTCTATGCAGGTACTCAAGCGAAAGTTTGGATCCATTTGAATGCTTGACTGACGAGGTCAGGCCTCATCACTATCAATTGTAGTTTGGCTTCATTGCATTGGATGTGATCTATATGTCTGATTGAACATGGGTGTGTATAAGATTATGCATAGAGAAGACACTGTATGCACGAAAAGAGAATTGGTACAATGATCACTTTTAATTGTATTGCAGTTTCTCTTGGCTGCAGATGCCTAACAAGACCCTCATAAGTCACATGTTTATTTATTCACCCACGAGATAGGATTCCAATTCCATTAACAAAGATAATTCCAACTGGTGGGGCTTTTGGTTTGAAAAAGAACCTGTGTCTCTCTCAAAGTGGTTCTCACGTGAGTGTCACTCATTTCTAAAATTGCTTGTCTCATTCAAGGAACAATTTCTTGGTGTTTTTCCACTTTAATCGGTAATTTCTTGGTGGTTCACTTCAAAAAAAACTTGTTGGTGGACAAGATTGATTCCATATCAATTATTAGACCACGTTTAGGAATCTGACTTGCCGCCCCAATCGCATGGGCAAATCAAGTTTTTTTTTTTTTTTTGGGGGGGGGGGGGGGGAATAAACATATGAACTTTATTCAAGAGCGGAAGGCAAGCTTTTACAACCACGATCTTACCTGGGCCTAAATTATCAAAAATAAAAGACTAGGACCTATGATCAGAGATGGATATTGGACCAGATCAAGTTTGTCACATCTCGGATTTGGTAAAAAATTTATAGTTTCTATGTGTTAGTGTTTTTTTTTTCACCGTTACACATGTCATGCATCATTATATCATGATTTTTTTTTTTTTTTTGTCAGGATAATCAAGTCCAAAATTACTTTTTTTTAAAAATCTATATATATATATATATATATGAAATAAAAATTATACTCTAATTTAATTTAAATGTATATATGTGAAACTCCCTCCTAGCAACTAAATCTCAGTTCTTGCATTCTCCATCCCACAAAAACTTGTACTTGTAAAGTGAGTATCTTGCAAAAGGTGTGCGGTAAGTCGAGAACTAATTTATATATATCTAAAAGCTGAAGCGTAGTATTTATTGTTGCTACATTCCTATTAAGCCACCTCATCCACCACGTTATCAACCACACCATTAGTCTTTTTAATATTTATTTTTACCTCTAATTTTTTTTTACAATATTAAATATAAAATAATATTGACTTTACAAATTCATTTTAAGCGGTTTTAACTTTACATATTCATCTACTTTAATTTTACTGTTATAACTAAATAATATATATATATATATATATATATATATATATATCTAAAAGCTGAAGTGTAGCATTTATTGTTGCTACGTTCCTGTTAAGCCACCTCATCCACTACATCATGACCACACCATTAGTCTTTTTAATATTTATTTTTACCTCTAATTTTTTTAACAATATTAAATATAAAATAACATTGACTCTACAAATTCATTTTAAGCAGTTTTAACTTTACATATTCATCTACTTTAATTTTGATGTTATAACTAAATAATAAATAAGGAGTTTTTCTCTCTCGTTTCCCACGAGAACTCTCTCCCTAGGGTTTCCTACCGGGCTGCGTTTTTTGCTTTCTTTTTGCCGTTGCTTTCTTTGGCCATGGAGTCCACAATCATGGCAAATGATGTATCACAAATCCTAGAGAAGATGAAGTTAACCTTGGAAGAAGAAGAGACAATCAATATATCTAATGAAGGTCGACAAGAAGAATTAGAGAGTCGTGCTTTAGTCTTATTGGGAAGTTTTTAACCTACAAACCTTTTAATAAAAGAGTAGCTCTGGTGACACTCAAAAAAGCATGGGGACTGGAAGATGGAGTGCAAGTTGTTGAAGTAGGGTCAAACTTGTTTCAGTTTAAGTTTAGATCTGAATTTGAGTTGAATAGAGTCTACATTGGTGGTATATGGAGTTTTGATAATCAAGCATTACTATTAACAAGATGGAAGTCGAGGATGACGGCGACGAATGTCAAGTTTGATTTAATAGCTCTATGGGTACAAATCTGGGGGGTGCTAATGTGCATGAAATATATACAATAAGTACTCACATATCTACATATTTAGCCTTACTTTTATGTTATTTTGTGACTGATTATATAATATCTTTGTGTTGCAGGTAACAAGGACTTTACATGCAAAGTAGGGCTAGGCCAATTGAATCAAGATAACTTACATCTAGCCAGGCATGAATTCAAAATAAAACCAACCCAATCAAATTTAAGTCCAGTTAGAGCAAGGAATCAAAGGAAATTTGCACCAAATCCAAGTCCAATTCGGATTAGGATTCCAGACTGCACATCAGTTAGTATTTTTGGCATAACTTTCGGCTCAAAAGTCCAATTGGGATGATTCAAGTTGGGCTGAAAAGTTAACTTAAAGGGCTACAACTTTGTAGTTTGCCAAGAGTCCGAATTCAGAAGCTAAATGGGCCAAAACCGTTGGTTAAGTAAAGCCTAAAAATCTGGGATTTTTTCCAAATGGGAATTCAACTTGTAATAGGATTCCTTGACCTATTTAAAGGCTCTTTAGGGCAAAATTCAGTAAGGCTATTGCTAGGGCTGAGGGCTAAATGTGTAGAGAGCTGCGGCTACCTCTTCCATGATAGTTAGTTTTAATTATTTTTCTAGTTTAATGTTTAGTATTTTATTTCTGTGTTTTCTTTCAATTACTATGAGTAGCTAAATTTGTAATTAGGGTTAAGGATGAAACCTTGTTAAGGATTATTAGTAATATTTATGTGATTTGATTTTTCCCACAATAGTTGTTCTTTAATTATTTAAATTGTTCTTGCTTCATATCAATTGATTAAGATGGGATTCTAGATATGAGTTCAATCATGTTTTTCTCATGATTTAGGATTTGTCTTAATTAATTGAATGCTTGGATTATTGATTCTTGATTATAAAATTGGATATTGGTTGTGATTTGTCTGTCAATGGATACAATTTATGATTTGATTTTTAGAATTTGATATATCTTGTGATTTTTTTGGCTACGGATATAATTGATGATTTGATTTTATACTTAAGAAGCAAAGAAGAACATGCTTTAGATTTTTAAACATAAGTTTTAATGATAATATTTTCCATGATAGCAAGATTGATTTCTAGATTATCATGACGTGAGTAGGGAAAAATTAATGATCATAAATATATGCTGATATGACTTACAAGGTGGATTCCAAAACCTTAATTCCTTTCTCTTGATTTTTTACATCTTTTTATTGCTTTATATCTTTGCTTAGTTTAATTATTTGTTTAGTTTATTTAATTGCAAACAACCAATTTTTATTAAACTAGATTAGGATTAATTTGGTTAAGGTTTAATTAATTTTCCTACATTCATTCAAGTCCCTGTGGGTTCGACCTCGTTCTTGCCAAACTATACTTCGGTATGGTTCGTACACTTGCGAGTACTTTAAAATTTTACAACAGGTGCCTTTTGAGATGAGATTTGCCTGGGTAGTGGAGGAGGTGGGGACCTGACTGGGTAAGGTCTTAGAGGTTGAGAGACGGTGTAACAATGATAGCCAGAATTTTTTTATGCGGGTTAAGGTGGCTATTCCATTAGAAAAAGAGATAAGTCATGGGGCTTTCTTGGCAGGTTCGAATGGGTAGAAATATTGGGTGGATCTTAAGTACGAGCGATTACCTATATTGTGCCATTATTGTGGATTGCTTGGGAATGAACTTTGGTTTTGTGCTTAGTATTTTAGCAAAACAAAATCTGGGGTTGAGGTTGAATGTGGTTATGGAGATTGGCTGAAGGCTTTGGGTGGTAGAACGAGATCACCACAGAGGAGGGAAGTTAGGAAGGATGATGAACATGAGGGAAAGAAAGGTGTAAGTAAGGGCTAGTCCGCTTCATAAAATACGGCAGAGGTGGGAGGTAGCAGTGGTAGGGAGGAGGGAAACCGAACCAAAACGGTTATGGAGGGTGTGGGGGGTGATATCAGACCTGTGCGAGAAGATTGGGCTGACAACGGGAACATGGCCGAGAATCAAGGGAGTGGAGACATTGATAAGGGATGTAGAGATTAAGGTTCCTTAATTTTGGGAGGGCAAAATCCATGCTTTCACGAAAGGACTGAGTTGGTGCCAACAATACAGGAGGAGCACAAGCAAATTAGTGATGCTAGTGTTGGGCTGAGTCACATTTGAAAGCCCTTTACATGGACCAGACTAGTCCGGATGGATGTTGGGCCTGCAGATGGATGTTGGGCCTGTGGGAATGTTAAAAGAGGGTGCTAAATCCATTTTGGGAAAAAGAAACAATCTAGATATGGTAGTTGATAGGGAGGCAAAGGTTAGACAATAATAATGGGAAAAAAGGGAAGGTTTGTGAGGACTTAACCATGACTGAAGCGGCGGCGGTGTTGCAACACCCTTGCCGAGAGCAATGAGGCTTTTAAGTTGGAACTGCCAAGGGCTTGGGAACCTTTGGACAATTCAAAGCCTTCACAAATTAGTGAGGGAACAAGCTCCTGATGTATGCTTCTTAATGGAAACAAGGTTGGATCGAAGTGGATTTGAGAAGCATTGTGGTGAAGTACCTTTTAAAAATAAATTGATAGTGAAAAAGCCTAACTTGGGTGAAGGGTTGGCTTTGCTTTGGAAGGAGAAGGTGATTTTAGATGTTATTAACTTTACTGACAACCATATTTTGGCTAAGGTAGTGGAAAATGATAGTTTTGTGTGGTATCTCACAGGGTTTTATGGATGGCCAGAGGCAAATGAAAAGTGGAAGTTGTGGACACTTTTATCTCATTTAAGGTCTCTTGTTGAGGGTCCCTGGTGTTGTATCGGTGATTTCAATACCATACTTCATGCATCAGAGAAACAAAGTGTCAATGCACCTTATCATAACCAGATGGAGGATTTTTGGGTTGCCTTGGAGAAATGTGAATTGGCAGATTTGGGTTTTACTAGGCATAAATTCACTTGGACAACTGGCTACCAGGTTTGGCCCACACAAAACAACGATTGGATAGAGCTGCTGCTAACAAAGGTTGGATTGAAAAGTTTCCTACCAGTTCGGTTTCTCACTTGTTCAGCCATGCTTCGATCATATTCCTATTATGTTGAGAACTATGAATGATAGGTGGCTTAGGGGAAAGGGGGCTGGTGGTTTCAAGTTTGAGGAGAGTTGGTTGTTATGGGATGACTATGAGGAGGTTGTGCTTAAGGCGTGGACAAAAGGAGGGCAGGGCAATTTGGGCTTAAGGGGTATTAGGGACCAAATCCAAGGTTGTGGGGCTAATTTGCATGCGTGGGGTTCTTTAAAGACTAAACCCAAAACAAATGAAATTAAAAGATTACAAAAGAAGTTGGAAGTGTTGAATGCAATGGAGATGACCGAAGATAGCAAAAGTGAATTTCTTGAAGTGAGTAAACAGCTAGATGATTTATTGCTTAAGCAAGAGATTTTTTAGCGTCAGAAGTCCTGAGTTTCATGGTTAAAGTATGGGGATATCAATACTAAATTTTTTCATTCTAAGGCTTCCCAATGAAGGTGAAGGAATTTTATTGAAGGAATCAAGAATGCTAATGGGGTTTAGGTGGAGGAGGTGGATGAAGTGGTGGATATGACATCCGATTATTTTATGAATATTTTTAAAGCAAGCACTTATGATAGAATGGAGGAATGCCTTAACACAGTTAACCAAAAAATAATTGATGATATGATGGAGGTGTTGTCCAAGCCGTATAGTAGTGAAAAAGTGAAAGCAATGTTGTTCCAGATGGGACCAACAAAGGCTCCTGGACCCGATGGTATGAATGCATTTTATTATAAAAAATTTTGGCATATTGTTGGTAATGAGATGACTAATACTGTGTTAGATTTTTTTACATACTGGTCATATGGTACCTGATATTAATTAAACTCATTGTTCTGATTCCCAAAGTAAAGAAACCGGAAAATATGGCAGATTTCAGACTTATTAACCTATGTAATGTGATATATAAAATTATTTCAAAAGTTTTGGCGAACAGGCTAAAGTTGATCTTGCCACAGTTAATTTCTCCTACTGAAAGTACTTTTGTACCTGGACGCCTTATTACTGATAACGTGTTAGTAGCCTATGAGACTTTGCATGCCATGCATATTAGAAAAAAAGGGAGGAAGGGGGCCTGAGCCCTTAAATTGGATGTCAGTAAGGCCTATGATAGAGTGGAATGAGACTTTCTTAAAGGCATGATGATTAAACTGGGGTTTCCGGAGGTTTGGGTGGATAGGGTTATGAGTTGTGTCTCTACAACCTCCTTTTCAGTCTAAATCAATGGTAAAGCTTATGGGAATATCACTCTTTCTAGAGGTATACATCAAGGTGATCCTTTGTCCCTTTATTTGTTTCTGATATGTGCTAAAGGCTTTACTTCACTCCTTATTAAAGCCGAATTTGAAGGGAGGGTGCATGGATTGTCAGTGTATAGAAGTGCCCCATCTATAACTAATCTACTTTTTACTGATTATTTTTTGATTTTTTGTCAAGCTAATAAAGATGAAGTGCAGGTTGTTTCTGATACTTTACAGCTATAAATTCTTAGAGTATATAAATTTGTCTAGTTTAATAAATCTTTTAAATATTTTAATAATAATAATAATATATACTTTATTTGTGAATTTTAATTAACTCAATTGATAAAAAAATTTAGAACTATTTTTTATATATATATATATATGTGTGTGTGTGTGTGTGTGTGTGTTTTGGTGGGGAAGGGGGAGGGGCCGGGGGAGGGGGGTGATTAAAGTGCCCCCACTAGCGCATCAGACATTAATTTCACGTGGGTAGGGTCAAGGGTCTATAAAATTATTAATTGTACATTGATGCACTAATATACCATGTTTTCTTGTCGCATAAAAGTAGATTTATAATATCAAAGAAAGAGAGAGAGTTTTGTTGTTGTCGGATAAATCAAAGTCTAGTCTTTTTTCTTCTTGTATGTTTGTTAGCCCCAAGAAGATAATTTGTTAAGACAATTATTACACGGACGGGGGACCACACAGTTTTTTAACGGTTCAGATTTCATGCATTTTTGGTGGACGATTTTTTGTTTGCAGCTGTCTCTTCACCATCCAATTGGGTCCCATTATCTATCATTTTTTTTTCTTTTTCATTAATGTCCCTCCTTTTTTCTCGCTAGTTTTTAGTTTTGCAGTGACACTTTATCATCGGATAAACATACCAATAAATTTTTGACAATATTTTTTTTAACTGTTTAAAGTATTTATTTTTTTGAAAAAAAGTAAATACAAGAGAAAAAAAAAAACTGAGATTCTAACCTAAAGGTATGTTATAAACTTCACTCTACAGTTGCCAAAGTTGCTCATTATGAATGTTGAGGGAAAAAAATTGGCAGATCCATATAAAAAGTCATATAAAAAGTCATATCCACAGCTCTTAATTAATTACTTCAATAATTGTAAAATAAAATGTTCTGTAGTATTATTATCTTTTTTATGTCTCTGTCTCTTTTTTAATTGCTTCTCTACATATGTAGGGCTTGTTTGAATACCGCTTATTTAATTAAAATTGAAAAATTATTACTGAAAATACTATATATAAAGATAAAAATTAGTTAAAGTAGTATAGTGAGGTCCATAAATAGTACCAAAAAGTGCAGTGAGACCTATAAATAGTAGCAAAAATAAGCTGAATAGTGAAATAAATTATAATTTTTCATTGCAATCCAAACGCACGTGTAGGGTGTGTTTGGATACCATTTATTTTACTGAAACTAAAAAATTATTGTTGAAAGTATTATAGATAAATGTAAAAGCGAAATCAGCCTTTTATAGTACTATGTAAAAGCGGTAAAAACACATCTCTAGAGTTTTTGCATTTTATAGTACTATCTCAATGAATTAGCTGAGGTATGTGATGCAGTATCTGGGTCTCAATTTATCTTCATTTATCCAAATCTTAATAACTATTATTATTTATAAAAAAAAAAAAATCTAAAGATTCCACATTTTTAATGGATGCTACATTTAACAAATTAACATTAGACATCTTTAAGTACAAAATTTGCGGGCCGAAGAAGTTAGTTTTACTAATAAACGCGAAATAAAGCATAAAAGTTAGTTAAAATGAGAGAAATATGTAACACACTAATTGTATGGAATAATTAATAGAAAAATGGAATGATGGATAATTGAAGTGGACCCCTGCCTTGCTAAAATCAATAATTTTCACACTAAACTTACAATTCCCCCCCCCCCCCCCCCCCCCCACCGACCTCATCTTTTAGTTTGGTTTTTTTTAATGGATTTTTAATGTGCTTTTAATTGGTAGGATATTGAAAGGATTTTTTCTATGAGTATTGAAAGAAATTTTTCTATCGTATGAAAATCATTTTTGGTTCAAAACCTATATAATAGGAGTAGGAAAAAAAAAAAATACTCCTTTTAAAAGTTTTAAAAAGAAAATGGTAGGATCTCAAAATATTTATTTAATAATTTATTTTGTTCATAAAATTTGTGTATACAGAATAAAATCGGAGGATAATCACTGTAAATATATACTAGAGTTTGGTACTGTTGCTGTTTAACATTTTGTAAGGCTATTAGAATAATAGAAAAAATCTTGTAAGTGAAATCATTTATATAGCTACTAATAATCTTTTGGTGTGAACTGTAAGTGAAAATTGTATTTTGAAAAGAGAAAAGAAAATCAAATTATCAATTAAAAAGAAAACCTTAACAAACAAATACAATATAATAAATATGTAGTTTATTGTAGGATTTTTTCCTTTAAAATATTACATAATATTCATTAGAATGGTTTCTTCTACAAAATTATTTTGGCTTTGTATGCCAAATCTCTCTCCTAACACTCTTTTGCTAAAAAAACAGTGGGTCACAACAGTCATAGACCGTTCAAGGATCTGTAAGTCCACACATAAACGTTTATGTGTGAATTCCTGAATATCCCATAGATCGTTCGGGAAAAAGAAACAATGGCTAGGGATCATCTCCACGTAGTGATGCTTCCGGGCTCTACCTTTGGCCACCTCATACCCTTCTTCCAGCTCTCCGTGGCCTTAGCTAAAGCTGGAATTCATGTTTCCTTTGTATCAACCCCAAGAAATATCCACAGACTCCCTAAACTTCCTCCAAATTTAGCAACTCTCATAAATATGGTGGAGTTTCCATTACCTTCACTAGGCAATGACTTGTTGCCTGAAGGAGCTGAGGCCACCATAGACGTTCCAGTAGAGAAAGCTGACTACTTAAGGGTTGCATATGATCGCCTCCAATACCCTATCAGCCAGTTCATCGCTGAGCAATTACCGGACTGGATTATAATCGATTTTTCTGGTCATTGGGCGGTTGAAATTGCCCAGAATTATAACATCGGCCTCGTGTACTTCTCTGTCTTCTCTGCTGCTACTGCTATTTTCTTTGGGCAGCCACCAGACTATTATTTTGTTGGTGAACACCAAAAGAAAGCTTGGCCATCACCGGAGAGTATGACAAAACCGCCGAAGTGGGTTGATTTTCCGTCCTCTGTAGCATACCGAAGTTATGAGGCTATTGGATCACATGCGCGGATATATGCAGAGAATGCTTCAGGGATCAGTGATGCTGCGAGACTTACAGGGGTTCTCCGTGCATGTAAAGCATTGGCTATTCGTAGTTGTAGGGAGTTTGAAGGTGAATACTTGAGTTTACATGAGAAATTGATGGGGAAGCCAGTGATTCCCGTAGGTTTACTCCCTCGGGAAAGACATGGAGTGATAGGCAGTGATAGCTCATGGAAGATGATCTTTGAATGGCTCGATAAACAAGAACCCAAGTCAGTTTTGTTTGTTGGGTTTGGCAGTGAGTGTCAGCTGAGCAAAGAACACGTTTACGAGATTGCTTATGGGCTACAGCTTTCTCAAGTGCCATTTTTTTGGACATTGAGAAAACCTTTCTGGGCTATTGATGATGCTGACTCTTTGCCATTGGGTTTTATCGACACTACATCTGGCAAAGGAATGGTGTGTATGAGCTGGGTCCCTCAAATGGAAATTCTGGCGCACCCATCAATTGGGGGATCATTGTTTCACTCTGGGTGGGGGTCTGCAATTGAGATGTTACAATTTGGTCACTGTCTTGTTGTGTTGCCACTTATCTATGACCAACCTTTGAATGCAAGGCTTTTCGTGGAGAAGGGCCTAGCTGTAGAAGTTGAGAGAGGAGAGGACGGATCGTTTAGTAGGGATGGGATAGCCAAGGCTGTAAGGCTGGTCATGGTGTCGAAGGAAGGCGATAAATTTAAAGCCCGGGTTAGAGAGGCTGCTGCGATATTTGGAGACGAGAATCTGCATCAGATGTGCTACATTGGTCACTTTGTTGAGTATTTAAAACATGGCATGGAGGAGGGTTTTGCTTGTTAATTTGGAGAAACCAAATAAACCTTCTAGATTTGGTAAAATATTATCCGTATAAGAAAGAGTAATCACAACTGTGATGTTAATAAAGAGGTTGCATTTCTAATTGATAAACGCGACCTTGGCAGTTTCCGATGTGTGTTCCCTGCCTTTGCTATTTGTGAATTGTGATGCAGTGATTACAAATTTTCCATTTGTATAATGTTGTCTTACTGTAGCTATAGTCGTGGCTGCTGGTTATGATTGTCATAGTGCTAAGAGTATATTGGTGTTTTGTGATGCACACAAAAGGTATCAATTTTTTTTTTAATTATTATTATTATTATTTTTTTTTTCGATTTCATCACTAGTGCAAATTTCTCTCCACTGGGTTAAGCATGAACTTCACTGTTGCCATGGATAGAGTATATACATGGGGAAATTGCACTTTACCCATATGTGATTTGGTCCATTTTAATAGTATCCACCCGTGATTTAAAAGTTGTCACTTAACCCACCTAAGGTGGCCTCTCTTAGACCCCCATTATCCACCTCTGTCCTTCCCGTTAAAAAAAAATTTCTTTACTATATAAACCAAAATTAGAACCCAATATATCACATTGGCAACTTTTTATATTTTTTTAATGGTGTTATTATCTTTTACCACAACTCTTTATATGATAAGTTGTGAAGGGGTGAAAAAAATTGTGAGTTTATGTGGGTTCACATTTTCATCACTCAGAACTCCTCACACGACAAATTATGACAAAATTTGTTTAAAATGTTGTGATATTAGCATTGTTCTAAATATAAAATTGTTGCAATACCATGGCAATATGGCAATACACCTACATTATATGTCACATCATTTGGGCTTAAAGGCCAAAGCTGAAAAGAAGTGATGAAGTGATGGAGAGCTCATCTTTTATTAAAAAATTAAAATTTTCAATAGTTCCGATGCTTGGTAGCCAGTGTCAGTGTACTGAGTCACGTGGAGAGCTTAGGAAACTTCAAAAACAAATACAAAACAAAGAAAGAGAAAGTGAGAAACCGGAACATACATTTCAAAGTTCAGGCAAAAAAAAAAAAAAAAAGAGGGAGACGGATAGGCCCGACAGAGAAAAAAAAAAAGAAAAAAAAGAAAAAGAGGGAGGCGGACAAAACGAAAGAGAAGAAGAAGAAAAAAGGTTCAGCAAAAAGAGAAAAAAAAAAAAAAAAAAAAAAAAAAGAGAGAGGGTGATGGATAGACCGACAGAGAAGAAGAAGAAAAAAAGGAAAGAAGAAGAAGCAGAAGAAGAAGAAGAAGAAGTAGCTGCTTCACGGCGCCACCCTTGCTTCGTCATCGTCTTCTTCCTTTTCTCCTTCTTCTCTGTTTTCTTTCCTTACAAATGAGACTTTCTATGTTTCGGCCTAGTATCCATTTACCGGCCAAAACAACTAGATTTCGTCGGTATGCGGCCGGTACGGCCGGTATTTTTTCCGATACGAAACAAGGGGGTTATCTGTACCGATGCACTGACCGATACGGTATATATCGGCTGTATCGGCCGATACGGTACAGAATTGACTTCATTGAAAATGAATAAAATGTTACTATGTCAGTGAAATTTAAATGTGATTAGTTTACTTGCTTCAGTTGATTTCAAAGAAATTATTGAAATTCTGTTTCTTCATTCTCTGTTTGTTTGCTGAGAAACTGAAGAAACGGAAAAATTTGTTTGTTTCTTGATTCTCTACTTGTTTCTTTAGTGCCGTCACCGGCACAACAGTACTCCACCTGCTGAAACTCTTGGACCGGCTCAGAGTGGTGCCGTTTTGAACAGAGTTGGGTTCGTTGCTGGATCTATGGCTGTAGCAGTATTAACCCATTAACCCATAAATCCATTAAACCCAAAAAATTTGAATAGATTGCTAGGTTTTTTTTTTTTTGGCAGAATTTTTTTTTTTTTTTACTTGCAAATCTAGGTATTTTTTAGAGAACGCAGCAAAAGAAAGACAGTTAGCAGTGGAAGGCTAGCGAATCTGTGGGTGTATTTTCACATGGATTTGTGGCTTTGTTTGTGACTGTAGGTGTATTGGTTTTCTTTTATGTTTTATGTGAGGAAGAAGAAGGAGAGAAAAGAGGAGAGAGACATAAAATATAATGAAAAAGACACATTTACCCCTAGTTTTAACGATGAAAAGGGAGAGGTGGGTAACGGGGGTTTAATAGAGGTCACCTCAGGTGGGTTAAATGATAACTTTTAAATCACAGGTGAGGACTATTAAAACGGGAAAAACCACAGGTGGGTAAAGTGCAATTTCCCCATATGTACATACATACATATATATATATATATATATATATATAGGAAAAATTACAATACAATCACTTATGGTTTGGCCCGTTTTTACTTTGCCTACCCGTGATTTGAAACTTAACGCTTTACCTACCTGTGTTTAGCTTCGTTTGATCTCTGTTACCCACCTTTGATTTTTCCATTGAAAAACAACTTTTATTACCAAAACATAACATAACTTGAAAAAAAAAAAAGTAGGGTTTGAATTTTTCAAAAGAGTTTGGGTTATGGAGTTTTGTGTCTCTATGCAATGCCAACAGCAGTAGCAGCAAGAAGAGCCAATTCCCTATCACTGCTATTATCCATCATAACAAAGAAACCGTTAGCACAGGATGTGCCAATATTGACACTTGGACCCTCATAAAGATTACGGAAACAAGAAATCCATTACGAAAAACCTCATAAAGATTTCCAGATGACTCCACCAAATATATTTTTCGGTGTGCCACTACATCTTGTGGATGGTCAGCAATAACTTGGACGGTATCTGCCAAAGAAGCATCAGGTTCAAAGCAAACTAGCTTGCCATTATCACAAAGTGCATATATTTGATCATTAAAGTGTACAACATCCATGAATTTCAAATTCTCTGGATTGGCAACAACAACCCACTCACCTTCTCCTCTTCTATTCAAAGCAGCTTCTAATCTCACTCTCGTAAAAGCCAAACCATTCATAGGGCCAAAAATTACGATGACAAGGAATTTTGACTCATGAGAAGGGTACTTAAGAAGTGTTAAGAATATAAAGTGAGAGAGAAAGACTGAATAGCCTGTATATTAATGTATATATAACAATGTACAATAAAGAGCCTTATATAGGCTAGGTATGTGTGCAGTACAAGTAAAATGAGTAAACCACAAGTATAGTATACTGGGATAAGCCTAATGGGCTAAACTAGTCTAAGCTATACACTAACATCCCCCCTCAAACTCGAGGTGGCAAGGAGGAAGCCAATTGGAGTTTGGATATAAGATCTCGAAGACGACCAGGCGGGTGAGTCTTGGTAAAGATATCAGCAGGTTGGTCAACAAAGGAGATGGAGAATAACTTGAGATTTCCTTTCTTGAGATGCTAGCGAGTGAAGTGGCAGTCGATCTCAATATGCTTGGTGCATTCGTGGAAGACATCATTATGAGCAATGTAGATAGCACTACGATTGTCACAATAAAGAGGAGTGGCAGTGGGCTGTGGAGCATCCATGTCAGACAAGAGCCAGCGAAGCCAAACAAGTTCACAAATGGTGTCGGCAAGGGCACGATACTCAGCCTCAATACTGGAACGAGAAACCACATCCTGCTTCTTGCTGCGCCACGAGACAAGAGAAGTACCTAACAAGAAACAGAATCCTGTGATAGAGCATTGATTAATCGGATCACCTGCCCAGTCAACATTTGAATAAGCATGAAGCTCGAGAGAAGATCGAGAGGAGTAATGCAGACCATGATAAAGTGTGCCTTTGACATATCGGAGAATCCGAAGAACAGCAGCATAGTGGACAGAATGAGGTGCATCCATGAACTTACTAACCACACCCACGGCATGTGAAATATCCGGACGAGTAACAGTGAGATAGATCAAACTGCCAACCAACTGACGATAGCGAGTAGCATCGGATATAGGTTCACCATCCAAGGGTGTGAGCTTTGCATTGTATTCTAAAGGAGTGGAAACAGTCTTGTTGTCGGTAATACCGGCTTTGGAGAGAAGATCAGAAGCATATTTAGCCTAGGAAAGATAGTATCCATCAGAGGATGAGGTAACCTCAAGCCCAAGAAAATAGCTGAGAGTGCCCAGATCTTTCATCTCAAAATGTTGACTAAGGAAGTGCTAAAGAGAGCGGATACCTACAGAATCATCTCTAGTAATAATCATATCATCAACATAAAGAAGAATAAGAGTGATACCAGCAGAGGATCTTCGGACAAACAGAGTAGTGTGATGAGGACTCGAAGTGAACCCCTGCTGAGCAACAACTGAGCCAAACTTTTCAAACCAAGCTCAAGGAGCCTACTTGAGGCCATAAAAAGCACGGCAAAGGCGATAAACTTGATTGCCAAAGTGTGGATAGCCAGGGGGTGGTCGCATGTACACTTCTTCATGGAGGTCTCCATTGAGGAAAGCATTCTTCACATCCATTTGATAAAGCGGCCAACAGCGAACAGCAACCACAGCAATGAGACATCTGACAGATGTAAGGTGAGCAATAGGAGCAAATGTTTCCTCATAGTCAATACCATACTCCTAAGTAAAGCCCTTGGCAACTAGGCGAGCCTTGTATCGTTCAACAGATCCATCAGCCTTGGTCTTGAACTTGTAAACCCACCTACAACCTATTACAGACTGACGAGGAGGCAAATCAACCATATCCCAAGTGTTATTCTTATGAAGGGCATCTAGTTCTTCGTTCATAGCTTGCTGCCAAAGAGGGTCAGTATGGGCCTCACGATAGGTGTGAGGTTCATAGAGGGTGGCAAGAGCAAAAAAACAGTGATAATCAATAAAATAAAGGGGAGGAATGCTTACCCGGGTGGAACAACGAAGTTCAGGACCAATAGGAGACTCAGGAGAGGGTGGTGCCACAGGATCCAAGACAGGTGGGTCATATGCCAGAGACAAAACTGTAGATGAGTCATCTGGAAAGACAGCCGATGTTGAAGAATCCTCCACAAGTTCAGGATAGAAAGGAAGGAAAAGATCAGTAAAAATGGGAGACTCTGAGGAAGAAGATGCAGGAAACTGCTGAAGACTCGTGAAAGACGATGTTCCCAAAACTCAACATGACGGGAGATACGAAGGCGATGAGAAATGGGATCATAGCTTCGAAACCCTTTTTGAGACACACCATAACCAAGGAAACAACAAAGACGAGTACGAGGCTGGAGCTTTGTTCTTTCATGAGGAAGAAGAGAGATAAAGCAAGCACAACCAAAAACCCGAAGAGAGGAGTAGTCAGGAGTTTGACCATAAAGAAGCTCAAATGGTAATTTGTTATGTGTAGTTGATGAAGGAATACGGTTAATGGTGTACACAGCAGTGAGTGCGGCCTCACCCCAAAAGCGCTCAGGAAGAGAGGCAGAAATGAGAAGGGTGCGGAGAACATCAAGAATGTGATGATGTTTTCGTTCTGCACGACTATTTTGTTGAGAGGTGTAAGGACAAGACCGCTGAGGAAGAGTGCCATGATTGTCTAAAAAGGATAAGAAAGATTTATCATTATATTCTTGAGCATTATCTGATCGAAAGACTTTGACGGTGCGATTGAACTGTGTTTCAATCATTTTATGAAATGTTTAGTAAATAGACACAAGTTCAGACCTATGGTGAAGTAGATAAATCCAAGTATATCGAGAAAAATCATCCACAAATATGACAAAATATTTAGATCCCCCCTCAGTGGGAACAGTTGTAGGACCCCAAATATCAGAATGTATAAGATCAAAAGGGGCAGAAGAAAAGGAGTCACTTTTATTAAAGGGTAATTTTGTTTGTTTACCAAAATGATAGGAAGTACAACCGAATTTTTGAAACTGAACTGAACCTAAATGACCTTGAGAAGCTAACAATTGAAGACAAGATAATGATGGATGACCAAGACGAGCATGCCATAGATCAGGTGAGGAGGTGGCAGTGGTAGCAGCTGTAGAAACAACTTGTGAAGGAATCTTCAAGTCATGATCCTCAAACATGCGACCAACCTTACGGCCTGTCCAAAGCACTTGACCCGTCCAGGGATCCTACACATCCACACCATGATTAGTAAATAAAAGATCTACGCCTAATTCACAAAGTTGACCAACAGAAAGAAAATTGAGGGATAACTTTGGAATATGAAAAGTGTTATTAAGGGATAGACAAGGAGAAGAGATTGTTCCTTTATGACTAACAGGCATAGGAGTTCCATCAGCAGTGTAAATAGTGATTGGATGTTCTAAGAGTGCCTTATTAGAAAATTGGGATTCATCAGGAGTCATATGGTTACAACATGCAGTATCAAAGAACCAAGGTTGTTTACCTGAGGTGACAGAAAGGGCAGTGGAAGTGCAGAATAAAACCTATTGAACCACTGCCTCAATATCAATTGTAGTAAATGATGAAGTCAAAGATGGACCTGTAGGAATCAATGGATTTGAAGGACATACAGCAGCTGCTCGAGGAAGAGAAGCTTTATTATACTCTTGCACAAATTTCTGTAGTTTGCGACAAATAGTGATGTCATGACCTTTGGTATGGCAAAACTCGTAGCGAGTACCTTTGGAAGACTGAGAGTTGGGATGCCCAGATTTTATTCGTGGAGGAGCAATGAATGCAACAATGGGAGGCTGTGGAAAGTGTGTAGCTAATACATGATCAGATGATGACATATGATAAGTAGGCCGACGGTTCTCCCCAAAAATGAGCTCCTTGACTGCAGCATCAAGAGAAGTAGTAGGAGACCGGCTAAACAGAGAAGCCCTAGTAGGCTCAAAGTCCTCACGTAAACCCATCATAAAGTGCATAAATTTACGGCGATCCCGATATTTGACAAAGAGCTCAATGTCCTTAGAACACACCAGTGGAGGATCTGCAGTAGAGAGTTGTTTCCACATAGTAGAAGTCTGAGAATAAAAATCAGAAATAGACTGACCTGTCTCTTGGTGCATTTGATAGAGTTTTGATTCAATGTGGAACTCCAAGCTTGAATCATTAGTGCAATTATAGCAATCGGCCAAAAATTTCCAAGCAGCCTCAGCAGTTTCAAGACGAGGAAGAAGATTATGAATGGGGGGAATAGAGGTATTGATAAACCAAGACAAGATCTTACTCTGAATACTCTCCCATTCCTCTAGACGTTCTTCATAATCATCTGTTGTAACAGCAGTCTTGGAAGACTCTTCAACAGCTGTGGCTTTGGACTTAGGGTTTGGTACTGGCTTAGAAATTGAACCAATCACATATCTCCACAGTTTACGACCCTTGAGAAAGACAGTCATATTCTGAGACCACGCATGATAACTAGTAGGACCATCCAACATAATAGTGATAGGATGTATGATATCTCGTTCATTTTGTTGAGCCATGATGAAGAAAATGACCAAAAAGTGGGATTTAGAGACCTCAAATGTAGAAATGGAGCTCAAAATCAGAATCTACATGAAAAAATGAGCAAGACAGGTCCTGTTAAAATTTTTTAACTATGGTCAAAGTCAATGGTCAACGGTCAAAGTCAACGGTCAACGGTTGACGTGTGCTGACGTGGCAGTACGTGAAGCAGAGTAGGCATGTGGGGTGCGTGGGAGAGCGTGGACTAGCGCATGGGAGAGCGTGGGACGGCGCATGGCAGCGCATGGAGCGCGTGCACGTGAGGCAGAAACTTCAGGCGGCGCGTGGGAGCGCGTGTGATGTAGTTTCTGGCCGTTCTTGGTTGGGTTTTGCTCGGGATTGGCTGTTCTGTCACTCTATGCCTTTGATTTGGCAATTGGATGAGCAGAACGATGATATCCGAGACTTGTAGGGACTGTGGGCATGACGACGGTGACTCGCTTCTGTCAGTAACTACTGGATGAAGGCGAGGGCAGCGGAAGAACGCTGGAGATGTTCACAGGAACCAGAAAGTCAGAAGAATGGCTCTGATACCATGTTAAGAATATAAAGTGAGAGAGAAAGACTAAATAGTTTGTATATATCTATATATATATATATATATATATATATATATATATATATATATATATAACAATGTACAATAGAGAGCCTTATATAAGCTAGGTATGTGTGTAGTACAAGTAAAAGAAGTAAACCACAAGTATAGTATACTGGGCTAAGCCCAATGAGCTAAACTAGTCTAAGCTATACACTAATAAAAAGATTGAATTTGTGTACAAGGCGAAACCACTCTTCTCGAAGAGCCCGTCTTTGAATTTGTGGAAGATTAACTCGGTCTCCTGTTATAAGGTGCACAAGTTGGGTTACATAACAACGGCCCAAGGTTACAACTCCCTAAATACGTTATCTGCTGACTTTAAATAGTTTTAATCGATGACGATTGTTGTCATAGAGGCTAAATAAAGTTCGCATGTCAGTTAATAGTGGCTTGGAAAACATCAGCGCAGGAAGAGGAAGCTGAGGTCCTCTACTAATGCTTGAACGAGAAGATTGCCAATCTTGGCTAACCCCTATAGCAGCTATATAATTTTTGAAAGTGGTCATTCGATTTACAATTCCACGAGCAAAATCTGGGGGGAGATGGGACCAGTCAATGGAGTCTGATGACTCTGACCCAATATACACGGTTATATAAAAAGAAGAAACTCTTTGATGTTGAGGACGACTACGACGCCTTCATCATGACGATGATCATGGTCGTTGGTTGATTTGAGAAGATGAATATCATCACCGTACTCTTCTTCTCCAACTACTCCATAACCCAAGCTCTTTCAAAAAATTCAACACCTAACTTTTTTATTTGTGTTATATTATGTTTTGATGGTAAAAGTTGTTTTTTAATAAAAAAAAGTCAAAGGTGGGTAACAGATCAGTACTAAACACAAGTGAACAAAGTGTTAAGTTTTAAATTACGGGTAAACAAAGTGAAAATAAGGCAAACCACACACAAGTTTACTATAATTTCTCCATATATATATATATATATATATATATATATTACCACTTTAACCTCCATTATTATGTTTATGGATGTGTTTTACAGCATTTTTGAAGGTTGAAATGTGAAATAACACTATGTTTGGTTGTAACTAGGGAAAGGGAAAAGGAAAAGAAAGAAAAAGAAGAATGGAAGGGAAAGAGAAAAGAAAATATTTCCCTTTGATATGTTAGGATACATGAACGAAAGGATAGGAAAAAATGTGAGAATTCCATCTTTTCTTTGTTTGGTTTACATAGTGAAAAGAAAGTAAAAATGCATGCTTTTACCTTTTTACTTTTATGATGGGAAATTCTTATATTAGAACACATGCAATTTCTTAAAAGTGTTAAGGATATATTAGTCATTTTATAGTATAAAGTGGGGGACCTCAAGAAATTAGTGCTATCCCTTCTTCCCATTTTTGCAAATTACTCCACCTCATCAACTTTTCTTTTCTCTAATACAACTAAATAGCAGAAATTACCAACTTTCCTTGCTTTTCCCTTCCCCCCTTTACAAACACAATATTAATGGGCTAGTGACATTCAAACGCATGGCTGAAAGTGGACTTCATTAATCCCTACTCATCATCTTCAAATTTTCAATCCAATTCAGACCTCAAATTTAGCACCTAGTCTCATTTCCAACCCAAATAAGGTGAGTAATATGAAATTTCAAAGCCAGAGAGAAGAGAAAGGAATAAGAATGAGAGGAAGAGGAATGGAGAGAAAGGAATGGGAGGGAAATCATTTTGTTTGGTTGAAAGTGTAAAAAGTGGAAGGATGAGAAAAATGAGTTTGTATAAATTTACTCATATATCCTTATTAAAAAATAATGTCTAAATAAAACAAAAAAAAATGACAAACAACCAAAATATATATATATATATATATACAATCACCTTTATTAAAAAATAAAAATCATGTCTAAACTAAAAAATAAAAAAAGAAATTAAGACAAAAGAAACACTTAACAAGGGGTACTAAAGCCCATAAAAAAAAAAAAAAAATCAAACACTTATTAAAACTGTAATTTTTTTTAAAATAAAATAAAAGAAAAGAAAACACAACACGTACGAAAGCCATTAGATTTTTATTGTTCACCCATTAGATTTTTCACCACCATGTTTTCTCCCATTTTTGGTAGAAAACTTTTTGGTGGACCCAAGTGGACCTCATCATTATTTTCCACTCTCATTTTTTCAACTAAACACACTCCACAAAGTTTTTCCCCTTCACTTCTCTCAATTTTTATTTTTATTTTTATTTTTATTTTTATCCTCCCTAAAATTTACTCTACCAAACACACCCTTACAAAAGTAAATTTTCTTATTTATTTTCTCTTGTCCTCTTTGTTTCCAAACATACAAGAGGGAAATATTTTCTTTTCCCTTTCTTTATCATTTCCTTTCTCTTCCCCTAGCTGCACTTAGACAAAGTGTAAATGAAGATAACCTACTATCCATATTTTTTTTATAGCTTAAATGAAAATTATGTAGGTAAAAAATAAGTTGGAATATATTTTGAACAAACAAAGGTATGGATTTGATTTTCTCTCTTTACTAATTGGCATATTCTAGTGTTTTCAATGGATATATTTGAGATCCCTTCATCCTCAACTATCAAATAATAACTAAAATATAAATATAAATAAATAAATAACTCTCTCTACGGGGCACAAAATTGTACCAAATTTTAAGAATATGTTTGTGACATCAAAAGTGTCATTTTCATGTAAATTGCGTAATTTAAAAGTTGCTTTTTTAAGTTATGATTTCACATAAAATCCAAAAAATCGAAAATGACCTCAATTTCATTAAAAAAAAAATTAATGCTTAGTTATTCTATCCCATTAATAATCACGGGATAAAAATTAAAAATTAAAAAAAAAACACACACACACACACAAGTATTTGGTTTAAGGAATTTCACATTATTCCCAACATTTATATTCCTAAAATTAAGAAGCTTGGGAATCAAGATGTCGGTAATGTACCTATTCCTATATTTTATTTTTTTAATTAGGAATCTAATAAAAAATTTTGTGAATATGAGAATGTTAAAGAATCTTTCAATATTCGCAAAAACCTTAAAGATTACCCCGTGTCAAACACTTTAGACTTTACTACCAATGCGAAATTTTGGTTATATACTTCAAGAAAATTTGGTTTCTTGGATCTGTGCAGCTTGTCTTATAGCTAAGGTCTCTATGCCACAAGTAACCTCACGACTCCTGTGGACCACGTATCTCTCAAACAACGCCTCTCTATCAATGAGAGGCTGTTAGAGTCTCTGAATTAATTCCACTCACCCAAGATCTCGGCACTAACGATGATGGCCAACCGCAGAAAATTTGGAAAGTATTTATTACTATTATTTTATATATATATATAACTAAACCCTTTTACTTTTGATTCACATCTCCACAATTTTTCACATTAACATTTTTTATTTATATTTTTTTAATATGATTTAATTCAATTTAATTCTTTCCATTTCATAGCACCAAATTACAAAAAATTTATTAAATTTCTTTTAAAAAAATTAAATTTAGTTATTTGGCATCATACAATCATTATACTTAAAGGAGACATAAATTATCATCTAATTAGGATTTAAATTTTATATTAAATGAACTCTGCCAACATATTCATCATTTAAAAAAGAAAAATTATATAACTAACTTTTGATTAGGAATCCATAACCCTAACCAAATTTGATTGGGAATCCATAACCCTATATTATACTATAATAGTCCACAACAGCATCGCCAATCTTTCCAGATTTTTCCCTCCGGTCTAGGCATGTAGCATGAGCTCTGAAATAGTGGAAAAACCTTGAAGGGGATGAAACCTGTATGTACTTAGGGATGGAGCTCCATATCGGCAAAATTTCTGGACAGTCCCACAGTGCATGCACCACACTCTTTAAAGATTCGTTGCAGTGATCACAGGTGTTCGACATCAGGATTTTTCTCTTCTTTAAATTTCCTTTCACTGGTAAAGCATCTCGGCATGACCTCCAGAGAAATTTTTTAACTTTGTTTAGAACAGATAAGCTCCAAACCAGTTTTCAGATTCCACCATTAGGATTCGGATTTGCAATGGCTGGATTAGTAGTATTCTCCTTTGCAAGAAACTTGTAACCCAACTGCACTGAGTATTGACCTGAGGAAGTATAAGGCCATATTAGCCTGTCAACATGTTGGGGGAGGGGGGGGGGGGGGGGTGGGGGGGTGTATGCACAATGGAATGCTTCTTATTAAATCAGCTTCATGGGGGTTAAACAGCCCTTGTATGAGACTTAAATCCAACTGCCTAGAAACTGAATCAATTAGATCTGCCACCTTTGCTTCCTCAAAGCCATCAACCACTGGGGACAAAATTCTTGGATGCTCACAAAAATAAGATATATATGATATCTAATAGTTATGCACTACTAACTCAACTGGTAAAATTTAAAATATCATTCACTCAAGTTAATGTTTGAACCCGGTTTGGCTAACAAAAGTCTAAGATATCATACATATCTTAGCTATTAACATAGATAAGATATGTATGATATCTAATCTTGTACTTTTATTCCTTCGTCTGGTCTGGCACTTATGGGTCCAAACTCCAAAGGCTAAGTGTGGTCGAGGATAGGGAGAAATTAAGGATCCGGACTACATATGTATAATGAGTATGAGTTCTAATACTTTTCGTACTGAAGTATAAATAAAATATTTCCTATTTTATTAAATATCTTTAAAGCATCATAAGAGCATTAATTAAATGCGAGAGAAAAAAAAAATACCATTGTTTCCTTTCAGAAGTGATTAAAATTTGATAATAAGATCTTAATTTCTTTACGTAATATATTTATTTTTCGAAATTGTTTGTGCAAAGCAATTAATTATGGGGAATAACAAAATCTATATTTTTTTAGGGTCATGTTAACGAGTGCCGTACGGCATTGGTTAAGAATTCATTTTAGGAAAGTTTTAACATCACTTTTATGGGAAATGAAAAAAACTGTCAAAACCTTAATTACTTTTTTTTCTTTTTCCATAAAAACTTTCTTTAATTAGATTCTTAACTAATATTGTACGGCACTTGTTAACATTTCCCTTTTATTATTATTTTTAGATTAAATTGTGAATTCCAGGTGCATAAATGTTCATGACATAGTTTCAAATTTATTATAATATGGGCATTTAATGCATATATATTAACCAAAATAAAAATCAGTATTTACTTAAGTTGTACTGGGATTCTATTTAGCTACCAAAAATCATTGTAGATCGTAAATAGAATTTTGACACATATATCAATGGTCTTTTTAGTCTGACCATAACTGTTTCTGTGCGAATTCCTGATTCCTGAATATCTTATTACTACAGGCTGTAACTGAAGAAAAAAAAAAAAAACTATAGGGATCATCTCCACGTAGTGATGCTTCCATGGTCTGCCTTTGGTCACCTCATACCCTTTTCTCAGCTATCCATTGCCTTAGCTAGATCTGGAATTAATGTTTCCTTTGTATCAACCCCAAGAAACATCCAAAGACTCCCCAAACTTCCTCCAAGTTTAGCAACTTTCATCAAGTTTGTGGAGTTCCCATTACCCACACTAGACAATAATGATATCTTGCCTGAAGGCGCTGAGGCCAGTGTAGACGTTCCAGCTGACAAAGTTAAGTACTTAAAGCTTGCATATGATCGTCTCCAATATCCTATCAACCAGTTCGTGGCTGAGCAATTACCGGACTGGATTATAGCTGATTATTCCGCACATTGGGCTGTTGAAATTGCCCAACATTATAATGTCGGGTTTATTTACTTTGCTGTCTTCTCTGCTGCTACCGTTGTTTTCTTTGGGAAGCCACCAAATTATTTTTTCGTTGGTGACCAAAAGAAAGCTTGGCCATCACCAGAGAGTTTGACATCACCGCCAGAGTGGCTTAGTTTTCCATCCTTTGTTGCATTCCGAGGGTATGAAGCAGTTTTGGCACACGCGGGTTATATATACTGAGGATGCTTCGGGGATAAGTGATGCTGCGAGGGTTACGAAGGTTGTCCGTCCATGTAAAGCCTTGGCTATTCGTAGTTGCAGGGAGTTTGAAGGTGAGTTCTTGAGTTTACAAGAGAAATTGATGGAAAGCCGGTGATTCCCATAGGTTTACTTCCTCCAGAAAGACATGAAGAGACTGAAGGGAATGATAGCTCATGGAAAATGATCTTTGAATGGCTTGATAAACAAGAACCCAAGTCAGTTTTGTTTGTAGGGTTTGGCAGTGAGTGTCAGCTGAGCAAAGAACAGCTTTATGAGATTGCTTATGGACTACAGCTTTCTCAAGTGCCATTTTTGTGGGCATTGAGGAAACCTTTTTGGGCTATTGATGATGAAGACTCTTTGCCATCGCGTTTTATTGACATCGCGTCTGGCAAAGGCATGGTGTATATGGGCTGGGCACCTCAGAAGGAAATTCTAGCGCACCCATCAATTGGGGGATCATTGTTCCACTCCGGGTGGGCGTCTGCAATTGAGATGTTACAAGTTGGGCATTGTCTCGTGGTGTTGCCATTTATCTTTGATCAGCCTTTGAATGCAAGGATTTTGGTGGATAAGGGTGTGGCTGTAGAAGTAGAGAGAGGAGAGGATGGATCGTTTAGCAGGGATGGCATAGCCAAGGCTGTGAAGCTGGCCATGGTGTTAGAAGAAGGAGATAAATTAAGAACTCATGCAAGAGAGGCTGCTGCAATATTTGGAGACGAGAATCTGAATCAAGTAAACTACATTGGTCACTTTGTTGAGTATTTAAAACATGGGGGCAGTAACAAAAAATGAGTGATTACTAATTACCACACTCATGACAATGAGGGTTTTTCTTGTTCATTTGGAGAAGTACCAATGATATTTGTGATTGACAAACCAGTTTCCATTCTCTATCGTGGCTAGCTCTACTATTTGTGATTAATGTATTCATTTCAAATTTTCCAATGAAATGTTGTTGTACAGTAGAAAGGGAAAATTTCCGGCCTATCACAAGCTAACACGTCATACTACCAAATTCACAAAATAAAGCCAATTACAAAGCGCTACGTATTGCTGCTAGGTTTTGCTATCACTACTCAGAAACCAACAGAAATTTGTCAAGTATCATGCAAAAACCAAATCACACATTAGCACATGTAAGCGACGACACAAGCAATCCAGCATGTGTAAGTAATGATATATGTAATCTAGCACGTGTAAGCGATGATATAAGCGGACCAATCAGGTTATGACATGTGTCACCAATCAAACTCCGCCATGTGTCACTCAACCACCCCCCACCCCCCAAACTCCTATAAATAGAAGCCTTCCTAAGGCATTTCAAGAGGAGCTAAGAGGCTAGAGCTTGAGAAAAGCTGGGCGTGTGGACCAAGATTGAAAAGTCCAGAAGCTCTATTGGAACTAAGCTTTGAAGCCTCCAGGAACTTCAAGAACTTCAATTTTGAATACGAAGAACATTTCAAGAGAAATCATCCAAATCATCTTCATAAATCTCAAAAGTCACTGGAATCAAGCTCAGAAGCCTCCAGAAACTCCAAGAAACCACAAATCAGCAAAGCTTTATAGATTCAAGCCTCCAAAGCTCCAAAGAATTTCCACCACAAACTTTTGAATACTAAGAAGATTCGAAGAGGAATCATCCAAATCATATTCCTAGATTTCAAAGGTCACTGGAATCAAGCTCAAAAACCTCCAAAAACTTTAACAAACCAAAAATCAACGAAGTTCTATGGATTCAAGCCTCTAAAGTCCTGAAGAACTTCTATCACAAACCTTCGAATACTAAGAACATTCGAAGAAGAATCATCCAAATCATATTCTTAAATCTTAAAGTTCACTGGAATCAAGCTCAAAAGCCTCTAGAAACCTCAACAAACCACAAATTAGTGAAGTTCTAAGGATTCAAGCCTTTAAAGCAACGAAGAACTTCCACCACAAACCCTCAAAAAGGAAGAACACACAAAGAACACGAAGAACACACAAAGAATGTGAAGAAAAAAGAATTTCTAAACAAGCTCATAGCCAAAGAATTTTTGTAATTCTGTTTCAAAGATCTTCAATCCATTCTTCAGCCAAATTGAAGGATATCTTGTGTTTGTATCAAAATCACATTATCACAATTCCAATCAATAAATCTTTCAAGGAGATCGAATCAAATGATCACTCTTTTGTAATCACAGAGAATTTTACCACACATTCATCAATACAAATTCGCATTTGTGAAACTATTTTACTCGTTTGACTCTATTTTGACAAAGAAATTTAGTCCACAAATTTTGGCATGCCTAGTGGGACATCTCTACCTCTCATCTCATTTTCCTTTTAAAAAAGAAATCTTCATCATCTTGCTGACTTCAAATCGCTTTCTTCTCTATCATCTTAGGAAGTTGTGTCAGTCATGATGACTAACACCTCTACCATGGAAGAAAAGATGGCTGAAATGGAATAAAGGGTTGTCCTTCTCACAAAAGCACTTAAAGATAAGGACCTCCAAATTGCAACTTTAATAAACAAACTCGAAGTACAAGATCTTGGTGAATCAAGCCATGGTCACAAATTCACTTCTGCGAAGGATGACGAAGGGAGAGAAATTGAAAACATTCCTCAACAATAACAATCTACTTCAATGGCTTCGTTGTTAGTCCAACAATTACAAGACATGATAACAAATACCATCCGAGCACAATATGGAGGTTCTTCTACAAGTTCTTTCACATATTCAAAACCCTACACAAAGCGCTTACACAACATGAGAATGCCAAATGGGTATCAACCCCCCAAGTTCTTGCAGTTTGATAGCAAAGGAAATCCTAAGTAACACATTGCTTACTTTGTAGAAACTTATGAGACTGCGGGGACTCAAGGAAGCTTCCTTGTAAAGCAATTTGTTCGTTCACTCAAGGGAAATGCCTTTGATTGGTATACAGACTTAGAACCTGAGTTAATCGACAGTTGGGAACAACTTGAAAGAGAATTTCTTGACCGATTCGATAGCACACATCGCACGGTGAGCATGATGGAGCTTACTAGTACCATGCAATGGGAAAATGAGCCGGTGATTGATTATATCAATCAATGGCACACTTTAAGCTTGGATTGCAAGGATAGACTTTCTGAAATTTCTATTGTAGAGATGTGCATCCAAGACATGCATTGGAGACTTCTTTACATCCTTCAAGAGATAAAGCCTCGAACATTTGAAAAGTTAGCAACTCATGTGCACGACATGGAGTTGAGCATTGCTAGCCATGGAAGTACAAACCCTCCCATACTTGAGGAAAGCAAAAAGGAAGTAAGGAAGAATGATAGAAATGCAAAAGTCAACCTCAAAGACCCAATGACTATTAACACTGTTGAAGTCAAGGTTCCAAGAAGAAGAGCAAATGCAAATGAAAAATGGCTTAAAGGATGGCAAAAGAATGAGGTGCGTTGTTTGACTTTTAAGGAACGTAAGCAAAAAGTATATTCGTTCCCCAATAAAGATGTGCCAAACATCATAGAGCAACTACTGCAATTGAAACTGATTGAATTGTCAGAATGTAGGTGACCAGAAGACATGGGGAAAGTTGATGACCCTAATTACTGCTATCATCGCATCATTGGCTACCCAATCCAAAAATGCTTCATCTTCAAAGAACAAATCATGAAGCTTGTCAAAGAAAACAAGATTGATCTAGACTTCAATGAAGTTGTCGGGTCAAGCCATGTGACCGTTGCTTGTAATGTAGTTCCAACTCTTAAGCAGGGGGCAAACACCAACCAAGCTTACAAATTGATTGACAATGATGGCATAAGGATCAGCCCCATTAATGGGAAGTTCCTTAAACACTTTTATGTTTGAAAATCGAGGATTGCTCCTTGGTAAGAGTTTAAACTGCCCACTGTAGCGCTGCAAGAGTACATGATGTTTTCTCATTACCCTTGAAAGCATCCAATAAGGAGAAATTAATCATACTCTATGTCACCAATTACAAGTATGGCGTAGTGGTTGGATGCCTTCATCACCCTTGAGGCCAAGGTCTCGGGTTCAATTAGTGGCGATACCCACTATTGCACAATTGGTACCCATGAAATGCTGTGGGGCATGGGGCAAGGATTACACACGTGAGCCCTTCTTTTTTGTGCCAAAATAAAAAATAAATAAATAAAAATCTTTTGAACTACGTGATGACTTGATCCCTCTCAGGGTACATAGGCAACTTAGTATCTTTTGCTAAGTTCAGTCACACACTAATAAAAAAAAATTATTAAAAAACAAAAAACAAAAAAAAATCATCCAAAAAAGAAATTATCAAAAAAAAGATCATCAAAAAATAAATCATCAAAAAATATATATACGTTGAACTACGTGATGACTTGATCCCTCTCCGGGGGTACGTAGGCAGCTTAATACTTGTCACTAAGTTCAGTCACATGAAAAGAAGAAGGATTACCAATCTAGCTTAAAGAGTTTTCCAACAGTCATTAATAGGCTTTTAAGGTCCCTTTGGTTGGCAAGGCATTGCTTAAAGACAATCGACTACTCAATAGGATGATTAAAGATCGTTGTAGTAGAAAATGAAGACTATAAGGAGTTGACGTTGCTTAACTTTCCTTGAAATGATGATGAACATAAGTTAATGTTTGGTTATGGAGTAAAACAAAATCTCCAACTTCTTTTGCAAGAAATGAAGTCTTCATGGCATTGCCCATCTTCTATGGATATTCTCCCACATTTCTGAAATATGCTTTGCATCACTTATCTCCCAGGGGCATCTTCTTGTACCTTGCAAGTCTAAGCTACATCGTCTTTCTTCTAGGTAGTGCCGCTTCATAGCTCTGAAATTTGAACCACATCATCTTCCTTCTGAGTGGTGTCGTTTCACATCATGTCTCTGAAATCTAGACGACATCAACTTCCTCCAAAATGATGATAGATTATATATCCGAAGTCGGTGTTGCATCATCTCTCCTCTATTAGCATGTTCATGCAATGTCAAAATTCTTGGTGACATGTTTTAACATCTTCAAAGTCTTGGCAGCATGTGATAGGCTATACATGAATTGACCCCTTATGACAAATTAATTTATTAATTAATTAAATTAACATGCAAAGTACAAACAAATCACTAAACAACTAAAGTATGCAGCGGAAAATAAATGACACGGTGATTTGTTTACGAATAAGGAAAACCTGACAGCAAAAGCCCCACCGGGTGATTTTTAGGTCACCACTCCCAAAACTCCACTATTATCACAACAAGCAGTTACAAGTAAAGGAATCTCAAGTACCTTACCAATCTACAGTTAAACCCTTACCCAAATATCCAATTGGACTTGTTCTGTACTAACAGTTCTCCTTTTGATGCATGGCTCCCAAGTACGTGACTAACCAATTACGCGGATCCTAGTACGCGACTTCAATCACCAACTAAGAAGTTTGTTGGCTGCAGAGTTCTTTAGTTCATTCCAACGATGAAGATCAAGAAGATGTTTGGTCACAAAACCCAATGGTGCACATACACAGCAACTTCTTCACAAGAATGATGAACTAGGGCAAGAACTTCGTCTCTGGTCATAATTTGCTTGAACAGAGTTTTCTCAATGCTTGTGCAACTTACCAACCTATTGATGGCCCTTAAAATAATCCTTTTATATATTTAGGGTTAGGAGAAAAGAAAACCTAAACACATAATCACGGATTCCAAGAAATCAGATCAGAATTCTGAATTTCTTAAATCTCGACAGATAAGCTGTTGAGCAGCTATCGAGCCAACTGTCGAGATTTAATGAATTTGCACTTTCAGCTTGTTTTCTTGGATAGATTTGATGACTTCAACACTTGATCTTGAAACCTTGTTTCTTGAAGTATTAAAAACATCCTAGAACTATCCAATTACAAGTAAAGTGCATTTTGTCAAAAGATTAGCCAATTACATAAAATAGAGACATATGATCCTAACATATGAAACACATATGTCCTAACAATCTCCTCCTTTGACAATCCATGACAAAACCACAATAAACAAATGAGCATATGAGAAAAGTCATAAATCACTTAACTCATATTCACTTATTGAATACAATAAAATCTATCCTATCACAAACTCTTGAAAAACTTTGCAAGAAGAGAGTTTATGGCAAGTAGACTTCGACAACCTGTATTTCTGAAACATTTTAAACAAAACTCATTAAGACATTTTTGTGTGAAAAAGAAATAGATAGATTGCATACAAGTAATAAGAAGCGTGTGTATAAAGGGAGAAAAGAAACAACATATGAAAGGGTAGGTGAAAGAAAAACATACATCAACATAAAGAAAGAGATAAGTACAATGTATGTCTATAAATGGTCACAAAACCTCATGTACAAGAATAATGTATCTAAACAAGAAAGAAAAGAAAAAATACATAGCATCCTCACTACATCCCTCAATAAAAACAACACTCCCCCTAACAAAAATGTCTAACTCTCCCCCTAAGAATGACTACTCTCATATCCAAAACTACTCCCCATTTTTGTCATGAATGACAAAGGGTAAAGTGTCAAGTAGACATCTCATCGGTAGAGCTAGCACCTCCATTATCATCATCTAAAGCATCATCATTACAGAAATAGAGAGAGAGAGGTGCATGATTAGAAGAGGAAGAGGCACCGGAATGAAGAGGATTCCAGGTTGGAGTGGATTTACGCTTAGGTGCCATAGACACAACTAATGTAAACAAAAATAGAGAGGGTAAAGAAAGAGAATCAGAAAAGCTCCAAAACAGTTCACAATAGTAAGAATATGTGAAAAGACGTACAAATGCATGGAAAATGCATGAACATGTGACATGCAAAGTAAGTACATCGTGGGCTCAGCCCAATCCAATCCTACCAGCACACAAAGAGATTTGCACACATCTAAATGCATGATAATACTGTTATAATGCAAATGTAATACAATGCATGAAGTTTTTAAGATCAAATCTTCAAAAACTAACCCAAAATTTCAACAATATTTCATCAATTTTGAAAAACCCCAAAATTTTTCAAAAAACCAAATCCTAGGTTTCAAAACATGAAATGCATGTAAATGAAGGAGATCAGAAGCTTACCAAGTGAAGAAAGACTTGAAAAAGCTTACCAAGGGAAGAGGTTTGGAGTGAGTGAGAGAGGTTTGGGAGATGAATAGTCAGAGGTATCGAGAGAGAGATCGATAGAAATGAGTTACGGATCGCACGAGAAAAATATATAGACCATCAGTAAATCTCAATAAATGAGGTGTCGAGGTGGTTTCAAGACATCTATCGAGCAGGTGTCGAGAAAAAGCAACATCAACAGATCATGTGTCGAGAAGCTGTCAAGGAATAAAAACACCAGAAGCAAGATATGATGCACGATCGATCCACTAGGTGTCAAGGAGCTGTTGAGAGGTTAGAAACTTTCTCGATCGATCCACTAGGTGTTGAGGTGCTGTCGAGATTGTGATAAGAAAAAGCTGAGGAATCTCGACAGATAGCTAGTTATCAAGGAGGTGTCAAGTCGGCTTTTCAAAAACAGTTTTTCGAGAGGAATAAAACGCAAACATGAATGCAATCAAGTATGCAACTCAACCAATGATCCAAATAACATTTTAACCTCTTAAAAACATCTCTCAACAAAGATTTTTAAAACACATGAATCTCAAAAACACACGCACACACTAAACAAGTCTAACCAATTTTATATTTCAAAAACAAGTCAAGACAGTTTAGTGAGCATACATTAACACATGTAAAACCTTGTGATGGCTAAATCACATTGTACCTGCACATGTATCAAAAGTAGCAAAGAATATTGCGTATTATGTGTGAAAAACATCACAAGATTACTTAAGTGTATACATGTTATGACGATTTGAGATAAGAGAAAATCACTTTAACTCACACACAATCATAATTGCTTGATGGGGATTATCACCTTCGAAGTACATCCTATAACTCCCACATTTCTTAAAAAACACGGTTGCAATCATATTTAAAGCGTTTTTGATCTTTTTGCTTTTTGTTTTCTTTGCATATTTTTATTTAAGCAAAACATGCATGGGCGTATAAGAGATAGAAAAAAAATACCCATTTATGTTAAGCTTTTGACATTGCACTTTTACTATACCGAAGCATACATATGTTATTGACACTGCACTTTTACTATGCTGAAGCATACAGGTGTCATACTATGATTGGTGGGCAACAGTGATGAGATAGTTATTTATGCCTTTCTCTTAGGATTTTTTAGTCCTTCTCGACAAAAAGAGTGATATGAGTATTAAGTAAAAAAGATAACTTAATCTTACTCATCATAAACAAAAGCCACAAAGCTCACTTGCTTAGTTGTGCATGGAGATGCTCATTTAAGCTACAAAAGATACAAAGTTTAGAAAACTTTGTTTCAATGGCCATCCAAGGTACACAAGTACTAATGTACATAAAACACACACTGTTTTTATATTTTTCTAATTTTTCAATTTTTTTTTTATTTTTATATGAAAAAAAAATAAACAACACTGAAAAAAAAAACAGCAAAAACATGTTAAGCAAAACAATAAAACTAGACTGACTCAAAAGAAAAACAAAACACTCAAGTTATGCAAAACAAAAACAAGAAGAGAGAAGAAGTGATAGAATCACTTGGAGCCCTTTTCCTTCCATACCTTGGAAGAACCTTTTCTTTGAGCAAACCCTTGAACCTGTGGTGAAGGGAAAGAATTGAAACCGTTCAAGTTCAAAAGGAACATGAGGGCTTTAAGAAGATCTCCAAGATGAGCAAGAGATGATTGAAGCTAATTTTGGCTTCCAGATGCTATTATGTCGTTGCTCTATTGAGTGGCTAGCCACTTATAACAATTTGGTCGAGTATGACCAGCAATACCACAATGATGACAGAGATGTTGCTTCTTTAATTTGTTTAGGCTTTTAAGAGGGTGCTTTCTTAGCCTTAGGGTTTTTAGCATTTTTCTTCTCAAGTTTAGGGGGTGCTCCTAATATAAATTTACCCTTATCTAAGTTCTCATTAGCTAAATCAGTTTTAACATTATTGTTCTTAATTTCAACATTATTGCTAGGAGGAACAAAAATAGTAGTACTAGTAGAAGCAATATTAGAGAAAGAGAATTCATACCCTAAACCTGTGCGATCATAAGCAGATTTCTGAATACTTAGCATCTCATCAAGCTTCGCACTTGAAGTCCTCTCCAGTTGCGCTCTGACTTGAAACAGCTCTACTTCAAGCTTCTTGGTCTTCTCAACTAAAAAATTGTTCTCGAACCTCAGTACTCCAATGGTTTGATTTGCCTCATCAAACTTTGTGGAAAGTTCCTTACAATCAAGTTCCACATCACTGAGCTTTTTGGTGGCCAACCTATACAGTTTCTCATGCTTCTCGGAAAGCTTGTACAGTTTCTCATAAGCCGTGTGAATATCATCTTGATCATCCATCTTCTCAAACTTTGAGTCTACCAAATCTTCTTCTTCATCCACATCTTCTACAATCCCTTCAGTAGGATCTACAGAGGCAATGAAAGCATTCAAGATTCTATCATCCTCATTGTCGGAATCATCCTTAGGCTCAGTGTCGCATAAGGTAGCAGCAAGTGCCTTGCTCTTCCCATTGCTCATGAGATATGTAAGACACTTATGTTTCATGTGACCGAAACCTTGACACCAAAAACACTTAGGTCTTGCGGGAACAGTGTACTGGCCACCTTCCTTAGCATCCTTCTTCCCTTTGTCTTGGCCTTTAAACTGAGAAGAACTGGATTGCCTGCAATCCTTGTCGAAGCCCTTTCCATTTGCGTTCTTCGTAAACTTCTTGAACTGCCTGGTGATGTAGGGTTTCATCTTGGAATCTTCATCGTCTGAAGACTCATCTGTCTCACTGCTCCTGGCCTTCAGTGCCATGCTCTCGCCTTTACCCGTCTTGCCAATCCTTGTCAATCCTAACTTGTAGGCCTGTAGAATACCAACCAGCTTAGTCAACGGAATCTAGTCAATGTCCTTTGATTCCTCTATAGCGGTGATTCCTTTGATTCCTTACAATCTTGGGTTCAAGAATGGGGTCCCCAAGATTAAACGCCAAGTTCACTATGTCCTTAAGCTTGGCATAGAACTCGTCAAACGACTCATCCTCCTCCATCTTAATCTCTCTAAAGCTTGTAGTGAGCCTCTAAAACTTTGAGTCTTTGACAGCCTTAGTTGCCTCATAGGTTGTCTGAAGGATGGTCCAAGCCTCCTTGGCAATTTCAGTTAAGGATATCTTCTTGAACTCCTCATTGGTGAAGGCACTGAACAACGCATTCAATGCTCTGCTGTTGAAGTTCGCTGCCTTGATCTTGGCATCATCCTAGTTTGCTGGCACTTCCTTTGGCTTGGTCCAGCCTATCTCAACAGCCTGCCACACTTTCTCATCTAGAGACTGCAAGAAAGCTTTCATGCGTACTTTCCAGTATGCATAATTAGTGCCATCAAATAAAGGAAGTATAATTAATGACTGTCCTCTATCCATGACAAAAAGGGGTCAATGGATCAAACACAGCAAAGATTAAAACCTAATCAGAGTGTGTCTGCTCTGATACCACTTAATAGGCCAAACACAAATTGACCCGTTGTGACAAATTAATTTACTAATTAAACAAGTTTATTAATTAATCAAATTAACATGCAAAGCGCGTGGTAGCACAAATAAATCACCAAACAACTAAAGTATGCAACGGAAAAAAAATTACATAGTGATTTGTTTACAAATGGGGAACACCTAACAGCAAAAACCCCACCGGGTGATTTTCAGGTCACCACTCTCGAAACTCCACTATTATCACAACAAACAGTTACAAGTAAAGGAATCCCAAGTACCTTACCAACCTATAGTTGAATCCTTACCCTAATACCCAATTATACTTATTCTGTAGTGACAGTTCCCCTTTTGATGCACGGCTCCCAAGTATATGATTAACCAATTGCGCAGATCCCAGTACGTGACTTCAATCACCAACTAAGAAGTTTGTTGGCTGCAAAGTTCTTCAGTTCATTCCAATGATGAAGATCAAAAAGATGCTTGGTCATAAAACTCAATGGTGCACATACACAGCAACGTCTTCACAAGAATGATGAACTAGGGCAAGAACTTCGTCTCCTGTCATAATTTGCTTGAACAGAGTTTTTTCATTGCTTGTGCAACTTGCCAACCTATTGACGGCCTTTAAAATAATCCTTTTATATGTTTAGGGTTAGGAGAAAAGAAGACCTAAACACATAATTATGGATTCCAAGAAATAAGATCAAAATTCTAAATTTCTTAAATCTCGACAGATAAGCTGTCGAACAACTATCGAGCCAGCTATCGAGCTTTAATGAATTTGCACTTTTAGCTTGTTTTCTTGGATAGACTTGATGACTTCAACACTTGATCTTGAAACCTTGTTTCTTGCAGTATTAAAAACATCCTAGAACTACCCAATTACAAGTAAAGTACGTTTTGTCAAAAGATTAGCCAATTACATAAAATAGAGACATATGATCCTAATAGCAAGCTCTGACGTCTTTAAAGTATTGGCATCGTTTTTTCCTTTGCATCTTCAAAGTCTTGATAGGGACTCCTTGTATCTTCAACGTCTTGTTGGCATTTCTGAAATCTTGATGTTTGGCTACAGTGCTATACACCCTCAATGTCTGAGCTATGTTGCCTATGAAAATTGGTATTGTTGTAGCTTTATTATAAAGGTCCATATCGGTGCAACTTCAATGCAAGTGCAAGTGCTAATGTGGACTATTGACATGGCTTCATGACAAAGATGAATGTTGACATGACTTTTGTGCAAATAAAGTTTTGACGTGGCTTCATGAATGTTGGCACGGCTTCGATGCAAATAAAGTTTTGACGTGGCTTCATGAATGTTGGCATGGCTTCAGTGCTAATATGAAGTGTTGACGTGACTTCACGCCAAAGATGAATGATGACACAGCTTCGGTGCAAATGAAGTGTTGACGTAGCTTCATGGCAAAGATAGATGTCAGCATGGCTTCGATGCAAATGAAGTGTTGAGATGGTTTCGTGGCAAAGACGAGTATTATCATGACTTCAATGCTAATATGAAGTGTTGACGTGGCTTCATGGCAAAGATAAATGTTGGCATGGCTTCAGTATGAATGAAGTGTAGATGTGGCTTCAGTACAAATAAAATGTCGAGGCAGCTTCATGGCAAAAGAAGAGTGCTAGTGCAGCTTCATTACAAAGACAAATGATGGTGTGACTTCATAGCAAATGCAAGTGCAAATAATGCTTCATGGCAAAGATGATTGTTGGCATGGCTTCAGTACAAGGACAAATGTTGACACGACTTCATGGTAAAGACTCTTGATATGGCTACGTTGCAAAGACTCTTAAGATGGTTGCATTGAAAAGACAAGTGTTGGTGTAGCTTAATTGCCAAAACAAAAGCCAGTACAACTTTAAGGTCAAGTACTAGTAATAGCATCATTGTATCAGGAATACTGGTAATAAAATTGTTGCCTAGATAATTGCTGCAATGACAACGTCAAGGATGGATATCACTAAGAGATTGTTGTTGCAGGGCAATAATTTGATAATATGAAGACAAACATCACTGTAAGAACGTTGTGTTCAATGGAATGTAAGGTCGCCAAATAAATATGGACGTAAGGCTAAGAATGTTGATGTAAAGCTTGACGCTAAAGCCCAAAGAACAAGGAAAGCATGCTGCATAACAAAAACAAGCAACAACAAAGAACTTGTCAAAAGAAAATCTCATGGCACGTCTTAAAAAAAAAAAAAAATCAATAAAGAGAGAGAGCTTCAATTTTAATCTCTAGCCTGTCCAAAGAAAAGGAAAAAAAAAAAAAAAAGAAGAAGAAGAAGAAGAAGAAGAAGAAGAAGAAGAAGAAGAAGAAGAAAAAGCATAATTTCTCTACATTTAGAGTATTATGCTACCCATTGAAGATGATGCTTGTACAACTCAATGCATACACCGGGTGGCTTTATAGAGAAAACTTATGAGATACAAGACAAAAGAAAAAGGAGAGTAGGCAAGCCATTAAATGCTACCATCGAACAATTGGAGCTCAAAGTTGGATTTTGCAAACTCAAATGCACTCAAAGTCAAGGAAGTCTACACCAAATTTTGAAAATAAAAGATGGCATTCAATGCAGAGAAAAAAAAAAATGATGGCTCACCACCTACCTTCTGACTATCAAGTCTAAACATAGGCACCATCCTGTTACAGCAGCCAGTGTCAAAGTGGACTAAGATGGCAACAAGTCCAACAATGCCTGCAGTCTCCTCTTACAGATTTCAAAAACTTCAAACAAGATTTCACAAAATTCAACCCACAGAAAGACCCAGAGAAAATCAAACTCAGAAGACTATCCACATACTCCCACACACGGCTATAAACTCACAATGACCAACGGCTTAGTCCTTTAAAACTGTGCAAATCTGTTCATAATTTCTGAAAACCGAACCAACAATGATCTTCTACGGCCTTAGATCGACAAAACCCAAAAATATTCGGGACCAAAAGAGCTGGCATGTGCCTCCACATGCCACCAAAAGCTTCGGAAGATCGCTGCCTACTCCTTTACAGGCATGCAAATCCAGAATTCATTTCACAAAAATAATGCTACCACTTGATCCAGCGACCTTAGAATTACAAAACTTGAAAATTTTAGGCCCAGAAACATAGCCATGCACCACCAGATGCCGGAAATCGTTGCCTCAACAACACGCGCTCCCACGCGCCACCTATAAGTCTCACGCGATTACACGCGCCGGGACTCAATCCACGCTACGCGCCACACATGCGCACTTTGACGTACCACCCACTACGATCTGACCTGTTTGTCCAGGCCAACCTGGTTTGACCCATTCATCCTGACCCGATACGAACCATCTGCAAAAAAAAAAAAAAAAAAAAAAAAAAAGAGAGAGAAAATGCTTTGACCAAGTTAGACCTTTGACTTTGACCAAAAGTCAAAATTTTCAAAACATACCTGTCCCACTTAGTTTTTTGAGTACATTCCGATTTTGAGATCTGTTTCTTCCTTCAAAACTCAGAAATCGTGCAAATGTCCAATTTTCAGAAAGTTGACTTTTGCATAAATCTTGAACAAAAGTCAAAATTTTGAAGAAGGACCTATCTTGCTCAGTTTTTCATGTACATTCCAATTTTGGAGTCTATTCTATCATTAGAGACTCAGAAAGTGTGCAAACTGTCCAATTTCTAGAAAGTTGACTTTTGCATAAATCCTGATCAAAAGTCAAAATTTTCAAGAAGGACCTGTCTTGCCTAATTTTTCACGTAGATTCCAATTTTGGGGTCTATTTCTTCATTTGAGAATCCAAAAATGCTCAAATAGTGTGATTCTACAGCTATTGGCATTAATGTGAACTTTGACCAAGAATCAAGATGTCCAAGCAAAGCTTGTCCTATTCAGATTTTCACATAGATTCTGATTTTGAAATCCGCTTATTTGTTTTGAACTTGGAAACCACCTATATGACCCACTTCTCCGAAATACCAGCAATGTCTAAAACTTAAGCTCCCAAGATCAAGATTTAAGATTCATCCACTTGGTTTGGATTCCGTTAGGGTTATTCTCCAGACTTCATCAAGGCTTCCCTTCCAAAGTACAAATAAACTCTCATAAGTGTGTCTTGAACTTGAAATTACACTGGGTTGCTAGTTCAACCTACCATTCCCGTTCGGTGCCTACCAGTCTCCAACCAACCATTCTCGTTCAGTGCCTACCATTCCCATCTACCGTTCCCAGCCACCATTCTCACCAAGAATTCTCAACCGCCATTCTCAAATACCCATCTACCATTCTTCGTCTCTCCACTATAAATAGAAGGGTCAGATTAATTAAGAACTCATCAAGAAAAACACATTGAATCATGAAATGAAGATTTGCTTCTTTCAAATTTTCAAGTCCTCCTTTTCACAGCCATTTCTCACTATGGCCTCATCATTCTCAACACTTAGCAACCAATATTGCTTTAGAATCCGTTTGGAATCAACCCTCTCATAGTTCGGTAGAAACCCTCTTCACAACATTATTGTAGTTTTGAATTCTAAACAAATTGTGTTTCTTCCCTTAACGACCATATTTGTTCATAAAATTACTCATAAAAAGGTTTACATTGTGGTTCCATGCTGCCTCGAACTTGGTTGGCCAGCAAATCCAAGTCCAATAGAGACACTTGTTCCTAAGCTCAGGTCTCCCGTAGTCTCTCTCCAATTGCTTGGTCATCCAGTAGAGGTAGCGGTTCGGAACAAACAGCAACTTGGCTGGTTTCTAAGACCAGAATCACAAGTTCGCTCCATCTTCATTTTTCTATGCTTCTCCAACAACTGGCAATAGGTGAAGGTGGTAAAAGGTGTTGGGGTATCCTACAAATTTTCTCCCACCCAACACTTGAAACAACCTCCAAGGTACCAGCTCATAAAAAATCAGCCTTTAGTGCCGGTAAATGGTCACCAAAGCCTTATTCCATGTCCCCACTAGTGTGGGACCCAAAGGTCATTGTTGTTGGTACCTCAAAACACACTTTCTGGGATTACTCCAACTTAAAATTAGCTTGAAGAATTTCAGAAAATATACTTTTGAAATTACTTTAACTTAACGTTCGTCGACATGGTCCCATCACCTAGGCGCATTTTACGACTTGTCGTTGGACCTCATTCATCATGCAGTCAATCCCAGATCCCAAGGTGTACTTTTCAGAAACATCTGCACTAGAGGGTCCTCAACTTACAAGGCCAGCGCCATGGGGGCATATGTTTCACCCATTCGCTTTGCTTCATCCCCGTCTTCTTCACCACTAACATTAGCATCCCCAGAATCCATAAGCTTTTGAAATTGCCTTAACTTAACCTGAGTGAAACAATAACACATGCGCACTCAACCACTTTTCCACATGTCCTCGCCGTAATTCGAAGTATATTCTTCTGAGATTACTTCACCAAGAGTTCTTAAAAACATGAAGCTAGCCCCATGACTCTGCATGCTATACCTAACCAACATCTTCACCTCTTCCCCATCTTCTACACCCTGTGATCATTGCCAATGATCCAAAATATTATTTTGAAATTACTTCAACTTAACCTTTGCTGAGAAAGCTCGATCATGCAAGTACATCCAAATACTAGTAGACCCCTTTTAGGTCTCATCAAAGCCTTTCATATGGGTGGGTAAACTCTTCGGAAATTATCTCATCCTATTGAAAGCCTCACCACCTTCAACTACTTCACTTAAAGAGTCAAGTGTAAAAATCTATTTTCGAAACTCGTTCCCACACCACACTCAAAAACTGTGTGCATGAACGAGTCTCAAGGGGGCATTTGTAGAGAGGGAAAATTCCCGACCTATCACAGGCCGACATGTCATACTACCAAGTCCACAAAATAAAGCCAATTACAAAGCGCCATGTATTGCTGCTAGGTTTTGCTATCACTACTCAGAAACCAACAAATATTTGTCAAGTGTCATGCAAAAACCAAATCACACATCAGCGCGTGTAAGCGATGACACAAGCAGTCCAGCATGTGTAAGCGATGACATATGCAATCTAGCGTGTGTAAGCGATGACATGTGCAATCTAGCGCGTGTAAGTGATGACATAAGCGGACCAATCAGGTTGTGACATGTGTCAGAAATCAAACTCCATCACGTGTCACTCACCCACCCCCAAACTCCTATGAATAGAAGCCTTCCTAAGGCATTTCAAGAGGAGCTAAAAGGCTAGAGCTGGAGAAGAGCTGGGCATGAGGACCAAGATTGAGAAGTCTAGAAGCTTTGTAGGAACCAAGCTTTGAAGCCTCCAAGAACTTTAACTTCGAATACGAAAAACATTTGAAGAGAAATCATCCAAATCATCTTCCTAAATCTCAAAGGTCACTGGAATCAAGCTCAAAAGCCTCTAGAAACTTCAACAAACCACAAATCAGCGAAGCTCTATGGATTCAAGCCTCTAAAACCCCGAAGAACTTCCACCACAAACCTTCGAATATTAAGAACATTCGAAGAAGAATCATCCAAATCATATTCCTAGATCTCAGAATTCACTAGAATCAAGCTCAAAAGCCTCTAGAAACATCAACAAACCACAAATTAATGAAGCTCTACAGATTCAAGCCTTTAAAGCACCGAAGAACTTTAACCACAAACCCTCAAAAAGGAAGAACACACGAAGAACACAAAAAACACAAAGAACACACAAAGATCTAAACAAGCTCATAGCCAGAGATTCATTGTAATTATGTTTCAAAGATCTTCGATCCATTCTTCAGCCAAATTGAAGGATATCATGTGTTTGTATCAAAATCACATTACCACAATTCCAATCAACAAATCTTTCCAGGAGATCGAATCAGAGGATCACTCTTTTGTAATCCAAAAAAATAAAATTTATAATTCAAGAACTAAAATAAAACTTAATCCAAATTTTAGGAACCAAACATTCTTTTCATTTTTCCCCAAAACTAGTAGAAAGGTAGTTAAAATGTGTGTTAGCTAACTCATGCCCAAGCAGCCAAGCTATACCTAACTTTTAAAATTGGTGATAAAGAATTATTGTATGGAATTTTGTTGGAAAAATGGAGTTTTTTCTAAGTAGATCAGGATTAAGTGAGACTTGCTAGAAGCTATAGTGTTTGAAATTTTTTGTGCCAATAAATCAAGTGAGGGACAAGTGTATTACAAATATTTATAATTATTGAAGTGATATGTTGGGAAAATAATATTAATGATGAGTATGTTAGTTGAGCCTACTGTCAGTGAGAGCAATGAGAAAGACAAAGTAGCGCTTGCAATTTTATGTAGGGCCTTCTGTCCAGACATCAGCTTCTTCGTTTTTATTTTTTATTTTTAGATAGGATAGAATTTTAGATTATAAAGTTGCACCATTATATTTGTTGTTTATTATCACACTAAAACACTAATCAGTTCTTAGTACATGCAAGATTCAAATCTCAGATCTCTCATTCGATGACAAAAGACTTAATTAAGTTAATAAAACCCACTTGTCATTACTTAAATGAGCTGGTGGGATAGCCTAAGTGGGTGATTTCTTCGTGGTTTATCTTGTTTGACATATGTTTGGATATTTTTGTTATTATTTTTAGATTAAATTTTGAATTCCAGATGACATAGCTAGTTTTAAAGTTATTATAACTAATTCTCACAAAAAAAAAAAAAAAAACCCTATTATAACTAGCATTTAACCCGCATTATGTGTGAGTAACTTCCTTTTAATGGTAACTTTTTCATTGAAGACAAAGTATCCAATAACTGAATAATAAAATCCATATTTTTGTTATCATTTTTAGATTAAATTTTGAAGTCCAGATGACATAACTAGTTTTAAACTTGTTATAACTAGCATTTGACTTGCACAATGTGCGGGTAACTTCCTTTTAATGGTAACTTTTTTATTGAAGACAAATTATCCAATGTTAAAAGCCACACAGAATTATTTAAGTGTGGTGGGCCTTTTTTTGTCCTAGGCTGGATTGCTCCTGCCGTACTACAACCCAATGATTCTGGAGTAGAAGAGTCGGGACTGGCTTAATTGAAACTCACTTTAGGCTAGTTTGGGCAAAAGTTAGAACCCTTAGTAGGAATCTTGATGGAGTTACGTGCCCGTGGCAGGAAATACTGTCACAAAAAACGTTATAGCAAAAGAAACATAATACAGCAGGATAACTAAAATGTTTTGACTAAAGTACTTGCTATTGACAACAATAAAGCTTAAACAATTCCACAAAAGGAAAATATGATAATATAATTATGACAGGAGTAAACTAATAACAAGAAAATGGCATTAGCTTAGCATCTTCAACTTGCAGTGGTAAGCACCATTCATGCATTTTAGCCCAAACTTTAAGCACCTCTCCATTTTTATTCCTTGCCACCACTACCAAAGTAGTGACATTTTCAGACATAGCAACGTCCACATTGAGTTTAATCCATCCCTCCTCTGGAGCTTCCCAACCATTTAAGCTCTTGTCCTTGGATAAGGTTTTTTCCTTAGATAATGTCTTCGCATATTCCATAGTTCTTTTCTCTATTTGTTGAGTGGTTTCCATAATGTCAATGTGGCCTCCATTGTGCAATAATTAATTCCTCATGTACCAAATTTCTTCTAAAGTAATCGACATTCTTAATGAATCTAGCTCATTATCCTCTCTATTCCCTGCTAATACCACCCCCAAAAAGCTGTTAGGACTAACTATGAATTTGACATTATCCTCATTAGTGGAGATCGGTATGCAATTAGATCTCAAACCATCACAACTAGAAAACCAAAGTACCTTGGCAATATTGCACTTAAAAAATAGATGGCAGCAATTTTCTATATATTTTGCCACATAACACCCAATTAGGATCCCCTTCACCAATTCTCAGCAAAATATTTTCTTTGGTGGGGAGAGCATTTTGTTCTGTCATCCACAATACCATTTTAATTCTTTCTCGAGCTTTCAACCTCCACAGTTTCTGCCAAGGAACATTATATGGAACATGGCTTGAAGTTTGGTCATAGGAGACTCGATAGGCCAACGTAACAGAGAAAGCACCCTTTTAGTCTAGAACCCAAATAAACTTGTCTAGTCTTGGGCTCAATGGGATTTGGATTTGGATAATTGCTTGAACTGAGGTTGGGTCAAACAACTCTTGGAGGAGGTTGATACCATCAATTAAGTGTGATACCATCAAAGGGTTTTGGATGATGCTTTCATCTTTTGGTTTAGGTTTAAACCCTTGAACCCAAGGGATCCATGGATCCATCCAAGCATTAAAAAATTTACCATTTCCTATCAAATAACAAACACCTTTTGCAATAAGCTTTTTACCCCCTTCTACTGCTTTCCACATTGGTGAAGCTCTCTTGGGTAGATTTTTTTGAAGCCAATCATTTCTGACTTTGTACTTTGCCCTGAGTATTCTCATATATAAGCTGTCTCTCTTCAAAGCTATCATCCAAACAAGTTTAGTCAATAGGGCTTGATTCACATCTTTGGCCTTTTTGAAACCCAACTCACTACAAAAAAATCGTCCTATCTCAGCGTTTTTTTCCCAGCGTTTTACGAACCGCTGTAATAGATAAGACTGTACCAGCATTTTTTGAAAACGTTGGTATAAGAAATCCTATTACAGCTGCTCAAAACCAGCGCTTTAAAAAGCGCTGCAATAGAAGGCCTATAACAGCGTTTTTCATAAATGCTGGTATAGGAGGCCCAAAAGTGCTGGGATAGGGTTACTGATTTCCCTTAGAGGGAAAGACCTATCCCAGCGCTTTTTGAAGCGCTGGGATAGGTCACCTATAGGGATTTTTTTTTTTTTTTTTAACACAAGATAGAATTTCTACTATAACCTAATTTAAGTGTGTATGTGTATGAAACTCCCTCCTAGAGACTTGAACCTCGGCGCTTGCCCCTCACATCCCACAAGCACTTATACTTGTGGAGGGATTTGGTAATTATCAAGTGACCAATACTCTCCTAAACCTATAAAAAGACCAAAGTACCCCCTAAAACATTGAAAAAGAGCAAAAACACCTCGATACCTAGAAAAAGACCAATATACTCCCGAAACCTAATAAATGACTAAAATACCCCCAAAACATAAAAAAATGACCTAAGCACCCCCTAAGGCATCGAAAATGACCGAAGTACCCCTTATGTCTAAAACTAGCCAAAATATCCTTGATTACTTGAATAAGAACAAAATACCCCTATAAGTCTGATAAATGACCAAAATGCCCCTAGAAAGACAAAAAAATGTTCAAAACACACCTAAAACCTAGAAAATGACCGAGAAACCCCCAAAACATAAAAATTGACCAAAATATCCCCAAAACATCGAAATGAATCCTGAAAGCTAGAAAATGACAAAAGCACCCCCCATGCATAAAAAAGGTGGAAAACCCCTTGATTACTTGAATAACACGAGGAGTGACAAAATCAACCTAAATCTATTTGCCCACCCAAACCCGCCTACTTAAATGAGACTCAAACTCACCCAATTATTAATTGGGTTAAATGGGTATTAACCCAATTAAACCTAATTAACATTAATGTTTATTGGGTTTTAAATGGGTACCCAATTATGATCCAAGTATCATTTCTACAAATCAACTAACTTTAAAATACCCCAAAACCACTAAAATTACCAAAATACCCCTTAAACATAAAAAAAAAGACCAAAATACCCCCAAAACCCAAAAAAAAGACCAAAATACCCCTGGAACCAAAAAAATAACCAAAATATCCCCCGAAATCCAAAAAATTACTAAAATACCCCCAAAACAAAAAAAAATGACTGAAATACCCCCTGAAAATAAAAGAGACCAAAATACCCCCAAAACCTATAAAATGACCAAAATATCCCCAAAACCTAAAAATTATCAAAATACCCCTAAAGTCCATAAAATGACCAAAACACCCCCAAAACCTAAAAGATTACCAAAATACCCTCGAAACCTAAAAATTAAGAAAATACCCCTAAAATCCAAAAAAAAAAAAACCCAAATACCCCCTGAAACCTAAAAAATGGCCAAAATACCATCTAAACCTAAAAAATGGTGAAAATAACTCTGAAGCCTAAAAATTGATCAAAACAACATTGAAACCTAAAAATGACCAAAATACCCCCCAAAATCTAAAAAATGACCAAAATAACCCTGAAGCCTAAAAATTGACAAAAATAATCCCGAAACCTTAAAATGACCAAAATACCCCTCTAAAATTATAAAATAACCAAAATACCCCCTAAACCTAAAAAATGACCAGAATACTCTTGAAACCTAAAAATGGCCACATACAGCTTCAAACTTCTAAAATTAACAAAAATACCCTGAAACCCCTAAAACGAACAAAATACCTCTAAACCTATAAAACAACCAAAATACCCCTCAAAATATCTAAAATTACCAACATACCACTAATCCTATAAGATGAACAAAATACACCCAAAACCTCTAAAATTACCAAAATAGGGGTTTGTGGGGTATTTTGGTCATTTGTTACGTTTAGGGAGTATTTTCGTCATTTTTTTAGTTTTAAGGGGGATTTTGGTAATTTTTTAGGTTTAGGGTGTATTTTTCTCGAATTACAAAATTAAGGGACATTTTCGATCATTTTTTAGGTTTCGGGGCATTTTGGTCATTTTTTAGGTTTCGAGGATAGTTTGGTCATTTTTTGGTTTAGGGGTTATTTTGGTCATATATAGGTTTTAGGGGTACTTTGGTCATTTTTTAGGTTTCAAGGGGTATTTCAGTTAGTTTCTACATTTTGAGGGTACTTCAATCATTTTTTAGGTTTCGAGGGTATTTTGATCATTTTTAGGTTTCTAGGTTATTTTGGTAATTTTCAGGCTTTGGGATTATTTTGGCCATTTTTAAGGTTTCAGGGGTATTTTGATCATTTTTAGGCTTCTAGGTTATTTTGGTCAATTTTTAGGCTTTGGGGTTATTTTGGCCATTTTTAAGGTTTCGGGAGTATTTTGGTCATTTTTAAGGTTTCGGGGGTATTTTGGTTAATTTTTAGGCTCCAAGGTTATTTTGGCCATTTCTAAGGGTTCTGAGGTATTTTGGTAATTTTTTAGGTTTCGGGGGTATTTTGGACATTTTTTGTTGGGTTTTGGGGGTATTTTGGTCATTTTTAGGTTTCGGAGGTATTTTCATCATTTTTTGGGTTTCATGGGCTTTTTCGTCATTTTTTATGTTTAGGGGGTATTTTGGTCATTTTTTTTGTTACGGGGGTATTTTGGTGATTTTTTGGTTTTGGGGTTAGTTTGGTCATTTTAGGTTTCAGGGGTATTTTGTCATTTTTTGGGTTTCGGGGGTATTTTGGTCATTTTATGGGTTTTGGGGGGTATTTTAGTAATTTTTAGGTTTTAGGGGTATTTTGGCTATTTTTTGGGTTCTGAGGTATTTTGGTCACTTTGTAGGTTTCGTGATTATTTTGGTAATTTTATGGTCATTTTCCAGGTTTTAAGAGTATTTTGGTCATTTTTTGGGTTTTGAGGGTATTTTGGTCATTTAACGACTCTTCAAGGGTATTTTGATCATTTTTTGGTTTTTTGGAGGGGCGTATTTTGGTCATTTTAAGGTTTTGGGGGTATTTTTGTCAATTTTTGGGTTTTTGGGGTATTTTGGTAATTTTTAGATTTCGGGAGTATTTTAGGCATTTTATGGGTTTTAGGGGTATTTTGGTAATTTTTAGGTTTCGGGAGTATTTTGGTCATTTTTTGGGTTTTTGGGATATTTTGGTCATTTTTAGGTTTTGGGGATATTTTAGTCATTTTCTTTTACGTTTTTGGGGTATTTTGGTTATTTTTTAAGATTTTAGAGTACTTTAGTCTTTACACTTTAGGGGCATTTTGGTAATTTTGATAATTGGGTAATTGGGTGGGTTAAGGTTTACACATAATAATTGGGTTGGGTTGGGTTGGGTTTAGGTTAGAAGCAATTAGATAAATGAGTTTTAATTGGTAAATGAGTTTTATATATCTAACCCAATTAAAATATTAAATTATATTTTAATATTGTTGGTCCTCGAGTCTCATCTTACATTTTTTTAGCTATTACATTATATTTTACTAATTTTTAGTGAGGAATTATATTTTATTAATTTGAAGTATTAAATTAAAATATATTAAATTTGTTTGAATTATATTTTTATATTAGTCAAACTTAGAAGCTTGGACATATTCTTTAACAGTGGAAGACTGGGAAGGGCCTAACAATTTTTTTATGGATTTTTTGAAAGAGACCTGAGGTTTATCAAACACAGTATAAGGATTTACAATAGGAAAGTCAGTAATAGGGATTTTACTATCTTCAGGTACGTGAGAAATTTCATACAAATAGTCTAATCTATTAGCAGTAGACTTACGAAGAGAAAGGTCAAAGGTAGGTTTAGTGGTATCAATTACTTCTGAAGATGGGCTTGCCATGATAGTTTCCTATGACAAGAACTATTTACCAAAGACCTAACAGGACTAAAACACCTACTCCAGGCTTAAACGTCCACCAAGAGACTATGGCAAATAGGATTCTCTAAAGACTCTAAGAACAAACTTCTCAGTGTTCTACCTTGATTATCAAGTCCAATGTTCTGATGTGATTAATACAGAGGATCCACTTAGTGTGGCAACTGCAAACCACAGAGCATACTAATCAAGACAACAATCAAAGTATACTAATCAAAGGAGGGGAAAACCAATGACATGGCTCTGATACCAACTATTAGGAGGAATGACTGACATAGGGGATGTAAGAAAATTATGGAAATTGGTTAATTAAGTAGATTACTAAAAATATATAAAAGACAACATGGAAATGTGGAATAGAGCACAGTACAAGATACAACAAACTGAGGGATATTATTAGATTAAACAACTTTCAATCCGTAAGGGAATGGAGAATGACCTATCCCAACGCTTTTTGAAGCGCTGTGATAGGATCAATTCGTAAGGGAATGGAGAATGATCTATCCCAGCGCTTTTTGAAGCACTGGGATTGGGTCACCCTATTCCAGCGCTTCAAAAAGCGCTGGTATAGGTCTCAAAAAACGCTGGAATAGGGTGACGCTAAATTTTACTGACTTTTCAGTTCCCACGTTTTTGTCCCTCCTTTTTCCCCACACGTTTTTTCATTCTTTTGTTTGTTGTCATTCTTTTTTGAACTTAGACATACAACTTCCCTTTCCCACTTCTATATTCTCCCCCTCCCCTTATCACTTCTACAAGCTCCACTATCACCCACTGCCACCACCATACTTTTTCCCCTCTTTTTTGGTGTTCAAAGTTTTTAAAAGTGTAAGTCTTTTTGTTTTAGCTTATGGGTTTGCTTTGATTTGGTTTTTATTTAATGGGTCATGGAGTCTTTGTGTTTTGGCTTATGGGTTTGCTTTGATTTGGTTTTTCTTTAATGGGTCATGGAGTGTTTATGTTTTGGCTTATGGGTTTGCTTTGATTTAGTTTTTCTTTAATGGGCATTGGAACTTTTGTGCTAGTTTTTGTTGTTTGCTTGTTTTGGTTGGATTTTGGTACTAAAAACTCTTATTCAAATTTGGATATTTGAGCAAAAAGACCTAAGCATCAAAGGCTGAATCATTGTAAGTTTCTTTACAAGTTTGTAAATCTTGTATTTTTTTTTTCTCAATTTCTGCTTAATTTTTCTATAGTGTGTAGATTTTAAATTTTTTTGTTATTAGTTTTGTGGTTTAGCTAGCTTGAGATTAATTTTTTTTAAAAGCCCACTACCCACTAATTTGTATAGGGAGATTCTTCCATTAGATGAGGATTTCTACTTAAAAATTATATCTTAAATGTGTTATCATTATATATATATGTATGTATGTATGTATGTATGTATATGGTTCATTTAGTTTTTATTTTTTCATTGAATGCAAAGAATGAGAATGAGAGAGAATTAGTTATGGATGACAATTAGTTTTTATTAAGCTGTGTGTGTGTGTGTGTGTGTGTGTGTGTTATTATATTAGAAATTACAATTATTACTTTATATGAAATTATAGTAATTTTTTATAATCTTGGAAGATTAAGAAAGTTGTGGCTTCCTTTTTTTTTCTTTTTTGGTTTCATTTGGTGTTATTGGCTTAGGTGTTGGGGTTTCACTCTTGTCATGAGTAAATAATCTCAACTAAATGCTCTTTATATATATATATGTGTGTGTGTGTGTGTGTGTGTGTATATTGTTACTAAATTTTCATGCATCGTGACTCATTAATCTAATATGTTGAAAGTTTGTAAACACCTTTTTTATGGCTATAATTCCACTTAAGAAACTTTTGTTAACTCTTAACCCTGTAATTTTGCTCTAAGTAAATTAAGTACAGAATCTTTACTGATTTTGTTAGGGAGAACTTTTTGAAGTTGTTAGGGAGCGTAATGAACAACATTAAGCATAACTTTGTTGACACTGTTTCCACCGAGAGGATCTTGTAGTGAAGAGCTGCGATACAGGAGCTTGTTAGCATGGGCTTTGCTGTGGAGTTTATTCTGGACCATCTTCGTGAGATTGTCCGAGCCTTCTTCATGAAGAAGGTTTAGCCTGCTGTTGATGCCATTGATACACGCATTGAGGCTCTGAGGAAGGAGGTGGTGGACTTGGAAGGTCATCGTGAGCATCTTCTTTCTAGCATTCGTGGATCCAATCGCTTTGGAGATCAGCCCCTTATTTCTGGGCTTCGTTAATGATGTAATTTCTTCTTTATTTTCCTTTCCTTATTTCCTTATCTAGTTCACTTTATGTTTCCTATAGCACTTATTTGGCAAGCCCGACATGACTGCCATAGTTTGGGTTTGTAACTATGATGCTACACTTTGTTACTATTGGCTATTGCTATGACATAGTATGCTTTTATAATACTTCATACCTTTTCATTACATACTAATAAAAGCATATTACAGTCTTATCTTATGACATAGTCACTTGAAGGAAAATGAGACATAAAACTCATTAGACAAAAGGGATAACTACATAACTTTTTCTTTTAAGCATAATAATGTTTTAGCCACTTGCCATTGATGGGATCCATATTTGCCATCCATCTGGGCCAAACAATAATACCCACTTGCATGGGCCTCTCTTATCACAAAAGGTCCCTCCCATTTTGGTGAAAACTTAGATGGTCCTGCTATACCTCTCCTGACATGGTCCGCTGCCTTTAGCACAAGTTGTCCTTCTGTGAATACTCTTTCTTTAGTCATTCTACCATAGGCTTCAGTCATCCTTTGTCTATATATGCGGTTGTGCTCTTGTGCCTCTTCCTTTTTTTTTGTCAATCCCTTCTAGGTCTTCACATCTTTCTACTGTAAAGACTTCCTTTTATTTCTCTTTCTCCCACATCTGCATAACTCTTAAAAAGGGAGTCATCACTTCTGCCGGGCTAATTACCTCTGTCCCATAGACCAAGGAAAAAGGTGAAAACCCAATAGCTAACTTTGGTGAATTCCTGTAAACCCAAAAAGCATTTGGCAGGTGCATTGCCCATCCTCCTGTATATTCTTGGTTCATTTGCTAATGATCTTTATAAGGGTTTTGTTTGTCACTTCTGCCTGCCTATTCTCTTAAGGGTAATAGGGCGATGGCCGATGGTGCTAGACTTGGTAGAACTCCAGCATCTTCCTCACATCACTATTGACAAAGGGTCTGCCATTGTCATTGATAATCCTATGGGGTACCTCAAACTTGACAATTATGTTTTCCTTGATGAAGTTTGCTACTGCTCCTCCCCTCGCTTTACGGAGTGGCATTACCTCTGCCCATTTGGTGAAGTATTTCGTAGCCATTAGGATTCATATGTATCCACGTGATGGTGGATTAACAAGTCCCACCAAGTCAAGCCCCCAAGGGTGGAAGGGCCACAGGGTGACCATGCTGTGTAAGCTCTGCAGATGCGTGTAAATCAGGTTGGCTTGTACTTGGCAGCTGTGGCATTTTTTCACAAATTCTGCTATATCTTTCTTCATGATGGGCCAATTGTAACCCATTTGTAGCAGGCATTTGTACAACTTTTTCTTTCCCTAGTGTTCCCCACACTCTCTTGCGTGTACTTCTTTTATCATCCCGCTTGCTTCCTCAGGACCCAAGCATCATAGTGAGTCCCCATCATACCCTTTCTTGAAAAGGACTCTGCTATACAAAAAGTAACGTGTTGCCAATTTCTTGAGCTTGTATCTTTCACCGCGCTTCTGTGGTAGGATACCTTTTGCCAGGTACTGCATGAATGGACTCCTCCAGTCTTCGCTGACAAATACAGCGTAACTTTCCTCTCTGTCTACTGCAAGCTAGCAAGTCTCACATTGGGTTTGGACTTGATCTGCATCCTTACCCATACTTGCCAATAAAAGCCCGCCCTTTAGAGTCTGCAATAAAGATTGACTTCTCCATAGAATCCGCAGGTCTTATCATGTACTTCCTTCAGCTTTCTTCGAGCTTCTTCCTACCCCATGCATCTTAACAGGACCCCACTTGGCATCCTATGGTACAATTCTCCTCTTACTAAGGCGTAGTCTTTTAACGCCTTCAATTATGTCGTGTCTTCTTCCTTCATCAAAGCTTCCTTTATAGGAATCCTCCAATCTTCTTCACATTGTTCCTCTTGGAACCTTTCCTTCAGCAACTCAACAATAGACTCTTTCCTCTTGCTGAAATCTATCCTAATGCTATCTTCTTCAAAAACTATTTACAAGCCTAACGCGGCCAGTTATCATTCCTTGGGGCATGCTCTATCTCAAACGTTGCAAACTTCTCTTCCATCTTTGAGGCCATCATTTTGTACGGGGCTAAGCTAGGTTCCTTTAAGGAGAAACTTCCCTTGGCCTGGCAAACCACTAGGTTCGAATCACCCATCACTTTTAAATGCTTGATCCCCATTTCAAGGGTTGTGGCTAGCCCAGTTAGATAGGCCTCATATTCTTCTGTGTTATTTGAACAGGGGAATTCTAATTTGAATGAAAGCGCCACAGGCTTGTCTTCTTCATGATACAAAACTACTCCCACTCGTCCTAATTGGGTGGTAGAAGACCCATCAAACTTCATCACCCACTACTCTTTGACTTCTTCTGCCATAGCTACTTCCCCCAGAACTTCATTGTCCAGCGGGAATTCTTCTTCTCCCGAAAATTGCACTAACAAATCTGCTATAGCCTAGCTCTTTACTACTTTGGGTGTTCTCGCTCTCAGGTCATACTATGACAACTGAAGTAACCACTGGGATATCCTTATAGAAAGTATTGGTTGTTGCAATAAGGCTTTGATTGCATGGGACTAAGTCATCAGCCATACCTCATAGGCCAAGAAATAATGGCATAACCTTTGTAAAGCATATACTATGGCCAAGCATGCTCTTTCTGCTCTTGGGTAGTGAGTTTCTGCGTCCTTCAGGGTGTAGCTGATGTAATAAACTAGTTGCTCTGCGCCACCTCCATCCTCTTGGGCAATTAAAGCACCTATAGCATACAAGTTGGTGGCTAAGTAGAGCAATGATGGCTTTTTGCAGATTAGGGCTTGCATAGTAGGGAGGTAGAGCTTCCCCAAGAAACTCTTCAATTCCTATACTGTGGCTGGCGGTTTCATGGTTGTTATGGCCATAGCTTTGGCTGGGTTGACATCTATCCCTCTGCTGTGAACCAAGAAACCCAAGAATTTCCTAGAGCATACCCTAAATGCACACTTGAGGAGATTCATCCTCAGTTTGAAGGCCCTACATCTTTCAAATACCCTTTTCAATACTTGGACATGCTCTTCTCGTTTCCTTGACTTTATGACTATGTCATCCATATAGTCCTCTAATTCTTGGTGCATCATGTCATGGAATACGGCCATCATCGTCCGTTGATAAGTTGCGCCGGCATTTTTCAACCCAATAGGCATTACAGTATAGTAGAAATTGCCTATGGGTGTTTTGAATGCAGTTTTCTTTGCATCTCTTGGCACTACCCTGATTTGATTATACCCGCTGAATCCGTCCATGAATGAAAACATGGCGTTCCCTGCCACAGAATCTATCAACACATCCATGGTTGGCAACAGGAATTCGTCTTTTGGGTAAACTCTATTGAGATTTCTGAAATCTACGTAACACCTTATCTGCCCGTTCTTCTTCTTCACTAGCACTATGTTGGATAATTAGCGTAGGTGTTGAATGGGCTCAATGAATCCTACAGCAAGCAATTTTTGTACCTCCTTAACTATTTGTCCTTCTATTTCAGTGTGGAATATCCTGACTGGCTAGGCCACTGGCTTGGCCTCGGGGTTTAAATTCAATGTATACACCACTAGCCCAAGATCCAATCCTGGCATTTCACTGTAATCCCATGCAAAGACATCTTTGAACTCCTTCAACAACAGTATCAATTCTGATTTCTCCTTTTTTGACAATCTTGAACTAATTGAGATAGGTCTTGGTTCCTATGGGTCAGACCCCAGGTTAATTTCCTTAAATTTTTCTTCTGTCGTGACCTATATATCCTTTTCTGCTACGAATTCCTCGTCTTTCTCTTCATTAATTTCTTCCCCCAAGCTTTTTTGAGCCATGCAGCACACCAAACTTTTGTGCTGCCATTCTTGTCTAGGACCCGCTTGGATATCACACGTAGGCCCCACGCACCTTCATAATTTTTATACAATCCTGCCATCAGGGCCTCGGACCCTGACACATCGTGGTGTGTCCTTTGACTTTGCAGCGGGCGCTTCCTTCCTTTTCTTCTTCTGTGATAGCAACTCCCTTAGATCAGGTTCCAAATCACTTTGGATATCTCCCCACCTAGGTACGAAGGTAACTCGTGGTTTCAATACTAAGCTCTCCCTAAATGGTGCCCATTGGTCGTAGAACATAGTTTCTACTAGATGAGCTTCCTCCTACTTGAATGGCGATGGATTTGCTGCTATGCATATCATCTTGCCATTCAGCCTTCCTTTCATGCACTGATGATAGGTGGACGAGACTAATTGGTGCTTATGCAACCATGGTCTTCCCAAAAGTAAGTGGTACGAGACTTCCGTTTTTACCCCAAGGAGGCTATTAGGCCCACCTTTAACCATAGCTAAATATGGCCTACAATGTATTTGCCTCTCCCTCCAAACCCTGTCACTTCCATTGGGCATCCCTAAATCTTTCTTTTTGAAATTCCTGCTGCTTGTAAAGTACTTAGTGGTACAAAGTTTACAGAAGCGCCAGTATCCACCAAGGCTCTCTTAATGGGTATTTGATTTATAGATGTTGCTAAGTAAAGGGGCTTTTTGTGGTTTAAGTATCCCACCTCCATATCCTCATCACTAAAAGTGATCTCACTTGACTCTTGCAAGAGGCTCTATCATCTGTGACTTCTGCTGTTAAACATTCTATTCCTGCCCTGGAGGCAATGCTTACCAAGGCTTCTGTAGCTATTCTTCACTCTTTCACTGTAAGCCCCAATTGGTTAAACAAATTCTTTAGCTTTTCTGTAAGGTGGTAATTGCTACAGCAAGCAGAGCTGGATTCTCTTCTTCGTCTTCCCTTGGATCTGCACAAATCATAACTGCTGCTACACCTTTCCCTTTGTCTTTTGGGAGTGGGTTTCTTTGAAATTTCAACTGAGACAGCTCTAGAGTCCCTTCCTTGATTCTACGATGTATCAATCTGCAGAGTGCCTAACATTCTACAGTAGGATGTTGCACTTAGTTGTGCAAACGGCAGAAGCGTGGGTCCCTCCGCTCTTCCTTAGTGGGCTCTTTGGACATTTGATTAGGCTTAAAGACTCTGTCTACTATCCACTTGTCTAGGAGCACATCTAGCTCCTCTTTTGTCGAAACTTGGCTTCACTGACAGGGCAATCTTCTGGGCCTTTTGCAACAACTGTGCAAACAGGGAGATTTCCAGGTTTTCCAAGACGGCTCTGTACTCCCTAATCATATTTGTCATACACTTTTCCACCAATGTTTTTTCTTCACAATGATCATAGCAGTTAAGTGCTATGTCCTTGAATCTTTTGATGTATTCCATTAAATCCTCACCATTTCTTTGCTTGGTTTCATGAAAGGTCACTAGCGTTATTGTTTCTTCTCCATGGAAGAATTTAGTACAGAATACATCCACCATGTCATCCCAGGTCGAGGTTGATCCTGGCTTTAGGCCGATGTACCAGGTATATGCTCGGTCACATAGTGATTTAGAAAATTCTCGAAGGCATAAGTCCTCGTCTGCCACATAAGGGCCAAGAGTATCAATAAACTTGCTTATGTGCTCAACGGCATTTCCCTTCCTGCCATCGTATTGCGTAAAGACCCATTGTTCATACTTTTTGGGGTATGGTTTGCTGAGTATCTTGAATGGGTAAGGAGGTCTTCATGCATAAAATCTCTCCTTAGGTGCCCTGGCCTTCTCCTGTTCCAAGAGGGCTGCTACTTCAGCCATAGTGATAAAATGTTGCCCCATATTCTACAGAGCACCTCATACAGTTGTTTCCTCTTTGTTTGCCACATGCTCCGAGTCATGCTAGCTCCCTTTCTCCTTTATCTTGTCTGTTTTCAACTGATAGATTTCTTCCATCATTTGCTGTTGTAAGTGTTAAAACGACTGCAACACCTCAATGAAAACGTTAGCATTGTCAATGGGGATTCTTGTCTACGGTTGGGGTTTGGCCCCCATTCTGTTGATACCTTCTGCCTAGTTTGGCTGCTGTTAGTGTGGTGTTGTTGGTCCGGACTCAGTCTGTGAAGGCACGACACTCATGTTTCGTGTCGTCCTAGATTTTAGGGGCATTGCTTGCAAGGGCTTCTATCTTCTATCCCTATCTGTTTCCCAACTCTCCAGTGGAGTCATCAATTTAAATGTGGTAGGCCTTTTTATGATTTTGGACTGGACTGCCTCCTGCTGTATTGAGGCCTAAGTATTCTAAATGAGATAGTTGGGACCGGTCTAATTGCAACTCACCTTGATCCGGCTTGTGCACAAACTATGCCCTGTTTGCCAAAAACTTTGGTCACGTGCCCATGGCAGGCGAGACTATTACAGAAGAGTTGTGGCAGACGCATACAATATGATAATAAAGGCAATACGCTTCCCGTTAGGCAAAATAAATAATGACTCCTTGAGTAAGATAGGAAAGGAGCAATATAAGAAAAACGTTATAAGTGAAATTACAAAGGCAAGAAAAGAAATAATTTTGATAAATAGCAAAATCAAAAGAGAAAAGGTTAGTCTGCCATATCCAACTATGCTACAGGGCTAATACCAAGGAAGGAACCACTTCCTCAACATAGATAACCTCACAGGAGAATCCTACTATAGAAATTATCGACTTTGAGGAGACGAACCTGAATGGCTTATGCCCAAATAAATTCTTTATCCTTAACAGAGGGTAGACTTTTAGAGGGAGAGAAGGGATTAGCCTATTAGTGCATGCTTGCCATTCTACACTTTGTTTTTCCTCCTGATTCTTTCTTTCCTTCTTCTCTGTTTTGTTACTTTTTCGTTCTGTTTCCTGTTTTTTTTTTTTTTTTTTTTCTTTCTTTCTTAGTGCTTACCCATATAGTATATAGTGATGTTGTGATTTTCTCTCATGGTTCCTATTACCCCCATACTATGCACGACAAGGGTCCTTTATATACTGCTTGCCGTGACTAGTTTTTACCATTTTAGTCTTCAACTACCTTTGTCTAGGTCTAGGTGTCCTTGCTAACCACCATTAGTTTGTTAGTTGTCCAGCCACCATCACTTACCTGTGTTGGCTGCCAGTCCCCATCACTAGACAAAGAAGATTATTTGGTTTGCTTGCTCACTGTGGCATTCTTATCCACCCTAGTGTGGGTGCTCTCTCTCTATCCCTTATGGCATGCACCTAGTGGTTTCAACTCATCCTTACTTTTTTTGGGTGGTAAGTCATCCCAGCAGGACATTACTCCCAAAAGAATCTGAGTAAGAACCCCAAAATAGGCTTTCCCTTTTTTCTACTGCCAGACCATACCCTCTCTTACCTCTAACCCATGACCCACCACTCCTAAATTGGCTGGGTACAGGCTAGTGGTGTCTAAGCCTTACATGTGCTCTAGTTTTGTGTACATCCAAAGCTTGTTCACTGCTTATGTGTTTGGCATGGTTTGGAGGCTCATTTGTGCATTTTGCCGCTCATCCTTGACCTCTTATGGCAAAACTGTTTTCTGATTTCTCATTCCTTACGACTTGCTTCTCTCAAGGGCTAGGCCTTATTTGATCGTGAGCTTTGCTTTCATTAGCCTACTCTTTGCTCCTTCTGTAGTCTTGCTACCATTCTTGCCAGGCTACTCTGCTATTCCTGCTGTGGTGTTATTTGACCCATGCTTGGTGGGCCTCTTTTGGGCCCGCTGCGAGTTCCTCTCTCAATTGGCCATAATGACCTAGTATGGTCATTAGATTTACACTCATGCTACTTTGGGCTTTCTTAACCCATTACATTGCTTGTAGGCTCCTTTGTCCCATTTATTTCTTCTTGGGCCTCCTTGGCCCATTTTCTAATTATGCATTCCCATGAGGTTTTACTAACTCTTTTGGGATTCTCTGGTCCAATTACCTTATCCTTCATCCTTGGTGCTCATGGGTTGTCCATCAACCCCTTACTTGGACAACCCCTTACTTTCTTACTTCATTACTCCAAGCTTACTGTGACCCATTCTTACTTTTCTACATCACATAATGTCCATGGGTTTACTACTTCTCTTTCTGGGCTCCTTTAGGCCCATTTGCTTTCCTCAAGGCTCATTTACTTATTTTATGGGCTTATGATTCATTATTCCTGCCACTCAGGTTTAGCAGTTTCTCTCTCAATTTACTAACTCTTTTCTGCCCATATTGTTGGGCTTTCTCTTGCTATTGAGCTTCTTCCAAAATGAGCATCAACAAAAGTAAAACACCATGAATTTAAAAAATAAAAAACTAAGAAAACTCCTAAAATTTAGCCTTTTTTCCCTCATGTTTATCTTATTTTTCCTACCCAATTTTTTCTCTATATCACTACACCATTTTCAAACAAATGTTCAAAAAAGAAATTACTATTACCGTGTATCTCTAAAATTTATCTTTTTTATTTATTTGAGAAAAATATATATATTTTTAAAATTATAATAGATGCAAATTATTAACCTTAATAAAAAAAATAGAAGTCTTTATTCTAAACTACTAGAATCCAACCACTGAATAGAGATCACGAAACTCTTATCTTCTCCAACCACTACCAATCACGAGAGAGAGTAGATTCCCCTCATATGAAACATTAAACCAAAATCTAAATTTTCATTGCTTAAAAGTATTCACATTCACAACAAAATCAACAGCAATTATCAGTATGACTTAGGCAATGATTCTTTGAACCCATAAAAAATGGACAAAATTGGCAAACGCCCTTTTCGGGCAAAAAAAGCAGCATTATGCCCCATTTCCCAAACTAATTAGGGAAATATCCCTCTTTTGAAACTCGATTTTCTTAAAATCAAGTTAAACACTATAGTGGCGTTTTTAAGAAGCCTATAGTGACATTTTAAGGACCTATAGTGGTGTTTTGAAACTTGAGCTCCATGAACTTGAGTTATAGGTAAAAAAAAAAAAAAAAAAAATTGCATGTAACTCAAGTTCATAGAGCTCGAGTTCCAAAATGCTACTATAGGTCCTTAAAACGTCACTATAGGCTCCTTAAAACGCCACTATAGGGTTTCAAAACTTTTTTTATTTTTTTTTTAAACTCCATTTTGAGAAAATTGAGTTTCAAAAGAGAGGCATTTTCCTAATTAGTTTAGGAAAGGGAGCAAAATGCTGCTTTTTTTGCCCGAAAAGGGAATTTGCCAATTTTGTCCTATAAACATTGAAGAAATTTTCAAAGTAAAAATAAAAGATGGTAATTATAAAAGTGAAAGAAAAAACAAAGAAAACTATTCCAAGCTCTCATTTTTTTATATATATAATATAAGATAAGATGTCATGGGAGAAACCCAAAAACCCCCCACCTCAACCAACCTGGCATAGAGAGAATCACAGAGCAAAGATCACCCCAAAGAAAAAACAAATATATATTGAATTTTTTTTTTTTAAATAAAAATTTGATATGCTTGAGTAAATTGAACCAAATATTCAGATAGAGTAAATGCAACAAAAAAAGATACTAATATTTTTTTTATGAGGTTACCAATATTGGTTACAGATCATTCAAACTAGCCAAAAACGAAAGTTACTGTACGTTCCCAAAAACCAACTAAAAAAAATGCTTCTACATTCAAATAAGATCCAACAAATTCATCACAATTCTTGATGCTTCAGTGCACACGGTGCGTTCAAGACATTCGGCCCATTTTAAGATACCCACATGCATAATATCAAGGAAAGGGACACTAGACATGGAGCGACTCGTGAAAACGTTTTTTTTTTTTTTAATCTAAAACTATGTAAAATATTTTCTGAGTGTAAAATATTCAGTTCTTTGGTTGCATTCCAAGAAATGATTTGGAAAATATTTTATAGTGTTTGGTTGTGTTCTTGAAAATGCTCTAAAAAACACATTTTTATCAAGTTTCTCACATTCTTCCAGGATCCAAACAAATACTATTATAGAAAATCTCAATATATAAATACAAAAAGAAACAAAAATCAAAACAAAAGAATCAAAATCACATGACCGATAGTGAAAGAGAGAGAGAGAGAGAAAGAGAGAGAGAGAGAGAGAGAGAGAGAGAGAGAGAGAGAGATCGATTCATGAGTGACTTGGTAGTGGTGACTTGGACATGGTGGGTCGATCTAAAGGTTACAGCTCGATTTAAGCGTGGGTCGCCCATGGTGGTTTGATCTAGGAGTGGGTCGTTCACATAGTGGTCAAATTGACTTAAGGGTGGGTTGCTCACTGAGGTCCGATTGGATCCGGGGTGAGTCGTTCACCAGGTCAACACGGTGGTCCAATTCATTTTTTGGTGGCTCCTGTTCTATCCATGCTCCATTGTAAGTGTTCTCTCTCTCTCTCTCTCTCTCTCTCTCTCTCTCTCTCTCTCTCTCTCTCTCTCTCTCTCTCTCTCTCTCTCTCTCTCTCTCTCTCTCTCTCTGTGTTCAGGTAGAAGAAGAAAATGGATTGTAAATGGTTTGAAGGTAAATTAGAAGCGTAATTTATTTTACATCTTAGTGGCTAATATTTTACAGTCAACTAAAAATATTTTCTGTTTGACTGAGTTTTTCGGTCAATCCAAACACTCATCATGGTGTAAAATATTTTCCGTGTTTTTTTACAAACAAAACAAACACAGCCTAAATCAACCAGCATTGACCCCGAACTGGGTTTGTTAAAGTTGCCGGAGCGAATGGTCGGTTTTTGAAACTTAAAATTTAAATAAATAATCCTAATTTTTAAATGAGTAATGCTACAAACACAAACTAATTTACAATATTTTTACAAATTGCTGATGTGGCTTTAATAATTTTCAAAAAATTATAGGTAAATATAAATATGATGTTAGTGTTGGACCTATATTATAACTAATAAGAATTTGTCACATCTATAATTTATAAAAATGTTGTAAAATAACTTGGATCATGCCTAATTGCTTCCCCCATTTTGCCTAACTCTCATTTTTCTAACAATTTAATCCCCCATTTATTATCATTACATATATACATATATATATATAAAAATATTTTTTTTTTTTTCCAGTCAGTTAATTCTTTTTTTTTTTTTTTTGGTGAGAATACTAAGTATTTTTAACACACACACGAGAAGATGAGAGAACGTTTTTTAAAGAAATTTATAGTGGTGTATATATAAAATGGCATAACTCTTAAATACACAATACAGACTTTAAACCTCTTTTACTCACACTCATTTTCCAATATGGGATTAACCCACTATTTTTTCTTAATAAATCATAATACTATTATCTATCATTATTATTCCAAATTCCAATTCCAATAGTAGATCCTGTATACTGCTAGAGAGTTAGAGGGTTTTATACCCGTAAAAATCTGAGACAAATGTTCCAAAATAGATTCTCTTCCACTTTTCAGACTAATGAAAAGAAAAATTAAAATAAATAAATAAATTACTTATACAGATTGTAAGGATAACAGATATGCATTCTGTAAAAGATGTGATGACCAAATTGAACGATTAAAATAACTGGATGTGCTGCAACTAGTGATATGTGTCCTAATTTATCTTTTTTTTTTTTTTTTTTTTGTTAGAAACGTGTCCTCATTTATCTTCAGTAATTAAAAAAAATAAAAAATAAAATAAAAAACAAAAACAATAAAAAAAACACGGTAACTCTAATGTAGTATTTAACGTAAATAAGATTTTTAAATTTTGGATAAATTTAGAGAGTTACTAATCTGATACATTGATGTTGGTTCAGACATATATCAAGAAGTTAGTTCCATTTAAAACTCTACCCATTTGTTTCATAGATAAACTAGAATCTTGAGTTAGTTTTTTAGATGGATTATGCCATTTGAATTCACACAAAACTCTCCTCTTCGCAGTCTTATGGTGTTTCAATTTAGCTAAATTTTTATTCCTCTTTCAAATTCGTTTCTCTCCTTCCCTCCTTCTTCCAAGAATCAAAACCTTTGAACTCAACCATGAAAGCAAAAGATTCATATTATTGTTCTCTTAAAAGAATAATGGCTTGCTTATTTATATGTATGATTCTCTCTTACTTGTTTGCATTTATATACAAGCCATATTATTGTCCCAAACAATCTTTCTTAGTCCATCAGCAAGATAATTCTGCAATATCATCACTTGGTCCTACTCCTAAGAAAACAAATCTTTCCCTTATAGTTTCTAGTCCAGTTCCTAACTCCGTAGAAAAAACAAATCTTTCCCATATAGTTTTTGGCATTGCATCCTCAGCCAAACTTTGGAACAAAAGGAAACAATATATCAGTTTATGGTGGAGACCCAATGAAATGCGTGGAAATGTTTGGTTAGATAAGCATGTCAAAGTTGAACCTAATGATAATGGTTTACCTCATTTGAGGATTTCCAGTGATACTTCAAAGTTCAAGTACAAGCACAAGGAAGGCCATCGATCTGCCATACGTATAACTAGCATAGTATCGGAGACCTTGAGGCTAGGTATGAAGAATGTTAGGTGGTTTGTAATGGGGGATGATGACACATTTTTTGTTCCTGATAATTTGGTCAAGGTTTTGCAGAAGTATGATCATAATAGCTATTATTATATTGGAAGTACATCTGAAAGTCATTTGCAAAACATAGACTTCTCATATAATATGGCCTATGGTGGTGGTGGATTTGCTATAAGTTATCCATTAGCAATGGCACTTGAGAAAATGCAAGATAAGTGTATACAGAGGTATCCAGGTTTGTATGGATCAGATGATCGAATTCAAGCTTGCATGGCTGAACTAGGTGTTCCTCTCACAAAGGAAAAAGGATTTCACCAAGTTAGCTTCTTTTTTCTTTTTCTTTTTTTGCTTAATTAATCTGCATGAAATTAAGAACCTCCTTTTTTTTTTGTTCCACTAAACTTTTCTTAGAATAATGAAAAATGATTTCGTATTTATGTTAAGATATAGATGGGAGAGAGTTGCTCCTCAAAAAAAAAAAAAAAAAAAACAAAAGGTGAGAGTTTGGAAACTTCATATAAGAAACATATTATAATAATAAGAACCAATTTCTGCGCCAAAGATTTATTATTGTAACCCTTTATGCGTGTAATTAAAACTAGTGTGTAACCCATTCCACTGATTACTCCAATAAATATAATATTATGCAAATAATATAGAATTTAGATAAATAGATAGGGATATTTTATTAATTGTTAATAGCTAAGCTAATTTAGGTGCCATCAATGGGTTTAAGCAAGACTGTTGTCCATCAATAGGTTTAGTTTTACAATGATGAATTAGATTAATAACATGCCTAAAAATTAGCTATAAATAGAGGAAATAAAAATATTCATCTTCTTCTCATTGGTGATTAGTTTGATGTGTATGGCAACCTAGTGGGCCTCCTAGCAGCGCACCCAATTGCGCCTCTAGTCTCGTTGCACCACTTAGACATGGAGGCTAATTACATATTCCCCAATACGAAGGACAAAGTGGCCGCCCTAAAACGATTCAGGCGCCCAATGAAGATGGACTCGGCTGGGCTGATGCAACAATCCATTTGCTATGACAAAATTCGAAATTGGACAGTATCTGTTTCATGGGGCTACGTTGTACAAATATTCCGAGGCACTTTCTTAGCCAGAGATATGGAATTGCCTGAAAGAACCTTTGTTGATTGGCACCATAAAGCTGATAACACTGCTTTCTCCTTCAACACTCGCCCTAATAGTATGCACAAATGTCAAATACCTTTTGTGTATTACATTTCTACTGCTACAACTTCGGCAGCCACTGAATATCTTCTACATAAAACTCCGCTACAAAACTGCGAATGGCAAATGCCAACTCCTTCTCAAATTGAAATTGTGGATGTTTACAAGACACCCAACCCATATTTGTGGGATAAGGTAATCATTTTTTTTCTTTCTTCTTTAGGACAATAATCAATACTCCATGAGATACTGCCTAATTTGATTGATGTTAACACTAGAAAATGTATTTAGTCAACTTGAGTTACGAATTTAATTTATAATCATATCATCTGTTATTATCTTGATTGATAACTTACATTGTTCTTTGTATTTTGAACAGCCTCCAAGAAGAAACTGCTGTAGGATCTTGCCAACTACCAAGAGACGTACTATGGTAATTGATGTGGGAGAATGCAAAGAAGATGAAATTATTGCATTGCGATGACAAAACTAGTATTGATTTTCCCTATTTTGTTGTTAATATTGCCCTCATAATTTAATGATTTCGTCATCAATGCATGAATGTAAGAACATTATTCAGGAAAAAAAAAATTCTTTTATCAAATTTTTTTTTTTTTTGAAAGCTTTTATCAAAATGTTAAAACCAAGGTTTTTTTTTTTTTTTTTTAGTTGCACAATTCTATTATAAAAAATCATAAAAGTTATGAAACTAACATAGGAGGCTCATATCTTATTGTATTAACCAAAAAAAATGTTATCAGAATGTTCAAGACCTTGTTCAAGATATTCTTTCTACATTTTTTCCCCTATGAATAAGAAATTTTATTTCAAAGAACTTATTATTGCAAGACAATACAAAAACATTTCGTAAATCCTACTGGAAGGATAATATATTATTTTATTAATATTTGAGATATAGAACTTAATTCATTTTGCTGGAGTAGATTTACGGTTTTTTTTTTCCCCTCATAAATTCAAGTTTAAGATGGGATGTATAAATAATTGTGAAATATATTAAGATTTTAAAAATAAATTATCCTGTAACCAAAATATGACTATTGGGCTTAACTTCTACTTGGGCTCACAATTTATTTGTTTTGTGGGCTTTTGGGTTTCCTACTGTGGGTGGTCCTATGCTCGACAAACCTAAATATACTTCTATTTCCTCGTGCCTTTCTTTCTTCCTGACAGAATCACTCCTTTACTCTCTCTCTCTCTCTCTCTAAGTGTTTACTCTCTTTTCCTAGTGCTCTTCCCAGAATTGCCAACCCCTTTTCCTTACTTTCTTCTCCTATTTATAGGCTAGGATGAGTGGAGGAGTTATAATTACTTCTCCCTTTTAGTGCGAATGGAGGTCCAATTCCATCATCTTAAAGTAGATGTTTTATCGGAATTGTGGTAGTGGCATTGGAAATGATTCCCACTTCTACCGTCTACTCGATAGTGACGTTGTTAAATACACGGCCGGGTAGCTGGGCACGATGCGCCTCCGGGCAAGAACTCTCCCGTCCATGTTAGAAATGATTTGGGGGGGGGGGGGGTTTGCTTGAAGTGTTCACTGTGGTCTTATTTTAGGTTTTCGAGCTCAATTTGTGCTTAGAGGAATCTGGGTTGAGGCCTAAGGTTTAAGTACGGGGATGGTTGTGTGACATGCTATGGGGCTTGGGCCCGAGGAAAATAGGTTCAAAGGCCTAAGCCCTATGTCGAGGGCCTAATTGGGTTCAAGGGCCCAAGCCCTGTATCGGGGGCCTAGTTCCCGTACAATAGCCCCTCCTTGATTCGTGCCCGGTTATCGAAAACAAATCAAGGACAACCAAGTGGTGGTAGTGGTTTCCCAAGAATCTTAATCGCTAGTTGTTAAGTGATACAAATGCCCATGAATGCCAACTTAAAAGAAGTGTCACACCAGACTGTCACGTTTCAGCAGTAATTATGAATTGCTGGTTTGCAAACCGTTTGACGGCTCGTGAACTGAGCCCACGTGTGTGGGAGTTATTTGGAGGGATAGGAGAGGTTTTTCCCGCCTCTTTTGCATTAAATGTTCTTTATTCCTTCGTTGGCTCCTATAAATAGTTCTCTTTGAATCTCTACTTCACTTATACATTCTTCATTCTCCAAACTATCTATCTGCCGAGCATACTGTTTTCGTGCACTCATCTTCCAGCCCAGAACACCATACCTTCCTAGAGTCCCAAAGTAAGTCCTTTTTGCTTTTCCTTTCATATCTTCTTCTTCTTTCAGTTTTCTTTTAATCTTAGTTTGGGAATGGGTTATTCTTACCTCCTATCTTTAGAGGCAACCTTGGCTAGCTTTAGGGCAGCCTACAATGTCCCTAAAGACGTTGATATCACCTACTGTCATGAGAGCGATATCGACCTCCATAGGCGTACCGGTGTAAACATCGTCTTTTTCCCTTTGATGGCTATTCTCGAGGGTAGGGTTAGATTCCTATTTGACCCTCTCATTATAGGCACCCTTAGGTTTTATAGTTTGTGTCCCGACCAACTCCCCCCCAATTTTTACCGAGTGGTGAGTTGTGTGAGTAGGTTAAACCACATATTCGGTCTACAATTAAACCACCACGACATTAACTTTATGTATAGTCTGTGCGGGAATATTAGGTCCAATTATTACTTAAAAAACAAAGATATGCGGGTATGGCTAATATCATGCCTTCCCGATTCTAACAGAAACTCAGTAGGGGAATTTGACCGAGTGAGTGGCAATTGGTTTGTTGACAAGCTCCCTTGCCCGTTCTCGCCACGCGATGTTGGTCGGTACCGAGAACCCTTATTTGCTTTAAGTTTGCATCTTTTAATTAGTTGCTCATGTATTGAACTAATCAATCTTTTTTTGTTGATTTGTTGCAAAATCAAAAAGGTTCCAACCAGATCTCGTACGTGTACAACTCAGAGATCTTAATTTTGTACACGTACGAGATCTTAATTTTGTACTTAGATCAAAAAATTTTGTTCATATGGACGGATAGCTCCGAGCATCTTATTTGATACTCGGCGTCAACCTTGTGTACTTTACCTGGCAAGCATTTAGCTACGCACTGCTTGTAGATAGCCCACTACTATCATACATAGACATTCGGCACGCAAATTTCATTCCGCCTTCTTTAACCACCGGTAAAGCTTAGGACCTCAGCCCCAGGTATATTACCGCAAAGGATTATGCACTTGTACGAGACAAATCGACGAAGCATGTATCCGTAAGCCGCAAAGTCCACGTACCTATTGAAGATCCAAACGCCCCTGCCCAAGTAGCTGAGCCAGTAAAAGCCGAGACCGATCAGGACGCAGCTATGGTGACTAGAAGGAAGATGACCATTGATCGGTTTATACCCAGCACTCAGCCCTCGGCCCAGCCTCAAGGCAGGGACCATGCTCCCCCTCCCACTGTCGCCAGCCGTTCTAAGAAGAAATAGAAGGTTGGTGACCATCTCCCCAAAGTCCCCGGTGATGCTCCAACAAAGACCCTTCCCTGGGGGGGGAGGGGGGATTATAATCCAAGAAGCGGTGGGTGATTCCTAGCCACTTGCCAAGGGTAGTAAGGTTGTGGCATCCTCATCTTAGTCTGTGGAAATCTGGCAACCCACTTTCAAGTTCGGTGATGGACCTCTGCTAGTGTCGGCCAGCATCAAGGCTTGGGCACAGGGCTAAAGAGGGAGGGTGGCCGAGAGCTTGGTGCATGGCCTCTTGCTTCCCGAAAACGACCACTTCTTCTCGGATGAGACTGAGGATTCCTTAGCACGGCAACTGCAGTGGCATACCGTGGTGGTAATTTTCCTCTCCTTTACTTCTTGTTCACTTTAATGCGTAAAATAATCCCTTAGCTCTTATATTCGTTACTTTTGTCACTAGTCCGCTCAACTGAATCACATTCTCGGCGAGAGAATGAAGGAGCTCATCGAGGACGCTAATCGGGAAAAAGTGTTGAAAGATGTTGCCAATGCCATGGCTAAGGAGAAAAGCAAAGCTACCGGGGTTGCATTTAAAAGGCTTAGTCTTCGAAGAAAGCCTGGTTAGTGGCAGAGGAAAAATTGGCCGAGGCGGAATATAGACTAGGGGGTGTTGAGCTAAAATTGGCGGAGGTAGCTAGCCTAAACTTGGCCCAAGTTAACGAGATAGTTGACTTGAAGGCGGCCCTAAAAGCCTGGGAAAACAAATGGTATGACGAGGGCTTTGCAAATACAGAGAAATCAGTGGAGCCTGTCGTTCATCAAGCCAGGCTTCACAAGTTCAAGGAGGGATGGCTGGCAGCCCTCCGGGTGATGGGGGTGCTCGAAGATTCCCCATTAAGGAACCCAGAGCAAATACCATACCTAGCTCCCCCTCCCCCTATTCAGAGCCAAGTTAATGCTGCCGATGAAGAGGACACCGCTAGTATAAGGGAGTTGGTGAAGGTGATCGATGCCCATGTTGACCTCGAGGTCACCAGCCACCCTAATATTGTCAAGGATGTTCACTCCCAGCTGCCACTAACTGAGGCCGTGCTAAAGTAGCAAACTAATGACGCAACCCATCTATTACCTACTGATCCCACCATTTGATTCTCATGCTTTTCACTAGTTTCGTTTATATGTTTTTATTTGTGCTTACTTTTCCTATATTTGTTTGTTTTGCCTAAAGTCACCGGGCTGTGGTGACGAAACACTATTTTTATTTTTCTAAGTTTTATTTCCCTACAGTTGCCGGGTTGTGGCGACTAAACATTGGTTTAAACTTTATTTGCCTATTTCAATTGTTTTTATGAACGTTTGCTACTAAGTTATTCTTTCGGTCATATTCTTTGATTGTTATTATCTTTTTATATATATTCTAGATGACCGGGTGGTCTACTTCTCAGACCAGCCCGAGCTAGGTCACTTGTATCTAAAAGGAATCAACATATGTTGATTCTTTAAGAAGATGTAGGGCAATTACCTTCCCTGTGATTTGGGTTGTATTCGAGATTGTGGCTTTAGCCCTCCTTAAATGGTATAACATAATCCCTGCGTGCCCGACAACTAGAGTAAAGCTGGAGAGCTTATTTCTATCCTTAGAATAGAACAATGCAAGGTTTACTTCTGTCCGAGAACTGGCCTTCTACCTTTGGATAAAATTTAGGATTAGGCTTCAATCTGCCTGGCCATTATGGTCGAACTCGTGAAGCGAGCTTCTTCCCATAGAAAAAATCCAGTATACGGTTTCCATCTACTTGGTGATGAAAGTGAGCTAGGAACAGATTTCTGTCAAAAGAATTTAACCTAAGGTTTCCACCTGCCCGACTCATGTTTCTGTCCCTAGAAAAATTTAGCGTAAGATTTCCACCTGCTCAGCGATGGAAAGTGAGCTTGGAACAGGTTTCTGTCCTTAGAAAAATTTAGGGTAAGGTTTCCACCTGCTTAGCGATGAAAATCGAGCTGGGAACAGGTTTCTGTCCTCAGAAAAATTTATTGTAAGGTTGCCGCCTGCTCGATGAAGAAAATTTAGCTAGGAACAAGTTTCTGCCCTTAGAAAAATTTTATACGAAATTTCCCCGTGTGCATCGACCAGAGCTTAAGGAGTTAACAACAATAAAATCATAAGTTCTGATACACCTGTATGGACAAACATCGCTTTTGTATTAATTAATAGTATCCTCGTATAATATTACGTTTAACATGTACCCCTATATTCTGATACTTAATGGTAGAATCTCTTCAGATTGTGGGCATTTCATGGCCGAGGAAGTGGTTTTTCATCCAAATCCTCCAAGTAATATGCCCTCGCACCTACAATGGCGGTGACTCTGTATGGTCCCTCCTAGGTTAGTGCCAACTTCCCTGCATTGACGTCCCGTGTATTCCCCACTACCTTTTGAAGTACCAGATCTCCCACTCCAAACTCCCTTTTTCTCAGGTCCCTGTTATATCTCTAGGCAAGTTTCTGTTGATATTCTGCCAGCCGTATAGTCGCTGATTCCCGACGTTCTTCCAACATGTTCAATTGTTTTATCATTAACTCTGAATTCTCAACGGGACTAAATCTTGAGACCCAGCCACTGCACAAGTTCACTTTCGCGGGTATGACAGCGTCTACTCCATATGTCAGGGAAAATGGGGTTTCTCTTGTAGACCTTCTCGGGGTAGTTCGGTATGCCCACAAACCACTGGGCAACTCATTCGTCCACCCATCTTTGGCACCTTCTAACCTCCTCTTCAACCTGTCCACAATGGCCTCGGCTTGGTCGCTACTCATTGGGTATGCCGAGGTGGAGTATCGATTCGTGATGTTGAGGTTGCCACAAAACTCACGAAAAGCTTTGCTATCAAACTGCGACCTGTTGTCTAACACTAGGGATTCTGGTACCCCAAATCTTATCACTATGTTCCTCCATACAAACTTCTTCACATCCACATCCCAAATGTTTACCAATGCCTCTGCTTTCGCCCATTTGCTGAAGCAATCCACGGCCACTAGGACGAACCTCCAATTTCCTGTCACCTGAGGGAATGGACCAACGATACTTGCCCTCATTGCACAAAGGGCCAAGGACTACTAATGGGATTCAAGTTCCTTGCCGGCTAGTGGATCAATGGGAGCGTGTCTCTGACATTGCTCACATTTTCGCGCATACTCGTTAACATCCTTCTGCATTTGCAGCCACCAAAATCCTCGGGTTATTGTTCGCTGAGCTAACAAGTGCCCCCCTATGTGACTGCCGCACACCCCTTCATGTAGCTCGGTAAGTAGTTCCTCAACCTTGCTAGGGTGCAAGCACTGCAAGTAAGGCCCGTCAAGGATCTTCGATACAGCTTACAATCGACAGACAACCAATACCGAGCAAATGTTCTGCGTATTTTTTCTGCTTTCTTCTTATCATCTAGCATAGCGCCCTCAGCTATAAAGTTGAAGATCGGATCCATCTAACATGGCTCAACCACCGCCACCAATGAGACACCTGCTCCTGCAATGATACTTGGTTTCGCTACCAGCTCTACTTTTATTAATCAAGGTATCCCCTCAGTTGATGATAACACCAATGTAGCCAAAGAATTAGCATGCCAGTTCTATCCCCTTGCCACTTGATCCACTTTGACATTCAAAAAGCGGTCCATAGTTTGCTTTACCAGCCGTAAGTTCTCCATCATCCGGGGATCTTTGGCCTCAAACCTTCCTTCTACCTTCTTAGCACCCAGGTTTAATACAACTTTTAACCCGGCCAGCAATGCCTCATACTCGACTTCATTGTTGGAGGCCTTAAAACCCAACCTAAAGGAATGTTCTAACTTTATTCCTTTCAAGGTGATGACTACAATGCCAGCCCCGGCTCCTAATGCGCTGGATGCACCGTCCACAAATACCTTCCACAGGATCACCTCTATAAAGTAGATCATCTCCTTCCCCTTTCTCAGGGAAAACTCTACAACAAAATCAGCTAGGATCTGGCCTTTCACCAAGCTCCTTAGCCTATACCTAATATTAAAAGAACCCAGCTGAGTCCCCCACTTTGCTATTCTTCCCATGAAATCAGATCTTTTAAATAATGACTACAGGGGGTATTCGATCAACACGTAAACGGTGTGAGCTTGAAAGTAATGGGGTAACTTCCGCGTAGCATGCACTAGTGCTAGCACCAACTTCTCTAATGGCAAATATCTTCTCTCAGCATCAACTAGGGTCTTACTAATGTAGTCAACTGGTTGTTGTACTCCTTGGTCTCTTAGTAGCATGATGCTTACGGCGTGTTCGGATACTGAGAGATACATGAATAAATCCTCCCCGGGTTTTGGGGCTATCAACATCGGTGCTCATATCAGATATTCTTTTAGCTCCTAAAAGGCTCTCTCACACTCTTCACTCCATTGGAATCCTTTCCATTTCTTTAAAACCTGGTAAAATGGTCGGCAGTGGTCAGCGAACTTGGAAATGAATTGATTAAAGGCAGCTAACATGCCAGTCAATACTTGAACTTCCTTTGGATTGCTCGATGGTTTGAAGCGTTTCACTGCTTCAATCTAGTCGGGGTTGACTTTTATTCCTCGGTTAGTGATAAAATACCCTAGGAATTTGCCAACCCCCACTCCGAAAGCACACTTCTCGGCATTGAATCATAGTTTGTGTCATCGAAGTACTTTGAACACTTCTTTCAGGTTGCTAATATGCTGCCCTTTCTGCTTGCTCTTTACCACCATATCATTGATGTAGACCTCGATAGTGTGCTCGATTTTATCCCTGAACATTTTAGTCATCATCCATTGATATGTGGCACCAGCGTTCTTCAACCTAAATGGCATCACGGTATAATGGTAGTTAGCATCAAGCGAGATAAACACCGTCTTCTCTTGGTCCTCAGCAGCTAAAGCAATTTGATGATAACCCTAAAAAGCATCAAGAAAGCTCATCCTCGGGTGTTCGTATGTGGCATTTACCAGCTGATCAATTTTTGGCACAGGAAATGGGTCCTTCGGACATGCTTGGTTAAGGTTGGTAAAGTTAACACAGACCCTCCATTTGCCATTCTTCTTTTTTACCACTACGGTATTTGCAAGCCACCTTGGGAAAAATATCTCCTTTATAGCTTCGGCTTCCTTTAGTTTCTTAACCTTTTGCTTGACAGCCTCAACATGCTTCTTAGCTGCTCTCCTCAGTTTCTACTTTTTAGGAGGGCACAATGGATCCACATTAAGCTTGTGAACTATGAACTCAAGGTCCACCTTGGGCACCTCATAGGGGTTCCAAGCAAACACATCTATGTTCTGTGCAAGAAACAGCAGCATCTCTACCTTCTCTTCCTCAACTACACTTGCTTCTATCAGAAAATTCCTATCCTCGTCCCGTAATATCATTACTATCACTAGATCCTCAGCACCGCTAGCCCCTACCTCGTTTTGGGGCTCCTGTAATTGCTACAAGGGGTTTCCTCAGTCAACTCCTTTGGTTTAGCTCCCTAGTCAATGGCGGCTACCAAGCACTGCCTGGCCACTTGCTGATTACCTCTTACAATGGTAATGCTGTGCTTGGTGCGAAACTTGACTTCACATACAAGGTGGACGACACCACCCCCATTGCATGAATCCATGGCCTTCCAAGAATCGCTCTGTATGAAGAAAACGAGGCGACCACTATGAATGTTACTATCATCTCCTTGCCTTCTATGTTCACAGGAAGCGAAATTTGCCCTTCTAGGATCACCATTCGGCCATCAAACCCCATCAAGGGCATAACATACTTGGATAGGTCATCCTTCTTCAAACCAAGCCCCCTGTATAGGTCAGGATACATCACCTCAGCGCCAATTCCCTGATCTATCAGTACTATTTTTACTATGAAGCCATTTATTCGAGTTGTAACTACCAAAGCATCGTCGTGCGGTTGGATTGTGCCTTCTAAATCATCGTCGTTAAAAGCAATGGGCTCCCAAGTATACTTCAACTTCTTCTCGGAGGGTTGCTCGCCTATGCAACTTTCCCCCGGTGCTATGGCTAATACCCCCTTCTTCTAGACCTCTAGGTGCCTCTCGGAGCTACATGGATGACTTCTATCACTCCCAACGAGGGTAGGAGAGGATTCCTTCGCGGCTGTGCGCCCTGTTCGGATTCTTGATTCCTCGAGTCTGTCACAAATTCCTTTAGGTACCCCACCTTCACCAACTGCTCTAGATGATCCTTTAACACCCTACACTGCTCAGTAGTATGCCTTGATCTCTATGGTAAGTACAATACAAGTTTTGGTTTCTCCTGGACGAGTCTTCTCCCATCTTGTTCGACCACTAAAAATATGGTTCATTCTTGATTCGATCCACAATCCTGTGTACTAGTTCCTTGAAGGCCACATTCACCTCTCCTATCTATGGCCCCGACTCTTGAATCCTCAAATCCTTTTGGGGCCTAGATTGGAAGACGATATGCCGAGGATGATTTGTGACCAAGGCCTTGCCTTTATTTTGTAACTGATCATCTTCCAACAGCTTATACTCCTCAATACGCCTCATCAACTGTTTCATATCCTCAGGAGGCCTCCTTGTCAATGATTCCGTAGTTCGGAATCCTCAGGCAATCCCATCTGAAAAGTATTCGCCGCAATCTTTTCATTACCTCCGCCAACCTCGTTGTACAGCTCCTAATATCGACTAGCGTAGCTGCAGAGGGTTTCCCCAGCCCCCATTTTCATTGAAAGCAATGCATCCACGAGCTATGGAACTCGACTGTAGGTTATGAACCATACACCAAACTCTTGAATCAACTTGGAAAAACTGTGAATCAAGCCTTTCCTTAACCCATTAAACCATTTCAAAGCATTGGATCCGAGACTCAAGGGAAACACTTTACACATCAGCGCATCGTTATGAGTGTGCAAAGATATCATCTGAATGTAATGGCTTACATGTTCCACCAGGTCCATCTTCCCATCCTAAGAATTGAACAGCGGCCGCGTAAATCTGCTTAGCATAGGTGCCCCCTCAATTTCCATCGAGAATGGTGATCGGGCAGCTCAGCATAATGCACGGCTCATAGCATCCATGGCGGCATTCCGAGGTCGCCTCTCTTCCGAAGAAATCAAGTCCCGGTCTTCATATTCCCGTGAGCGGTCCCAATGCTGATGAGACACAGATTGATGGGACCCTGTTCCATGGGGGTTGTCGACTCTATACGACCTTTCCCTTCGCTCCCTGTGTTCTCTTCTCTAATGCCTACCTCTCGCTTGCAATTCCAAATCCCTGACCAACCTTCGTAGGTGCTCCAGTTTCTCGTCCCTTCGCTCAAACTCTTCATCCTTTCTATCAAAACGGTTATGCCCCGAAGCGCTGGACATTATCCGGTATGTTTGAAATGACACTTCTCCAAGGCCAAACTGCCCTTCCTCCTCATGCTCCCTATCTTCACGCCTTTTTTACCTCCTTTCCCGCCATGTCGATCCCTGTGAAGACCTCCCAAAGCCACTTTCAGCATAACTCCCTGGCTGGCCCTCAAACATTCTCCTGTGCATGTTTGGACAGAACCACAGCTACTTAGGAGATTCCCACAGACGGCGCCATTTATGCATACCCAAAATATGGCTATTGGGCTTAACCTCTACTTGGGCTCACAATCTATTTGTTTTGTGGGCTTTTGGGTTTTCCACTATGGGTGGTCCTATGCTCGGCAAACCCAAATATACTTCTATTTCCTCGCGCCTTTCTTTCTTCCTAACAGAATCACTCCTTTACTCTCTCTCTAAGTGTTTACTCTCTTTTCCTAGTGCTCTTCCCAGAATTGCCAACCCTTTTTCCTCACTTTCTTCTCCTATTTATAGGCTAGGATGAGTAGAGGAGTTATGATTACTTCTCCCTCTTAGTGCGAATGGAGGTCCAACTCCATCATCTCAAAGTGGATGTTTTATTGGAATTGTGGGAGTGGCATTGGAACTGATTCCCACTTTTGCCATCTGCTCGGTAGTGACATTAAATACACGGCCGGGCAGCTGGGCATGGTGCGCCTCCAGGTAGGAACTCTCCCGTCCAAATTAGAAATGATTTGGGGGGTTTGCTTGAAGTGTTCACTGTAGTCTTATTTCAGGTTTTCGTGCCCAAATTGTGCTCAGAGGAATCTAGGCTGAGGCTTAAGGTCCAAGTACGGGGATGGTTGTGTGACATGCTGTAGGGCTTGGGCCCGAGGAAAACGGGTTCAAGGGCCCAAGCCCTGTGTCAGGGGCCTAATTCCCATACAGTGCCAAATCCATCATCATAAAAAAGATAGACCCTTGTAATTTTGGGTAGGAAACAAAAAAAACATACAAATAAGTTGTGAAAAATACAAAAAATAAACAGTAAAAGAGAAAAGAAAACCTTCTTGCAACTTGGGGGTTGAAAATGGTGAGAAAGATTATGTCGTTGGGGCTAAGAAGCAATGAGAAGGATAGAGGATTTTAAGGAATTTTTGATGAGACAAAGGCTGATAGCATCAAAGGTTTGGAGTTTGACAGCGTAGCTCCGGCGGTGATGCAAAATAGTGGCTATGGAGGTTTGGAGTTGAGAGAGAGATATGGTGCGGTTAGACAGGAGAAGATTTTGATTTTGATTTTGATTTTGCAAAAGAGGTTTTAGGTTGTAAATGGCAGGGCTTTGAAATTTCAGGGGGCAATCTTGTCTTTTCAAGAGCAGATGATATGCTCTTTTTTTTTTTTTTTAAAGATAGGTGTCGACTTTTTATTGGGCTTAAAAACACCAACTAAGAGTTGAGTTGATTTTACAGAAACGGGATATACTTTTTCATAAATTTGAACCATACATTCTAATGCTTTTAATTTTGACCATTTAAATAATTTAAATGGGTTACCATTTACCCGTAAAATAGGTCAGGGTATATGTAAAAAAAAAAAAAAAAAAACTCTGCTTCTCTTCGCCGATCTTCACCATGTCTACCCCAAACTCTCAGGTAACCATTTTTCATCATTTTTCCTAATTTTTATCCTATAGGTTTATGCTTTTGAATGGTGAGTTTAACCATTTTATGAAATCAAGAATTTTTCCTTTAAAAGTTGGATACAAATACAAATATACAATCTGATAAACTTTGATTGATATTAGTAACACTTATTTTATTTTTAAATGTTACCAAATCCTTATTGAGATGTATCAATGCTACTATTCAACTGTTAAGGCTCTTATTCTGTCTTTTTGGTTGATGAGCTTGATTGTTCTCCTTGTTGGTAGTCCTTTCTATTGTGTTATCAAAAAGCGTATTGTTCGGATGATGATTGAATTTCCTTGTACAAATTTTTTCAACTTGGATCAGTGCCTAGCATTTATGCATCCAAAAGGATTTTTTTTTTTTTTTTTTTTAACATTTGAACAAGAGGCTACAGGTTCAATTTCCCACCAAAAGCAAAAAGTTTGGAATTGCATATTTGTGTTTTTGTTTTACAACCCTTTTTATTGCTTGAGAGGATTACTTATATGTAGAGCAATGTTGTTTGTGTAGGATGCAAATTCTACCAACGAAGTGTTGCATGGCAAGATAAGACAACTTGAAAAAATGCATTCTTCTATCAGCAAATGAGAACATTGAAGAAGTCATGAATGATTGTAAAAACATTCTCTAATTTTTTGGACAATGCTAGTACTTTAGCTGGTGAAGTGGAACAACCCCAGAAAACATTCCCAAAAGCATTGTTTTCTACTGGGTTGCTTACTTGTTTGGCTTACTTGATTTCTCTCCTAGCTGCAATTGGGGATTTACCTCTAGATCAAGAAGATTGGGTTGATGGGTATTTTGCTGATGCTACTGAAATCATTGTTAGGAAGTGGTTGAAAGTTTGGATTGAAATTGGTGCAGTTTTATCAGTTATTGGACTATATGAAGCCTAATTGAGTACTTGTGCATACCAACTTCTAGGAATGTCAAGTTTAGGATTTTTACCACAAATTTTTTGGGTAAGATCCACCTGGTTTAATACAACTTGGGTGGGAATTTTGCTCTCAACATTGATTACACTTGTAGTTGCTTACATGAGTTTTGTAGACATAATATCTTCAGCGAATTTCTTGTATAGTTTAGGGATGCTATTGGAATTTGCATCTTTTCTTTGGTTGAGGAAGAACACAATGAAGAGGCCCTTTATAGTTCCCATGGGGTTACCTTGGTTGGGGATTATGTGCTTGATTCCATATGGGTTTTTGCTCTATGTAATGGTAGTGGCTACAAAAATTTTCTATTTGGCAGTTGCTCTGCTTACACTGGTTGGGATTGCTTGGTACTTCTTGATGCATTTTTGCAAGTCCAAAATGTGGCTTGAGTTCAACAATTTGGAGAAAAGTTGGAAGATCAAGATTTGGAATAGGTTGATAATTACTGGCTGTGAGGATCTTAATATATTGTATCTTTTTTTTATCTTGGCTAATAAAGTTTTGTAAACACTATTTGCAAAAGAAATGGATACTTTGATTTTCCTTTTAGTTTCCATAAAGGATAACAATTATAAAACAATTGAATTTACAAAGGACATTTTTTACAATTATACTCTTGATCAATTAGGTGGGGCACATTGAGCTCATGATGTGGATGTAGTGGGTTTTAAAACTTCAATAGCCTTATATTTTATTCAGGCATTTATACTGTCACATAAAGAACATGTGATATCAATCATTGGAAAGTGATTTCCTTTGATGCACAATATAGTCCAAGACTACAAGATATGTCATATGCCTCAAATGATCATAGTATATACAATGCAGAATTCAGAACCTAATATTGTATTCAAAGAAGTTAATATCAGGAGTTTATTATAAAGATATTATAGAGAGAATTTAGAAAGATTTACAAATGAGGATGATGTTCTAAATTAGTTAATTTGCCAAGTTAGTCTGGATATTGGAACAAGAAGGCTGAATATTGACTCCATAATGGAGGGACAGCTACATTTGAAATGGTTAGAATGTATCTAGTACCACGTTATTTAAAATTTAAAGCCGTAACATAGGGTCTTTCTTCCTTATTGCACACTTGTTATTGTATATAATCTGCACACATCATCTATTTTATGTATTAAATCAATGTGGACATGCTTAAAAAGATGTGATAATGCATCTAAAATTATGGACATATGGACCACATCTAAGACATAGGGTTGTAAACGAGCCAAGCTTTGCTGAGTATTGCGTGTTTGAGCTTGGCTCATCAATAAAAATCAAATGCTCAAGCTTGGTTTGAGTTTGAGACAAGCCTAAAAACAGTTGGGCACATTGATACAGATGCAAGTTTTCCCTTACTAGCTTCTCACTGTCACTCACTGACAAATATTTCCTCGAAACCTTGCATGTTCATGCATGTCAAATTTTGTTGCTTGGGCTCAACTTGTTTATTAAAAGAGTCTAAAACTAAGGCTCAACCTTGGCTTATTTAAAACTAAGGCTCAAGTTGAATACCAAAAAATACCAACTTATCTGTATTTTGGCAATAAACTTTGAGAAAGTAACTTGTGCTTAATTATTGAAGAAATTTTAATTATGGATTCCTTGCTGTTTCTTTACATATATATATATATATATATATATATATATATATATATATATATATATATATAATTAATGCTTCTCATATTATAATTGCTCTATTTTGAATGATAAAAAATCAGTCTCCCTTTCAAAAAAAAAAAAATGACAATTCACTAAATCACTAAAGATAAACATTGAATTTTCCGTTCATTCAAAATAAAAACAATTCACTAAATCATAAACAATCTCTCAATCATCATTTTATACAAATCACTGTCATTTGAGTGATCAAAAATAATCATGTAGTGGAATTTTTCTAGCATTCTCTATAATTTTGGAATGTTCATTTTCTTTTGAAAGCACTAGATTTGATGCTATCTTGTATTGCAAATGTTCTGACCAGTTCTCCTACAAAAATTAGACATTATTGATAAAAAAACAGTTTAAGCAAATTATGTGAAAAACTGTAAGATTTACTTCCAATAATATATTATCAAAAAGGTTAGATTCTCTTTGATAATTTTGTATGCATGTGTTTAATAACATACATGTAGCAATCATACCTAAAATATGAAAATAGTTAAAATTTAAATATTTTAAAGATTCACACAATAGTTATCTATATGTGCAAATCTATAGTTTAGTACGTAACCATTGTTTTTTATAGGATTCGAGGTGGGTGATTTCAAAGGAAATTTGGTAATACTATAAGTATAGTTGTCTTTCTCCAAATAACTCAATACCTTATCAAGACCTATTACTTATCGCACAGTGAAATTCAAAGCAATTATGTAGTACAAAACTTAACAAAATCACATATCAAAATATTATTGAGTACAAAGAGAAAGAAACAATACCACTATTTGCATGTTTTATGTTCATATGTCTTGCCTAGTTGTGCTTGGCAAAGAGTCCAATATATGTATACATCTTTTTGAACTAAAGTCAACGACACATAAGTACCAGTGACTATTATTGTCATTCATAGGGATATAAATCTACAAGCACAAATAAACAATGTATTAGCATGTGTTAATGTAAAATACACAAATGTGTTGAGTAAAATTACATGTTCACAAAACATCAATTTTGACATATACTTATCATCGTCCCTATATGTATTTTTAAACCATTCTAGAGTGGGATTGCCATCTTCGTCAATTATTTTTTGTTACAAACATATATATATATATATATATATATATATATATATATATATATATAAAGAAATAAGTAAGTAAAAAAGTGGCTTCGGTAATGGGATCAAATGTAAATGTACGATCAGATGTGATATTGGTACTACCTAATGTAACGATGGAACTGTCAAATGTGAGGAAAAAAATGGGAACCACTAAATGCGACAAAAGTACTGCCAAATGTGATATTGGTACTATTGAATGTGACTATGGAACTATCAAATGTGAGAAAAAAATAAGGGAACCACCAAATATGACAAAAGAACAGTTACATGTGATGTTGGAACAGCACAATGTGAAGATGAAACGATCAAATGTAAGAAAAAAAATAAATGAATCACTGAATGTGACAAAAGTACAGTCACATGTGATGTTAGTACTGCACAATGTGAGGATGAAATCGTCAAATGTGAAAGAAAAAAAATTAACCACCAAATGTGACAAAAGTACTGTAAAATGTGATGTTGAAACTGCGCAATATGAGGATAAAATTGTCAAATGTGAAAAAAAAATAAAAAAATTATCAAATGTGATAAAAAATTATCACATGTGACGTTGGAAATCCATAATACAAAAATGAAACTGTAAAATATGATAATTTAATAAATTGGTATAATAAGTTACCTAAGAGCACCCACAGTAGATGTGGGATATGTGCCAAATGTTAAATATTTGGCACATATCCCACACCAAAGCCAATTTAAGCCCATTTATCAGATGTTGTATATGTTAAATTTTTTACAACTTGCTACAGTAAAATCACAAATATACAACCGTACGGATATCTGTGGTATACTGATTTATTGTTTTTTATTTCTCATTCAACCTCATCTCTTTCATTTCTCCTTCAGCTCACCGCCTCCATCTCCTTCTCCACTCTCCCATTCTTTTTCTTCTTTCCTCTTCCCCGTTGCTCTATTGTCTTCCCGTTCTTAAAAAAAAGCCACCATCAATTTCGTTTCTACCCTCACTGATCTAACCACATAAATCTGGATTTTTTTTTCCCCTTTTGGTTCGCTCTGTCCTCTGTTCATTTCTCTCCGTTTTGCTTGTGATTGCTCGCAAATCTGAAAGGTGTGTTTGTGCTTCCGCCGAAGATTCCAGCAGCACATTGATCTCGAAGGAAGTTTCAGTCCAGCTGGAGCTTGATTCCAACAACTCGAAACGGAGCCAAAACGGAGCCAAAACGGAGCTTGATTCCAACGGACCAAAAACGGAGCTTGATTCCAACGACTTGACAAGGTTCTTTTCCGATTGTGGGTCTGGTTTTATTTTCCGATCGTGATCGGCGTGGGCGTAGGCGTTGGGTTGTGGGTCTGCTCTTTGGTCTTACTGGTCTTACTCTGTTTGGGCACTGGTCTTACTCTGTTTGGGCGCACTGGTCTTACTGGTCTATCGGCGCACTGGTCTTTCTGGTCTTACTGGTCTATCGGCGCACTGGTCTTACTCTGTTTGGGCAGACTGGTCTTACTGGTCTATCGGCGCACTGGTCTTACTCTGTTTGGGTGATACTGGTCTTACTGGTCTTACTGGGTCTTACTGGTCTTACTGGTCTTCTGGGTCTTACTGGTCTTACTGGTCTTCTGGGTCTTACTGGGTCTTACTGGTCTTACTGGTCTATCGGCGCCGTACAGGTAAGTTCTCCGTCTTCTCTGTGATTATTCTGTTCTGCCTAAATTATTCTGTTCATATGTTCTGTTTATATGTGCTGTTTGCTGTATAATGAATTTGTCCTGGAGTCTACTTCTTTGTTGCTCTTGTGTTTAACCTTAATATAGTATTCTGTTTAACCTTATGAATTACTTCACGTTTAGGCAAAAGTATTTTTTGAGATACATTTTGAGTTCATGCTGTGGGAATTATTTCTTATATTACTTCATGTGCATGTGTTTGATGAAGGCTCACATTTTGAGTTTGGCAAATTTGCTAGAGAGATACATTAACAAAGTTTAGTAATTATATATTTTTTTGTAATTAACAAACCAGAACATGAAGATAACAATAGGTAACACTTGCATGTGTTCCTGATATCAACCAAATAGATTGTTTCAGTATCTCCTCTGTTAACTCTTCCTTTCCAACACCCAACAATTTCCCTGGTTCAGTCCTCAAGACTATCTCTAAACAAATAATCTTCTTTTATTATGTACAACTTTGTCTTAGTTTCCCCATAATTCTACAAATCTAAACGTGATCCAATCTTTCTTTCATCTTAGCTTCTTATGCCAAGAACAATTAACAAACCTAAGCTGGCAATAAATAAAAAAAATACGGCTCATTGACATAAGTAATCCCATTTTCAATGACTTTAAAGCAGAAAATCTGTTATTATTTAACAGAAAAATGAAACATAATTTCTCACCTCAAAACGTTCATTGCAAGTTTGAAGCCGAGAGAATAACTTCTCAACAAATCCCTCCAGGCAGAATGGAAATCTAAAATCACGTTCTATCCAAAGAAAGAATATTAGAGTAGAATTCACTTGACCGAAGATAGCAACGAGAAAACTAAAGTACCTGTGCATCTTTAAGATGGTTAAGTGGGGAATAATTATTCAATGAGACATTTTCTGATGACAGACGTTGTTGCCTTTTCATGCTTTGCATTGCACGCTGCAATTTTGCTTGCTTTTTCTTCTTGCTTGAAACTGTTCCTTTATGGTGTGCCTGAAATCATTATAAAATTACATTACAATACAATCAACCAGCTGCAATTTTAATGTTTTACAAATAACTTTTAAAAATACTTGCCATCGGCACTCTAAATGCATCACCAAAAAAACAGTACTCTAGTTTTCTTCATATAATACATTGCAGTAATCTGTATAATTGGTCGCTTTTGACCTCTTTTATATAAATAAATATATATATATACACACACACACACATAGCTGTTAAGTGTAAGTGTAGTTTGCATTTTGGGATACTATCTTGCCGATGGCATATATCCACAATGGTCAACATTTGTGAAGACAATCCCAAGGCCACTAGGAGCAAAAAGAAAATTATTTGCAAAAGCTCAAGAGGCATATAGGAAGGATGTAGAGCGTGCATTTGGAGTGCTTCAAGCACGATTTGCTATTGTACGTGGACCTGCACGGTTTTTCTATCACGAAACACTACAAGACATTATGAAAGCGTGCATATATATATATTTATTTGAAAGCATGTGGTGTTGGTGATCTGACTAGTGAATATTTCATTAGTGACACGTCTCTATTCATTGTCGTTGACCCCGTCAAAGACAGCACCCCTTTCATTGTTGTCCAAATCAAACCCCACTTTACCACTTTGTAAAGGCAAGGGACCGACTTCCATACGCGTACAACCCAGCTTCCTTCTAGTCCTAACTTAGAAAAAGGAGAATAGTACTACTAATAGACAATTTTATGACTTACTAGTACTACGAATAGATAATTTTATGACTTACATTTTAACGTTTGCTAAAGATTAAAAAAATAAATTATAAAATAATTCAAGCATTCATTTATTATGTTGTTGGGGTTCATATATCACTTCAATTTGTAGAATTTTTAGCATTTGATTTTTCTTAAAAATATTGTTGTTTAATAATTTTAGCACATGTTTGTTTTTAATCCCTTAAATGGCTTAGTCAAATTAAAATATGATAACTTATCGCTTTGTATACTCTAAAAGCAATTGCTTCGAGTTTATGGGGAAGTAAAATTGACCCATTTAAAATTTTTGTGACTGAAAATGATTGCTTAATAAAATAAAATAAAATAAAAGATCACTTTAGGCTTTGTTAGTAGCCTTATAGCTCAAGTAGTATTTTATGGAATTTTCAATGGAGGTGTCAACCGTTCAAATTTTCATCTAAACTGTCTTAATTAAAAATAAAAAAAAAGAATTTAAAATCACTTTAAGCTCTACAATAAGTTTATGGACATAGGGTTTGTTTGGTACATGGGATCAAGTGTTAGTTTTCAAAAATGATTTGGAAATTGTGGTTTAAAAAGGGTTGTAGAAACGTGTGTTTAAATTATTCATAATGAGTGTTTGATATTATGTTTATAATAACATATTTTTAAAAGTGAAAAATAATAATAATAATTATGTGTTTGGTATGAGCGTATATTTTTTATTATAAAAAACATGGTAACTACCTAACATGTACAATACAATATTTCTTATAATAGAGAGAAATTTTCGTGCTATTTCCATTTACTATCTTCTTTCTATTCAAAAAATCCACTCTTCTCCTTTAAAAAAAACCACGAATCCTTTGTAACCAAAAAAAAAAATGAAGGCACCCAAGAGCTCACTCTTCTTCCTCTTTTATAAAACTCACAAATTCTTTGCAAAAAATTATATTTAATTTAAATAGGTGGGTATGTAGTAAGTTTTTACTAGTGAAGTATTGAGTGGTACAGGAAAAACGAAACAGAAGATTTGGACTCATATTAATCACTCTAAATTGGAAACTTTGACTCAAACACTTTTAAGCAAATAGCCTTTACCAAACATAAATTTTGGTTTTTGATTTTTTGGTCACAATTTTGAGGTTTTAAATTTTAAACACTAAAAGGTAAAAACTATTATTTTAACTCAAGTAACAAACAGACTCATAAGCTTATGAAAGTAATTGTTATTCATGTCGACAGACCTCAACAAGTCGTGGCAAAAGTAACGGTGGTAGAAGAAGTGCAAAAGTAGTGGTGACAGAAGAAGCTCCATGAGTGATCGTGTATTTTGGGGTAGAAAAATCAATCCATACGTATCCTAGTTGGGTAGTCCAGCCTGTCAGCCACCCACAACAATACGAGTGGACCCCACAACGCAACTCGGTCTTCAATTCTTCATCTATACAAACAAAGTCTTCTCCTTACAAACCTCAGAATTCTTCATATATACGAGTGGGCTCGATATATGTTTGTGCGCGAATTCCCCCATACCATAGGTCCAAACTGGAAAAAAATAGTAATAATAATAAAAAATAAATAAATAAAAAATGGCCAGAGATCATGTCCACGTAGTTATGCTGCCTTGGTCAGCCTTTGGCCATCTTATACAGTTTTTTCAGCTCTCCATTGCCTTAGCTAAATCTGGAATTCACGTTTCCTTTGTATCAACCCCAAGAAACATCCAAAGACTCCCCAAAGTTCCTCCAAGTTTAGCAACTCTCATAACTCTGGTGGAGTTTCCATTGCCCAAACTAGACAATGATCTCTTGCCCGAAGGCTCTGAGGCCACTGTAGACGTTCCAGTTGACAAAGTTGAGTACTTAAAGCTTGCATATGATCGCCTCCAATAACCTGTTAACCAGTTCGTCGCTGAGCAATTACCGGACTGGATTATAGCTGATTTTTCTGCTCATTGGGCTGCTGAAATTGCCCAAAATCATAATGTCGGGTTCGTGTACTTCCAGGGCCGGCTCAACAACTTTTGGGACCTTAGGCGAAAATTTTAAATGAGGCATTTTTATAATTAAATATTAATAAAATTATATATATATTAAATTTTTTTTATTTAAAATCTATTTTTCTTGCTTTTTGAGAAGCAAAATTACTAATTAAGTTTTTATATTTAAGTTCCTCAAACATTTCTTTTTCAATTGATAATATAGCTAATCCATTTAATCTTTCTTGTGACATAGTAGACCTTAAATAAAATTTTATTAATTTTAATTTTGAAAAACTTCTTTCTGTAGATGCAACCATAATAGGTATTGTTAGTAATATTCTATAAGCAATATATGCATTTGGAAAAGAATCTAGTCTTTTTCATTATTCTCTTTTTGTTGTATAATTTCGTTATCTTCCAACTCTTTTTGATAAGTTTCTTGTTCATTTATAATATTTTCACCCAAACTTTCTATTGTGTTTTTTTTTTTAATATTAGTAACAAATTTATCCATAAATCCTTTTTGAGATTCAATTTGTTTTTCAATTTTTCTCTTTTTTAGAAGTTTTTCATATCCAGATAAATATTTTCTAGTAGACATTTATAATGAGAAAATATTTATAGATAAATAAAACACAATTTATAATTAAAAATGATAATTTAACTAAAAATAAATTTAAAGTATAGAACAATAGAACATGGTTATTGCAATTTTTCTAAAGCTGTGACCACTTTAAAGTTTAAACCTGCACAAATAAAAATTAATTTAATACATGGTTTAATAAAATAGTGTCACTAGAATACAAATGAGTTGATATGATACACATCAAATTATTAATTGATATAATAATAGATAAAGTGGTAGATTAAAAATAAAAAGGTGAGAAACCGTCAGATCACTTGTGGGGTTGTACTCTAATCCAAAAAAAAAAAAAATCCAGCCTATACTCCACTCCACGATCTCCATCCCATTCTCATATTCCTAATCCTATGGCTAAGCTTTAAGCCTTTAAACAAAAAAACGTGTCAGTACCAAATTTCATGGCAGAAAAAGGTGAAAGGTCCAAGGAGGCAGCCGGGCAGAATTAGAAAACCCTTAAATAACGTGTAAAACAACTGTGCAGTGCAGTGTTCTATCCCATCAAACAATTGTGCAGTGCAAACTGTGCAGTGCAGCAGTGAAAGTGTAAACAAACTAAAAATATATATATAATTTAAGTTAAAAGAAACAGAGGACTCTTGAGTCTTTATTTTCAAACAGACAAAGAGAAACTGTCTGAGAAAAAGGGGAAGAACTGAAAGAAGAAGAAGAATACCTCTGGTGAGTTGTGACCACCGACTGGTATGCTGTACGCTGGAATCAACAAAGATCAAGAATAAAGATGAAGATGAAGAAAAGAAATGTAAGACCGTAAGAATATAGATGGAGAGGTAGAGAGATGAGAGGTTTTTCTTTTGTTTTTTAAATTTATAATCTTTATTTTAGCATATTTCTAGACAATTACGTTGTATTATTAATGATTTTGTTTGCTATTAATTTTGATTTTAGCATATTTCAAGAATGAGTTAATAAATTTGTCTCTTAAAATTTAATTTTGTTAGCTGAAGTTTGACTTTTTTTTTCCTTTTTAATTTTTTACATTTTAGGATACAATGGAACCTTTTTAATGCATTTTATTGACTAATAAAAATGCTTAAAATTTTTTTTAACTAAAATATATAAATAAATATTATATATATATATATATATATATATATTTTTTTTTTTTTACAAGTGGGGGCCTTCTCTTATTTGGGGGCCTTAGGCGATTGCATCAGTTGCATCTACTGTTGAGCCGGCCATGTGTACTTCTCTGTCACCTCTGCTGCTACCATTGTTTTCTTTGGGAAGCCACCAAATTATTTTTACGTAGGTGACCAAAAGCAAGATTGGCCATCACCAGAGAATTTTACAACTCCGCCAGAGTGGCTTAGTTTTCCGTCCTCTGTTGCATTCCGAGGGTATGAAGCGGTTGGGTTACATGTGGGTCTATATACAGAAAATGCTTCGGGGATAAGTGATGCTGCGAGGTTTACGAAGGTTCTCCGTGCATGTAAAGCATTGGCTATTCGTAATTGCAGGGAGTTTGAAGGTGAGTTCTTGAGTTTACACGAAAAATTGATGGGAAAGCCTGTGATTCCCATAGGTTTACTTCCTCCAGAAAGACATGTAAAGACCGAAGCGAATGATAGCTCTTGGAAAATGATATTTGAATGGCTTGATAAACAAGAACCCAAGTCAGTTTTGTTTGTAGGGTTTGGCAGTGAGTGTCAGCTGAGCAAAGAACAGGTTTATGAGATTGCTTATGGATTACAGCTTTCTCAAGTGCTATTTTTGTGGGCCTTGAGGAAACCTATTTGGGCTATTGATGAAGAAGACTCTTTGCCATCGGGTTTTACTGACAACACGTGTGGCAGAGGAATGGTATGTATGGGATGGGTACCTCAGAAGGAAATTCTATCGCACCCATCAATTGGGGGATCATTGTTCCACTCAGGGTGGGGGTCTGCAATTGAGATGTTACAATTTGGTCATTGTCTTGTTGTGTTACCATTTATCTATGATCAGCCTTTGAATGCAAGGCTTTTGGTGGATAAGGGTGTGGCTGTAGAAGTAAAGAGAGGAGAGGACGGATCGTTTAGCAGGGATGGCATAGCCAAGGCTGTGAAGCTGGCCATGGTGTTAGAAGAAGGAGATAAATTAAGAGCTAGTGCAAGAGAGGCTGCTGCAATATTTGGAGACGAGAATCTGCATCAAGTAAACTACATTGGTCACTTTGTTGAGTATTTAAAACATGGGGGCAGTAACAAAATATGAGTGATGGCTAATTACCACATTCATGACAATGAGGAGGGTTTTTCTTGTTCATTTGGAGAAGTACCAATGATGTTTGTGATTGACAAACCAGTTTCCATTCTCTATCGTGGCTAGCTCTACTATTTGTGCTTAATGTATTTGTTAGAGATATATATTAGACATATTAGCCCAATGTAATAGGCCCAAGCCCAATCCTGCTTGTACTAGTAGTCTAGGGTTTAGTCGCCTATATATACTCATGTTATGGCTCATTGTAACACAGGTTATTGTACTACACTCTTATACATAATAAAGATGTAGCCCTTAAGGGATTCCTCCGTGGATGTAGGCCGACAAGGCTGAACCCACGTAACCCTGGTGTTTACAGTGTTCCTATTCTATGCTTCCCCTTTCCGCATCCACTCTAGCATACACAACATGGTATATCACATCCCGTTGCTAATATTTAACATGGTATCAGAGCCAACCTTCGTTCTTGGCATCAAACAAAATCTCTAGCAAGCAAAGAAGATTCTCACGTGCGTAACACAGATCCACAACAGTGCCCATGTATTCTTTCAGATCTGGGTCTACAGCATCATGCAGCTCCCACGGAAACTTCGTTGCTACCTTGCTGCTACATCTCTGATCTCTCAAGCAAGTCGAACCACTCACCTTACAAATCTGTGCAAATCAAGCCTTCGCCTGAAGAAACCAACCACATAGGCGTGCTCCTCGGTCTCCCGTAAGGAAACCCCAGAAATCCGATCACCGGAAGCCGTGCCACGCGCCTCCACGCGCCTCAGTTGTCTCCGGAAAACTCCCACGTGCCGCCTCAGATTCCCTAACTTTCAGTTCGTGTTCGTGTACACGCGCCGCCATGACGGCCTCGTTGACTACCGATTTGCCTACGGAAGAAATATGGCTTTCAAAAGACGTTGCACGCGCCTCCACGCGCCACCTGGGTTTCTAGCCGCTCCTCCAAGCGCCGGTGAGCATTGAACGCTCCTTCACGCGCCGACACTGCTGCTGATATCATCTGACATCATATGATGACGTCATCACTCCACGTTAGCAGCCACGCAAGCACGTCCACGTCAGCCCTAGTCCATGTCAGCGACACGTCATAGGTTGACGTCACCGTCTCTACTGATCGACCCATGACCCGACCCGGAAACCCGGAACCGACCCGGACCAGTATCCGTTGACTTTGACCCTGGACTAGTTGACTTTGACTTTGACTTTTTGCGTTGACCTTTGACCAAAAGTCAAAATTTCCGACAGGGCCTGTCTTGCTCCGTTTTTCGCGTAGATTCCAATTTTGAACTCCGTTTCTTCATTTGAAGCTCCAAAATTGGTCAATTGGCACATTCTTCATTGTGGTTTCTTCAAAGGCATTCTTCACGGCATCTTCAAGAAATCTTCTCATGCTTATCCAACCTCAAGCCTTCATCGAGCTTCCGCCTTGAGTTTGAGGGAGGGTGTTAGAGATATATATTAGACATATTAGCCCAATGTAATAGGCCCAAGCCCAATCCTGCTTGTACTAGTAGTCTAGGGTTTAGTCGCCTATATATACTCATGTTATGGCTCATTGTAACACAGGTTATTGTACTACACTCTTATACATAATAAAGATGTAGCCCTTAAGGGATTCCTCCGTGGATGTAGGCCGACAAGGCTGAACCCACGTAACCCTGGTGTTTACAGTGTTCCTATTCTATACTTCCCCTTTCCGCATCCACTCTAGCATACACAACATGGTATATCACATCCCGTTGCTAATATTTAACAGTATTCATTTCAAATTTTCCAATAAAATGTTGTTGTACTATTCGAATAGCCATTGCTGCTTACGATTGTCATAGTGTTAAGAGTGATTTGGCGTTTTTTAATGCACATAAGGTTAGAATTCCACACCCCCCCCCCCCCCACCCCCCCCCCCAAAAAAAAAAAAAAAAAAAAAAAAACGACATTTATTGGATAGTCGTATGTGTTTGCTACATACTCAATTTTGGGATATATTTTTGTATAGACTAGGCTCTAAAAGACGGTAAGGTTCAATGCTAAGTCCTTTGGAATATAAAGTATGGGTTGGATCTTCTATACCATACTTCAAGGTTCAATATGAAGTGTGCTTATGGAGCAAGAAGATGAAGAAAGATCAAAATGTGGAGTCATTGTATGCTTTGTAGGCTACGGTAGAGGAGGAGAGTAGGAATGGCCGAAAAGGTTTCAGCTTCAGATCGTGGGCCAGCCATGATGTGAACTTAGTGAGCCAGATAAAGGGATAAACGCCCCTGGGCAAAATTTGCGGAATAGTAGCTTTTTAGAAAAAAAGTTTGGTGCATAGCATGCGTTTGAAACTATTTTGTAGGTTGGACTGTTTTTGAAACTTGAGTGAGGTAAACTCGAGTTTGGGCTGGAATTCGAGTTTGACAAACTCGAGTTCCAAGCAGTGTGTAGCAATATTAAATGAAACTCAAGTTTGTCAAACTAGTTCCAACCCAAACTCGAATTCCAAAAACAGTCTAACTTACAAAATAGTTTCATCAGTGTGCTGCTTTCCTAAAATTTTCTAAAATCATGCTATCTAGCAAATTTTTCCAATGACCATGTGTTGAGAGCCAATAATGCATAACACCCTACTAGGCACCAACAGTTATGAATCACTAATGACTATTTATGCTTCACCTTCAAAAATGAAAACTTAGGAACAATGAGCATGACATCTTTAAAAGTAAAGAAGCCTGATTTAAGAGTGATGTCAGGGAAGCTTGAAGAAAGTATAAACAATGCTCGCTTTGATGGAACAGAAATTAAACTATTAGTTTCTAGTAATAAATCTAGAATCCACAAGGTGATAATTTCCTGAAATCTACTAGAGAAAGAAATTAATATATATATATATATATATTTAGAGACTTGGAAGCCTATTCAAAGGCTCCATAAAACTCAACAAACAAGAAAGTATATTCTAAAATAAATCCTAATTAATACCTAACAAAAATAAGAAATTTGACCTAAAATGCATTAAAAACACCTAAAAACAAGGAAATAAATACCCTAAACCTAAAATAACGAAAATGACATAAAAATACCAAAATTAATAAATTACAAGAATTAAATTATAGAATCTGTCCTACATTAGACCCCTCCACTTCATACAAACTCGTCCTCAAGTTTATTTTTGAGATTTGAAATCTTCCATACCAAGCAAACAAATATTTGGAATACTTGAGCCCCTAATCTTCTTTCCATACTTGCAATTCATCAATGGAATAAATAAATCAACTTGAATCTCTTTTTCCTTAGTCTTCATGCAATTGTAGAGATTTACCAAATAAGAACTAGCAATTGAATTAAATCTATCAACTCCAATAAAATCAATAAACTTTGTTATATTGCTTACCACCAAAATAAAAGGATTTTAAGATTGACAATCATATGATTTGATTTCATTGAGATCCTGGAAAATTTCCTCTTAATTTCTTCCTCAATGGTCTCTATTCTCTTGACTTCAAGATCTTTTTTTATAATAAGGTCTTCATTAATCTTCTTCACAATCTTGAATTCTGGTTCTTCTATAATAAGGACTTTATTAATTTTCTCATAAACTTGTATATTTTTCAAGAAAAATATTTTTTTCAACATGCAATTCATCTATTAATGGTGGAACATATGGCCCTTCAAAATAATTCAAGTGTGAACTTCTTGGCCAATAATAATCTTATTTCGTATATGACAAAAGTTCATCACAATCCAAAAGATAAAATTTGATGGGTAGCATCTTTTTTATCCTTAGCCGTGAACAGATTTTGTCTTTATCACTTGGATTCTAACAGACTGTATTCGTTCCCACTAATGTAAGGCATATTCACTAAGTTTATACAAAGTAAGAAAATATATTTTAAAATAAGTCCTAATTAATACCTAATTATAATAAGAACTAAATTTAACCTAAAAAGCATTAAAAACACTTAAAAACAAGGAAATAAATTCCCTAAACCTAAAATAACAAAAATTACATAAAAATATCAAAATTAATAAATTACAAGAATTAAATAATAGAATATGTCCTACATCAAAGAGGTATGTACTCCTTGCAAAACTTATCATTTCACTTGAAAGAGAGATCTAACTCTAGCGTCGATTGGTCAATGGCACAACATCACACCGGTACCTAAGGGTCATTCTCTTCATTTATTGCAAGTATTATTGTTGAGTTGGACCAATTTGTTGGCTTTGCAAAGCCTTGAAAGGAAGTATAACAAAATAATCACTCACAAGAAAGAGGTGGAATGAATATTTTATTAGACGCAACTTCAAACTCAAACAAAGAAATTAAGATGTTCCCTTGAGAACTTTTTCAACTTTTTCTCTCACACACTTTCACACCACATTTCTACCCTCTTTAATAGGGTGAAGTTAATTACTAGAGCTGCCATTATTGTGATGACTCTTTAATTCATAATAGAAAATTCTAGAATGTAGAATACTCAAAAGACACAAATGTTGTGGAATGACAATAGACACAAACAGTTATAAAATGACAAGAGACACAAACTGTTATGGAACATTAAGAGGCGCCTTTTGGTTTATCACTTCTAACACTATAAACATTTGTATCATCAATTTTAAGCCCCCCCAAAAAAAAATGCTTAAAAAAAATTCAAAATAAGAATTCAAGAAAATAAAATTTATAATTCAAGAACTAAAATAAAAGTTAATCCAAATTTTAGGAAGCAAAATTCTTTTCATTTTTCCCCAAAACCGGTAGAAAGGTAGTTAAAATGTGTGTTAGCTTACTCATGCGGCAAAATGGTGATAAAGAATTATTGTATGGAGTTTTGTTGGAAAAATGGAATTTTTGGTTCCTAAAATTTGAGTCATGCCCAAGCAGCCAAGCTATACCTAACTTTTAAAATTGGTGATAAAGAATTATTGTATGGAATTTTGTTGGAAAAATGGAATTTTTTCAAAGTGGATCAGGATTAAGTGAGTCTTGGTAGAAGCTATAGTGTTTGAAATTTTTTGTGCCAATAAATCGAGTGTGGGACAAGTGTATTACAAATATTTATAATTTTTGGAAAATAATATTAATGATGAGTATTTTTTTTTTGTTTTTTTTGGAGAATTAATGATGAGTATGTTAGTTGAGCCTACTGTCGGTGAGAGTAATGAGAAGGACAAATTAGTGCTTGCAATTTTATGTAGGGCCTCCAGTCCAGACATCAACTTCTTCTTTTTTATTTTTAGATAAGATAAAATTTTAGATTATAAAGTTTGCTCCATTATATTTGTTGTTTATTATTAGACTAAAACACCAATTAGTTCTTAGTACATGCAAGATTCAAATCTCAGAACTCTCATTCGATAACAAAAAACTTAATAGTTAATTAAGTTAATAAAATCCGCTCCTGACATTACTTAAACGAGCAGGTGGGATAGCCTGAGTTGGTGATTTCTTCCTGGTCTATCTTGTTTGACATACGTTTGGATATTGTAATAGGGTATAGTGGATGCTTCAACGCCAACTTCGGTTTCATGCGAGTAGTGCCTGCAATTCTTTTTTCTTTTTGTCAACAATAGTGCTTCTGGTTTGCAAATTGAATTGGCTTAATTGGTAGCTAAGATATATACAACTTCAATTCTTATACTACTTTTCTTTTGGTCTGGTCTGCCACTTACGGGTAGATCATTCAAGGGGTCGGTTTTACAAATTCGATTAGTTTAGTTATTTGCCAAGGTATGTTTGATATCAAATCTCTTGTACATTTCTTTTTCCAAATAATGGGCCATTCTTCAAATTCATTGACCCACAACCTAGATGTATCTAAAAAAACTAATTAGCTTAGTTTTTTTTTTTTTTCGGAGAAAGTAATTAGCTTAGTTAATAGCTGAGATATATGCGTATGATATCAAATCTTCCTCGTCTGGTCTGCCACTAATGGGTCCAAAGAATTAATTAGTGTGGGTCGAGAGGGTCGGAAGGATCTTAAATTCTTGACGTAATATATCCTTTTTCTTTTTAAATAGCTTGTGCAAAGCAATTAATCATGGGGATAACTGAATAATAAAATCCATATTTTTGTTATTATTTTTAGATTAAATTTTGAATTCCATATGACATAGCTAGTTTTAAACAACTAGCGTTTAACCGGCATTATGTGCAGGTAACTTCCTTTTAATGGTAACTTTTTCATTGAAGACAAAATATCCAATAACTGAATAATAAAATCCATATTTTTGTTATTATTTTTAGATTAAATTTTGAATTCCAGATGACATAACTAGTTTTAAACTTATTATAACTAATGTTTAACCCACACAATGTGCGGGTAACTTCCTTTTAATGGTAACTTTTTTATTGAGGACAAAGTATCCAATCCTCCACTCGCACCTAGGGAGAGAAGAGGCAGAGAAGACAAAGTATCCAATGTTAAAAGCCCCATAGGGTTATTTGAGCAAGAGTAATGGTACGAACACAAATTATTTCACAACATTTTTATATACAGTTGATATAGCAAATTCTTACTAGTTTTAATATAACATGGGCCCATTACTAACATTATATTTGTATTTACAATAACTATTTGAAAAATACTAAAATCACGTCAACAATTTGTAAAAATATTATAAAATAATTTATCTCTATATCATTACTCTTTGAGCAAAGTAAATTTAAGTATTATAATGTAATGCATTTGCCCTGTGTTATCGTCAATAATAGACAAATAACCAAAACAAAGCATATAACCCCACAATGTGTTGCAAAGTTTTATTTATTTATTTATTTTAATATTAAGATGCTTTTATTTATTATTCATCGTAAAATATGTAAAATTATTATTCCATAGTATAATATCTATAAATTATAAATAAATTCTATTAATAAGATAATACAATTTTCACTGTTGTTTGTTAAAAAAAATAAATAAATCGTTGATAGTTACTATTTTATTCTACCACTTTCAATCACAGTCTAATCGTTAACATGATATTAGAATACCTGCTGTCACTCCCCCAAAGTGTCAACAATGATTTAAATCATTTAATAACTGATTGAGCTTCATATTAAAAACCCTTGTAACTACATCAAGTTAATCTTCCGCTTTTACAACCGCACACCCTTGATGCAATGATCACTCTACAAGTATAAGTAAGGTTTTAAAACCCGGACCGTTTATTGAACTGTAAAAGGGAGAGGTTCAAGGTTTTTAAGGTCGAACCGGGGTCAAACCGTGATGACGTTATAATTAATTTAATAATTATTTTAAATATAAATAAATACATTAAATTAGTAAAAATAGAAAAATTAGCTAAAATAGTCTCCAAATAAATATGAGATTTATCTTTCAAATATTTTTCATAAGACACATAAAAAATATTAAATCTTAAGCAAACCTAATAAATAAACAAATAAATAAGTATATAACAATATTATAGTGGATGATATAATGAGTATAAAAGTTTTATACTCATTATATCATCCACTATAATATTGTTATGAAAATATTGTGAATATTCATTTCTCTTTTAAATTTCTGACTACAACATTTTTACAATATTTTTACAACAAATCCTAAGTGGCAGGTTGTTACTGGTTATTATTGTTGAGTTAAAAAAGTAATTTTAGTGCTAAATTTAATTTTGAACCAATAATAACTATCCACCCATAATTTGTTGTAAAAATATTGTAGACGTAGCACTTCACATTTTCAAATTACTTAAGTACAATCCGTTTTTCCTTTTTCTGTTCCTTCTATTTTTTCTTCCTTTTTTCTCCACTATTTGATTGATTGATTTATCTCCTCCACCATTTATAATTCTACATCTTTACCTATTTCTTTTCTTTTTCTTTTTTTACTAATATCTTAAATTTTTCTCATCCACCCATTTATAAATTTTACCTTCCTAGTGCTCTTTTACTTTCCCAATGCCTAGTTACCTACACGTTTCTTCAGTGTTCCATCTTTCTGACTTTCTCTTTTTTGATAAGCCTTCTTCACACTCTTTCTTCTTCGCAAAAACTCTTCCTCTGCCTCCTTCTCAATTTCACTCACGGAAAACAATCATGGTTTTTTTTTTTGGTCAAAAAAAATAAAAATAAAAACTCTTCCTCTGCCTCCTCAATTTCACTCACGGAAACAATCATGGCCTTTTTTTTTTTTTTTTATCTGTCAAAAACTCTTGTAGAGCATTACATTGTCACCATGCAATGGCTACTCCTTTCTTCTTCTTTTCTTTTTTTTTTTTTTTATCAAAAAAAAATTTCGCAGAAGCTCTCATTGCCGAAAAGAAAATTTTGCCTGAAACTATCTAGAACATTGATGTGAGTTCAACGATTGACAGAATGTTATGGTTGAAGCTTCAACAATGGTGATTTGGTGCTGTGAGTCTGTAATTTTTTAAAAATAAAAAATAAAAATAGCTCTGATTTGAATCGCCAGAACCGCTCACGGTTCACAGAACCTGGCGGTCGGACTACGGTTCGTACGGGTCCTTGCTTTTTTTGCATATAGCGGTTTTTGATGTTAAACAGACCGTAATTCTGAGCGGTTCAAGGTTTTCCCGGTCGGATTGTACGGTCCGGTCCGAGTTTAAAAACCTTGAGTATAAGTGCTTGTGAAGTGTGGAGGGCAAGGGCTGGGGTTCAAGTTTTCAGGAGGGAGTTTCACACATATATACACTTAGTTTAGGTTAGAGTAGAATTCTATTTTGTACAAAAAAAATAAAAAATAAAAAAATCTTTTGCTTTTAAATTCGAATAACCTATTGAGAAAATAGCTCAATAACATTTAAAATTGTAGTTGTATATTTATATATCAACTAGACTCATCATACATGTTTTGCGCATGCAATAATACTCTTTTTTATTTATTTATTTTTTGGTTTAGTGTTGTGAAGGTCCCTTTTTGGACAGTGTCTAGGCCCAAGCTGAAGCAAGGACCTTGGGCCTCATTGTTGTAGTTTGAAGGGATTGGGCTTGGTTCACCGCAACTAAATGAGCTGTTTACAAACCAAGTGGTGCACAGAGTAAAAATCCTACAATGCGTACATGCTAGCAAGCAAGAATATATGTATTGAATAGCAAGAAAACAGTAAAGGAAAACAATATATGTATTGAATAGCAAGAAAATAGCAAAGGAAAACAATGTAGTAAAGAAACACACAAAATAATTGTTAAGGATCCTCAAATTAGTATGAAATATTTCATTATTTTTTCTTAATTGTGAATTACAATGTGCTCACTAAAATGTGTTACAAGGTCCAAATAAGCTCAAAAATTACAGACTTAGATGGATATCTAAGCCTCTAAGACTTGTAAAGTTTGAATCCCTTTGAATCCAATTATATTCTATAGTAGCTATTCTGGGATACCGGGTGCTATTTTTTCTACTTTCTTTGAGTTTTAGACAGTGTTTTCTCAATGATTTTGTTATGATTCCCTATTATTGAATGCCCCTTGATGTTGGCCGTTTCCCCCTTTTATAGTGTCATTCTAGGGTTCGGGGTACCACTGATTCTCCCCTCTTGGTTGGGTACCAGAGCCCCTGTTATGCTAGCCATTCTGATGGCTAGTTCTTTCCCTGTTTCTCATAGTTTTCCTCTTTTTGTGCTGTTTCCCTAAAAGTCAGTTACTGACTTTCCATTTCGGGGTGTCCTTGGGAGCTGACCTTCAATCTCTCTTCTTTTAAGGCTTCTTACCTTTTAGACTCAGCTTTTGACCGTCTTTCCTTTTTGTTTTTTTTCTCAAGTGAGCCAAATCCATCTGCGCCAGGTTGAAAGTTTTCTCAGCTACTTCCCCTTATAGTTCTTCTTCTTGGGTTACTCGAGGTACCAGCCTTTTGTTCACAAGTTGTTACTCTCCAAGCCTTCTAGTCCTTTGCTGCATCACTAGGTGCTTGAGAAGGAGATATCTGCCCTTTGTTTCTTGTGTTTCGTGGCACCCCTTTAGAGTTGTCCCAATCCCACTTCAACTATGCTGCGCGTCCTAAGGATCCCAAACCTTTGGCATCCTCTAAGGATTTTGGCCTAGTTCGTTCCACTGGACTCTTTCTTTTTTTATCCTCTAATCTTGGCGGGCTGGGCCTTTTTCTTTCTTCTCTTTGTTTCATGGGTTCTAAGGCTTATCCCTTCATAGATTTTGGACTTCAAGTCTTTTGGGCTTGTCATCCTTTTTCCTTGTGGTGGGCTCAACCTTTTTAATATTATTTTCCATGCGATTGGTCAATCATGCTATTTCTCTGGGCCTTAATGCTATGATTTTTCTATTTTTTTATGAACCGCCCTTGCCCCCTTTTTTTTCTACACTAAAGATACGGATAACCAAAACAAGCAAAACAAAAAGAAAATATCAACCTGGTGAGATATCCTCCTTTAGAGCACGAATAATCTATTAACCCAATTAAATTGAAACTGAGCAAGCCTCTTGGCCAACTTCAAAGTGTTTTCAACTAACATTTGACATTGTTTGCAAGAAATTCTCATCCAAGTCTATCTCCATGGCCCATCATACAACTAACATTTTTGCCTTTGTCTATTATGATGGGAAAAAGTATATTATGCATACACTGGTTGCATAATATACTATCAAATTTGAAGAGGGAGAAAATCTGAGGTGACGGATTTACATGGATCGATCTGATGGCATAAACAAGAGCTATCAAATATTAACAGACCATGTATGAACGGACATTAGGTGGACGGATTCATCTAGAAGGATAGACTGCTTAAATGAGCCAGTAGTGGACGGAGCCTTTGCGGACGCACCTAGGGTGAACGGACCAGAAAAGCCACATGGCGCTTGATTAATCATTATGTGGTCTCCAAGAAACCCTAAATGAAAATAACTTGTGTCTCACGATTAACCCTAGTCCATAGAGTCCCACTACGAATAGAACTCTAACACAGGGAGGATTTTGGAATATATGCGCGTTAATGAATATCTTCCTTATAATGAAAAGACTTGTTGCGCAAGCATAGGAGATTGATTCTACACTACTATAAAAGCCCAAAGACCCTCAAAAAATAGGTACACATAATTCATCCCAACTTTAGCACTCTAGAGTTGTAAAAAGTTCTAACTTGACCTTCAGAGGATATTTGGTTGACACCACACCGGTGCTTTCTGTTAAGTCTTCTCTTTTTACTATGCAGGTATTGTTTCGAACATACTTGGACTGTGTGGCTCACTGGTGATTTTTACAACTCATCAGTTGACACTATCTGTGGGGAAGGAAGATTAGTCATATTATCGCTTCCCAAACATAGACTTGCATGGTACTTACTCGCTCAATGGTGACCATCAACAACGTTCAGGGAGACGAACCGCAAACCACTACTCTAGAGAGGCAAGTCCAAACCCTCATAGCTGCAATGGAACGCCTCACCAAACAGAGTCATGATTTGGAAGTGTAGCTGCGTCAAAGGAACTCAGGACATAACACTCAAGAAGAGGACCAAGAAGGCACCAACGCCGACAAAAGCTACCAAGAGGGGTCGGAAGGTAGCAATGCCCCTAGCAGGCCAGAACGACCAAACGTGAATCGTCCATCCATCGCAGACATGGCTCCACCCCACATTGTCGCAGAGATGTAGATGATGAACGTCCTCAGAGGACGAGTATCTAGCGACCTTGACAACTTGGTCCACCGAACCGATTCACCCTTCACCACATTCTTTCCCCTTACAGCCAAAGTTTCATATGCCACAGGTGGAAAACTACGACGGAAACAAGGACCCTTTGGATCACTTGGAATCTTTCAAGACCCTAATACACCTTCAGGGGATACCGGACGAGATCATGTACAGAGCCTTTCCCACCACGCTCAAGGGACCCGTAAGTATCTGATTCAGTAGGCTGACGCCTAACTCTATTAGTTCCTTCAAGGAGTTAAACGCTCGATTCACCTCTCACTTCATCGGGGGACACAGGTACAAAAAGTTCATTGCATGCCTAATGAACATTAAGCAGCAGGAGGACAAAACGCTGAGATCCTACATAACCCATTTCAGCAAGGAGGCCCTCTTGATCGATGAAATGGATGACAAGATATTTGTAGCAGCATTCACTAATGGGTTACAGAAGGGTAAGTTCCTATTTTCGCTATATAAGAATGACCCAAAGACCATGTCAGATGTGCTTTATAGGGCCACCAAATACATGAATGCAGAGGATGTGTTACTAGCTCGAGAGGAGAAACCTAGAAAGAGGGAAAGACAAAAGGATACTCGGCAGGATAGAGGGCGAAAGATGGCTAGAACCGGAGAACGATAGGAAGAAAGATGTTCCAAGCCCCCCATTAGGAAGTTCACAAGTTTCACCCCCTTGACTGCCCCAATCGATCAGGTCTTGATGCAGATCAAAGACGAAGGAGTTTTGACGTTTCCCGGTAAGCTGAAGGGAGATCCCAATAAGAGGTCAAGGGCTAAGTACTGCCGCTTCCACCGTGACCATGGACATGACAGAGTTGACTGCTATAATTTGAAACAGCAGATAGAAGCTCTTATAAAACAAGGGCAGCTACAGAGGTTTGTTAGTAAGGAAAGAATAGATCCACCCCAGAAGCAAGTCCCATGACAGGAGAATGAACTCCCTAGGCCGCCCATAGGAGATATAAGAATGATCGTAGGGGACACGGCCACTTCCGGGTCATCCAAAAAAGCCCGAATGACCTACCTTAGAGTGGTCTAGAACGTCCAACTTACAGGCTCCGTACCTAAGATGGCACGAATCAGCAATCCCGTCATCAGGTTCTCAGAAGAAGATGCTCGAGGACTCCATCACCCGTATGACGACGCATTTGTTGTCAGTCTACGAGTAGGAGACTACAACATGCACCGGGTTCTGGTTGACAACGACAACTCGGCAGACATCTTGTACTACCCGGCCTTCTAGTAGATGAAAATTGATAGAGAGCAGTTAGTCCCAGTAAATGCTTCTTTTGTTGGTTTCGGAGGGACAAGAGTGTTCCCCCTTGGCGCAGTCACATTGTCAGTAACAGTAGGAGACTACCCCCAGCAGATTACTAAGGACGTAACATTCCTCGTGGTCAACTGCTCATCCGCTTATAATGCCATTCTCGGATGACCCATTCTCAACTCATGGAAGACTGTAACTTCAACCTACCACTTAATGATCAAATTCCCTACAGATTATGGAGTACGAGAGCTTCGAGGATATCAGGTGGCTACGCGTGAATGCTACATTGCCATGCTAGAAATGGATGATCACCAACAAACCATGTGCATAGAAGAACAACGAACGATAGTGGAGCCAGTTGAGGAACTAGAAGAAGTAACCCTTGATGAGTTAAAACCCAAATGGATGACTAGGATGGGTATGTTGTCTAGTCAGACCATATGACAGGCACTCATAACTTTCATGAAAGAAAACCAAGATGTGTTCACCTAGAGTCACGAAGATATGCCAGGGATTGACCCTTCAATCATAGTTCACAGGTTGAATGTATCGCCTTCATCACCTCCCATCCGATAGAGAAAACGAGTGTTTGCTCAGGAAAGAGACAAAGCTATAGCTGAAGAAGTTCAAAATCTACTCGATGCAGATTTCATTCTGGAAGTATACTACCCCAGGAGGATGGAAGTTTCACTGAACACATAAAGTGGATAGCATCATTAGAACGAAAGTATCATTAACAAACTATCTTTCACAAAATAAGAATGGATGGTCTTATCTAAAAGCAAATGAAAAGTCATTACTAGTCCCTAATATGGACGGCCTCGAAAGCCTAAAGTGGATGGGTCCGTCAAAATATCTACAGACTACAAAGGCTTAAATTACATTGGCAACATAGAAGGGTCAAACAAGATGAGCCCATTGCATAAAAACTATGGAACAAGCCATTAAGCAAAATAAATAACATTAATAGATAAGAATGTGAAGGCCCTTAAAAGGAAATGTATACATATGATGGATAAAATAATTAACATTGTCCTCCAAAGATTTTTAACCCAAAAAAAAAAACTACTGCTGAACTGAGGGATTTTGCTTATTCTCCTTTTGCATGTCAGGGTGACGAGTGTTATCCTTAACTTGAGCAGTCTTTCCATCGCCAAGAACATCTTCGGCAAATAGCTCATTCCTACTCTCAGAGGGGACGGGCTGAACGGAAGTCTGGGCTGGAACGTCAATATTGATGTTGGATAAGTCCAGGTCTGAATGAGAGGCTTTGACTTGACGGAGGTAGTCGTCAAAGCCTTTAGTGAATGAACCTCCCAGCTCTGCCAGAAGGGCATCAGAATCACGATACTCACATATCGCTTTCTCCTTTATCCGATAGAGTCTGTCCTTGGCATTTTTAATCTCCTTCTCCTTGTCTGCCAGGACTTTCTGCAACAAATCCGTCTGCTTCTCCAGTTCACCCCTAACTTCCTTTAATAGAGTAAGTTTTTTCTCCTGGACCACCTTCCAAGACTTCAACTCACTGAGCTCATTCTCTGTCAGAGTTGCCTTCTCCCGTAAATGGTCCAAAGTTGTCTCATGGTTGAGGCAACGACCCATCAGCCCTTCATTAACATGGCCTGAAGACGGAAAGAGTTAGAGATTAGATACATTGACAGAAAGTAAAGTAGATAGTTGCGAAGTTACCTGAGCATTGCAGAAGAGACCCGTCTCCCCCATGGCCTCGGTTGCGTGGTTGCTCAAGTCCTCATAATCGTTAACCGTTATGATGGACGAAAGCCACTCCAACGTATACTTCGAGTCTTCACGGAGGAGGACGGGTGGTTTTCAACAAAAGGGACAGAACCCGTCATAAGTCATTTTCCTTTTCCATGGACGGGTTTTGTAACCATCTTCTTACCTTCAGCTTTTAAACCCAAGACGGGTTCAGGAGCAACTTTGGGTTTCTTTGAGGGTTGATAGTCAAGTTTCTCTAGTTGTTTCCTCTTAGAGGACGGGTTGGCTGAACCTGAACCCTCAAGGTTTTCCCTCCCTATTGTTTTTGCATAGCAACCTACTGCTTGATATAGGCTCCCCTCTTGGTAGCATCCATTTCTACACAAAGTAAGACAACGGTTAGAGTATAAAATACAACCAAAGAAAACCTAAGTATAGGGTGACGAACTCACGTTGACGAACTTGTGCGTTGTATTGACGGGTAGTTGTGGTAGGCTCTGGTCCATCACAATACTAGTGCAAGGTGTCCAAAGTGACTAATTTGGCCCACATCCTCTCTTCAAGGTTGGTTTTATTGAAAATTCTTTCCAAGAAGCTAAATTGTTCAAGAGAAACTGGAGGACGATCCCGAGCTACATACGAAGACGAACAATTAGATGTTAAAAGAGAGTTGTAACATAAAATAAGTCTCAAGTAGACGGACACATACCTGACGGTGGCATTATGCCCCATGTCTTGTCAACGGGCATAAACTTATTATCACCAGGGTGACACATCCATTCGTCACCCTCTAAAAAGAAATAACGACTCTTCCAATCCCTGTTGGAGTCAGGGTTCTCACAAATTAGCCTTAGCAACGGGTTCCTAGGCATAAAATTATATATGCCTTTGGACTGGGTGACCTCAGTAGGACAATAACAGTGAAGAAACTCCTCTACTGTCAGTCTCTGTGCTCCGTCTGACATAGCGCCATACAAAACCTCTATACTTAAAAAGACCCTCCAAGCATTTGGTGAGATCTGGTTGGCGGATAATCCAAGCTATTGGAAGAGATGATGGTGGAGAGTACTTAGAGGAAACTTGAGCCCTACCTTCAGCATTTGCTCAAAAATTCCCACATCCTCAGGACCCTCGTAATAACACTTCTTTGACTTGTAAGGTAGACGCATGGGTATATTGACAGGTATTTGGTACCTATCCCTAACTGTTTTGAAGTGTGGTTCTTTGATTTTAGATATAAAATCGTTAACTATCCATAAGAGAAGCAGGATGAACTCCCTGAGCCCATCAGGTCCTATGACGGACTGAATTGGGGGATCGTCACCGATTAGGCCGTCACTAGAGCCACCCTCTGACCCTTCCATCTCCAAATCATCATCCCTTGAAGAGGAAGCTGACAGACTCCTTTCTTCACTTGAAACGTCGGGGTCTTTATGACCTGACAGATACATTTCGTTGTAGCTCGCTCCATCGCAAACACATGACTGATTACTCGACGCACTAGACATTTGTTACTTACACGTGACAAAGTAAACCCTAAGACATTGACGGATCTAAAATAATAGACGACAGTATAAAACTTACGAAAAGAAGGTAAATTTGAACGAAAGGAGAAGGGGACTTACCAGTGGAGGTTTAGTAAGGGGTACGTTAGCAACGGATGTAATAGCTGAATGGGATGATCGTTTGGAAAAGATGATGGGCGCGCTCTAGTCTTGGATTTCAGCAGAAAGTAAAAAAAGAGAGGAAGAAATCTTATTTATATAGGAAGAACGGCACGGAAGACGAAGGGGCGCTTCGATCTAAATAAGCAACCATCCTGTAAACACCACGTGTCCTTCACCATTAATGATCTCAGGCCAACCTGTCAAGGCTATGAGCGTTTTTTTAAAGGTTGGGTTGGTTCGTCATCCCACGATTCCTTAAAAGATCAGATTAAACCGTCACCCTATGGGTCCTTTAAATTAATGATCACGGACCCATGGAGTGAGGGGGCAACTGAAGAGGGAGAAAATCTAAGGTGATGGATTTACTTGGATGGATCTGATGGCATAAACAAGAGCTATCAAATATTAATGGATCATGTATGAATGGACATTAGGTGGACGGATTCATCTAGAAGGACGGACTGCTTAAATGTGCGAGTAATGGACGGAGCCTTTGTGGACGAACCTAGGGTGGACGGACCTTGGGTGGATGAACCAAAAAAGCCACGTGGTGCTTGACTAATCATTATGTGGTCTCCAAGAAACACTAAATGAAAATAACTTGTGCCTCACAATTAACCCTAGTCCATAGAGTCCCACTACAAATAGAACTCTAACACGAGGAGGATTTTGGAATATACGCACGTTAATGAAGATCTTCCCTATAAGGAAAAGACTTGTTGCGTAAGCGTAGAAGATTGATTCTACACTACTATGAAAGTCCAAATACCCTCAGAAAATAGGTACACATAATTCATCCCAACTTTGGCACTCTAGAGTTGTAAAAAGTTCTAACTTGACTTTCAGAGGGTATTTGGTTGACACCACACCGGTGCTCTCTCACTGGTGATTTTTACAGCTCATCAAAATTGATGATTAATTTGATGTTTAATTTTATTTTTATTCAATGATTCATTTCAACCAAGAAAAAAAAAAAATCCCTTCCTTTACTATCAATTGTAGTTTGGCTTCATTGCATTGGATGTGATCTATATGTCTGATTGAACATGGTGTGTATAAGATTATGCATAGAGAAGACACTGTATGCACCAAAAGAGAATTGGTACAATGATCACTTTTAATTGTATTGCAGTTTCTCTGGGCTGCAGATGCCTAACAAGACCCTCATAAGTCACATGTTTATTTATTCACCCACGAGATAGGATTCCAATTCCATTAACAAAGATAATTCCAACTGGTGGGGCTTTTGGGTTTAAAAAGAACCTGTGTCTCTCTCAAAGTGGTCCTCACGTGAGTGTCACTCATTTCTATAATTGCTTGTCTCATTCAAGGAACAATTTCTTGGTGTTTTTCCACTTTAATCGGTAATTTCCTGGTGGTTCAATTCAAAAAAACTTGTTGGTGGACAAGATTGATTCCATATCAATTATTAGACCACGTTTAGGAATCTGACTTGCCGCCCCAATCGCATGCGCAAATCAAGTTGTTGGGTTTTCTCTGCAATGCCTATGCTAGCACAGGAGTAGTTTTTTTTTTTTTTTTTTTTGGGAATAAATACATGAACTTTATTCAAGAGCCGATGGCAAGCTTTTACAACCACTATCTTACCTGGGCTTAAATTATCAAAAATAAAAGACTGGACCTATGATCAGAGATGGATATTGGACCAGATACAAGTTGGTCACATCTCGGATTTGGTAAAAAATTTATAGTTTCTATGTGTTGATTTTTTTTTTTTTCACCGTTACACATGTCATGCATCACTATATCATGAATTTTTTTTTTTTTTTTGTCAGGATAATCAAGTCCAAAATTAATTTTTTTTAAATCTATATATATGTGAAATAAAAATTATACTCTAATTTAATTTAAATGTATATATGTGAAACTCCCTCTTAGCAACTAAATCTTAGTTCTTGCATCCTCCATCTCACAAAAACTTGTACTTGTATAGTGAGTATCTTGCAAAAGGTGTGCAGTAAGTCGAGAACTAATCTATATATATATATATATATATATATATATATATATATAAAAGCTGAAGCATAGTATTTATTATGGCTACGTTCCTATTAAGTCATCTCATCCACCACGTTATCAACCACACCATTAGTCTTTTTAATATTTATTTTTACCTCTAATTTTTTTTTTACAATATTAAATATAAAATAATATTGTCTTTACAAATTCATTTTAAACGGCTTTAACTTTACATATTTATCTACTTTAATTTTGCTGTTATAACTCAATAATAAATCTATATATATATATATATCTCTCTAAAAAATGAAGCGTAGTATTTATTGTTGCTACGTTCCTATTAAGCCATCTCATCGACCACATCATCGACCACACCATTAGTCTTTTTAATAATTATTTTTACCTCTATTTTTTTTTACAATATTATATATAAAATAATATTGACTCTACAAATTCATTTTAAGCAGTTTTAACTTTACATATTCATCTACTTTAATTTTGATGTTATAACTAAATAATAAATCAGGAGTTTCTCTCTCTCGTTTCCCACGAGAACTCTCTCCCTAGGGTTTCCTACCGAGCTGTGTTTTTTGCTTTCTTTTTGCCGTTGCTTTCTTTGGCCGTGGAGTCCATAATCATGGCAGATGATGTATCACAAATCCTAGAGAAGATGAAGTTAACCTTGGAAGAAGAAGAGACAATCAATATATCTAATGAAGGTTGACAAGAAGAATTAGAGAGCCATGCTTTAGTCTTATTGGGAAGTTTTTAACTTGCAAACCTTTTAATAAAAGAGCAGCTCTGGTGACACTCAAAAAAGCATGGGGATTGGAAGATGGAGTGCAAGTTGTTGAAGTAGGGTCAAACTTGTTTCAGTTTAAGTTTAGATTTGAATTTGAGTTGAATAGAGTCTACACTAGAGGTCTATGAAGTTTTGATAATCAAGCATTACTATTAACAAGATGGAAGTCAGGGATGATGACGACGAATGTCAAGTTTGATTTAATAGCTCTATGGGTACAAATCTGGGGGGTGCTGATGTGCATGAAATATATACAATAAAGTACTCACATATCTACATATTTAGCCTTACTTTTATGTTATTTTGTGATTGATTATATAATATCTTTGTGTTGCAGGTAACAAGGGCTTTACATGCAAAGTGGAGCTAGGCCAATTGAATCAAGCCAACTTACATCCAGCCAGGCATGAATTCAAGAGAAGACTAATCCAATCAAATTTAAGTCCAATTGGAGCAAGGAATCAAAGGAAATTTGCACCAAATCCAAGTCCAATTCAGATTAGGATTCCAGACTACACATCAGTTAGTATTTTTGGCATAACTTTCGGTTCAGAAGTCCAATTGAGATTATTCAAGTTGGGCTGAAAAGTTAACTTAAAGGACTACAACTTTGTAGTTTGCCAAGAGTCTGAATTCAAAAACTAAATGGGCCAAAACCGTCGGTTAAGTAAAGCCTAAAAATGTAGGATTTTTTCTAAATGGGAATTCAACTTATAATAGGATTTCTTGGCCTATTTAAAGGCTCTTTAGGGAAAAATTCAGTAAGACTAGTGTTAGGGCTGAGGGCTGAATGTGTAGAGAGCTGCGGCTACCTCTTCCATAACAGTTAATTTTAATTATTTTTCTAGTTTAATGTTTAGTATTTTATTTTTGTGTTTTCTTTCAATTACTATGAGTAGCTAAATTTGTAATTAGGGTTAAGGATGAAACCTTGTTAAGGATTATCAGTAATATTTATATGATTTGATTTTTCCCACAATAGTTGTTCTTTAATTATTTAAATTATTCTTGCTTCATATCAATTGATTAAGATGAGATTCTAGATATGAGTTCAATCATTTTTTTCTCATGATTTATGATTTGTCTTAATTAATTGAATGCTTAGATTATTAATTCTTGATTATAAAACTGGATATTGCTTGTGATTTGTATGTCAATGGATACAATTTATGATTTGATTTTTAGAATTGGATATATCTTGTGATTTGTTTGGCTACGGATACAATTGATGATTTGATTTTATACTTAAGAAGCGAAGAAGAACATGTTTTAGATTTTTAAACATAAGTTTTAATGATGATATTTTCCATGATAGCAAGATTGATTTCTAGATTATCATGAAGTGAGTTGGGAAAAATTAATGATTATAAATATATGCTGATATGACTTATAAGGCGGATTCCAAAACCTTAATTCATTTCTCTTGATTGTTTACATCTTTTTATTGCTTTATATCTTTGCTTAGTTTAATTATTTGTTTAGTTTATTAATTGCAAACAACCAATTTTTATTAAACTAGATTAGGATTAATTTGGTTAAGGTTTAATTAATTTTCCTACATTCATTCAAGTCCCTGTGGGTTCGACCTCGTTCTTGTCAAACTATACTTCGATACGGTTCATACACTTGCGAGTACTTTAAAATTTCACAACAGGTGCCTTTTGAGATGAGATCTGCCTGAGTAGTGGAGGGGGTGGGGAACCGACTGGGTAGGGTCTTAGAGGTTGAGAGACGGTGTAACAATGATAGCCAGAATTTTTTTATGCGAGTTAAGGTGGCTCTTCCGTTAGAAAAAGAGATAAGTCGTGGGGCTTTCTTGGTAGGTTCGGATAGGGAGAAATATTGGGTGGATTTTAAGTACGAGCGATTACCTATATTGTGCCATTATCGTGGACTGCTTAGGGATGAACTTCAGTTTTGTGCTTAGTATTTTAGCAAAACAAAATCTGGGGCTAAGGTTGAATGTGGTTATGGAGATTAGCTGAAGGCTTTGAGTGGTAGAACGAGATCACCACAGAGGAGGGAAGTTAGGAAGGATGATGAACATGAGGGAAAGAAAGGTGTAAGTAAGGGCCAGTCTGCTTCATAGAATACGGCAGAGGTGGGAGGTAACGGTGGTAGAGAGGAGAGAAGCCGTACCAAAACGGTTATGGAGGGTGTGGGGGGGGGGTGATACCAGACTTGTGGGAGAAGATTGGGCTGACAGCGGGAACATGGTCGAGAATCAAGGGAGTGGAGACGTGGATAAGGGATGTAGAGATTAAGGCTCCTTAATTTTGGGAGGGTAGAATCCATGCTTTCACAAAAGGACTGAGTTGGCGCCAACAATACAGGAGGAGCACGAGCAAATTAGTGATGCTAGTGTTGGGCTGAGTCACATTTTAAAGCCCTTTACATGGACCAGACTAGTCCGAATGGATGTTGGGCATGTGGGAATGTTAAAAGAGGGTGTTAAATCCATTTTGGGAAAAAGAAACAATCTGGATATGGTAGTTGATAGGGAGGCAGAGGTAGACAATAATAATCGAAAAAAAGGGAAGGTTTGTGAGGACTTAACCATGACTGAAGCGGCGGCGGTGTTGCAACACCCTTGCCGAGAGTAATGAGACTTTTAAGTTGGAACTGCCAAGGGCTTGGGAACCTTTGGATAGTTCAAAGCCTTCACAAATTAGTGAGGGAACAAGCTTCTAATGTATGCTTCTTAATGGGAACAAGGTTGGATCGAAGTGGATTTGAGAAGCATTGTGGTGAAGTACCTTTTAAAAATAAATTGATAGTGAAAAAGCCTAACTCGGGTAGAGGGATGGCTTTGCTTTGGAAGGAGAAGGTGACTTTAGATGTTATTAACTTTACTGACAACCATATTTTGGCTAAGGTAGTGGAAAATGATAGTTTTGTGTGGTATCTCACAGGGCTTTATGGATGGCCAGAGGCAAATGAAAAGCGGAAGTCATGGGCACTTTTATCTCATTTAAGGTCTTTTGTTGAGGGTCCCTGGTGTTGTATCGGTGATTTCAATACCATACTTCATGCATTGGAGAAACAAAGTGTCAATGCACCTTATCATAACCAGATGGAGGATTTTCGGGTTGCCTTGGAGAAATGTGAATTGATAGATTTGGGTTTTACTGGGCATAAATTCACTTGGACAAACCGGCTGCCAGGTTCAGCCCACACAAAACAACAATTGGATAGAGCTGCTACTAACAAAGGTTGGATTAAAAAGTTTCCTGCCAGTTCAGTTTCTCACTTGTTCAACCATGCTTCTAATCATATTCCTATTATGTAGAGAACTATGAATGATAGGTGGCTTAGGGGAAGGGGGACTGGTGGTTTCAAGTTTGAGGAGAGTTGGTTGTTATGGGATGACTATAAGGACATTGTGCTTGAGGTGTGGACAAAAGGAGGCAGGGCAGTTCGAGCTTAAGGGGTATTAGGGACCGAATCCAAGGTTGTGGGGTTGATTTGCATGCGTGGGGTTCTTCAAAGGCTAAACCCAAAACATATGAAATTAAAGGATTACAAAAGAAGGTGGAAGTGTTGAATGCATGACTGAAGATAGCAAAAGTGAATTTCTTGAAGTGAGTAAACAGCTGGATGATTTATTGCTTAAGCAAGAGATTTTTTAGTGTCAAAGGTCCTGGGTTTCATGGTTAAAGTATGGAGATATAAATACTAAAATTTTTCATTCCAAGGCTTCCCAATGAAGGTGAAGGAATTTTATTGAAGGAATCAAGAATGCCAATGGGGTTTGGGTGGAGGAGGTGGATGAAGTGGTGGATATGGCATCCGATTATTTTATGAATATTTTTAAAGCAAGCACTTGTGATAGAATGGAGGAATGTCTTAACACAGTTAACCAAAAAATAATTGATGATATGATGGAGATGTTGTCCAAGCCGTATAGTAGTGAAGAAGTGAAAGCAATGTTGTTCCAGATTGGACCAACAAAGGCTCCTAGACCCGATGGTTTGAATGCACTTTATTATAAAATTTTTTTGGCATATTATTGGTAATGAGATGACTAATGTCGTGTTAGATTTTTTTACATACTGGTCATATGGTACCTGCCATTAATTATACTCATATTGTTCTGATTCCCAAAGTAAAGAAACCGGAAAATATGGCAGATTTCAGACTTATTAGCCTATGTAATGTGATATATAAAATTATTTCAAAAGTTTTGGCGAACAGGCTAAAGTTGATCTTGCCACAGTTAATTTCTCCTACTGAAAGTGCTTTTGTACTTGGACGCCTTATTACTGATAACGTGTTAGTAGCCTATGAGACTTTGCATGCCATGCATATTAGAAAAAAATGGAGGAAGGGGGTCTAAGCCCTTAAATTATATATCAGTAAGGCCTATGATAGAGTGGAATGAGACTTTGTTAAAGGCATGATGATTAAACTGGGGTTTCTGGGGGTTTGGGTGGATAGAGTTATGAGTTGTGTCTCTACAACCTCGTTTTCAATCTAAATCAATGGTAAAGTTTATAGGAATATCACTCTTTCTAGGAGTATATATCAAGGTGATCCTTTGTCCCCTTATTTGTTTCTGATATGTGCTAAAGGCTTTACTTCACTCCTTACTAAAGCCGAATTTGAAGGGAGGTTGTATGGATTGTTAGTGTATAGAAATGCCCTTTCTATAACTAATTTGCTTTTTACTGATGATTCTTTGATTTTTTGTCAAGCTAATAAAGATGAAGTACAGGTTGTTTTTGATACTTTATCGCTATAAATTCTTAGGGTATATAAATTTGTCTAGTTTAATAAACCTTTTAAATATTTTAATTAATTCAATTGATAAATTTTTTTATAAATTATTATATATATATATATATATGTGTGTGTGTGTGTGTGTGTGTGTGTGTGTGTGTGTTGGGGGGGGGAGGGGGGTGATTAAAGTGCCCCCACTAGCCCATCAGACATTAATTTCACGTGGGTAGGGTCAAGGGTCTATAAAATTATTAAATGTACACTGAGGCACTAATATACCATGTTTTCTTGTCGCATAAAAGTAGATTTATAATATTACGTTAAAATGAGAGAAATATGTAACACACTAATTGTATGGAATAATTAATAGAAAAATGGAATGATGGATAATTGAGTGGACCCCTGCCTTGCTAAAAATTAAAATCAATAATTTCCACACTAAATTTACAATTTCTTCCCTACCGACCTCATCTTTTAGTTTGGTTTTTTTTAATGGATTTTTAATGTGCTTTTAATTGGTAGGATATTGAAAGGATTTTTTCTATGAATATTGAAAGAAATTTTTCTATCGTATCAAAATCATTTTTGATTCAAAACCTATATAATAGGAGTAGGAAAAAAAAAATACCCCTTTTAAAAGTTTTAAAAAGAAAATGGTAGGATCTCAAAATATTTATTTAATAATTTATTTTGTTCATAAAATTTGTGTATACAGAATAAAATCGGAGGATAATCACTGTAAATATATACTAGAGTTTGGTACTGTTGCTGTTTAACATTTTGTAAGGCTATTAGAATAATAGAAAAGATCTTGTAAGTGAAAATCATTTATATAGCTACTAATAATCTTTTGGTGTGAACTGTAAGTGAAAATTGTATTTTGAAAAGAGAAAAGAAAATCAAATTATCAGTTAAAAAGAAAAACTTAACAAACAAATACAATATAATAAATATGTAGTTTATTGTAGGATTTTTTCCTTTAAAACATTACATAATATTCATTAGAATGGCTTCTTCTACAAAATTATTGTGGCTTTGTATGCCAAATCTCTCTCCTAATACTCTTTTGCTATAAAAAACAGTGGGTCACAACAGTCATAGACCGTTCAAGGATCTGTAAGTCCACACATAAACGTTTATGTGTGAATTCCTGAATATCCCATAGATCGTTCCTGGAAAAAGTAATAATGGCTAGGGATCATCTCCACGTAGTGCTGCTTCCGGGCTCTACCTTTGGCCACCTCATACCCTTCTTCCAGCTCTCCGTGGCCTTAGCTAAAGCTGGAATTCATGTTTCCTTTGTATCAACCCCAAGAAATATCCACAGACTCCCTAAACTTCCTCCAAATTTAGCAACTCTCATAAATATGGTGGAGTTTCCATTACCTTCACTAGGCAATGACTTGTTGCCTGAAGGAGCTGAGGCCACTATAGACGTTCCAGTAAAATCATGTGATTTTACTGTTCACATGCATGGAAAAAAAAAAAAAAAAAAAGCTTGAAAACGCAACGCCACTTTCAGTGGAATCCAAACGGACACTTAAAATAATCACAATCACATATATATGAATTCAAATTATACCAATTGTAAAAGTTACACATTTTTTTAAGCTATAGATTTATACATGAGTTTTACTTTCTATTTACACACACACACAAGAGTTTACTTTTTTTATTTATTTTTTTTATGGTTTATTTATATTAGGCTCTTCATCTTTTGCACAGCATTAACTTACCTAAAAAAAAAATTTTAATATGACACATAGCGCAAAATTAAACAGCAATTGAAATCTAATTTAGAATATAATTAGTTTTTCTCTCAATTTTGGTTTTAAATATTTATATAGATTTCAGCCTTTAAATTAACACTCTCTAGTTGAACCATTTCAAAGAGAAATGGAGTGAGTATTGGATCTTGTCAGTATGTATGCCAATTGTACTAGGAAACCTACAATATAGAACATAAAAGTGTGCAACATGGTTTTTTTTTTACATTGTAAATGTACGTCACTACGTCTACAATGGGTCCGTTTGGATTGAACTTATTGTTGCTAAAACTGAAAACTAAAAACTGAAAACTGAAAACTGAAAACTGAAAACACTGTAGAAAAATAATTTTTAGGGTAAAATATCATTTTCGTCCCTAAACTATCACAAAAGTTCGTTTTTCGTCCCTAAAGTTTCAAAAGTTCGTTTTTCGTCCCCAAACTTTTCCAAACGTACTGATTTTCGTTCCTCCGTCTATTTCCGTTAACTTATGTCTTACGTGGTCTAACAGAGTGCTGATGTGGCATCTGACTTGAATTATGTGGCCTGACGGAGTGCTGATGTTAATTCGAGTCAGATGCCATATCAGCACTCCGTCAGGCCACGTAAGACATAATTTATCGGAAATAGACGGAGGGACGAAAATCGGTATGTTTGGAAAAGTTTAGGGACAAAAATAGAACTTTGAAACTTTAGGGACGAAAAACAAACTTTTGTAATAGTTTAGGGACGAAAATGATATTTTACCATAATTTTTAAATATGTGAATAGTGTCATGGGACTCGTGAACAGTATGTAAACAATAGATAAACAATGTTTTTTGTCCCCTACACAGTAATATCACATGATTTTACTGTTCACGTGCAGGAAAAAGAAAAAACTTGAAGACGCAGAACTGAAAACGCTAATTTTAGTATATCCAAACGGATACAATATAAAGAAACCTATAAAAGTTCATAGTACCAAACTGCCTTAGAGCACTAGTATTATTATTATTATTTTTTTATGAGAATTAAAGCAAAGGTGTGTCAAATATTAAATTTTTTACGTTCGATACACCCAACACCAAAAAAAACCTTCGTATCAACGTTTTAAATAGCATTGGAATGGTACGGTACAAATGCTATTTTTTTTTTTAATTCATGTTTGATTCTTCTTCTCTCTTATCCAACAAAATATCTCCTCATTCTCTCTCTCGACCACTCATAATTTTCTGCCTCACTCTTTTTCTCTCAGACTCTTGATCTCCTCTTCCCACTTTTGTGAGCCGACACTCAAATTCATCTCTACCATTTTTATCACACAAATTCTAGCATCGCTAATTTTTATCTCCATCTCCCTCACTGAGTTTTTTCTTTTAATCTCCATCTCCCTCACCGATTTTTATTTTCTTTTTTTCACTCTCTCCTCTCTGTTCTCATCTCAGAACTGAAGCAATGACAGTTTGGCTTTGGGTCTCTCTGTGGTTTGGATCATCTCAAAGCAAAGCGGATTAAAGTTTCGTTTTGGGTTTTGTATTTTGGTGTCGCCGATTTGCTCAAGGTATAACCGATTCTCTTGGTTTCTCCAATTCTGTCTTCTTCTACATACAGGTAACTTCTCTGTCTTCTTTGACGATTCTCTCAGTATTTCGGTGTATACTTTTTCTCGCTCGATCTTCTTGGTTCACATGTGTTGTGTTGTGGGTTTTTTTTTTCAAATATTTTTCATAACCGAATAATTACTTGAATGCTTCTAATTCTTTACTTAGGATTTATTTTCAATTTGTTGTGCATTCAGATATGCATTTGAATATATGAATATGTTTTTGGGTCCGTTTGGATAGAACAAACTGAAAACCGAAACTTGAAATTGAATACTGAAAAATACTGTAGCAAAATAATTTTTAAATATGTGAATAGTACGTGAGGCATTTTTAATGAAAAAGTTGTTAAAAAGTGAAATTTGTGGGTTTATAAATAGTGCACAATATACACTGATTGGCTGAGAAAAAAAAAGAAGAAAGTCAAACTTTGTAGCTACTGTTCATTAGACAGTAGCCACAAGTCTCACAAACCATGCCAAAAAAAAAAAATGCCAACAGTAGACGCCCAATCCAAACGTAGCCTTAGGCTCTCTTTGGACTACCTAAACTATTTTGACAGATGGCAATTTATGCCCGACCCACGGATACTCGGCCCGGCCTGGCACGATAACAAATAGGGTCAGGGTTGGGTTTTAGAAAATAACTCGAAACGGGTTCGGGTTTTGGCAAAACCTGACCCGAACTCGGACCCGACCGATCTGGACCGTTTAAAATTAAAATTACCAAAAAAAACCCTAGTTTATATATATAAACTTATAAACCCTAACCCTAGTTTACTTAGGATTTGATTTGAGATTTACTTGGATTTGATGTTTGTGCTGCTATGATTCTTTTTTCTTAGTAAAACATAACTTTTAAAATTTTTTTTTTATTGATTGGGCCACTGTTAGGGGTTGAAGATTGAGCCATGAAGTGAGCTGGGCGGGGCCCGACGAGGCAAGTCTGGGCCCCGAAAAAAAAAATCTATTTAATAAATGGGTTGGGTCCAGGCCGCGAGTCGAGTCCAGGTATAAAAAAAGGACCTGAATCCAGTCCAAAAAAACCGAGTATGATACCTGAAATAATGACTGTTTGAATAAGACGAATATTTGAAAATAAGAAGAATATCAAATAATAAAGAAATAATTAAAAAAATAAAAAAAATAAAATTTAAATAAAATGATAAATAATAGAAGGACCTATTGTAAAATATTATATTAAAATATAAAAAAAAAGTAGCTTTTAATATGTAATTTTGTTTTAGAACCCCTGATGCTAATTTTCTTGTAATTTTCTCGTATTGTCATTGTCCATCCAATCTGTCTCTTAAAGAAAGAGAAACATGTGGGTCCCAATCCCACTTCTGAGTATTCTGACACTTTGGGTATTACGAAAAAAAGATGTGAGTCACAGCTCATAAGTTACATAAGTAAACGTGGAATTGTCAATTTTCATATATTGGATATCTTGGCTAGCTCTGTTTTTTTGGATTTATGCATTGATTTCTTTCTTTCTTTTTTCTTTTTCTTTTTCATTTTTTTTTTATATTTTATATTTTTATGTTTTACCGTAGCCTTAGTCATGGCTGCTGGTTATGGTTGTCATGGTGCTAAGAATATATTGGTGTTTGTGATGCACAAAAAAGGTTTGAATTTTTTTTCTTGTTCTCCTGAAATACCTCCGGTTTTTTTTAAGCACCTGATTAATCCTAGATGTGCGGGGGACAGGGAAAATTCTAATATCTTATTGGAGCTGCTAAAGGAGCATGGTCTCCTCTATTTCACTTAAAATAGAGATAGTTTATTTCACAATTAAGACTTTATTTTCTTTGTTAATTGTGTGTAAAGTATGGTAGTACTTTGTAATACTAGTCTTTAATCCATGTTATGCACAGAAACCTACTTATTTGTGAGGTAGACTAAAATAATTTTATAAAATCTTAAATTGATTAAGAAACTATATCATTGCATGATTCGCTTTTATATAACTTCAATTTGAGTTATAATTTGATGAAGAAGCCATTACTTGAACATGCAATGACTTACAAAAAAGAGAAATATAAGGAAAAAAAAAATACACGAACCCATAAAATAGTAAGTTTTAAATTTTAATGGGTCTAAATTTTCAACGAACCTTATCAGTATGTGGCCCACGCTAAAAAAATGTTAAGCAAGAGCCCACTTTGAAATAATGAAAGCCATACCTCCTTTGAATATATCGTATATAAGACTTCTATTTGAAGAAATTAACATACTTTCATATCGTGAGGTGAAGTAAAGACATATACAGTAACAACAACCTTAAATTTTAATTATTACAAGCTTTTTTATCTTGTAAAAAATGGCTAAAGAGAGTTGGTGGTTCATTTACAAAAATTACTTTTTAACAAATACATGAAAAACCATAAAATAAATTTTTTTTTTTCAAAGTAGAGAAGAAGAAAATAACAAAGGAAAAGCTTATAGCTCTACTCAGCTTTAAAAAAAATATTGGGGCTTGCACTGCTTTTATAGTGTTCATGATAAATTTCGCAAATTTAGAGATAAATTATCAACATTTGAGTTTGAATTTAAGTCAGATTTGTTTGAGTTTCACTCCTTGTTAAGTTTGGACTAAACAAAAATAATTTTGTTTAAAAAAAAATGATAATAATGAGATTAAGTTTAAGTTGGACTTGTTAGAGTTTCACTCATTGTTAATTTTGGACTAAACAAAAATAATTTTATTTAAAAAAAATGATAATGATGTGGCAAATTCTAGAGAAGTCAATAAAAAGTTAAAGGCTTCGGTTTTATATATATACTAGTCGTTGACCCGTGCAATGCACAAGAGAATCAAACAAAAGTTTTAAATTTTCCTTTGCTTAAAGTTATGATCACTTTAAAATAAAAGTTACAATTTAAGTGGAAAAAAAAAAAAAATACTAATACCGATAATGATAAGTCCAACGCCAATATAATTTGATAATTTTTTGCTATCACCAATAATTTGTTATACCTAAAATTTATGCTAAAAATAACATTAATAATTATTCTCAATACCTAAAAATCATATGTAATAGGAACTATATATATAAAAATAAATAAATAAAGAAATTGTTAACAAACTTGGAGTAGTAGTAATTAAATATGTAGTTGTATATTTAAAAATAAGAGTAGGACCCGCAAAATAAGTATTTTTAAGTTATTAATATATAAAGGAAATAATGTAGACAATCCAATAGGAGTCAACCTATTTTATAATTTAAAAAAAATCTGAACAATTGAAGAGATGTGAGGGTGGGAAAGTAGTTGGTAAAAAAAGTTTTAAATTCCTTCTAGATTTCAATTTGTGAACCTATTTTCACTTTCCTCTCTCTTTTTGTTCTTTTTTTTTTCCTTCTCCACGGTTTTTAAAATCTCTCATCTTTTTTTTTTTTTTTTTTTTTTAACTCCTATCTGGAATTGTTCTTATCCACACATTAATTTTTTTTTTTTTTTTAATTTCTAGTGCCTTATCTTTTATTTTCCCAATCCTACATAGCTACATCAGTACATCTTCTCCTTTCTCTCTCTTCCTCAAATTTAAAAAAAAAAATGTGCCTTATCTTTTATTTTCCCAATCCTACATGGCTACATCAGTACATCTTCTCCTTTCTCTCTCTTCCTCACCCTCTCTTCTTAGTCTCACTCACGGAAACAATAATTTTTTTTTTCTAATAAAAAATTTTTGCACTCCTCTCTCTCTCTCTTTTTTTGTCAAAAGATTTTACAGTAGCATTCATCTTATTGTTAATTTCAGACCCGGACCGCTCAATAAACTATAAAAAGAAAGGATTAAAATTTTTTAGGATGGACCGAGGCCATATCAAAGTTGAATCATGATGATATCATAATTAATTGAAAATATAAATAAATATATTAAATTAGTATAAATAAAAAAATTAATTAAAATAATCCAATTAAATATGGAGAGAGATATTTCTTTATATAATATTGATCAAAATCTATATAATTTTAAAGATATTTGAACTAATATATCAATATCAAACCCAAATCTGTACCTAATAATAATAATAACAATAATAACTACATTTTTTAGATTATTATAATTATAATATGAACCAAAGAATAATGAAAAAGAAAAGATAAAGAAGAAGAACATGTTCCGATAAAAAAAAAAGAACACGTTGACAAAAAAATTGAAAAGAGAGAACATGATAGATGATACATACATATCATTATCACGTGGGGGAGGGACTCAAAATTGAAATGAAATATAGTTTGACACTTTCGACTCCCACCATTCAATTTCCAATGCTAGTCAGATGCTTGGGCTCATAAAACTAAAACTCAGTACAAAAGAAAGCAAAATAAAATAAAATAAAACAAAAGACATGGTGGTTGAAGCTTCAACAATGGTGAAAAGGTGTTATGAGTCTATAAAATACCTTTTTTATATAAAATAAAAATCATCCCCTTTTTTTTCGTAAAACAGATCCTTTGTCAACCTTCTCTTATAGAACTACTCTTTTCTAAAATGATCTAAGTATCAACATAGTGGGCATTTCAAAGGCAGAAACAATCTTTCCGACCTTTTAAAAAAAATTCAATGTATTTATTGTTTTGGGTTTAAGATGGGTGTAATTTGGCAATTTCATTTAGTGGAGTTTTTCCCATACTTTAGAAAATAGTATCAATTAATTTTTTTAAGTGATTTTCACTTATCCCTTTTGAGTTTATAATACAAATACCGTACTACGTTACTCTGTACCCAATTTTTATTTACCATATATTTGAGGAAAGGTATCTGACCTTTAAATTTGTTTTGGCTTTGCTGGCTAGTGCTGGAGCATTAGCTTACGCAAGTTTCATCCTATTCTATTACTATTTTAAAAATGTTACTTTATCAATTATACAATATCATTTTACAACACAACTAATATCTTAATTTTTATTTTCCTATTCTATTCATTAAAATAATATATATTAGCCTCTGAATACGAGTGTGCTCAAAAACTGCTCTATTTTTTGGATAAAGATTAATAATTTACATTTATTATTATTTGAGATTTCTACGTTTTTTAATCACACCAAAAAAAAAAAAAAAATCTAAGGGTGTAATGAATTTTGTTTTAAAAAGAAATTGAAATAAAAAAAAGAGGACGGAAGAAACAAATACATCTCGATGAAGTAAAAAAAAAAAAAAAAAAAATGAATACCTTAGGTGAGTTTTGTAGATTAAAGGAGTTTTAAAACTAACGAAAGAGTAATCATATTTTGTAAGAAGTTAGTGAGTAGAAGTAGGAATTTAAATCAACGTAAAAGTAGGAGTTTATTAGAAGTAGGAAGACATTCAAATGTAAAAGTAGGAATTTATTATTCTTGTTAATTTACTATTTTAACTTCATTTTTAAGTTTTAGGTAGATGTATTTTTTACAGTAAAAAAAGTAATAACTAACTTTCTTTTTCCAATTTACTATTTTAACTCTATTTTTAAGTTGTTGGTATTAATTTAGGGGTATTTTTGACAAAAAAAAAAAAAAAAAACTAACTTTCTAAATCTTTTTAATATATATAGATTATCCATTAAAATAATATAATATATTTCAATACAACTTTCTCTCTTTCTTCTCTCCCATCTCTTTCTCACTTTATCAATTAAAATATATTATAATTTTTACTAAAATGTTACAGGATCATCCTACATTTAGGATGGTAATGTAGCAAATTTACAATTATAAGATTTTATAAGTCTGGCTGCTAGCTCTTTTTGTACTTTTATGCTAAATTTTTTCTTACAAATACTGTAAATGCCAATAAAAATGCTCTTACAAAAAAGAGAAGTCTGCTGCAATTGCAAATGGTAAATTTCAGAGAGAAGGAGTGAGGGACGAAAAAAGAGCGTACAATGAGATAGATATAAAAAAGAAGTGGTATTATTTATAATTACTGCTCCAAGAAAAGACAGAACGTTGTGTTCCTCTGTAGCAATAGGCAGTTTTTTTAATTTTTATGGTGAACGTTTCAGTTTTATAACTACCCACTGGAAAACCCCATTTGTTCCTTTCTAAACCAAATAATAATAATAATAATAACTACACCTGGCACGGTGCAACTGAACACCAACGATAGTAAAAAATAATACTGAAACAATTTGTTTAAGGGTCGAATGAAAAGGTATATTTTTTTTGTGTTTTTAATTGTAATACATTGTTTAAATTTATGTAGTCACGTGACAAAGTAAGGTGCGGTCAACAAAATGTCAAATGTTTTGATTAATAATAATAATAATAATAAAAATAAAATTTTGATAATAAGAGTAGGACAAAACTTAGGTACAATACCTTAAGTGCCGTTCTTTACGTTATTATCTTAAGATTCAGCTATGCGATTACTTAACTAAAAAATACACTTTTATCTTATAAGAAAAAATCCACATGACAGAATTTTAAGAGATGAACCTAAAGAACAACACCTAAATACTGTACCTAAACTTTTCCCATAAAAATATAAGACTCTTAAGAACACGGTAGGAGTTGCCCTTACTTTATTACGTGATTGTTTTTAAATTTTTTATTATTATTTTTGGATTAATTATACTTCTACGTTTCCTTCTTTTGCCACTAACTCCAATATTTATCTTTCTCTTTTATTTAATAAAGTTGATAAACAAAAAAAAAAAAAAAAACTCTTTGTATATATTATATCCTAAAAATTAATAAACAGTAGAGTAAAAGTTGATATGTACCACTCTTCCACTATCACGGATTATTTCTCCTCATCTCCGTGGAGTGAGATTTCTTAAAACAAAAAAGTTATAGATGATGTGGGAAACTTATGTATTTAAAAAAAAAAAGAAAAAAAAAAGACTTAACTAAAATCAAAATAATTAAATGGAATTAAATCAAATTGAAAAATATAAATAAAAAATGTTGATGTAGAAAATTGTAGAGATGTCAACCAAAAGTCAAATGCTTCGGTTATATATATATATATATGAATCATGAATAAATCGATTGCCAATGAAGATAATCTTAATATTTTTGTCAAAGAACCTCATTACCACTTCTATGCATTGCTGAGATGGGGAAAAACCTAAGGTCTGTTTGGTAATGTTGTTCTAATAACGTTGTTTATATTTTTTAGAAATACGTGTGGATAAAAAAGTGTGTGAAAATACATATAATGTTGTTTAAACACTAAAAATTATTATTTAAAATTCACTACCAAACAGCCCCTAATATCCCATTTTTATACAAAATGACCATCTACGTGTCAATTAAGTAATTGTAGGTCTAGTTAAGTACTAATAGAATTCTACTAAAGAGAAATAAATGATAAAAATGTGTGAAAATATGTGTAATGTTGTTTAAACACTGAAAACTGTTGTTTAAAATACACTACCCAACAGCCCCCTAATATCCCACTTTTATATAAAATAACCATCTACGTGTCAATTAAGTAACTGTAGGTCTAGTTAAGTACTAATAGAATTCTACTGAAGAGAACTAAAGGATAAAAGTTCGCTTGGAATTAATAAGTCAGAGAATCTCTTGTTCAAAATAGTATCCTCGGAATGTCCAAGGATAATCTCTCTTAATGAAGTACAAGGAAAGTAAACTCTCTAATATTACAATGGTCTCTCTCTCTCTCTCTCTCTCTCTCTCAAAAGTATGATCCTTGAATATTGGTGACCTTTCTCTATTTATAGGCCTAGTGCTTTAATCTGGTCCGTCCACCTGTAGCAGAGGTGATCTTTCTAGGCCAGATGCTTGTCCTGTTCTTCTTCTCCCCTTCTTTTGGGAAAATTATTGCATACTTCCAGAGTATCATAAATGCGTACTCTCTCGTCTCACATGAATGATGGGTCCTACTAATTAAATTCATGATGGGACCCACCATTTATGTGAGAGAGGGCGAGTAAATATTTATGGTATTCCGGGAGTACCTAATAATTTTCTCTTCTTTTGAGGTGGTGCTGAGCAGGTAACAAGTTGTTGAGACAGGAAAATTATTAGGTACTCCCGGAGTATTATAAATACGTACTCTCTCTTCTCACATAAATGGTAGGTCAAATTATGAATTTAATTAGTGGGACCCACTATTTGTATGAGAAGATGGAGTACGCATTTATGGCATTCCAGAAGTACACAATAATTTTCCGTTGAGACACAATTTAAATGTCAATTAGCTATTAATGTGACATGCTAGATTGGTGTAGAGTATTGAATGGGGAGGAGATGATGGCTTGATTGAAGGAAAGTTTGTTGAGTTCCTTTTTCCAATGAGGCAAATGAACCAAACGTATCATTTCTACACTACCAAAAACATGACCTGTTTTGACCCACTTTTATCAAGCCTTCGCTAAAAATTATTGATACATTCACTAAATTCTAGGCAGATAGATTACTAAATTTTATTTCTAAAGGTTATTAGAACTCGCCAAATAAGACCCTTGAATATATATATATATATATATATATATATATATATATATATATATATATATATATAGAAAAGGGTGTGAGTTCTCGCATGGCCCTTACGGGCTGGGCCAAACACATGCTACAATGGCAATTACAATGGAATTAAGGAAGGCTGCAAGGCAGAGCAGAGCGAATCCCGAAAAGATTGCCTCAATTTGGATTGTTCTTTGCAACTTGGGAACATGAAGTTGGAATCATTAGTAATCATAGATTAGCATGTTGTGGTGAATATGTACCGTGGCCCTATACATAAATGATATCAAATTTAAAACAAAAGTAAACTTGAATAAATTGACATAAAAAAAAAAAAAAAAAACCCCAAATAAATGAATTTTTTCGATTACCTTCTATGATATTTCATATTTTGAAATCGTTACGTGATATCTTCATTATCAATTCTACTAGTTACATTTTTTTTCAATGTACACAGCCAAACAATCATTCATTCATTTATCTCTCATTTAATTGATTGATTTCGAATTTTTTAAGAACAAAATGGGCTTTTTATAAGGTTTAAGAATTAAGATTAACATTAACAAATTTAGATTTTTTTTTTCTTCAAAATTTAGATCAAATTTGTTTGCTATTGAACTTTTGGTGTCTTTAAAAATATCAAGATATTGCTAAGAACGTCATATTCAAGCTTATTTCAGTTGTGTTTATCAAAATTTTAGAATTAGAGTGTTCAAATTTTTTATTTTAGTAGGTCAAAACAAAACAAAAAATATATAATTTTTTTATGGGCCAGTTCAGGGGGTTCATTTGAACCGCTCGGGCTTCATGTGGAGCCACCCATGACCTTGGGAATTGGTTTCACCTAGAGCATTGGACCAAAGATCACCAATGACTTTATCATCATGCCAAGATATCAATCAATTTTTAGTATAGAATGTATATAAATTTCAGATCTCTTATTTGACAACAAATTTAGATTTTATCAGTTGAGTTAGTAGTGCTTCTAGTTTGCAAATTGGTAGCTAAGATATGTATGACATCAATTCTAGAACTTTTCTTTGGTCCGGTCTGCCACTTACAGGTGGTTCATTCAAGGGTCAGTTGGTTTGCAAATTCGATTAGTTTAGTTATTGGCCAAGATATGTTTGATATCAAATCTTGTACTATTCTTTTTCTAAATCTTTCACTAATGGGTCATTCTTTTAAGGGGTCTACTGGTTGACAAATTGGATTAATTAGCTTAGTTTTTTTGGGGTTTTATTTTTTGTTTGGATTATATTAGAATGTCGTATTGCAGCTTTTGTGTCAAATTATTCCACATATATACTACTCATATTACATTCCAAAAATTTCACTGATTAATAATGTAATGGATGAAATTTGGGACCTCTGAATTTCTGACTAGTCCTTCAAGTCTGTTAAACTCACCACCTAAATATGTATTTAAGTATGTGTTTAGCATTATCTTATTTAGTTTTTTGCTAATTATTTTTTGCTGAAATGAACTAAAGTATATTTGTATTTTAAGAAAGTGAAAAAAAAAAAATTTATAAAAGTGTACACAAAAACTAAAACTAAAAATTAATAGCTGATCAAATAAGCTATGGGCAAACAAACACTAATTAAACAAATTAGCTTTTTTTAAAATTTTTTTTAATAATTTTTTTTAGTAAATAGTAATACTTATTAGAATACACATGAAAATAGTAATATTAGTGTTTTAAACCGGGTTTATAATACATTACATAAACAGAGTAAATAGTAATACTTATTAGAACACACACGAAAATAATAATATTAGCGTTTTAAATCGAGTTTATAATACATTACATAAACAAAGTACAACTACAATTACACAAGGGTCTAACCTTTATAGTTGTAGACTGGGGTTATAAATAGCGGACATTAGACACACACAACCAATATGGGATAAACATCCCTGTTTTTTTTAGTAAACAGTAATACTTATTAGAATACACACGAAAATAGTAATATTAGTATTTTAAACTGGGTTTATAATACATTACATAACCAGAATAAGATATATATGATATCTAATAACTATGCACTACTAATTCAACTGGTAAAGTCTAAAATATTATTCACTCGAGTAAGTGATTGAACCCGGTTTGACTAACAAAAGTCTAAGATATCATACATATCTAATCCTGTACTAAGATATCATAAATATCTAATCTTGTACTTTTATTCCTTCGTCTGGCACTTATGGGTCCAAAGGCTAAGTGTGGTCGAGGATAGGGAGAAATTATAGGATCCGGACTACATATATATAATGAGTATGAGTTCTAATACTTTTCGTATTGAAGTATAAATAAAATATTTCCTATTTTATTAAATATCTTTAAAGCTTCATAAGAGCATTAATTAAAAGAGAGAAAGAAAAAAAGAAAAAGAAAAAAAAAAGAATACTATTGTTTCCTTTTAGAAGTGATTAAAATTTGATAATAAGATATTAATTTCTTTACGTAATATATTTATTTTTCGAAATTGTTTGTGCAAAGCAATTAATTATGGGGAATAAAAAAATCCATATTTTGTTATTATTTTTAGATTAAATTGTGAATTCCAGGTGCATAAATGTTCATGACATAGTTTTAAATTTATTATAATATAGGCATTTAATGCATATATATTAACCAAAATAAAAATCAGTATTTACTTAAGTTGTACTGGGATTCTATTTAGCTACCAAAAATCATTGTGGATCGTAAATAGAATTTTGACACATATATCAATGGTCTTTTTAGTCTGACCATAACTGTTTCTGTGCGAATTCCTGATTCCTGAATATCTTATTACCACAGGCTGTAACTGAAAAAAAAAAATGGATAGGGATCATCTCCACGTAGTGATGCTTCCATGGTCTGCCTTTGGTCACCTCATACCCTTTTTTCAGCTATCCATTGCCTTAGCTAGATCTGGAATTAATGTTTCCTTTGTATCAACCCCAAGAAACATCCAAAGACTCCCCAAACTTCCTCCAAGTTTAGCAACTTTCATCAAGTTTGTGGAGTTCCCATTACCCACACTAGACAATAATGATATCTTGCCTGAAGGCGCTGAGGCCAGTGTAGACGTTCCAGTTGACAAACTTGAGTACTTAAAGCTTGCATATGATCGTCTCCAATATCCTATCAACCAGTTCGTGGCTGAGCAATTACCGGACTGGATTATAGCTGATTATTCCGCACATTGGGCTGTTGAAATTGCCCAAAATTATAATGTCGGGTTTATTTACTTCGCTGTCTTCTCTGCTGCTACCGTTGTTTTCTTTGGGAAGCCACCAAATTATTTTTTCGTTGGTGACCAAAAGAAAGCTTGGCCATCTCCAGAGAGTTTGACATCACCGCCAGAGTGGCTTAGTTTTCCATCCTCTGTTGCATTCCGAGGGTATGAAGCAGTTTGGGCACATGCGGGTGCATATACAGTGGATGCTTCGGGGATAAGTGATGCTGCGAGGTTTACGAAGGTTGTCCGTGCATGTAAAGCATTGGCTATTCGTAGTTGCAGGGAGTTTGAAGTTGAGTTCTTGAGTTTACAAGAGAAATTGATGGGAAAGCCGGTGATTCCCATAGGTTTACTTCCTCCAAAAATACATGAAGAGACCGAAGGGAACGATAACTCATGGAAAACGATCTTTGAATGGCTTGATAAACAAGAACCCAAGTCAGTTTTGTTTGTAGGGTTTGGCAGTGAGTGTCAGCTGAGCAAAGAACAGCTTTATGAGATTGCTTATGGACTACAGCTTTCTCAAGTGCCATTTTTGTGGGCATTGAGGAAACCTTTTTGGGCTATTGATGATGAAGATTCTTTGCCATCGGGTTTTATTGACACCGCGTCTGGCAAAGGCATGGTGTGTATGGGCTGGGCACCTCAGAAGGAAATTCTAGCACACCCATCAATTGGGGGATCATTGTTCCACTCCGGGTGGGGGTCAGCAATTGAGATGTTACAATTTGGGCATTGTCTCGTCGTGTTGCCATTTATCTTTGATCAGCCTTTGAATGCAAGGCTTTTGGTGGATAAGGGTGTGGCTGTAGAAGTAGAGAGAGGAGAGGACGGATCGTTTAGCAGGGATGGCATAGCCAAGGCTGTGAAGCTGGCCATGGTGTTAGAAGAAGGAGATAAATTAAGAACTCGTGCAAGAGAGGCTGCTGCAATATTTGGAGACGAGAATCTGCATCAAGTAAACTACATTGGTCACTTTGTTGAGTATTTAAAACATGGGGGCAGTAACAAAATATGAGTGATTACTAATTACCACACTCATGACAATAAGGAGGGTTTTACTTGTTCATTTGGAGAAGTACCAATGATATTTGTGATTGACAAACCAGTTTCCATTTTCTATCGTGGCTAGCTCTACTATTTGTGATTAATGTATTCATTTCAAATTTTCCAATAAAATGTTGTACTATTCCAATAGCCATTGCTGCTTACGATTGTCATAGTGTTAAGAGTGATTTGGTGTTTTGTAATGCACATTAGGTTAGAATTCCACAACACCCCCCCCCCCCCCCCCCCCCACCAAAAAAAAAAAAACATGATATTTATTGGACAGTCGTATGTGTTTGCTACATACTCAATTTTGTGATATATTTTTGAATAAACTAGGCTCTAAAAGACAGTAAGGTTCAATGCTAAGTCCTTTGGAATATAAAGTATGGGTTGGATCTTCTATACCATACTTCAAGGTTCAATATGAAGTGTGCTTATGGAGCAGGAAGATGAAGAAAGATCAAAATGTGGAGTCATTGTATGCTTTGGAGGTTGTGGTAGAGGAGGAGAGTAGGAATGGCCAAAGGGAGGTTTCAGGTTCAGATAGTGGGTCAGCCGTGACGTGAACTTAGTGAGCCAAATAAAGGGATAAACACCCATGGGCAAAATTTGTGGAATAGTAGCTTTTTAGAAAAAATTTTGGTGCATAGCATGCGTTTGAAACTATTTTGTAAGTTAAACTGTTTTTGGAACTTGAGTTAGGTAAACTTGATTTTTGGCTGGAACTCGAGTTCCAAGCAATGTGCAGCAATATTGAATGGAACTCGAGTTCCAGACCAAACTCAAGTTTGCCAAACTCAAATTCCAAAAACAGTCTAACTTATAAAATAATTTCATTAGTGTGCTGCTTTCCTAAAAATTTTCTAAAATCATGCTATCTGGCAAATTTTTCCAACGCCCATGTGCTGAAAGCCAATAATGCATAACACCCTACTAGGCACCAACAATTATGAATCACTAATGACTATTTATGCTTCACCTTTGAAAATGGAAACGTAGGAACAATGAGCATGATATCTTTAAAAGTAAAGAAACTTGATTTAAGAGTGATGTTAGGGAAGCTTGAAGAAAGTACAAACAATGCTCGCTTTGATGAAACAAAAATTAAATTGTTAGTTTCTGGTAATAAACCTTTAATCCACAAGGTGATAATTTTTTGGAATCTACTAGAGAAAGAAATTAAAAAAAAAAAATGTTTAGAGACTTGGAGGCCAATTCAAAGGCTCCATAAAACTCGGCAAACAAGAAAGTATATTCTAAAATAAATCCTAATTAATACCTAACAATAATAAGACATTTTATCTAAAACACATTAAAAACACCTAAAAATAAGGAAATAAATACCCTAAACATAAAAATAATGAAAATTACATAAAAATACCAAAATTAATAAATTACAAGAATTGAATTATAGAATCTGTCCTACATTAGACCCCTCAATTTCATACAAACTCATCCTTAAGTTTATTTTTGAGATTTGAAATCTTCCATACCAAGCAAATAGATATTTGGAATACTTGAGCCCCTTTCTTCTTTTCATACTTGCAACTCATCAAAGGAATAAATAAATCAACTTGAATTTCTTTTTCCTTGGTCTTCATGCAATTGTAGAGATTTACCAATTCTCTGTTTGTTTCAGCATTAACGTTTTTTGGAAAATAGTTTATTTTCTAGATTACATTTTTTGGAAAACTATTTAATTTTCCGGTGTTTGGCAACAACCTTGAAAATGAGCTTGAGAATGTTTTTTGGTGTTTGGTATGTGCACACAAATTTTTATAACATTTCTTGTATAATTTAAAACATGTATAACATGTGTATTGTGTAAACCTACCTAATGTAATCAATATAAATAAATAAAAACCAATAATGAATTTGGTTTCAAACTAAAATTTTGATAACAAATACAATCAAAATTAGTTGTCCAACTTTCATGATCTTATGCTCATATATATGAACCAATAATGTAAATAATATATATATATATATATATATATATATATATATATATATATATATATATATATATATATATATATAATATAGTACTGCATATTGGTTTCTAATTTATAAGTTTGACATTCCTGACTTGCATGTCAATAATATTATTGAATCTAGGAATGCGTCATTCTTTGAAGAAATATTTCCTTACAAATCCACACAAGAATCAAGTTCTCTTAAGAGAAACTTTGAGTCTACGTCTAGTACCTCTCATAATCAAGAGTTGATGGAAGAGATAAATGAAGTTGAGCCTAGACGTAGTAAGAGGGCTAAAATGTCAAAATCGTTTGGTCCGGATTTTCTAACTTATATGTTAGAAGATGAACCTTAAAGCTTCAAGGAAGCTATCTTTACACCTGAGGTGCCTTTCTGGAAAGAAGCTGTCAGTAGTGAGATTGAATCCATCCTTCAAAATCATACATGGGAACTAGTGGATCTTCCATCAGGTTATAAACCTCTAGGATATAAATGGATATTTAAGAGGAAATTAAAGGCTGATGGATCTATTGACAAGTACAAGGCAAGATAGAGTAGAAGAAAAGTTACTGTATCAGGAGAAGTAGCTTGTGGCTTTGAACTTTCCTTTGTGAAAGACTATCGGATATACTAGCTAACCAGTGAACATTATGTCTTGAACTATTCAGCCGTTTGTGTATACCAAGACAATAGAATTCATATAGCTCATTTTCGAACATTTTTCATTCTTATAGTTATGTTCATTTCGGCCCTGAACATATCCTAGTAAATTCATGAAGTGTTTTAAAGAATTCAGCCTAGAAACTCTCATGGAAGCGGCCCACTTCAACTCATATAGGTGATTCTTATTAAGAGTATCCTGCTATACCCCACTCGGAATTCCAAGATATAAGAATCATTAAAAGCAAATCTTACCTTGAACATCGTTTACAGGCATCACTATTTCATCATAGGAATGGGTGAGAGATGTAATCTCCATAGTGATAAAAACTAGTCTCCACAATTTTGTTGTCCCTTTGAAAACCTAGATCTTGGGATCTCTAGTCAACTAGGTGGGGTTACTGTCATGGAAACTTTAGGTCATAGGCTTTAACCCCATTCCCCTCGATGAGCAGTTTACTTGCTCTTTACTCAAACCTTTGGTTAACAAATGCATGAAGGATGAACGATTCAGATCAAGTCTTGTATTTGACACAATCTTCTTAAAGCAGATTTCACCCCTCACACAATCGCTGTGATGCTTTGAGACTTACGGACGTTTTCCTCTTAGGATAAAATGATCAAAACGAAGCACACAAGGTCGTGCTTTGCGAACTACTTAATGTCTCTTTCTCTCTCTTTGACACAAAAGGAATGCACAAAATATTCTCACAAAGAGAGTTTTCTGGAAAAAAAAAAGTTGTTTTTATGAATGAGGGACTATGAATTATTATACGTTACTAAACATGTACTCTGTTTTAGTAATAACTGCTGTGCACAGACTAACTGACTCAAAAATTAAAATAATAAAATATTATTATTTGGACAAGTAGGCCTAGTCCACATATGCCAAAAGCCCAATCCAATGTTTAACTCATGAGCATATAAACTCATATATTATTTATTTCCTTTCCTATGTGGGACTTAGGATTTTTACCACTTTTAATAACATCTAAGTGAACATAGAAAACATAAATTTCTTATTCACTCCATACTGTTTTTCCAACAATCCCCCACATGAATAGAAATTGATAAACATAATGCAAATGATGATGCAGACACACAGAGAGTAGAAGAGTTACTGTATCGGGAGAAGTAGCTTGTGGCTTTGAACTTTCCTTTATGAAAGACTATCGAATATACTAACTAATCAGTGAACACGATATTTTTGAACTGTCAGCCATTTATGTATACCAAGACAATAGAATTCACACAGCTCTTTTTCGAACATATTTTGTTCTTATAGTTGTGTTCATTTCGGCCTTGAACATATCCTGATAAATTCATGAAGTGCTTTTGAGAATTTAGCCTAGAAACTCTCATGGAAGCGGCCCACTTCACACTCATATAGGTGACTCTTATTAAGAGTATCCTGCTATACCTCACTTGGAATTCCAAGATATAAGAATCGTTAAAAGCAAGCTTACCCTAAACATCGCTTACAGTTATCACTATTTCATCATAGGAATGGGCAAGAGATATAATTTCCATAGTGATAAAAACTAGTCTCCACTATTCGGTTGTCCCTTTGAACATAGATCTTGGGATCTCCAGTCAGCTAGGTTGGGTTGCCATCCCGGTGACTTTTATGTCATAGACTTTAACTCCATTCCTCTCAATGAACATGCAGTTTATTTGCTCTCCATGTAAACAATTGATTACGGATCCGTTTTATAATTTGGAAATACTTTCATTTGAGAGCAATTGCCACACGGTATTGTCTCCTACAAATATGTAGAGACCTACCATAACTTTGTGCCCTACCAATATATACAATTAGGAGGCACAAGTATCCAACAATTCATGTTTGTTTAGATTTTAAAAACTTCCCATAAAATACATATGCTCTTAATATAGGGTGTTCTCACTAGACTATCTTCAAATCTCTCATGTGATTGAGATAAGAAAAGTCCACCAGATGTATTAGAAAATTCATTTCTAGTATCACATCTACAACACCTACATCTTTCGAATTCAACTTAATGATCAACATCGTCTTGGTAGCCTTTATTATTGCTACATACATAAGCATATCTCACAACGACATAGCCTTTTATGATATATTTCATATAACACACTAGTCACATTAAACCTAAACTTATTTGACATCATCTCATTGTTAATTTTTTCATGTCATTGCATTAAAACTTGCTTCAACCCATACAAAGATTTAACAAGCATACACACTTTGTTTCCTTGTACAATAACCATAAACCCCTTTGGTTTATTGTGTATCAAGAAAAGTCATATCTTCCTTTTCTTTATAGCCTTCTACAACAAGTCTTTCCTTGTAATAGTCAATAATTCCATCAACTCTCAAACTCTTAGGTGGTAAATCCACCAATTACTATGCATAGATTTCAAAGATGGATTTATTGCACTATTGACAATCTCTTTTCTAAGAAGGCACTTTAGGATTTTGCTTCTTTGAAGCTTTAAGTTCATCTTCTAATATATAAATTAGAAAATTTGGACCAAACAACCATAACGTTTGTCCTTTTACTACACTTAGGCTCAACCTCTCTTCCATCAACTTTTGATCATGAGAGATACTAAACATAGACTCAAACTTTCTTTAAGAAAGTTTAACACTTGAAATATATTCTAATTAATTGTCATGCATATAAAAATAATAGATTCATTAATTAGAAAGCACTATGCACTACTGTTATGACCATAACCAATGAAAACACAATCAATGGTTTTTTATCATTTAGGAATAGGAACCCCAACCTTCATCAAACACCCCCACATTTAAAGAATTTATAGAAAGGCGAACACTCTTTCCATAATTCACAAGATGTCTTAGTGGTTTTCTTTATAAGGCATCTCAATGACCAAATAATTGGTGAAAATAATAGCTTCCCCCCACAAGTTCTACAATAATCAAGAACTTATTACATTCATTAAGTTATTTTTCAACTTCGTTCTTATAATGAATGAATATCTCTAATGTCTCATCCTTACATAATAAGCACTCATAACAAGAGTACTCTTGTGCATTTCAAAACATAAGACAACTTAAGCATATCAACTAAGGCATGTAACATATACTTCAACCAAAGAAATATTACAAAACATATATTGAGAGAAAACACATTAATATCCAATCAAGTTCACACATGCTCAAAAATTATATATACATGTATGTAATTAAATAAGGCTATATGTGTTCAAATACAACAATCATGTGTCCTTCATATCAATACAAACAATTGAGCCTTAAACTTTATAAATAAATAACTCCTTTGGCCAAGGGGTGAACCGTACACTCTCCAACTTAGAGTGAAACCCCATAATTACAGTACCACTAATGTGCATTTGGTCTCATTCTTGGGCTTATATCCACACATTTGAAATTATTAATATTAGCTCTCATAATGCTATTTTAATTATCAAATAGAGGATCACTTGATGAATTAGTAAAGGCTAACCAAAAACTAAAAAATGGCAGCCACGCCTAAAATCGAATGCATTTAAATGGATAAAAAAAAAAAAAAAAATTGCCACCATCAAAATTTCCAATTTCCTTTATTCATCTAGCCCATACACCATTGCACATAAAAAGGCCAAGAGCATTCTTTTTAACAAGCACCACCAAATGTGGTCATCGTTATAAAGTTTAAGGTTAGATATCAATATAAATAATTCATCTAACAAATAATCATTGAAATATCTCGTAAGCAAAGGCCAAATGAAAATAAGCATGTCATCATTTATATATACCAACATATATGACAATCTGAAACAGTTTCAAAAAATCGCATCTCTTAATCAAACTGTTAAATGCCAAAAATTTATCAAATATCATTATCCTCAAAGATTTACAACACAATATCTATATCTCCAACCAAGATAATCTTTATTGATACATTCACAAACACAAGCAGTATTTAACATCTTAAGAATTACTAGCCAAGTTTAGGTAAAATCTGAAACATTGTTTCAGAGATAACTGCTATATATAGACTTACTGACTCAAAATAAAATAAGAAAATATTATTATTAATTAGATAAATGGGCCTAGTCCACACATGCCTAAAGCCCAACCCAATATCCAGCCCAAAACTCATATTCTCTATCATTTCCAACGTGGGACTCAAGGATTTTCACCACTTATAATAACATCCTCAATTGAACATAGAAACATCAATTTCTTATTCACTCATTACTAACAATCCCCCACATGAATGGAAATTGATAAAACACAATGCAAATGATGATGCAAACATAGAGAGAGTAGAAGAAAAGTTACTATATTGGGAGAAGTAGCTTGTAGCTTTGAACTTTCCTTTGTGAAAGACTATCGGATATACTAGCTAACTAGTGAACATGATGTCTTGAACTGTTCAGCCGTTTGTGTATACCAAGACAATAGAATTCACACAGCTCCTTTTCAGACATTTTTCGTTCTTATAGTTGTGTTCATTTCGGTACTGAACATATCCTGATAAGTTCATGAAGTGCTTTAGAGAATTCAGCCTAGAAACTCTCATGGAAGCGGCCCACTTCACACTCATATAGGTGACTCTTATTAAGAGTATCCTGATGTAACCCACTTGGAATTCCAAGATATAAGGATCATTAAAAGCAAAGCTTACCCTAAACATCGCTTACAGGCATCACTATTTCATCATAGGAATAGGCGGGAGATATAATCTCCATAGTGATAAAAACTATTCTCCACAATTCAGTTGTCCCTTTGAACCTAGATCTTGGGATTTCCAGTCAGCTAGGTTAGGTTGCCATCCCGGAGACTTTTATGTCATAGGCTTTAACCCCATTCCCCTCAATGAACACTCAGTTTATTTGCTCTCTACATAAACAATTGATTACGGATCCGTTTTATAATCTGGTAATACTTCCATTTAAGAGAAATTGCCTAATGGTATTGTCTCCTACAAATATGTAGAGACCTACCATAACTTTGTGCCCTACCAATATATACAATTTGGAGGCACAAGTATCCAACAATTCATGTTTGTTTAGATTTTAAAGACTTCCCATAAAATACATATGCTCTTAATATAAGGTGTTCTCACTAGACTATCTTCACATCTCTCATGTGATTGAGATAAGAAAAGTCCATGAGATGTATTAGAAAATTTAATTACTTGAATCACATCTACAACACTTACATGAGCATATCCAACAATGACATAGCCCTTTGTGATCTATTTCACATTACATACTAGTCGCATTAATTCTAGACTCATTTGACATCATCTCATTGTCAAAATTTTCATGTCATTGCATTGAAACTTGCTTCAATCCATACAAAGATTTAACAAGCCTACACATTTTGTTTCCTTGTACAACAACCATAAACCCCTTTGGTTTATTGTGTATCAAGAAAACTCATGTCTTCCTTTTCTTTGTAGCCTTCTACATCAAGTCTTTCCTTGTAATAGTCAATAATTTCATCAACTCTCAAACTCTTAGGTGGTAGATCCACCAATTACTATGCATAGATTTCAAAGATTGATTTATTGCACTATTGACAATCTTTTTTCCAAGAAGGCCCTTTAGGATTTTGCTTCTTTGAAGCTTTAAGTTCATCTTCTAATATATAAATTAGAAAATTTGGGCCAAACAACCATGACTTTGTCCTTTTACTACATTTGTCCTTTTAAGAAAGCTTAACACTTGAAATATATTCTAATTAATTTTCATGCATATAAGAATAATAGATTCATAAATTAGAAAAGCACTATGCATTACTGTTATGACCATAACCAATGAAAACACAATCAATGGTTCTTTATCCTTTAAGAATAGGAATCACCACCTTCATCAAACACCCCCACATTTAAAGAATTTATAGAAAGGCGATCACTCTTTCCATAATTCACAAGGTGTTTTAGTGGTTTTCTTTTAAGGCATTTCAATGAAAAAAAAAAGTTGAAATAATAGCTTCCCCCCACAAGTTCTATGGTAATCAAGAACTTATTGTATTCATTGAATTATTTCTCAACTTCATCTATATATGTTATAATAGATGAAGCAGAGAAAAACTCAAATTAGAATTCCTAATTAGAGTTCTAATTTTGTGCCATGTGTCTAGATTTATCCTTCTAATTATTTAATTCAAATCTAAAATTGGAGTCTAATTTTGCTCCAACTCTTATGAAACGCTGTCCTCCTCTCCTTTTTTCTTGAATACAACGCTAGGTTCACCTCCCCTTCTAGAAATCTGTTTTTTACATTAAATGTTGTGCTATTTTTTTTTTTTTTGGCTAAATAAAACCTTTTGATATCAGACACGCCTGGTTCACCTCCCCTTCTAAACGCAAATTAGAAATACAGCTCCCCATAGATCCAAAACTCTCTAATTCAGCACCTCCAGAACTCACACTTCGACCCCAACAACACCTACGATGACTTCTTAGAGCCTTTGTGTTCTTGGCCTTATCTCAACCCCAAAACCCCATGGGACCTCACGCCTAGAGGCCTCTTCGATGAAACGCCACCGTCTAACCCTGACAATAATGTTCCTTACCAGTTTGACCATGACTCTTCCACCCTTGCTTCCAAGCTCCGTAACCACCAGATTTCTGGTGCTACTAAGTCCTCCGCCGCAGCTGCCATCATGCTCCAGCAGCAACTCTTCATGTCTCACAGTGCCGTCGCTGGAGTCGGCGAGTCTGGTCTGATACAGATGTTGCTTTCTTTGGGTGCCTCCGACGATGTCATTGATGGGTCATCGTCTTTCAAGTCTCCCAATATGGTGAGTTTTCGAGTTTTGAGTTTGACTTTATAGTAACAGTTTGTGCTTTGAGTGGTATTAATGTAAATAGTGGTGAATTATGATGGTGTTTTTGTTTAATTTACCAGGGATCAATGATGAATGCTTTTTAGCTGTGACTATTCTTATTTAATATTTTCTAGTCATTCGAATTTTTTTATTTCAAGTATTTTGGATTTATATTTGTCAATGTCAATTCCTTTCTCTACAGAGATGAGGTGGGTTCTTTCTAAACTTTTCTTTTTCAGGGTTTGTAGGTGGAAAGGGAAATCCTTGGAAGCAATCCAAGTTTGAGTGGAAGCAATCCAAGTTTGAGTAGAAGCAGTACTACTAGGTATAGTTTCTACTTTATTAGAACCATCACCGGCAAATTTTTTTTTTAATTGAATGTTAAATATACTTTATGTTTGGATATTTGGTTGGATTGGTTTGATTTTTAGGTATTTGGGTTAGAATTTTTTTTTTTTTTTTTTTTTTTTCATTTAGGTATTTGGGTTTGGATTTTTTTTGCCTATTTGTTTTTGTTTTAAATATTAATGGTTCTGGGCTATTCTGTGATTGATTTTACAATCTGCATACTATGCTGCCAACCATGTCTTCTTTGCTGGATGTTGCTTCTCTCTTTACAACAATCTGAACCTAAACAGGTACGTATTGTTTTAAACATTTCTTGTATGATTTATTCTATTCTAATCTATTTGTTTATAGGACTTCTACTAGATGTTTCTTTTCATATATTTTATTTGAATTTTCTTCAATATATTTATTTAATGGTATATTGCTATGATCAACATGAAGATTAATTAATATTATTTACATTTTTTCTTTTTTATTTCTTTAGTGTTTGACAAATTGTGCCGAGAAACTTAATTTAGCCATATTCATGATTGGAGAAATTGGAGGGAATGAAATAGATGCTGTTACAGTAAGTATTATTAGCCAAAAAAAAAAATCCTTTTTATTTTCCTTGCAAAATGAATTGTTATGATTATTGATTCCTAATTCTCCATTATTGTTCCATAGGGTCATTGGTTATGGTGATACCCAAGTAGTTGTCACATAAATCTTCCCAATAGGTTGTTTACCAATCTATCTTATAGCACAATACACTAACAATTCTTGTACTTATGACAAAATTTGGCGAGTCTCTTTCTACCTCTAATAGAATGCATAAAAAATAGAACATGATATGAAGGAGATTTAGTAATGGATTTTGTAATTTTTCAAGGTACAAGATTTGATGATGCAAATGTGTAAAAACTTGCTGTGTGTTGGAGGTGAATATTTCAATGACTCCAATAGATTCCAATACACCAACCACATCTTGTAACACCATGATATTAAATAAAGAGTTAGAATCGAATTATCAATGGTATTATTTTCTTTGCTTTTTAGGAGTTTATGCTAAACTCATTGATTTAATTATGTTTAGGTTTTATTCGAAAAGTTTTGGTAGTCATAGTTGCCCCTTTTTCCAATCCTCAACTAAAAAAATTTCTTACTCATTTTGGACTTTTTGGACTTTTACTACTTGTTGGACTTTTTGGTTTTCAAATTCTGTGGTGAATGTGAGAGCATGTTTATTTCAGGTAGGGATTTCATCTGATGGGAAAGGGTCTTAGAGATAGAAAAGTCATTGTTTTGCTATAAGTCTTATTGCCTTCTTCAAATTAATATTGAATCTCTATATCATGTTATTATATTATGATAATCAATTTAGCATATTTTAATTGAAGTTTCACTTCAAAATCCCTTTGAATATGCTTATGATGACTCCCTTGTACTCCTACTGATGGTAACATTGATTTTCAAATGATATATGGGGTTCCAGCAGGAAGGGCATAAGATATAGTCCGAGATTTGAGTTTTGCATTTGCTAAAGACTCTGCTTTGAGTTTGCTGGCAAGAAAAAGGGAAGGGGTAGCCATGGTTCATGGGGTTTTGGATGGTTCACTAACTACATTGTTCAGTTCCAAAGCCAAAGGAGTTGATGGATTTAGCAATTTTTGGAGAAGATTAATATGAACTAATTGTATTTGATTGATGACAATATAGACTTCATTATAATTCCTATTTCTTTTTCATCATGCGGTTTAGTGGCTTGATGAAAGTACAAATTTAAAAAAATCATGAATCTAAATATTTATGAGGATTGAAAAAATTAACGTAGGGAAAATAGTTTGTTTCCCATTTCTTTAAGTTTTACATTTAGTTTGCTTTAAAAATGTCCAATAGCATCACTTAAATAATAAAATGCAATATATATTTTTATTGTTTTATCTAATTCTATCCTCCTTGTGATAAACCCAAAAAGACAAAAAAGAAATTGACCAATAGTATCACTATAATTAACCATTCCCGTGCGGTAATACCAAAATACAATATATACGAGTTTATTAATATAAAATATATATATTGCTAAGTTTTGTTAATGAAATTTTCTGGTTAATAATATGAATTTAGACTTAACTGAACCTTTTAAACATGAATAAACTCATGATTAATAATATATCCAATCATACTAGTTCTTATAATGAATGGACATCTCTAATGCCTCATTCTTACTTACTTATAAGCACTCATAAATGACTCTTGTGCATACCACATTTTAGACAACTCATGTCAACTATTGAGATTAAACACATTACTACCCAATCAAGTTCACACATGTCCAAAATATATATACATGTATGTAATTAAATAATGCTATATTTACTCAAATACAACTATCCTGTATCCATGTCAATACAAATAATTCTCTAAGATTTTATTAATACTATCTTTGGCCTAGGGTGAATTGTGCAGCCCCACTATCGTGCAATCCATCTATTTTTTTTTTTTTTCAACACCGAATTGCAAAAATAGAGTAGCACAGTACGAACATAGTAAACATAAAAATCTAAAAAGCCAAGCCAAGCAATAAACTGTAAGAGAAAAAATAAGCCTAATCTATATATATATATATAAAACTGAAGCTTTTGAACCTCCCACAATTTTCCACGTCAACATTACTTAAATAAAAAAAAAAAATTATAATTTTACTATAAAACCGGAAAAAAAATTATCTACCACTTAAAACAAAACCCGATAATACTTCTTCTATAACTCTCTCTTCTCACAACGTCTCTTCCTTCCTAACCATTCAACGATTCCTCCTCTGTCTCTTCGTTCTCATCTAAACACAGACCTTCCCCTTTAACCTCTCACTAATTCGTTTCTCTCATAAGTTTCTAATGGTGGATTCAACTGAACCAAACCCTTTGCACAATCTGGGTTTCATCCTTAATACTCTGTTTTTATTTTTATTTTTTATTTTTTAAGACCAGATTCTCTCCGCAAACATTAGTGGTAAGTTTTTTATTTTGTTCTATAATTTTGGTTGTTAAATATGATTTAGGGTTTCGTTTTTGGTTGTTAAATATGATTTAGGGTTTCATTTTTGGTTGTTAAATTTGATTTAGGATTTCGTTTGGGAGTGTTTCTTTTGAATGATTAGTTTAGATTGATGGGTTTGGAGCCCGTAGTGGGTTTTATTAATTTGAATTATTGGCAGCGAGAAAATCCATCTGGGATTTTAGAGTTGTTATTATGTTTCATTATTAATAATTTTGTTATGTTTTGTGTAATGATATTTCCTGTCCTTTTATTAGACGAGCATCCTTGGCATGCCCTTGATGTTTTTGTGAGTCATTTGTTTGTGTTTGGATTTAATTTAAGTTTCTGGCTTTCTATACAAATGCAAGTATATTAATTTAGTTATTGAATAATTAACTTTTTATTGTAGATTATTGAATTATTTTAGCCTCATGTGGATTTGTGGTTAATTATATATACTTGGTGGCAGTATTCAGTTTTGATCTTAGCCTCCCAATCCTATAGGTTTTGCTTTCATGTGTTTCAGTTTCATGGTTTTTTTTTTTTTTTTTTTTTTTTGCCTATCTGGGATTTATGGTTTCATGATTGGGCTATATTTTATACTACCTCATGTATTGTTTTCATAAACTGCTAATTCATGGTCAACTAGAATGTTTTTATTGTGAAGTGAATGTGACAATGGTTTTGGGTTTTGAAGGTTTTCTGTTTTACTATGATATGGACATTAGCAAAAGATTTTTAAGTTTATTTTGAGTGTGATGTTATGGTTAGCTCAAAAACCCTTTAATGTTTGTACTGTCGTAAATTTATATGTGGGTTATGCATTGTCTCCATTGTGAATGATTAATTTCATTAAATGTCTTTTTTATATTTGGAGATTTTTGAAATTAAAAAAATTAACAGTTTGGAGAGTTGACCTTTTTATTTTTTTATTTTTTTATTTTTATTATAACTTGAATGAATTGATAATAGATTTCAATGTCGTAGTTATAATACACTCTTTGATGTGCAATATGCATTTTTTGGCAAAAATGTTGTTGTGTTGGGGGGTTGCCATTCTTCATTACTAGGAGTTTTAAAATCTATTATCAATTCATCATAGCTTTCATGATGTTGAATAATAATTGGTATTTGGTAGTTGATTTGATGTTTGAATTTCTAATTTGTCAATGCCTTTTTTTTTTTTAAAATAAAAAATAAAATGTTTAGTTTTGTCATTTCTTTTCTATTTTGTTTTTTTGTAAATCTTGATGAGTTTTGTAATTGAAACCCTCATTGGAGAATGTTATTCATGTTGTTCATTCTATTTTCTTTTTTAAGGTAGAGAGATGCAAATAAGATGCTTAGTGAAGTGCAAAATAGGAATTCTAGGAAGACCTCCATGGACAGTGAGCATATGTGGAATAGGTGAGGCCCTATCATTGTTGGTGGGGCATCACACCATCACTATAAATATATATAAAGGGCATTTTGAAAATTTAGTTATTGTTTAAATACTTTGAACTAGATTCTCATGTTGTAGTTGCTTTATGGTTAGAATTATTAGGTACATATGTTTGATCGTTAGATATTCCCCTTTTTTTTGGTAAACAATTTCCACACCATGCTGTTGTTGATTAGTCATAAATTTAATTAAGCTATTTGTATGTTAGTGAGAAGAACATATATTTTCATGTTCTATGGTTCTATTAGATGCTTTGTACTTTGGAGATATGTTTGCATATGAAAGAAGGCGTTACTCTACAATTCTACCAAATTACTCTCAGTTCTTGATTTGCACAACTTTTTGTCTTCCTCACTCATTTTTAAGGGTTTTAATCATTCAATATAATGTTGTGAAATAAATATCATTGTTCTTTAAATTTAAGGTAGTTGTGAATTTCCAATTTCTTCATCATGATAATATTTGACATCATTTTCACTGTCCTCACATATGTGCGGTTCTATTTTTTGGTTTAATTTCAAAGAAATAAAAACTAATTTTTTACCCGTGCATGTTTTATGTTTAGTTTAATTATTATTTCATCTCAACTTTACCATTGTTTTTATTACTTTCTTTATCTAATTTTTATGGGTATGTAGAATTTGTACTTTATCAAAGAATCATGCTATTTATTTATTTATTTAATAAATTTGATAAGAATCTTCTTTAAGAGCAGCATCTAGATTTTTGAGGGGTTTTGTTTGATTCTTTGTTTGGTTGTAGAGCCCATCTTCTTTTTCAGTGTTCTCCTTCTGCAACCTTGGCTTCGCTGTTTATCTACAACTTTTATTTGTTAGTTATCGTAAGGTTTGTATTTTAAATTTTGGTATAACCATAGAAGCTAAGATTTGTTCCTACTATTGACTTTTATTTTCTGCTTTCTGCCATGCACAGTGAAGTACTAAACCTATAAAGTTTAGAACCTGTCTACAAATTCCAGCAATAGCAAATTGAAAAGGCAGAGCTGTGTTATTTTTTCTTCCATATCTATTTTTGAAGCATATTTTGAGAGACTTCATTGTAATCCAAGCTGATATATTGATTATTGAATCTAATAGGCAAATAGTGGTTTAAACTTAGTGTTTTTGATGAATTTGGGGATACCCAAATTATATTTTTTTAAATTTGATGATTTGTCTACACAAATCTAATGGACTATTCTGTGCATTGTTATAGATCTAATGGATAATTCAAAACAATTACACTTATTTTTTATTTGTTCCTTTTAAATGTTGTTACACACAATATATTTATATATTGATTGCTGCATCATTATTATGTGATAAAAATCTTTCCATGTATCATTTGGCTGCCACATCTATAAAACCCTAAAACTTAATACCACATGTAGAACATGTATAAACTTCAACATCAATGATGTGCTAGCGGAGATTAAAGCTTGCAAGGTGTTCCGTAATTATTATGAAGTGAGAAAAAACTTGGTAAAATTGTTGATGTCTGTTTAGATTTTTTGCAAATGTGATTTTTACTTGATACCACTTGCTAAAAACTCACTTCAAATTGCTGATGTATAGGATTAAAATAAAGGAGGAGCATACTTGGGTCAAAACTATCCGATGGAATGCCCTCACGATAGCTCTTGCAGTTGCTATTGGCTTGCAAGAATGAATGGGAGGACTAGCTTTGTTATTGCAGTGGTTCATCTTGAATTGGCTTGAGTTTTCACATTTTATTTTATTTTTCAAATATTATTAAAACTATTATAGTTCATGTAAAATTAAAATGTTTTAATGTATAAACTATACTTTCATAAGATTTTCCCGTGCACCGCACGGGTTGGCGACTAGTATTATATAATATTATCAAAACCACCAACACTATCAAGCACGAAATCAGCTTTATCAAATGCTTAGAAAATATCTAAGACACTAATCCAATGATTCTATACAAATATCTAAATTCAACCCACGGAAAACAAAAATCCACAAACAGTATCAAAAATCAAACCGACACCAAAACGTAATAAAAGACAAAGACCATTAACTTTATAATAGATCAAAGTAGATATAGCGCGACAAACCCACAAATTTGCCTAGGAGTATAAAATTGCCGATAATTCAACCAACCCGAAATTCCTTTCACCATCATTCACAAAAATAAATTAAAATATATAAGTTTGTTTTAAGATTGTTAGATATATATCAACAATTTACTTTGTAATTAAACAAAATGAACAACATACAGATCTAAATATAGGCAATAACACAAATAAATATAATAAACAAAACAATAAATAGATACTGTATATGTAGGAAGAAATCTGCAAATAATTAAAAACTCACAGACCAAATGCCTGAAGGATGAATGATTCAGATCAAGTTTTGTTTTTGATATAATCTCCTTAAAGCAGATTTCACTCATCACACAATCACTGTGGTGCTTTGAGACTCACGGACATCTGCCTCCTAAGATAAATTGATCTACAGCACGAAAACGAAGCACACAAGGCCGTGCTCTGCGAACTACTCAATGTCTCATTTTCTCTCTGACACAAAATGAAAATGTACAAAAATATTCTCCCCTGGAGAGTTTTCTGAAAAGTAGTTTTTATGAATGAGAGACTATGAAAAATTATATGTTACTAAATAGGCACTTTGTTTCAATAATAACTGTTGTACATAGCCTAACTGACTCAAAAAATTAAAATAATAAAATATTATTATTTGGACAAGTAGGCCCAGTCCACATATGCCAAAGGCCCAACCCAATGTCCAACTCATGAGCATATAAACTCATATATTATCTCTTTCCTTTCCTATGTAGGACTCAGGATTTTTACCACTTTTAATAACATCTTCAAGTGAACATAGAAAACATCAATTTCTTATTCACTCCATACTATTTTTCCAACATTAATTGTCTCCCTTTGCTACTACGTGACTATATCATTCTGGCCTTGTGGCCTTTATCACCAATGTTGCATGTGATAACCTTGGAGCATTGAACACATGGCCTAAAGCCTTAGCACCACAGGGACACATGGCTCCCAAATTTACTACTCCAATGCCACACCTAATAACTAGAAGTTAAGAATATTAATGCATGGCTTTTACACTTAGATGGTGGGCATGTGTATAGTCAAATGTGAAAAGTCATTTGGACCAAGCAACATGCTTGACTGTGAACGCTCACTTTGACAAGGATCGTAACCTCTACAAGCTTGATTATTTTCAAGTGGTTGTGATCAAGTATGTTTAAACATGATCATCTTTTTCAACTAATCAAAAGATTATTAAGAAGCCAATTCATTGCTTTCTTGAATTCTATGGACCAACCTGCGGAGAAGAGAGTCATTTTGGAAGCCTATTAGTAGCGTCTCTTAGCGTTCATCTTTACTTGGGTCTAAAGCTCCACTTGCTTGATATTTTCAAATGATCGTGGTCAAGTAGAAGTTTTGCTTTTTCTTTCACTTGGATTGAATCTCTATATGCTTTATCTTTCTTCAAGCAATTGGATCAACTAATCAAGTAGATCTTCTGTCGTTTATCCTCATCACTTCGATCATGAGCACCACCTTGTAAATTACTCGTCTAACTAGCTTGCTCCTTCGACATCATTGGCATGTCCAACAGCTGATCTAGACTTTGGTTGTGCACCTACCCTTGGTATACTCATGTGGTAATTTGATTTGATTTGATTTTTTTTTTTTTTTTTTAAATGTATTTGTGACTGAACTCAGCAAGTGATACCAAGTTGCCTATGTACCCAGTAAGGGATCAAGTCATAACGTAGTTCAAGTTTTTTTTTTTTTTTTGGTGGGTAGTTTAAGCTCTTACCGAGGAACACATCATATTTTCAAACTTAATGAAGTTTTGCCTTTATAGGACTAACCATTTGCCCATCTTTGTCAACTATTTGGTAGGTACAATTGCTATGAACTTCTTGGAGAACATATGGACCACCCCATTTCAATGCAAATTTCTTGGACAACATATTGAATGGTCGTCGTGTTGCGAGTGCCAAATCTCCTACTTGAGAAGGATATGGACGAGCTCTTTTGCTGAATGCTTTGGAAGTTTGATCTTAAGGCTTTTCATCACATGCTTCTGACTTTTCAACTCTCAAGCCATCAGTCCTCATCTTGAAATCACTTTTGGGGAAGAAATCATGAAGGGTGATTGGAGAGTTGCTTCTTTGTTGCAACAATTTGTCGTCATGAACTTCTTTGCTTGGATTCCTTATCACCTTTTCGCGAGGCCCTCTAGGATTGCTCTTTTGATATTGCTTTTCTGTGAGGATTATTTGTGACTTTGGGTTGCATTTCTTCCTAGATTTCTTTCGAGTTACAAAAGCCCAACTCTCATCTTCATTCATCAGCTTGCCTTTTATTCTAGCTTCATTCAATGGGTCTGAGCATGGCATGTGAAACGGCTCAATTGTTCCAAATTGAATATGCTTGTCAAATGCCCCCAATGTTCAAGCTAAAGGTGACCATGTCTTTGGTGGAGTTTGTGACTTTATTAGAGCTGGGGATGTAGCGGTGAGCGCAGTATAATTCGACTCAATCATTTCATCTAGGTCCAAGAGGATTTTACCCTCCTTTTGCAAGCCTTATGATGATATCTTTCAAAACAAAGTATTTCTCCACTGAGTGACTTACAACTCGATGGTATTTATAGTACTTTAGATCGTTGGTGTGACCCATTTCTTCTAGTCTTTTGCATTTCGATAGCTTAATTTTCTTTTTCTTTTTTCCTAGGAGGTCATCAAGCATTCCTGAAACATCAGTGTCTGGAAAAGGATATGTCCTTTCTTCCATCTCTCTTAAGGTGGGTCAACGCCTTTCCTTTTCTTTTGATAGACTTGTGTTCTTCTTGTAATGAATAGGCCCTGTAGTGATGGCGAGAGACTTCTCAACAGTCGACTTGGAGAACTTGTGACCTCTCTTTGTATCTTTATCAAGGGGCAGGTCTTTTTCTCCATGGCTAGACAAGCTAAGCTCCATGTCATGAGCTTGAGTAGCAAGTTCTTCAAAGGTATGAGGCTTGATCCCCTGAAGGATGTAAAGTAGTCCCCAATGCATACCTTGGATGCACATTCCCACCCCAGATGCTTCTAAAAGGTGATCTTTGCAATCAAGGCTTAAGGAATGCCAATGGTTAATGTAGTCAACAATAGGTTCATCCTTCCATTGCCTCAAGTTTGTTAGTTCCATCATGTTCACTGTGCGACGAGTACTGTGATAGTGATTCAATAACTCTCTTTCCATTTGCTCCCAACTCTTAATGGACTCAGGCTCAAGATTAGTGTACCAATCGAAGGCATTCCCTCGAAGGGAGTGGACAGGCTGTTTCACAAGGAGATCTCCTTCTGTGCCAACATTGTTTCAAGTTTCGATGAAGTGGGCAATGTGTTGTTTGGAATTTCCCATCCTATCAAACTGTTGAAACTTAGAAGGTTGATAACTTGCAGGCATTCATAAGTTGTCAACCCTATTTGTGTATGGCTTTGAGTACATAAGAGAACTCTGAGGTGCGCCACCATATTGAGCTCGAATAGTATTTGCTATCATGTCTTGTAATTGCTAGACTGATAGAGAAGCGATGAAGGTAGAGCTTCTGTGTTGGTTGTCAACCTTCTTTGTAGAGGATGTATGAGCCCTTTGCAACATATGTTGCTGAGTTTGAGATTGGCCATTGCTAGACTCCCCTCGATTCTGAACCTCAAGCTTGTTCATAAGGGTGGCGATTTGAAGGTCCTTCTCCTCCACAGTCATGGTAAGTTTAGCGATGGCACGTCTCATTTCAGCAATCTTTTCATCAACGGTAGTAGTCTCTATCATCATGGTCGACATGAATATTGTACGAGATGAGCTTCCCGAGAAGATTGAAGAGGTAACCTAAGTCCTCTAGAGTGAATGTTGAATTTTCCTTCTTGGCAATGGTGTGCTTTCCTGCCCCTAATGTGCTCAAGGAGATGAATGTCTTTGGTTGAGTCGTGGCATTGATGAGCTTGGTCATAGGAGCTTTCCCATCGGCTTCTTGCGATGAGAAGAGTTCCTTTGCCTTAGCTTTGTTTCGAGTTATGAAACCTATAGAAGTACTACTGCTTATTGACCCTCCAATGCTCTTGGTAGCATTCTTGGGCATCTGAGACTTCGTCGAGGCCATTGATCTTGGTAGATTGGAGACCTGAAGATTTCTAGGATGGAGAAAGAGATGAGAGGCAGAGAGGTCCCACTAGGCATGCCAGAAATTTGTACACACAATTTTCGTAAAAGATAAATCACGCGATCACGAAATAGTGTAACAAATTATCAATTGTATTGATTTGTATATATGTGAGTACAATCCTCTGTATGACTCTCTACAATGAAAAACTACAATAAAACTCCTCTGATTCAATCTCCAAGTAACTTTATGATTCGAAGGGCTATGAAGCTTGATTATGAATCGTACTTTGATGTCTCCAAGTTGGATGTGTGATTGGATGTACTTGAGTTTTGATTTGAAGTTGAGGGCCATTGGCTTGATTTCAAACTTAATTGAATGAAAATCTCTACTTTGATTTGAAGAAGTAGAAATGAACCTTGATTTTGAGGGAGCAAGGGTGCTTTTTTGGATTTAGAGATGACTCTCTTTTTTGGCAGAGTGTCAGTAGGGTTTTTCTCTCTAAATTTCCCCATTTTCTCATATGAGAAGCCCCTATTTATAGGCAACTCAATAGTATTTAATTTGGAATTTTTTCTCAGCATTTATTGATAGTTGAATTATGAATTTAATTTGGTATTTAATTTAATAAGAACTTTCCATATAGGTCTTTTCTTCTGATGCTACCATATGGCTTTCTTCATTTGATGCTGTCACGTGGCTTGATTTCATTTACTGATCATTCGCATCATCAATTAGAGATTAATTTGATCACAAATATTTGATCATGAACAATCGGACGGTTGTGAATATATCATAAAATTTTGATGTCTACAAGCGCAAATAAGAACTGGCAATTGAATTAAATCTATCAACCCCAATAAAATCAATAAACTTTGTTGTATTGCTTACCACCAAAAGAAAAGGATCTTAAGATTGACAATCATATGATTTGATTTCATTGAGATCCTCGAAAATTTCCTCTTAACTTCTTCCTCAATGGTCTCTACTCTCTTGACTTCATGATCTTGTTTTATAATAAGGCTTCATTAATCTTCTTCACAATCTTGATTTTAGGTTCTTCTATGATAAGGACTTTATTAATTTTCTCATAAACTTATATATTTTCTTCTTTGACTTTTATATATTTTTCAAGAAAAGTTTTTTTTTTTTTTTTTTTTTTTTTTCCAACATGCAATTCATCTATTAATGGTGGAACATATGACCCTTCAAAATAATTCAACTGTGAACTTCTTGGCCAATAATAATCTTATTTCGTATATAATAAAAGTTCATCACGATCCAAAGGATAAAATTTGATGGGTAGCATCTTTGTCATCCTTGACCATGAACATATTTTGTCTTTACCACTCGAATTCTAGTAGATTGTATTCGTTCCCACCAACGTAAGGCATATTCACTAAGTTTATACAAAACAAAAAAATATATTCTAAAATAAGTCTTAATTAATACCTAACCATAATAATAACTAAATTTAACTTAAAAAGCATTAAAAACACTTAAAAACAAGGAAATAAATACCCTAAACCTAAAATAACGAAAATTACATTAAAATGATAAAATTAATAAATTACAAGAATTAAATAATAGAATATATCCTACATCAAAGAGGTATGTACTCCTTGCAAAACTTATCATTTCACTTGAAAGAGAGATCATACTCTAGTGTTGAATAGTCAACGGCACAACATCACACCGGTACCTAAGGGTCATTCTCTTCATTTATTGCAAGTATTATCGTTTAGTTGGACCAATTTGTTGGCTTTGCAAAGCCTTGACAGGAAGTATAACAAAATAACCACTCACAAGAAAGAGATGAAATGAATATTTTATTAGACACAACTTCAAACTCAAACAAAGAAATCAAGATGTTCCCCTTGAGAACTTTTACAATTTTTTCTCTCACACACTTTCACACCACATCTTTACCCTATTTTATAGGATGAAGTTAATTACAAGAGCTATCATTATTGTGATGACTCTTTATTTTATAACAGAAAATTCTAGAATGTAGAATACTCAAAAGACACAAATATTATGGAATGACAATAGACCCAAACAGTTAGGGAAAAACAAGAGACACAAACTGTTATGAAAACATTAAGAGACACCTTTTGGTTTATCACTTCTAACACTATGAACATTTGTATCATCAATTTTAAGCCAAAAAAAAAAATGCTTAAAAAAATTCAAAATAAGAATTGAAGAAAATAAAATTTATAATTCAAGAACTAAAATAAAACTTGATCCAAATTTTAGGAACTGAACATTCTTTTCATTTTTCCCCAAAACTGGTAGAAAGGTAGTTAAAATGTGTGTTAGCTAACTCATGCCCAAACAGCCAAGCTATACCCAACTTTTAAAATTGGTGATAAAGAATTATTGTATGGAATTTTGTAGGAAAAATGGAATCTTTTCCAAGTGAATAAGGATTAAGTGAGACTTGCTAGAAGCTATAGAGTTTGAATGTTTTTGTGCCAATAAATCAAGTGAGGGACAAATGTATTACAAATATTTATAATTATTGAAGTGATATGTTGGGAAAATAATATTGATGATGAGTATGTTAGTTGAGCCTACTGTCAGTGAGAGTAATGAGAAGGACAAAGTAGTGCTTTCAATTTTATTTTTTATTTTTAAATAGGATAGAATTTTATCCAATCCAGACATCAGCTTCTTCTTTATTATTTTTTTATTTTATCTAGTCTAGCCATCATCTTCTTCTTTTTTATTTATTATTTATTTTAAATAGGACAGAATTTTAGATTATAAAGTTGCTTAATTATATTTTTTATTTATTATTAGACTAAAACACCAATCAGTTCTTAATACATGCAAGATTCAAATCTCAGATCTCTCCTTCGATGACAAAAGACTTAATTAAGTTAATAAAACCCAACACGACTCATTGGTATAGTGTAAAGTTTCTTTGACCTAGGTCTGGCGGCGCTAGACTTTGGTTTGCAAAATACTGTTTCCTACTTTGTAGGAATTACGTTCCCTCACGTAGTTTAATGCGTTAGGGCTTGGGTTTTCACTGTTGTTGAAATGAAGGTGAGTAACGCTGCCATGGAGAATCTCGAAGAGTCTTGGACTTGCTTATCACTATCTGAATATGAGGGTGAAGTTTTCACCTTTGAAAACCAAGTGTGCAGGAAGGAGTATATGCTCGTGGTGAAGTTCTTTACGAAGCGTGCCATCAATATCGATGTCGTTGCACGTACCTTTAAACCACTGTGGAGGACTAAATAGGATTTTGAGATCCAAGACATGGGCAATCATATTTTGCTATTTGTTTTTGAGAACGAACTAGATGCTAACCGAGTTTTGCTGGGCGAACCTTGGAGTTTTGATAAGTACTTAGTTGTGCTGCGTAGGTATAAGGAGGATAGTTCCCTTCGGAGGCTCCACTTTGATACCGTGAAGTTTTGGGTTCAGGTACATGGTTTACCGGTTTGTCGTATGGTTATGGAGACGACAGAGAGCCTCTATAAATTGGTGGGAAGGGTGATTCATTCAATCGATAGATCTGAAACAGAGTGTGGTGATTTTATGCGAATAAGGGTGGAGGTCGATGTGCACAAACCATTGTGCAGAGGGAGGAGAGTTCACTTCTGTCCGGATAAGGAAGGCTGGGTGTCGTTTCGGTATAAACGGTTACCTATATTTTGCCATTGGTGTGGGGTTTTAAATCACGATTATAAGGAGTGCGACCTATGGCTTCAAAGTAAGGGTGAGTTGAGAACAGATTCACAAGAGTATGGATCATGGTTAAGAGCTGATACCACTAGTTTGCTTAGGAAAAAGGTGGTTTGAGTATATGGTATGGGGGCTTCTAATGCTACTCCAAGCCAAGGGCAGCTAGCAATGGAGAGTCCAGCCATGAATACAAGTACTGAAGTGCCTGATTCAGTTGAGTTACAGCAAGAAGAGCAAAGGGTGTCTTAGTCAAATGTTGATGGTGAGAATGGTTCAGGTTTGGGGGTTCCAACTACAGGTGCTTTATCAAATATTTTGAGTAATGAGGAGGCTTTCCAAACTCACTTGAAGGAAATTGATATGGAATTGGAGGGTCACATGCACACGGATAAGGGATTGCATGAGGGTGGGGCCGATTTTGAAGAAGTAAGACTTATGGTGGAAGAGTCAAGTGTGGCTGATGTTAGTATAGGTGGGATGGCATCTTCTAGTCAACCTAGCTTGGATGTTACTAAGGCTAGTTCTTTGATGGAGCAGGTAGATGGTTGTCAACCAATTCACATAGATTTGGTGGAACATGACTAGAATGAGACAGGGACATTATTGGTGGATTTGGGCCAGTCCAATAGGGGACTTGGGCTGAATACCAGAACTTGGAAGGGGCTACAAGTCTAGACCAAGGTTGTGGGTACAATAAATCCAAATGATGTGGAGGTGGGCACTAAACATAAACATAAGGCAAATCATAATTTTTCTGAGTGCTCTAATAATCCTGAGTTAAAGAAAAGGAAGGGAGATGATGAAGTTCTTGTGGTGAGTGATTTATTGAAAAATGAATTTGGATCGACGGTGGCTGTAAGGTAGCACCGCCGGAAGCAATGAGTACTTTAAGTTGGAACTGTCAGGGGCTTTGGAACCACCGCACAGTTCAAGCTCTATGGAGCAACGTGGAGAGAGAAGTTCCCAGCTTAGTTTTCCTTATGGAGACTAAGATTCCTAGAAAGCAACAATATAAGATGAAGGAAATTCAAAATTCCGTTAGTTTTACCCAAGGTTTAATTGTACCTAGTGAAGGTCGGAGTGGGGGTTTAGCTCTTCTTTGGAAACCTGAAATTGTTGTTAACATCAGGGGGTATTCGAAGTGGTTTATTGATGTTGAGATCACTTGTAGCAATGGGCAAGGGAGCTGGTGCTTCATAGGTTTTTATGGCCAGCCAGATACTAGTAAGAGGGAGGAGACTTAGCAAATTCTTGAGGCATTTGGACGTAGCAATACCTTACCTTGGTTGTGTATTGGGGACTATAATGAGATCCTTAGTAATTCTGAAAAATTGGGAGGACAACTTAGACCGGAGAGACAGATGGATAGATTTTGGGAAGTTGTGGATGTTTGCCATTTTAGGGATTTGGGGTATACAGGTGCAAGATATACTTGGTCGAGATGTTTTGAGAATGGAGATAGTGTATGGGCTCGATTGGATTGGGCAATGGCTAATGAGGAGTGGATGAGAAAGTTTGCTAATGCTAGAGTGGCCCATATATCAACAGTAGAGTCTGATCATTGCATGCTTTGCCTCTAATGGGGTCGAGACACTAGGAACAAAATGAGAACAGGAAGTTATTTAGATTTGAAGCCATGTGGCTTCGTGATCCTTGTTGTCTAGAGGTGGTTAGTGAGGCCTGGGAACGTGGTCTTTCATTTTCTTCGGGTTTCTTAATCCACAATTGCTTGCAATCTTGTAGGGAGGCTTTGCAACGATGGAATAAGGTGGAGTTTGACCATGCGGGGCATCGTATTTCTGCTTTACAAGTCAATCTACAAAGGTTAGAGTAGCAACCCGAGGTTCATGATGAGGAAATTCAAAGTGTGAGGCAGGAGTTGGGTTCATGGCTAGACACTGAAGAGGTCATGTGGCATCAACGGTCTAGGAATATGTACTTGATGGCTGGTGACAGGAACACTTAGTTTTTTCATGTTAAAGCTTTCAATAGAAATCAGAAAAATTTGATTGAGGGCATGAAGGATAGTTCGGGTACTTGGCAAGACACTCCTAAAGCAATTGAGAGTATTGTTAAAGATTATTTTTCATCGCTATTCACCACTTCCAATCCATCTGATATTGGGAGAGTAGTTGATACAGTGCAGGCAATGGTTTCTGAGCCTATGAACAGGTTGTTTGGCCGTGACTTTTAGGCAATGGAGATGCAACAAGCTCTTAATCAAATGCATCCTACAACAGCCCCTGGCCCTGATGGTATGCCCCCTCTCTTTTATCAAAAATTTTGGTCTCTTTCTGGTGATTGTGTTACACAAGCAGTTTTGGATTTTCTGAATCATGGGATAACTCCACCAAATTTCAATGACACCCATATTGTTCTTATTCCTAAAGTTAAGAATCCCCATAAAATTACTGAGAATAGGCCTATAAGTCTTTGTAATGTTATTCATAAACTTGCTTCAAAGACTGTAGCTAATAGGCTTAAAACTATTTTGTCTAGCATTGTTAGTGAAAACCAAAGTGCTTTCACAAAGGGTCGTTTCGTAATTGATAACATTCTTGTAGCATATGAGACTATGCACCATATCAGCTAGAAAAGAACTGGGAAAGTTGGGGAGATGGCGTTGAAACTTGATATGAGCAAGGCGTATGATAAGGTGTAATGGGCTTGTTTGAAGGGTATTATGGAAAAGCTTGGCATTCATAGATGAATGGTGGAGATTATAATGAGATATGTCAGCACTGTTACTTATTCTGTTCGGATTAATTGGCAACCTAAAGAGTGTATTATTCCTTCTAGGGGTTTACGTTAAGGGGACCCTCTTTCTCCTTACTTATTTTTACTTTGTGCTGAGGGCATATCTGGTTTACTTAGACAGCAGGTGGAGAGAGGCAGTATCAAAGGAGTAGCTGTTTGCCATGGTGCTCCTCATATTTGTCACTTATTTTTTGCAGATGATAGCCTGATTTTTTGCCAAGCTACCTTGGAAGAGTGTCAAGTTTTACAGCAGGTCTTTTCAGTTTATGAATTAGTGTCTAGGCAACAACTGAATAGGAGTAAAACCTCTTTGTTTTTTAGCAGAAATACTCCAAGACCGATTCAGGAGGAGATACAAAGGAGGTTTAGGGCTCCAGTGATTCGGCAACATGAAAAATATTTGGGGTTACCTTCTCTGGTGGGGCGTTCTGAGAGAAATACCTTCAATGATCTTAAGGAGAAGTTGGGGAATAAATTATCTGGCTGGAAGGAGAAGCTTCTATCAGGTGTAGGCAAAAAATCTTGATTAAATTAGTAGCCTAAGCTATTCCAGCCTATACTATGTGCTGTTTTAAGCTCCCTGATGCTCTGTGTAATGAACTTGCAGGTACGGTGAGGTGATTTTGGTGGGGGCAATAGGAAAACCATAATAAATTGGCATGGCTAAGTTGGGACAAGATGTGCACACCAAAAGAGGAAGGAGGTATGGGTTTTCGAGATTTGAAAGCTTTTAACATTGCTTTGCTGGCTAAATAGGGGTGGAGGCTTCAGAATTGTCCAAATTCATTATTTCATCGAGTGTATAAAGTTAAGAATTTTCCGAATGGTGATTTTTTAAATGCGTCGTTGGGGAGGCATCCATCATATTCTTGGTGTAGTATTATGGAAGCTCGAAAGGTTGTTCAATTAGGATGTCACTGGCAGATTGGTAATGGAGGTTCGGTTAGCTTGTGGAGAGATAAGTGGTTGTGCTCTCCGCCATCGCACAAGCCTGCAACTGTGCCTCATTTCTTCCCTGATGATGCCTTAGTTTCTGCCCTGATTTACCCGGAGAAAGCAACTTGGAAGTCAGATATAATCTTTGAGGTTTTTCTTCCTTTTGATGTCGAAGCTATTCTTTCTATTCCTCTTAGTTCGTTGCTGCCTGCTGATAGATTGATTTGGACTTACACTCCTTTAGGCCGGTTCACTATGAGTAGTGCTTACCATGTAGCTCGCCAAGCTCAGTGTGATACTCATCAGGGAGAAAGCTCGACCTCACAACCCGTGGTGTCCTTCTGGCGTTGTATCTGGAAGTTGCCGCTACCTAACAAAATCAAAGCTTTTGCATGGCGTGCTTGTAGGAATATCTTGCCCACGAAAGCCAATTTGTTTTCTTAGAAAATAACCCAAGATGACTTTTGTGATGAGTGTGGGACTGCTATGGAGTCCATGGCTCATGTGCTTTGGCATTGTGCTAAAGCTAAGGAGGTGTGGACAGCTGCGAATATTGATCTTGGTTCAGATGCTGGAGAGGTGAGGGATTTCATTGATGTGGTTTGGTATGCTCGGAATGTGAAACAGTGGTCGGTTCAGGAGTTGGCTCGACTATTTTCTGTGGCTTGGGGCATTTGGTCCAATAGAAATGAGATTCGGGTAGGGAGGCCTCGCAAATCGGCTTCTGGTATTGCTGGCTCGACGTTGGAGTTTTTGGAGGAGTTTCAAGTGGCAAACCATTGTATTAAGATCAAGACTCCTGAGGTCAACGTTAGATGGGTTTTTCCTCAGCAACCATGGCTCAAAGTCAATGTTGACGGTGCAGTTTTTGAGAGACAGCGAGCTGCGGGTGTTGGTGTCGTTATCAGAGACCATCTCAGGTTGGTGCGTGCTGCACTGAGCATGAAGATCCATGCTCCCTTGGGTTCTTTGGAAATTGAAGCCAAGGCAATGGAGGAAGGAATGCGTTTTGCTTGGGATCATGGCTTCAGTTTAGCTATCTTTGAAGGCGATTCCATGGTGGTTCATAACTCTCTCACCGGATCAATCACTTCTCTTGCCAATATCTGCAATCTGTTATGTGATAATAAAGTAGCGCATGGGTTAGCCCAGCATGCTAAGTCCTTATTTGAGTCTGTCATTTGGTTAGAAACTTGTCCTCCTTTTGTGGAGCATTTAGTGACTTCTGATGCAATGTTTTCTTCTTCTTAATAAAATTGTCGTAGTTCACATCAACCAAAAAAAAAGTTAATAAAACCCACTCCTGACATTACTTAAACGAGCAGGTGGGATAGCCTGAGTGGGTGATTTCTTCGTGGTTTATCTTGTTTGACATACGTTTGGATATTGTAATAGGGTGTAGTGTATGCTTTAACGCCAACTTCGGTTCATTTCAAAAAAAAAAAAAACCCCAACTTCGTTTCGTGCGAGTGGTGCTTGCAATTCTTTTTGTCTCTTTGTTAACAATAGTGCTTCTGGTTTGCAAATTGAATCGGCTTAATTGGCGCTAAGATACATACAACATCAATTCTTATACTACTTTTCTTTGATCTGGTCTGCCATTTACGGGTAGATCATTCAAGGGTTCGGTTTTGCAAATTCGATTAGTTTAGTTATTAGCCAAGTTATCAAATCTATTGTACTTTTCTTTTTCCAAATAATGGGCCATTCTATCCCCGCACTTACCAAGCAAAAAGAAAAAAAAAACTAATTAGCTTTAGTTAATAGCTGAGATATATATGTATGATATCAAATCTTGTACTTGTCCTTCGTCTGATCTGCCACTAATGGGTCCAAAGAATTAATAAGTGTGGATCTAGAGGGTCGGAAGGATCTTAAATTCTTGACATAATAATTCCTTTTTTCATTTTAAATAGTTTGTGCAAAGCAATTAATCATGGGGATAAGTGAATAATAAAATCCATATTTTTGTTATTATTTTTAGATTAAATTTTGAATTCCAGATGACATAGCTAGTTTTAAACAACTAGCATTTAACCCGCATTATGTGTGGGTAACTTCCTTTTAATGGTAACTTTTTCATTGAAAGACAAAGTATCCAATAACTGAATAATAAAATCCATATTTTTGTTATTATTTTTAGATTAAATTTTGAACTCTAGATAACATAATTAGTTTTAAACTTATTATAACTAGCTTTTAAGCCGCACAATGTGCGGGTAACTTTCTTTTAATGGTAACTTTTTTATTGAAGACAAAGTATGCAATGTGAAAGCCACATAGGTTTATTTGAGTAATGTAAATTTAAGTATTATAATGTAATGCATTTGCCCTGTGTCATCGTCAATAATAGACAAATAACCAAAACAAAGCATATAACCCCACAATGTGTTGCAAAGTTTTATTTATTTATTATTCATCGTAAAATATTTAAAATTATTATTCCATAATATAATATCTACAAATTTATAAATAAATTCTATTAATAAGATAATACAATTTTCACTGTTGTTAATTAAAAAAAAAATCATTGATTGCTACTATTTTATTCTACCACTTTCAATCATAGTCTAATCGTTAACATGATATTATACAAATTCTGAGATAGCTCTATAAATCAACTAAACATACGAATGATATCATAAAAATCTTGGTAGTAAGTTCTTGTTTCTCTTGTAAGATGTATCTTCTACAATGTTGAGATTATCCATATATTGTTGCTGGTGTTGGATGTTTGTCAATAGGATGTAGACAAAGAAATATATGTACATGGGGTAGTCTTCTCTTTTGATATTCAATAATGTAGACGTCTGGAAGTAAAAAAACAGCTTCAATATATTAGTAGGGATAAATTATATAGACAAAAAAAAGTAATTAGAATACCTGCCGTCACTCCCCCAAAATGTCAACAATGATTTAAATCATTTAATAACTGATTGAGCTTCATATTGAAAACCCTTGTAACTACATCAGGTTAATCTTCTGCTTTTAAATTCGGATAACCTAGTGAGAAAATAGCTCAATAACATTTAAAATTATAGTTGGATATTTATATATCAACTAGACTCACATCATACACGTTTTATGCGTGCAATAGTACTCTTTTTTATTTATTTGTTTTTTTGGTTTAGTGTTATACTCTGTAATCTTTAAAAAGTGATATATAAATAACCGTTTTTTTTTTAAATTTTTTTAAAAGAAGGGGCTAAAGTAACATTTGAATTTATTGATTGGGATAAGAATTGTGATAAGTAAAAAAACTTGAGATTTGAACAAAAGAAAGATGATATACATTAATGTATATGGATGGGGATTTGGATAACAAAAATTTTGGATTGTTTAAAAAAAAAAAAAAAACCACTGAAAAAAATGAATAGTTTTTACATGAGGTTGCGGGTTATTTTTTTTGGAAGAAGTAATTTTGTATTTTTTTTAAAATATAATTAAAGAATTTGAATTCAAATAGATAACAAATATAGATAGGAATTAGACATTTGAATACAAATGGGTGGTGAGAATAATGTTTCCCCACCCCCCCCCTTTTGTATATGAAATAGTATTACTGTTTTATTCTTTTTGCTTTTTTGTAGGAAAAAAAATTCAATTAAAAGGTATGTTATTTTAGAATGTGTACGAGGATATTTTGGTACGCCTAAAATTGAAGAAGAAACAAGAGAACCCTCTTATTAATAGTAGTATAGATACATTTATTTGATATATTAGTTAAGATAGAGTTTTTTTTTTTTTTTTTAATTAATAATAAAAGAGATATATGTGCTTAAGATAGAGATTAGTGATAAAATTAGCACTTAAATAAATAGAAACAGTGCATAACTATCAACTTGCAATCACTAAGGGTGGCATAATATATAACATTATCCCTATGTCCTCATTAATATATAATAGACAAATACCATAAACCAATTTAGCCCAATCTTAGTTCTTCACGGCTAGATCTTAGTTTGCAAATTAAGTTTTGAAATCTTCATCTTATATCTAAATTTTTTTTCAAGGATTTCAAGACTATACAATTAAGGTAGACTTCAAATTCGTAAGAATACAAAGAAGCCAAACACAAATATAAATCAAGATCTCCTCAAATTCTACTCTACAAAATTCGATACACTTCCAAAATGAAAACAAAATGTTACATGTAAGTCCAGGTAATTTTAAAAAAAAAATAAAAGAACTAATCAGTATTTTAATCAAAGTTGTTAGCAACTTAGTATCAACACACAATTGATACCCATGATGATAAAAATTCAATTTTTCATTACATACTAAAAACAATTTCAAAAAATAAAAAAGCATTGGACATATCCTTGGATGAACAATTGATACCCATGATGATAAAAATTCAATTTTTCATTACATACTAAAAACAAGTTCAAAAAATAAAAAAGCATTGGACAAATTCAATTTTTCTTGGATGAACAATTATTCTGAAAGACATATCCTTTCTTTTATCCTATTTTCTCTCGGATTTCTCAATCTTCTAAATTTATATCTTCTGTTTCTCTCTGCATCCACATCCCCATTGGATTAAAGCAATATCTTTCCATCTTTTACAAACGAAAATCTTTTAAAGGTTTCTTCTTTGACATTCTGTTCTTAAATTTTTCTCTTTCGGCTTAAATATTATGGTAAAGTTAATTCTTTCTCCTATAGAGTATGTCTTGATTCCATCTATCCCAGATCATTTCTTATAATTATCTAATAGGACATTTCCTATTAGGGGTATCTTTCTGAGATAAGTATCTAACAAATCTGGTGTAAACTCTCGTACTTGGTAATAGATTTGGCTATAATTATTCAAGTAGGGAAAAAAATTTTAATTTAATTTACGGATTCAACTACACAAGAACTCGTAACAGAACTGAGTACAACAAAACTTGAATCTCATCACGCATAACAGAACAGATATTATACATATTACAGGAAAAACAACTTCAAAATTAAATCTCTCCGCAAAGCATAACAAAACAAAAGAACCTAAAATAAAATTGCAAAAGAAAAATAAATATCAGCAGAGCGTTCAATCTTATATTGATTTTATCCCAAAGATATCATAAAAAATAATTACATATAACTGTTTTTAGTTCCATTAATTTACAATGAAGACCCAAAACTAAAACATGTTGGTATATAATAGTAATAGGTGATCATACCATAACATGATGCACCCTTACTTATATAATAAACCCCACTTGATGGATGGTATTGCTTCACCAACCTATAGTATAGAATTAATTAAGTGTTAGAATTAGTTATTTACTGAGAAGTCATGTCTCTTAGATAAGATACAATTCTTGGTAAAAATACATCTTTCCAAAAGGTATGAAGGAATCTATAAATATTGGGATTCCTCATTCATTGTTACTTTACATTTTTATTCTCTCTCTATTTGCGTTGGTGATTCCTAGTCTAACAACATTACCATACACAATAAGGGACCATCAGTGGTATCAAAGCCAATGGTTTCACAGAGAAAAAAACACACCACCACAACCACGACAACGACCACCACCCTCACCCACAACTTATAATCATTCTACCAATTTTTTGAAATTAATTTTTCAAAAAATTCGTAGACAAGTATTAGGCTTAGTAACTACATGGTCTTATTATAATTATCATCAATACATTGCCTATCCTAATGAACCACCATTTTGGTTGAGAATTGGCGGTCTACCATTCACCGGTAATATTCATCAAGTATATGAAAATTTTGTTCTTCAAGAAAAATATTGGGATTCTTATATAGAACAAGAAAATGTACAAGAAGAAACACTAAATTCACGGGAATCTGAGCTTGATAGTTTGGAAATTGAAGAATAAGAACATGCCCATTTTTGCACTACAACAAAATGTATTTTAGTGACGAAAATATTCATCACTAAAAATCTAGTTTTTCATCACCAAGGACCTTTAGCGACGAAATCTACTATTTAGCGATGAAATTCATTTCGTCGCTAATACCCCGTCGCTAAAGGTCTTAGTGACGAAATATTTCGTCACTACAAGTTCAATTAGGGTTTATTTATTTATTTTTATTTTTTTTACTTTTAGCAATGAAAACATTTCGTCGATAAATGTTTTTCTCGCTAAAAAGACTATTCAACGACGAAAATATTTCGTCACCAAAAACACTTTATTTTATTAAATCATATTTAGTGACGAAATATTTTGTTGCTAAAACTATGTAAGAAAATTTGGGTACATATAGTGATGAAAAACTATTTTAAAGAAAATTCAGGCACATATAGTGACGAAAATTTTCGTCACTAAAACTATTTCTTAGAAAATAGTTTCATCACTAAAATAATTTTTTTTTTTCTTTTTTTTTTTTTGTTGCCATATTTGGAGACGGAAAAATTCATCGCTAAAACTAATTTTCTATTTTTATTTTTTTCATGTCTTTGATATTAACCTGTAACCTGTCATTACTTTATTAAAACCTCATATTTGAATAACACATTTATTTTAACAACACATTTATAAGAAAAAGATCCAAACATTCCACAATAAGTAAAATATAAAACAAGCATCCAATTCAATCCATCCATACAAATTGTTTGCAACACATACAATAACACAAGATGTTTTATAACAATACACAAAGTTTAGCATAATATAATTAGGACCAAAAAAAGATGTCCTCAAATGTCTTCAAATAGTGCCAAAAGAAAATGTCCTAAAAGTCACCAATAAGAAATCTGCACAAATATAAAAAACAATACTACATAAAGTAAAAACGCTGATTATGTTATAAGAAACATTTCTAACAATGCATTAAGAGTAGCCACACCAATGAATTAAAATCACAACTCTTAATATATAAGTTGTAGAAAGCAAATATAGATTTTCAAGTGTAATGTAATACAATTAGTTTCAAATAATGTATTAAAAAAAGTAGTGACATCATGTAGTGCGGCTCACTAAAATTCATCACTAAAAATTCATCACTAAAAGTACATTTTGTTGTAGTGTTGGATTGACTAGGAAGACTCTGACAAACTCTATTTCAACATTGAAGAAACCCCATCTAAAAGTGACCTATCTGAAATTTTGGATCCGGTTGAGAAAAATATAATTTTTGGACAAGTTGCTGCCAATGAATTTGTGTTAGAGAACTAGAGAAGCGAAGAAGAAGAAGAACAATTAGAAGAACGTCACTACAGGGAGTGAACTGATCAATGCAAAACTGCAAGTGCACAGTATCGTATATATATATATATATTTTTTTTCTAGTAAAGTGATGAGAAGAGTATCGTCCTTAGGGATTGGTCACTTACTTTTGACAAATACCAAAATTATGCTAATCTCGATTTTATCTAGAGAAGAAACTAAGGTTTTTTTTTTTTTTTTTTTTTTTTTTTTTTTTTTTTTGTAATTGGAATTTAAAATAAAATCAATTTAAAGAAAATGTGCAAAGGAAAAGAAAGATATTGCTCGAAGATCAAATTAATGGGGAGAAAACTTCTAGAAAATCGATTTCACCTAATTCCTCCCTATGCTTTACTCATCTAGCTAATTGAATTTAATTCTCTCTATTTGTTAGCAATCTCCAAACTGATCCAAAAACCTCTTTCAACAGTCAATTGGAAACATTTTTGTTCATCATTTTACACAAGAATACGCAATTTAATGAAGCAAGATAGCATTAAGATCAACAATTTTAATACTAAATAGGTTCATACAAGTCTTTTGATCTCTATATTTACCTATGCCAAAACATTCAAGATCTATCCTATAATTCCCTCTTTCGACAGCAAATCACAAGATCAAAATCATCTAATTAATGGCCAGTTAATTAGAAGCAATAAGCTCAAAATAAATTAGACCAACATGAAGAGAATTAATTCAAATTAACATAGAAAAGTAAACATAGTTCGGAACTAGGTTACATTGTTTTCCTAGAATAAAGAAGATTTAGTTCATGCTAAAAATTAAACTCAACAGAAACGAATTCACCATAATGTATCTGAGAAAATTGTAAGGACAAATGGACGCTCAAGAAAAATCTCTCGTCTTCATCTCTGTTGCTTTGTGTTCCCAGTTCAGCGCCGTCCTTTTCTTTAGTTCAACCTCTCTTTTCTTTTTAAACGTGTTGCCCTTTTTCAGCCCAAAACGTTGCTCTTTTCAGCCCAAAACGTTCCCCTTTTTGTGCGTGTCTCCCCTTTTAGTTTCGGCCTCTATCAAAACCCAGAGGGACCCGCTTTTCTTGCCAACTTCTAAGGTCAAAAAGAAATATTCCTTCAGTTCCGTTCATCCAAGACCCAATATTCTCTCTTGCTGCTTCACGTCTCTTTTATTTGAATAAATATTCATTTTCTTCAAATCTGCAATAAAATTTAAATTACAATAATGAAGTCTAAAATCAATAAAAATAAATAAAATTAGACTAAAGTTTAAAGTTGAGAAGTGATAAATTATGCTAAATTATGCAAGTCATCACGAACCCACCAAGCACTGCTTCAAAGTGATGTCGTTTTACTGCTTGAGGGAGATCACACCGTTTCGCATTCTATATTGGATGAGTCTGCAACGTTAACTCCAAAAGAATCTGAAACTATAGTGTACAAATCTATTTCCAAGCCTAATCCTGATCCACCTTTTATTCAATCTAAAGTCAGGCTCACGTGTTAGACAAACTGCTAGGAAATCTATAAGGCCTCAAACAAAACTTCCTAGCCCACTTCATAAGGCCTTTACTAGTTGGAGTTATTCAAGCCTTGAAACAAGTCCACTAGCAAGCCCCACTTGGAGTCCAATTCGTCAAACTCGTCCTGAGTCTCTAGACTTGAATAAAATATTGGCAGATTCACTTGACTTGGAAAATTTTTACCGCACTAACAACAATAAAAGAGAAGTTTCTCCTCATTTTCAAGCCCGAAACAACCAGAATTCAAAGGGTAAACAAGTTAAAGGTATTTCTAATCCTCATTACAAAAGAAAAAGAAAAAGAAATTTTAGCAAATTTGAGAGAGAAGAGTCATCCAGATTCATAAGACAAAGACACAAATTGAGTTCCTCACAATACAAGGGAAGGTATGTAAAATCATTTAGAGGATATCCGTGGCAAAACCCAAGAAGAGCATATAGGAGGGGATACATGAATGACTACAAGCGTCGTTATATGTAATAGTTTTATAATTTCTTTTAAATAGTGTGCTTACATATAAGTGCATTTTATTATACATTTTAATTTTATTTTCCAGTTTGGTTTGTTTATATTTTTCAAAGACAATATAAGAATTTTTATTGTACTTAATTTGCTTATATAATACTAAGTTTGGTGCGATTATTAATTCTATTTTGTTATCACATTGTGCATATTTTTTATACATTTTTTGAGTTCTATATTTAACTAACCGCAGACCCACGCAATACATGAGAATATATATAAATATTATGTAATAGGGTGTAATATATAAAAAAGTAATACTTACTTCAAGTATTTTCATTTTTTTTTTATAGATTTGTCCAAGTATTTTTTTTAATCTTTTAATCTTTACAAATATATCATTTTATTATTATTATTATTATTTTTTTTTTGTGTTTGATTAATATTTTTTTAAGGTGAACCATATTATTCTAACTTCTGCTAATTCTAACTTCTACTGTAGTATGTTATATTTGCCTAATATACAATGAAACTTTATAAGTTTCAAATTAATTATTCAAATTTCTCATCCCTTAAGGAATAAAGAGATTATCATGATAATCAAAACTCATCACAAAATTACAATATTATCTTAACCAAAATTAAAATGAAACTAAAGGAATAAAAGATAGACTTTATAATAATTTGTTATTCAAACAATTGGTAGGCATATTCAAATTCATAACCATGTAGATTGTTTTTTAGTATAAACTCAAATTCCTTAAATAAAAAAAAAATGTAAGTATTTACCCAAACAAAAATTCAACCAAAACTATAAAAGAGAGAGAGAAGACTTTATAATGGGAAATTGAAAAAACAAAATACCAAAACACTTTTTAAAAAAAAAAAAATCACCCTTAATTAAAGTTATAAGAAAGAACAAAAATTCACCAAATAAAAGTAAAGAGAGAGAGAGAGAGAGAGAGAGAGTACTCATAGTTTTTGTGTGGGAAAAATATGGATTGAATGGGAGAAATGATATCATATTTATTCAAAATAAAATGGGAAGAAGAATAACTAAATTATAAGAAAGATAAAAGAATGAAGGAAGTGTAAAGGTGAAGTAGAAAGTAGTGGGGGAGGTAAAGAGACAAAGAGGGAAGGGAAAGATTGGAGGAAGTATAATTGTAGGTGTGGACTAATAGGAAGAAAAAGAGGCCACAAGTAATTAATTTTGCAATAGACAATCAATAAAGATGGAAAACCCAAAAAAAAAAAAAAAAAATAGTGATATGGCCGCTAATGTGGCTCAATAGAAGCGTAAGGTGAACCATACCATTCTAACTTCTGTTGTAGTGTGTTATATTTACATAACATACAACTAAACTTTATAAGTTTCAAATTAATTATTCAAATTTCTCATCTCTTAAGGAATAAGGAGATTATCATGATAACATCACAAAATTACAATGTTATCTTAACCAAAATTAAAATGAAACCAAAGGAATAAAAGATAGACTTTAGAATAATTTATTATTCAAATAATTGGTAGGCATATTCAAATTCATAACCATGTAGATTGTGTTTTGGTATATACTCAAATTCCTATTTCCTAACCAAAAAAAAAAAAAAAAAGTAAGTATTACCCAAACAAAAATTCAACCAAAACTATAAAAGAGAGACAGAAGACTTTGTCATGGGAAATTGAAAAAGCACAATACCAAAACACATATTTAAAAAAAGAAAAGAAAAGAATCATGATAGAAGATTTGGACATATTAAGATTAATTATCCTAATTATAATAATAGTAACAAAAATAATGATTCAAAGCAGATTATAATGATAATTGAACCATCATTAGACAATTGGTGGATTGATTCAGCTATAACTTGTCATATAGCAAGTAAAGAATTATTCGTTGAAATGAAGGAAAAGAAGATAGAAGAAAATAAAGTCTACATGGAAAATAATACTTATAGTGATGTACTAGTCGCTAACCCGTGCAATGCACGGGAAAGCTATTGTGTATAAAGATGTAAACTATTCTTTTTCTCTTCCTCTTTGATTGTACATTACGATTCTAGTCTTATAGTTCCTATCCTTGATATGAAATATTAATCTTGATATGAAACATTAATTTAGATAATAAAAAATAGAAATCATTCTTAAGTTTAAAATAAAATGAAGAATTAAATCTTTTAACATCCTCGATTATCCATAAAACGTATAAAACACAAATTTAAAGAACTACTTAATCAATATTGAAAGACAACTTTAAAGTGTTTTTTGCTACAACTAAACCTACAAAGAATCAAACTAAAACCCTCAATTATGGGAACTCAACTAAGGCCTTAATGGCTGATTGCCACCTCATACCTGACATTACTACAAAATACACAAGCATTTATTTCAAGCCAAACATAATAAACCACCACAAACCTATCAATTTTTCTTATGGTGCTTTTCAAACTTCTGCCTTTCAACACTTTTAACTATACAAATATAATATTTATTTATAAAGTAAAGAAAAAACAAAGATCAAAAACATTTTAATTTGATTTTGGGTAGAAATAAACTCAAAGACCCATCCGCACGATTTAATTCTCCTTTTCTTTTGGTTACAGATAGATTGGTGCTCTTCCCAATCATTAAAAAAAATTTATTTCATGTCACAAAGGTGGAGAATTTATCGAACTTCTATATAAAAAGATTCATTTTAACCACAGAAAATTAATCATCATTCTAAAAATCTTTCTATATTAAATTTTCTCACTTTAAATATAGATTTGCAACACATGCAATAATTCTAAAATTGAAAATCCATCGTCAAATTGAAGTTGAAATTGCCCATGAATCATATAATTCGTACCTTGAATGTTTAATCATGAACTTGGCTTTCTGCCCTCCTTGTACTTGAAATGTACTTGTATTTAACCATCAATATATATATATATACATATATATACATATATATATATATATATATATATATTTTATAATATACCTCTTGTGTCTCTTATAAAAGAATCTCATATTAATTAACAACAGTAGATTAAGCTGATCAACTCTTTCTCAATCAGTTGGGTCGAGAGGTGGATAGACTTGGACCTTACATTCATCGTCGCATCTGCAACCGTTGAAGCATCCTGGCCATTTCAAGTAGTAGCTTTTAAGGAATAAGAAAAAAGTAACTTGTAAGTACATATTATACAATCAAAAACTATACCAACGAACAAAACAGAGGACCATTAACCCCTCAAGCCTCACCAAAACATAGCAAAGAAAATGAAGTAGGACAAATATATAATAAATTATTACAAAGGCCTTTTTTGCCTGAAAACTCGTACTTCATTTAAAAAAAAAAAAAAACACAAAAACAACAACAATAACAAAGAAGCAGGACAGACGCAATGAAGAGAGCAACAATCACACAACTAAAACAGGCCAACACTGCTGGTTAACAAAGCCTTTGTTAACGTAGTCCATAAAAGTTGGTAGCCTTTAATAGAACAATTTTCCTCCACCAACATGCAAACATGATATTGCAAATTCCATCCAAAGCAAATTCATCCACGCTAGCCCTTGGGATTCGGAAAATAGTATATACATGTAAATAATTTAGTTTTATATATATATACAGTCAAATACTTATTATTTCAGGCCAAATGCTTAGAGGATTTGGTGCATAGGATACCTATTGGAAAGAACGAAGTAGAGGTTGCCTTAATTCAAAACTTGAATCAAGAATTGTTATTTGAAAGAATCAGAATTCAGTTGAAATATCTCAAATTCAAATCCAAATTAGCCTTCAAATATGGCCCCTATTGAACCAAAACCAATTATCACAAACCAAAATTTCATCAAAAAAATTTCTCAAGATGCAAAAGTTGCCCTTTGTCAGCATGATCCAATGAAATCTTTCTATTCTCACGATCTTTTCTATTCATATATTCTAATGCAAATCATCTGACTTGGGTTAAAAGAGTCCTATCATACTACTACTACCTTCTTCTTCTTCTTCTTTTTTTTTAATTCGAGTCTATCAGGATTTGGGAATTTGAGTCCTATCAGCCATTAGGATTTGTCTCAGAATTTTTGTTTTTTTATTTAGATCATTGAGACATTTTGTCAAACACTTAGGGTTGGCCTATTTTCACAAAGGATATCAATTCTTATATCATTCTCTAACCATTATACCAGCAAAACATGAGAAAGAGAAAGAATTACAGAGAGAAAAAGCAAGAAAGCCGGTGAATTTGTCAAACAAAATTGGATTTTGAATAACATATGAAAGACTTTGTATGTTTTGAATAAAAGGAAGATTGTTTATATATAAAATAAAATAAAAAAGAGAATAATCAAATAAGATAGCCAGATTGGATTACAAACATATATTATTAAATAGAAACTACCTGGAGAGGATACAGATTTTGAACGAAGGGTATCGATTCATGTTGATGGGCTGGCCTTTCTTTACAAAGGATATTGGTTTGAACGATAGAAGAAAGCTTGGAATGAAGGTAGAGAAGCGAAAAAGACTGGAGGCAGGGGAACATGTACGTAGAGAGAGGCATGGAGGAAATTGTTTGTTTGAAGAAGGAGATGGGACTGCGTGAAGAAGAAGAGAGGGAGTCTAATGAGTCTGTGTTACCGTGTTTGCATTGAAGGGGGAGAGTGTTTTTATTATCGGGTTTTGGCTTTGGGCAGAAGGAAATTTTCAGGGTTTTAGGCTTTTGGCTATTTTTTTTAGCTGAAATTTTTGGGTGTTTTTTTTCTTTTTAATAATGCTAGGTTTTAGAAAAGTTTTTTTTTTTTTTAATATTGTGCTGACGTGGAAAATTATAGGAGCTTCAAAAGTTTCGGTTTTATATATATATATAGATTAGGTGAAGGAAAATGTAAATTATCATTTAACGGTATTGTTGTAATTTTATGTGATGTATTATATGTACCAGATGTTCTTAGGAATCTTATTTATGTTTCTGTACTAGATAAAAAAAAGGTTATGAAATTAAGTTAAACTCCAGTTGTGTGACTATTTGTAAGGGTAATGTAAAAGTCAAAGGAGTAAGAATTGATGATATGTATGTATTTAACAATAGTATTTATAATAAAGATTCTATTTGCTATTACTCTGTTGTGTCAAATTCTTCTTATTTGTAGCATCTTAGATTAGGACATATTAATAAAAATAAAATAGATTGAATGAGTAAAAACGGTTTATTACCTAATTTAAACATTGAAAATTTTGATGTTTGTGAATCATGCATCAAAGGAAAGATAACATCAAAGCCTTTTGCTAAACATTGGCAATCTTTAGAGTTATTAGAAGTAATCCACTCAGATATTTGTGGATCCTTGAGAACCAAAACACACAGAGGAATGAAATACTTTATCACCTTTATTGATGATTATTCGCGATATGGATTTATTTATCTAATCAAACACAAATTTGAAGCACTTCAAAATTTTAAAAACTATAAAACTAAAGTAGAAAAACAATTAGAACAACCAATTAAAATTATCAACAATGATAGATGTGGTGAGTATGAAACTTTTGATGAGTTTTGTAAGGGGGAAGGAATTAGGCATATTTACACTATGCTTTACAAACCTCAACAAAATGGTATTGCTAAAAGACAATAGAACTCTAATGGAGATGTCAAGATCGATGGTGGCTCATTTGGAATTTCCACTCACTTTTTTGGGGGGAAGCTTTGTCAACTACCACATATTTATTAAATAGAGTTAATACAAAGTTCGAGGATCTTAGACCTTATGAATATTGGACTGATCACAAACCATATTTATCAAACTTAAGGATTTAGGGATTCAAAGCTCATGTACTAATACCGAAACCATTAAAAGATAAATTAAAAGGGAAGACATGGGAGTGCAAATTTATTGGATATGTTCAAAATGGTAGTGGTTATAGATTTTATAATCAGGAAAAAGGATTGATTGAAAGCAAGGATGCTATTTTCCTTGAAAGCCCCAATCAAATTACACCACTTGAAGAGATAAGGTTACTAGAAGACCTTCATAATGAAAATCATGATCAATATATGGATACTTCTGAAAGTGGAAGCAAAAGAAAATTAGATAAATTGGTACTTGATCAACAAGCCTTCGATCATGAGAAGAGTGGGAGTAAAAGGATTAGACAACCATCAACTGTGCTTAAAGATTATTATTTGTTTAATATAGAGGAAATTTTAAGTGAGGACCTAGCTAATTATGGACAAGCAATGGCATGCAATGATTCAAAACAATGGCAAGATGTTATGATGGATGAACTAGAATATCCATCAAGAAAAATGATGTCTAGGAATAAATAGTTTTACCAGATGGAAGAAAAGCCATTCGCTATAAATGGGTTCTAAGAAAGATATTTAAGGCTAGCGGTAGTTTAGATAAATATAAAGTAAGATTGGTGGTTAAAGGGTTTACTCAACAACCTTGTGTAGACTTTGTTGATACATATATTCACTAGTAGCTAAATTTGATTCAAATAGAATTATTATGTCTATTGTGGCGAGAATGGATTTAGAATTGCATCAACTGGATATCAAAACAGCTTTTCTTAATGGTAAATTAAAAGAAGATATTTACATGTTACAACCAGAAGGTTTTGAAATAAAAGGACACGAAGATAAAGTTTACAAATAAAAAAGATCCCCATATGGACTCAAACAATCTTCTAGATAGAAAATGGTATTTAAAGTTCCTTTAAGCAATATTAGAGATAGGTTTTGAGATGAGTCCACTAGATCATTGTGTTTACGGATAGAGGTACTACAATGAGTTAAAAATATTATCATCATATGTTGATGATATATTATTAGCTAGAAATAGTCCAAATATGATGATAAAGACAAAGTCTTTCCTAGTATCAAGAATTGAAATGAAAGATATGGGCCCTACTACATATGTGTTAGGAATTAAAATAACTAGAGATAGAAATGCAAAATTATTATATATGGATCAAGAGAACTATTTGGAGAAAATACTCAAGAAATTTAATATGGCCGAATCTAAAGCTTTGAGTACGTCTGTAAATAAAGGAATTATGTTAAGTAAGAATATGCACCCTAAAGATAAAAAAAGAATAAGAATTTATGGAAAATGTTCCCTATGCCCAAGCTGTGGACAGTTTACTGTATGCAATGACCAGCACAAGGCCAGACAATTGTCATGTGGTAGGATAAGTATGTGGATATCAATCTAATCCTGGAATGGCATATTGGTAGGCAATCAAAAGAATTTTTAGATATCTTCAACGCACCAAAGGTATGAAATTATGTTTTGGAATTATTTATCTATAAGTAATAGGATATACAGATGCTGATTTTGCAAGAGATGTAGATTATAGAAAATCTACTAGTGGTCATGTATTCCAAATTGGTGGAACAATTGTTTCTTGGTTAAGTAAGAAACAAGGTTGTGTTGCAAAACATATCATGAAGGTAGAATACACATCATGCAACACAACAGAAAGTGAAGCGGTTTGGATTAAACAATTTGTCGACTGTGTAAAATTAGGTATACTAAATAGACCAGTCGATGTGTTTTATGACAACAAGTCCACTATCTCGTTAATAAAAAGTGGAAAAATAGCTCTAAAGGCAAACACATCGAAAAAAATTATCACTATAGTCAAGATATAGTGGAAAGGGGTGAAATACGAGTCCATTTTACCCCCTTGAGCAAGATGGTGGCCGATCCTATGATCAAATGATTGACTCTAGATAGATTTAGAATGCATGTAGGAAATATGGGACTTATGGATCCAAAAACCTAGGTGGAATACTACATGTAGTTGTATAGATGGAAGGGCTGAGGACGCCCTGAGAACATGGCTATGCAGCTTCTACTTTAGGGACACAATTGATCAGTATTAAGCAGAACAACATTGTATGAGAAGTTAGTGTATGAATGTAAATTCCACTAATGTGCATCATACATAACATAACTTGTACAATGAAAAGTCGCTGAAGTTGTATGAGAAAACCTTCAGGATACTGGTTTAGAGGAAGTATCAAGCGATTCAATGCAGGTCAACACATGTCTAGTGTGTGTGGCTAAAGGATATTGGCCAGTAGTGCAAGTGTGGACTGAGATTCCCGGTTGCGTGTAGTGACAAACGCCCCACATGTTTGATGCCATTCATTTGAAATAGTAGTAAGTGATAAGACATCTAGAGTATACTACAAGAGTGGTACATAACGAAGGGTGCATTCAGTGGTACGTGACAAGATGTGTACACAGTTTTTCCAAAGTCAGCCACTAACGCCAATCTATGAAGAGCATAAATGAGAATCAATGTTGGACGATACCACGGTGGCACCATAGTAAATGTTGATTGTAGTTAACACCATTAGTTATGGTGCAATTAAGTGAAAGATGTTAGTATATAATAATATTAGGTGATCACACCATAATATGGTACACTCTCACTTATATAATAACCCCCACTTAGTAGATGGTGTTGCTTTACCAACCTACAATTGAGAATTAATTAAGTGTTATGGTTAGTTATTTACTAAAGATTTGTGTCTCTTAGATAAGATACAACTCTTGGTAAATAGACATATCTCTTGCCAATAGGTATGAAGGAGTCTATAAATACTGAGACTCCTCATTCATTGTTACGTTACATTTTTATTCTCTTTTTGTTTGTGTTAGTGATTTCCAATCTAACAACATTACCATACACAATAAGAGACCATTAAAACAATCATTATGTAATTTATGTAATCTTAAAACATATAACAAAAAACAAATATATTAAATTAAGAAGGCTTATTGTACATTATATTGAGAAGACAAATTTTAAGTGAGAAACCAAAAACAAAATCTAACCAAAATACCAAAATCCAAACCAATCCAACCAAAATACCTAAAACTAAGTCATATTTCATACACAAATTTTAAAAAGGGGAGGGGGAAAACTTTACCCGTGACGGTCTGATATTGGCAGGTATATGACCAAACGTTGGGTGGTTTTCTAACGGATTATCAGAATTATCTTCCTTTGTATTTATCTTTGTGTGCCTGTGGTTTTTACTGTTTGAGGCTGACAATGGTATAGACGGTGGTGAGAAAACAGTCGGGCGATGATGGGAGCTCATTTATTTTCTCTCTTTGTGTTTTACTCTGTGTCTCTCTCAATCTTTTTAACTTTTTTGTGTTATAAACGTTGTGTGTTTTAAGTGGTTTATGTGATGCTTGACCAAATAGTGTAAATTTGTCTTTTGGTTGTTTTCGAGGTGTTATTTGAGTAGTAAAAGTGAAGTTGGTTAGGAACATTAAGTATGCAGATGTCTTTATGGGAGATAATTTAGGATTAGACTTCTACAATTCCAAATATATGTAGTATTTGATATGATATATTATGAGCATTTAATGCATATATACTAACTAAATAACATATATTTACATAATTTGCACTTGGATTCTATTTAGCTACCAAAAATCATTGTGAATTGTACATAGAATTTTGATTTTAAAAAAAATTGAAAACAAATTTTCATTTGTTATAAAACCCAAATAAATAAACACAATACAACCAATATGTTATCTCATTCTTTTTTTTCTTTTTCTTTTTCTTTTTCTTTTTTAAATTTTTATATAATATAGAATTTCTACTTTAATCTAATCTAAGTGTATATGGATGTGAAATTCCCTCCTGGAGACTTGAACCCCGCCCATTGCCCCCCACACCCTACAAGTATGTTATCTCATTCTTGAGTTGTTATGCATCCAAATATCTCTTATTATTCACAACATTGGTTTTTTATTTTCTAAATCACCTCGTGTAAATTAAGATCATTAATAATATTAGTCCAAAAATTTCTTTTTCAAAATTAATTCCATAGAGAGTGAAGGAACGAGGGCAAGAGCCCTTGCTCCAACCGGTATCATGGGTGGTGTAGACTATAAAGAACCTCAAGGAATTGGTGGTCCATGGACGAGTTGGTAACACATAAGGGTGACACCACTTCAATTAGCTACTACTTTGTTTATTTTTAATCTTTTTTTAAACTGAATTAAAAAATATTAACTAGAAAAAAATAAGGAAAAGGAAAAGAAATTATATATTTTTCAAACCTAAAATTTTAGCATTTTCTAGTCAAGGAAACTGTAAGGACCAGATTTGACTTGAATCCAAAACGGGAACGGATCTAGGCTCACGTAGCCCAAACAATGAATTTATAGAGTGCAGGAAAGAAAGCTAGTCTGATCTTGGGCCAAGATATTAGGTTTTAGCGTAAAGAGACTAGAGTTACAGGTGTAGTTTATACAAAGAGTCTCCTCGGACATGTCCCAGTGCAATGATTTTAGAATAATTTTCCGTCCCTTTCCTTTTTCCTTTCTTCGCCTTATATACTATGGCTTCTTTACCTTTTTCCTTATCCACGTGTGGACTTGACGTTGAAAGTCCTTTTTCATCATCTTTCTTGCCCTTTCTTGAATCTTCCATTCGTAGCTGGAAGGCTGCCCATTTACTGTTCAGGCATCACCTCCACATTAATGCGGCCAGAAGGTTAGCTGGGCGGCATTTAATGCGGAGGGGACAGTACCTTAAGATATTTGTTCTTGTTCACTATTATCTTCTATTTGATATTTTTCCCTTTCGTTTCGCTGTGGGGTTTGTCCGAGGTGTTATTCTAAAAGACTGATAAGTTCACCAGACACCGCGGATAGAATTCCCGAGGTGACTATAGTCCTCGGACACGGTTAAATCCCCACGAGCGTTCTTCACCTCTCCTCGGAGGACGACCTTATTTCTTCCTTTGTTGATCGTCCTTGGATACTCTCTCACCCTCAGATAGGACGTTGGGCCTGGCCCCTTCTCACACAGCCCATACATATGAGATCAGATATTGGGCCTGGCCTCTTCCAGCGTGGTTTGAGTACCGGATACAGTTGGCCCCCACAGAAACAATATCATTAATATTATCAATCTCAAATTTTATTTTTCAATATTAATTATAGAGAGAGTGAAGGAGCGAGTGCAAGAGCCTTTGTTCCTCTCAAAATCACATGTAGTATTGAGGAAAACAAGATATTGGTGGTCCATGAACGAGCTCTTAATACATAATGGTAGAAGCACTTGAGTTTAAGTATTTATTTAATATATATATAAATAAATAAATAAATAAATCCTTCTTTTTCTAGGAAGTAAGCCATATGTAATGTAAGCTAGTTGGTCATTTTCATTTTTTTTTTTTTTTTGGATCTCTTTAGGTCAAATTAATTATTAAGAGCTATCTAAATGTAACTTTCATAATCTCAACATAGTTTTATCTCTAGGTCTACCACATATGGGTTCTTCATTCATGGGGTCATTGGGGTCAGTTGGAAAGTTCCTACAACCTAGTATGTGACAACTTAAAGACTAGATATTATTGAAGCAGCTAAACACAGAGCTAACCACAACACAGAGCTAACCACAGCATTGAAGAAACCATACTTCAGTTCATAGATGTAATGCTAGACTACAGTAGCTTAGTTTAGAATAGTTTGTATAGGAGTAAAATGACTACCGTTTGTATATGTACAGTTTAATGAGTTTGTTGTGATCATTCCACGTGTAAAGATTAGATTGGTTAGGCAGTTAGTTATTTCTGTTTGCTTTCTGTTTTGCTTTCTCGCCTCTGTTCATCCTATATAAAGAACAGAGCAATGTAATTTTATTCAATTGAATTGATAACAAGTTTACATCATTTTCTCTCTTTCTCTGAGCTCTCTTTCATTGTTGATGTATCTTCAAGCTTGTGATAAACTCAATATGGTATCAGAGCTGAACTAGATCAGAGGTTATTCAAGTCTGGTATGCTCTAAAATTTTCTAGTTCAATAATGTTCTTCAATCTGTTATTCATTGATCCCTTAATGCTTCTTTCAGTTCAACTAGAAATTTACTCGTTATATTTTCTGTTGAATCTTGCATTAAGTTCGTCATCGCCAAGGTTTTAATTTCTTTAATGTATTGAAACCTTGATTTTTTATTCTTGTGTTCATAATTGAAATTGAAATCTTCAATCTTAGGGTTTCAATTCAATTTCTCTTTCTCGCAATCCTAGGATTGTTTCATTCTCAATTTGTTGTTTTCTGTTGTGGATTCATCAAGATTATAATTGCATCTTGATCATTTCATTATTGTCACACAAAATTCAATTCTTGCTTCTTGAATTTTTTTTTTCTCTTTCTCGAGAAAATCAATTCTTGATTTTCCGTTTCTACTCTTGCTTTTAGTTGGTTGAGATCTTCTTCATCATTTCATTTTAACAAGAATGACTGAAAATACTCCTAGTGCTACTATTCCTATTGTTCAACCTTGGGAAAACACAGCTAGTCCATTCTTTCTATCTAGTGGTGATAATCCAGGAGTGTCTTTGGTGGTTCAACATCTCACTGAGGAGAATTATAACACCTGGAGCAGAGCAATCCTTATTTCATTGGATGCCAAAACCAAATTGGGCTTCATTGATGGCTCTATTCCAAAGCCTCAATCTGTTGATCATCCACATTACACAGCATGGAATAAGTGCAATAGTACAGTCCTAGCTTGGCTGTTTAATTCTGTTTCTAAGGAGTTGCAGTCAAGCATAGTGTATTTCAAGACTGCCAGAGACGTGTGGATTGATCTGCAAAACAAATTTGGGCAAGGAAATGGACCTACAATTTTTGACCTGAGAAAGGAAATTAGTTCTCTGGTTCAGGAGGATTTAAGCATCAATGCGTATTATGCTAAATTCAAAGGTCTTTGGGATGAGTTTTCAAACTATAGAGCATGTACATGTGGTCATCAAGTTGAGGAATGCACCATGTCCTTCTTGATGGGGCTGAATGACACATATGCAGCTGTTAGGAGTCAAATTTTGCTTATGGAACCTGTGCCTTCTTTAAGCAAAGTGTTTTCTCTTCTGCTTCAAGATGAGAAGCAAAGAAAAGTAGGTGCTGGGAAGAAGGCTTTGATTGATACATCATCAGCTTTGGCAGTTTTTGGATCTAAACCTGGTAACAACAAAAAGGTTTTTCTTAAGTCCAAGAATGGCAGGCCACAATGCACTCATTGTGGAGCTATGGGGCATGTTGTTGACAAGTGCTACAAGCTGTACGGTTATCCTCCTGGGTATAGGTTCAAGAACAAAGGTGGTCAACCTTTTGCAAGCAATGTTGTTGCTGATGAAGATCATGTCAGTGAGCCTATTACTCTCACCAAATCTCAATATCAGAAATTGGTGGGTTTATTAAATTCTCAATGTCATTTTGGCACCCAAGCACCACCAGAGGTTTGTCCTGAAAATGTTCATCAAGCTGCCACCATTATTACTCAACCTTCAATGGATGTTCAAGCCCAAACCCTTGCAGGTATCAGTTTTTCTCCTTCCCTTAAGCATTCAGTTTTTTCTTCCAGTGTCAATACTTCTCAAGTTAGTCCTTATGACTGGATTCTTGATAGTGGTGCGACAGACCACATGGTTCATTCCATTCAATTTTTCACTTCTGTCACTTCTTCTGCTCAGATTTCTGTTAGACTACCTAATGGTGACATGGTTAAGGTCACTCATATTGGAACTGTTCAGGTCTCAGCCACATTAATTCTGGAAAATTTTCTCTGCATTCCTTCTTTCTCTTTCAATCTTATTTCTATAAGCAAACTAACCCAAAATCCTTCTTGTTGTTGCATCTTCCTTTCTCATTACTGTTTTCTCCAGGACTTATTGCATTGGAAGATGATTGGGTTGGGTAAGAGACATGGAGGACTATATACCTTGCAGTGCATTGACTCCATCACTTTACCAACTTCTGTTTCTAAGGTTTTATCTAGTCTGCAATCTTCTTTTTGTAATACCAGTGTCAGTGATTGTAATCTTGATTCTTCTCTTGTTGTTGATACTTCCAATAATGCTACTAGATTGTGGCATTACAGATTAGGCCATCCATCTTTGCAAAGACTAGCTTTGTTGAAATCATTTGTACCTGATCTGAATTCTTCTATTAATAACAATATCTTTGATTGTCATGTCTGCCCTTTAGCTAAACAGCACAAATTACCTTTTCCTAAGTCCACAAGTGTTTCATTAGCTTGTTTTGATTTAATTCATGCTGATATTTTGGGACCCTTTTCTGCTCCTTCATTAAATGGATCAAAATATTTCCTTACTTTGGTTGATGACCATAGTAGATGCACTTGGGTCTATTTAATGAAATCCAAGTCTGCTGCCTCTTCTCTGATTCAAAGTTTCTTGCAAATGGTTCTTAATCAATTCAAAGTGTCCATTAAAGTCATTAGAAGTGATAATGGTCCTGAATTTGCTCTTTCTACTTTCTATGCTTCCAAAGGGGTTTTACATCAGCTGTCATGTGTTGAAACACCACAGCAAAATGCTGTGGTTAAAAGAAAACACCAGCATTTATTGAATGTGGCTAAAGCCTTGAGGTTTCATGCCAACTTACCTTTAAAATTCTGGGGAGATTGTTTTCTTACAGCCACATACCTTATCAACAGGCTTTATAGTCCTCTTCTAGGTAACCTGACTCCATACCAGAAGCTTTTAGGTCATGCTCCTTCTTATCAACACCTTAAGTCCTTTGGCTGCCTTTGCTATGCCTCTACTTTAACAAAGAACAGATCAAAATTTGATCCTAGAGCAAAGGCTTGCATCTTTCTTGGATATCCTTTTGGAACTAAAGGATATAAGTTGTATGATTTGTCCACTAGAACCTTGTTCCTGTCCAGAGATGTTATTTTCAAGGAGACTATTTTTCCTTTTAAACATTGGCTGCCTAAACTTGTTTCTAGTTCTCCTCCTTCTTCTTACAATGTTTTTCCTTCTCAGCCCCCAGTTCCAGATTCTGTTCCTCATATCTCAGCTGAATTTTCTCTTCCTTTTAATTCTGGTGACACTGTTGTACCTCCGATGAGTTCCCAGACCTTGTTCATCCTGATCTAGCTTCTTCTCAATTTGTTCTTTCTCCTCAGCCTGAGCCTTCTGCTTCAGCTGATTTGCCTATTGTACCACCTGCATTACCCCTTGTTAGAAAATCCACTAGGTCTCATAAACTCCCTTCTTATCTCCATGATTATCACTGCAATCTAGTCTCCACTCATCACTGCAACTTGGCTTCCACTTCTCTACCTTCCCATGATTCTTTCACTGCCAGTCCAGGTATTCTTTATCCCCTTTCTTCATCTCTCTCTTATTCTAAACTATCTACTGCCCATAGAGTGTTTTATGTTGCCTTAACCATTGCCAAGGAACCCACATCATATGCTGAAGCTCTCCCCGATCCATTGTGGCAAGCTGCAATGCAGACTGAGCTTGATGCCCTTCAGGCTAACCAAACTTAGGTCATGACTAAATTACCTCCTGGTAAAGTACCTATTGGCTGCAAGTGGGTCTTCAAAATCAAACTTAAGGCTGATGGTTCTATAGAGATACAAGGCTAGGTTGGTTGCTAAAGACTTCACACAAACTGAAGGGGTTGATTACTATGAGACTTTCTTTCTTGTGGTGAAGTTTGTAACTGTTAGAACCCTTTTGGCTTTGGCTGCTGTGTATGGTTGGCATCTATCTCAATTAGATGTCAACAATGCATTCTTACATGGGGAGTTGACTGAAGAAGTGTTCATGGTCCCTCTTCCTGGATTTGACAGCACGGGGGAGGTGTGCAAACTTACTAAATCTCTCTATGGGTTGAAACAGGCCAGCAGATAGTGGTTTGCCAAGCTTTCATCCACTCTCCTTGATCATGGTTTCATTCAATCCCAGTCTGATTATTCTGTCTTCACTAAGATCAACAAGGGTTCTATTCTCATCTTGCTAATCTATGTGGATGACATTTTGATAGCTAGCAATAACATAGAAGCTGTCAATACTTTCAAGGTTTTCCTAGATGCCAAGTTCAAGCTCAAGGATCTTGGCACCTTGAAGTATTTCTTGGGTCTTGAAGTTGCTAGGACTGAGAAAGGTATTAGTTTGTGTCAAAGGAAGTTTGTTTTGGAACTTCTATCTGACACAGGTCTACTAGCATGTAAACCTACCAATGTGCCTATGGATCAATCAACAAAGTTCAGGAGTTCAATGGGAGAGGCTGCACCTGATCCATCTTTGTATAGAAGAATTATAGGCAAATTGCTTTACTTGACTCTAACCAGACCTAACATTTGTTATTCAGTGCATAAATTGAGTCAATTTATGAGTTCCCCTCAGATTCCTCACTTACAAGCAACTTACAAGATCCTTAAGTACCTCAAGAAGACACCAGGGCAAGGCTTATTCCTATCTGCCACCTTTGAATTGAAGCTTAAAGCTTATTGTGATGCAGATTGGGCAGCTTGTCCAGATACCAGAAGATCAGTTTCAGGATTTTGTATTTTCCTTGGTGATTCTCTTATATCCTGGAAATGCAAAAAGCAACAAATGGTTTCCAGATCATCAGCTGAATTAGAATACCGTGCAATGGCCACTATCACAAGTGAGCTTGTATGGTTATTGTCATTACTTAGAACTTTTGATTTGAATCACACTCACCCAGCTTCTCTGTACTGTGATAGCAAGGCAGCTCTCTACATTGCTGCAAATCCAGTCTTTCACGAGCGTACAAAGCACATAGAGGTTGATTGTCACTACATTCATAGCAAGATTCAAGCTGGGGTGATTAAAACATTTCATGTACCTACTAGACACCAGATTGCTGATTTTTTCACTAAAGCTCTTGGTTATAAACAGTTCTACTTCCTTCTGTCCAAGATGAACATGATCAACATTTATAGTTCATCTTGAGGGGGAGTATTGAAGCAGCTAAACACAGAGCTAACCACAGCATTGAAGAAACCACACTTCAGTTCATAGATGTAATGCTAGACTACAGTAGCTTAGTTTAGAATAGTTTGTATAGGAGTAAAACGACTGCCATTTGTATATGTACAGTTTAATGAGTTTGTTGTGATCATTCCATGTGTAAAGATTAGATTGGTTAGGCAGTTAGTTATTTCTGTTTGCTTTCTGTTTTGCTTTCCCGCCTCTGTTCATCCTATATAAAGAACAGAGCAATGTAATTTTATTCAATTGAATTGATAACAAGTTTACATCATTTTCTCTCTTTCTCTGAGCTCTCTTTTATTGTTGATGTATCTTCAAGCTTGTGATAAACTCAATAGATATGTATTGAAAACCAGAGAGAATTCTAGAAGAAATAATTGTATTGGTGATGTATATTCAGTACAAGCTCCTATGTTGATATATATATATATATATATATATGAAAACAGAGGAAGATTAGGGGAGAAACTAACTAGCCAACTTTCCCTCCAATAATAACAAACAAACAAACTAACATAAGTGCTAATTACATGCTTAACACTTAGACATAAAAGCTAAGCTACTTGTCATTTAGACCACCTGTTATTCCTTTGCTGGTCTTGTCGTTTTGTTCTTTGATCTGTCTTTTGTTGACTTCTTCTTCTTGTCTTTGCTCTTATCTCTGTCAATCTCTTTGATACTTTGACACCCCCCCCCCCTCAAGTGGAAGAGGGGCATGTATATTGACCGTGTTCAACTTGGACACAAGCAAAGAGAATCGTTGTGCGTTCAATGCCTTTGTTAGCAAGTCTACAATTTGAGAATTGGTCCTAACATGTAGCAACTTGATAAAATCTTCCAAGACTTTATCTTTCACAAGGTGAAAATCAATTTCAATATGTTTAGTTCTTTCATGAAAAGCAGGATTGGTAGCTATATGGAGTTCTTCTTGACTATTGCAAAACAGAAGGGCTGCTTGAGGACACTTCACCTGAATGTCACTAAGTAGATAAAGATGCCAAATAATTTCACAAACTGCTACTGCCATAGACCTGTACTCTGCTTCTGCTGAGCATTAAGACACAGTTTGTTGCTTCTTGGATTTCCATGAAATTAGAGAATCTCCAAGGAAAACACAAAAGCCAGTTACTGATCTTCTAGTGTTAGGGAAGGAATCCCAATCTACATTTGCAAAGGCTTTTAGGTGCAGGTCTGATTTGCTTGAGAAGAACAAACCTTGTCTTGGAGTTGCCTTGAGGTACTGTAAAATCTTGTTGGCTGCATTCAAGTGTTGTTCCCTGGGGGTGTGCCATGAATTGGCTCAATCTGTGCACAGTAAAGGTTATATTAGGCCTAGTTATGGTTAGATAAAGAAGCCTTCCTATTAACCTTCTGTAGGAACTAAGATCTTTTAATTCTCTCCCTTCATACTTGCTGAGCTTGAGATTTTGATCCATTGGTGTCTTTACAAGTTTACACCCCAACATACCTACATCATTCAAAACCTCAAGAGTGTATTCCCTTTGACACAAGTTAATGCCATCTGTTGTCCTTGCCACTTCAAGGCCTACGAAAAACTTCAAATCACCAAGGTCCATCAGCTTGAATTGCTGATCTAATAGAACCTTCAAATCTTCTACAGCTTGCTTATTGTCACTAGAAATGAGTATGTCATCAACATAGACTAGTAAAGCAATGAAAGAGTTATTTTTTTTGGTAAATATTGAGTAATTAGCTTTGGATTATGTGAACCCTAAAAGAATTAAAGCAGTGGAGAATTTTGAAAACCACTGTCTTGAAGTTTGCTTTAGTCCATATAAGGACTTAGTAAGCTTACATACTAGCCTCCCTTTGCGGTGGAAGCGTGAAGGAAGATCCATGTACACTTCTTCCTTTAAATCACCATGCAAAAAAGCATTGTTGACATCAACTTGGCAAAGGAACCAGTCCTTCACAATAGCAACTACAAGAATACATTTCATAGAAACAAGTTTGGCAACAGGAGAAAAGGTTTCAAGATAATCAAGGCCTTCCTTTTGAGTGAATCCCTTACCCACTAATTTGGCTTTATACCTCTCCACTGTACCATCAGACCTATATTTCACCTTGTACACCCATTTACAACCAATAGGCCTTTAATTGGGTGGAAGAGGAGTGAGGGTTATGGTTAGCCTCAAGGGTAGAAATCTCAGCTGCCATAGCCTCCCTCCACTTGGCATCTTGACCTACTTGGTGGTAAAACTTGGGTTCCATAATTGAAGAATTATATTACAAAAATGCAGGTGTTTAAGAGACAATTTATGTGAGGACAAGTAGGAAGATAATGGATAAGAGGTGCTAGAAGGAACCTTAGAAACTTGATTACATTGATATGCTTGCAAATAAGCAGGTTTATGACTAACTCTAGTGGATTTTTGAAGAGGCACAGTAGGAATGATTGGATCAGAGTGGACAATAGGGGTAGGATTGGATTGAGATGGAGGAACGATTGGAACAGTGGAAGCTAAATCTAAAGGAATTGGCACAAAACCAATTAAAATAGATGTGTTAGGGTTAAGGGAAGTGGTGGTAGAAGAAGGAACAAAAGAAAGTGTTTCTGCAGAAGGTGTAGAAAAAGAAACATCTCAACAGAAGGTGTTTCTGCAGAAATATGCGCATAAAAAACAATAGTAAGTGGAATGGAGATTGGACGAAAGGAAGACTCAGCAACAGGATCAGTAGCACTGGATAAAGGAAGAGATAAAGGAGGTGACAACAAGGGTGTTGATGAAACAGAAAAGGGAAAAATAGATTCATGAAACACAACATCCCTAGAAATAGAAATTCTTCTAGTATGAAGATTAAGCACTTTATAACCTTTTATATCAAAGGATATCCTAGGAAAACACAAGGGATAACTCTAGAGTCAAACTTCAATATATGAACAGAAGGAGTTGAAACAAAACATAGACAACCAAAGACCCTAAGATGACTATAATAAGGTCGTTTGTGAAAAAGTAGTTCAAAAGGGGACTTTTGTTTCAACAAAGGAGAAGGCAATCTATTTATAAGATATGCTATAGTGAGAATGCAATCACCCAAATAGGTTGAAGGGAGATTGGATTGAAGTTTTAGGGCCCTAGCAACATTCAAGAGTTGTTGGTGCTTCCTTTCAACCACAAAATTTTGTTGAGGGGTATAAGCACAACTCATTTGATGAATGATGCCATAAGCAGTAAAGAATTCAAGTAAAGAAAATTCTAAAGCATTATCTGATCTGATTGCCCTAATACCAATGCCAAATTAAGTGAGAATCATATCATAGAAGGAAATAAGAAGATGTTTGACATTAGATTTGCCTTTCATGAGATAAACCCAGGTAGACCTGGTAGTATCATCAACAATCGTAAGGAAAAACTTATAACTGTCATGTGTATTGATAGAATATGGACCCCAAACATCCACATGAATTAGAGAAAAAGATTCAACACACAAATTATGAGAAGGAAAAGACAAGTTCTTTTGTTTAGCCAAGGGGCAGATAGTATAAACATTAGATAATTTATTAGAGAAAGATGGTAATACATCCCTTAAAGGTAACAGTTTATTGAAAGAAGGGTGCCCTAATCTAAAATGCCATATGGTTGATATATCTTTATTGGAAGCAAAAGTTGAAAAAGCTGACTTGAAAGCCTTGTTGGTGGAAAGGTAGTAAACAGAGAAGGTGCAATCCCAGTGGTTGATTTCTGCAACAAGTATAGACCATTATGGACTTCACCTACTCCAATCGTCCTCCAACAAGAAATGTCCTGAATGAAGCAGAATTGAGACAAAAACACAAGATAAAGAGGCAACTTTTGAGTAAGTTGACTAACAGATAAAAGGTTGAAAGAGAAGGAAGGAACACAAAGAACATGTTCAAGAATTAGAGGAGCTGAGAGTTTAACAGATCCAATGTGGGTGACATGTGCTGATTCACCATTAGGTAATTCAACAACATAGTCGGAAATAGTGGTATAAGATTGAAAAAGAAGCATGGAACATATAATATGATCACTTGCTCTTGTGTCCATAACCCATGTATCATTACCAAAAGCAGTTCTATTCACAAGCTCAGTAAAGAATATGGAATGCTTGAGATTACCTACCAATGGAATGGATTGAGATGTTGAAGCTTGAATGAAAGAGACATTGTTGGCCATAGCAATGACATTATTCTGAGCATCATTGCCACCAATCATAGCAAGCAGCTTCTGCACCGCTCAAGTGTGAAAGCGAAAGACTTCTATTGCTGTATAGAGATTGGAGCAAATTCTTAAGTAGTCTCAAGAGTGGACACTTGATTGGACCTGGACTCGGTCTTGTATCCAAGAGGATATCCATGGATTGTGTAACATTTCTCATCAGTGTGACCAAGTAATCATCCACAATGGCTGCAAGTAGGCCTTTCATTTCCTTTCTTGGAATTCTTGGGTCCAAAAGTCATTGATTTTGCTGCAAGAGTTGTGGATTCAACAAAAAGGCCATTGTTGCTGCCTTGTCCAACTGATCTTTGCCTTTCCTCTTGAATTAACAAGGATTACACCTTGTCAACTGGTGGAATAGGATCCATCAGTAGAATCTGACCTCGAATCTAAGAGAAAGAGTCATTGAGACCCATCAGAAGTTGCATAATCGTTTCTCTGTGGTAAAGATTAGAAATCTTGTCATTCACATGGCATACACACTTCTCACATGAAAAAAGAGGAAGTGGATTGAAATTCTGTATAGAATTGAAAGATTGGTGAAGTAATCACTCACAGAAAGCTCCCCTTGAGAAATACTAGCAAAGTCTTTCTGCAATTGATAAACCCTAGGTCCATTATCTTGAAAGAATCTATCTTGAAGTTTCTTCCAAACCTCCTTTGCAGTCTTGCGATACACCATGCTAGTTGCAATTTTAGGGGAAGTACAATTGATGATCCAAGAGACCACATTGTCATTGCATCGTGCCCAACTTTACACAAGAAGATGAATTTTCTCCATTGCTAAAGTCAAAGAAGCAGAACCATCAATCAACCAAAACTTGTTCTTGATTCTGAGGGCTCTTTCCATTGATCGTGCCCATGTAGGATAATTTTCTCCTCCAATGAGTGGTTGAGACATGAGAATTGCACTCGGACTTTCAACGTGGTGAAGGAAAAATGGATGTGACTCATCAATGGTGATACTAGTAGATGTCTAATTAGTGGAAGCCATTGATGAAGCTTGAAGAAGAAAACCTAGCCTTTGAAAGAGGGAAAAAGGAATTATTGTCGAAGAAAGAGGAAGAAAAATCTAACCAGAATTAGAGAATTGCTCTGATACCATATTGAAAATCTGAGAGAATTCTAGAAGGAAAAATTGTATTGATGATTTATATTCAATACAAGCTCCTATGATACTATATATATATATATATATATATGTTAACACTCCATTTTGCAACCTACATTTTGCCTCATATGGAGGGTAAAAGGGTAATTTCGCTTTGGAAATATGCATCTTCATTTTGGTCACTAGATCCTGAATCTCATTCCACCAAAATGATCTTGATGCTGTAACAATCAAATCGACTGGTCATAAGCCATAATCAGACAATCAGATTGAAAGTTATCATCAAATCAAGTTTTAATGGCCGAGATACAATATCACAGATTGAGTCCGACTATATGTGATTATGAATAATTGATTCCAATTGGTTATAATTATAATTAATATGAGATTAATGATGTATCATAATTTGATTGGTTAAGACTACATTTTATGGTAAGGTTACACACCTAATTAATTAGATACATAAACATTAATTATTCAATAAATAATTTGTGCAATTATCTTTTAATTAGGGTAAATTTGGAACTAATTAAGTCTGAAATGGGAGTGATTGGAGCCTATCAATGTTAATTGGGAACTAATTTAGGACCTATTCATGTTAATTATGCTGAAATTATTTTCTAACAAATGACCTCTGCTCACCATTTCCTTGATATCTCTTAGAATATTTTGAATCTGTAAATGAGATTAATTTTCCTAGGAACTAGACATCTGGAGCTTCAATTTGACCAAAATAATGAGACAATTCTGATTAGAATTGAGTAAGATATGATTTTTTGAATTTGGCTTTATAAGCTGTTACAGTAGCTGCGTGAAAATCAAATTTTGATTTCTCCTCACTCTCACCAATCTCTACATTTAATGCACTTGATTTTCCCAAAGGTTAAAATCTAAGTTAATGATTCTTTGTCAACCCTCATTAAATTTCCTTTCATTCATATTTTCTCCACCGCTACTATATAAACCCCTCTCTCCTCCATTCTACGGCACACAAAAACCTCCTCTCTTGAGTTCTAATGAAGTTGATTAGTCTTGTAATATTTTAGTCTTCTTGAGACTCAAGGTATTGAGTGAGACTCACTCTTCCTCTCCTAACTCTTCTTTTCCTCCACCCATAGGACCTCAACCAAGAGTCTCCTCCTCTACCATATGGATCTTCCATGAAGGTATAATTCATTTTCCTAACTTATTTTTTATGTTGCCATGATGAGAATTTAAGATTAAGGCGTAATAGTAATTATTTAAATTCCCTTGAATATGTTTGAATGTTCTTAAATATTCTTATATGTTCTTCACATGTTCTTGATTGTTCATCACATGTTCATGCATGACACTAGTTTTAATCTTAAATCCACATAAAAAATATGAAAAACATTTTTGTTTCATAATTCTTTTAAATCCTTGAATCTAGGATATCACCATCCACACACGTTTACTAGAATTTATTTTTTAATCCAAATGCAATACTTAATAAATTGAATTAGGGTTTATCACATGAACAAACATTAAATTCAACATGCAAATTGATTAACGTTTTGGATGATATCATATGAATGTTGGCCACCATAGTCTAGAAGACCAATTTCACTGGGTAAGGTGTGTGCCTAACACCTTCCCACCTTGTAACATAGTCTCCAAGCTTAAATCAAGGGTTAGTAGAGCAAATGCTTATCCATGTAATTTTCAATTTCAAGATTGTAACTAGGAAACAAAGTCATGTATTTTATCTTAGTTTGTATTTAGGACCAAAACCATGTAATTTCCTATGATTAAGGCAAATTCATTTGCAAATCAATAAAATAAGGAATTTTTCAATTTTGGTTTTCTTATTTATTCCAATAATTAAATAAGTGATGACTCTCTTGTAAAACCCTTAATCTAAAAGGGAAAATATAATCAGTCGAACCTCCATTTTGAGAGGCATTAACACGATTCCACCCATTCACGTGGGTTTAGCCCAACATCCATAAAAAAAAGGGGCCAGGGGCGCGGTCCCTCACAGTGGTGACTCTACTGAAGATACGTAAATAATCTTCTCACCAAGAGGTACGTAGCCCAACATACATGTATGAACTACGTTTGGACCTAATCCTCTCACCAAGAGGTACGTAGACAATCTTCCCTGAGATTTGGTCCACATTTTGATCCACTACATGACAATCTACATTTTTATCTGCTTGCATCATACATTCACCATGGTTAAATACTGATTGCAAAGTTAGGTGTCTTTTTCATACATTGACATTCGCTTTTCAAGCTCTGTCAATAAGGGGTATTTTGTTGACACCCCATGTTTGCAACTCGCATTTAACCTGACATGGAGGGTAAAAGGGTAATTTCACCTTAGAAATATGCATCTTGATTCTAGACATTAAATCCTTAATCTCATTTCACCAAAATGATCTTAATGTTGTAACGATCAAATTGACTGGTTATATGTTCTAATCGGACCATTAGATTGAAAGTCATCACCAAATTAAGTTTTAATGGTCGAGATGCACTATCACAAATTGAGTCCGATTATATTTGATTATGAACAATTGGTTTCAATTGGTTATAATTATAATCAACTTGAGATTAATGACATGTCATAATTTGATTGGCTAGGACTACATTTTATGGTATGGTTGCATACACTTAATTAATTAGATAATCAATCATTAATTATTCAATGAGTAATTTGTGCAATTTTCTTTTAATTATGGTAAATTTGGAACTAATTACGTCTAAAATGGGAGTGATTGGAGCCTATTAATGTTAATTGGAAACTAATTTGGGACCCATTAATGTTAATTGTGCTAAAATTATTTTCCATCAAATGACCTCTACTTACCATTTTGTTGATAGCTCTCAGACTATTTTGAATATGTAAATGAGGATAATTTTCCCAGAAACTAGACATCTGAGCTTCAATTTGAGTATAATAATGAGACAATTCCGATCAGAATTGAGTAAGATATGATTTTTTGAAGTTGACTCTATAGTCTGTTACAATAGCTACGGGAAAACCGAATTTCGCTTGCTCCTCACTCCCACTAATCTCTACATTTAATACACCAGATTTCTCCAAATGCTAAAATAAGGTCTAGGTTCATGATTCTTTGTCAACCCTCATTAAATGACCTTTCATTCGTATTTTCTCCACCACTACTATATAAACCCCCCCTTCTCCTCCATTCGAAAGTACATAAAAATCCACCCTCTTTTCTTCTTTTGAGTTCTAGTGAAGTTGAGTAGTCTTGTCATATCTTGTTTTTCTTGAAACTTAAGGTATTAAGTGAGACTCACTCTCCCTCTCCTAGCTCTTCTTTTCCTCCACCCTTAGGACTTCCATCAAGAGTATCTTCCCCCACCATATGGATCTTGCATGAAAATATAATCACTTTCCCTAACTTGTTTTTTTATATTGTCATGATGAGAATTTAAGATTAAAGCATGATAGTAATTATTTGAATTCTCTTGAATATGTTTGAATGTTCTTAAATGTTCTTATGTGTTCTTCACATGTTCATGCATAACACAGTTTTTATTTTAAATCCACGTCAAAAATATGAAAAACATGTTTGTTTCATAATTCTTTCAAATTCTTGAATTTAGGATATTACCATCCACACACATTGACTAGAATTTATTTTTCAATCCAAATGCAATGCTTAATAAATTGAATTAGATTTTTTCACATGCACACACATTAAATTCAATATGCAAATTGATTGACATATTGGATTATATGATATGAAAGTTGGCCATCGTAGTCTTAAAGACTGGTTTCACCGGGCAAGGTGGGTGCCTAACACCTTCCCACCTTATAACATAACCTCCGAACTTAGATCAAGGGTTAGTAGAGCAAATGTTTATCCATGTAATTTTCAATTTCAAGATTTTAACTAGGAAACAAAGCCATGTACTTTATCTTAGTTTGTACCTAGGACCAAAGCCATGTAATTTCCTATGATCAAAGTAAATTCATTTACAAATCAATGAAATGAGGATTTTTCAATTTTGGTTTTCTTATTTATTCTAATAATTAAATAAGTAGTGACTTCATTGTAAAAACCTGAATCTAAAAGGGAAAATATAATCAGTCGAACCTCTATTTTAAGAGACAATAACATGACTCTACCCATTCACATGGGTTTGGCACAACATCCATAAAAAAAGGGGCTGACGTGTGGTCTCTCATAGTGGTGACTCCACTAGGGATATTGAGGGCTAAACTTCAATTAGGTTATGGTGGCCAACCATGTCTTTATTTGTTTATTGCTTTTTATAAATAATATGTCTAATATGTCATTATATTGCATGTTGTGCATTGTTTTCTTGAATGAAATTTATTTTATTTGTGTGATAGCCTGCAAGCCTAGTAGTATTAGCCATGGATTGTGGTCTTCCTGAGACTCTCATACCCAGCAGTGAACCTACCATCCACCGCAACAAGTATTATCATGGTTATAGCATGGTGGTTCATAGGGACAAACTGTACCGTTTGGACCAACGTGGCGCTTCTAGCATCACAAGTTGGGAGGTACGATGTCCTAGCTTATGGGGACCTTTAACTTACCTTCTACCCATGTTGTAGTGACCTATAGAACATACCTTTAGGTTGGTCCATGTAAATTGCATTTCATTATGCATGTGTTTGGCCGTTGTTTGGACCATGATAAGCTCAAGTCCAAAGCTTGGGCCTATCATAATTGTTTGAACCATGTATGCTATGAATGAACTCAAGCCCAAAAGCCTATGATTGAACTCTACTTGGTATGGAAGTCCAAAATTGTTTCTTGAATGAGTCTAAGTCCAACACTTTAGCCCTCGAAGGTGTATAGATATGATCAACATCAAAGGCCAAAAACTCACAAAATGCATGCCTTTCAAGTGCAAGCCCAAGCCATTTCAAGCAAATACCAAAGATCATAATCTAAGTTCAAGCCTTCCAGGTGCAAGCCCAAGCCATTTCATCATAATCAAGGTTCAAGCATACCAAGTCTCAAACATCCTAAATGGACCAAGAAGAATCAAATGGCCCAACTTTGCCTCACTCCACATTTGGTTTGCAACATCATGGTTAAGCTTAAAGTTTGTTTGTTTATTCCATGTTTCTATGTTTCTTTGAATTCTAAAAATCCATTTGATGTACTTTGTTCATATATATATTTAAAAGGAAAATTCCAAAAAAAAAAAAAAAAAATCAAGATTACCAACTCTTTCCAAAAAAAAAAAGGAAAAATTTCAAATGAGAAAGTGTTTGGACTAGGGGCATTGGGTCCTTGAGTCATTTAAAAAAAAAATTCTTTGAACTAAGGGCATTGGACTTCCCAGTGACTTTTTTCAAAAAGGCCCACTTTTTTCCTTCAAAGATTTCAAGATTCTTTAAAATCTTCTTTCCAAAATGGTACATGAGGATCCCTTGGACAAAACTTTTTATAAATTGTGATGTTTAAAGGTTTGAACATTCAACTTGTACTGAGAAAGGATTAATTTCATTTGATCCATGTAAACACTTTTGCTACTTGACTTTGAATAAAAGAAGAAATGGTCTTAAAAGGCAATCAAAGAAAATCTATCGATCAGAAAATTCAAAAAGCTCATGCATTCATTCCAAATTTCTGAAAACTTTTCTGTCTCCAATAGAGCATTCTTACTTTTTCTTTTAAGAGGAATTTATTAAAAGAGCTCAAGTCACTGTGCCTACAAGCAAGCGTTGCGAGGGATAGGACGCCGTCTTTGGTTAAACAAGATTATGCTTTAATACCTAGAGTGATCATTATCCATTGCTAGCCCAATTTGAGCCTCCAAATACTTAGCCTCTTTTTTGCATGAACCCACTAAAATCTAAACCTAGGGTGGGAAAAATCCAAGTATGCATGCTAAAATCTCATGTTGAGGAGGAGTTGACCTTGTAGCTTTGAAACTAATTGAAAAAGCTCTCTTAGAAGACATGAAAGACAGGTAGAGAATTCATTAAGTCAAAGATAAGAGATCATCAAAGAAAAATAAGGTTTCACTCAATCAAGGAAAGATAAATGAAATTCCATCAATGTGAGATAAAAAAAAAAAAAGTATGCATCAAGTTTGAAGAGCCCAAAATTCATAATGCCAAGAGGAATACAAGATTCATCTAAAAGAGAGTTCATCAAAAAAGGAAAAAGATTCATCAAGTACAGAAAGGTGCAAGTGCATCAAAATGACTTTAGCTGAGAAAAACAGGGAAGGCAAACGATCCCCAAAAGTTCATTCAATCAAGAGATGAAAGACATAGAAGAAGAAAAAAAAAAAAAGAAAAAGAAAAAAAAAGAAAGAAAGAAGATAAGGAAAAAGAAAAGAAGAGAAAGCCTGCTAAGTTGAAAACCCAAAAGGGCGGCTTAGGCAAGAGTTAGGGCCAAAGAAAAGGAAAAAAGGGGAAAGTCCCACCAAGTTGGAAACTTGAAGATGCAACCTAAAAAGAAGAGGATTACAAGATGAAAGTCTAGAGATATAATTCAAGAGGAGTCAGCATGAAAAAATGTTGATACAATTGACAATGAAGACTAGTGAGAAGATGACAAGGAAGAAATAGGAAAACTCCTCCAATACTTGATTTCTAAGTGATGCATACTTTAGGGGGAATATTATAGGGGTTTTGAGCCTTTTTATCCTTCATTTCATAACTTGAACCCAGCCTACATTACAACCCATAAATAAGACCTCCTTGAAATCTTGCTAATTGTAAGCATATCTTAAACTCTAATAATATTTTCTCTTGAATTAAAAAGAAAAAAAACTTAAGATTTTCAAGCCCCACTAGTTGATATCTCAAAAAAAAAAAAAAAAAAAAATGTCAAATACTCAAATCCTTAAATGACTCAAAAGAACTTCCAAACTTGGAGCACTCTCCTTGTTTACACCCAACAATGTGATTTCTAAATATTTTCACATTCCATTGCCTTTGGAGACTTAATCTAACGATGTTCAAAAGGAAGAAGCAAATTCGATTACATAAGTTTAATGATCTTGATCCTTCCTAATCAAAGAGATTTGTTTGATTCTTAAACACTTTGATTTGCCAAAATGGTTGTTCAAAGGATCACCTCTTGTTCATAAAATAATAATAATAATAATAATAATAATAATAAAAAGGATAATTTCTTTTTTAAAAAAAAAAAAAAAAAAACTCTCTTCCAAAATCCAGTCCTCTTAAACTACGTCTTAACCTGATCTTCTATGAGAGAAGTATGTAGCCAGCCTTTCAAAGGCCCAGTCCCAATCACCCAAACAACCTTGGGAAACAAATTCAAAACAATATGACAAAATTGTTTGGGTGCATGTTAAGCTAAACTCATTTGTTTTGCATCAAGTATGCTCAAACTTGGGGCATTGGCCTATTTATATTGTGTGCAGATATGTCCTTCTTGCATGAAAGCATGACACAACTTGGGGCATATTGCCTCCGTTTGGTATGCATCCATCTTAGTGTACAGGTCTTTTGAATAACCATCCTGTATCTTTAATTTTTCAAATTACTTTATCCGTCCTTTTTTTGTAGTTTGGGAGCGTCCACAAGTTACACTTGAGTAGTGGAGTTTCTGGGAAAAATATTTTTGCCAAAACAAAACCAGAAGAGAGGACTTGGGCCAAATTGGTCACACTAGATACCGTTTATTGGTATTGTGATGGACCGGAGCCTACCCTTGAAGCCCGTCGATACGATACCCAAGTGCGCCAACGTAAGTCCGTCACTCATGCTTGTGAGTTTTATATTCCTTTACTTGGGGACTAAGTACACCCGTCCACTTTTGCAAAAATGGACGCTGCTAAGAGGCAAACCATGATCAAGTCACATGCGGCCAAGTGGAAGGAAGGAGGCCAGGTCCCCAAGGGGACGGACCAAAGCCACCTGTCCTTCAAAAGAAAAGTGCCATTAAAGCAGGACCGTCTACCAAAAAGGCCCAAAGTTACATTAGAACCTGTCGTGGGGTTAAAAGCTGAGGGTACGAAGACGGTTGCCACTGCTAAACATGGAGTAGGGAAAGGCTTCATAAAGGGTCCATCCACCTCTAAGGAAAAGCCACCTGTCCTTCTCCATAAGGACTCCAAATATGCCTTGGAGAAGCTTTCATCTATCATAATTGATGAGGATTATAAGGACTTAGGCAACCACTCAACGGAGGCGATGGGGGAGACGGGGCTCTTTGGCATCGCCTAGGTAATCTTGCCCATTCACTTCCCATTCGTCCTTACCTTTTAGTTCGGAACTAAATTCATTTTCATTTTTCAGGCCATGGTTATGGTGAAAGGGCTAATGGGACGGTGCCTAAATCATGAGACGACTCTGGAACGCGTACGGGCAAAAGCTGACTTGACGGAAGGCGAGTCAAGTCAGCTTAAAGCTTGGAAAGTCAACATGGATAAGAAATTTGACTACTCCGAAATGGTCAAGAAGAAGCTTGAGCAGGAGACAGAGACAATGAAAAAGGTCCTGTAGGACAAGGAAAAGGAAATACAGGACCTCAGGGATCAGCTTTGCCGAGCTAAGGAAGAGGCGATACATGAATATCGCATCTCTGATGCCTTGCTATCCGAGCTTGGAGGCTCCTTCGTGGAGGGTTTCGATGATGCTCTCCGTCAAGTGCAGAAAGCCTATCCTGACCTGGACATGTCCCATATTAAGATTGACGACCAAGGCCAAACTTCCATTATGCCTGTCGCCTCCGAGAGTACTGAGGATCTCTTTGGTGAAGATGCAACTCTAGGTGACGAAGAGTCAGCCCAGGCCCATGCTGTCCCAGGCCAAGCCTAACCCGTCAAGGGTGATGCTCGCAACGTTGTAGAGAATGTTGAAGACACCCCTCGTCAACAGTAGATTTTTGTGTTTCTAATGAAAGAATTGTAATGTTTTGAGAAGACTTATTATTATTATTATTATTTTTTTTTTTGAAACTGAGAATTTATTGTTAATTATTTTGCTTAATTGCTTGTTCCATAGTTTTTTATGAATGCAATGGGCCCGTCTTGTTTGACCCGTCTATGTTGCGGACGTTATTTAAGCCTTAATAGTCCTTTTGTGGGTGATGGCTCTATTTTGACAGACCCGTCTGCCATATGCTCCGCCCATTTTATGGACATTGAGTTTAAAGATCTATCTACCTTAAATGCACCCATCCATATTGTGGACTAGTAATAACTTATGCTCCATGGACTTTTAGTTAGGGCCGTCCACTCTTATTTTGCAAAAACGTCTGTTAATAATACTTTTGATCCATACACCTTGTGGATGGTAGGAAACTTCCACCCTCTTGGGGTGAACCGCCCACTTTATGGACTTGATAAAATTTCCATCCTCTTGGGATGAACCGTCCACTTTATGGACTTAATAAAATTTTCATCCTCCTTGGATGAACTGTCCATTTTATGGACAACAAATTTTCATCCTTTTGGGATGAACTATCCACTTTATGGACTTAATAAAATTTTTATAGAAAAAACATATCAGTCATATTTGAATATTCCTCATATTATTAAACGAAAAGTAGTTCTTAAAGCTTGAAAAGAATACTTAAGAAGCATTGTATCAAAAATAAACCGTCTAGATAGTACTCTAGAAAACTGGAGAATGTTGCAATAATTAAAATAAACTAGCAAAATTTGAATAAACTGAGAATCTGTCGAATGTCGCTTTCTACTGGTAGTACTTTCTTAGGTGCTCGATGTTCCATGGATAGTGTAACTTTTTCCCATCTAGCGTCTCGAGATTGTATGTGTCTTTCCTTTGCCACGACGTAATTCTATAAGTTCCTTCCCAGTTGGGGCCAAGCTTCCCTTGGGTAGGATCTCTAGCAACGCCTATTACCTTCCTTAAGACAAGATCTCCAACCTGGAAGTCCCCGTGTCTAACACTGGAATTATAGTGCTTGGCCATGAGGTCTTGATAACACGCCAATCTTTGTTCAGGTGTAGCCCTGACTTTGTCTAGTAAGTCTAGCTGTAGGCGCATGGCCTCATCGTTCCTTCATTCGTCATGATTGTCCACTCTATAGCTTGTAAGTCCAACTTCTGCTAGGATGACTGCTTCACTCCCGTATGCTAGTCAAAATAGTGTCTCCCTAATGGGTGTTCTTGCTGTTGTCTGGTATGCCCACAAAACGCTCGGAAGTTCCTTCAGCTAAATGCCCTTTACCCCCTCGAGCCGAGTCTTGATGATCTTAAACAAGGATCGGTTCGTAACCTCTACCCGTCCGTTGGCCTGCGGGTGGGCAGGTGAAGAGTAGTGGTTCTTGATTCCTAGCTCCAAACAAAAGTCCCTGAATGCAATGTTATCGAACTGCTTTCTGTTGTCCAAGACCAGCACTCTTGGTATCCCATACTTGCAGATGATGTTCTTCCAAACAAAACTCTGAATATTCTGTTCCGTGATAGTGGCTAGGGCTTTAGCTTCCACCCATTTGGTGAAGGAGTTGATGCCAACTACCAAGAACTTCAGCTGCCTGACTGCTGACGGAAAGGGGCCCATGATATCTAATCCCCATTAAGAGAACGGCCATGGAGCCGTCATAGGGGTGAGTTCCTTGGATGGTTGTTTGATGGTGTTACTAAACCTCTGACACTTGTTGCAGGTTTTGACATAAGCGCATCCTTTTGCATGGTGGGCCAGTAATATCCTGCTCTGATCAGCTTGTGCACTAGTGATACCTTCAACTTCCTTGCAGCATCCTTCCCGTCCGGTAGCATTCCATTTTTTAGGTAGGAGATTAATGGCGTGGTCTAGTTGCTTTTAGAGTCTATCTCTTGCACATTCATTCCACTATCTATGAGCGACGAAGTTTGGATGAAAGATAATACCTGATTAGGGACAAGCATGCGTTCTGCTGAGGCAACCTTAGCAAGACGATCAACGCATTCGTTCTCCTCCCTTGGGATTTGGATGAACTTGATTTGGAGACTACCAATTCAACCTTTCACCTCATCGAGGTATCTTTTCATTCTTTCGCTCTTGCATTAGTAGTTGCCATTGACTTGGTTGGTTACGACTTGGGAGTCGCAGTGTATGTTCATGTTTTCAACCCCTACTACTCTTGCGAGGTCTAGTCCTACGATCAAGGCTTTGTATTCTGCCTTATTATTGGTCGTATGAAATTCGAGTTGGATCATGCATTTGATCCTATCTTCTTTTGGGGAGAAAAGTACTATGCCGGCCCCTCCTGCGTACTTGTTAGAAGGTCCGTCCGTGTAAATATTCCACTGGGGAATCTTTTCTACCCCCTGGTCGTCCATGAGAGTGAACTCAGCGATGAAGTCAGCCACAACTTGTCCCTTTATAGTTGTTTACGGACGGTACTGTATGTTGAATTCACTCAACTCCACTACCCATAAAGTTATCCATCCTACGTCGTCGGGGCTATTCATGACTCTTTTTAGAGGTTTGTTCGTTAGGACAACAATGGTATGCACTTGGAAGTATAGCTTGAGCTTTCATGCTGTGGTTACCAATATGAAGGCCAGCTTCTCCATCTGGGGGTACCTCTCTTTTGCTCCACGAAACGCTTGACTTGTGAAGTAGACGAATCTTTGAGATCCATCTTCCTCTCTTACCAAAGCGGCACGGACAGCGGCTTGCGAGACAACTTAGTATAGGTAGAGCTCTTCTTTTGGCCTGGATGGGTTGAGCAATAAGGGAGATGAAAGATACACTTTTAGGTTTTCAAACTCTTGTTGGCACTTGTCCGTCCACTCAAACGACCTCTTCAATGTGCCGAAAAAGAGGAGGATTTGTCTGTCGCTCGTGAGACGAACCTATTTAATGCTGCTATTTTGCCATTCAAGCTTTATACCTCCTTGACCGTCTTTGGTGGGGCTAGCTCCATTATGGCCTATACTTTCTCTAGATTGACCCCTATACCTCTTTGGGATACCATGAATCCTAGGAACTTTCTCGCAGTGATTTCGAATGCACACTTACTCGAATTTAACTTCATATTGTACGTACGGAGTGTGTCGAAAGTCTCTCGGAGGTCGCTCGAATGATTGTCCTCTCGTACGCTTTTTACTAGCATGTTGTCTACATAAACTTGCACATTCCTCCCAATTTGGTGCACAAACATCTTGTCCATCAATCTCTGGTACGTCGCCCTTATGTTTTTGAGTCCGAATGGCATTACCTTGTAGCAGAAGAGTCCCTGGCTTGTAACAAAGGAAGTTTTTTCTTGATCGGTTTCCTCCATTCTGATCTTGTTATAGCCCGAAAAAGCATCCATGAAGCTTAGAAGTTCGAGTCTCGCGGTTGAGTCTACCAAGGTATCTATCCGTGGGAGTGGGTAACTATCCTTGGGGCAGACTCTGTTGAGATCCGTGAAACCAACGCACATCCTCCATTTTCCATTGGCCTTTTTGACCATAACCACATTTGCCAACTAGTCAAGGTAGTACACTTCCCAAATGAAATCTGCATCAAGCAACTTTTAAACTTCTTCAGCTATAGCTTTGTCTCTTTCTTGAGCAAACACTCATTTTCTCTGTCGGATGGGAGATGATGAGGGCGACACATTCAACCTATGAACTATGATTGAAAGGTCAATCCCTGGCATGTCCTCGTGACTCCAGGCGAACACATCTTGATTTTCTTTTTGGAAAGTTGTGAGTGCCTGTCATACCGTCCGACTAGACAACATACCCATCCTAGTCGTCCATTCAGGCTTTAACTCATCAAGGGTTACTTCTTCTAGTTCCTCAACCGGCTTCACTATTGCTCGTTGTTCTTCTATGCACATGGTTTGTTGGTGATCATCCATTTCTAGCATGGCAATGTAGCATTCGTGCGTAGCCACCTGATTCCCCCATAGCTCTCCTACTCGTAATATGTGGGGAATTTGATCATTAAGTGGTAGGTTGAAGTTACAGCCTTCCATGAGTTAAGAGTGGATCGTCCGAGAATGGCATTGTAAGTAGATGAGTAGTCGACCACGAGGAATGTTACATCTGTGGTGATTTGTTGGGGGTAGTCACCTACCGTTACTCATAATGTGACAGCACCAAGGGCTAACACTCTTGTCCCTCCGAAACCAACGAGAGGAGCATTTATCAGGGCCAGTTGTTCTTTGTCAATCCTCATATGCTAGAAGGTCGGGTAATATAAGATGTCTGCCGAGCTACCATTGTTGACCAAAACCCGGTGCATGTTATAATCTCCTACTCGTAGGCTGACAACAAGTGCATCATCATGCGGGTGTTGAAGTCTCTGAACATCTTCCTCTGAGAATCCGATGACGGGGTTATCGATCCGTGCCATCTTAGGTATGGAGCCCGTAAGCTGGACGTTCTGGACCATTCAAAGGTAGGTCTTAAGGGCTTTTTTGGACAACTCGGTAGTGGCTGTGCCCCCTACGATCATTCTTATATCTCCTATGGGCAGTCTAAGGCGTTCATTCTCCCGTCATAGGGCCTGCTTCTAGGGTGGATCTGTTCTTTTCTTACTAATGAACCTCTATAGCTTCCTTTGTCTTATAAAGGCTTCTATCTGCTGTTTCAAATCGTAGCAGTCGACTGTGTCATATCCGTGGTCACAGTGAAAGCGGCAGTACTTATCCCTTGACCTTTTACTAGGATCTCCCTTCAGCTTACTGGGAAACGTCAAAGCCCCTTCATTTTTTATCTGCATCAAGACTTGATCGATTGGGGTAGTCAGCGGGGTGAAACTTGTGAACTTCCTAATGAGGGGCTTAGAGCGTTTGTCTTCCCGTCGCTCTCTAGTTCTAGCCATCTTTCGCCCCTTATCCTGTCGAGTGTCCTCCTGTCTTTCCCTCTTTCTAGGCTTCCCCTCTCAGGCCAGTAACGCATCCTCTGCGTTCATGTATTTGGTGGTCCTGTAAAGCATATCTGACATGGTCTTTAGGTTGTTCTTATACAAAGAAAATAGGAACTTACCCTTTTGTAACCCATTGGTGAATGCTGCTACGAGTATCTTGTCATCCGTTTCATTGATCTAGAGAGGGCCTCCTTGTTGAAACGAGTTATGTAGGACAGCATCTCGTCCTTCCGCTGCTTAATGTTCATCAAGCATGCAGTGGACTTTTTATACCTGTTGTTAGGATTAATGCCCTTAAATCCTATATTATAATGCTCTGTATGATATTATGTATGACATGATGTATGATTTAATATTGTAATTAATAAAGTTGTTTTATTATTATTTGAAATAATGGTAACATGAATATTTGAACATTATCATAAAGTCCATGAGATGCATAGTATGTGATTTATGTGAAAAGTCACAAAAGATATAAATCACAAGTTCTTTGTAAACTCAGAATTTAGTTCATAGTCAGTAATGAAATTGGGCGTTTCATCTGCAAAGACTATAACATATTAACTAAGATGATTTGTCTTGATCATGGAAGTGGTGACTTCTAGTTGATATGTTGATATGTTTTAAAAGTTAAAACATATTGAACTGGACCGCTGTGATATTTATTATTCTCTTAATGACTGTCAATTGAATAACAAATCTCACGACTTATATATTTACATGAACTCTTAATCCTGAGAAAGTAATAGACCTGATCATGAAGTATAGGTTGCTTTGATATATCAGGAGTGAAATTTAAAGTAACGATCAAAACCTCAGTATGTTGGGTAGCCACATTTAGTGTTGATGGAACATATATTCTCAAGATGAAATTCAATGTTTCTTAACAGAGATACAAAATATTCCCTTGAGATAAGTTTAATCAATTTGAGAACGATGATGTGTCATAATTTGATTGGTTAGGACTACATTTTATGGTAGAGTTGCACACACCTAATTAACTAGATAATTAAACATTGATTTTTCAATGAGTAATTTGTGCAATTATCTTTTAATTAGGATAAATGTGGAACCAATTAAATCTGAAATGGGAGTGATTGGAGCCATTTAATGTTAATTGGGAGCTAATTTAGGACATATTAATGTTAATTGTGCTGAAATCATTTTCTAATGAATGATATCTGCTCACTATTTCATTGATATCTCTCAGAATATTTTGAATCTATGAATGAGGTTAATTTTTCTAGAAACTACATAACCGGGGCTTCAATTTGAGCATAAAAATGAGACAATTTCGGTCAGAATTGAGTCAGATATGATTTTTCGAAATTGACTCTACAGGCTGTTACAGCAGCTACGAGAAAACCAAACTTTGCTTGCTCCTTACTCTCATCAATCTCCATATTTAATGCACCAAATTTCTCCAAAGGCTAAAATAAGGTCTAGGTTCATGATTCTTTGTCAACCCTCATTAAATGGCATTCCATTCATATTTCCTCCACCACTACTATATATACCCCCCTCTCATTAATTCCAAGACACAAAAACCCCATCTCTTCTCCTCTCTTGAGTTCTAGTGAAGTTGAGTAGTCTTGTCATATTTTGGTCTCCCTGAGACTCAAGGTATTGAGTGAGACTCACTCTTCCTCTCCTAGCTCTTCTTTTCCTCCACCTTTAGGACCTCTACCAAGAGTCTCCTCCTCCACCGTATGGATATTGCATGAAAGTATAATCCCTTTCCCTGACTTGTTTTTTGTATTGCCGTGATGAAAATTTAGGATTAAAGTATGATAGTAATTATTTAAATTCTCTTGAATATGTTTGAATGTTCTTAAATTTTCTTATATGTTCTTCACATGTTCTTGATTGTTTATCACATGTTCATGTATAAACATTAGTTTTGGTCTTAAATCCACATCAAAAATATGAAAAACATGTTTGTTTAATAATTTTTTTCAAATCCTTGAATCTAGGATATCACCATCCACACACATTCACTAAAGTTTATTTTTCAATCCAAATGTCATGCTTAATAAACTGAATTAGGGTTTATCACATGCACACACATTAAATTTAACATGCAAATTAATTGATAACATATTGGATGATGTGATATGAATGTTGGCAACCATAGTCTAGAATACCGGTTTTATTGGGTAAGGTGGGTGCCTAACACCTTCCCACCTTGTAACATGACCTCCGACCTTAGATCAAGGGTTAGTAGATCAAATGCTTATCCATGTAATTTTTCAATTTCTAGATTGTAACTAGGAAACAAAACCATGTTCTTTATCTTAGATTGTATCTAGGACCAAAGTCATGTAATTTTCCTATGATTAATGTAAATTCAATTTCAAATTAATAAAATGAGGAATCTTTCAATTATGGTTTTCTTATTTTTCTAATAATTAAATAAGTGGCAACTCCATTGTAAAACCCCTAATTTAAAGGGGAAAATATAATCAATCGAACCTCCACTTTAAGAGGCAATAACACGACTTTGAAAGGCAATATAATCAGCCTAACATCCTATAAAAGGGCTGGGGGCGCAGTCTCTCACACATGGTACTACAAAATAAGCCTGTTAAGGGGATGAAATGTGGCTACACATGATTCTAGACAATGGTATACACTAGACTAAATATTATAGTATCTTCTATGCTGAGTTCTTACTATTATTATTTAGAGGCCAAATGTATAACAGCATATTATTAGTGTATGATAAGAGTTATCATGATGTCACTAATAATGAAAATAGTTCTCAATCAATCATAGTATTTAACGTTCACTCTATGCTGAGGGATATTGAATATGGGATTGGGTTATCGTTATATATATTATATTATGGTTTTGTTAAGGTTCCATATTATATGTTTATAAGCTAAATTAATAATGTCCAGTTACTTCTTATATTCATGTTTATTATTTTTAGATTTGAACATGACATCATTTAGCCCACTTGTTACTATTCTTAATCAAAACAAACTGACTAGATCCAACTATGTTGACTGGAAAAGAAATTTGGACATTGTTCTTACAGCTGAAGAGCATAAATATGTTCTTACTAAACCATGTCCCAGCTTTCCTTCATTAGATGCTCCTCTTGAGAAAAAACAACAATATGATCATTGGCAGAAATCTAATGAGATGGCCAAGTGCTACATCTTAGCATCTATCTCAAATGTTCTACAGCATTAAATGCAGGATATAGAACTAGCTTCGGATATTATGCTAAGTTTGAAGGAGATGTTTAGTGAGCAAGGTCATTTTGCAAGGCAAGAAACCATGAGGCAAATCTATAATACCAAAATGGCTGAAGGCAGTTCAGTTAGGGAACATTGTCTTACAATGATCTCTAATCTGAATACATTGGAGGTTTTAGGTGCCGATATTGATGGAAAATCCCAAGTGGATATGATACTCCAGTCACTACCGGAATCATTCAAGGAATTCAGACTTAACTATAATATGAATAAAAAGATTTATACCTTGTCTGAATTAATGAATGAGTTGGTAGCGACAGAAGGCATTCTTGATACTTCTAGTGTTGATGCTAACATGGTTGAAGCTTCTACTTCTCAACCTAAGTCAAAAGGCAAGGGTAAGAAGAAGAAGAAGAAGAAGAAGGACTTCACCAAGCAAAAGGGTAAACAAATTGCCTTAGGGGTTGCTGACAAAGGAAAGAAGATCAAAGGAAAATATTTCCATTGTGGTGAGAAAGGATATTTGAAGAGGAATTGTTCAAAATTCAAGGCTGCCAATAATAAGGGTATGAAAAGTTCATTCCTCCTTGAAATATGTTTAGTACAAAATCCCACAGATTCCTGGTGTGTGGATTCAAGTTGTACTAATCATATTTGCAATTCTTTGCAGGGGTTCCAGGAGACCAGAAAGCTTAATGAAGGGGAATTGTTTCTTACTTTGGCTTATGGGAGCAGAATTCTGGTTGTAGCTGTTGGAGTGTTTAATTTATGCTTTAAATCTAGAGTCTTAATATTGGAAGACTATCTGTATGTACCTAATGTTCGTAGGAATTTAATTTTTGCAACTTATTTAGGTAAACATGGATATTGTGTTATCCTTAAAGACAATGTTGTAATAAAGAACGGTAAAATGTTTATCTGTTATGGTAATATTGTGGATGGTCTTTATATTTTAACTCCTGATAAGCATGAATTATATAATTCTAAATTAAATAATGATTCTCATGTAAAATCATTAAAGAGAAAGTTTTCTTCTACTAGTGATGCATATCTTTGGCACTTGCGTTTGGGTCATATTAATTCAAATAGGATTCAAAGACTTATCAAAGATGGACTCTTAGAGCCCATGGACTTTGATGAATTTCTAGTTTGTGAATCTTGTTTAGAAGGTAAAATGACCAAAAGACCTTTTAATGCAAAAGGTAAAAGAGCCCAAGATTTGCTAGAACTAGTACATTCAGATGTATGTGGTCCTTTGTCAATCTAGGCTAGAGGAGGTTATGAGTACTTCATCACTTTTACTGATGATTACTCTAGATTTGGTTATGTGTACCTAATGAAACGGAAGTCTGAAGCCTTTGAAAAGTTCAAAGAGTTTAAGGCTGAAGTTGAGAATCAATTAGGCAAACGCATAAAGGCCATTCGATCTGATCGTGGTGGCGAATACCTTCTTGGGGATTTTAAGGATTACTTAATTGAAAATGAGATTGTATCCCAAATATACACCTGGAACTCCACAACAAAATGGTGTAGCAGAAAGAAGGAGCAGGACTTTTTTAGAAATGGTTAGGTCCATGATGAGTTATTCAACTCTACCAATTTCTTTTTGGGGATATGCCTTAAATACTGCAATGTATCTTTTGAATTTAGTACCTTCAAAGTCTGTTCCTAAAACACCTGTTGAAAGGAAAGTCTGACAAGTTACAGTCTAAAACAGAAGTGGTTTTCTTTGTAGGGTATCCAAAAGGAACTGTTGGAGGTTTATTCTATAGTCATAAAGATAATAAAGTGTTCATTAGCACAAATGCCAAGTTCTTGGAAAATGACTATATGAATAATTATACTCCTAGAAGTAGAGTTGTGTTGGCTGAAATGAATGAACCTGTAAATAAACAACCAATGGATGAAACTGGGGATGATGTGGTTGTATTAGATACACCACAAGATACTACTCATGAGATGTCTAGTACACAAGTGCCTCGTCGTAGTGGGAGAATTGTTAGGCCTCCTATAAGATTCATAGGTTTGGGAGAAACTTATGAAGCTATCTTAGAAGAGGCTGAATTGGATCCCTACACTTATGAAGATGCAATGAATGATATAGATGCAAATCATTGGATCAAAGCTATGAAATCTAAATTAGATTCCATGTATTCCAATCAAGTTTGGGATCTTGTAAAGGCACTTAACGGCATTAAACTTGTTGGTTGCAAATGGGTTTATAAGAGGAAGAGAGGGGTCGATGGAAATGTTGAAACCTTTAAAGCAAGGCTAGTGGCGAAAGGATATACACAAAAAGAAGGTATTGACTATGATGAAATTTTTTCGCTAGTAGCCATGCTTAAATCTATCAGAATTCTTTTATCCATTGCTGCTCATTATGATTATGAGATTTGGAAAATGGATGTCAAGACTGCTTTTTTAAATGGCAATCTTGAAGAAGAAATCTACATGATGCAACCAGAAGGTTTCATAGCAAAGAACCAATAGCATATGGTATGCAAGTTGAAAAGGTCCATTTATGGACTTAAGCAAGCATCTAGGTCATGGAACATCAGATTTGATCAAGCAATCAAGTCATTTGGTTTTGAACAAAATCTTGATGAACCATATGTGTACAAAAGACATCAAGATAAAGTAGTAATGTTCTTAGTGCTTTATGTTGATGATATTCTACTCATTGGAAATGATGTAGGGGTAATGTCATCAATAAAGGTTTGGTTGTCAAGCTAATTTGATATGAAGGACTTGGGTGAGGCTAATTTTATTCTAGGGATCAAGCTTTGGCGAGATCGCAAGAATAAGATGTTAGGCTTATCACAAGCTAGATATATAGATAAGGTTCTAGAAGGGTTTAGCATTCAAAACTCCAAGAAAGGTTTACCTCCTTTCAGACATAGAGTTCCTTTGTCTGATGACCAAAGGCCTAAGACTCAAGAGGAAGTAGATATGATGAGACAAGTTCCTTATGCTTCTGCAGTGGGAAGTCTCATGTATGCCATGGTTTGTACTAGACTAGATATTTGTTATTCAGTTTGCATGGTTAGCCAATATCAATCAAATCCATGACCAAAACATTGGCAAGCTGTAAAGCATATTCTCAAGTATCTTCGGAGAACGAGAGATTATATACTTGTTTACCGGTGTGAGAATTTGATTCCCATTGGCTATACAGATTCAGACTTTCAATCGAATCTAGATTTCAGAAAGTCCACATCAAGATGTGTTTTCACCTTGGGAGGTGGAGCCATAACATGGAGGAGTGTCAAGCAATCTTGTATTGCGGACTCCACCATGGAAGCAGAATATGTTGCTGCTTGTGAAGCAACAAAAGAAGCTGTATGGCTTAAGAAATTCCTTTCTGACCTTGGTGTAGTGGGAATTGAGCAAGTTCCCATTACTTTGTTTTGTGACAATAGTGGAGCAGTTGCACAATCAAAAGATCCAATGAATCACAAGAAAAGACAGCACATTGAGAGAAAGTAACACATCATTAGAGATATTATTACTTGTGGAGATGTGGTGGTAGCAAAGATTGAAAGTGCAAATAATCTAGCAAATCCTTTTACCAAAGCCTTGCCTCAAAGGACCTTCGAGTTACATTTGGAGAGAATGAGAGTTAGATTAGTACATAATAGTCTTTAGGGCAAGTGGGAGATTGTTAGGATTAATGCCCTTAAATCCTATTGTATAATGCTATGTATGATATTATGTATGACATTATGTATGGCATGATGTATGACTTAATATTGTAATTAATAAAGTTGTTTTATTATTATTATTTGAAATAATGGTAACATAAATATTTGGACATTATCATAGAGTCCATGAGATGCATAGTATGCGATTTATATGAAAAGTTACAGAAGATATAAATCACAAGTTCTTTGTAAACTCAGAATTTAGTTCGTAGTTGGTGATGAAATTGGGCGTTTCATCTGCGAAGACTATAACATATTAAGTAAGATGATTTGTCTTGATTTTGGAAGTGGTGACTTCCAGTTGATATGTTTTAAGAGTTAAAACATATTGAACTGGACTGCTATGAGATTTATTATTCTCCTAATGACTGTCAATTGAATAATAAATCTTACGACTTATATATTTACATGAACTCTTAATTCTAAGAGAATAATGGACTTGATCATGAAGTGTAGGTTGCTTTGATATATCAGGAGTGAGATCTAAAGTAACGGTCAAAACCTCAGTATGTTAGGCAGCCACATTTAATGTTGATGGAACATATATTCTCAAGATGAAATTCATAGTCTCTTAACAGAGATACAAAATATTCCCTTGAGATAAGTTTAATGGTTTTGTTATTCAGAATGTTAGGCCTGACTTCTTTAGTAAATAGTTATTAAAGTATATATTTAAGAAATTGGATTTCATAAATATATGATGAATAACTTAAAAGATTAAACTGGATACTTAAGACTTAAGATGTAGTAATTCACATAGTGGCAGTCTTCATTCATGACTTTGTATTATTAAGAATATTTTATGAAGGGGTTGCATGTATAATAAAGTATTGGGATATAATTTATTAATAAGGTCAAGAGTACAATTATATTTATATAGTGATATTAAATATAATTAATGGTAACTTTGGACTTGTCAAGAGTTGACAGAAAAGTCCAAAGCTCATTGGAGCTAATGTTTTATTGGTCCCTTTTGGTCCCACTCCAAGCCACACACTAAAACCCAATTGGAAAGACCCAATAGGCCAGCCTAATTAGATAATCAGTTAGTTATAAAGGGAGAAACATATAGAATTTTTTATTAAGAAAAAAGAGAGACATCATTGTGAAATGGTGTGTATGTGTGAGTAAAGCCACTCGATTATTCTCCCTTAGAAATTGATTGAGAGACCACACTTCTTGGGCGTAAAGTGGAATTGGAGTGAAGATTAAAAGTGTTTCCAAGAACTTCTAATCTTTTGTTTCGAATTTCACCGCACCAAGGTACGCTATCTTGTTCTTAAATTTTGATATTTACATAGTGCGTGTTATTAATCATGAATGAAATAGATCCGTGTATGTTGCTTCCGCTGTGTGTTTTGTATGGGATACAAAACCAGATTTTCCAACACCTGTGTTCCCTGATAAAGTGTGAGGCGAATTGGGCGCTTAACTCTTTGAAGGAACTAATAGAGTTAGGCATCAGCCTATTGAACCAAATCCTTACGAGTCCCTTCAGTGTGGTAAGAAAAGCTTTGCACATGATCTCGTCCGATATTCCTTGAAGGTGCATCAAGGTTTTGAAAGACTCCAAATGATCCAAAGGGTCCTTGTTTCCGTCGTAGTTTTCCACTTGCGACATACGAAACTTCGGCGGTAGGGGGAAGGAATTGACGGATATGGTGAAAGGTGAATCGGTTCGACGGACCAAGTCGTCGAAGTCACTGGATACTTGTCCCCTGAAGGCATTCATCATCAAGTCCATCCGTTCCCTCATGATCTGCATCTTTGCTACAATGTGGGGTGGAGCTATGTCTGTGGTGGATGGACTACTCAGGTCTGGTCGTTCTGGCCTGCTAGGGGCATTGCTACCTTCCGACCCCTCTTGGTATCTTCTTTCTGTGCTGGTGCCTTCTTGGTCCTCCTCTTAAGTGTTATGTCTAGCGTTTCTTTGACGCAACTACTCTTCCAAATCATGATTCTGTTTGGTGAGACATTCCACTACAGTCGTGAGGGTTTGGACTTGCCTCTCCAGGGTAGTGGGTAGTGGTTCGTCTCCCTGAACGTTGTTGGTGGTTGCCATCGAGCGAGTAAGTACCATGCAACTTTATGTTCAAGAAGTGATAGTATGACTAATTCTTCGTTCCCACAGACAATGCCAACTGATGATGTCAAAAAAATCACTAGTGAGCCACACAGTCCTCGCACGCTAGAGAAGACCTAACAGAGAGCACCAGTGTAATGCCGGCCAAATACCCTCCGAAGGTCAAGTTAGAATTTCTTACAACTCTAGAGTGCTAGAGTCGAGGTGAATTATGCGTCCCTTTTTCTTGAGGGTCTTTGGGTTTTTATAATTACATAGAGCCAAACTTCTTTGCTTGCGTGACAAGTCTTTTCCTTATGGGGAGGATCCTCATTAATGGTTGTATCTTCCAGAACCCTCATCGCGCTAGAATTCTAATCACGTTGGGATTCTACGAACTAGGGCTAATCATGTGTCACAAGTATTTGCCATTTAGGGTTTCTTGGAAATTACATAATGACAAGTTGGGCACCACATGGCCGTTTGATCCGTCCACGCTATGTCAGTTCACACGTGATCTGTCTATTACAAGACCACTTGCTTAGGACCGTCAAGTTCATCTTGAATTGGTCCTTCATGTCTAATTTTCCCTCTTCAAAGTGAAACACAAAAAATGGTATAGATGATTTGTATTCCAATTGTACTTTTATATATTTATCTTTTATGTGAAATAAATGACTCAAAATATAAGTTAATCCAAACACATTATATGTTTAGTTTTTTCTTTTTTCTTTTTTCTTTTTCTTTTTCTTCTTTGGCTTATTCGCACATTTTCCGTTTGCCAAAACCTCAGGTTTTTTTTTTTTTTTTTTTTTTTTTCACTTTTTACTAACTTAGGTTATGTTTGGTAACCATTTTTGTTTTCTATTTTCAAAAACTTGTTTTTGAGAATATAAAGAAAAAACAATTTTCTTATATTTTTGAAATAAAAAACATGTTTGGTTAGTTGAAATTTAAAAGATAGTTTTTTTGAAGAAAAAAATAAAAAATACTAAAATATGTTGTAACTAAGATTTAAAATTTAATGTTAACTCATTAAATAAGAAAGATTCACTAAAATAAATGCATATTTTCATTGACTTTTGAAAATTAGAAACTGAAAACAGCCTTTTGCATGTTTTTAGTTTCCTTCACAAATTGAATTTTGAAAACAGTTTTTGTTTTCTGCCTATTTTGAGTTACCAAATAAGTTTTTCAGTCTTAAAAATAGAAAATTGTTTTTGAAAACAGAAAATAAGGGGAAAAAACAGTTACCAAACATACCCTTATATTTTATGTTAAATAAGTCAGTGAAAATTAGAACATGTTGTTATAGTACCGCTTATGTTCAAAGGCTTACTTTCTTAGAAAGATAAATCGGGGAAAAAAAGGCTGAATCTAAAATGAGGTTTTTTCAGAAGTTGTAAAAAAGAGAAAATAAATATATCTATAAATATGTATGTGCAATATCTTGGAAATCTCTCATACCAGAAATAAATGGTGAGGGGTCGTCTTCACGTAGTGACACTTCCTTGGTCTGCCTTTGGCCATATGTTTCCCTTCTTTCAACTCTCCCTTGCCCTAGCCAAAGCAGGAGTTCATGTTTCCTTTGTGTCAACCCCAAGAAACATCCAAAGACTTCCCAAAGTTCCTCCTAATTTAGCATCTCTTATAGATTTGGTGGAGTTTCCATTACTCACACTAGACAATGAGATCTTGCCTGAAGGGGCCGAGGCCACTGTGGATATTCCACTAGACAAAGTTGAGCACTTTAAGATTGCATATGATCTCCTGCAAATTCCATTCAAGAAATTCATCGGAGATCAATTTCCAGATTGGATTATTGTAGATTTTTGTGCTCATTGGGCTGTTGATATTGCACAAGAGTATAATGTCAAACTCGTGCTCTTCACTGTTATGTCTGCTGCAACCACTGTTTTCTTGGGGAGGCCACCAGGATATGTTTTTCTTTCTGACCAAACACCAACTTGGCCATCACCAGAAAGTCTAACAAAGCCGCCTGAGTGGGTTAGTTTTCCATCTTCAGTGGCATGGAGAGAATATGAGGCACCATTTGTACATGCAAACCTATATACAAAAGATGCTTCGGGCATAAGTGACGCTGCAAGGATTTCAAAGGTCCTGTGTGCATGTAATGCGTTGGCTATTCGTAGTTGCAAGGAGTTTGAAGGTGAATACTTGAATTTACACGAGAAACAGATGGGAAAGCCGGTGTTTTAGTGGGTTTGCTCCCTCGGCCTCATGAAAGACCTGAAACATCAAAAACCAATGATGGGTCATGGAGGAAGATCTTTGAATGGCTTGATAAACAAGTTCCAAAGTCATTTGTGTTTGTAGTGTTTGGCAGTGAGTGCAAGCTTAGTAAGGAACAAGTTCATGAGATTGCTTATGGGCTAGAGCTTTCTCTAGTGCCTTTTTTATGGGCACTAAGAAGACCCTTTTGGGGAACTGATGAAGGTGATATTTTGCCTTTTGGTTTTAGCAATCGAATATCTGATAGAGGAATGGTGTGTTTTGGCTGGGCTCCTCAGATGGAAATTTTGGCACACCCAGCGATTGGGGGGTCATTGTTTCATTCTGGGTGGGGATCTGTGATTGAGATATTGCAATTTGGTCATTCTCTTATTGTGTTGCCACTTGTTTATGATCAGTCTCTGAATGCGAGTCTTTTGGTAGATAAGGATTTGGCTGTGGAAGTTGAGAGAGGCAAAGATGGATCCTTTGATAGGGATGGCATAGCCAAGGCTCTGAGATTGGCCATGGTGTCAGAGGAAGGAAAGGCATTCAGAGTTTGTGCAAGGAAGGCCGCTGCTATATTTGGAGATGAGAGTCTGCATCAGCAATACTACATTGGTCGGTTTGTTGAGTATTTGAAAAATGGGGAATAAAACAGGAGTGATTGTCGACATTCATGGTAATAAGGCTTTGGTTTTTCATAGGAGCCAGCAGCATCCTTCTAGACCTTAATTAAGAATAATTATCTTAAATTTATGTTGCTACTTTCTAGTAAAGCTAATCGCATCTATTTTCAATTTCTTCAAAAATCAAGAAAAATGCTTTCATAAATATGGGCCCAAAACCCATTTTCCTAGGTAGAATGACTAATCTATATATCTATATATATTATATAATAATAGGTGAAGTTGAGAAAAATTTAAATTTAAATTCTAAATTAAAGTTTCAATTTTACGCTATGTGTCATAAATTATATATTCTTAAAGAGTTTTATTTCCTAATTAGTCTAGAGTAAATGAATCGTAAAAAAAAAAAAAAAAAAAAGTACTTCACAATAATAAATAAATAAATAATATGGACAATTTACATTTTATACCTAATAATATCTTTACAAATTTTTTTTAAAGAGTTAACAAAATATAAAAAAAGACTATCATTAGTATTTAAATTATATATATAGGAATTATATTATGCATCTTATTGTATATCTCTAAGTGTATTTATGCATATGCATAGGATTACAAGCTAATATATATTAATATGCAAAATTTAGAGAAAGTTCAATTGGAATTTGAAATCAGAATGCAACTTTGCATCATGTGTCTAAATTTATGTAAGGACCACATCATAATTATCCACTTAAGTTTGTGCCATGAATTCACTTAAGTTTTTTATGTTTGTGCCAAATGAGTTAATGAATGTAAAATATGAAAAATCTAATATTAATGAACCACGGAGTATAAATTTATTTAAAAAAAAAAAAAAAAAAACCGATTACATATACTCAATAAAAATCACCACATGTTCTATCTTATTAAAATTAGAAAAAAGAAAATGATTATAAGTAGTATTAAATTTAGGTAAAAATTTTAATATGTGACTAATTACGTTTACTTTTTTTTAAAAAAAAAAAATTGACCAATTATTTATATTCTTATGATAAAAATTGTTTTTAATTTTAAATGTTTCTATATGTATGCATTAATGCATGTGTTACATGCTATTTTTTTAAATTATTTATAAAAAATAATTAAAAAAATAGCATATAACACATGTAAAGTGTGTTTTGTCAAAGGATTAACTAAGTTTACATAACATATGTCTCTAACAAGTTCCACGTATGTCCTAACATCACATTAGATACTAATTAGAAGAGTGAGTTGTTGATATAAAATATATAGTTGGACGAATACCAATTGGTTTAAACTTCTTGATCAAGTAGTGTTCCTATATATTATATTAAAGGCTCCATCTTTTTCTTTTCATAATATTATCATGTAATTACTTTTATCATTATCTCTCAAAAAGAAAATGGCTAGCTAAAATGAACAAACAAAGCAACATGATTGCAAATGAATATCGACCCACCATGTAATGGATGTTTATCTATCTGTTCTTCATGCTGTTTGGTATATCTGACATGACAATGTTTTGAGCATTCACAGTTCAGTAGATAATATAAGTCAACTCAATGGATTATGATTAAAGTATTACTTTCCGTGCCTAAAATGACTTCCTAGAAATATCTGTCGGCATGCGGGATCTAAATCTAATAATAGAAAGCTCAAATTTACCGACGAGTTGTCTTCCTCACTTCCAATGAGAATTGAGAAATGCCTGATGGAGATAGATGGTGTGTTAGCAGTTATTCGAGAGTTAGGCCTTATATTTCGAAAATTTCTTATCATACTATTTCTAGATAATGTAATAATGTTGCACAAGCATTAGAAGGATCTGCAATGGAGATATTCTTTTTCATTGTACAGTACTGATTTTTCATTCATAGATGATAGATCTCTATCCCTTTTGATTCCAGAAACAAAAAATTATATAATAATAATGTAGGGCGGAGCCAGGATTTAAAATAAGGGGAATAATCACCTGGCTGAAGATAAAAATGGTGCATATATATACTATATAGATGAAACAAGAGTTAATAGTCATTAGAATCTAATTGAAACTACCAACAAAATTTTTACTGGTAAGTGACATTCTTTTAGTTTTTATTTCCACCCCATTTATGGTCAATAAAATAAAAGTAAGTGTCACAGCTTTGGATAATTCAACTTTTTTTTACCTTCTTTTTAATGCTAAACTCATACCATCCCATTTGATTATTATTTTTAGGTAAGTAGATAATAGGGAGAGGGGAGGTAGGATTTGAATTACGAACATAGTGTATCATAATAAATATAATTATCATTAAGCTATTAGTGGAATCTCACAATTCACTTTGAAAATTTAGTTCAATGGATAGACTCCTATATATTAATGTTGAAGACTTAAAATAATTATTGACCAACCTCACGTGTTACGAATTAAACAACACGTGTTATATTTCAATAACTAGTCTAAAAATAACATATATGAAAGCAATACTCAAGCTTTTGTAACGAAATGAAAAACTAAAGGATAACATCTTCAACCAAAAAACCATTTCAGGAATCTAGTGCTGTAAAAAAATAATTGAAGAAAAATTGTTGCAACAATTTTTTTTTAATAAAACCTTTATATAGCTGGACTTTTTATTGCAAACTCTGTAAATGTTCCATTAGCTATAGCCTTCTTACAGTAGTAGCCCTATAACGTCCTTTCACCAAATATCCTCCACAAACTCTTTGTCTACATGAACCAAAACCTCCGACACTCTAAAAAACCTTTTTGAATATTTTGCAATTGTGAGCCTCACTTGAAAGAAATCTTTCTATTAATCTCTCATACACTCACACTTTGGGATCGCAATTCGCAATCGATGAGTGGGTAAACATCTAAGATTTTTGGAGTCTGATTCAATGTAGAAAGGCACAAGGTACCTCTTAATAGCATAGACTACGGTAGTCTATTCTCCTAAAAATTATTTTGCAAAGGCAGGTTTATATAAGTGCACGCTAGGGTTTGAGAAAAAACAACACTAGAGTTCAGTCAAACAACACTATCTCGGGTTGATTTAATGTTTCGCTTGGGTGAGATCCACTTTTGTTTTAGTGAAGTTCTTCATAATTCAATTCTTCAAGCATTTTTGAGGTCCTTGTGTCAGCTGACAATTACAATGAATGAAATGCACCAAAAAAATATATATGCACCAAAAGGAGTATTTAGAGCTGGGTGGATTTTTATCCAGAATTGAAATTCTCTTTCTCATTTGAGGGGAGAGGGAGCCCCGCGGGGGGGGGGGGGGGGGGTGGGGCTTAGAGGTTGTTAGCTAGCTAGAATGAAGATTAAAGGAAAATTAAGTTGAAAAAGATATTTGGGGTTGAATAGACGGGTTCAATTATATATTTTCTTGCCCTTTTCATCTTTTTATGTCAAAACAAAACGAATATACAAACAAATATCCTCAACTTAGATACTCTAATAATGAAATTGATGAGAAAAGGGAGAGGGATTTTTCCTTTGAGTGTTGATCTTTAAAATTCCAAGAGAATAATCATTACCATCTCTGCATAAATGATTCATTTATGCAGAGATGGTAATGATTATTCTAATTACCAAAGGGCATGTAAGCTAATAGATACAGCTTTTTGACAACAGACACAAGTTATGGCAATGAGTACTCAGACTGAACATACTATGGGCAAGCTATGTTCGTGTTTAGTATAGCCCAATACAACTAATATACGTACAACTATAATACTCCTAGTCCTAGGGGTCTAGGGAGAGTTGCCCTCAACTCCTTCTTGGCTTATATAACCATCTTGACGTTTGAGCTTACGTCTTAAAGCCATTGATATTTTTCATCCACAGGAGGCAAAGAAAAAGGAATGGAGAAGCAATGGAGAAAGAATAATGATTCCATGTGAAACCTAATTAATTATAGACTATGCACTAAGAAAATAGAACACAATACTTTAGTTTAGAGAAAGTTTAATTAGAATTTGAAATTAGAATCCAATTTTGCATCATGTGTCTAAATTTATGTGAGAACTACATTATAATTATCCGCTTAAGTTTGTGCCATATTTTCATTTAAGTTTTTTAATATTTGTGTTAAGTGAATTAATAAGTGAAAAATACTAAGAATCTAATATTAATGAACTATAAAATTAATAATAATAAAAAAACTAATCACATATACTCAATAAAAATCACTACACAACAAAGATCACTACACATTCTATCTTATTAAAAATTATTAAAAAAAATATCATAAATAATATTAAATTTAGGTAAGAATTTTAATGTGTGACTAATTACATTTTCATTTTAAAAAAATAATTTGACTAATTATTTATATTTTTATGATAAAAATAGTGTTAAATTTTTAACGTATTCATTCGTATGCATGTGTTAAATGCTATTTTTGAAAATAATTTAACTAATTATTTATATTTTTATAATAAAAATTATGTTTAATTTTAAATACATCCATATATTTGCATGGGTTACATGCTAGTATATATTAACATGTAAAACTCAGAGAAAATCCAATTAAGTTTTAAATTTGGTTCCAAATATTGTCTAATTTTACGCCACGTGTCCTATTTTATTTTTTTATTTTTTGTTATAAGTGAGTTAATGAGAAATAAAAGACGAAAGGTCTAATATAAATAAATCATAAAAAAATCAATAAACAAAAAAAGAAAAAAAGAAAGTAAATTCATGTATATATCTAAAAGAAATTAAAATAAAATAAAATAAAAGAGAAAGAGTAATTTGAATCCATATATGTGTATAATTGTAACTTTTTTTAATTGTATTGTACATTTGTATGAGTTATACACTAATATAATTAATCTACTTATCTATCAAATAATTAATCAAAAACACCCACAAAAGAAATTAAGAAGATATTTATGGAATCCACATTAACCTTTCATCATCTATATAAATATATAAATATATATATATATATATATATATATATAATTGAAACCTCTGAAACTCCTACAATTTTTCACGTCAACACAATATTAAAAAAAATAAAAAAAATAAAAAAAAAACCTAAAAATTTCAGCTAAAAATAATAAATAAATAAATAAATAAAAAAACCTCAAAGCCTAAAACCGAAAATTTCCTTCTCCCCAAAACCAAAACCCGATAAATAAATAAAAAATAAAAAAATAAAAAACTCCCCCCCCTAAATGCAAACACAGTAACACAAACTCATCAAACTCCCTCTTTTCTTCTTCACGCAATCTCATTTCCATCTTCAAACACACAATTTCCTTCATGCCTCTCTTTACATACACGTTCCCCCACCTCCAATCTTTTTCCCTTCTCTACCTTCAAACATCTAAACTATAGTCCACGGGCGCTAGCCACCCACTCCTTTAGTGGCAGAAAGTTTTTGATTTTGAGACTTTACCATCAAACCAGATTCTCTAAGCAAACATTACCGGTAAGTTTTTTATTTTGGTCTATAATTTGGGTTGTTAAATATGATTTAGGGTTCCATTTTTTGTTGTTAAATATGATTTAGGGTTTCGTTTGGGAGTGTTTCTTTTGAATGATTAGCTTAGATTGATGGGTTTGGAGCCCGTAATGGGTTTTATTAATTTGAATTATTGGCCGCGAGAAAATCCATCTGGATTTTAGAGTTGTTGTTCTGTTTCATTGTTAATACTGACTACTACAGGTGTGTCTTTTTGTTTACAACTTTGTTATGTTATTCTGTTTCATTATAGCCCAATTTAATAGGTGTGTCTCTTTTCTTATCTTTGGGTTGCTATTGACGGCTATAATAAATTTTTGGACTTGGATATGTGACTTTTTGTTAGAATAATACACCTATTGGTATTTGATGCAAGTTTCCTAAAGTTTATGTTGGTTGAAACTTGGATTCTTATTGTTGTTAATTGTTCTATTGATAGGGAGCATTTTAATTTTCTTGGTAGGATTGCAAAAATGTCTTTAACTTAATGGAATTTCCTGTGGGATGTAATGATAGTGTTGGGTAGTTGGGGAAACACCACTTTTGAAATTTAAAAATCTTTAAGCAATATTAAAAAAATAATAATAATAAAATAAGAAAAAAAAGGGGCTTTTTTTTTTTTTTCAGCAAGTAATGGTTATTATAGTTTATGATGGAAGCCATGAGATCAAGCTAATTCTTTCTCTCTTATTTTCTCTCCCTTGAGTCATCCCATAAGTTGTGTCTATATATACTTTTCTAACTAGGTCATCATACGAGTCATGGGCTAGCCGAAAAGCCTTGAAGAGAAATAAGAAATCCCAATCTTTGATCAGTCTACTTGGAGTTGATGAGGAATTGAAAGCTGCAGAAGCTCAATCAGTCAAAGCAGAAATTGAAGCAAACAGAAATTTCATTCCTTGAGCTTGAACTTGGGGTGCATTGTCTTGAACAAAATTAAGAGATTTTTACACTATGACAATACTTACATTTTTCACGGTTTGCCAACATTTTCTTAAAAATATGAACCTAACACATTGTTTTGAAAATTTTAATATTTGGGGGTGGGGCATGGCCTCCTTGGTCTTCGAATAGCTTTGTGTCAGCACTCGAGGATTGCCATGTTCTCTCCATAGATTGTTGTTCTACTTTGGTTATGATGTTGCATGTTGAAAAGATTAATTAATGATAAAAGGATTTTACTAATGTGTGCCTTAAGGCACACAACAGTAAATCAATTTTGAAAAAAGTTTATAGTGAAATGAAAAAATTTTGACAATTTTTTCAATTCTCAATAAAACTTTTCTAAAAATAAATTTATTAATGTGTGTAAGAACACACATTATCCAAACCCATGATAAAATGTGCCTGGATTGCATAGGGCTTTAATTTTATTGGCAAGATGTGATGATTTTGAAGGGTTCTTGTCAAATGAAATGCGGTTTTTTTTTAGTGTTGAATGGTGATTTTTTTTTTCTTGGAATTACACGGATTTGATAGCTTTCAGTATGATGTCTGTCCACGCAGAAGTGCGGTGTGATGATAATGCACATGGTAAGTAGCAAAGAAAAGAAAACAAGAAAAAGCACCCACCTGACCGGAAAAAAGCAAATTTGGAACTATGATATTATAAAAAACCTCTAAGCACTCAATATTGATGTGACATTAGTGAGTCCCATTTTCACCTATGAGACATCTATGTTATCCGTAAGATGATTCTTCTCTTTAAACTGAGTTTTATATGGTTTAAAAATAACATAATTAATGAAGGGTATAACTTTTCATAGAAATAGGATCATAAAAATCAAATAACAAATTTTATTTTGAATTCAAAAAGACAACTCCTAAAATTTAGGATTTTTTTCCTTCACATTCATATTTTTATTTTCTAAAATTTATCATTTTTTTTATATTCTTTTTTCATCTGATTAAAAGTTGTGGTGGGCCTTTTTGTGATTTTGGGCTAGACTGCCTGTTGCTGTATTGAGGCCCAGGTATTTTGGATGAAAGAGTTGAGACCGGTCCAATTGCAACTCACCTTGGTTTGGCTTATGCACAAACTATGTCCCGTTTGCCAAAAACTCTGGTCACGTGCCCATGACAAGCGAGACTGTTACAAAAGAGTTGTGGCAGACGCATACAGTATGACAATAAAGGCAATACACTTCCCATTAGGCAAAATAAATAATGACTCCTTGTGTAAGATAGGAAAGGAGCAATATAAGAAACACATTATAAGTGAAATTACAAATGCAAGAAATGAAATAATTTTGATAAATAGCAAAATCAAAAGAGAAAAGGTTAGTCTGCCATATCCAACTATGCTACAGGGCTAATACCAAGGAGGGAATCACTTTCTCAACGTAGATAACCTCACAGGAGAATCTTGCAATAGATATTATCCACTTTGAGGAGATGGACATGAATGGCTTATGCCCAAACAAATTCTTTATCCTTAATAGATGGTAGAGTTTTAGAGGGAGAGAAGGGATTAGCCTATTGGTGCATGCCTGCCATTCTACACTTTCTATTTTTCCACCTGATTCTTTCTTCTCTGTTTTGTTACTTTTTCTTTCTCTTTCCTTTTTTTTTTTCTTTCTTACTGCTTACCCATGTATTATATAATGATGTTGTGATTCTCTCTCGTGGTTCCCATTGCCCCCTACTATGCATGGCAAGGGTCCTTTTTATACTGCCTGCTGTGATTGGCTTTTACCATTTTAGCCTTTAAACTACCTTTGTCTGGGTCTAGATGTCCTTGCCGACCACCACTAGTTTGTCAGCTATCTAGCCACCACTACTTACTTGTGCTGGCTGCGCCACTTCCCATCACCAGACAAAGAAGATTATTTTGTTTGCTTGCTCACTATGGCATTCTTATCCACCCTAGTGTGGGTGCTCTCTCTCTATCCCTTATGGCATGCACCTAGTGATTTCAACTCATCTTTACTTCTTTTGGGTGGTAAGTCATCCTAGCAGGACATTACCCCCAAAAGAATTTGAGCAAGAACCTCAGAATACGTTTTCCCTTCTCCCCACCGCTAAACCATACCCTTTCTTACCTCTGACCCATGACCCACCACTCGTGTATTGACTAGGTACAGGCTGGTGGTGTATGGGCCTTACGCGTGCTCTAGTTCTCTATACGACCAAAGCTTGTCCGCTGCTCATGCATTTGCCATGGTTTGGAGGCTCATCTGTGCATTCTGCCACTCATCCTTAACCTCTTATGACGTGAACTATTTGTTGGTTTCTCATTCCTTACGGCTTGCTTCTTTTAAGGGCTGGGCCTTGTTTGATCGTGGGCTTTCTTTGATCAGCCTACTCTTTGCTCCTTCTATAGTCTTGCTACCATTCTTGCTAGTTGTTGAGGTCTAAAAAATCATAGCACCCAAGCCCAAAGGAATAACACAAGGGCCATGGAAAATGAAATTAAAGAGGTGGTAAGCCCAAAAGGCTTAAAGCCCAAAAACCAAAGAAAACGAGCCCCAAAGCCTATGAAGGAAGAAAAAAAAAAAAAAAAAAAAGAGGTCCAGATCAGAAGATGGAAGAAGAACTAGCGTAAAAGAGAGCTGAGTTAGGATCCCCAAAGGCCACCAAAGGCTTGGGATCCCTAAGGTGTACAGCACAGCTAAGATAAGATTAAGACAACTCAAAGGAAAACGCCAAAAAACACAAGAAACAAAGGGCAAATACGTCCTTCTCAGGTACCAGAGATCCAGCAAGAAAAAGAAGAAAGCCTAGAGTAACCTCTCACAGTGCAAAGGAACGATACCTCGAGGAACCAGAACAAGGAGATATAAAAAAGGAAGTAGCAGCAAAAACTTTCGAACCAGTAGAGTTGGATTCTGCCCACTTAAGAAAAATGACAAAGAGGGAAGACGGCCAAAAGTTGAACCATAAGGAAGGTGACATAAAAAACAAGCACACTCCGGAATAAAAAAGTTAGCCATGGGCTTTCGAAGAAACAACATCAAAAGGAAGAAAAAATCAAAAATAGGGAAAGGCTCAGCCTTCTGGGTGATGGGCACAAAACAGGCTCTGGTACCCAGGAAGCAAAACAGGGAAATCAATGGTTCCCCGGGACTCTAGAATAACACTATAAAAATGGGAGAAAGCAACAGAAAAAGACAACAAAATCATTTGAGAAAAACTCTGTCAAAAAACTTAAAGAAAGTAGGGAACATCTTCCGATATCCTAGAAACAGCAACTATATCACATACTTGGATTCAAAAGAATTCAAACTTTACAAGTCTTAGAGGCTTGGATAGCCATTAAAGTCTGTAATTTTTTAGCTTATTTGAATCTTGTATCACGTCTTAGTGAGCACATTGTAACCATAATTAAGGAAAACTAATGAAGTATTTCCTATTAATTTGAGGATCCCTAACAATTGTTTTCTTTTGTGTATTTCTTGATTACTTTGCATTTCCTTTTTGCTGTCTTCATTTGTTGTTCAATACAAATATTCTCGTTTGCTAGTTTATGTATATTGTAGGAAGCATGCCTTATGCACAACTTAGTTCTTAAACAGCCCCTTTAACTGTGGTGAACCAAGCCCAGTCCACCAAACTACAATTATTTGGCCCAGGATTCTTAGGCCTGTGTGCCAAAGAAAAAGGCACTCTCACATTTTGGCGACTTCACTAGGGATTTGGTAAAGAAGAGGGAAGAAGCAATCCCTTCGCAGAGCATGCCTCCAAGACAAAGGAACAGCAAAGGTACTAATATACCACCTGCGGCCTCTAAGCCTGTGGGAGAAAATGAAGTAGCTTCCAGACAAAGGAGCGAGGTGCCCCTGATGGAATAGAAGGTCATGTCAGAACAAAGGCACGCAAGGCAGGAGCCAGACCCTATGGCTTGAATGATAGCGATGTTGAAGGATTTGGAGCAAGAAGTTTGCCTTCTCAAAGAAGGCAGGACACAGGAAATTAGAGACAATGTTCCTCTTGTGGGTAACCAAGACAGAACTCAACCAGAAGGAGGGTCAGCAGTGGAAGGGAGAACCAATCCCCAGTACCTAACACTGGCAGATGTTAGTGTCCTCCTAAAGCAAGAAAGGGAAAAACTTTCGGGGATCTCCAAGCAATTCTCTCAAGATCCCCTATTTCCATCAGAACTCCTTAGCAAGCCATACCCCAAAGGATACGAACCCCCAAAGTTCCATCCTTTTGATGGAAGAAATGGAAGTGCTGTGGAGCATGTGAGTAGGTTCATTCATACTATGGGCCCCTACACAAGAGACACAGAACTGTGTCTAAGAGAATTTGCTAAATCCTTAGTGGATAGAGCATATACTTGGTACGCCACACTGAGACCTGGGTCCATTAAAACCTGGGATGAAATGATGGAGAGATTATGTGCTAAGTATTACCCTGGTGAGGACAAGATCACTTTCCAAAGCCATCAGATGGTAAAGCAAAGGTCTGGGGAGGATCCCATCCAGTTCATTAAAAGGTTTGAAGATGGGTCCCTAGATTGTTATGGGGACCACGAAGAAAAAGAACTCGTAGAAACCTGCATATCCAACATGCTTTTCGACTACAGACTCAACCTCGAAAATCTATGCATCGCACAGTTTGCTGACTTGTTACAGAGAACCAGGACGACATAAACTACGAGGACAAAAAGGATGCCAGTATCCCAAGCCATGACAGCATCAGTGGGAGAGAAAAGGAAGAGGCCTGATGGGGAGATGTTCGAGGAACCACCGGTGATCCCATGTACCGCAGAGGAGTTAAACCATGTCCTAGACAAATGGATTGAGGATAGAGTTGTCAGGCCATTCACTATGTCCAGACCACCAACTGAGGAAGAAAGGAAGAACCCTTTATTTTGCAGGATCCATAATTATGTCAAGCATTCCACCAAGGATTGTTGGACCTTCCGAAGACTCTTCCACAAAAAGCTAAGAGAAGGAACCCTGGAGCTCACTTAAAAGGAGTCAGAAGTGCAGAGGAACCCCCTGCCTAACTAAAAAGGGAAGGGGGTGGTAGCTGTAGTAATCCATGGGAACTCGACAGAAGCAGAAGAATTTGAAGGATCCTTCCACCCAAGCACAGTCAGGACCCTCCAGAAGAATCCCAAGTTCAGGTTACTATTTAACCAACTGGGATTTGGACCAGAAGTAAGAAGGGTGGCCACAGAGTCTCTCATGAGTACAGTAGCAGATTCGGGAATGGAATGTTTCACAGCAGAATCACATGCTAGTCGAGCTTTCTTGGAGATAACTAACGCAATAACTTTCACTGATGAGAATATGTAGGTTGAGCATCCAGACCACCATAGACCCCTTTATCTAATGGCCACCATAAATGGTATCCAAATCAGAAGAGCATTAGTGGACACAGGGGCATCACTCAACCTCATAGCCTTGAGTACCCTGGAAGCCGTGGGCCTGATTGACAAGAGGATCCTGAGGGCTCCCATGGAAATAATAGGATTTGGAGGGTTGGTAGAATCAACCGAAGGGTACGTGCAGCTGGCCTTAAGAGTAGGACCAATAGTGGCCCTGACAAGGTTTCATGTAATTAATGCAGAGGTGTCCTACCATGTACTGTTGGGACGGCCGTGGCTCCATAAACACCATCTTATTCCATCTACGTACCATCAATGTATTAAAGGGGGATTAAACGGGAGGCCCGTGAGGATCCCTACCAACTGTAACCCTTTCAGCCAAGGAGAAGTAAACTTCTTAGAAACAATGTTTTACAACAAGTTAGAACCAGGTGATGAGAACCCCGCGCTAGGTACCCCAAGAGCACCTATCCTGGAAGAAGAAGAAGAAGGAGGAGGAAGGGGCGCCCGTGACTTGAGAAACCTTCTAGAAAGGAAAAGGCAAAACAAGGAGCTCAGCTCCTCGGGATCCCGAGAATGTGTACCTGAGGGAAGGTTGATTTATCGCTTGTAAAGGTGCGCGGGACCTAAATGCATCATGCAGAAAGGTCCTAGACCACCAGACTACATGATGGCCTAAAAGGAAATCCCAGAGGAATCAGTTGAGGTAGCCCAGATTAAGCCTGAGGAAGAATTAAGGGAAATAGATTTGGGAGCTGAGCTAGGATCCCAGAAGCCTATCTTTATTAGCAGTCAGCTGACAGCACAAGAAAGGGAGCTATTAATGGCCTTACTCCAGAAGTACAGGGACGTGTTCGCATGGACCTATGATGAAATGCCTTGTCTAGACCCAAGATTAGTAGTTCATTATCTCAACGTGGACCGAGGAGTTATACCAGTAGTCCAGTCGACTAGGGTCTTCCACATCGAGGTAGAAGCTCAGATAATTCAAAAAGTCAAGAAGCTATTGATAGTTAGTTTTATCAAACCCATCCAGCACCCCAAGTGGCTTTCTAACATAGTACTTGTGAAAAAGAAGAATGGTCAGATCCGTTGCTATGTGGATTTTTGCAATCTGAACAAGGCATGCCCAAAAGACGAGTTCCCTTTGCCCAATATCGACCTCCTTGTAGATTCAGCTGTAGGAAGCTCTATGTTTTCATTTATTGATGGGTACAGTGGGTACAACCAAATTCACATGGCTGCCAAGGATGTAGAGAAAATGGCATTCAAAACTCCAATAGGGAATTTTTATTACACTGTAATGCCCTTTGGCCTTAAAAATGCAGGGACCACATACCAACGAACCATGACAGCTATCTTTCATGACATGATGCACAAGGAGATGGAAGATTACGTAGATGATATTGTGGTCAAATCAAAAACTAGGACAAGACACTTCCAGGTACTTGAGCAAGTTTTCGAAAGATGTAGGAAATACAAACTACGCATGAACCCCATGAAATGTGCCTTCGGGGTGTCTGTTAGGATGTTCCTCAGATTTCTGGTACATCACAGAGGCATAAGTGTAGATCTAGCCAAAGCCACAGCCATTGCCACAATGAAAACACCGACAACGATGAGAGAGCTCAAAAGCTTCCTAGAGAGGGTCTCCTATATTAGGAGATTTGTGCTTGGGCTAGCTTCAGTTACAACAGGTTTATCCAAACTGTTGAAAAAGGGGACAGAGTTCACCTGGAGAACGAAGCAACAGGAAGCCTTTCAAAGGATTTAGCAGATCATGAATCACTTACGCACTCTCCAAGCACCAGTGTGTGGGCGACCCCTGTTGCTGTACTTAGCATCAAACTCCCAAGCAATAGGAGCCTTGCTACGTAAGCAGCAAGGCTATTTACTACGTAAGCAGGACACTCAAAGATGCCGAGACCAGGTACCCCAAGATAGAGAAAGCCTGCCTAGTGATTATCTATGCGTCCTAAAGGCTGAAAAGGTATTTCTCAGCTCACCAGATCCTTTTGGTGACTAAGTCCCACCCCATAAAGGCACTCCTACACCAACCAGTTCTCACAGGAAGGATAGCACAGTAGTTGGTCCTGCTCTCTCAGTATGACATAGGCCTCAGAACCCCCAAGGCTGTCAAAAGCCAAGCCATAGCAAATCTACTAGCTCAGTTCCCAAGAAAGGAAGAAAGCTCACTGAGTGAAGAGATCCCAGGTGAAATGGTGATGATAGAGATCCCATGAAAGAAATGGACAACAAGATTCGATGGGTCAGCTACAACAACTTCAAATGGGGTAGGAGTCATACTGAGTTGTGAAAACGGGGACACCATACCCTTGTCTTTTAAGCTTGGTTTCTCCTGTTCTAATAATGCAATCGAGTATGAGGCATACCTGACCGGGTTAACTATAGCAATCAGTATAAAAGTAAAGCATATGAGAGTATTGGGAGACTCCAATCTTGTAGTTTCCCAGGTGAAATGTGACTTTGCGTTAAAAGAACAAAGTTTAGCAGCCTACAGGACTTAGGCGCAAAGGCTGGAGCAGGAATTCTGGAGCTTTAGCATAAAGTACACTCAGAGGAGTGAGAACAGGTTTGCTAATGCGCTCGCCACCTTAGGATCCCAAGTTCCCCTCAAAGGAAAGGACACGCTGGTAAGGATAGGAAAGCAGGAACATTCTATCATAAGCATTCTCCAAAAGATGTACCCCAGAAAGTCCAAGCAGTGGGATTGGAGGAGCGAAATCAAAGAAAAAATGAAAGAAGCAAGACCTGGAGGGAGTATCAAAGAGTTGAGGGATTACACTCTGATAGAAGGGGAACTGTATAGGAGGCTGCCTTGAGGAATATTATCCAGGTGTATCAACGAGAAGGAAGGAAAATTGAGGCTAGAAGAATTACATACCCAAGCCTGCGAGATCGTAGAAAAGATCAACCTATATAGAAGAATGCAACGTATGGGATACTACTAGCCAAATATCAACAAAGAGGCAGCAACTATACAGGAAAAATGCCAAGAATGTCAGCTTGCGATAGACAAAGAAGAAAGCTACGCTGTATTTGCTATAGAAGACTAGAGAATTTCCTTCATAGAATACTTGGATTAAGGGACCCTACCAACTGATAGGACGCTAGCCCACCGGCTCAAGAAACTTGCAGACAGGTACTTCTTATAAAAAAAGGATCCTATTCAAAAGAGGATTCAGTGAGGATCCCCTAAGATGCCTGGGGCCAAGGGAAGTCCATTCCGGCGATTGTGGGAGTCACCCAGGAAAATGAAGGCTCTATAAATAGTTACTACTGTTGAGATACTACTGGCCAAAGATGAAAAGGGACTTCGAGGAACTAGTCAAAACCTATCATGCCTGTCAAGTCCTTGGAGATGCAATCCATACTCACCCAAATGTGTTGCAGGATATGACAACACCATGACCTTTCCACACTTGGGGGCTTGATCTCATAGGGCCTATAAACCCCCCATCCAATGGTTACATATGGATCTTAGCAGCCACAAAGTACTTTACAAAATGGATAGAGGCCATCCCTTTGAAAAAAGCCACTGAAGCGGCCGTAGCAAACTTCATTCGAGAACATATCATTACACGGTTCAGGATCCTCAAGAGATCGATCAACGACAACAGGACCTCGTTCATAAACAAAGACATGAAGGGGTTGACTGAGGCATACTACATCAAGCATGGAAGGTCTACCCCATACTACCCACAAGGAAATGGCCAGGCGGAGGCCACTAATAGGGTGATGCTGAAAATCCTTAAAAAGATGAAGCATGAGTATAGAGGGAAATGGAGTGACCATTTGGCAGATGTACTTTGGGCATGCAAGAGCTCTATAAAAACAGCCACGGGATTTTCACTGTTTTCCCTAGTCTATGAAACAGAAGCTATCAGTCCTGTGGAATTAGTTGTTCCCACACCAAAAGTAGTACTTGAAGAGAGCTAGGAAGAAACCGAGGACACAATTAATGAAAGGAGATTGGCAGATCTAGAAGGGGTAGAGGAAGAAAGAGAACTAGCCAAGAAGAGAAGTCAGAGGTACCAGCAAAGAATGATTAAAGTATATGCACAAGTAGTACGCCCAAGAGCTGTCACTGAAGGGTAGCTGGTACTAAGGATGGTAGAACACGTAAGGAGGAACCTTCTAGGACCCTCCAAATTCGCCCCAAAATGGGAAGGACCCTACATCATCAGAAAAGCTCATGAGAGTGGGTATTACTACCTTACAAAGGAAGATGGGACAGTCCTGACAAAACCTATAAATGGGAATTGGCTGAAACAGTACTATGCATGAGAAAGAAAGGGTCTCAGAACGCTAGGATCCGTTCGCCAACTCTCCAACTCGCTAAGTGTTTTTATCATTTCTTTGGTTTTGTTATGAATTTTTGTCTAAGTAATTTTGTTTAGGAACCCATTATAGAAGGACACTCTATGATCCTTACTACCTTTGATGACTTTTCCTATGTTCCTTCAAATAGTAGTCGTATTTTAATTCAACAAAATCTTCTTCTTTTTTTTTTATCAGCCTTTAAGTCTTAAATATCACAAAGTCCAAATTTAGACGGAATTGAGGGAGGATATCTGGGCCAAGACAAAAAATAAATATATACCTTTTGACACATGACCCAGGACTTACCTCACATATAGATTCAAATGCCTCACAGATAGTTTCAAATGCATGGTCTAGGATCACGGGCAAAAGTAAGTGCTCAAGATACCTAGCCTAGCACTTGACAAAAGGGGACCTATCATGAACTGAGACTAAAAAAAAAGGGAGGGGGGGACACCTAATGTACCCAATTCAGCACTTGCGCGACAAAATAACCACCGGGGTAAAACTTGTAAGAACCTTGGTCCAAGACTCAATAAAAAAGAAAAAAAAAAAGGGAAAGAAAAACAATGTACCAAAGGGAAACAAACAAATCCACATGCTATTAAGAAAAAAAAAATTAGAAGCAGTCTTGAAACATAAACACTTAGAAGTAGTTTCGAAACATAAATACAGATCTATGCAAAAAAAAAAAAAAAGGAGGAGCAGTGTTTAAGCAAAAGAAAAAATAGAAACTTATACAACCCTAAATTGTTTATACAAACCAGCTAGAAAAAGGGGGAGAAAGGGAAAGCTAGGAAATAAGGCCAACTAACAAAGAACCATCTGAGGAAATAGCAGGGACAGCTGAAGAAGAAAGAACCCTCTGACTTTTGACTTTCAAATCTTGCAAGACCTTGTGAGCACGAGCCAGAGCTTCCTCAATAGCAACAATCTCAGCAGCTATACTCTTGGAAGCCTACCTCTGGAATAGCACGTGGGCCAGTAGACGCAAATGTTCCAACAAGAAGGACAAGTTGAACTTGGCCTCCAAAATGTCCTGTACCACTCCCCTCCACTCCAAAAGCTTCTCTTTAGATAAGAAGTCTATAGAAGAATCTCTCAAAGAAATCAGTACAGCACACAGCAGCTCCATCAGGATATTGCCCCAGAAAAACACCTCCCCTAAAACCACTGGTAAAGTCTCCATGACTTTTGAGCAACACTTCTAGCAACGGCAGACCCTCCACAGGCACGGAGAAATGCAAGAAGCTGCTGTAGGAAGATCCAAAGGAATGGAAATGACTAGCAGGGAGGCTGTTGAACTCCAGGAGATCAAAACGGGCCAGGAAGATGGAAAGCCTTGAATCAAGATCTGAAGCAACCACTCGTGGAACATCCCCCATCATTGTATCCCCACCTGTAGGAGCTGGAGAACCTTCAGCCTTTTGGGTTGTTTGAAGATCAGCAACCTGAACAAATCCCACAACCCCCTCAGGAACCATAAGCTCAGAATCCCTAACACCTGTGTCAACACTCACAAAAAAAAAAAGGGAAACAAACTTAGTTATAAAAAAAAAAAAGGAGAGGCAGTAAAAAAAAAAAAGTAAGGAAAAAGGGAAACCAGTATCGGCCTACTGGGGCGAAACCTCCTCCTTTTGCTCCTCTGGTTTCTTAAAAGATTCTAAGAAAGGAAACATAGCAATTTGAAGAAAGGGTAAGGAAACCTTAGCATAACTTCTGAAAGAAGGTAGAGACACAGGGGGTTTCACCATAGAAGAAGAAGACAGGGGAAGGGCATAAAAAGAAAGGAAGAAAAGGAAACACAGTAAGGACAATCTACACCCACCTTCATAATCCTCTGATTCCAAAGAAAAGGCAACGCTAGAAACAGACCTCACACTGGCTTGACCTAAAAAGAGAAAGGAAAGAAAGAACTCAAAAGGGGAAAGAGAGAAAAAGGGGACAAAAGAGAAATAGAGTTAAACGCTATGATAAAGAAAAACAAGGCTCACCTGTTTGTTTGGATAGAAAAATGCCTCCCAAAGTTTCTGTACTTAACACCTTCTGAGGGAACACCACTCTGATAGGACTAGGAGTCTGCTCAAGCTGAGGACTTTAGGACACAGGAAGTTGAGAAGCCTCAGGATCCTGGATAGCTACGACACCCTGCATGGGTTGCCCAGCCTCCTCAGCTATGTCACCACTAGGGGGCTCCTCTTCCACGCCAGGAAACGCAACAAAAAGGGGTGCAACCATTTCCTCCTCCAAAGTCCTACCAATCATGGGAGGAGACATTTCCACGTTTTAAAAAAAAAAAGGCAGACAAGCAAATAATAAGTGTGGGTAACAAGGTGCCACAAACACACAGTACCAGAGAAGGGAAAAAAAGCAAGCAGAAAGAGGCATGAATAAGAAAAGGCCATACCACATCATCACCAGATGACTGACTTCTACCTTTTTTGGAATTTGATTTGCGTTTGGACTGCAAAGAAAACAACCATTCATCAGCTAAAAGGGAGAAGGGGCTGCAACAATAATGACAAACATAAAATAGAGAAGAAGGAAAGAGGTCTTGCCCTTCTCTCTCTTTCTACAGATTCTTTGATGGTCTTTTGTTTACTATGAGTACGCCCAGAGGGTCCTAAGGGGGACTGAGATACAAAATCAGAGGATCCCAAAGGAACATGGACTGAAGAAGTCACAGGAGCCTGGAAAAAAGAAGACTCTACCTTTATCTTCTTCCAGGTCCTTATAGTCAAAGGTTGTCCAACTTCCTTTTCCTCATAAGCCACCAATTGCTTCTGGGATTTCCTAGTCTTTCTTTTTTTTTTTTTTTTTTGCCTCAGGGCCAACCTCTGTGCCCTCTGCACTTTCTTCAACTTCAGCACCTTTCAATTTTTCCTGCTTGATCCTTTTTTCCTTACCTTTACTTGCGGGAGTGGCAGCACCTATGGCCTCTATTGCACCCCTCTTAATGGGTACCCCGAAAGAAGTGCCAATGATAAGGTCACAGCCCGACCAAGTTTCTAGAAAATCCTGTGCATAGTCACCCAACCTTCCCTGAAAGCATGCAATTCCATAAACCCTATCTTGCTACTCATAGCAGTAGAAACAATTCCAGCAGTAGGCAGGGATAGGCGTTTGTTGGATATTGAAGGTAGAAGAAATACTAGGATTGGGAGTTTCCCTAATTATGCCAGAACCAACATAGTCAACAAAATATTTTGTACTCTCCTCCAATAGCCAGCATAATCATTGGAGGCAAAAACTCCTCTCTAGGAATTGGGTACTACAAACTGAAGGCTCCTCTGCGACCAGTAGGAGAAAGCCTGGAGTCTCAAAAAAGGATCCAAAGGAGGAAGAGATAGTACTATGTCTTTAAACGTTGAGGGAATATCCTGATCAAAACCAAATTGTCGAAGTACCCAGTGTGCCGAGTAATGAGTATACTTGGGGCTGCTTGAAGAGGGCACAGGAAGCCAAGAGGGACTAATGCAAGCTAGGTAGGCTAAACTACCCTCATCACCACGGCACAAATCAAAAGTGTTCCTTGTAGAAGTAAGAAAAGAAGACAATACAGAATCACAAGCAAAGCCAGGACCGAACTCCTGGGGAGACCACCAATGTAAATGTCCTGCCTGATCAAATAGCTCAACCAGGTTGAGACTACCACCTTTCAGACTAATCTAGCGGAAGATGATAGGAAATGTATCAATTGAATTACCACAAAGACCTTTAATTATATCGGGGGATCCCTGGAATTTGTCTTTCACAAACCTCAAATTTCTACACTTAGCTAAAGTAGCCGAAGAACAATCCCACATAAATATCTGAAGGATAGCACAGTGGAGAAATGAAGTGATTACATAACAAGAGTCGACTTCGGCTTCATCCCCGTGAAGCTGGTCCAGTTGGGAATAGACATGGCCCAAAAACAAGGGGGCTAAAGGATATTGGATGCCTCGGGCCAACTTAATTACCAACGGAAAGGAAGTAGACTTGACCCCGTACCTAGGGAACTCACTAAATAGGAACTTGCTAAGCCAGAACGCCAGGAAACCGGCTTGCCTGACTTCCTTATCTTTCTCATGCGAAAGGGTCATGACCCATCTCCCCATCCTGGCCAGCTTACCACCAGGAGAAGCAGTACGACCACCAAAATGGCTAAATAACTTGTTTTCTACCTTGAGATCCTCTTCAGAAAGACTAATATCAAAAGGATTCTCATCCCCAAACACCGGAAGAAGAAAGTTGTTGACAACATTCTCTGGGGTGATTGTCAACTCACCAACAGAAAAGAAAAAAGTGTGAAGAGAAGAGCACCAACAGCGTACTAGATGCCTAAGACCCTTAGCGTCTCTAAAACCCTCAAGATTCCTGGAAATCGCCACTGCTTTTTGGATCCCAGCACGCTTTAAGTGACCCACGAACTCCTCATCAGAGAGTTCCCTATCCACCCAGATGGGCCAACCTTGGATTTTCCCAGGGCCGAAATCAAAGAAGATAGGCACCGCTTCTCGAAATCCCTGCCTTATCTAAAGATCAAAAATTTCTCTAGGGTCTAGAGCCTAAGCGGAACTAGCGAAACCTGCCTGGCCAGAGAATACCCAAGCGTGAGGGGACGGAAGAGCCTCACCATGAGACATTTGAGGAAAAAATAGACTAGGGGTATACTAGGGGTCCCATAGGGGAAAGGCTAGGTGCTCAGTGACCTTATAAGACTCGCCCTGAGTAGAACCATAGAAGCCTTCGCCCTCAGAAAGCTGGGAGTGCGCTCTCTTCTTTTTTGAAAAGAAGAAGAAGCCATTAAAGCAATGAGTATGATGAGAAGTAGGGAGAATTGGAAGAATGGAAAAAGAAACGGGAGTAACAGACTGATTGAAAGATAAAGAAGAGACCCAAGGGTGAAAGATTCAAGGAAGCAAAGAGATAATGTGAACCGCTTGCAATAAAAGCACGAAGAGCAGTTGGAAAAGACAATGTATAGAAAGACGCACCAGTTGCCCAAAATATTTAGTTTTGAAGGAGAAATTGATTAGCAATTATGAATGGAAGTTACTGGGACTGTAAAAAGTGGGTGGAGGAAGTTTTACTCCAAAACTCAACTGCCACGTCTCGTGCAAAAGGGGGGGGTTACAAAAAAAAAAAAAAAAAGCACGACATGCAGGAAAGACCAAGATATACAAAAGCAGCAGGAAGGCCAGGATCCTGAAGAAGGAAGAAAGGAACCCAGGGATAATTAAAAGGAAATCCTAAGGAAACTAAAAAACCCTGAATTACTCACGCGTGGGCTTCAGGCAACCTATGAGCTCGGGGGGCTAAATGTTGAGGTCTAAAAAATCACAGCACCTAGGCCCAGAGGAATAACACAAGGGCCATGGAAAATGAAATTAAAGAGGTGGTAAGCCTAAAAGGTTTAAAGCCCAAAAACCAAAGAAAACGAGCCCCAAAGCCTATGAAGGAAGGGGGGAAAAAAAAAAAGGTCCAGATTAGAAGATGGAAGAAGAACCAGTGTAAAAGATAGCTGAGTTGGGATCCCAAAGGCTGCCAAAGGCTCGGGATCCCTAAGGTGTACAACACAGCTAACACAGGATTAAGACAGCTCAAAGGAAAACGCCAAAAAACATAAGAAACAAAGGGCAGATACGTCCTTCTCAGGTATTAGAGATCCAGCAAGAAAAAGAAGAAAGCCTAGAGTAACCTCTCACAGTGCAAAGAAATGGTACCTGGGGGAACTAGAACAAGGAGCTATAAAAAAGGAAGTAGCAGCAAAAACTTTCGAACCAGTAAAGTTAGATTCCGCCCACTCAGGAAAAATGACAAAGAGGGAGGACGGCCAAAAGTTGAACCATAAGGAAGGTGACATAAAAAACAAGCGCACTCCAGAATAGAAAAGTTAGCCATGGGCTTTCGAAGAAATAGTATCAAAAGGAAGAAAAATGAGAAACAGGGAAAGGCTCAGCCTTCTGGGCGATGGGCTCAAAACAAGCTCTGGTACCCAGGGAGCAAAACAAGGGAATCATTGGTTCCCCGGGACTCTAGAATAACACTATAAAAAAGGGAGAAAGCAATAGAAAAAAACAACAGGATCGTTTGAGAAAGTCTCTGTCAAAAAACTCAAAGAAAGTAGGGAACATCTCCCGATATCCCAGAAACAGCCACTATAGCACATACTTGGATTCAAAAGGATTCAAACTTTGCAAGTCTTAGAGGCTTGGATAGCCATCAAAGTCTATAATTTTTTACCTTATTTGAACATTGTATCACGTCTTAGTGAGCACATTGTAACCATAATTAAGGAAAACTAATGAAGTATTTCCTATTAATTTGAGGATCCCTAACAATTGTTTTCTTTTATGTATTTCTTGATTACTTTGCATTTCCTTTTTGCTATCTTCATTTGTTGTTCAATACAAATATTCTCGTTTGCTACTTTATGTGTATTGTAGGAAGCATGCCTTATACACAACTTGGCTAAGTTACGGAATGAAATGGTGTTAGGCACCCATTCCGCCCAGACAAAGTCTAGTCTTCTAGACTCTTGTGACCAATGTATTATGTTATGCATGTCATGAATGATATGTTGAACATGTGAAATAAAAATTAAATCACACAAATTTATTTATGAATGAAATCTCTTCTTTTGTTTAAGAAAATTCAGATTTGTTCTGGTGATTAAGAAAATTGATTTTGGTTTGTCAAAATACTAGATCTGTTTTGTGGAATGTAGAAAAAAGTGGTTTTTGATGATAAAAATTCAAATATGTTTTTATTACGTAAAATAAAGTCTTTTAATTTGAAAAACATCAGATTTGTTTTTTAAGTACTAAAAAAAATATTTTTTGATAATAGAAAAATCAGATCGGTTTTTGCTATATATTTTAGAAAAAAATTTCTAAGAAGAGAATTTCACTCATAATCTAAATTTATGCAATCATGAATTAATAAACACAAACATAGTAATACATAATGTCCTCCTTTATTTCAACAGTTTGCATGTATTAAGAAAATCATATTTGCATCTTAAGAAAGATGCAAATCAATTTAGATATGAGAAAAATTTAGATATGCATCTCATAAAGATGCAGATCTCTTTTTGTATGAGAAAACTCAAATCAACATCTAAGGAAGATGTATATCTATTTTTATATTGAGGAAAATTCAGATCTACATATTATCAAGATGCAAATCTATTTTTGTATTGAGAAAAATTCAGATCTACATCTTATAAAGATGTAGATCTATTTTTGTATTGAGAAAAATTCAGATCTACATTTAATAATGATGCAGATTTGTTTTGTTTTAAGAAAAATAATTGTTCAAATGCAAATTTATTGGCATTCAAGAAAAAGATTATAACAATCACATAAAAACAATCATGCTTTAACAAAACAACAATTTACAATTCATGTTATGGATATTTGAAAAAGAAAGAGATATAACATGCATCATCACATCACAAGAAAAAGGGTGAAGGAAACAACCCCTTGCATAAGCACACTTTGTTCTTGAGAGGATGTTTTAGGATTCAAAGAAATCTATTCAGAAAGGGGATCAGAAACACTCAGAAAGGGGATCAGAAAATATGGGTGGTTTGAGAGTAAAAAACATAGGCCTCTCAGAGCGTAAAAAAAAGGTGCTAAATTATGATGTTCAGTCTCTATTTATAGAGGCCAAAAAACTTTAAAAAATAAGTACGGGTGATTAGGGTTTGAATCCGAATGCATCCTTTTGTAAAAAGGTCGAAAAGAGTGTGCCTTATCGTCACCCGAAGGCCGTTAGGCCAAAGCCATTACATGAAAATTCAGCCCTTTTAGAGTGCCGTTCAGCACTTCAAAAGTGCCGAATTAGCCCTATAGCTCCGAACACTCTTTCGTGTTCGGGTGCCGTTTGGACTCCTTTTCTAGGTTTTTTTGGCCGGTCCTTGTACCTAAACATGATTTCATCCTCCGTCTATGATTTTTCATTTCTTTTTGGATAATTCAGGATATTTAAGGACAATTATCTTGTAGATAAATACCCTAAAATAAATTTTGATAAAGTTCAAATTATCCATAATTTAATTGTTATCCAATCATCCCTTTTATTCCTATGCATGCATCCCTATTTTAAACACTGATTATCAACCAATCACAAAATTATTTAATTAATTTTAATTGTTTAACCAATTAGAATTAATTTAAATTGATCATGTGTAGTCGATTCTACCTAGACACAATGCATGTTGACTGTGCAAACTTGATCATGTGATATCTTTCAATCTGATGGACCAATTTAAAAACCAGAAACACCGTTGCGACTGTTAGAATCACAAGATCATTTTTATGATATGTAATGAATGAATTAATGCATGTAATGCAAAGAGAAAATGATTTATGTAATGTAAGAACAAATTGATGTATGTGATGCAATTATGATTTTTGGGGTACATGGATTGGTCATTCAAGTCATTCTCCTTGATTAAATTATGGGTGCAAAATTGAGTGTCTACACGGGCTTAGCAGTTTCTCTCTTAATTTACTAACTCTTTTCTGCTCATATTGTTGGGCTTCCTCCTACTATTGGGCTTCTTTCGAAATGAGCATCAACATTTAGCCCCCTGAGCATGTGAAGTGCTCATGCGGTTCATATGCGAACAAAAGACTTTCTTCTCCTTTATGTCTTTCCTTCTTCTTTTCCTTCGTGGGCTTTTTTTGAACAGTGGGCCCCAATTTTTTTTTCTCTTCTTGCTGTGTACAGTTTTGTCTCTTCGAATTTCCTAGTTTAGCAGTTATTCTAAAACACAGCATCCACTTCATTAATTTCATCCCTTATCTGATGGCTAACCCATCGGATCCTTTCATGTCAGTGTTAATGATATTGGTACTTAAGAGAGATTCCCTTCATATTCCAAACACTTTATTCCCTTCCCTTCCTTCACCGTGTCTTCTTTCTCGAACACTATCACCCATCTACTCTGATCAATCACTCTATCACGATGTAGAAAAAAAAGCTAAGGTTCTTCCCACTGTAAAGGGAAAGAGATTGCCTTCAATGATCCTGCCGCGTGAGAAGTAGGAGAAGAGGCTGCCCATTCCGAATTGGACCGTTCCGATGAGGAGAAGGCTCAACGCGATCCCGATAGTGAATGCGCTTCTCTTATAGACCTGTTGTATGATACCCACGCCCACTTTCCAAAAGTTCCCGGTGAGTACACGCCGCCGCCGAGCTATGCATGGCTTGCCCTTTGCCATCGCAACACGGACATATCTTGGGCTCTATTAGCTTCTTCGATTCCAGATCTTGTTATCCATCAAGGTACTTCACTTCTCGTGCCCATTCTCTTCGAGTTTGTATTGGGTACTACTTTGGGTTGGAAGGAATGGATGGATAAGGAGTTGTTTGACACGGGTTTTATGGAGGCACTACAATAGGCTGGTGTGTTGAAGGCCATTGTTTCATCACGTTGCTTGTCTAACTATAGAGATTTGTTCAATCTCCGCCATTTGGTCCACCGATGGTGTACTGCCACCCACACTTTCTTTCTTTCCTATGGTGAGATCACTGTGACTTTGGAAGACGTGGTAAACCAGTTGCTTTTGCCTATTCTTGGTGATGTTGACCCTGGCGCCTTAGAGCTTTCTCCGGAAGAAGAGGCCGTGGAGGCCGAGTTGAGGAAGGGGATGAGTAGCAACGCGAAGTTGTCACATTGGGTTGGTTCTTTTTCTAAGGCCTCCATCGCTGCTCATTGTGTGGCATTTGTCACGTTCTGGCTCTGTGAGTTCATTTTTGTCTCTCACCCCCACTATGCTATGAAACCTCTGTATTTTTGGTTAGTCATTAAGATATCTACTGGGGTGAGTTTGCCATTGGCACCCATGTTCTTGGAACATCTATATGTTCAGTTGGATATCTTGTGGAGTGATAAGCATCAGGCGGGTTCCTGCCATATAGTTACTACCTCTATTCATATTACCATTCTGTTGCATTTGTTGTATAAGCGTTGTGCTAGGCTTTTGGCAAAGTGTAGGCATGTTCGCTTTACCAAGGAGAGATACTAGTCATGTCTAAAAGTTATCGCTAATTTTTGTGGCCGGTTTGAGTCTGATTTTCCATTGGCTTTTCGTTAGGTTGGTTTGAAGTTGATTAGGCATCCTGCCGTTGAGTTCTTTGATAAGGGAGTTGGGTTTTCTTGGAGAGCGTATAGAAATTTTGGTATGGGTTTTACATGTGCTCATTTTGTTATAGGTCCTTTTGTAGATACTACTAGGACCACTACCCCGTTAACTGGCTTTGAGGAAAGGGGTATCACTTACTTGGCGGCCACTAATGCTGGGTGGTTGCCTTATTTGGCTAATGAGGGTGTCAGGTTTGTGCACTATTCTATTGATAGGGTGAGGCAGTAGTTTGGGCTGGACTAGGATATTTCCTAATGACTTCTTTACTATTATGGAGTCCCCTACTTCTATTTGGCCATTCCTATGGCACATAGCCTTTAAGTTTTGGAGTAGGCATTTCACTGTAGTCACCATTCTAGGTTCACAGAGGGAGGATATTTGTACTGCTGCCATGCATGGGTATTGGCAAGTCATGATGACCTCCTTTGAGTAGGAGTTATTGGGCAACCATGGGTTTTCTCTCATTCCTCTTGATGGCCTTAGTGTAGTTATTTCTGCCAACCCTCAGTTGCTTGTTCCCACCAAGTCTGTGGTGGCATATGCTAAGAAGCAAAGTCGGTCTGCTATCTTTAAATGGGTTGACGAGGAAAGAGGGTGGTTCTGGTATGCGGGTGATTATCCCACAGGTCGGGAGAAGAAGATGAAGGTGACAAACATTTCTGTGCCCATGAAGAAAAGTTCTGCTAAGGCTAAGTCTACCAAGAAGGGTGACGATTCTTCTGAGACTTGTTCAAACATTGTACCTTTTGAGAGTGACCTTCCTCCCGTAGGTAACATTGTTTTAAAGAGGTCTCCTCCCCCTTCTGCTCATACTTGCTTGTAGTAGATGCCCTATTACAAGCAAGTCCAAGCCTACTGCTCCGCGGCCATACGCTCCTCCTTTTAGCGGGACCCAAGGTAGCAAGAGGAAGACACCCCCTCCTCCTACATCTACCACTATTGAGAGGAGAGTATATTATCTCTAATTTTACTCCTTCTTCGTTATTTTGTTATAGGGCTTTTTTGTAGCTAACCCCATATACTTGTTGACTCATCTCTTTATTCTTATCTTCTATTTTCTTTTGTAGTCTAAGCATAAGGGGAATGTGTTTGCCACCAGTCCTGTATTGCTTGATGAGCCCCAGTTTGAGGTATGTCTCCTTCTTTCTTTTTCCTTTTTCTTTTCTTTTGCGCATATTTCCCTTGCCATGTGTCATTGGTTGCTCCATCTCCCTTTCTGCCCTTCTTTCTTTTTTGCATCATCAACAATTATGCATTCCTCTCTTTTCTCTTTTTCATGTTCCTCAGGCCGAGCCCGAGCCTATCTCCATATATCACCCCACGGTTGAGGAGATTTCTGCCTCCATGGGCACACCCATGGAAGGTTTCTTTGATGGGGCTAATGTGGTGTATGAGGCCATGGCTTCTACCTCTCCTGCTGATGCACAGGGAGTTCCTGTTGAGGCTCCTATCCCTTCCACTGAACTGGTAACTATAGATGAAAGTACTCATATTAAGAGGGTTAGTGAGCCTGCACTCATTCTTGCCAAGACACTTACTCTCCAAGAAGGAGCCATTCCTCCTACTGTTGCTCAGACTAAGGTTAACTCTCCTGCCACACCTCTCATTATCTCTACTAGTGATCCTTTCACAGCTCTATCTCAGGCCGTGAAGGATGGCTCCTCTTTGGTGGTTACCCCTTCTTCCATCCCTAACTTTGCTACACGTGGGCCTAATGCAATCTTGTCCTCTGAGGGATCTGAGGAGGTGCTTGAGGATTCTGATGATGAATCCACCATGAAGAAGAGGATTTCTTACTCTAATAAGGAGGAGGGTGGTGACCATGAGGCCGAGACTATGGGTATGTATCTCCCATGTTTGTTAAGTTTTTTTTTTTTCCGCCCTTTATCATTGCCTTCTTCTTTCTTCTCCTTTATATATATATATATATATGTGTGTGTGTGTGTGTGTGTGTGTGTAACCTTCTGATGTAATCTCCATTCACTTTGCATGTCTATTCTGCAGAGACTTTTGAAGAGCCAATGGTTGCAGTAGACACAGCGATACCCATAGCCACTCCTCCTGCCGCACCTGTAGCACCCATTTCTACCATGCTTGTGGTACCTGCTTCTACCATTCCTACAACACCAGTTCCTGCCATCTCTATAGTACCAACACCAGTTCCTGCTATCTCCACAGCTCCTATTCTCACGGGTCCTGGTATGTTTTCTTTCTCTCATCTCCTTCTTCATTTCTCATTGTGAGTTCATTCTTCTTACTTCATGGTTTTCTCGTACCATGTTTCATGCTCCTTATCAGTCCCGATTCTTACTACCCCTTCTCAGTTTGAGGTGGGCAACAATTCTACCATAGTTCTAGACCCTGTGAGTGAGGTCGTAGCCTTCTTCACTTGTTTTGATTAGCCTGAGGTTAATGACCTCGATCCTGCAAATTTCTAGGTTTCTGGGCCTCCCTATGTTGATTTCCATAGCTTCAGAGTTCTTGAGGATTGTGCTACTCATTTGGAGGTGGTCTATAGTAGTCGTGGTGACTTCATGCAAGGATTCCGCCTTGGCTGTTCTACTAGGGAGAACTTTTTGAAGCTGTTGGGGAGCGTAATGAACAACATTAAGCATAACTTTGTTGACACTGTTTCCACCGAGAGGATCTTGTAGTGAAGAGCTGCGATACAGGAGCTTGTTAGCATGGGTTTTGCTGTGGAGTTCATTCTGGACCATCTTCGTGAGATTGTCCAAGCCTTCTTCATGAAGAAGGTTTAGCTTGCTGTTGATGCCATTGATACATGCATTGAGACTCTAAGGAAGGAGGTGGTGGACTTGGAAGGTCATCGTGAGCATCTTCTTTCTAGCATTGGTGGATTTAGTCGCTTTGGAGATCAGCCCCTTATTTCTGGGCTTCGTTAATGATGTAATTTCTTCTTTATTTTCCTTTCCTTATTTCCCTATCTAGTTCACTTTATGTTTCCTATAGAACTTATTTGCCAAGCCCGATATGACTGCCATAGTTTGGGTTTGTAACTATGATGCTACACTTTGTTACTGCTTTTGGCTATTGCTATGACATAGTATGCTTTTATAATACTTCATACCTTTTCATTACATACTAATAAAAGCATATTACAATCTTATCTTGTGACATAGTCACTTGAAGGAAAATGAGACATAAAACTCATTAGACAAAAGGGATAACTACATAACTTTTTCTTTTAAGCATAATAATGTTTTAGCCACTTGCCATTGATGGGATCCATAAGATCTTTGCCATCCATCTGGGCCAAACAATAATACCCACTTGCATGTGCCTCTCTTATCACAAGGGGTCCTTCCCATTTTGGTGAAAACTTAGATGGTCCTGCTATACCTCTCTTGACATGGTCTGCTGCCTTTAGCACAAGTTGTCCTTCTGTGAATACTCTTTCTTTAGTCATTCTACCATAGGCTTCAGTCATCCTTTGTCTATATATGCGGTTGTGCTCTTATGCCTCTTCCTTTTTTTCGTCAATCCCTTCTAGGTCTTCACATCTTTCTACTGTAAAGACTTCCTTTTATTTCTCTTTCTCCCACATCTGCATAACTCTTAAAAAGGGAGTCATCACTTCTGCCGGGCTAATTACCTCTGTCCCATAGACCAAGGAAAAAGGTGAAAACCCAATAGCTAACTTCGGTGAATTCCTGTAAACCCAAAAAGCATTTGGCAGGTGCATTGCCCATCCTCCTATATATTCTTGCCTCATTTTGCTAATGATCTTTATGAGGGTTTTGTTTGTCGCTTCTGCCTGCCCATTCTCTTGAGGGTAATAGGGCGATGGCCGATGGTGCTAGACTTGGTAGAACTCTGGCATCTTCCTCACATCACTATTGACAAAGGGTCTGCCATTGTCACTGATAATCCTATGGGGTACCTCAAACTTGACAATTATGTTTTCCTTGATGAAGTTTGCTACTGCTCCTCCCCTCGCTTTACGGAGTGGCACTACCTCTGCCCATTTGGTGAAGTATTTCGTAGCCATTAGGATTCATATGTATCCACGTGATGGTGGATTAACAAGTCCCACCAAGTCAAGCCCCCAAGTGTGGAAGGGCCACAGAGTGACCACGCTGTGTAAGCTCTGCAGATGCGTGTAAATCAGGTTGGCTTGTACTTGGCAGCTGTGGCATTTTTTCATAAATTCTGCTATATCTTTCTTCATGATGGGCCAATTGTAACCCATTTGTAGCAGGCATTTGTACAACTTTTTCTTTCCCTAGTGTTCCCTACACTCTCCTGCGTGTACTTCTTTTATCATCCCGCTTGCTTCCTCAGGACCCAAGCATCATAGTGGGTCCCCACCATACCCTTTCTTGAAAAGGACTCTGCTATGCAAAAAGTAACGTGTTGCCAATTTCTTGAGCTTGTATCTTTCACCGCGCTTCTGTGGCAGGATACCTTTTGCCAGGTACTGCATGAATGGACTCCTCCAGTCCTTGCTGACAAATACAGCGTAACTTTCCTCTCTGTCTGCTGCAAGCTAGCAAGTCTCGCATTGGGTTTGGACTTGATCTGCATCCTTAACCATACTTGCCAATAAAAGCCCGTGTAATACCCCACATAAGTTTATTTGAGGTTATAATAATATTGTTTTTAAAAAAAAAAATAATAATAATAAGAATTGATGGGCCATAGGTATTTTTTTTATTATTAGTAATTGCAGCCCGCTAACCCACTAAGCCCACATCTCTAATACAAACTACAGGGTAGAGGAAAAGACAGTCAGAATTTTCATAGAAAGGGTTTTGTCAGAGAGGCTAAGGGGTTTTCTTGGAGTTAGAGCACATACCATTGAAGAGGCAATCAGATTTTTTTTTTTAAAGGTATGATTTTTCTCACCGTTAGAAACAAGAATTAAGAAGTTAGAATCTTATCTTGGAAATTTCAAATTTTAATTAGGAATATGGCTTTAACGTAGCTGCTGAATCTTTAAAGATTGTTGCAATTTGGAAAAAGAAAAGATGATGACTTTAACGTTATTTCATTGAGGTATATATATGCTTATATATATATATATATATATGAATATAATAAGTTCAAGTCAACAATGGCTGCCACTGTGTGAACCCTTGAGCAAGCCGAAATTGTTGAAAATTTGGTATCAATAGTTGCGTCACTTTTGTAGGGCATAGGACTTTTTGGGCTGCTGCAATTTTTATTCTATTGGCTGGAGAAATTTCACCCTTTTGTCACTTGTATCTCTCAATTTGTTGTCAAGGACGTAGGCTTTATTGTGGCTTTAATGGTCTTCTACATAGTTGTTGACTAAGTCCAAATAAAGTGATATTTTAAGGTCCAATTACAATTCTTTAAGGGTCAATGGCAGATTGTGTCTTTTATCCAAATTGTAATATTGTGGTATTAAATCCATTAGGGTCAAAGAAATTAAGTCCTTGAACAAAGTCATAATAGATTTGGCCCACAATTTTTATTTGGGGTTATATATTTAAATCCTATAATGTTAGTTGCTACCTATGAGATTGATAAATTCAAGGAAACACATATTTTTTGGGTAGAGATGCTTTGCATTAGTGCTATCATTTAGTTCAGCAAAGAATTTTACTAGCGAGTCAGTTTGTATAGTTTAGTAAAATTTATATTTTATGGAGGATATTAAGTAATTTCCGTGATTGATTCTAGGTCCTGTCTAAGAGTATTTTTGAGACCTATTTGGAGGGTGTTTCAGCTGGACTTTCAGATTGATCCAAGTACTGTAAGTAATTATGCATAATATGCACAAGTTTTGTCCATTAGGTTCTTAGAAGTTACAAGTTTTCAAAAGTTTTGTATTTCAAAAATTATATTTTGCTAAAGTTTGTCAAAAGTATTTTTGTATCATTGAAAGAGAAATTTTGACTACTAAATAATGTTTTAAAGAGATGCTTCGAATTTTAAAATAAGTTTCGAATGTCCAAATCTCATTTAAAAGGTGATTGCTAAACTAAACTATTTTCCGTGAATAATTGAGTTTCAATGTAATTTTTAAAAATGTTCTTGTTCTTTAAATTTGTTAAAACCAAGTGATTTCAAGGTCATATTCCTATTCTCCAAATGGTATTTAAAATGTTTCTTTTAGCAAATTTAATTTTCAGACTTACTCAAGAATTGTAATTTATTCATATAAACTCCTCAGTCTCTATTCGTTCCCCAAGAGAGTCAAGCATCTTCTGATTTATATTCTGTTCAATATTGTGATCTTTGATATGTCTCTATATTTGAAAATAAATTGTTAATATCAAGTAAATTATTATATTTTGTATAAACTTTGCTTTGTGAAATGTGAATTAAAATAAGTGTTTTTAGATTTGATCAGATATATCAGATATGTGTGTAAATCCGCTCACAGGATTGTATGTGAGAATATGTGTTGATCCCTCACCAGCAGGGGTTAGATGTTGGTATCCGCTCACAGGATTGTATGTGAGAATATGTGATGTGTATATGTGATACTGTGCTCTGATCAATTACCTGTATGTATATTCGAATAACTTTAAGATATGATTATATATACGTGTTCAGTGGTTCTTTATATGTTTGGAGAACTATATCAAATATTTTGAGTGAAATTGTGAAATCAAACTCGTGCTTTGCTTGACTCTATTCTGTTGTATATTGTGTATAATTGCTTACTGGATGTGTGGCTCACCCCATCAATTACCATTTTCAGATTAAAGTTTAGTTGGGGAACAGAACCTTGGGATTGCTTCGTAAGGTGCAAGGTAGAGCGTGGGAGTTTTAGGCAAAGACAATAGTATTTGAAGTCTTAAAAGATTTTTAGTTATTTTGTTATTCCGCTTTAGATTTCACTGTATTTTGGAGATTATTCTAAATTTGTGGAGTTTGGATTTTTGTAAAGAGATTTTTAAGAGTATTTTATTTTGGAGTTTTAATTTATTTTGGATTAATTGTGTTTAGTAAGTTATATAAGTTCAGCAAGTTCGTCATGTATCTAAATTCATGTTCAATGGATTTGGGTCGTGACAGTGTTGGTATCAGAGCTCCAGGTTATGATTCTGTAGACAATTAGGATTTATGATGTTTTTGTATAGGATGTGGAAGAATAGGCTTGAATCACTGGATAATCAAAGGGTATTTTTATGGGTTGATAATTGTTAGAAGCTATGTGCTTATATGCTTAGGATCATAAGAATAGTAAAAGCTTTAGTATGTCTTGTATTATATGATTTTTTTCTTTGAGGTTTATCCTACTCTAAAGTGTTGTTTGTTTGGTTATAGGAAAATGCCACCCCGCAATTCTACCCCTTCTGGTCTTGAACCAAAATCTGAAAGCCTTGAGGGTGTTTTAAGTGCTATCAGAAGTCTTGCTGAGGTGGTGGAGAAGCATGTTAGTACTAGTGGAACAGTTAAGCCCAAAGATGCTGAAATTGAAGGATGTACCATTGAGCAATTCAGGAAATTGGGTCCTCCTTCATTTTTGGGCAACCCTGATCCTACAGAAGCGGAATCCTGGATAATGCAAATGGAGAAAATTTTTGATGTGATTGGTTGTACTGAAGTGCAAAAAGTCTCTTTTGCTTCCTTTATGCTGAAGGGAGAAGCAGAGCATTGGTGGAGATCCACCAAAAAGACTGTGCCACTTGAGGAAGATGAAATATTAACTTGGACTGTTTTCCTTGATGCTTTTTATGAGAAATATTTTCCAGAAAGTGTACGGGATGAGAAAGAAGTGGAGTTTATGGAGCTCATTCAAGGGAATAAAACGGTGTTACAGTATGAGGCTAAATTTACTGAGTTGTCTCGATTTGCCCCTCACATTGTGGCTGATGATGTTAGGAGGGCTAAGAAATTTCAGAGAGGACTACGACCAAGTATCAGAACTAGGATGGCAGCCTTACGATTGAAGTCATATTCTGAGGTTGTGGAGACTGCAAAGGTTGTGGAGAAGGAGTGTGAAGACTATCAGAGGATTAGGAGCCAGAATAACAAAAGGCCTAAGACTGAAGGGTTTCATAGAGGGAATGAGCACAATAAGCCATTTAAGAAGAAGACTACAACAGAACCAGAGACTAAAATGGTGCAACAGGTAATAGAGGTTTGTCAGAAGTGTGGTAAAAAGCATAAGGGTGTTTGCTATCGTGAAAGCGGGGCTTGTTTTAAGTGTGGTCAAATGGGTCATCGTATCAAAGATTGCCCATCCATGAAGAGTGAGTTGGTGGCTAAGCCTACTGAAGTGAAGCAAAGGCCAAAAGTCCAGGGACGCGTGTTTGCTATTACTGAGCAAGATGCTAAGGCATCCAAGTCAGTGGTAACAGGTACCATTCCCATATTTTCTCATACTGCACGAGTTCTTATTGATCCTGGTTCTACTCATTCCTTTGTATCCTGTGCTTATATGAAATATGCTGATTGTGTGCCTGAATTGTTGGACTTTGAACTTTCTGTTTCTACTCCTTTGGGTAAAACTATGGTTGCTGAGTTTATATGTAAGTCTTGTGTGATTAAGATTGGAGGAAATGAGTTGTTGGCTGATTTGATTCTCTTAGAAATTCAAGAATTTGATGTAATATTAGGCATGGACTGGTTAGCAGCTTATCATGCTAATGTTGACTGTTACAAGAAGGAAGTGGTGTTTTGTGTTCCGGGTCGACCTGAATTTGTATTTCATGGGTCAAGAGAGAGCCTCGTGCCTAATGTTATTTCTGCCATTCATGCTAATAAATTACTTAGAAAAGGTTGTAAAGGTTATCTTGCATATGTGGTGAATAACCAGAAGGAAGGGATTAAGATTGATGACATTCCTATTGTGAGGGACTTTGTTGATGTGTTTCCTGAGGATCTCCCTGGCTTACCGTTTGATAGGGAGATAGAATTTGCCATTGACTTAGTGCCAGGAACTGCACCTATTTCTATGGCACCATATCGCATGGCACCTGCTGAGTTGAAGGAGCTTAAATTGCAATTGCAAGAGCTTTTGGAAAAGGGATTCATTCGACCCAGTGTATCTCCTTGGGGTGCTCCTGTTCTTTTTGTAAAGAAAAAGGATGGGTCTATGAGATTATGCATTGACTACAGGCAGTTGAATAAGGTCACTGTGAGGAACAAATATCCTTTACCTAGAATTGATGATTTGTTTGATCAATTACAAGGTGCTAAAGTCTTCTCGAAGATTGACCTTAGATCAGGTTATCATCAACTCAAGGTTAAGCAAGAGGATATACCTAAAACTGCCTTTCGTACTCGTTACGGACACTACGAGTTTCTAGTGATGCCTTTTGGGTTGACTAATGCCCCTGCTGCCTTCATGGATTTAATGAACCGTGTGTTCAAGCCTCATTTGGACCGGTTTGTTATTGTTTTTATTGATGATATTTTAGTATATTCTAAAACTCAGGAGGAACATGAAGAACATTTGAGGATGGTGTTGCAAATCTTAAGGGAGCAGAAATTATATGCTAAGTTTAAGAAGTGTGAGTTTTGGTTAGATGAGGTAATGTTTTTGGGGCATGTAATATCTAAGGATGGCATTTTTGTGGATCCTAAAAAGGTGGAAGCGGTGGTAAATTGGCCGAGACCAACAAATGTATCTGAAGTTCGTAGTTTCTTGGGTCTTGCAGGTTACTATAGGAGGTTTGTTGAAGGTTTTTCACGTATAGCAGGTCCCTTGACTAGGTTGACCCAAAAGAATGCTAAATTCTTATGGAAAGATGAATGTGAAAAGAGTTTCCAAGAATTGAAAGACCGGTTGGTTTCTGCTCCAGTTTTGACATTGCCAACAGGTTCAGGAGGATTTGTAATTTACAGTGATGCATCACAAAAAGGTCTTGGTTGTGTGCTTATGCAGCATGGTAAGGTGATAGCATATGCTTCTAGGCAGTTAAAAAGGTATGAACAGAATTACCCTACCCATGACTTGGAGTTAGCAGCGGTAGTTTTTGCATTGAAGATATGGAGGCACTACTTATATGGGGAGACATGTGAGATTTACACTGACCATAAAAGTTTGAAATATTTGTTCTCTCAAAAAGAATTAAATATGCGACAAAGGAGATGGATTGAGTTGTTGAAAGACTATGATTGTACGATACATTATCACCCAGGCAAAGCAAATGTAGTGGCTGATGCTTTAAGTAGAAAATCCTCTGGTAGGGTGGCAAGTATAATTTTGAGGAAAAGACTTTTTTTTGAAGAGTTAAAGGAGATTAATGTAGAGCTCCAATTTAAGGAGCCAAGGGTACTTCTTGCTCATTTTCGAGTACAGCCTACTTTAGTTGAAAAGGTGAAGATTGCTCAAGGATCTGATCCTAATTTGGTAAAGATTGTGGAAGAGGTAAAGGAAGGTAACCGAGCTGAGTTTGGCATTCATGGTGATGGTGTTTTACGATTTAGAAACCGATTATGTGTCCCTAATAATACTGAATTAAAAAGGGAAATTATGGAGGAGGCTCATAAATCTGCATACACTGTTCACCCAGGTAGCACCAAAATGTATCGAGATCTCAGAGAAGTATATTGGTGGAATAATATGAAAAGAGAGATTGCAGATTTTGTATCCCGGTGTTTAATTTGTCAGCAAGTTAAAGTTGAACATCAAAGGCCTGCTGGATTACTTCAGCCTCTCAGTATTCCGGAGTGGAAGTGGGAACATATCTCCATGGACTTTGTAACTGGATTGCCTAAGTCAGTTAAGGGTCATGATGCTATATGGGTAATAGTGGATAGATTGACCAAGTCTTCCCATTTTCTACCAATCAAGACTACGTTTTCATTGGATAGATTGGCTCAATTATATGTTATGGAAATAGTGAGGTTGCATGGAGTTCCCGTCTCTATAGTCTCTGATAGAGACCCTCGTTTCACCTCTAAGTTTTGGAACAGTTTACACAAGGCTATGGGAACCCAGTTAGATTTTAGTACAGCTTTTCATCCTCAAACTGATGGGCAGTCAGAAAGAACTATACAGACACTTGAAGACATGCTAAGAGCCTGTGTGTTAGACTTGAAAGGTAGTTGGGAGACTCACTTGCCTTTAATTGAGTTTGCTTATAATAACAGTTACCATTCCAGCATAGAGATGGCTCCTTTTGAGGCATTGTATGGCCGGAAGTGTAGGTCACCTATTTGTTGGAATGAAGTGGGTGAAAGGAAGTTGCTTGGTCCAGAACTAGTTCAATTGACTACGGAGAAGATTCAGTTAATTCGTGAAAGACTCCTAGCTGCTCAAAGTAGGCAAAAGAGTTATGCAGATAATAGAAGGCGAGACTTAGAGTTTCAAGTTGGTGATCATGTATTCTTAAAGGTGTCTCCATCGAAGGGTGTGATGAGGTTTGGGAAGAAAGGCAAATTAAGTCAAAGGTATATTGGTCCTTTCGAGATCTTGGATAGAGTGGGCAATGTATCTTACAGGTTGGCATTGCCACCAGCTTTGTCACATATTCATAATGTCTTCCACGTATCAGTGTTACGAAAATACATGCCTGATCCATCACATGTTTTGGAATATGAGCCGATCAATGTTAGAGAGGACTTGTCTTATGAGGAGCAACCAGTGCGGATTCTTGATAGGAAGGATCAAGTGCTACGTTCAAGGACTATATCCTTGGTGAAGGTGTTGTGGAGAAATCATACAGTCCAAGAAGCGACATGGGAAAAAGAGGAAGATATGAAAGAAAAATACCCCTATCTATTCTCTAATTGAGGTACGTCAAGTTTAGAGGACTAAACTTTTTTTTTAAGAGGGGAAGAGTGTAATACCCCACATAAGTTTATTTGAGGTTATAATAATATTGTTTTTAAAAAAAAATAATAATAATAATAAGAATTGATGGGCCATAGGTATTTTTTTTATTATTAGTAATTGCAGCCCGCTAACCCACTAAGCCCACATCTCTAATACAAACTACAGGGTAGAGGAAAAGACAGTCAGAATTTTCATAGAAAGGGTTTTGTCAGAGAGGCTAAGGGGTTTTCTTGGAGTTAGAGCACATACCATTGAAGAGGCAATCAGATTTTTTTTTTTAAAGGTATGATTTTTCTCACCGTTAGAAACAAGAATTAAGAAGTTAGAATCTTATCTTGGAAATTTCAAATTTTAATTAGGAATATGGCTTTAACGTAGCTGCTGAATCTTTAAAGATTGTTGCAATTTGGAAAAAGAAAAGATGATGACTTTAACGTTATTTCATTGAGGTATATATATGCTTATATATATATATATATATATGAATATAATAAGTTCAAGTCAACAATGGCTGCCACTGTGTGAACCCTTGAGCAAGCCGAAATTGTTGAAAATTTGGTATCAATAGTTGCGTCACTTTTGTAGGGCATAGGACTTTTTGGGCTGCTGCAATTCTTATTCTATTGGCTGGAGAAATTTCACCCTTTTGTCACTTGTATCTCTCAATTTGTTGTCAAGGACGTAGGCTTTATTGTGGCTTTAATGGTCTTCTACATAGTTGTTGACTAAGTCCAAATAAAGTGATATTTTAAGGTCCAATTACAATTCTTTAAGGGTCAATGGCAGATTGTGTCTTTTATCCAAATTGTAATATTGTGGTACTAAATCCATTAGGGTCAAAGAAATTAAGTCCTTGAACAAAGTCATAATAGATTTGGCCCACAATTTTTATTTGGGGTTATATATTTAAATCCTATAATGTTAGTTGCTACCTATGAGATTGATAAATTCAAGGAAACACATATTTTTTGGGTAGAGATGCTTTGCATTAGTGCTATCATTTAGTTCAGCAAAGAATTTTACTAGCGAGTCAGTTTGTATAGTTTAGTAAAATTTATATTTTATGGAGGATATTAAGTAATTTCCGTGATTGATTCTAGGTCCTGTCTAAGAGTATTTTTGAGACCTATTTGGAGGGTGTTTCAGCTGGACTTTCAGATTGATCCAAGTACTGTAAGTAATTATGCATAATATGCACAAGTTTTGTCCATTAGGTTCTTAGAAGTTACAAGTTTTCAAAAGTTTTGTATTTCAAAAATTATATTTTGCTAAAGTTTGTCAAAAGTATTTTTGTATCATTGAAAGAGAAATTTTGACTACTAAATAATGTTTTAAAGAGATGCTTCGAATTTTAAAATAAGTTTCGAATGTCCAAATCTCATTTAAAAGGTGATTGCTAAACTAAACTATTTTCCGTGAATAATTGAGTTTCAATGTAATTTTTAAAAATGTTCTTGTTCTTTAAATTTGTTAAAACCAAGTGATTTCAAGGTCATATTCCTATTCTCCAAATGGTATTTAAAATGTTTCTTTTAGCAAATTTAATTTTCAGACTTACTCAAGAATTGTAATTTATTCATATAAACTCCTCAGTCTCTATTCGTTCCCCAAGAGAGTCAAGCATCTTCTGATTTATATTCTGTTCAATATTGTGATCTTTGATATGTCTCTATATTTGAAAATAAATTGTTAATATCAAGTAAATTATTATATTTTGTATAAACTTTGCTTTGTGAAATGTGAATTAAAATAAGTGTTTTTAGATTTGATCAGATATATCAGATATGTGTGTAAATCCGCTCACAGGATTGTATGTGAGAATATGTGTTGATCCCTCACCAGCAGGGGTTAGATGTTGGTATCCGCTCACAGGATTGTATGTGAGAATATGTGATGTGTATATGTGATACTGTGCTCTGATCAATTACCTGTATGTATATTCGAATAACTTTAAGATATGATTATATATACGTGTTCAGTGGTTCTTTATATGTTTGGAGAACTATATCAAATATTTTGAGTGAAATTGTGAAATCAAACTCGTGCTTTGCTTGACTCTATTCTGTTGTATATTGTGTATAATTGCTTACTGGATGTGTGGCTCACCCCATCAATTACCATTTTCAGATTAAAGTTTAGTTGGGGAACAGAACCTTGGGATTGCTTCGTAAGGTGCAAGGTAGAGCGTGGGAGTTTTAGGCAAAGACAATAGTATTTGAAGTCTTAAAAGATTTTTAGTTATTTTGTTATTCCGCTTTAGATTTCACTGTATTTTGGAGATTATTCTAAATTTGTGGAGTTTGGATTTTTGTAAAGAGATTTTTAAGAGTATTTTATTTTGGAGTTTTAATTTATTTTGGATTAATTGTGTTTAGTAAGTTATATAAGTTCAGCAAGTTCGTCATGTATCTAAATTCATGTTCAATGGATTTGGGTCGTGACAGCCCGCCCTTTAGAGTCTGCAATAAAGATTGACTTCTCCATAGAATCCGCAAGTCTTATCATGTACTTCCTTCAGCTTTCTTCGAGCTTCTTCCTACCCCATGCATCTCAACAGGACCCCACTTGGCATCCTATGGTACAATTCTCCTCTTACTAAGGCGTAGTCTTTTAACGCCTTCAATTCTGTCGTGTCTTCTTCCTTCGTCAAAGCTTCCTTTATAGGAATCCTCCAATCTTCTTCACATTGTTCCTCTTGGAACCTTTCCTTCAGCATCTCAACAATAGACTCCTTCCCCTTGCTGAAATCTATCCTAATGCTATCTCCTTCAAAAACTATTTACAAGCCTAACGCGGCCAGTGCATCCGCATACCAGTTATCATTCCTTAGGGCATGCTCTATCTCAAACGTTGCAAACTTCTCTTCCATATTTTAGGCCATCATTTGTACAGGGCTAAGCTAGGTTCCTTTAAGGAGAAACTTCCCTTGGCCTAGCAAACCACTAGGTTTGAATCACCCATCACTTTTAAATGCTTGATCCCCATTTCAAGGGTTGTGGCTAGCCCAGTTAGATAGTCCTCATATTCTTTTGTGTTATTTGAACAGGGGAATTCTAATTTGAATGAAAGCGCCACAGGCTTGTCTTCTTCATGATACAAAACTACTCCCACTCATCCTAATTGGGTGGTAGAAGACCCATCAAACTTCATCACTCACTGCTCTTTGACTTCTTCTGCCATAGCTACTTCCCCCAGAACTTCATTGTCCAGCGGGAATTCTTCTTCTCCCGAAAATTGCACCAACAAATCTGCTATAGCCTAGCTCTTTACTACTTTGGGTGTTCTCGCTCTCAGGTCATACTATGACAACTGAAGTAACCACTGGGATATCCTTATAGAAAGTATTGGCTATTGCAATAAGGCTTTGATTGCATGGGACTAAGTCATCAGCCATACCTCATAGGCCAGGAAATAATGGCATAGCCTTTGTAAAGCATATACTATGGCCAAGCATGCTCTTTCTGCTCTTGGGTAGCGAGTTTCTGCGTCCTTCAGGGTGTAGCTGATGTAATAAACTAGTTACTCTGCGCCACCTCCATCCTCTTGGGCAATTAAAGCACCTATAGCATACAAGTTGGTGGCTAAGTAGAGCAATGATGGCTTTTTGCGGATTAGGGCTTGCATAGTAGGGAGGTAGAGCTTCCCCAAGAAACTCTTCAATTCCTATATTGTGGCTGGCGGTTTCATGGTTGTTATGGCCATAGCTTTGGCCGGGTTGACATCTATCCCTCTGCTGTGAACCAAGAAACCCAAGAATTTCCTAGAGCATACCCTAAATGCACACTTGAGGAGATTCATCCTCAGTTTGAAGGCCCTACATATTTCAAATACCCTTCTCAATACTTGGACATGCTCTTCTCGTTTCCTTGACTTTACGACTATGTCATCCACATAGTCCTCCAATTCTTGGTGCATCATGTCATGGAATATGGCCATCATCGTCCGTTGAAAAGTTGCGCCTGCATTTTTCAACCCAATAGGCATTACAGTATAGTAGAAATTGCCTATGGGTGTTTTGAATGCAGTTTTCTTTGCATCTCTTGGCGCTACCCTGATTTGATTATACTCGCTGAATCCGTCCATGAATGAAAACATGGCGTTCCCTGCCACAGAATCTATCAACACATCCATGTTTGGCAGCAGGAATTCGTCTTTTGGGTAAACTCTATTGAGATTTCTGAAATCTACACAACACCTTATCTGCCTGTTCTTCTTCTTCACTGGCACTATGTTGGATAATTAGCGTAGGTGTTGAATGGGCTTAATGAATCCTACAGCAAGCAATTTTTGTACCTCCTTAACTATTTGTCCTTCTATTTCAGTGTGGAATATCCTGACTGGCTAGGCCACTAGCTTGGCCTCGGGGTTCACATTCAATGTATACACCACTAGCCCAAGATCCAATCCTGGCATTTCACTGTAATCCCACGCAAAGACATCTTTGAACTCTTTCAGCAACAGTATCAATTCTGATTTCTCCTTTTCTGACAATCTTGAACTAATTGAGATAGGTCTTGGTTCCTATGGGTCAGACCCCAGGTTAATTTCCTTCAATTTTTCTTCTGTCGTGACCTATATATCCTTTTCTGCTACGACTTCCTCGTCTTTCTCTTCGTTAATTTCTTCCCCCAAGCTTTTTTGAGCCATGCAACACACCAAAATTTTGTGCTGCCATTCTTGTCTAGGGCTCGCTTGCATATCACACGTAGGCCCCATGCACCTTCATAATTTGTATACAATCCTGCCATCAGGGCCTCGGACCCTGACACATCGTGGTGTGTCATCTGACTTTGCAGCAGGCGCTTCGTTCCTTTTCTTCTTCTGTGATAGTAGCTCCCTTAGATCAAGTTCCGAATCACTTTGGATATCTCCCCACCTAGGTACAAAGGTAACTCGCGGTTTCAATACTAAGATCTCCCTAAATGGTGCCCATTGATCGTAGAACATAGTTTCTACTAGATGAGCTTCCTCCTACTTGAATGGCGATGGATTTGCTGCTATGCATATCATCCTGCCATTCAGCCTTCCTTTCACACACTGATGATAGGTGGACGAGACTAATCGGTGCTTATGCAACCATGGTCTTCCCAGAAGTACGTGGTACGAGACTTCCGTTTTTACCAAATGGAAACGAGCCAAGGAGGCTATTAGGCCCACCTTCAACCATAGCTGAATATGGCCTACAATGTATTCGCCTCTCCCTCCAAACCCTGTCACTTCCATTGGGCATCCCTAAATCTTTCTTTCTGAAATTCCTGCTGCTTGTAAAGTACTTAGTGGTACAAGGTTTATAGAAGCACCAGTATCCACCAAGGCTCTCTTAATGGGTATTTGATTTATAGATGTTGCTAAGTAAAGAGGCCTCTTGTGGTTTGAGTACCCCACCTCCATATCCTCATCACTAAAAGTGATCTCACTTGACTCTTGCAAGAGGCTCTATCATCTGTGACTTCTGCTATTAAACATTCTATTCCTGCCCTGGAGGCAATGCTTACCAGGGCTTCTGTAGTTATTCTTCACTCTTTCACTGTAAGCCCCAATTGGTTAAACAAATTCTTTAACTTGGAGCTTTTCTGTAAGGTGGTAATTGCTACAGCAGGCAAAGCTGGATTCTCTTCTTCGTCCTCCCTTGGATCTACACAAATCATAACTGCTGCTACACCCTTCCCTTTGTGTTTTGGGAGTGGGTTTCTTTGAAATTTCGACTGAGACAGCTCTAGAGTCCCTTCCTTGATTCTACGATGTATTAATCTGCGGAGTGCCTAACATTCTACAGTAGGATGTTGCACTTAGTTGTGCAAACGGCAGAAGCGTGGGTCCCTCCACTCTTCCTCAGTGGGCTCTTTGGGCATTTGATTAGGCTTAAAGACTCTGTCTACTATCCACTTGTCTAGGAGCACATCTAGCTCCTCTTTTGTCGAAACTTGGCTTCACTGACGGGGCAATCTTCTTGGCCTTTTGCAACAACTATGCAAACAGGGAGATTTCCAGGTTTTCCAAGATGGCCCTGTACTCCCTAATCATATTTGTCATACATATTTCCACCAATGTTTTTTCTTCACAATGATCATAGCAGTTAAGTGCTATGTCCTTGAATCTTTTGATGTATTCCATTAAATCCTCACCATTTCTTTGCTTGGTTTCATGAAAGGTCGCTAGCGTTATTGTTTCTTCTCCATGGAAGAATTTCGTACAGAATACATCCACCATGTCATCCCAGGTCGAGGTTGATCCTGGCTTTAGGCCAATGTACTAGGTATATGCTCAGTCACATAGTGATTTAGAAAATTCTCGAAGGCATAAGTCCTCGTCTGCCGCATAAAGTCCAAGAGTATCAATAAACTTACTTATGTGCTCAACGGCATTTCCCTTCCTGCCATCGTATTGCGTAAAGACCCATTGTTCATGCTTTTTGGGGTATGGTTTGCTGAGTATCTTGAATGGGTAAGGAGGTCTTCATGCATAAAATCTCTCCTTAGGTGCCCTGGCCTTCTCCTGTTCCAAGAGGGCTGCTACTTCAACCATAGTGATAAAACGTTGCCCCATATTCTACGGAGCACCTCCTACAGATGTTTCCTCTTTGTCTGCCACATGCTCCGAGTTATGCTAGCTCCCTTTCTCCTTTATCTTGTCTGTTTTCAGCTGACAGATTTCTTCCATCATTTGCTGTTGTAAGTGTTAAAACGACTGCAACACCTTAATGAAAACATTGGCATTGTCAATGGGGATTCTCGGCTACAGTTGGGGTTTGGCCCCCATTCTGTTGATACCTTCTGCCTGGTTTGGATGCTGTTAGTGTGGTGTTGTTAGTCCAAACTAAGTCTGTGAGGGCACGGCACTCATGTTTCGTGTCGTCCTAGATTTTGGGGGCATTGCTTGCAAGGGCTTCTATCTTCTATCCCTATCTATTTCCCAACTCTCCAGTGGAGTCGTCAATTTAAATGTGGTAGGCCTTTTTGTGATTTTGGGCTGGACTGCCTCCTGCTATATTGAGGCCTAAGTATTCTAGATGAGATAGTTGGGACCGGTCCAATTGCAACTCGCCTTGGTCCGGCTTGTGCACAAACTATGCCCTGTTTGCCAAAAACTTTGGTCACGTGCCCATGGCAGGCAAGACTGTTACAGAAGAGTTGTGGCAGACGCATACAGTATGATAATAAAGGCAATACGCTTCCCGTTAGGCAAAATAAATAATGACTCCTTGAGTAAGATAGGAAAGGAGCAATATAAGAAAAACATTATAAGTGAAATTACAAAGGCAAGAAAAGAAATAATTTTGATAAATAGCAAAATCAAAAGAGAAAAGGTTAGTCTACCATATCGAACTATGCTACAGGGCTAATACCAAGGAAGGAACCACTTCCTCAACATAGATAACCTCACAGGAGAACCCTACTATAGAAATTATCCACTTTGAGAAGACGAACTTGAATGGCTTATGCCCAAATAAATTCTTTATCCTTAACAGAGGGTAGGCTTTTAGAGGGAGAGAAGGGATTAGCCTATTAGTGCATGCTTGCCATTCTACACTTTATTTTTCCTCCTAATTATTTCTTTCCTTCTTCTCTGTTTTGTTACTTTTTCTTTCTGTTTCCTTTTTTTTTTTCTTTCTTAGTGCTTACCCATGTAGTATATAGTGATGTTGTGATTTTCTCTCATGGTTCCTATTACCCCCATACTATGCACGACAAGGGTCCTTTATATACTGCTTACTGTAACTAGTTTTTACCATTTTAGTCTTCAACTACCTTTGTCTAGGTCTAGGTGTCCTTGCTAACCACCACTAGTTTGTTAGTTGTCCAGCTACCATCACTTACCTGTGTTGGCTGCCACTCCCTATCACTAGACAAAGAAGATTATTTGGTTTGCTTGCTCGCCGTGGCATTCTTATCCACCCTAGTGTGGGTGCTCTCTCTCTATCCCTTATGGCATGCACCTAGTGGTTTCAACTCATCCTTGCTTCTTTTGGATGGTAAGTCATCCCAACAGGACATTACTCACAAAAGAATCTGAGTAAGAACCCCAAAATAGGCTTTCCCTTCTTTCTACCGCCAGACCATACCCTCTCTTACCACTAACCCATGACCCACCACTCCTAAATTGGCTGGGTACAGGCTAGTGGTGTCTAGGCCTTACGTGTGCTCTAGTTCTGTGTACATCCAAAGCTTGTTCACTGCTCATGTGTTTGGCATGGTTTGGAGGCTCATTTGTGCATTTTGCCGCTCATCCTTGACCTTTTATGGCAAAACTGTTTTCTGATTTCTCATTCCTTACGACTTGCTTCTCTCAAGGGCTAGGCCTTCTTTGATCGTGAGCTTTACTTTCATTAGCCTACTCTTTGCTTCTTCCATAGTCTTGCTACCATTCTTGCCAGGCTACTCTGCTATTCCTGCTGTGGTGTTATTTGACCCATGCTTGGTGGGCCTCTTTTGGGCCCGCTGCGTGTTCCTCTCTTAATTGGCCATAATGACCTAGTATGGTCATTAGATTTACACTCATGCTACTTTGGGCTTTCTTAACCCATTACATTGCTTGTAAGCTCCTTTGTCCCATTTATTTCTTCTTGGGCCTCCTTGGCCCATTTTCTAATTCTGCATTCCTATGAGGTTGTACTAACTCTTTTAGGATTCTCTGGTCCAATTACCTTATCCTTCATCCTTGGTGCTCATGGGTTGTCCATTAACCCCTTACTTGGACAACCCCTTACTTTCTTACTTCATTACTTCAGGCTTGCTGTGACCCATTCTTACTTTTCTACATCACATAATGTCCATGGGTTTACTACTTCTTTTTCTGGGCTCCTTTAGGCCCATTTGCTTTCCTCAAGGCTCATATACTTATTTTATGGGCTTATGATTCATTATTCCTGCCACTTAGGTTTAGCAGTTTCTCTCTCAATTTACTAACTCTTTTCTGCCCATATCGTTACGCTTTCTCCTGCTATTGGGCTTCTTCCAAAATGAGCATCAACAAAAGTAAAACACCATGAATTTAAAAAAATAAAAAACTAAGAAAACTCCTAAAATTTAGCCTTTTCTCCCTCATGTTTATCTTATTTTTCCTACCCAATTTTTTCTCTATATCACTACACCATTTTCAAACAAATGTTCAAAAAAGAAATTACTATTATCGTATATCTCTAAAATTTATCTTTTTTATTTATTTGAGAAAAATATTTTTTTTTTAAATTATAATAGATGCAAATTATTAACCTTAATAAAAAAAAAAAAAATAGAAGTCTTTATTCTAAACTACTAGAATCCAACCACTGAATAGAGATCATGAAACTCTTATCTTCTCCAACCACTACCAATCACGAGAGAGAGTAGATTCCCCTCATAAGAAACATTAAACCAAAATCTAAATTTTCATTGCTCAAAGGTATTCACATTCACAACAAAATCAACAGCAATTATCAGTATGACTTAGGCAATGATTCTTTGAACCCATAAAAAATGGACAAAATTGGCAAATGCCCATTTCGGGCAAAAAAAACAGCATTATGCCCCCTTTCCCAAACTAATTAGGGAAATATCCCTCTTTTGAAACTCGATTTTCTTAAAATCAAGTTAAACACTATAGTGGCGTTTTTAAGAAGCCTATAGTGACATTTTAAGGACCTATAGTGGCGTTTTGAAACTTGAGCTCCATGAACTTGAGTTATAGGTAAAAAAAAGAAAAAAAATTGCATGTAACTCAAGTTCATAGAGCTCGAGTTCCAAAATGCTACTATAGGTCCTTAAAACGTTACTATAGGCTCCTTAAAACGCCACTATAGGGTTTCAAAACTTTTTTTATTTTTTTTTAAACTCGATTTTGAGAAAATTGAGTTTTAAAAGAGAGGCATTTTCCTAATTAGTTTAGGAAAGTGAGCAAAATGCTGCTTTTTTTGCCCGAAAGGGGAATTTGCCAATTTTGTCCTATAAACAATTGAAGAAATTTTCAAAGTAAAAATAAAAAATGGTAATTATAAAAGTGAAAGAAAAAACAAAGAAAACTATTCCAAGCTCTCATTTTTTTGTATATATAATATAAGATAAGATGTCATGGGAGAAACCCAAAAACCCCACCTCAACCAACCTAGCATAGAGAGAATCACAGGGCAAAGATCACCCCAAAGAAAAAACAAATATAAATTGAATTTTTTTTTTAATAAAAATTTGATATGCTTGAGTAAATTGAACCAAATATTCAGATAGAGTAAATGCAACAAAAAAAGATACTAATATTTTTTTTATGAGGTTACCAATATTGGTTACAGATCATTCAAACTAGCCAAAAACGAAAGTTACTGTACGTTCCCAAAAACCAACTAAAAAAAATGCTTCTACATTCAAATAAGATCCAACAAATTCATCACAATTCTTGATGCTTCAGTGCACACAGTGCGTTCAAGACATTCGGCCCATTTTAAGATACCCACATGCATAATATCAAGGAAAGGGACACTAGACATGGAGCGACCCGTGAAAACGTTTTTTTTTTTTTTTTAATCTAAAACTATGTAAAATATTTTCTGAGTGTAAAATATTCAGTTATTTGGTTGCATTCCAAGAAATGATTTGGAAAATATTTTATAGTGTTTGGTTGTGTTCTTGAAAATGCTCTAAAAAACACATTTTTATCAAGTTTCTCACATTCTTCCAGGATCCAAACAAATACTATTATAGAAAATCTCAATATATAAATACAAAAAGAAACAAAAATCAAAACAAAAGAATCAAAATCACATGACCGATAGTGAAAGAGAGAGAGAGAGAGAGAGATCGATTCATGGGTGACTTGGTAGTGGCGACTTGGACATGGTGGGTCGATTTAAGCGTGGGTCGCCCATGGTGGTTCGATCTAGGAGTGGGTCATTCACATAGTGGTCAAATTGACTCAAGGGTGGGTTGCTCACTGAGGTCCGATTGGATCCGGGGTGAGTCGTTCACCAGGTCAACACGGTGGTCCAATTCATTTTTTGGTGGCTCCTGCTCTATCCATGCTCCATTGTAAGTGTTCTCTCTCTCTCTCTCTCTCTCTCTCTCTCTCTCTCTCTCAGTTCGGGTAGAAGAAGAAAATGGGTTATAAATGGTTTGAAGGTAAATTAGAAGTGTAATTTATTTTACATCTTAGTGGCTAATATTTTACAGTCAACTAAAAAGATTTTCCGTTTGACTGAGTTTTTCGGCCAATCCAAACACTCACCATGGTGTAAAATATTTTCCGTATTTTTTTTACACACAAAACAAACACAGCCTAAATCAACCAGCATTGACCCCGAACTGGGTTTATTAAAGTTGCCGGAGCGAATGGTCGGTTATTGAAACTTAAAATTTAAATAAATAATCCTAATTTTTAAATGAGTAATGCTACAAACACAAACTAATTTACAATATTTTTACAAACTGCTGATGTGGCTTTAATAATTTTCAAAAAATTATAGGTAAATATAAATATGATGTTAGTGTTGGACCCATATTAGAACTAATAAGAATTTTTCACATCAATAATTTATAAAAATGTTGTAAAATAACTTGGATCATGCCTAATTGCTTCCCCCATTTTGCCTAACTCTCATTTTTCTAACAATTTAGTCCCCCATTTATTATCATTACATATATATATATATATATATTATTTTTTTTCCAGTCAGTTAATTTTTTTTTTTTTTTTTTGAGAATACTAAGTATTTTTAACACACACACGAGAAGATGAGAGAAGGTTTTTTAAAGAAATTTATAGTGGTGTATATATAAAATGGCCTAACTCTTGAATACACAATACAGACTTTAAACCTCTTTTACTCACACTCATTTTCCAATATGGGATTAACCCAATATTTTTTCTTAATAAATCATAATACTATTTTCTATCATTATTATTCCAAATTCCAATTCCAATAGTAGATCCTGTATACTGCTAGAGAGTTAGAGGGTTTTATACCCGTAAAAATCTGAGACAGATGTTCCAAAATAGATTCTCTTCCACTTTTCAGACTAATGAAAAAAAAAATTAAAATAAATAAATAAATTACTTATACAGATTGTAAGGATAACAGATATGCATTCTGTAAAAGATGTGATGACCAAATTGAACGATTAAAATAACTGGATGTGCTGCAACTAGTGATATGTGTCCTAATTTATCTTTTTTTTTTTTTTTTTTTTTTTTTTTTTTTTTTTTTTGTTAGAAACGTGTCCTCATTTATCTTCAGTAATTAAAAAAAATAAAAAATAAAATAAAAAAACAAAAACAAAAAAAAAAAACACGGTAACTCTAATGTAGTATTTAACGTAAATAAGATTTTTAAAATTTGGATAAATTTAGAGAGTTACTAATCTGATACATTGATGTTGGTTCAGACATATATCAAGAAGTTAGTTCCATTTAAAACTCTACCCATTTGTTTCATAGATAAACTAGAATCTTGAGTTAATTTTTTAGATGGATTATGCCATTTGAATTCACACAAAACTCTCCTCTTCTCGGTCTTATGGTGTTTCAATTTAGCTAAATTTTTATTCCTCTTTCAAATTCGTTTCTCTCCTCCCCTCCTTCTTCCAAGAATCAAAACCTTTGAACTCAACCATGAAAGCAAAAGATTCATATTATTGTTCTCTTAAAAGAATAATGGCTTGCTTATTTATATGTATGATTCTCTCTTACTTGTTTGCATTTATATACAAGCCATATTATTGTCCCAAACAATCTTTCTTAGTCCATCAGAAAGATAATTCTGCAATATCATCACTTGGTCCTACTCCTAAGAAAACAAATCTTTCCCTTATAGTTTCTAGTCCAGTTCCTAACTCCGTAGAAAAAACAAATCTTTCCCATATAGTTTTTGGCATTGCATCCTCAGCCAAACTTTGGAACAAAAGGAAACAATATATCAGTTTATGGTGGAGACCCAATGAAATGCGTGGAAATGTTTGGTTAGATAAGCATGTCAAAGTTGAACCTAATGATAATGGTTTACCTCATTTGAGGATTTCCAGTGATACTTCAAAGTTCAAGTACAAGCACAAGGAAGGCCATCGATCTGCCATACGTATAACTAGCATAGTATCGGAGACCTTGAGGCTAGGTATGAAGAATGTTAGGTGGTTTGTAATGGGGGATGATGACACATTTTTTGTTCCTGATAATTTGGTCAAGGTTTTGCAGAAGTATGATCATAATAGCTATTATTATATTGGAAGTACATCTGAAAGTCATTTGCAAAACATAGACTTCTCATATAATATGGCCTATGGTGGTGGTGGATTTGCTATAAGTTATCCATTAGCAATGGCACTTGAGAAAATGCAAGATAAGTGTATACAGAGGTATCCAGGTTTGTATGGATCAGATGATCGAATTCAAGCTTGCATGGCTGAACTAGGTGTTCCTCTCACAAAGGAAAAAGGATTTCACCAGGTTAGCTTCTTTTTTCTTTTTCTTTTTTCGCTTAATTAATATGCATGAAATTAAGAACCTCCTTTTTTTTTTGTTCCACTAAACTTTTCTTAAAATAATGAAAAATGATTTCGTATTTATGTTAAGATATAGATGGGAGAGAGTTGCTCCTCAAAAAAAAAAAGAAAAAAAAAAGAGAGAGTTTGGAAACTTCATATAAGAAACATATTATAATAATAAGAACCAATTTCTGCGCCAAAGATTTATTATTGTAACTCTTTATGCGTGTAATTAAAACTAGTGTGTAACCCATTCCACTGGATTACTCCAATAAATATAATATTATACAAATAATATAGAATTTAGATAAATAGATAGGGATATTTTATTAATTGTTAATAGCTAAGCTAATTTAGGTGCCATCAATGGGTTTAAGCAAGACTGTTGTCCATCAATAGGTTTAGTTTTACAATGATGAATTAGATTAATAACATGCCTAAAAATTAGCTATAAATAGAGGAAATAAAAATATTCATCTTCTTCTCATTGGTGATTAGTTTGATGTGTATGGCAACCTAGTGGGCCTCCTAGCAGCGCACCCAATTGCGCCTCTAGTCTCGTTGCACCACTTAGACATGGAGGCTAATTACATATTCCCCAATACGAAGGACAAAGTGGCCGCCCTAAAACGATTCAGGCGCCCAATGAAGATGGACTCGGCTGGGCTGATGCAACAATCCATTTGCTATGACAAAAATCGAAATTGGACAGTATCTGTTTCATGGGGCTACGTTGTACAAATATTCCGAGGCACTTTCTTAGCCAGAGATATGGAATTGCCTGAAAGAACCTTTGTTGATTGGCACCATAAAGCTGATAACACTGCTTTCTCCTTCAACACTCGCCCTAATAGTATGCACAAATGTCAAATACCTTTTGTGTATTACATTTCTACTGCTACAACTTCAGCAGCCACTGAATATCTTCTACATAAAACTCCGCTACAAAACTGCGAATGGCAAATGCCAACTCCTTCTCAAATTGAAATTGTGGATGTTTACAAGACACCCAACCCATATTTGTGGGATAAGGTAATCATTTTTTTTTTCTTTCTTCTTTAGGACAATAATCAATACTCCATGAGATACTGCCTATTTGATTGATGTTAACACTAGAAAATGTATTTAGTCAACTTGAGTTACGAATTTAATTTATAATCATATCATCTGTTATTATCTTGATTGATAACTTACATTGTTCTTTGTATTTTGAACAGCCTCCAAGAAGAAACTGCTGTAGGATCTTGCCAACTACCAAGAGACGTACTATGGTAATTGATGTGGGAGAATGCAAAGAAGATGAAATTATTGCATTGCGGTGACAAAACTAGTATTGATTTTCCCTATTTTGTTGTTAATATTGCCCTCATAATTTATTTATTTCGTCATCAATGCATGAATGTAAGAACATTATTCAGGAAAAAAAAAATTCTTTTATCAATTTTTTTTTTTTTTTTTTTTGAAAGCTTTTATCAAAATGTTAAAACCAAGGTTTTTTTTTTTTTTTTTTTTTTAGTTGCACAATTCTATTATAAAAAATTATAAAAGTCATGAAACTAACATAGGAGGCTCATATCTTATTGTATTAACCAAAAAAAATGTTATCAGAATGTTCAAGACCTTGTTCAAGATATTCTTTCTACATTTTTTCCCCTATGAATGAGAAATTTTATTTCAAAGAACTTATTATTGCAAGACAATACAAAAACATTTCGTAAATCCTACTGGAAGGCTAATATATTATTTTATTAATATTTGAGATATAGAACTTAGTTCGTTTTGCTGGAGTAGATTTACGGTTTTTTTTTTTCCCCCTCGTAAATTCAAGATTAAAGATGGGATGTATAAATAATTGTGAAATATATTAAGATTTTAAAAATAAATTATCCTGTAACTTCGAGTACTTATCATTTTAATTTCGAGTATTTATCATTTCTTTAAATAAAATTTAAGAGAGTAAGGATTTTTTTTAACTGATTTTTAAAAGAAAAACTGAAAAAAGAAGTCTTGATGATAATAGCCTAGAGATTGATATTAATAGGAAATGCTGGTATATAGGACTTCCAAATTATCTGAGCAATCTCGGAATTTGGATAATCATAATCGCGAGGAAAAGTCTCTAAAGTGAATCCAAATTCCAAGAGTCATTCTACGGTAAGGCCCTTACCGTAAAGGTACCCACATAAATCTGCAGAAAGTATATCAAATTTCTGTAAAACCAACTCAGCTCTTAGTTGGTGTTTCTAATCCCAATAAAAAGTTGACACTTGTCTTAAAAAAAAAAGGCACATCAGCAAATCATATCATATGTTCATGAAAAAACAAGATTGCCTTTGAAATTTCAAAGCCACGTCATTTACAAGTTTTTTTTTTTTTTTTTTTTTCCGTATTATTTTAGCAACAATTTTGTTAGTTAGAATGTTTTTAAAACATTTTAGCAAATTAACACCTTGAGTTTGTTAGACTCGATTTCAATTAAGGAAATCGAGTCTAATACACTCAATTTATGCTCTGCCAGAGGCTGACATGGATTTTTTGTATATATGGATCTTGAGTCTAATACACTCGATTTAGACTTTGGATTTAGAGAACACGAGAAGAAGAAAGAAAGTAATGCACTAAACAAAGTAATGCTAAGGGAGCAAGGCCATACAAATCCATGGGAATTGAGGACTATGCTTGAAGACATATTGGACTTAGCAAATGAGATGAACCAAGTTTCATTTGGATTAGGAGAGATATAAATCAAGTGGCTCATGAGTTTGCTAAGTGGGTCTTAATTAACAATTAGAATGGATTTGTAAATTGTGGCCTTACCTAATCAATTGTTATATGTGATTAGGAAGGATGCTTTGAGTTGTACAGTTGTAGTTTAGTTCTTTTTAATAAAGCTTGGTTTATTGTTAAAAAAAATGTCTAATGGGTGATTTGGTTTGGTCACACGGTCCAAGATATTTTGGGACTGTAAGAAACAAAAAAAAAATATACATACTTTATTATTATTATTATTATTATTATTATTTATGAGAAAGTTGAATTCATTCAGACTGAAATTGGAATACAATAAGGGAAATTACAAAGCAAGAAGCACCTCTAGATACATTCACGTTGGATGAGATGCTGCACCATTGGTGGTGATACTCCCTTCCAGACCTGACAACTTCCATTATGCCTAGCATGTTGTGCGAGTTCATGTGCAACCTTGTTGTAATCCCTTTTCAAGTGCTTAAAGTTCCAACTCCTAAAAGAGCCCATGAGATTAATGATACCTTGACAGAGGTGGCCTAAATCTCCTTCAAAATCAAGAGTTTGTAGGCTTTAGATGGCAGTGAGTGAATCGGATTCAAAAATGACTTGGGATAGCTCTAGTTCTTTAGCTAGCAGAACTCCATTCTCCAGTGCTATAAACTCAGTTTCAAGGCATGTGTATTGTCCAGGCAGTGTTTTGCTCATGGCTGCAACTGCATCACACTTGACATTCTGTCATCATCTGATGAGGCTCCATCCACATTTATTTTATGGAAATCCGAAGGGGGAGCTATCCATTTTGGATCTTCAGGGGGTATGTTTCCCATTGATTGAGGCAATAGCTTCCTTATGCTTAAGGACAAGTCTCCTTGCGTTGTACCAAATCTGGTTGGGCGGGTGAGTTTTGTCTTCAAAACATTTTTGGTTCCTATTATACCAGATGAACCAAGCAGCAGAAAAAACGAGTTCCAAATCCTTGGTAGCTCCTTCGGAGAGGATTCTCATAGCTGCATCAGAGAAATCTATTCAATTATCATCCATTCTTATAGGACATTCCTCCCATTTATTCCAAACTTGCCTAGCTGATTCACAAAGCAGTAGGAAGCGTACAATAGATTCAGCCTCCTGTTCACACATTGGGCACATCACATCTGTGTTTACTCCTCTTCTATATAGATTCATCATGGTTGGAAGTGCATTCATGCATGCATGCCAAGCAAAGATCCTGTTTTTTGCCAGGATCTTAGGTGCCACATTCTTTTCCATAATGGTGTTCTTGCGTCTCCCCTAGAGCATTCCCCTCCTTCATTCGTCTCTACCACTTTGAGAGCAATGTAATAGGCACTCTTTGCAGAAAATTCTCCCCTTCTATTGCCAACCCAAATGCTTTGTCCTCAGGCAGGTTGTAACTCAATGGCATGTTAAGGATAGTATTTGCTTCAAAGGGTAGAAAGAGCGATCTCACCAAATCAGCTTTCCATCTTCTTGTTTCAGCATCTATGAAGGCATAAACCATCGGAAAGTCGTCAAAGAGACGTGATGTTGATATTACTTTATAAGTGGTGGGAGTAGGCAACCATTTTTCCTCCCATATATGAATTCGTCTTCCATTACCAACCCTCCACCGAGTCCCTTTTCTTATGACTTCCAAACTGTTAAAGATGCTTCTCCAAGCATATGACGGATTACTGCTCAATTTAGAATGTAAGACATCACCATGGGGATAATACTTGGCTTTATAGATGCATGCTACTAGAGAGTGTGGATTGGTAAGCAATCTCCAACCTTACTTAGCTAGCATGGCCAAGTTGAAGGCTTGGAGGTTTCGGAACCCCATACCTCCATTTAATCTTGATTTGCACATGCTTTTCCAACTAACCCAAGCAATTCTGTTTTCTTGTTGTCTTTGTCCCACCAAAACCTTCTCATCATTCCTTCAATCTCCTCACAGAGTCCTTTAGGAAGCTGAAAACAGCTCATGGAATATGTTGGGATGGCTTGGGCCACAACCTTTATAAGGACCTCCCTTCCTCCGATGGACAAAAGTTTCTCTTTCCACCTAGATAGCTTTTTTGGTACTCTTTCTTTTATTTCAGCAAAGACATTTATTTTTGACTTCCCAATGATTATGGGGAGGCCAAGATATTTTCCGTGTCTTGTGTCTTGCAATGGTCCCAATATCTCTAGTACCTCACTCCTAGTGTCATTCAAAGTGTTGTGGCTGAAGAACATAGAGGATTTGTCTGCATTTATTTTCTGTCCAGAGGCTGCCTCATATAGATTAAGAATCTCCACCAATATTTGACACTCTTACTACTTGCTTTGGAAAATAAGAGGCTGTCGTCTGTGAAAAATAGGTACATGACCAAAAGACATCCTCAATATGCATACTTTATTGATAAATACAAACAGAGAGTTATTAATGGTGGTATTCATATTAATACTTTAGAAGAACAAACGTGGAGCTTTTCCCTAGAAAATAACAAATCCCTTACCCCCCACTTGTAATAAAACTAATTAATTTGCTGTTTGTTTTTTCTGTTTCTTTTCTCCTTTTCCTTTTCCTTTTCCTTTTCTTGTAATTGTTGGTTTGCTTTGTGCTTTTCTTGCATAAAGCAGCCTTTTCTTACATATATATCATTCTTATCGGAAAAATAAAATAAAATAAATCTGAAGATTTTGGTGAGAATTGTCAATTTGGGACAATCAAATTAAAAATTTTAAGCAAATTCTTTTTACCAATAAAAAGGAAATAATTATATATAACATTAAGCCACTCGTATGAATAATAGTATGCATACATCAAATTAAGAACTTGAAAGTTGTTGATTTTTTTTTTTTTTTTTTTTTTGAGAAGACCCTGAAAAGTTAGAATAAGTAGATTCACTGTAGTATCAACTCTTAAACTTCTCTTCCCAAATCCAAAGCTCTATGTAGAAAAGCTTGTGACCACATTAAAAGCTTGCCAGCTTGGTAATTGTTGATTGGTACGGCCAAAATATTGTCATTCACTATATCATCCCCTTAACTGGAACTTTCCATGAGTGCCACCATTCATCCCAATATAGCACCTGCAACAACCTACAAAAATACCAACGAAACAATGTTCTTTTAGAATCATATCATTAGTATAACAAGTGCTTAGTCATTTAAATCAAGGAAAAAAATCTTTTAGAGTTGTATCATTGAGAAAATTAGAAAAAGGAACAGAACATGGTTTTTTTTTTTTTTTTCATTATTTTCTCCTAAGGAATCAATATATTACCATCAATAGTAAGATTTGTCATTTATGTGAAAGAAACTAAATAGGTAAGATCTCTATGCCTTGAAAAGTATAGATCATTATAAAAAAATCTTTCTTCATGGTTTTTTTCTTTATATAAAGTTTAATGAGCCTTATCTTTTGGACCACCAAAGGTGGACTTTCCTCTTTAAGAATAATAATGCCAAAGGCACATGGCCATGGTAACAAAAAGAAAAATTTCAAACCTTTTTTTTCTTGTAGCTTCTTGTTTTTCATTATATAGATTTCAATCCATAAACCAATCACTTAATCAAGCCTATGTATTTGACATGAGGACAACATAAACAATTATATTTGTATAAATGTAAACCAAAGAAATGCAACAAATCTGAAATGGAGTATGATCGAGTGAATCACGTAGAGGTCTAACATTAGAGACAGGGTGTTCAAGAGGTAGCTCACACACAATTTAACTTAGTAACTGGAATAAGCAGCATACTAAATAAAATTAACAAAGTTCCATAACAGAATCTAGTGCCACATTGTGACATGATACAAACAAAAAGAAACAGGGTATAATCCAAAGGTATCTAACAAAATGTACCAAATTCCACAATATTTATAGCTAAGGCAATATAGACTATATGCAAGTAACAAAGTACACTGAAGTATGGCTCTAATAGCATCATACATCACCTGCAAGGAACCATTAATATTAATATAGGTAGCCCAATCGCATGCAAGTTCATATTCATTGATAATAAAATAAGGACACAAACTAAAACAAAGAATGGTGTTATACAATGATAAAAGGGACAAAATAAACACAATGATAAACAATGATAGCTAATAAACCCGAAACTCACAATACCAAACCCCATCAAACCCCTCTCTCTTCCCTAAGCAAAGACACCCAAATCTCATCCCATAATAGATCTACAAATCCAACTCCATCATCATACAGTTCTTGCAACATCTCGTGTTCTTAGATTTGGTTATAAAAGATAGACCCTTGTAAGGTGAGATTATGGTGCCCCTATGTGTACCCAAAATATGACTATTGGGCTTAACTTCTACTTGGGCTCACAATTTATTTGTTTTGTGGGCTTTTGGGTTTCCTACTGTGGGTGGTCCTATGCTCGGCAGACTCAAATATACTTCTATTTCCTCGTGCCTTTCTTTCTTCCTAACAGAATCACTCCTTTACTCTCTCTCTCTCTCTCTCTCTCTCTCTCTCTCTAAGTGTTTACTCTCTTTTCCTAGTGCTCTTCCCAGAATTGCCAACCCCTTTTCCTTACTTTCTTCTCCTATTTATAGGCTAGGATGAGTGGAGGAGTTATAATTACTTCTCCCTCTTAGTGCGAATGGAGGTCCAATTCCATCATCTTAAAGTAGATGTTTTATCGGAATTATGGTAGTGGCATTGGAACTGATTCCCACTTCTACCGTCTACTCGATAATGACGTTGTTAAGTACACGGCCAGGCAGCTGGGCACGATGCACCTCCAGGCAGGAACTCTCCCGTCCATGTTAGAAATGATTGGGGGTGTTTGCTTGAAGTGTTCACTGTGGTCTTATTTCGGGTTTCTGAGCTCAATTTGTGCTTAGAGGAATCTGGGTTGAGGCCTAAGGTCTAAGTACAAGGATGGTTGTGTGACATGCTATGGGGCTTGGGCCCGAGGAAAATAGGTTCAAAGGCCTAAGCCCTATGTCGGGGGCCTAATTAGGTTCAAGGGCCCAAGCCCTGTATCGGGGGCCTAGTTCCCATACAATAGCCCCTCCTTGATTCGTACCCGATTACCAAAAACAAATCAAGGACAACCAAGTGGTAGTAGTGGTTTCCCAAGAATCTTAATCGCTAGTTGTTAAGTGATACAAATGCCCATGAATGCCACCTTAAAAGAAGTGTCACACCAGACTGTCACGTTTCAGCAGTAATTATGAATTGCTGGTTTGCAAACCGTTTGACGACTCGTGAACCGAGCCCACGTGTGTGGGAGTTATTTGGAGGGATAGGAGAGGTTTTTCCTGCCTCTTTTGCATTAAATGTTCTTTATTCCTTCGTTGGCTCCTATAAATAGTTCTCTCTGAATCTCTACTTCACTTATACATTCTTCATTCTCCAAACTATCTCTCTGCCGAGCATAATGTTTTCGTGCGCTCATCTTCCAGCCCAGAACACCATACCTTCCTAGAGTCCCAAAGTAAGTCCTTTTTGCTTTTCCTTTCATATCTTCTTCTTCTTTCAGTTTTCTTTTAATCTTAGTTTGGGAATGGGTTATTCTTACCTCCTATCTTTACAGGCATTTTTGGCTAGCTTTAGGGCAGCCTACAATGACCCTAGAGACGTTGATATCACCTACTGTCATGAGGGCGATATCGACCTCCGTAGGTGTACCGGTGTAAACATCGTCTTTTTCCCTTTGATGGCTATTCTCGAGGGTAGGGTTAGATTCCTATTTGACCCTCTCATTAGAGGCACCCTTAGGTTTTATAGTTTTTGTCCCGACCAACTCCCCCCCAATTTTTACCGAATGGTGAGTTGTGTGAGTAGGTTAAACCACATATTCGGTCTGCAATTAAACCACCACAACATTAACTTTATGTATAGTCTGTGCGGAAATATTAGGTCCAATTATTACTTAAAAAACAAAGATATGTGGGTATGGCTAATATCATGCCTTCCCGATTCTAACAGAAACTCAGTAGGGGAATTTGTCCGAGTGAGTGGCAATTGGTTTGCTGACAAGCTCCCTTGCCCGTTCTCGCCGCGTGATGTTGGTCGGTACCGAGAACCCTTATTTGCTTTAAGTTTTAATCTTTTAATTAGTTGCTCATGTATTGAACTAATCAGTCTTTTTTTGTTGATTTGTTGCAAAATCAAAAAGGTTCCAACCAGATCTCTGAGTTGTACACGTACGAGATCTTAATTTTGTACTTAGATTAGAAATTTTTGTTCATATGGACGGATAGCTCCGAGCATCTCATTTGATACTCGGTGTCGACCTCGTGTACTTTACCTGGCAAGCATTCAGCTAAGCACTGCTTGTAGATAGCCCACTACTATCACACATAGACATTCGGCACGCAAATTTCATTCCGCCTTCTTTAACCACTAGTAAAGCTTAGGACCTCGGCCCTAGGTATATTACCGCAGAGGATCGTGCACCTGTACAAGACAAATCGACGAAGCATGTATCTGTGAGCCACAAAGTCCACGTACCTATTGAAGCGCCAGACGCCCCTACCCAAGTAGCCGAGCCAGTAAAAGCCGAGACCGATCAGAACGTAGCTATGGTGACTAGAAGGAAGATGACCGTTGATCGGTTTATACCCAGCACTCAGCCCTCGGCCCAGCCTCAAGGCGGGGACCATGCTCCCCCTCCCCCTATCGTTAGCCGTCCTAAGAAGAAATAGAAGGTTGGTGACCATCTCCCCAAAGTCCCCGGTGATGCTCCAGCAAAGACCCTTCCCTTGGGGGGGGGGGGGGAGGGGGGATTATAATCTGAGAACCGGTGGGTGATTCCCAGCCACTTGCCAAGGGTAGTAAGGTTATGGCATCCTCATCTTAGTCTGTGGAAATCTGGCAACCCACTTTCAAGTTTGGTGATGGACCTTTGCCAGCGTCGACCAGCATCAAGGCTTGGGCACAGGGCTAAGGAGGGAGGGTGGCTGAGAGCTTGGTGCATGGCCTCTTGCTTCCCGAAAACGACCACTTCTTCTAGGACGAGACTAAGGATTCCTTAGCACAGCGACTGCAATGGCATACCGTGGTGGTAATTTTCCTCTCCTTTACTTCTTGTTCACTTTAATGTGTAAAATAATCCCTTAGCTCTTATATTCGTTACTTTTGTCACCAGTCCGCTCAACTGACTCACATTCTCAGCGAGAGAATGAAGGAGCTCATCGAGGACGCTGATCGGGAGAAAGCGTTGAAAGATGTTGCCAATGCCATGGCTAAGGAGAAAAGCAAAGCTATCGTGGTTGCATTTAAAAGGCTCAGTCTTCGAAGAAAGCCTGGTTAGTGGCAGAGGAAAAATTGGCCGAGGCGGAATATAGACTGCGGGGTGTTGAGCTAAAATTGGCGGAGGTAGCTAGCCTGAACTTGGCCCAGGTTAACGAGATAGTTGACTTGAAGGCGGCCCTAAAAGCCTGTGAAAACAAATGGTATGACGAGGGCTTTGCAAATACCGAGAAATTAGTGGAGCCTGTCGTTCATCAAACCAGGCTTCACGAGTTCAAAGAGGGATGGCTGGCAACCCTCCGTGTGATGGGGGTGCTCGAAGATTCCCCATTAAGGAACCCAAAGCAAATACCATACCTAGCTCCTCCTCCCCCTGTTCAGAGCCAAGCTGATGCTGTCGATGAAGAGGACACCTCCAGTATAAGGGAGTTGGTGAAGGTGATCGATGCCCATGTTGACCCCGAGGTCACCAGCCACCCTAATATTGTCGAGGATGTTCACTCCCAGCTGCCACTAACTGAGGTCATGCTAGAGTAGCAAACTGATTACGCAACCCATCTATTACCTACTGATCCCACCATTTGATTCTCATGCTTTTCACTAGTTTCATTTATAAGTTTTTATCTGTGCTTACTTTTCCTATATTTGTTTGTTTTGCCTAAAGTCACCGGGCTGTGGTGACAGAACACTATTTTTATTTTTCTAAGTTTTATTTCCCTACAGTTGCCGAGTTGTGGCGACTAAACATTGGTTTAAACTTTATTTGCCTATTTCAATTGTTTTTATGAACGTTTGCGACTAAGTTATTCTTTTGGTCATATTCTTTGATTGTTATTATCTTTTTATATATATTCTAGACGACCAGGTGGTCTACTTCTCAGACCAGCCCGAGGTAGGTCACTTGTATCTAAAAGGAATCAACATATGTTGATTCTTTAAGAAGATGTAAGGCAATTACCTTCCCTTTGATTTGGGTTGTATTCGAGATTGTGGCTTTAGCCCTCCTTAAATGGTATAACATAATCCCTGTGTGCCCGGCAACTAGAGTAAAGTTCGAGAGCTTGTTTCTATCCTTAGAATAGAACAATGCAAGGTTTACTTCTGTTTGGGAACTGGCCTTCTACCTTTGGATAAAATTTAGGATTAGGCTTCAATCTGCCTGGCCATTATGGTCGAACTAGCGAAGCGAGCTTCTTCCCATAGAAAAAATCCAGTATACGGTTTCCATCTACTGGGTGATGAAAAGTGAGCTGGGAACAGATTTCTGTCAGAAGAATTTAATGTAAGGTTTCCACCTACCCGACTCATGTTTCTGTCCTTAGAAAAATTTAGCGTAAGGTTTCCACTTGCTCAACGATGGAAAGTGAGCTGGGAACAGGTTTTTGTCCTTAGAAAAATTTAGGGTAAGGTTTCCACCTGCTTAGCGATGAAAATCGAGCTGGGAATAGGTTTCTGTCCTCAGAAAAATTTAGTGTAAGGTTTCCACTTGCTCGGCGAAGAAAATTTAGCTGGGAACAGGTTTCTGCCCTTAGAAAAATTTTATACGAAATTTCGCCACGTGCATCGACCAAAGCTTAAAGAGTTAACAACAATAAAATCATAAGTGCTGATACACCTGTATGGACAAACATCGCTTTTGTATTAATTAACAGTATCCTCGTATAATATTACGTTTAACATGTACCCCTATGTTCTGATACTTAATGGTAGAATCTCTTCAGATTGTGGGCATTTCTTGGCCAGGGAAGTGGTCTTTCATCCAAATCCTCCAAGTAATATGCCCCTGCACTTGCAATGGCGGTGACTCTATATGGTCCCTCCCAGGTTAATGCCAACTTCCCTGCATTGACGTCCCGTGTATTCCCCACTACCTTCCGAAGTACCAGATCTCCCGCTCCAAACTCCCTTTTTCTCACGTCCTTGTTATATCTCCAGGCAAGTTTCTGTTGATATTCTGCCAGTTGTATAGTCGCTGATTCCCGATGTTCTTCCAACATGTTCAATTGTTTTATCATCAACTCTGAATTCTCGACGGGACTAAATCTTGAGACCCAGCCACTGCATAAGTTCACTTCCACGGGTATGACAGCTTCTACTCCATATGTCAGGGAAAATGGGGTTTCTCCTGTAGACCTTCTTGGGGTAGTTCGGTATGCCCACAAACCACAGGGTAACTCATTCGTCCACCCACCTTTGGCACCTTTTAACCTCCTCTTCAACCTGTTCACAATGGCCTCGGCTTGGCCGCTGCTCTATGGGTATGCCGAGGTGGAGTATCGATTCGTGATGCTGAGGCTGCCACAAAACTCACGAAAAGCTTTGCTATCAAACTGCAACCCATTGTCTAACACTAGGGATTCTAGTACCCCAAATCTTATCACTATGTTCCTCCATATAAACGTCTTCACATCCACACCCCAAATGTTTACCAATGCCTCTGCTTTCACCCATTTGCTGAAGTAATCCACGGCCACTAGGACGAACCTCCAATTTCCTGTCGCCCAAGGGAATGGACCAATGATACTTGCCCTCATTGCACAAAGGGCCAAGGACTACTAATGGGATTCAAGTTCCCTACTAGCTAGTGGATCATGGGAGCATGTCTCTGACATTGCTCACATTTCCACGCATACTCGTTAACATCCTTCTGCATTTGCAGCCACCAAAATCCCCGGGTTATTGTCTGATGAGCTAACGAGTGCCCCCCTACGTGACTGCCGCACACCCTTTCATATGGCTCGGTAAGTAGTTCCTCAACCTTGCTAGGGTGCAAGCACTGCAAGTAAGGCCCGTCAAGGATCTTCAATACAGCTTACGATCGGCAGACAACCAATATCGAGCAACTGTTCTGCGTATTTTTTTTGCTTTCTTCTCATCATCCAGCATAACGCCCTCAGCTATAAAGTTGAAGATCAGATCCATCTAACACGGCTCAACCACCGCCACCAATGAGACACCTGCTCCTGCAATGATACTTGGTTCCGGTACCAGCTCTACTTTTATTAATCAAGGTATCCCCTCGGTTGATGATAACGCCAATGTAGCCAAAGAGTTAGCATGCCAGTTCTGTCCCCTTGCCACTTGATCCACTTTGACGTTCAAAAAGCGGTCCATAGTTTGCTTTACTAGCCATAAGTACTCCATCATCCGGGGATCTTTGGCCTCAAACCTTCCTTGTACCTGATTGACTACCAACCGAGAATCTGAATAAACCTCTACCTTCTTAGCACCCAGGTTTGATACAACTTTTAACCCGGCTAGCAAGGCCTCATACTCGGCTTCATTGTTGGAGGCCTTAAAACCCAACCTAAAGGAATGTTCTAACTTTATTCCTTTCGAGGCGATGACTACAATGCCAGTCCCGGCTCCTAATGCGCTGGATGCACCGTCCACGAATACCTTCCACGGGATCTCCTTCCCCTTTCTCAGGGAAAACTCTACAACAAAATCAGCTAGGATCTGGCCTTTCACCGAGCTCCTTGGCCTATACCTAATATCAAAAGAACCCAGCTAAGTCCCCCACTTTGCTATTCTTCCCATGAAATCAGATCTTTTCAACAATGAATACAGGGGGTATTCAGTTAACACGTAAACGGTGTGAGCTTGAAAGTAATAGGGTAACTTCCGCGTAGCATGCACTAGTGCTAGCACCAACTTCTCTAATGGCAAGTATCTTGTCTCAGCATCAACTAGGGTCTTACTAATGTAGTAAACTAGTTGTTGTACTCCTTGGTCTCTTAGTAGCATGATGCTTACGGCGTGTTCGGATACTGAGAGATACATGAATAAATCCTCCCCGAGTTTTAGGGCTATCAACATCGGTGCTCGCATCAGATATTCTTTCAGCTCCTAAAAGGCTCTCTCGCACTCTTCACTCCATTGGAATCCTTTCCATTTCTTTAAAAGCTGGTAAAATGGTCGACACTGGTCAGCAAACTTGGAAATGAATCGATTAAAGGCAGCCAACATGCCAGTCAATACTTGAACTTCCTTTGGATTACTCGGTGGTTTGAGGCGTTTCACTGCTTCAATCTAGTCGGGGTTGACATTTATTCCTCGGTTAGTGATAAAACACCCCAGGAATTTGCCAACCCCCACTCCGAAAGCACACTTCTCGACATTGAATCATAGTTTGTGTCATCGAAGTACTTTGAACACTTCTTTCAGGTTGCTAATATGCTGCCCTTTCTACTTGCTCTTTACCACCATATCATTGATGTAGACCTCGATAGTGTGCCTGATTTTATCCCTGAACATTTTAGTCATCATCCATTGATATGTGGCACCAGCGTTCTTCAACCTAAATGGCATCACGGTATAATGGTAGTTAGCGTCAAGCGAGATAAACGCCGTCTTCTCCTGGTCCTCGACAGCTAAGGCAATTTGATGATAACCCTAAAAAGTATCAAGAAAGCTTATCCTCGGGTGTCCGTATGTGGCATTTACCAGCTAATCAATTTTTGGCACGGAAAACGAGTCCTTCGGACATGCTTGGTTAAGGTCGGTAAAGTCAACACAGACCCTCCATTTGCCATTCTTCTTTTTTACCACTACGATATTTGCAAGCCACCTTGGGAAACATATCTCCTTTATAGCTTCGGCTTCCTTTAGTTTCTTAACCTCTTGCTTGATGGCCTCAACATGCTTCTTAGCTGCTCTCCTCAGTTTCTACTTTTTAGGAGGGCACAATGGATCCACATTAAGCTTGTGAACTATGAACTCAAGGTCCACCTCAGGCACCTCATAGGGGTTCCAAGCAAACACATCTATGTTCTGTGCAAGACACAGCAGCATCTCTACCTTCTCTTCCTCAACTACACTTGCTTCTATCAGAAAATTCCTATCCTCGTCCAGTAATATCCTTACTATCACTAGATCCTCAGCACCGCTAGCCCCTACCTCGTTTTGGGGCTCCTGTAATTGCTACAAGGGGTATCCTCAGTCAACTCCTTTGGTTTAGCTCCCTGGTCAATGGCAGCTACGAAGCACTGCCTGGCCACTTATTGATTACCTCTTACAATGGCAATGCCGTGCTTGGTGCGAAACTTGACTTCACATACAGGATGGACAGCACCAAGCCCATTGCATGAATCCATGGCCTTCCAAGAATCGCTCTGTACAAAGCAAACGAGGCGAACACTATGAATGTTACTATCATCTCCTTGCCCTCCATGTTCACAGGAAGTGAAATTTGCCCTTCTAGGATCACCATTCGGTCATCAAACCCCATCAAGGGCATATCGTACTTGGATAGGTCATCCTTCTTCAAACCAAGCCCCCTATATAGGTCAGGATACATCATCTTAGCGCCACTCCCCTGATCTATTAGTAACCTTTTTACTATGAAGCCATTTATTCGAGTTGTAACTACCAAAGCATCATCGTTCGATTGGATTGTGCCTTCTAAATCATCGTCGTTAAAAGCAATAGGCTCCCAAGTATACTTCAACTTCTTCTCAGAGGGTTGCTCGCCTGTGCAACTTTCCCCCGGTGCTATGACCAATACCCCCCTTCTTCTAGACCCTAAGTGCCTCTCGGAGCTACATGGATGACTTCTATCACACCCAACGAGAGTAGGAGAGGATTCCTTCGCGGTTGTGCGCCCTGTTCGGATTCTTGATTCCTCGAGTCTGTCACAAATTCCTTTAGGTACCTCGCCTTCACCAACTGCTCTAGATGATCCTTTAACACCCTACACTGCTCAGTAGTATGCCCCTATCTCTATGGTAAGTACAATACAAGTTTTGGTTTCTCCTAGACGGGTCTTCTCCCATCTTGTTCGACCACCAAAAATATGGTTCATTCTTGATTCGATCCACAATCCTGTGTACTGGTTCCTTGAAGGCCATATTCACCTCTCCTATCTATGGCCCTGGCTTTTGAATCCTCAAATCCTTTTGGGGCCTAGATTGGAAGACGATATGCCGAGGATGATTTGTGACCAAGGCCTTGCCTTTATTTTGTAACCGATCATCTTCCAACTGCTTATACTCCTCGATACGCCTCATCAACTGTTTCATATCCTCGGGAGGCCTCCTCGTCAATGATTCCGTAGTTCGAAATCCTCAGGCAATCCCATCTGAAAAGTACTCGTCGCAATCTTTTCATTACCTCCGCCAACCTCGTTGTACAGCTCCTAATATCGACTGGTGTAGCTGCAAAGGGTTTCCCCAGCCCCCATTTTCATTAAAAGCAATGCATCCAGGAGCTATGGAACTCGGCTGTAGGTTATGAACCATACACCAAACTCTTGAATCAACTTGGAAAAACTGTGAATCGAGCCTTTCCTTAACCCATTAAACCATTTCAAAGCATTGGATCCGTGACTTGAGGGAAACACTTTACACATCAGCCGAGTGTGCAAAGATATCATCTGAATGTAATGGCTTACATGTTCCACCGGGTCCGTGTTCCCATCCTAAGAATTGAACGGCGGCCGCATAAATCTGCTTGGCATAGGTGCCCCCTCAATTTCCATCGAGAATGGTGATCGGGCAGCTCGGCGTAATGCACGGCTTATAGCATCCATGGCGGCATTCCGAGGTCGCCTCTCCTCCGGAGAAATCGAGTCCCGGTCTTCATATTCCCATGAGCGATCCCAATGCCGATGAGAACCAGATTGATGGGACCTTATTCCATGGGGGTTGTCGACATTATCTGACCTTTCCCTCCGTTCCCTGTGTTCTCTTCTCTGATGCCTACCTCTCGCTTGCAACTCCAAATCCCTGACCAACCTTCGTAGGTGCTCCAGTTTCTCGTCCCTTTGCTTAAACTCTTCATCCTTTCTGTCAAAACAGTTACGCCCCGAAGAGCTGGACATTATCTGGTATGTTTGAAATGACCCTTCTTCGAGGCCAAACTGCCCTTCCTCCTTATACTCCCTTACTTCACGCCTTTTTTGCCTCCTTTCCCGCCATGTCGATCCCTGTGAAGACCTCCCAAAGCCACTTTCAGCATAACTCCCTGGCTGGCCCTCAAACATTCTCTTGTGCATGTTTGGACAGAACCACAGCTACTTAGGAGATTCCCACAGACGGCGCCATTTATGCGTACCCAAAATATGGCTATTGGGCTTAACCTCTACTTGGGCTCACAATCTATTTGTTTTATGGGCTTTTGGGTTTCCCACTGTGGGTGGTCCTATGCTCGGTAGACCCAAATATACTTCTATTTCCTCGCGCCTTTCTTTCTTCCTGACAGAATCACTCCTTTGCTCTCTCTCTAAGTGTTTACTCTCTTTTCCTAGTGCTCTTCCCAGAATTGCCAACCCCTTTTCCTCACTTTCTTCTCCTATTTATAAGCTAGGATGAGTGGAGGAGTTATGATTACTTCTCCCTCTTAGTGCGAATGGAGGTCCAACTCCATCATCTCAAAGTGGATGTTTTATCGGAATTGTGGGAGTGGCATTGGAACTGATTCCCACTTTTGCCATTTGCTCGGTAGTGACGTTGTTAAATACACGGTCGGGCAGCTAGGCACAATGCGCCTCCAGGTAGGAACTCTCCCGTCCAGATTAGAAATGATTGGGGGGGTTTGCTTGAGATGTTCACTGTAGTCTTATTTTAGGTTTTCATGCCCAAATTGTGCTTGGAGGAATCTAGGCTGAGGCCTAAGGTCCAAGTACGGGGATGGTTGTGTGACGTGTTGTGGGGCTTAGGCCCGAGGAAAACGGGTTCAAGGGCCCAAGCCCTGTGTCGAGGGCCTAATTCCCATACAGTGCCAAATCCATCATCATAAAAAAGATAGACCCTTGTAATTTTGGGTAGGAAACAAAAAAAGCATACAAATAAGTTGTGAAAAATACAAAAAATAAACAGTAAAAGAGAAAAGAAAACCTTCTTGCAACTTGGGGGTTGAAAATGGTGAGAAAGATTATGTCGTTGGGGCTAAGAAGCAATGAGAAGGATAGAGGATTTTAAGGAATTTTTGATGAGACAAAGGCTGATAGCGTCAGAGGTTTGGAGTTCGACAACGCGGCTCCGACGGCGATGCAAAACAGTGGCTATGGAGGTTTGGAGTTGAGAGAGAGATATGGTGCGGTTAGACAGGAGAAGATTTTTATTTTGATTTTGATTTTGCAAAAGAGGTTTTAGGTTGTAAATGGCAGGGCTTTGAAATTTGAGGGGGCAATCTTATCTTTTCAAGAGCAGATGATATGCTTTTTTCTTTTCTTTTTTTAAAGATAGGTGTCGACTTTTTATTGGGCTTAAAAACACCAACTAAGAGCTGAGTTGGTATTACAGAAACGGGATATACTTTTTCATAAATTTGAACCATACATTCTAATGCTTTTAATTTTGACCATTTAAATAATTTAAATGGGTTACCATTTACCCGTAAAATAGGTCAGGGTATATGTAAAAGAAAAAAAAATCTGCTCCTCTTCGCCGATCTTCACCATGTTTACCCCCAACTCTCAGGTAACCATTTTTCATCATTTTTCCTAATTTTTATCCTATAGGTTTATGCTTTTGAATGGTGGGTTTAACCATTTTTTTCTCTATTATTTATGTTGGGCCTATTTGAGAGATTTTCTTTCATCTAGGAATTTTGGAGCACTAACATTGGAAAAGTTGTGAAATTTCCTATTTGGCAGATTCAAATTGAAAATGAAACCATTTTCTTCGATTTCCCCCCAATTGTAACCCATGTGAAATTTACCCCCTAAAATATCCTTTGCCAAATGTATAATGTGAAACTTATAGAGATTTTGATTTTGGTTTTAGTTCTTGGCAATGGATACCTCTAATTCCTAACATTACAACTACCGTATCCAAACATAAAAGGAGAATCTAAATATGAAATCAAGAATTTTTCCTTTAAAAGTTGGATACAAATACAAATATACAATCTGATAAACTTTGATTGATATTAGTAACACTTATTTTATTTTTAAATGTTACCAAATCCTTATTGAGATGTATCAATGCTACTATTCAACTATTGAGGCTCTTATTCTTTGTCTTTTTGGTTGATGAGCTTGATTGTTCTCCTTGTTGGTAGTCCTTTCTATTGTGTTATCAAAAAGCTTATTGTTCGGATGATGATTGAATTTCCTTGTACAAAATTTTTCAACTTGGATCAGTGCCTAGCATTTATGCATCCAAAAGGATTTTTTTTTTTTTTTTTTTTTTTTTTTTTTTTTTTTTTTTTAACATTTGAACAAGAGGCTACAGGTTCAATTTCCCACCAAAAGCAAAAAGTTTGGAATTGTATATTTGTGTTTTTTTTTTACAACCCTTTTATTGCTTGAGAGGATTACTTATATGTAGAGCAATGTTGTTTGTGTAGGATGCAAATTCTACCAACGAAGTGTTGCGTGGCAAGATAAGACAACTTGAAAAAATGCATTCTTCTATCAGCAAATGAGAACATTGAAGAAGTCGTGAATGATTGTAAAAGCATTCTCTAATTTTTTGGACAATGCTAGTACTTTAGCTGGTGAAGTGGAACAACCCCAGAAAACATTCCCAAAAGCATTGTTTTCTACTGGGTTGCTTACTTGTTTGGCTTACTTGATTTCTCTCCTAGTTGCAATTGGGGCTTTACCTCTAGATCAAGAAGATTGGGTTGATGGGTATTTTGCTGATGCTACTGAAATCATTGCTAGGAAGTGGTTGAAAGTTTGGATTGAAATTGGTGCAGTTTTATCAGTTATTGGACTATATGAAGCCTAATTGAGTAGTTGTGCATACCAACTTCTAGGAATGTCAAGTTTAGGATTTTTCCCACAAATTTTTGGGGTAAGATCCACCTGGTTTAATACAACTTGGGTGGGAATTTTGCTCTCAACATTGATTACACTTGTAGTTGCTTACATGAGTTTTGTAGACATAATATCTTCAGCGAATTTCTTGTATAGTTTAGGGATGCTATTGGAATTTGCATCTTTTCTTTGGTTGAGGAAGAACACAATGAAGAGGCCCTTTATAGTTCCCATGGGGTTACCTTGGTTGGGGATTATGTGCTTGATTCCATATGTGTTTTTGCTCTATGTAATGGTAGTGGCTACAAAAATTTTCTATTTGCCAGCTGCTCTGCTTACACTGGTTGGGATTGCTTGGTACTTCTTAATGCATTTTTGCAAGTCCAAAATGTGGCTTGAGTTCAATAATGTTGGAGAAAAGTTGGAAGATCAAGATTTGGAATAGGTTTATAATTACTGGCTGTGAGGATCTTAATATATTGTATCTTTTTTTTTATCTTGGCTAATAAAGTTTTGTAAACACTATTTGCAAAAGAAATGGATACTTTGATTTTCTTTTTAGTTTCCATAAAGGATAACAATTATAAAACAATTGAATTTACAAAGGACATTTTTTACAATTATACTCTTGATCAATCAGGTGGGGCACATTGAGCTCATGATGTGGATGTAGTGGGTTTTAAAACTTCAATAGCCTTATATTTTATTCAGGCATTTATACTGCCACATAAAGAACATGTGATATCAATCATTGGAAAGTGATTTCCTTTGATGCACAATATAGTCCAAGACTACAAGATATGTCATATGCCTCCTATGATCATAGTATATACAATGCAGAATTCAGAACCTAATATTGTATTCAAAGAAGTTAATATCAGGAGTTTATTATGAAGATATTATAGAGAGAATTTAGAAAGATTTACAAATGAGGATGATGTTCTAAATTAGTTAATTTGCCAAGTTAGTCTGGATATTGGAACAAGAAGGCTGAATATTGACTCCATAATGGAGGGACAGCTACATTTGAAATGGTTAGAATGTATCTAGTACCACGTTATTTAAAATTGGTTAGAATGTATCTAGTACCACGTTATTTAAAATTTAAAGCCGTAACATAGGTTGTGTACTAAACTATAGATTTGCACATATAGATAACTATTGTGTGAATCTTTAAAATATTTAAATTTTAACTATAAGTATAGTTGTCTTTCTCCAAATAACTCAATACCTTATCAAGACCTATTACTTACCGCACAGTGAAATTCAAAGCAATTATGTAGTACAAAACTTAACAAAACAACATATCAAAATATTATTGAGTACAAAGAGAAAGAAACAACACCACTATTTGCATGTTTTATGTTCGCATGTCTTGCCTAGTTGTGCTTGGCAAAGAGTCCAATATATGTATACATCTTTTTGAACTAAAGTCAACGACACATAAGTACCAATGACTATTATTGTCATTCATAGGGATATAAATCTACAAGCACAAATAAACAATGTATTAGCATGTGTTAATGTAAAATACACAAATGTGTTGAGTAAAATTACATGTTCACAAAACATCAATTTTGATATATACTTATCATCGTCCCTATATGTATTTTTAAACCATTCTAGTGTGGGATTGCCATCTTCGTCAATTATTTTTTGCTACAAACATATATATATATATATATATATATATATATATATATAAAGAAATAAGTAAGTAAAAAAGTGGCTTCGGTGATGGGCTCAAATGTAAATATACGATCATATGTAATATTGGTACTACCTAATGTGACGATGGAACTATCAAATGTGAGGAAAAAAATGGGAACCACTAAATGCGACAAAAGTACTGCCAAATGTGATGTTGGTACTGTTGAATGTGACTATGAAACTATCAAATGTGAGAAAAAAAATAAGAGAACCACAAAATATGACAAAAGAACAGTTACATGTGATGTTGGAATAACACAATGTGAGGATGAAATGATCAAATGTAAGAAAAAAAAAATAAATGAACAATTGAATGTGACAAAAGTATAGTCACATGTAATGTTAGTACTGCACAATGTGAGGATGAAATCGTCAAATGTGAAAAAATAAATTAATCACCAAATGTGACAAAAGTACTGTTAAATGTGATGTTGAAACTGTGCAATGTGAGAATGAAATTGTCATATGTGAGAAAAAAAATAAGAAAATTATCAAATATGACAAAAAATTATCACATGTAATATTGAAAATGCATAATATAAAAATGAAACCGTAAAATATGAGAATTTAATAACTTGGTATAATAAGTTACCTAATAGTGATTATCTAAATAAAAAAAAAGGGAGGGTACGGTAGAATCACCCGGATTCCAATTGGCGAGGACTGAAACTTGAAAGCATGTGGTGTTGGTGATCTGACTAGTGAATATTTCATTAGTGACACGTCTCTATTCATTGTCGTTGACCCCGTCAAAGACAGCACCCCTTTCATTGTTGTCCAAATCAAACCCCACTTTACCACTTTGTAAAGGCAAGGGACCGACTTCCATACCCGTACAACCCTTCCTTCTAGTCCTAACTTAGAAAAAGGAGAATAGTACTACTAATAGACAATTTTATGACTTACAAGTACTACTAAGAGCATTTAGTGAAGGCAAAATTTTAGTTATTTAGCTACACAAAAAGTCACTTTATCTATTTTACCTACACACATGCTGCAGCAGTGGTTCTATTTTAACTTTCAACATAATAAAATAATATAAACATCACAATAAAATAATATAACTACTCTAATAAAATAATATATCATACTAAAAAAAAACAATCACAGCAACCACCACAACCACTCTACCATCAGCCACAGCCAAAACCAAAACCACCACCACCACCAGTCCACAGCAAGGAAAAAAAAAAAAAAAACCACAGCACCACAGCACCACAAAACACGGCACAATCACCGCCAACACAGCACTACAAAACAAACCCACTCTACCATCAGCCACACCCATAACCACCACCACCACCACCACCACCACCACAACCACAGCCCATAACAAAGAAAAAAAAATCAACCAAGGCCACACCTACCCGACCCACCAGGCAACACCCACACCACGGCAATCAAATTCACGCAATGCAAAAAAAAAAAAAAAAAAAACCCAAGGCTTGGATCGACGGAAAACCAAAGCAATGGGCGGAGGAAGGCAGCGGCGGCTTCAATGATGAAACCCAGAGCTTGGATCGACGAATGAAACCCTCGAAATCCAGAGCTTGGGTCTGATCGGCGAGATGGGTTTGTTGGCGGAATGGGTGGGGAGATCGGCGAGATGGGTCGGCGCCGGTGATGGGTCGAAGCTGGGCTGGGTCTGATCGGCGAGATGGGTTTGTTAGCGGAATGGGTGGGGAGATCGGCGAGATGGGTCGGCGCCGGTGATGGGTCGAAGCTGGGCTGGCGGCTGGGCTGTGAGAACGGGCTGGCGGTGGAGGAAGAAGAGAGAAGATGAGGAAAGTGGAGGAAGAAGGAAGAAAGAAGTGAAGCCGGAGAGAGAAAATGGAAAATGTTTATTTAATGAGAGAAGAGAGAGAGAGTGTAATAAAAAATTCTTTTTTTTTTTACATGAGAGCTACAGTGCACATCTAAAGATAGATGTGCACTGTAGCTCTGGAGCTAAATCTTTTAGATTTAGCTCCACTGCTGCATGATGATTTTTTGTGATTGGAAGCTAAAAAAATACCATTATATCTATATAGCACCACTGCTGTGAGTGCTCTAATAGATAATTTTATGACTTACATTTTAACGTTTGCTAAAGATTAAAAAAATAAATTATAAAGTAATTCAAGCATTCATTTATTATGTTGTTGGGGTTCATATATCACTTCAATTTGTAGAATTTTTAGCATTTGATTTTTCTTAAAAATATTGTTGTTTAATAATTTTAGCACATGTTTGTTTTTAATCCCTTAAATGGCTTAGTCAAACTAAAATATGATAACTTATCGCTTTGTATTCTCTAAAAGCAATTGCTTTGAGTTTATGGGGAAGTAAAATTGACCCATTTAAAATTTTTGTGACTAAAAATGATTGCTTAATAAAATAAAATAAAATAAAAGATCACTTTAGGCTTTGTTAATAGCCTTATAGCTCAAGTCGTATTTTATGAAATTTTCAATTGAGGTGTCAACGGTTCAAATTTTCATCTAAATTGTCTTAATTAAAAAAAAAAAATTAAAATCACTTTAAGCTCTACAATAAGTTTATGAACGTAGGGTTTGTTTGGTACGTGAGATCAAGTGCTAGTTTTCAAAAATGATATGGAAATTGTGGTTTAAAAAGGGTTGTAGAAATGTGTGTTTAAATTATTCATAATGAGTGTTTGATATTATGTTTATAATAACATATTTTTAAAAGTGAAAAAAAATAATAATAATTATGTGTTTGTTATGAGTGTATATTTTTTATTATAAAAAACATGGTAACTACCTAACATGTACAATACAATATTTCTTATAATAGAGAGAAATTTTCGTGCTATTTCCATTTACTATCTTCTTTCTATTCAAAAAATCCACTCTTCTCCTTTAAAAAAAAACCATGAATCCTTTGTAACCAAAAAAAGAAAAAGAAAAAAAATGAAGGCACCCAAGAGCTCACTCCTCTTCCTCTTTTATAAAACTCACAAATTCTTTGCAAAAAATTATATTTAATTTAAATAAGTGGGTATGTGGTAAGGTTTTATTAGTGGAGTATTAAGTGGTACAGGAAAAACGAGATAGAAGATTTGGACTCATATTAATCACTCTAAATTGAAAACTTTGACGTAAACACTTTTAAGCAAATAGTCTTTATCAAACATAAATTTTGGTTTTTGGTTTTTTGGTCACAATTTTGAGGTTTTAAATTTTAAACACTAAAAAGTAAAAACTATTATTTTAACTCAAGTAACAAACAGACTCATAAGCTTATGAAAGTAATTGTTATTCATGTCGACAGACCTCAACAAGTCGTGGCAAAAGTAACGGTGGTAGAAGTAGTGCAAAAGTAGTGGTGACAGAAGAAGCTCCATGAGTGATCGTGTATTTTGGGGTAGAAAAATCAATCCATACGTATCCTAGTTGGGTAGTCCAGCCTGTCAGCCAACCACAACAATACGCGTGGACCCCACAACGCAACTCGGTCTTCAATTCTTCATCTATACAAACAAAGTCTTCTCCTTACAAACCTCAGAATTCTCTTGCAGTATCTCGGATTCAACTCTCTCTCTCTAATGGAGTTTCTACACAGAAGCTTTGTTTTGACTCTCTTCCTGCTTTCTCTCTCTACCCTCACAGCTCTCTCTTACACCTTCTTCTCTCCCGTTGACAACTACCTCATCGACTGCGGTTCCACCCTGGACTCCACCGTAGACAATCGCCTATTCATTTCCGACTCGTCCCGCTTCAAATCTCACTGGCTCAGCTCAACTCGCTCTGTCTCGCTCAAAAGCAACAACCCTTTTGATGTCTCTCCTTGTATATACCAAACAGCTCGAGTCTTCACAAAGCCTTCGAGTTACGAGTTTGAAATCAAGGACAAGGGGACCCACATGGTACGTCTTCATTTCCACAACCTTAGTTCTTCAAAATTTGATTTTAATGATGCTCAATTTCATGTTCTCGTTAATGGGTTTGTGGTTTTGAGTGATTTCATTGGTGGGAATTTAGACAGCCCAAAAGTTATGGAGTACCTGATCTGGGTTGAGACTGGTAGGCTTGTAATCACTTTTGTACCCACTTGTAAGTCTAAGTTTGCGTTTGTGAATGCTATTGAAGTGATTTCTGCACCAAAAGATCTAATTGTTGACACGGCTCAGTACGTGAGCTCTGAGAAAATTGAGCAATTTGATGGGTTGGTTGAACAAGCTCTTGAAGTTGTCTATAGGGTCAATGTGGGAGGGCCTAAAGTTACACCTTTTAATGATACTTTGTGGAGGACTTGGGTTCCTGATAATGATTTTTTGAAGTCGAGTTTCGGGTCGAAAAGGGTGTATTTTAGTGGTCGGATTAGGTACCAAGTGGGAGGGGCAAGCCGTGAGGTTGGTCCGGATAATGTGTATAATACAGCACGAGTGATTAAGAGTACAAATGCTTCAATTCCTGATGTTAACATTACATGGGTGTTTCCTGTGAAGGTGGGATTTAAGTATCTTGTTCGTTTGCATTTTTGTGACATTGCTAGTATTTCAATTGCTTTGCTGTATTTCAATGTGTATGTTAATGGGAATTTGGCATATAAAGATTTGGATTTGTCGGGTGTTACCAATTATGAATTGGCTGCTCCGTTCTATGCGGACTACGTGGTCGATGGAGATAGTTCTGGGGTTTTAACTGTTAGTGTTGGGCCTTCAAATATGAGCTATGCGTATGGGATCGATGGTATTCTAAATGCTGTTGAGATTATGAAGTTGAATAATTCGATGGGGAGTCTTGTTGGCGACTTGCCTGCGGATTTCATTTTGAAGAGTTGGCCAAGAGGAAATATCCCTGTTTTGGTTCCTTTGATTGCTGCTGTTTGTTTGCTGGTAATTCTATCTTTGGTCATGCGTAGGAGGATGACTGGATTAAAGGACACTGTCATGTGGTCAAAATTGCCTATGGATGTTTCCGATGTTAATGTCAAGTCGGGCTCCCCCACAGCCATAATGTAATTTGGTATGGATCTAAAACTATAAGGATTTACGTGACATATAACACGAGCATGCTATAGAAAATTATCGTAGTGCTTATCTTTTCTGGGGTTAGGAATTGTTGGAAGAATAGTAGAGTTCCCTGTTGTATTCTCTGTAACATAAGATAAATATAAGTTTGAATATAAAGTCTTGAAAGAGCTTCATGTAATTTGCAGAGTACCGTATTACTCTGTGTAAGTTGTATTGGTAGTATATAGTTGAAGCATACATTTATTGACTTTTTTCTGTTGCTGTTATGTTCTTTGTGCTCCTTCTTAGTGAGCTAGAGTTGTCATGATTTGCTTTGTTTTTAAAAATTTTCCATACACCTCTGTATTCAAGTTGTACAATCCCTTTAATAAGTAAGCGTTTAATGATGTAACAGTGCCATACTTATCCATTCTCAACGCACAACCTCCTCTGATTTTTAAATTTCGTCTGTGAGGTGGATACAAGCCTCAAGTACACAAACTCACGGACGATGGTGCAAGAAGATGGCCCTTAAAACCTTATGAGTGAAACCTACAACCAATTGGGCTTAAGGTCTAATAATTTAATTGGATTTATTTACTTTCTGTAATTGTTTCGTACTTGGATTATGAATTTTATTCATTCTCTTACTAGATAAATAGAGTTCATATCATTGGTTAGAATTTTTTCCTTTCCTTAATAAGATAATAAGTTGGGAGTTTTCTTTTAAAGAACCTAGTACTATTTACAGCTTGCTTGAATAATTAGATTTATTGTTCAAGTTTTACCTTCAATGGCTTGGTGTCCATCCTAGGCAACACTAGTTGTTAATTTATAGGTTTTGTTTTCCCTTGCTCAATTTATAAGTCTCAAATTTTCAATAGCATGGCACTGATTGAAGATTCCCCCACACCACCCACCCCCCCCTCCCAAAAAAAAAAAGAAAAAGAAAGAGATTTGTGTACTGCAACAGCTTATGGTGTGATATAACCAAGGTTATTTAAAGTGTTCTGAATTACTTCAGCATATGTTGATATAAAAAGAGATTAGTAGACTTTTCTTAATTGTAAAAATGCTTGTCTTTGAAATCTCCCCTGACCTTACAAACAAATGCCCACCCACAGTAGAATGTGCTAGTAAATTATAAGATTTATTTTTTTTTTTTTTCTCTGGCTGAATGAAGACTTTTATTGCAACAAAGGAAGGCTACAACTGGACTAAGAGGCCACTACCTCCAAGAGTAGGGGAATTATAGAGTAATCCCATAGTTGACGAACTAAAGAATTCTGCAAGACCCATTTACCCAGCACATGCATGGATTTGTTAGCAGTAGGCGAACCCAACTAAAAACAACAGAAGTCAATACCTGAGACAAATCAACTATGTCGAAAGTTACATACGAGGTTCTCCAACTAGCTTGGAAGGTCTTTGAATCTGATAGCTTGAACACACTTTTTAAGTCCCCCCAAAAGTGATTTTTCTTTGCTTCAGTTCCCTTGCAATTAAAAAAAAAAAAAAAACCATTTGAAGGCTTCAGCTTCTGCGACTTCAGGCTCAGTAGAATAGGATTTCATAACTGCTTGCAAACATTCTCCTACGTTTCTAACCACAGCAGCAAGTAGGGAGTGAGAAATACCCATCACCGCATCATTGTTTATCTCTAGCATCCTTGTTCAGGCTTTGATTTCTTTATTTGCATAAATTTGTTGTAGGGTTGAAGCCCCATACCTGGGAGATGGCTGCACACGTTAGAGTTTAGTTCTAGGACAATATGGCTTAACAACCAAACAAACAAACATCACTCTACTTCTTCCTTCCAAATGATGTCCATTGTTAGTATCGAGAATAGAGTAACTTATTTTCTTTGCTCAATCTCTAGTAATGGATAGTCTTTTCTTCTATGAGGTGCAACATCAGTTGCTCAATGGTGGTTGCAGGAATGCACTTAATTCTGATCGCCTCTTTGGCTACATCACAGTGTTTGAACTTTGAACTAGTGTAATGTTGTTTCTTCATCCTTTCAACACAGCGAGCAGCTCTGGTCCGTTTAGTTTCCCAGAAAAGATAGCTTAGTAATTGTAGGAATAATATCTGCAGCAACTATCCATAGGTATCTTTAGTATTTCATAGATCTTTAGTTTCTATATCTTCCTCCAAATATCCCCACTACTTTCTGTCTTTTGGTTGAGTTAATCGATAAGTTGATTCACTCTTAGTCTACCATCCCTGGTCTTCCTGCAGTCTACCCCAGGAAATTATCTTTATTGCTTCCCTGAAATGTTCATCAAAGATTTCATATAAAGCTGCCTATTCCAGCGTCTCCTAGTTGATCAATCAGTTTGGCTACAATTAAGAAGTTTCTCATTGGGTTGTTGACTTCTTGTGCCTTGGGCTAGGTTTAAACCCTGTGATCCAAGGACCTAGGGGTCCTTCCAGATATTTATTAAGACCTATCATAAATCTTAAACTTTTGCTAGTAGTGGTCAAGTACTTGGAACATTTCTCCAAATCAGGGTCATTTCTCTTCTCTAGATGAGGAAATTCTTACCTCTTAAGTATTTTAAATTCAGGATCTTTGCGCGGCTACAATTCTTTTAAGTTAGTACCATTCAAGACAATTTGGATAGAAGGGCAGTATTTAAGTCTTCAAAATTGTTGAAACCAAGTCCCCTTAGCTTATTTGGCTTGCTCAAGTCTTTCCATGCTTATAAAGCTAGAAAATGCCCATTATCTCTTAAGGGATATAAGGGTTCCATCGTGAATTTGGCAATTTAAGAATTATTTTATGGGGTTCACTTGACTTGTGAAGTCCAGTTGAAGTAAATGTCGTGTTCTTTTAATGATCTAATTATGACTTATGGGTCTTTTAGGATTAAAATAATTTTTTACTTTATTAGTTATGGTCAATGTTTTAGGCAGAGGTAAATTTGTAATTTTAGCAATTCCTACAAGTTAAGGGTCTTTTGTTATTGTAGTTGAGTCTAGAATTATCTAAGAGATCCTAAATATTTCAGGTTTTATTTTCTTTAATTCCAACTTCCAAGTTAGTCTTTTATTATGTTCTTATTTCACTAGTCAAATTAGGATTCCTAATACTATTACTGCAAAAAAAAATAAAGTCTTTATATATATATATTTGTGCTCAATGTACTCTAAGAATAGATGAAGTTGATTAATAAAATTATTGAGTGTTTTGAGTATTAAGGCATGTTGGCTTCTTTCTTTATTCTCTCTTTTCTTCTTCTCTTTCTTGAGGTACTTTTCACATGTACCGTTCATACAGTCCCTGAATGCAATAGAATCCTCTCTTTTTCTTCTTCCTTAAATCAAGCCCTTTATTTTACCTTTCAAACCCTAAAACCCACGCACCTTGTTCTACTATATAGCCATCAAACAACTTATAATCATTTTTTAATTCCTAACACTACCCCATAAATTTTTCTCCATGATCCAACTGTTTGTTTTTGCTTATAATTTTTCTTTTAGGTAGTTGAAAAACTCATGTATAAATGCTCTTTTAGGTAGTAGAAAGACTAATTTATGCTCTTTTAGGAGTTGCTTTAGGCTATTCCTGCACTTGATGCCCTTGAATTGGTTGTAAATCTCTTTGGTTAAAAGTTGAAGGACCCTAAATTTTCTAATTTCTCTAACTGACCGAACGATAGATAGTAAGCGTTTATGCATAAAATCAATTGGTTGACTATTATTGCTCCACAAAATAGCAAGACATAATCTACATTTAATGGATGGGTGCTTGCTTGACTTGCCAGTGATGAGCTTACTTCTTAATTTTACCTTCCAGCATTGCTCTACTTATTAGCCTTTAAATGATTGATCTCTTTACACATGATGAACAAGTATGTGGGGAGATAGGATTTCCTTGCCTTGGGTAAACTATTAAAATTAGGCATGTCATGGGTTAGGTCAAGTCAAGTATGGCCGGGCTCAACTTATACCCAACCCAATCTTGTCAAGTGGTAGAAAATAGGACCCATTGTCAACCGGTGAGGTGGATGTCCATGAGTTGAGTCGGCTCTCCAAGGATGTCCAGTTGAAACAACAACAAAGCTAGATTCCGATGAAACTCATCGAAGATCGCGAAATCTCCACCAATTTGGGTGGAGATTTGAAGATTCTGAGTAGAGATGGAAATGATCTAAACGGAGATGGAAAATATTAGCTATATCAAGTCAAATAAGATTTTGGACGGGGAGACCTGTCGTCACTGGGTTTTAAATGTGCATACTCATAGTTGACTGCCACAGGCATCATATTGGCCATAAGTCGAGTTATTTCGGGTCGGGTGGGTCGAGTGGCGTGGGTCTGTGGACAACTTTAATCAAAACAATTTTCATTTAGTAATAAGGTATATTTGATAGTTGACGTGTTTGTAAATCTAATTTATGAATCTCATTAAACCAAATGCTTTTAAGGACAGCCACTCAGTGCTAGCTTTATACTATAAGCAAATGAGGTAGTCGTCTAGGCTTCAAGTAGAAAAAATGCCCCCAAATTTGAACCAATAGGATTATTATTTGATTATATTAGTATTAATTAAGTTCAAATATTAGCCAACAAATAAAATAATATTTTTTTATCAAATGAAAAAAAAGAAAAAAAAAAGTTGTTACTGGTTCTAATTTAAACCCACCACTGAAATTATTATTTTTATCATCAATAATAGCCTATAACAACTTGCCATTTAAGATTTGTCGTGAAAAAATTGTAAATGTAGTAGTTCTAAAAGAAAAAGAAAAAGGTAGTACACAAAAAAAATTCACAATATTTTTTACAATAGTTGAGTTAGCAAATTTTTACTAGTTTTCATTTAGGCCACCACTAACATCATTTATTTTAACTTAAAACTATCAATCTGCTACATCAACAAGTGTAAATAGTTTTGTTAAATTTTTTGTGTCTATAAATTTTTATAAACAATAAAAAATTTCTACGTGGTTCATGTTAATTAATTTTACATCTAAAAATAATAATATAGTTTAAGTAATATATATATATATATATATATATATATATATTTTAAGTGATATTTAAATATAAGAAAGGCTTCAATTTTAGTTTTCACTTTTAAGTCCCTAAATACATCAAACTGCTCCGGCTACCACTATAAAATCACATTCTAGGTGAAAAAACTACAAATAGAGAAAGAATTCATACAGAGATTAATACAAGAAATGGTTGCTCTAATCTAGAAGTGGGGACCTAGTTATAGAGCCATGGGGGGTTGATCACATTAAACATCTCTTTTTAGTACAATCTTGGAATAGCCTTTGACATGCACCATAGTCCATAGGGTTAGCAAGGATGTGAAAATGGGTTTCAACTAAGGAAATTCAATTTCGTACTCGATACTGTTTTTGTTTGACTAAGGGAACGAAATATTTCAATACTGATGTACCGTTTCGAGATTAACGCTATATATATATATGTATGTATATTATTTTTATCAATATAAAATTTAAAATCCACATATTTTATAAGCCTATATATTAGTTTAAGTACATTCACCAGTATATTAGATTAAATAAAATATTTTTTAATAATTTTTTTTTTCAATTTTTTTTATTGTACTGGCTGACACGCCAATACTAGTTGGTACAATTGAAATAGGCCGGTACAACCCGGTATTTTTCCGGGTACGTTTTGAATAAGTATCGATACCTGATTTTTTTTAATTGCATTCCTACGTTTCCACTTTTTTTTAATAGATGTATTTCTACATTCCCCCTACTTTTAGCTTTTATAAATATATTCTTTACACATTCATTTGGAGGTAAGATCTACTTGTATATGTTTGATAAAATGTCTCAACAAAGGCAAAATATATAATAAATAATTAGGGTTAACTTTTATTTATTTATTTTTAAATGTTCTTTTGGTTCAGATTAAAGAAGTTAGTTTTTTGTTGTAGTTTCTTCTGTACAACATATTTCCTGGGTATGCCTGGCACCGGAATAGTATTGACTTCCTTAGTTTTAACCGTGCAACTTGAAGGGGCTCTTGTGTTTCTATTATACTAGTCCTTGAATGCAGAATCTCTGCTTTGTGGCATCTACTCAAAAGTTGAATCAAAATTTATTTTACCTTACAAAAGTAAAATTTATTATCGAATAATGAAAATAACATAAAATGTTCAAATAAAATTAAATTATAGGGCTTTAATCCTAATGCAATTTAAGAAAAGAAATTTACACGATTTTGTTTTTCGATTACAATCTAAAAGTGAAAAAAAGAAAAAGAAAAATCTTATAGAAAGATCTAATCTACATCTCATAGCCTAAGTTCTGGACACCCACCGTACTTAGTCTAAGTTGATCTATTAGGATATATATAATGGTCAATGAAAACAAATCCATTTATCCCATCATATAATTAAGTTCACATAATTGAAAATAATAACTAGAAAACCAAGACAAACAGGTTTAGTCATAAACACGAACAAGTATTGAGAACATGCAACACACACTACAAAAAAATGGGGCTATCCCAGCGTTTTCAAAATGGCTGGGATAGCCCTAAAAAGCGCTGGGATAGGGTCAAAATTCCTATCCCGGCGTTTTTTTCCCCGACACTTCAAACCGCTGGCTTTTGAATGTGGGGATAGGGTCGCGCGAACCTGTACCAGCGCTTTTCAAAAGCATCCCAGCGCTTTTAGACCCTGTTCCGGCATTTTTACTTGTGTTGGGACAGCCTTTATGAAAATGTGAGTATAACATATACCAGCGTTTTTACTACCTGTGCCAGCGCTTTTGAAAGCACCGGCATAGGTTGTACCTATGCCAGCGCTTCTAAAAGCGCTGGTATAGGTCATGAATGAATAAAATTTAAAAGGCATATACCAGTGCTTTCAAAAGCGCTGGCATAGGTCATTAAAAAAAAAAAAAAAAGTTCCAAACCCTATTCCAGCGGTTTTCAAAGCATCGGGATAGGTCCTTTTTTTTTAATTTTTTTTTTTTTAGCACCTGTAATGTACCTACAATACATATTTTCCAATACCTATTTTATAGCAATGGTAATGAACCACAATTCATATTTTCCAATAGCAAATACAGTAACACATTAAACCAAGAAACTAAATATATTTAATCACACCGTATCAATAATTACATCCCAAATGTCTAGAATGTTATATATACACAAAATAATACATCCCAAGTGTCTAGGATGTTATGAGGCGCACCTACACTACAATTTCACCATTGCACATTGAGTTTCAAAAATATAAGTCACAAAACAAACAATACTCCTAATAGAAAATACTCCACATTTTCTCTCCAACAACCACCCACCACAGCATACTATATGTATTTACTTAGACAAAATACGAGAAATTGATAACAAATTGAACAACAATATGTTAACGTTCACAAAACAAACAACACTCCCAATATACTCCACCTTTTCTCTCCATGCAAGCCACCTGCTTGCTCCCAAACAACAACCCACCACATTATTTTACAATTTAAGGGAATTAAGAAGCAGATCTTACTCACCCTTTAGCAATCCCAATGTTTGCCCACGGAAAGAAGAATGTAAACTTCAAACAAGCTGCCACTCTTGCAAAAGAGAAATGACCATTGCTCACTACTATGATAACTTAAATAACGTAAATTAATCCAACTAGCTTTTAACCTACGCAATGCGCAAGATCATTTTATGTATTAATGAGCTTACTTTCAATATAAACTTAGTTCTCATGCTTCCACTACATTCATTCAAACCTAAATAATGGTAGCATATATAAACATATAGTATCCAATATCCCCTAAAAATTTTAAACATCTCTTCAAATCACTTCATGTGTACTTCCCTCATTCCAAATGCACCACATCAAACACAGTGGGACAATTGTGCAACAAAGCTACCCTTTCCTTTTCCAACCCACCCCTTTCCAACATTCCATAAGGCACAACATGGTTTTGGGCATGAAATAGAATGTGCAAAACAAAGCAAACACCAATAATCTCTATTATTTCAATAGAGAAATAAAAGCAAATCACTAATTTTAAGAAACATAGAGAAATAAATTGTAATTTATTAAAAAACCTACCCAACCTAGGGTAAAGTTTCTATATGTCACACACAATTAATAGAACTTCAAACACACAAATTCATAATTATCAAATAATTGATGCTAAGATGAACACATGTCATTCCAATAATCCAAACTCAGGGAATCCTAAAAACAAATGTGGATAAACATAAACTCACTTATGTATTTTCACCTTAATTAAATTGTAGTTCAAGCTTTCCAAAATTTTGTGATGGAAGAAGGGAAATTTATCATACAATTTTATAACACAAAAACCATTATATGAGACTTCTGTGTCTAACTTATAAGCAAAGACTAAAGAGTCCTAGGTTTAGTAGTAAACAGTTTAATGTTTTGTTTAGTTCAAATGATTTTAAATACTTAAGTGAATATAATTCCAATAATATCATAGAAATAGAAGAAGTCCAATAATATTCTTAAAGAGATAGTTAATTTAAAATTTTGAACACATATAGTAATTTGAAATTTTGAACACATATAGTATAAGCGTTCATTCATAAATCCTAAATAATTTAAACTATAAGCTTTAGCAATTCCTAATTGGAAAATATAATGGATCAAGTATTGTCATTATAAAAAAAAATTAAACGAAAATAACACAATGATGATAGTACAAGAGTGCTAAACTTTATTCAAGACGTATTATGCCAGCCATTATTGGTTTATAACTTTTATAAGTCACATGGCATTTATGTGACACACCTCTATTAAATATTGTTAATAGCATATGGATTTAAAAAAAAGGTTTGTAATTAAACCAATCTTCTTTTTTTTGGTTAAATAATTTAACCAATCTTAAAGCACAAGGTATGTGATTAAAACAATAGGGTGAGAGAGCAGTTGTTGAATTATAGTTCATGCAAGTTGAGTTGTGAAGATTTCAATGTAAGGGATTTGCTACTCACAGTCACTTTTGGGCTTCCCAAACCTCTATTTGAGGATTGTGCAAGACTCTCAATATACAACACAACCGTTACTGTTTTATCTATGGCTGTAATGTCAGTCTGTAGAGTTAATCAAATATATGTACGTATTAGAGGTAAAAATAAATTGTCAATAAGAACTAGCTAGTAATCTGATACTCATACTGTCATGATTTATTGTATTCAACAATCTGTAGGTTACAAGTTCTCTTTCTAAATCTCTATCTATATCTTAAGAGAATAGCATATCAATTTTAACAAATTAAAAAACATAAAAAAAAAATTTAAATCATTGTGGGAGAGGGAAGCTTTAGCCTGAACCCTCAACAGCTCATAATGAATCCAAAAGACAAGATAAGGCCACAACACACAAACACACACGCTAAAAAATTTCACCCCTTAATTGGTTCCTGCAAGAGCCAATTAGGAGAAAATAAAGGAAATGACAACAAAAGTCTGACTGAGGCTTATCTTTCTTTGCCATAAATAAATTAAAAAAAAAAAACCCATTCAATAGCCATTATTTTTGTATAAGGTTTAGTTTGTTATAATTTCTAGTTTTTAGGGTTTAATTTGAACCACCTCTGAAGTATAGGGTTTAAAATGTAATTTGCTCTAAGACTTAATGACATTTGTTGCCTATTTATTTCTCAATATGACAGACCACTTTTCTATAGTCTTTAGAAGTGACTGCAGTCACTTCTAAAGACTGCTTTAAACTATACTAATAATGGCTATAATCACAAGAAATTCATTAACCTGAAACAAATTGGTGAAATAATTATTATGTATCATTAAAGGTAATGTATGAAACACAACCAACTTAACTCAACTAAGTCTTATACCAATTAATTAATTTAGGATAAGCCTTTAATTAAAATGAAAGAAAAGAGTATATTCTAAATGACATTTAATCATTAAAAAAAGAAGTGGAGTGGCATTTCAAGTATATGTTTTTCTTTTTATCTTAATCAAAGAAGTATCTTAAATAAATGTTATGTTCACTCCACTTTGAATGATATTTAATACCCCTTAAGCATACTAGATTCTTAAGGCTGCAGCAAGAAAAGCGAAGGACAAAGAGAAAGATTAGTGACTTGTGATTTATCCACTAAAATTGAGGGGGAAAAAAGAGCGAGAGAGAGAGAAATACGTCAGACAGAAGAATGATAATTTAAAATAGCTAGGTTGCCATTAATAGATTGGTAAGAGTTCGTGAAGCAAAGAATTTCAAGCATCTACACAATTTATAGACATGAAAAATTATAGTACTAGAACCAAAACAACCACCACCACAACATAACAATAATTTTATTTTTTTTGGATAGGTAACAACATGACAATCAGAATTTAGATCTGATATGAAATAAAAAATCAGCATGAGTACCATAGAGATTACAATAGATTCAGTAATATCTCCCAATCAGACAGAAGGGCATACCGCAAATTTTCTCAGAAGAATGCCCATGGTACAAAAAAGAAGTTTTGTTTTTTCACTCCTGAGATCACAAAATTAAAGCAAATATAAGTGATACAGTTGACACACACACACACACACACACACACACACACACACACACACACACACACATATATATATATATATATATAACGTGAAATGTACATTTTAATTGGCACTGCTAACATGATTACTACTTCAGTTTAGTCCTAAGTATACTGATGGTGATTAGTAACTCTCTCTGCTAGTTTATATACCCACACCAAACAAAACAGCAAACACTTGATTCTATATAGTATAAAGAACATCTCAGCCAAACACGTCAACATCAGATTACTAACAAAAGAGAAACCCAAAAAGAAAGACACATAAGGCAAAATCTGAAATCACAACTGAACTCCAAAACTGTATGTCTTTGAAAAAGATTTAAGATAAGTGAAATGGATTGTGTCAAACTATAGAATACTGAGAAAATAACAACAAAATGTAGTCAAAGCAATATAAGATGATGCCTCTGATATTATAAGCACCATTAAAAAATAATTAGTGGAGCAGACATATAAACACCTTGCACTATCAAGACGGACTTGATAACCAACCAAAGAACCATCCGAACCTGGTGAAGGTTCATAGCGCTCATCAGCAACTCTTTCAGCCACAGAAATAGCCTACAAAACAACATAGCAAATATAAACTACTGTTGCCAAGTAAGAAATAAAAGCTTGCCCTGTGTTTCAGTATAAAGCAATCTCAAAATTAAAATTATTTGCAGAAAATTATGCAACAATCTATCTCCTAATGATTAACATGGCAGTCTTATAACATAGTATCAACCAGTCCAGATTAAATATGTTTTTCAAGGATTAATAACAATAATCACACAAAGGATGGTTAACAAACAATGAGGATAATACGTTAAATAGAGATAATATGTTTCCACCAGTGCATTTGCAGCTGTCATACTGCCTCATAATGCCCCTAAACAAGGCTCAAATAGATCTGCACTAGGATAGAAAAGGTAGAGCCAAGCAACCCAAGCCACCATCAAGACAATATTTGCAAGGGAAAATGACTACCAACTACACGATTTCAAGTAACAAGGTAATGATTTTAAGTGTAATAATCAGATAGATGAAATATTTTAAGTTGTACCAATTTCCTCATATCAGAGAATTAAAAAAAAAAAAAAAAGTACAGAGGCAGATTAACGATTTCTGATGTAAACCTTAGAGAAAATTTTTGTTAGCACTACTGCCGCCTACAGTTCCTCCAAAACAGAGCAAACTTTAACCAAAATCAAAAATAAAAAGTCACAAAATCAACTAAACTTTAACCAAAACCAAAACTAAAACTCATACAATCAACCAACAGTTACACAAAAATATACACATAACCCAAACCAAACTTCAACCAAAATCAAAAATAAAAACCAGAAATTTAACAACAAATATATATACAAATATTGCTACAAAATAGAAATGAGAGCTAGAGCCCAAAACCTTGCTTTGTACAGAGGCAGATTAACAATTTCTGATGTAAACCTTAGAGAAAATTTTTGTTAGCACTATTGCCACCTACAGTTCCTCCAAAATAAAGCAAACTTTAACCAAAATCAAAAATAAAAAGCCACAAAACGAACTAAACTTTAACCAAAACCAAAACTAAAACCCATACAATCAACCAACAGTTACACAAAAATATACACATAACCCAAACCAAACTTCAACCAAAATAAAAAATAAAAAACCAGAAATTTAACAACAAATATATATACAAATATTGCTACAAAATAGAAATGAGAGCTAGAGAGATTTACCTTGCTTTGGGTAGGGTTTGCATTTTTGGGTAATATTTTTGTGTTTGAAATTTTGGAGAAAAAATGGTGGGTTTTGAGTAAAGAAGAAGAGAGGAGGAAGGGAAATGGGTTAAGGGAGAGGGAGAGGGAGAGAAAATGTGGGTGAGAGGAAAACATCTGAAGCAAAGAAGAGGGAGACCAAAAATGAGAGGCCAAAGTGGTGGGAAGGTGAAAAAAATAAGTGGGAAGTCTGAAAATTTTTAAGTGGTACGAAGGACCTATCCCAGCGTTTTGGAGAGACCTATCCCAGCGCTTTTAGAAGCGTTGGAATAGGGTCCACCTATTCCAGCGCTTTCAAAAGCACCCTATTCCAGTGCTTTCAAAAGTGCTGGGACAGGTCATTCTCATTCCCTTATGAGAAAGAGCTGTCCCAGCGCTTTTAAAAGCGCTAGGATAGGTCATTCTCATTCCCTTATGAGAAAGAGCTATCCCAGTGCTTTTAAAAGCGCTGGGATAGCTCATTCTCCATAATGGAAATCAGTAACCCTATCCCAGTGCTTTTGGGCTTTCTGTACCAGTGTTTTTGAAAAACGCCGCTATATGCTTCCTATGGCAATGCTTTGTATAGCGCTGGCAAAAAGCGCTGGTATAGGCTTATCTATTACGACGGTTTGTAAAAACGCCGGGAAAAAAACGCTGGGACATGACGATTTTTTTGTAGTGACACTACATTAAGATGCATTGATATCTTTCAACGAGATCATATGTAAGAATACATAAACATGTGAGAGTAAGAATATGCAAGCATAAGTGCTTCTAGGTGTGGGGGGCAAAGATTGGGTTCAAGTTTTCAAGAGGAAGTTTCACATACACACACATATGTATATATATATATATATACTTAAATTAGAGTAGAGTAGAATTTCTATCTTGTATATATATATATATATATATATATAAAGGGAATATGCAAGCCCTAGATATGGATTCTAAATGATAAATGAACATATTTCATGAAGATTCAAATAAAAACTCATATCTAGAAACTTAAGATTTCAACCTATTTTATATGATTACTTATGGATTGTACAATGTGAATGTAAGAAAAAAAACACATTCTAAGTAACAAGTCAATGATGCCAAACGAATTATTTTTATTCATTCATGATTTTATGTCACCTAAAATTAATAACACTTGCTAGAAAATTTACGGAAGGTGTGTGAACATATTATTTTCTGCACTAAAATCATGACTAAGATAGATATTTATCATATCATTCTGAGCACAAAATTTGCACATATGCAAGAAAAACAAATTCAAATAACTAAATCTACTATCCTAATGCACGAATTATGTATAGATGCATTGCATAAATACGTGATTGTGGTATAAAAATAACATGTAGGAACAAATCTATTAATATTCTAAAAGAAAAAAAAAATTATATTAAACATCATGTTACTGTTGTTGTTGTTGTGTTATTTATTTATTTATTATTATTATTTTTTTAGATAGTTTCAACCTATGACGTCTGTTCCTATAATAGTTTTTTATCATCAAACCAAGATACCAATCGGTTTTTGGTATAGGTAAGGATTGAACCCCATATTTCTTATTCAATCATCAAAGACTTTACTAATTGAGCTAATTGGAACCCACACATTATGTTATTGTTGAATGCATGTGTGACGTGAAATTGTAGAATTATTCATCGACCTTGTTACTGTTAATCCAAATTTACAAAAATAAAAAGGTAATATTTTAAAAAATAAGCTACGAAATTTACCATGTAAAATGGTGGAACCTACCATCACATTTTGATGCACTAGTGATATCTTATGTGAAATGTATATATATAAATACACATATATTGGATTGTGATTATTTCATAATATGACGTGAGTTATTAGCAGATCAAAGAAAGTTACAATCAATCCCTGTTATTGGTTGACCAAATTTTATATATAATCTATATATATATATATATATATATAAAACCGAAACTTTGGAAGCTCCCACATTTTTCCACGTCAGCATTTAATTTATTTATTTTTTCTATTTTTTAAATTTCGATTTTTTTTCCCAATCTTTTATGCGATTGATGACTCTCTCTAACCTATACGCATTCTTAAAACCCAAAACCCTAGCCTTTGAGCTCTCTCTCTCTCTCTCTCTCTCCGCTTTGTCTTGGGTCCTGCCGTTTCCCCTTTCTCTCTTTATACCTCAAACCTCTCCCTTACAAGCCATCCCCATTCACTCATTCGCTCTTGCTTTGCTCGCTCTTCGCCGGTTTCAGCGTATTTTCAAGTAATCTATACGATTTCATGTTGGATCTGAAATTTTCTGCTTTTTTTTTATTGAAAAATATACAAATTGCATCAGATGGTTGAATTAGAACTTTGTCTCAGAAAATTAGGGTTCGTTTTCTTCTTCTTCTATTTCTTATTTTTTGAGATTTTCGATCAAAATCGCATAAAGTTGATTATTCTTTTTTTTATTTGAGTAAAATCACTATGGATTTTCAGTGGACTAGAAATTTAGCTAAGGTTTTGTAAATTTTGTTCGGTTACTGATCTGCTTGATTTTGATTTGATCATTTTTTTTTTTGTTGGATTTTTTCGATGAAACGTTTGGTCTTCACTACTCATTTGATCTATTGAGTTGATTTTGCTTTTGAGTCCATTTGATCTGTATGTATATTTATGTTCTGTTTGTGTGTATGTATGTATTTAAGTTTCGCTCAAATTAATGCTATGTGTTTCATATTGTTTTGTCGGTTTTGTATTCTGTGACTAGGTTTCTGTGTTTGTGTGGTTGGCTTCAATGTTTTGCTTAATGAAATGATTTGGGACATGATATTTTCTGAACTCTGTTTTTAGTTTTTAACTGCCTTGATTTAAAGCTTTGAGAACTTCTGATTTGTTCACTTGATTGTGGTTTACTTTTATGCCAAAATGAGTTGTGCTTAGAAAAGATGTATATTCTTTTGGGGAAACAGAGATTCTAATGTAAAGTTCACATCGTAAATTTTTATTTTAGTCTACCACCAATAGTATTTAATTTTTTAGAAGTAGAAGTTATGCCAAAATGCTCAAGTTTTTTAATGTCAGAGCTCAAGCTCCAGGTTTGTAGTTTTACGATGTTTTCATCACCATAGAGTAACCAAGGTGTAGTGAGCCAACTCTATTTCCCTTTGAATTATCAAAAAAAAAAAAAAAAAACTCATTTCCCTTTGATTTGTATTCTTTGAAATGGGAGTGTATACATCTTTTAATTTTTCCTCTCTTTTCCTTTTCTAATAAAATTATTTACTTAAAAAAAATAGTAACTTATAATTTGATACAAAAAATTATTTGCTAAGATGTAGAAGAATGGTAATAATTTGAAATACTTTAGGGGAAGTCTCAAACTTGACCACAGGGTAGGGTGTTTCTAAATAATTTCAATGGAAAAACCAATGCAGATTCTCTTTGGAAAAAATAGAAATAAATTCATATGGTGTGTAATTGTATGAAACTTGCTATTTAAGTGAGTCTCTATTTTAATTTGTTTTAATAGTTGGGAGTTAAATTCAGTTTCGATTTATTATTATTATTATTATTTATTTGATTGAAAAGGTAGAAATTGTATTACTATCAAAAAGAAAGTTGAAAAGTATAACATGGGAATGATCCAAGCTAACGCAGTGGCTTAGGTTCCAGGAAAAAAAAATATATATACAGGGAAATAGATAGTATGACCATGTCAACCAGTGGTTAGATGAACTCCAGTATACATATATTTATATATTTCGTTTATATTCATATTTTTGATTGAAAGGTGAATCTCAAGTTTGTGTTTTCCTATCAAATTGAGATAGATGTCTACTTCTTTAGTACTTTCCACTCTTCTAACAATGGGCTCTTCCTCCTCATATAAATGGATAATGAGTAGGCAATTTTTACATTTGAGTATAATATGATTGGACACTTACACTATTACACATTCTGAGTCTTATAGAAATTCTTACTCTCCCATCCAATATTCCAATTTTACTGTTATTTATTTTTTTATTAAATTGTTTGTCTTTCTTACAAATAAACAATATTGGATATGATATTGATAGTTTGCTATTTCAATAAAGCATTGATTCATAGCTTTCATATATATGAATGCATGCTAATTATTGGATTAAATCTTAAATAATTGTTGGTGCATTTGTATCACTTGGATTGAAGGTTCAAAAAAGTACATTTTTGAGGTATGACTTCTCTGGGTGTATATTTTAAATTTTTGAGAAGATAATCATATTGACAGATTAATAAGAATATATTAGTACGTGCATTTTTCCATAAAGGATGTATTATGTATATTGGAAGCTTCAAGGAGGCTGAAAATTATTATAAATGAATCATTACAATTCCATTAGTTAATTTGAGTTTACAAATCAATACATTTTTCAGGTGTTTGAGAAAATTATGATCTATGTTCAATTGAGATGAAGATTACGAATAAATTGTGCATCGCATTTTAGAAATTGGGCCAACATGTATTTGCTTTTGATAATAATCTCTCATTCTTTGCAGGTTTTTGTTTGTTTGTCGAGAAACCTCCCCCTTTGTAGTTGGTTGACCAATCATTAATTCTATTAATGATGGATTTAGAATGTTAGGTTAGTTGGGTGATAACATGGTTTTAGGTTGCAGAAGTATCTAACAATGATTTATCATATATATTTTGAATTTGAGGCATTGCAATTGCTACAAATGCTTAGTCACATAAAAATATTAATAGAGAAAGACAAGGATATGTAGTATGTTATTCAACTGAAGATATGGTTGATAGAGTGAATCAAGGCAAGTTATTCTTTTTGGCAAATTGTCACTTGAGCCAAAAGAAATTTCTAAATTGAGTTCTATTTGCAATATTGTACTTTATGTATATACTAATGTTTCTCCTGTAATTTTCAATTCCAATTTAGTAAAAATTAATTTGCTAACATCTCTTATACAAGTTCTCTTAAATGCTGAGCCACCATGTTCATTCTTGATTTCCTGTTATGTGACTCCTATGAATTTGTTGTGCTAGAGAGAAATCATGGTCCAATCCCAATACTTTGTGATCATGGTTCAGTGTCTCAAAAGTTTTTATTTTTTATTTTTCGTATTTATCATTAATATATTATAAATTGAAAATTTTCATAATTGTTCTTCTTTTCCTTCTTTTTATTATTATTATTATTTTTTTTACTATAAACAAAATGCAAGTATATTTTCAATTATTGAATAATTAATGTTCTGTTGTAGTTTATTGAATTAATTCTTTCTCATATTATCAATGTAAGCTGTTTTCAAAGTTTTAACAAAAAACAATCTTCTCAATATTTGCATCCCTTAGTGACGACGGGGCAAGTTGCTAATTGTGATTTAATTTGCATCCCTTAGGATTTCCTACAGATAACCATTTGAAAAGCCATTTTTCTACATTGTTATTCTAATCTATATTTTAAAATTTTACTTTTTCTAGTTACATATAGTCAATTAGGAGAAGGACCTATATCTTCAATCTCTTTTTAACATTCTATGGTCCTTATGGAACCATAGAAATCAAATGGTTTATGATGGGAAGACCCCAAATCTGATAAATGTTGTTCTCACTCACTGCCAAATCTCTTTTATGCAGGTACCAGGAGGCCTTTAGAAATGGACAATCCTAATATCAAGATCACAACATACCAACTCATAAAGATGTCTCCAATAGGGATTGGCAACTCATTATCAAAGTAGTTTGTTGAAGGAAATGGAAATTGAAAGAGAGTGGCCATGCATATGAAGCAAAGGACTTGAAGGGAGATCTAATATTAGTGGGGGAGCCTAGCAGTCTATCAACATCTTACCCAACAGCATTTCAGGATGCAATCGTGGAGGTTGCAATAAAAGCTAGAGACCTTGGATTTAGACTAATTTTGTTTGTAAGTGATTGCAAAAGGATTGAACAGGTTTGCAATGGAAGAAGTTAACCAAGATTGCAGGAACAACCTATGATGACAGTCTTGCATTTCTTAACTTAATAAGGTTTAACTTTTCACACCATTTTTGTACCAAAAACTATCATGTGTAATGTGTTAGAAGTAGCTTCAATTCTCTAGCTATTCATTATTCGACCCAATTATTGTTGGATCTCTCCAAATCTTATGTTATATAACTTGTGTCCTGTAACTGTTTTCTATGGTATCAAAAAAAAAAAAAAAAAACAAAAAACAAAAACAAAAAAAGGAAAAAAAAAAAAAAAAAAAAGAGCTACATATAGTTTTCAACTATGTTAATTAGAACTATTTATAATTTAATAAAGGGATCCAAAACTAAATAAATTTTGAACAAATTAGGATTGAGGTTATGTAAAAAAATTCTAACTAAATTAGGTAATCTATTTTTTTACAAATAGTCCAATTTCATTTTTTATTTATTCATACTTATTAACCACCAATTATCTATAATTATATATTTTCACAACTAGCCCGTGCATTGCACGGGTTAGTGACTAGTAATTATAATTACCCTATCAATATGTGATTTGGCAAGTACAAAATCTTTTGTAACATTGTCACGGTTAAAAGAAAACAAATTAATAAATATAGAAATTCTAGAAATGTTTTTATTATTATTATTATTATTTTTAGAGATAATAACAATGTGTTACTAATCTCATACCTCAAACTTATATAGAAAGGCTTGAAGTTACTCCGCATATAATGCGAAAATACCATCAGATATTACAACCTTTTTACTTGCTGATCAAATTGACAAAAATTCAAACTAAAAAAAAGAAAAAGAAAAAAGAAAAAGAAAAAGAAAAGGCTATTGATATGGGTATTTTTGTCTGGAAAAGTTTTTTTTGCTCTTTAACCTGTCAAGATGAGTGCCTCATCAATGGGACCCATCGGCACGGATCCATTGGGGTGAACATCCCATTTGGTCCCTTTAAGGTCCCGACGGTTTGATGCTCCACTCTCCTTGAAAACCCATCGGCTTTCAAAGACTTGTCGGGAATCATACATTTAACCCCAATGGATGGCTTGCATATGAATCCGACAGAGGATTTGTACCTCATTCCCCATTTGTGTACCGACGCATGGATGGTCATACTGACGGTTGAGAACACTGGGGCCCACAAGCTCTTGTGTTCTCCATTCATGGGTCCTAATATAGAAATAACTTGCACATTACGCTCAAAGATCTTACTACACATTTATATCTTCCTCGTATGGAAAGAGAAGCCCTAGGATCTCAGAGCTCTAACTCAAAATATTCTCTACAAGGAAAGCTCATACATTCAAGGGATTTTAGTCAGCTCCACACCACCATATAAGCACTAAGCCCCCTCTTCCTTAAGGTACATAAAAATTCCTAACTCTCATACTATTGAGTTCTTAGACATTTTTTTTTCATTCATTTAACATTCGGAGGGTCTTTGGTCAGCATTCCACCAGTGCTCTCTGTTGGTTCTTTACTCATTTGTTCTTTAGGTACCATAATTGGAGCACGTGTGGACGATTAGCTCACTAACAATTTTGTGCATCATCAACCATTAAGCAATGTGGCAGAACATCCCATTGGATATGACTGAGATACCATGACCATATCATAAATTAACATGAAGAATAAATAAATAAATAGTAGATGGAAAATGAGAAGTTACTATTCAATACTCATTGAAAGCTAGTTACTACTCAATACACATTGATAGCTAATACCATGAATGAGTTAATAGCATATTGAAAGTTAATACCAATGAGTTGTAGTTACTTCCAAATGTGACTATACCAATAAATGTGACAAAGCTAATATCATAAATGACATTGTTATTAACAAAAGTGACAAAAAAGAAGAAGTGATAGGTCATCAACAAATGTGTTGCAGTCACTTCCATATGTGACATTATTAATCATTTAACTAGACGTAGACCCGCGCAATGCGTGGGAAAAAAATTATTTATTATAGTAAAAAATACTATTTCTCTTTTAAGAACTCAAATGATAAAGCTAAAAACTGTTCATTCCTAACTAATAGTTACAAAGAAAATCTTTCACAATAAGCATATATTAGACACTCTACCTCTCTCAAATAACAATAGCATTTTGTTTATTATGAGAGCACAAAAATTTTGGACAAGAAACTAATCAGACTACACAATATTATGGCAAATTCAAAGGCTGACATTCATTACCAGAAAATCGTGTTTTACTTTTAACTATAAAAATAAAAAATAAAAAATAAAAAAATAAAAACTTGTTTTTGTAAAGAGAAAAGAAATTTAATATCTTCAATTTTCTGCCCTCTATTTTAATGTTCACTTCAACTTTTGAAATGATCACTCCAATAGAAACAATCTTAGTATCTTACTAATTGCCATCTCTTGTCTAGTCAGTTACATGTTTTGGTTCTTGTTTTGAATTTGAAAGCTATTTTAGACATTTACATCTAACATTGTCATCTAATAATTATAGTTCTATCCCTTTGAAGTATGTAAAAAGAATGTGAGCTTGTCATTTGTTTCTAATACAATGCTTTTCTGGGTACATTCAATAATATCTACTAATCAAAAGATTCTAATAGCTTACAACCCCAAAGTACTTAATCACACCTCCATTATATGGTTAGGCTAAAAATAATTATGATTTGGATAATGTCTTCATGATCAATCTAGGATGAAAAGACAACACCATCACATTAAGGATGTGGAATTTACGATGTCTCACCTTCAATTTGGTTTTTGTTGTGGGGCAATGATCCCTGCAACAAAGAAATCCAACTTAAATTACAACTTTTTTTTTTGGTAGAAGAGATTGTATATAATAGATATAAACTATATGATTGTTACCTCTACGTTACCAATCATAGAAATACATAGAGTAGTACAACCCCAACTACCATTATGATTTTAATCAACAATATTGTACACTAACGCATCAAGCATAAACTGTCAATATGATTGGTTAGTATTAGGAAAAGAAGAAAACCTATAAACTAAACATTTCCTAGCTTTTTTTGATGTATGATACATTAAATCAACGTAGCAAACTTAACAGGTGAACTTGAACTTTTATAAAGGATCTTATATGTAATATAATTGACTTGGGAAGAAAGAATAGTTCCCAAAAAATTACTTGTTTACTCAAAAGTAACAGAGTACTCCAAGCCACAAAGATAGCAATACCACCCAAACACCAAAGGCAAGTGCTAAACATAAATAAATTTAAGACAAACTTATTTTTCATGAGGATGAGATGCAAAATGCACTAAGAATTGGAAACATAAATCTAAAAAAAAGAAAAAAAAAAAGTATCAAAGATGACAAAAGATATACCAACCCAATGTGACACATTTCTTTGAAGATTGGAACTTCTCTGGGTGGGGTTGATTAGGGAATTGAAAAGGTAATTTCAAAATATATAGTAGATTGATACCTCAATGCATAAGACACTTTCTAGAATTTGTGTTGTCCTTAAAATATGCATGTTGACATAGAATGAAGAAGACCAAACTCAAATAAATCACATATAAGACAAAGAGAATCATTATTGAAAATTTAGAATATCAATCATTTGGGAATTTTTTGAATCCAGTTAATCATCATTTCTTCACCTGCCAAATCATTTTGGGAGCCTCAGGCCTCATTGGGATCTAATACACCAAGAGAGGAAACTACAATGATGCAAGCTTGCTTTGAATAAAAAATGCATATGAAGTTAGTAGTTCAATTTTGAAAGGGATTAAAAAAGGCAAACTTTCAAATGTGCATTGTGTCGTTTTCCCTCCCAACACCATATATTCTCGTCATTCATGGTCCTAAACCTAGATTTGAAATACCTTTCAAGAAATCTCAAAAACCATTTAGTCCACAAAAAGGGAGGCCAAGGCTACTCATGAATTTGGATTGCTAACCCTAAAGTGAACCACCAATGTTGTAGATGATTAACAAAAAATGCAACTTTGATATGTAGATCATTACTAAAATATGGATACCCTCTAAGGTATATTTACGTTTACATTTAAATTTATTTTATATGCTCATTATGCATCTTTCATTATCTTAAAGAAAATACAAAATCATTTTTAAAATTTAATAAGGTAAACCCCACATTGAATTTACAATTTAATTTTTGCATTGGAGCATAAAACTGCTCGATATAATTCAATGAAAATCAAGATACCTTTTATTAAGCATTGCGGCCACAAAACATAGATAAAAATTATGTGATATTATGCACCAATCATGTTTTTCAATAGAAAATATCTAATTTTTGAACATATTACAATCTTATCTAACTTTATCTCGAAATCTAAATATCAGTCCAATGGTACTACAACATGGTGAAAAAAAAAAAAAAAAAACCAACACCCAGAGTCATACAGTCCCAACAAAGAAATTTCAAATTCTACAGTTGATTCAAACTCCTAATTTGTTTTGCATCTAATAATGGTGAATTACTTGCTCATCAAATTGTATTGTATTGTCAGTTGCACCTACGCCCATTTGTCACCAAGCCACGTCATGGGGTTCATCTAAATATCCAGTCTACCATTGGTTTTGAAATATCAACGAAGATTAAATTGATAAGTCTAGTTGCATAATCCAATTTGGGTGGTGGGACAGCAGGGAATATATACTTTGGCAAAATGCTTAAGAATTAGGAAAAAATCTACTAACCCATCTTAAAATAAAATTGCAGCATATAATCAAACTAAATCTATTGAGTTTTACATATATACTCATTCAGCTATTTTATCAAACAATTGGCATGCATCTAACAAAAGCAAAATTTAAAAGATAGAGGAAGATGTAAAGAGAGAGAAGTAGGTAGTTTTCTAGAAAAGGACTCAAGGGCAAGAGAAAAAAGAAAAGAAATTAATGAATAAGAAGTAGAGAAGAAAATAAAAGATACCTTGAGCTTTGGGAAGGTAGGAAGTAGTGAATCCCAATTGCGTGGAGCAGATTTCCATTGATGGTGGAATGAAGGTAATGGGGAGCTATATACATCCTAGAAACAAATGTTACACCGGTTCACTATCTGTGTTGTAACTTATAACGGCAAGGTGGGAAATGGAATGCTTAGGCTGAAAAAGAGAGAGGGAGAGATGTTAGTCTGATGTGGCACAAGAGGCCAACCAACTGAATGGTTGAGGCATAAATGAATATTACCAAGTGCATCAACGGTTTTGTCCAATTTATCAATATTTAATTATATTTTGAAAAAGAGAGAAAATATAAACAAAAGAAAGAGAGGAAAATATATAACATGTGATTGCTTCAGCTTTTATATATATATATATATATATATATAGATGGTGGAATTAAATTAATAAGAAGTGGGATTTATGGTGGAGATAGTGGTGGGAATTAAATTAATAAGAAGTGGGTTTTATGGTGGAGATAAGGATGAGATTTATTTTATATTTGTTAGTATTTTAAAATTGAAAAAAACTAATTTTAAATTGTTGAACAATTACAAAAAATATGGTGGAAATAACATGGCTGCTGACGTGGCTCAACGTGAGCGTAGCAACATTAAATGCTATGCTTTAGCTTTTAGTAATATATAGATTTGACTATAAAATGAACTTAAACAAAAAGTAAAAAGTTTACCGACAAATGTAATATACTTACTTGTTAGTGCTACCATATCCATATGTAACCTGACTATATAAAAAATATAAACAAAAAAAAGGAAGATGTTAGTTTGAATGGAAGATGTTCTGTCAGATGTATACACTTTTGTTTCTAAAGATTTTTCAGCTTCTTAATGAGATTATCGGATAAAGTTTAGCCACAAAATGTGACAAAGCTAATATCATAAATGACACTGTTATTAACAAAAAGTGACAAAAAAGAAGAAGTGATAGGTCATCAACAAATGTGTTGCAGTCACTTCCATATGTGACATTATTAATCATTTAATTTGACTATAAAATGAATTTAAACAAAAAGTAAAAAGTTTACCGACAAATGTAATATACTTACTTGTTAGTGCTACCATATCCATATGTAACCTGACTATATAAAAAATATAAACAAAAAAAAGGAAGATGTTAGTTTGAATGGAAGATGTTCTGTCAGATGTATACGCTTTTGTTTCTAAAGATTTTTTAGCTTCTTAATGAGATTATCGGATAAAGTTTAGCCACAAAATTAGTTGTAACTTAAGACTACAACCTTACTTAATATCTTTTTATTGATGTGAATTTTGACAAATCCACTATTGGATTACATCTTTTTCTTATATCCTCTATGCTTGCAAAATTTTTAAAAAATTAAAGATCAATAGCTATGTCTTCAATAAATTTTTCAAATTGCAAGTTTTTGTAGTTTAAAACTATAAATAAAATATAAGTTTATAGATCATATAGTAAATAATATCGGATTAATACAAAATTTGACATGTGTTAAGAGCGTAAAGAACATGCAATCTAACGGTTAGATTTTCAAAATATATAGTAATGTTAATAATATTGAGTAAGGTTATAACCTTAGGTTACAACCAATTTTGTAGCCTTAAGTTACAACCAATTTTGTAACTAAAATTTGTCCAAGATTATCGGGCTTAGTCTCATTTCTAAAAAAAAAAAAAAAAAAAAGGAAAAATAAAATGCAACATAATGTAACCGACAATTGTAATGTATTTACTATCCTACCCAGCAAAACTATATAAACGGGGAAACAAAAAATCTCTCGTGACCTATTCTTTCAGAGGTTTTTTTTTTCTTCTTCTTTTTGTAAAACATTTATACAAGATTAACAATTAAAATTATCTTGAAAGAAAAATAATTAACTATTATTCTATGTTTGGATGAAGGGGGATAAAAGGAGAATAGAAGATAACTATTATGTACTAAATTATAGTAGATATATTTAGGTCACATTTCCTTTTCCTCTCCCTCCACCCCCTCCATTCCTAACCCACTATTAGTAGTATCATTAAAAAAGAGGTGAATATTGTAGAATCACTACAAGAAATTTGGGTTTAGGCAATCCGCTGCTATAAGTGGTATATTGTGATGTTTTTGACAAGTGCTGCTAAAGTGTGTGCCTTTTGCAACCTATTTTAGAAAATGTCGCTGTAACCCAGAACTAATAAACGCCGCAAAAAGTACAGTTTCAGAGGCACTTATTTGGCTTATAGCGACGTTTTTCTAAAACGCCGCTATAGTTACCAAACAAAACACAAAAAATAACAAAAAATAAAAGAAATAAACCTCTATGTTCCCTCCAGAAATTTTGGTATTCCCGCACAAAGTTTCCCCCACATTTTCATTTCCCACTTTTTTTTTTTCCTACACTTTTTTTTTGTTTTTGTTTCTTTCTGAGGCCATTCGTGTACCCACTTCTCTGTCACCCTCATATCTCCTCTTCTCACTCTCCCTCACGCCGCCACCGCCCTCCACCCAAGCCTAGCCATCACCCTCAAAGCCACCACGGCCGTCGTTGACCTCCACCGATCTAAAGCTCCCATCATCATAACTATCTTGAAACCATTCCTCCCAAAACGCACCGTTTCGTCCTCAAAGCTGTCGAGTCAACTTACCTATCTTGCTCTCTCCTCCACCAGTTCTGCTGATAAAAGGTATCTTTCCCACTTTGCTCCTCTCGTTTGATGTTTCTTTTACTCTTTCTGAAGAGGATAAAAATAGAAGACAAGGCCCGACGAGCCTAAACGAGTGGGCCTAACGGATCTAAATCCATGGGCCGATGGAAAGTCAAGCCCATCCTTTGTATAGAACATCTTATAAAATAAGGACCCAAGAAGAATAGGGCAAAGCATTGGAAGATTCTTGAAGGAGCACCTTAAAGCAAAAAGTTCTCCATGGAAGAATAACTTGTCCACCACGTTTGGGATTCCTCAAAGTAGAGTCCTATAAGGAAAGAACTTGGGTTACAAGGAAGGGAGGCAAGACCTCACTACTATAAAAGCCCCAATGCCCTCTCGCATTAAGGTACGCATAATTGACCCCTCTCTAGCACTCTAGAGTTGTGAGAATATTTCTAACTTGACCTTCGGAGGGTATTTGGCCGGCACCACACCGGTGCCTTCTGCAAGGTCTTTTTGTTTTCTTCTTTTGTGTAGGTGATTCATTTGAGCGTTAGGATCGTACTTCTCACTGGTGAGATTTACGGCATCATCAGTTGGTGCCGTCTGTGGGAACGACTGACTATTTGGCTTACCTTATTGCTTCCCGGACACAAGAGTTGCATGGTACTCACACGCTCAATGGCCACCACCAACAACGTTTAAGGAGACGAGCCGCCAAGATCCACCGCATTAGAAAGATAGGTCCAGACCCTCGTGGCTGCAGTAGAACGCCTCACGAAACAGAATCACGATCTGGAGGAATAGCTGCGTCAAAGGGACGCAGGACACAACGTCCAGGAGGAAAACCAGGGGGACAGCTCTGAACGGGGGGGACCTGAAAGGCCAGAGGGCAGTAACGAGCCCAGTAGACCCGAACGGCGGAACTTAAGCATGCCCTCTCTTATGGATACTGCCCCACCACCAATTTTCGCGGAGATGCAGGCGAGGAAGGAACAAATGGATGTTATGATGAACGCTCTCAAGGGACGTGTCTCAAGCGACCTTGACGATTTGGTAAATAAAACCGACTCGCCATTCACTATACCCGTCAATTCCTGTCCCCTACCACAGAAATTCCGAATGCCGTAGATTGAGAGCTGCAATGGGTTCAAGGACCCACTCGATCATCTAGAAACCTTCAAAACCCTGATGCACCTCTAGGGAGTACCAGACGAGATCATATGTAGGGTCTTCCCTACAATGCTGAAGGGCGTAGCAAGAATCTGGTTCAACAAATTAACATCAAATTCAATCAACACCTTCAAGGAACTAAGTGCACAGTTCACCTCGCACTTCATTGGGGGGCACAAGTACAAGAAATCTACATCATGCCTAATAAGCATCAAGCAGCGGGAGGACAAGACGCTGAGGTATACATAACTCAACAAAGAAGCGCTTTCCATTGATGAGGCCGACGACAAGATTCTGGTGGCGGCCTTCACCAATGGCCTATGGAAGGGAAAATTCTTGTTCTCTCTATATAAGAACGACTCGAAGACCATGTCTGAGGTGCTCTACAGGGCCACAAAATACATGAATGCGGAGGACGCGCTACTAGCCAGGGAAGACAAACCTAGAAAAAGAGAGAGACTGGAAGATGCATGCCAGGACCAAGGGAGGAAGAAACCAAGGACGGGAGACAGACGCGATGAAAGGCGTCCCAAGCCCCCACGGGGAAGGTTTACAAGTTTCACTCCCCTGAACGCCCTGTTAGCCCAAGTCCTAATGCAGATCAAAGACGAGGGGGCACTGACGTTTCCAGGAAAGTTGAAGAGCAATCCAGCCAAGCGATCAAGAAATAAGTATTGTCGTTTCCACCGTGACCACGGTCATGATACTGCGGATTGCTATGATTTAAAGCAGCAAATCGAGGCCCTCATTAGAGAAGGGAAGTTGTAGAAATTTGTCAGCAAAGAGAGAACGGATACACACCCTTGGGAACAAGCCCCTCGACGGAAAAACGACCATCCGAGACCCCCCGTTGGAGACATAAGGATGATAATAGGGGGGACCGCAACTACAGGATCGTCCAAAAAGGCTCGAAAGACCTACCTTAGGATGGTCTAGAATGTCCAGCTAAAAGGCTCGATACCCAAGATAGCATGGAGGGAAAGCCCGATCATTGGATTTTCGGAGGAAGATGTGAGGCGTCTCTATCACCCACATGATGATGCACTCATCGTCAGCGTACAGGTAGGAGACTACAATGTGCATCGGATGTTGGTCGACAACGGCAGCTCAGTAAACATCCTATATTACCCAGCGTTCCAGCAGATGGGAATTAGCAGAGCACGATTGATACCAACGAATGCTCCGTTGGTTGGCTTTGGAGGAACAAGGGTACTCCCGGTAGGATCTATCACACTTTCAGTGACGGTCGGCGACTATTCGCAACAAATCACTAAGGATGTAACTTTCCTTATGGTCGACTGTTCGTCCGCTTATAACGGTATCCTCGGGCGATCGACACTAAACTCTTGGAAAGCGGCAACATCAACATAGCACCTAATGATTAAATTCCCGACAGAGTACGGGATTGGAGAGTTGTGAGGAGACCAGGTGGCCGCCCGCGAGTGTTACATCGCCATGCTGGAATTGGAGGATTACCAGCAGACTATGTATATAGGAGAACAGCGGACCACAGCAAAACCGGTTGAGGAGTTGGAAGAAATAATCCTCAATGAATCAAGACCTGAACGGACGACCAGAATGGGCACTTTGGCCAGCCCGCTAATACATCAAGACCTAGCAAGTTTCTTAAGGATGAATCAGGATGTATTTGCGTGGAGTCACGAAGACATGCCCGAGATCGATCCGTCGGTTATAGTCCACAGGCTGAATGTTAACCCGGCATCCTCACCAATCCGACAGAAAAAACGGGTGTTCGCACAAGAGCGAGACAAAGCAATAATGGAAGAGGTGAGGAAACTACTAGAAGCTGGTTTTATCCGAGAAGTATACTACCTCGACTGGTTAGAAAACGTGGTCATGGTTAAGAAGCCTAACGGAAAGTGGAGGATGTGCGTTGATTTCACGGATCTCAATAGGGCGTGCCCAAAAGATAGCTATCCACTCCCTCAGATAGATACCTTGGTAGACTCGACGGCCAGACATGAGCTCCTGAGTTTCATGGACGTTTTCTCAGGCTATAATCAGATCAAAATGAAAGAAGAGGATCAAGAGAAAACTTCTTTCGTCACCAGTCAGGGACTTTTTTACTACAAAGTGATGCCGTTCGAACTCAAGAACGTAGGGGCAACGTACCAGAGATTAATGAATAAAATGTTTGCACACCAACTCGGAAGGAACGTCCAAGTCTACGTCGATGACATGTTAGTGAAGAGTGTACGCGAGGAAGACCACTTGAACGACCTCCAGGAGACATTCGACACCCTTCGATCATATAACATGAAGCTGAATCCAAGCAAGTGCATGTTCGGGGTAACAGCCGAGAAATTCTTGGGCTTCATGGTGTCCTAAAGAGGTATAGAGGTCAACCCGGAGAAAGTGCGGGCCATATTAGAGCTAGAACCCCGGAGGACAGTGAAAGCAGTGCAAAACTTGAATGGCAAAGTTGCGGCCCTAAACAAGTTCGTCTCCAAAGCGACGTATAGGTGTCTGCCTTTCTTCCACGTTCTGAAAAAATATTTTGAGTGGACGGACAAGTGCCAGAAGGCATTCGAGGACTTGAAGAAATACCTTTCGTCCCCACCACTACTCAGCCCGTCCATGTCAGGAGAAGAACTATACCTCTACATAGCGGTCTCGCAAGCAGCAGTTAGCGCGGCCTTAGTAAGAGATGAGGGAAGCTCGCAACGGCCCGTCTATTTTATAAGCAGGGCATTCCGAGGAACGAAAGAAAGATACCCCAGGATGGACAAGTTGGCTTTTACACTCGTAACGGCTGCGCGAAAGCTCAAACCATTTTTCCAGGCCCACACCATCATAGTCCTAACGGACCAACCTTTGAAAAGAGCCATGAGTAGCCCAGAGGCGGCCGGAAGGATGGCCTTATGGTTAATTGAGCTAAGCGAATTTGACGTGCAGTACCGCCTGTGAACCGCAGTAAAAGGGCAAATAGTGGTAGACTTCATAGATGAATATACTCAGTCGGGAGACAAGGGGGCAGAAGGACACAGACTATAGAGCATCCACACGGACGGATCATCAAATCAGCGCGCAGGAGGTGCCGATGTGGTTATATAAACACTAAAGGGGGATAAGATCGAATGCATGATCCGGCTAGATTTCCCTACAACCAACAATGAGGCCGAATATAAAGCCTTGGTGGTTGGGTTGGATCTCGCAAAGGCAGTAGGTGCTGAAAATATGATCATGCATTGCGATTCCCAGGTAATAACGAGCCAGATCAACGGCGATTATGAGTGTAGAAACGAGAGAATGAAGAAGTATCTGGAGGAAGTGAGGAGTCGAATCAGCGGCCTTGAAGTCAAATTTGTTCAAATCCCAAGGGAGGAAAACGAATGCGCCGACCATCTTGCAAAAGCAACTTCTGTAGAGTTTACGAATGCATCCGAACAAGTATTATCTTTTGTCCAAACCTCCTCGATTATTGATGACAGAGCGCAAATGCAGGAAATAACTGTCGAAGAGAGTTGGACAATGCCTTTAATAGCATATCTAAGGTCAGGCATTCTGCCAGACGGGAAACACGCCGCAAGGAAGCTGAAAGTTCTAGCCTCACGATTTATGCTGATCAGCGATGTCTTATACAAAAGAGGTTTCTCTCGACCGTACCTGAGGTGTTTGAACCATGACGAAGCAGATTACATAATGAGAGAAGTTCACGAGGGGATCTGCGGAAATCACTCAGGGGCACGGTCATTAGTACACAAGTTGATCCGAGTTGGGTACGATTGGCCCACTATGCTCAAGGACGCCCAGGCTTACGTCAAGGCCTGTGATAAATGTCAGAGATTTAGTACTCTGATCAGGCAACCATCAAAGGCACTCACACCTATGACGGCTCCTTGGTCGTTCGCCCAATGGGGACTAGACATCATGGGCCCCTTCCCAATGGCCCTAAGACAGCTAAAATTCCTAGTAGTCGATATCGACTACTTCACCAAATGGGTGGAAGTAGAACCCTTAGCCACTATCATGGAAAAGAGCATCCGTACATTTGTGTGGAGGAACATCATCTGCAGATATGGGATACCGAGGGTGCTCGTCTCTGATAATGGAAAGTAATTCGACAATGGTGCGTTCAGGGACTTCTGCTAAGAGCTAGGTATTAAGAATCACTACTCATCTCCAGCACACCCACAGGCCAACGGACAAGTCGAAGTCACGAACTGGACCTTGCTAAAAATCATCAAGACCTGGCTCGAGTGGGCAAAGGGTATCTGGCCTGACGAACTACCAAGCGTACTATGGGCGTATCGGACGACAGCAAGGACACCAACTGGAGAGACCCCATTTCGACTTACATACGGAGCTGATGCAATCATCCCAGTAGAGGTAGGACTTACCAGCTATCGCGTGCAGAACTACATGGAAGATAAAAACGAAGAAGCCATGCGCCTCCAACTAGACTTAGTGGACAAGGCCCGAGCAACGGTAGAACAAAGGTTGGCGCAATACCAGAACCTCATGTCAAAGCACTACAACAACAAGGTCAGGCATAGAGACTTTCAGATTGGAGACTTGGTGCTACGAAAGGTAATGGGCGCTGCTAAAGACCCTTCACAAGGAAAGCTTGGACCAAATTGGGAAGGGCCTTATAGGATCACGTCATGGTAGAGGAAGGGCACATACCACCTCGAAACAATGGATGGATGGAAGCTTCAACACCCATGGAACACGGAACACCTTCGGAAATACTACCAATAGAAATGAGGGTCGACTTCCCCTTATTCCCCAATTTATTTATTTTTACTAGTCTTTCTTTAAAATTTTTTGATTATTTTTGTTTAAACAAGCTTTGCTACAATGACTTTCAGTACCCTTTTAAGCCCAAGGGGGCAGGTACTTTTTCTACAGCTCTAAATTTTATGGAGGAACATTCAGACTATGCTATGTGTTATTACTACTATAAGATTACTACTATCAGTGGACGGACCCAATGACAAGGGTTGAAATTTAAACAAGTCCACAAAGTAGACGGACCCCACGAAGGGTCAAGACACCAGTCCATAATGTGGACGGACCCAACAAAGGTCAAAAACTTAAATAAGTCCACAAAGTGAATGGATCCCACGAAGGGTCAAGACTCCAGTCCATAGCATGGACGGACCCAACAAGGGTAAAAAACTTAAATAAGTCCACAAAGTGGACGGATCCCACGAAGGGTCAAGACTCCAGTCCACAACGTGGACGGACCCAATGACAAGGGTCAAAAATTTAAACAAGTCCACAAAATAGACGGACCCCACGAAGGGTCAAGACACCAGTCCACAACGTGGACAGACCCAACAAAGGTCAAAAACTTAAATAAGTCCACAAAGTGGATGGATCCCACGAAGGGTCAAGACTCCAGTCCACAACGTGGACGGACCCAACAAGGGTAAAAAACTTAAACAAGTCCACAAATTGGACGGACCCCACGAAGGGTCAAGACTCCAGTCCATAATGTGGACAGACACAACAAGGGTCAAAAGATTAAATAAATCCACAAAGTGGACGAATCCCACGAATGGTCAAAATTCCAGCCCGTAGAGTAGACGGACCCCACAAAGATAAGAATTCACAAGTCTACAAAGTGGACGGAGACCACTATTATTAGCTATTTAAACCATCAAAATGGACGGACATCAGAAGATGTCGATATTTAGCCCACAAAAGTGGACGACCCCTCAAAGCTACACTATTTAAAGAGAACGGGTCCTACAAAACAAATTGCCCGCGAACATTTTTTAAATAAAGTGTACGAACTTATCCAAAGAAAAATATCAACAGAATGATAAAAATGCATTAATAAAAAGTTTAAACAAACAAGATAAAATGTCTATAAAACAGATACAACTTAACCCGATACATAACAGGCAAAAAATAATTGTTCTCAAAATACTTTAAACATGGATAAAAATTTTTTTAAGCATCAAGAGCAACGGAGTCTTTGGCTAGACGGACTTCTCCTCCTTCAACCGTCGGGAGCTCAGGGGCAACAGAGACGGGCACTTCCTCTCCAAAAAGCTCATTCGTATCATCAGACTGCTCAGGATGAATGGACGTAGCCTCCGGAACGGTGATGTTGACAGATGAAAAGTCAAGCTTGGGATACAAGGCCTTGGCTTGATGGAGTGCATCATCGAAACCGTCGTTATATGAGACTCTGAGCTCTGATAAAAGGGTATTGGAGTCACGATATTCTAGAACAGCTGCTTCTTTAGCATGATGGAGATCATTCTCCTTGTCCTCCAAGACCTTTTTCAGCTCCTCCATCATCTTCTGATATTCATCTTTGGCCCGTTCTGCAAGCTTAAGCTTCTGCTCCGTCACCACCTTCCAGTTCCTCAGCTCGAACAGTTCCTCCTCCGCCAGCTTGGCCTTTTCGTGGACCCGTCCGTGTGTCATCTCGTGATGGAGAGACCGTTTCATCAATCCCTTTGTCATGAGCATGGCCTGAAGAAAAAAAGGAGTTAGATTAAAAAAAAAATGATAATATCATCCATGGGCAAGATTATGACGGACTCTTACTTGGGCAATGCTAAAGAGGCCCATTTCCCCCATGGCCTTCGTCAAGTGGTTTCCAAGGTCTTCATAGTCCTCGTTGCGAATAATTGAAGAAAGCTTCTCCAAAGCGTATTTTGGATCTTCACGGAGTAAGACGGGTGGTTTCTTTTGACTGCCCGGTGGAGGAACCATGAGACCTTTGTCACCCCCATGTTTGGCCGGGGTCACCGTCTTGTTACCCTCCGCCATTAGACCAGTGACGGGCTCCGTCGAAACCTTCTGCTTTTTGGGTGCGTGATCTCCCTTGGGCAACGGTCTCTTTTTTGCTGAAGGCTTGCTTGAGCCCGTCCCTATGGCGCCCTCGTCCGTCTCTTTCCTCTTCGTGGCCTGAACTCTTATAGCTGCCCTTCTTTTCGCGTCTTCCATCTCTGAAAAGTAGACGAGTAAGTTTGCAGAAAAACAATCAAACCAAAGGTGGAGGTTGACGGACTTACGCTGACGGGTGCGCTCCTCGTACTTAATTGCCGCCGGAGTGGGTTCAGGTCCATCACAATACTAATGGACGGTATTGAGGTTCACAAGCTTAGCCCACGTCCGTTCCTCTGGTTTAGATTTAGCGAAAATTCTTTCAAGAAAGTTGTACTCCTCGATATTAACTTGGGGGCGCCGTCGTACTGTAAAAAATAAAGAGAGGGAGTAATCAAGACGGTCATAAAAGTATCAAAGGAAATAAAAGAGCGCATACATAACGTGACGGATATATATACCAGACGGATCCAATAATCCCCAAGTTTTGTCAACTGGCATAAAGTCTGTCTCCCCTAGGTGACACATCCAACCGTCGCCCTCCAGGAAGAAGTAACGGCTCTTCCAGTCGCGGTTGGAGTCTGGGGTTTCATAAATAACTTTAAGGACGGACTTCCTAGGGACAAAACTGTACATTCCCTTTGACTTATCAATTTCATCTGGACGGTAGCAATGGAGGAATTCCCATACTGTCAATGATCTGGCACCGTCTGACGTAGCTCCGTATAGGACCTCCATCGCTATAAAAACCCTCAGGCATTCGGGGATATCTGGCTGACGGAAAAACCCAGGTGCTGGAGAAGTTCTCGCTTTAGAGAGTTCAAGGGGAACCTAAGGCCAGCCTTGAGCACTTGTTCGTACACCCCTACATCATCCACCCCGTCATAGTAGCATTTTTCTAACTTATAGGGTAGACGGATAGGGATGTAGTCAGGTATTTGGTAGATTGCTCTAAAGGTCTTAAAATGTGCCTATTTGATCGTGGACGTAAAGTTATTGAATTTCCACTCTGGTAGCATGACGAACTCCCTAAGTCCGTCAGTACCTACAACCGACTTAATTCTTTGTTCACCATCATTAGAACCTTCCTCTGGTCCAGCCAACTCCATATCCTCATTTTTTGAGGACGGGGAAGCGGCAGACGGACTCCTCTCGCTTAGTTCGTCTGGATCTCTATATCCCGACGGGTACAATTCCTCGTAACCCGCCCCGTCACAGACGAACAACTAGTTACTTGATGCACTAGACATTACCTACACGTAGTGACAAAACCTAAGACCGACGAGTTTGAAAAAAGAGTGACGGATACAAAAAACTTAAATTTTTACCAAGGGGAGAATAAAAGCTGAAATAGAGATAAATTGAATGGATGGAATCACTTATCGAGGAAAAGAGTGAGCGGATGAGATTTTTTTATTAAGGAGTTGAACGGACGGATCTCTGACAGGTGACGGACTCGCTCTGACAATGTATTTTCTGCGAAAAGCAAGGAAATGAGAGGAAGAGTGTTGGTTTTTATAGATGGAGTGCACGGAAGATGAAGCGACGCTTCGATCCGAGATACAAGCCAATCGACGAACGACACGTGTCGAACGCCATAAATGCCTCTGGACAGCTTGTTAGAACTCTGTACCCCTGACGGCTTCATACTCCATGAACCGTCATCCAAGGATCCTCGTCACCGTTCACTGGAGATTTCAGACCGCCACCTTGCTAATTATGACACCGTCCAGTCAGCATTTACAATCATCATCTAAACTAAAATTTGTCACCGTTCATGTCTGTATCTCAACCGTCAACCCATGAACATAGAACTGTCAGCATGAATTTATTTGACCGTCACCCCAATTGATCCCCTTCCGCCGATAGCGACGGACCAAATGGGGTGAAGGGGGCAACTAAAGAGGATAAAAACAAAAGACAAGGCCCGACGGGCCTAGTTGAGTGGGCCTGACAGATCTAAATCCATGGGCCGAAGGAAAGTCAAGCCCATCCTTTGTATAGAACACCTCATAAAATAAGGACTCAAGAAGAATAGGGCAAAGCATTGGAAGATTCTTGAAGGAGCACCTTAAATCAAAAAGTTCTCCACGAAAGAATAACTTGTCCACCACGTTTGGGATTCCTCAAAGTAGAGTCCTATAAGGAAAGAACTTGGGTTACAAGGAAGGGAGGCAAGACTTCACTACTATAAAAGCCCCAATGCCCTCTCGCATCAAGGTACGCATAATTGACCCCTCTCTAGCACTCTAGAGTTGTGAGAATATTTCTAATTTGACCTTCGGAGGGTATTTGGCCGGCACCACACCGATGCCTTCTGCAAGGTCTTTTTGTTTTCTTCTTTTGTATAGGTGATTCATTTGAGCGTTAGGATCGTGCTTCTCACTGGTGAGATTTACAGCATCATCACTTTCGATGCTTCATTTTCTCCTAATTGTTTTGTGGGTGATAGTGTTATTCATCATCTATATTGTGTTTGTGGGTAATAGTACATTTGAGATTTTGTGTTTGGTTTCTGAAATGCATACTGGAGTAATGTAATGTGAAGGCAACTAGTTAGTTAGTAACTAAAAGGTAATAGTATCTTTGAGATTTTGTGTTCATGCTAATACACCAGTAGGAAGTTATGAACAAATCTAGATGAAGTGAAAAAAGAAAAAGAAAAATTGAAGCATTTGAGGTACTCTTCATAATCTTCAAATCTGAAGCACAATCTTCTAATCCGCTGCGATGAGAGACAGAGTGTTAAAGAGAACAAAAATTGGCTTGGAACAATGAAACACGACTTCAACGGAAAGAAAAAGAGGTGGTCAAGTGGGGTAGTTGGTGGAGTAGGTGAGACTATTAATGGGGATGTCACATGTTGCATTAGTGGTGGTTAGAATTTTTCTATTTTGTTTTTTTTTTTTTTTTTTTTTTAAATAAAATCATTGATTCATTCCTAGAGTGCCACGTTTTGGCCATGCAAAGCAAATATCTTCACTTCTTTTACTTCAATTAATGTATTTATAATTTCATATCATCACTTCTTTTGTTTCAATGAATGTATTCATCATTTCATAGTGCCACGTTGTGGCCATGCAACATAAAAACTATTTTTTATATTTTTTTAATAATTAAATATGAGCACAAATACAAATAAATTTAATAAGTGGCCATATATTTGAGAAGAATATATTTTTATATTTAATTGGACTTAGTGGTGGTGCTTTTATAGGTGGGATTGTTGATGAATTATGCTTGGTATATAACGTGTCACAACTTGCCACATGACGAATTGTGATTGGTAAAAAGTGGCGACGCCACTTGAAGGGTAGGATGTTTCTAAAAACACCCTACCCTAAAAAAAAAAAAAATTATATGTAGTAGTTTAAATTTTTTTTATTTGTTTACCTTAAAAAAAAAAAAAAAAATAGAAACACCCTCAAGCAAAATCATGAACACCCTCAAAATTTTTATGCTAAACAAATTTTGAACTAGAATCTAAAAAAAAAAAAAAAAATGCAAGAGAGAGAGAGTGAAAGAGTGAAACGAGTAAAAAACTAAAAGTGACATTTGATAATTCTTTGAGCTTGAGGTGGATTATTCATGAAACTTCAACCTTCACAATGTTCACATATTTGTAGCACAAAGAAAATGAGTGGTAGAAAGAATGTGGTGCCTTGTAAAATAGAAGTATAAAACACAGAGATAGAGAATATGAAAACTAGGGGCTCTATTCGGGTAAAAATGGTGGGATTAGTTGGAGGTAGGTGAAATATTAAATGGGCATCCAAGCAAATATTGACACGTTTCTTCTTTTCTAGCAAATAGTGTCCTTTAGGCAAAAATTTAACATCAATTGACAGTTAAAAATAGGAGTACCACTTGTTTAAAAAAAAAAAAAAACACATTGTTAAAAAATACACCCAATTAATGGTATATAAACCACATTGTTATTATTATTATTTTTTTTTTCCTTTTGAGAATTTTTGGTGTATAGAATGTAAATTTGTTTTGGTTTTAAGAAGTTTTTTTTTTAAGCACAAACTTCATGCCAGTCAAATCTTGAATTTTAGCTGGTATTTACTAAAACGTCTCGAAATAGACCGAAATTACTCTAAATTTTTTCAAAGTGAAATAGGAACACCCTAGACAAAATTTCTGGAGTCGCCACTGTTGGTAAGGATGTGTTCCCACATGACCCACTAACATAATCTTACCAATCACAACTCGTCATGTGATTAATTGTGGCACAAAATTGTGTCCCTAACATAATTTATTGTTGATTAGATTAAGGGATGGTTCAGCCAACAGTGTGGTGCCATGTGATATTCATGCTTATTTATATATTTTGATAAGATTTTATATTCTATGTATTAAGCTGTGTTTGTGTGTGTTATTGTTTTAGAAATTACAATTATTACTTTATATGGATATAGTAATTTCTTTATAATCTTGGAAAATTAAGAAAGTTGTGGCTTTTTGTGTGTGTGTGTGTGTGCAGGTTTTGTTTGGTGTTATTGGCCTAGGTGTTGGGGTTTCACTCTTGTCGTGAGTAAATAATCTTAACTAAATGCTCTTTATATATATATATATATATATATATTGTTACTAAATTTTCATGCACCATGACTCATTAAAATTTTTTGCAATAGCATTCTTACATGCAAAATTTGGATGATTTGGAGCACCTTTTTCAGTTGAGACATTTAGGCATAATGGGTAAGTTTCCTTATGTGTACCAAATGACAAAGTTTGGATACAATTAAACTTCAAATATTTTCTGCAAAGTGGTCGTTTATTTTTTTTCCTAATTGTTTCAAGTCCCAACTCATAAAAATTTTCTACAATGGCACCTTTATTTGCATTCCACATCATTTAATTGTCCTCTTTTATTTTGCAGGTTAACTACTCATTTATTGTAATAAGTTTGGACTTTTTTTAGAAAGGTGTTTGCTTGGCTTGAGCATAGTAAGTAATTTTTGATTAAAACTTTGTACTTAAAATGTTAATAATTGTGTTGGGGTGGATTGTTAAGTTGGAGCAAGCAGGTGACATGGTGCTATAAAACGGTTTACATTCATATTGGAAGTATTTACTTTTTTTTGAAATTTGGATGTTGTTGAGATATATTTGTTGATTACTTTTTGGACTTCAATACTTGTAAGTATTCTATATTATTGTATTGATAATTGTATTGGCTGGATTGTTATGTTGGAGCAAGTGGGTGGCTTGCATGGTGTTATAAAATCATTGTAATTGATATTGAGAATGTTTATTAAATTTGGAAATTTGGAAATTTGGACAGATATGGTTGATTTATATTTGTTGATTATTTTTTGGATTTCAATACTTGTAAGCATTCTAAATTTGTAATTATGATAATTGTGTTGGGGTGAATTGTTGAGTTGGAGCAAACGGGTGGCTTGCATGATGTTATAAAGTGCTTTACATTCATATTGAGAGTGTTTAATATTTTTTGAAAAATTAGATGTTATTGAGTTATGGTTGTTGATTACTTTTTAAACTTCAATACTTGTAAGCATTTTATATTGTTATTGTGGGGGCCAGTTGTCTAGAAGGTACTGTTGAAACTGTATGAATAGGGCCTATGGCCCAATGGCCAAATCCGAGGACATTAATCAATCCGAGGATGGTCAACCAAGGTTATAATGGGAATGACATGGAAAAAAAAAAAAAACAAAGGTTATATATGATAGTCCCAAAATACGTCCGAGGAGGATCCATCTTGGAAACGTAGGTCCGAGGTCAGTGAAAACTGTCTTATCGACCTGGCCTTTCCTCAAGGTTGCATCACAACTAGGAAATGGGCATGGGGTAAGGGATGAGGGAGGAAGATAACAAATATCTTTAAAAGTTGTTATCTCCACATTAAATGCTTCCCAACTAATTCTCTGACCGCATTAATGTGGAGGTGATACCTGAACAGTGATCAAGCAGCCTTACAGCTACTAGTTGAGAGTTATGGGAGGTGTTGGATGGGACAAGAAGAAGTTTTCAGAATCCAATCTATACGTGTATGGTAAAAATGATACCAAAATCGTGGTATATAACATGAAAATGTGGCCTAGTGAAGGGGGATCGAAAAAAAACACCAAAAAAGGCCTTGGGAGTGAATTATTGAACACTTGTAACTTTGCTCGTTAATGAGATATTACAATGGAGCTATCTTGGCTATGCCGAGGATAATCTTTAATCTTATAGGCATTTAATTCTTCTAAATCACCAGTTATCGTTATCTCTTTTCTACAATCAGACTAGCTCTTTCTCCCAATCTCTACAAATTCATTGTTTGGGCTTATTGGGTTAAAATTCAATCCTGTTTAGGTTTAAGCCAAAATTGGTCCTTACAATTGGCATCGTCTGTGGGGAGAACTTGATCTATTTTGAAGGAGATTTCGGTACAGCGTTGAAGATGGAAGAGTCAGGTCCACTCCAACCAACGATGGGTCCACATCAGGAGGATACTAATCTGCATCAGGCAGAATTGGGGGGGTTCTCAACATAACAATTCTTTTGTAAACCTTTAACAGAGAGGAGATCACGAAGGAAGTGCGCACACAACGCATTGTAGCAGAAGTCAGTCTTGAGGGAAAAGCCATATTTCCCATGCAAAGAATGAAAAGGACATGTAACGTGAAATTGACGAGCTGAAGAAGGAATTGTGCTGCACATAGCGAAGGCACTCATCGCCCAACTCCAAGCAATCTTCTAAGGAGACAAATGATGCTACATATAGACAAAGATCCAGAACTCCGCCCAGTGAGACTTTCTCCTGTGATGAGGAATATCATCATAGACGCAAGAATAAGAGCCCACCCCATAAAGGCCTAGGGAACAATGCCATGAATAAGGCGTTAAGTCAAGTTTTTAAGTCATCTTTCACGCGAAATATAGAAGGCACAAGTCTTCCTCAATGATTTCATCAACCCACGTTCACCCTTTAGAATGGCTGAACAGATCCAATGGAACATGTCAGTCATTTCAGTTAGAAAATGGTCGTTCATTCTAAGGATGAGGCCTTAATGTGTAAGATCTTTCCATTTAGCATAGGCCTAATGGCGATGAGATGGTTTTACGGGTTAAAGGCAAATTCCATCGATTCCTTTAAGAAGCTTACTCAGGCCTTTGGTGCTTGTTTTATCACATGTAGCAGGGTTCCTCAGCTTTTAGGGTCCTTGTTATCTATGTCCATATAGGATGGGGAGACTCTGAAAGCTTACTCGGATAGATATTGAGAGATGTTTAACGAGATAGACGGGAGCTATGATGATGTGGCCATTAGTACTTTTAAGGCTGGCCTCCCAACCGAACATGACTTGAGAAAATCTCTCACTGGTAAACCTATTGTCAGTGTACGTTAACTGATGGATTGGATTGATAAGTATAGAAGGATAGAGGAGGATTGGTTGCAGGGAAAAGGAAAGGCTAAAGTGATGCCTCAAGAGAGAAGGGATTTCAAGTCGGATCGGATCCAAAACAATCGACCTCGGAAAGATTTTGTTGGGCAGCCTGGATCTGTCAACACCCAGGCGATTAATGCTGTGTTCCGAGAGCCAGTACAACAGGTTCTGGAGAAGGTAAAAAATGAGCCGTTCTTCAAATGGTCGAATAAGATGCTAGGAGATCCTATGAGGCGTAATCAAAACATTTATTGCCATTATCATAAGGACCATGGGCACACTACTGAAGATTGCAGAAATTTGTGGGATCATTTAGAACAATTGGTCCAAGAAGGGAAATTAAAGCAACTTTTGCATCATTCTAGTGGCCGAGGAAGTCAAACGAGTTCGGCGTTTCAGGAAGATGTTCCTTCAAGACCCTCTTTAGGCACAATAAACATCATATTTGTTGCCTCGGGGAGGACCAGATCTTGCCCCTCCAGGGTAATGTCAGTATCTCTTTGCCTAGATGAGGGCTTTAGTTTAATGCTGAAGAGAGTCAAAATAGGTATCTCATTGGTGTTGGGCTTCTTAGATAAAGATAAATTGGGAACTGTATAACCGCACGATGATGCTTTGGTAGTCACACTTAGAATTGGTTGATATGACGTGAAAATGGTTATGATTGACCAGGGTAGTGCAATTGAGATTATGTATCCCGACTTCTACAAGGGGTTAGGTTTGAAATCTAAGAATTTAATAGCCTACAGTTCTCCTTTGGTGAGTTTCGAAGGCAAAATGGTCGTTCCTAAAGGACAGATCATATTACCCGTGCAGACTGGTTCAAATGTGGTTAAGGTGGACTTTATTGTGGTAGATGTTTTTTCTCCTAATATGGCCATTATAGGCAAACCCTGGCTTCATATCTTGGGAGCTGTTTCCTCTACTCTTCACTAGAAGGTGAAATATCCTTCCAGGGACCAGGTGCTGGAGATATTAGGAAGCTAATCTATGGCCAGGCAGTGCCTGGTAACGGCTATTCAACATAGGCTCGAGGTTGAAACCTCAACCACTGTTGAGAACGATTTATAGTAGTCAGAAACTTAGGCATCTCTTTTTAGTAAACTAGCTGACGAGGTGAAATGTGAAGATCTAGAAAAGGTGATCGTTAGGGATGATTTGGAGATATTCTTTCAGGTTGGGACTCAAATGCCTCTACTGGAGAATGAGCAGTTAGTCGAATTTCTTAGGAAAAATGTTGATGTGTTCGCATGGGATGTTTATGAAGCCTCGGGGGTAGATCCAAACTTCATTTGTCATCATCTGAATGTTAATCCCTCTATCACTCCGAAAAGACAGTCACCTTGGCGTCCGTCCAAGAAGCATGCAGAGGCTATCAAAAATGAGGTAACGAAGCTCAAACAAGCAGAGGCTATCAAAGAGGTGTTTTACCCTCAATGGTTAGCTAATACGGTGGTGGTGAAAAAGAAAACGGGGAAGTGGTGCGTGTGTGTGGACTTCATAGATCTCAATAAGGCTTGTCGTTAAGACCATTTTCCTGTGCCTCGGATAGATCAGTTGGTGGATGCGACAGTAGGTCATCCTCGGATGAGTTTTTTGGATGCCTTTCAAGGATACCACCAGATACCACTAGCACCAGATGATCAAGAAAAAATAGCTTTTGTTACCCTTGTTGGAAACTATCACTACAAAGTGATGCATTTCGGCTTGAAAAATGCAAGATCAACCTATCAACAGATGTTGACTAAAATGTTCACATCACAGTTGGGCAGGAGCATTGAAGTCTACATTGATGACATGGTTGTAAAGAGTAAAGTGGTGTCTGAGCATGTGGGAGAGCTCGCGAACATTTTTAAAATCATGAGAAAGCATAAGTTGCGTTTGAACGCGTCCAAGTGTTCTTTTAGGGTAGGCTCGGGAAAGTTTTTGGGTTACATGGTGACCCATAGGGGAATTGAGGTGAACCTTGATCAAATTAAGGCCATTAATAAATTGCAACCACCTCAGAATCCTAAGGAGGTGCAGAAACTTACTGGGATGACGGTTGTTTTGAATCGATTTATATACAGGTCAGCAGATATGTGCAAACCTTTCTTCCTTTTGCTGCACAAATGGAAAAGATTTGATTGGATCGAGGAGTATGCCGTGGCATTTCAGCAGCTTAAAGAATATCTATCTCGGCCACCCATTATATCCAGTCCTATAGTGGATGAAGTTTTTTTTGCCTACTTGACAGTAGCCTTCCACGCTATAAGTTTTGTTTTGATACGAGTAGACAGTGGAATACAACGGCCAATTTATTATGTGAGCAAGTCACTCAATGAAGCTGAAGTGCGTTATTTACCGTTGGAAAAGGCTATATTGGCAGTGGTGCATCCTACGAGAAAACTTCCCTATAATTTCCAAGCACACACTATGGTTATCCTCACTCAGCTTTCGCTCAAGTTAATACTTCGGAGTGCAGATTATACTGGAAGGGTTGTCAAGTGGGGCACAATTCTAGGGGGTTTTGATATTAAATATATGCCTCGTACTTCTATAAAGGGCTAGGTCCTCACCAACCTAGTGGCAGAATTTGCTGAATGTCTTAAAGAAATGAATGTGGAACAGCATGGCATAGATGAAAAATCAGTTGGCCTAATCTCTGCACAGTGTCCCTCACCCTGGAAAGTGTATGTGGATGGAGCAGCAAACTAATGAGTATCAGGAGTGGAGCTAGTTCTAATATCTCCTGAGAAGATCACCATAGAAAAGTCTTTGAGACTAGGCTTCTCGGCTACAAACAACGAAGTCAAATATGAAGGTTTGTTGATGGGAATGGTGATGGTCCAGAAAATGGGTGGAAAAACAGTGGAGATCTTATCAGATTCAAGACTGGATATGAGTCAAGTAAAAGGATAATTGGAAGCACGGGATCCAAGAATGCAAGAGTATGTGAGCCAAGTAAGGCGTATACAAACAAAATTTGAATTCTTTGACTTATCATATATCTCTAGAAGTGGAAATACTCATGCAGACTCCTTGGCTACCCTTGCCACGTCTTCGGCACAGGATTTGCCCCGAGTAATACTTGTTGAAGACTTATGCACTCCTACCTCAATAAATAGGGATTTGCTCTAGGTTTATCAAATCAAGTTAGGGTCGAGTTGGATGGATCCTATATTGCTATTCCTTGAAAGAGATATATTGCCTAAGGAGAAGTCTGAAGCTAAAAAAATACAAAGGAAAGCACCTCAGTTTTGGCTGTTCAAGGATAGAAAATTGTATCAACGTTCTTTTTCTGGTCCTTACCTGCTTTGTGTATATCCTGTAAAGTTGTTATTTACAACTATATGTTTTGTTGGCTTTTATTCCGTGCCAAATTTGATTGTAATTTTATATAATCAGTTGTACCCTGTATGTATTGTGGGATTTCATTATAAGGGTTGTATGATAGAGAGAGTGGTGTGAAGACTCAAGCATTTGAAGGTTGAAGAAGGTTTCGTGGGTATCTCACGACTTAGCATCCCGCGAAGTATATCATGTGCCCTGCATGTGCTGGAATGCGAAGAGTAAGGCCAGATGGAAACAACTGTGTCTCGCAAGACACTCGCGAAGCATTCTGTTCTGCCACCCTGTCCAATCTGATACACACTTTCTGTGCCTACACTATTTATACCTATATTACCCACAAATGTGAGGAGAGTTTTTGAGAGAAAACCCTAGCCAAACAACTTGAGAGTTAGAGATTGTCTATACCTACAATTTTCTACACATTTGTTTTGGGAATTTCCTCTTCTCCTACCTCTCCATTTCCATACCATTGAGAGGTTGATAGCCTAAACACTTACCACACCCTTTGAGAGTGTCAAGTGAAGTTTTGGTCTTACTGGAAAGCATTGGAAGAAGCCTGGAATGGCAGATGCAACATGGAGCTTGTTGCGGGATCTGGTGAACTAGACAAGACACGGTTTCGAGAAGCCTTGTTGGAGTAGGAGCTTGGAGGGCTTAAGTATAGAGGGTAGATTAGGCTTGGAGGGTCTCTTGCTCACCCTTGTATCCTAACTGATTGTCTAGTGGATCGATTTCCGCTTGAAGGGCAGCGGAGAGGTTTTTCACCGAGTTCTTTGGTTTCCTCTTCGATAACACGTCTCAGTGTTATCTATGTTTGCATCTCTCTTCCCTACTCTTATTCATTTCATTTTTACTACTATGTTGCTTTAAATATGGATTAGAGTAGTTGTCTTGCTTATACACTTGTGTTTACACTATTCCGCACTTAGTATTAAGTTAGTGTAAAATCAACCAAGTCGTAACTTTGATTTTGGGGTCTAAACAGCTCGTGTGTTTTCTACACATTTCGGAGCTTTCACATCCCGACACATCAGAATCACTCCTGGAAAAGTTGCATGAAGGGGTTTATGGGAGTCACACAATAGGAAGGTCTTTGTCTCATCGAGCTATTACTCAAGGATACTGGTGGTCAGGCATGCAAAAGGAGGCACAAGAATATGTTAAGAAATGTGATCAGTGTCAGAGATTCGCGCCAAACATTCATCAGCCTAGAGGAGTTTCAATCCTCTTTCTAGCCCTTAGCCATTTGCTCAATGGGGTTTGGATATTGTGGGTCCTTTCCCTAAAGTAATAGGAAATAAAAAGTATCTACTGGTCGGCACAGATTATTTCACAAAGTGGGTTGAAGCTGAGCCTTTAGCTAATATCAGGGATGTAGATGTCAAAATGTTTATCTGGAAGAGTATTGTTACTCGATTCGAGGTTCCCTATCCTCTCATCTCAGATAATGGCCTTCAATTTGATAGCAAAACCTTCAGAAAATACTATTCTAACCTAGGCATAAAGAATAGATATTCCACTCCAGCCTATCCACAAGGAAATGGGCAGGCCGAAGCTGTCAACAAGGTCATAGTGAATGGACTTAAAAAGAGGTTGGATGATGCAAAGGAAAACTGGGTGGAGGAGCTACCACATGTTCTTTGGACGTATCGAACAACGCCTCGACGATCAACAGGGGAGACTCCTTTTTCAATGATGTATGGGGCCGAGGCTATAATTCCTTTGGAAACTGGTTTCCCAACGTTGAGAACTAGCGCATTCACCTCATATGGCAATAATGAGCTGCTAAAGAAGAGTCTAGATTTGATTGAAGAACGAAGAGAGAATGTAATGGTACAACTGGCCTATTACCAACCCAAGCTTAAGCAAGGTTATGATATGAATGTGAAGCTAAGGTTGTTAGTCCCAAGAGATTTGGTACTAAGAAAAGTCTTGGGAAATACTAAGAACCCTGCTTGGGGAAAATTGGGGCCTAATTGGGAGGGACCATACCGTATCACGTCGGTGGCAGGAATAGGTGCGTACCACTTGGAAGATTTAGATGAAAAAATTGCACTCCCTCCTTGGAATGTAAACAACCTAAAGAGGTACTACTATTAATAAGATCAATTCTGTTTTGTTCCTTTCTAATTTATTCCAATTGTGTATCATGCGTTTTCCAAATCTATTAAAGTATTAAACAAAAACTAAGTTATGTCAGGTTCCTTGGATCACAGACTTAGTGGAAATTAATACCCTTTGAAATCTATTGAAGTATTAAATAGAAACTAAGTTATGTCAGGTTCCTCGGACCACAGACTTAGTGGAAATTAATACCCTTTGAAATCTATTGAAGTATTAAATAGAAACTAAGTTATGTCAGGTTCTTCGGACCACAGACTTAGTGGAAATTAATACCCTTTGAAATCTATTGAAGTATTAAACAAAAACTAAGTTATGTCAGGTTCAGTGGAAATTAATACCCTTTGAAATCTATTGAAGTATTAAACAGAAACTAAGTTTTGTCAGGTTCCTCGGACCACAGACTTAGTGGAAATTAATACCCTTTGAAATCTATTAAAGTATTAAACAGTAACTAAGTTATGTCAAGTTTCTCGGACCACAAACTTAGTGGAAATTAATACCCTTTAAAATCTATTGAAATATTAAACAGAAACTAAGTTATGTCAGGTTCCTCGGATCACAAACTTAGTGGAAATTAATACCCTTTGAACTGCATCATGATCCAATTTAAAAGTCAAAGTGAATTCCATGAGCATCACTTAAAGCGTTTTAAGGTACTCAGGACTTGGCTGTTATTTAAACGCTTAGGTAGTGCCTCAGGCTTGGAAACTTATTAAGAATTGATAGATTAAAAGTGTATTTTGATAGTGCTGTGAGTTAGCAATCATCATTTACTTGGATTCTTAGTTAAGATATATAAAATTGTGCTTTCCCTTATATTAGCAAACTTCACTCTTTTATGGCATATGGTTATGTATGAACAAGGAATAGTCAAAATGAAAATCACACAAATGAATGATAAAGTAATAATAACTTATATAAATTTTAAAAAAAGGTAAAGTACACATCCCAATAGAACTCGCCTTCAAAAAACAAAAAAACAAAAAAAAAGGAAAAAATCTCATTACACTAGCTTTAACTATCCTGCAAAAGTAAAAAAGCTATGGCTTCAATTTTATCTGGAGCTTGGCCTTGGGGGCTTTGTCAGCTACTTTAAGAGGAATCTCCTTGTCTTTTTCTTTAGAAGCCCTTCCAGCGAGTAAGGTAGTTAAGGCCAAAGCTTGCCAAAACTGTGAGAAGCTGCCCCATCCTGAGGAACCTCTACTGCCTTGTCCAAGGAGGAGTCTTTTAGAGCTTTAGGCTTTTTGGCTTGCTCCTGCTGACTGGAAGGAGAAGGGTTCTGAATTTGGGCTTCCTCGGTTGGCTCAGCAACTATAGGAGCCACTTCCTTTTGATTGGAAGAAAGGCCTAAGGCTCGGATGGCTGGAGGGAAAAAGACATTTTTTAGCTTTCTCAGCTCAGAAGAAGCCTCAACCTCAGCTCAGTTAAGGGCTTCTTCCCAAGTTTAAGCACAGTAGGCTCGACATACAGTGGGGACCTCTACCCGAAGGGCATTCTCGGTCTCAGTCACGTCGACGTCGTAGCCATGTTGTTTGGCCTCATCCTTTTCCTTCTCGGCCTCAGCCTTTGCCTTCTCTACCTCAACTTTTGCTTTCTCTGCTCAATCTTTAAGCCTTTGGGATCTTCTAATTGCTTCCTCAAAATTGCCAGTTGCTCCTTGGAAGCAGCCAACTGGTTATTGGCCTCGCGCAAGAGCTTCCTTTAATTCTCAGCTTGTCTCTGTGCACTCTTCAGAGTCGCGTCAGCACTTTTCCGAGCATGCTCCTCGTCGGCCAATTTTTTCTTCAACTCTGCGTTGCTTTGTTCAGCAACAGTGAGTGTTTGCACAGCTACTGCCCGCCTTTTTCTTTCATCATCCAACTGCTAGTAACAGGAGTTGGTTATCTTTTCAAGCCAGAAAGTGGCTTGGACAGCCTAAAAGAAAAGGGTCAATACCATAACAAATAAGAATTATATATGTATATGGTAATTATAAGTTTAAAAAAGAAAACAACAACAAAGAGTTAGCGTCATACCATGTCCAAATATCTTTTGGCATTGAGGAAGACCTCATTCTTCCTTAAAGCTCGCAACTCGACCATATCCTTTGGAAGCAATAATGTCTGCTCCAGAGCTGAGGTGACATGGCACCCAATACCCCCATTGAAGTCTCTGATTGATGCATCATCCCTCGAGGGATCGCCACTGAGCATGGGTGCTGGGAGCCAAGCTTGAGGCTCTGAAGGCTGAATATCTGCCCTTTCCACGCCCTGATGTGATTCCTGGCTAACTTTTTGCTGCTTCGCAGCTCGTTGAGCCTCCTCTTCACGAGTGGGACAAGATCTCCCAGTCTCCATCACCTCCTTGCCTTTCTGCTCTCTCATCCTCTTTGGATCAGCATGTTTAGTCCTAAAGGGCAGGGATGGCTGAAGAGGAGGGAGAGGGGATTTAGAAGGGGGAGGAAGTTTAGGGTGGGTGGACTTCCCCGGTGCACCTCTTCTGGGCTAATCTTCTATCAACTCCATCAAGCTCATTTGGGGTTTCTTTTGGATACCCATCTCGTCCAGAATATTCTTAGGGGATTGAGTTTGGTTGAATACCTCAAATTCATCTAAGGACTCGGATAAATCTACAACTTCCTCTGGATTTCTTTCTTTTTCTTTCAGTTCTCCTTCCTCTTCCTCCTTTTCCTGAGGAACAAGTTGGGCTGAGGATGCTCCCACCGAAGGAGTGGCCACAAAGAGTGGCTGATTGAGTGGTGTACCTTCGGGGATCGGAATGCCTTCAGGAACCACGAACCCTTTGTAGGCAACACTAATGCGATGGAGCCGTGGATCTCTAGCCCTTATCAGACACTTGGGGGCTTGGAATGCACGAGAAATGGGCGTGTACCCAAGGATTAGACTTGCTCTCAGTTGACCGTCGACTTCGTTTACGTACACCTCGGATCGTAGGATTCTGTCTAGGCTCACTCTGTTAACTAAGCTGAGTAGATGTTTGGTACAACGGTTATCTGCGAAATCATTAAAAAACGCACTTCGATAAGAACAAAGATAGGGGGAAATGAAAGAAAAACACAAACCAAGGCATATAAGTTTACAATTGGACCCCCACCTGGTTTTCCCTTTTTAGTTGGACAGGGTAGACCATCATGCCATTCCTAAAAAAAATTAAAAAGTCTTCCTTTAAACCTTTATTCGATGTAGGGAGGCACTGGATTAATCTTACTTGGGGGTACCTCGACTTAAGGTAATACCCCTGCCCCTTCATATGGTGTAGGTTATATATCCAGTTCACATCATGATGGGTCAGGTTTAAGTTCATTCTCTTGTTTAGAACCTTTATACTCCCTAAGACCCTAAACATGTTTGGGGCACACTGTGTGAGAGATAGCCTAAAAAACCTAAGAAAGTTCCTAGTAAGGGCACACATGGGAATGGTCATCCCTCCCTCTATGAAGGCGATCATATGGATGACCACCTCTCCTGTCTTCCTATCATCTACCCATTCCCCCTGGGCAGCGTACCTAACACCCACGCTTGGTGGAATCCTATACTTGGCCCTAAATTTTTTCATACCCTCATTGAAATCAACTAGACATTTGAATCTACCCATTTTCTAAGATGTTTTCAAGAAAATTTCACAAGTTGGAACGAAAACTAAAGGGGTTTAAGGAAACTTACAGGTTTGAAAAGGAGGTCCTCGGACAAATTTTTAGTATTTGTAGACGCGTAGGGAAGTGAGAGAGAGTGACAGGTTCAATGTATGAGCTCTAGGATCATGTAATTGTTTAAAGTAAAAAAGAGAATTGATTTGAAAAGCTATTTATAGTGGCACGGAAACTACAAGTGGGAAAATTCTCGCTTGTATTACCAAGGAAAATTTTCCACCGTTGGATTTACATCCTGCCGTTGAACGTGGGGGACAAGGGAGCCGCCAAAATTAAATGATGGCACGTTCTGGACGCCGAAGCGTCAGGGATGTGCCTTGAGCAGGCAAAAAGGCATTTTGGGCTTCGGCTAAGCGCAACAGAATCATGGAAGGGATGGGATGAGGATATCAAAATCCTCCTTTTCGCCTGAGGAGTCGAAAAGCAAGATTTTGAGGGGCTATTGTGGGGGCCAGTTATCAAGAAGATACTGTTGAAACTGTATGAATAGAGCCTATGGCCCAATGGCCCAATCCGAGTATACTAACCAATCCGAGGATGGTTAACCAAGGTTATAATGGGAATGACATGGAAAAAAAAAACAAAGGTTATAAATGATAGTCCCAAAATACGTCTGAGGAGGATCCATCTCGAAAACGTAGGTCCGAGATCAGTGAAAACTGTCTTATCAACCTGGCCTTTCCTTAAGGTTGCATCACAACTAGGAAATGGGCATGGGGCAAGGGATGAGGGAGGAAGATAACAAATATCTTCAAAAGCTGCTACCTCCACATTAAATGCTTCCCAATTAATTCTCTGGCCGCATTAATGTGGAGGTAATACCTAAACAGTGATCAAGCAGCCTTACAGCTACTAGTTGAGAGTTTTGGGAGGTGTTGATGGGACAAGAAGAAGTTCCTAGAATCCAACCTACACGTGTATGGTAAAGATGATACCCAAATCGTGGTATATAACATGAAAAGGTGGCCTAGTGAAGGGGGATCGGAAAAAAATACCAGAAAAGGCCTTGGGAGCGAATTACTGAACACTTGTAACTTTGCTCGTTAATGAGATATTACAATGGAGTTATTTTGGCTATGTCGAGGATAATCTTTTTATCTTATAGGCATTTAATTCTTCTAAATCACCAGCTATTGTTATCTCTTTTCTACAATCAAACTAGTTATTTCTCCCACGTTCTACAAATTCATTGTTTGGGCTTATTGAGCTAAAATCCAATCATGTTTTGGGTCCAAGCCAAAATTGGTCCTTATAGTTATATTGATAATTGTTTTGTGGTGGATTGTTTAGTTGTTTTGTGCAATAGCTATGGACAAGAGTTGGATGGACATTAGAGATAGGACATCTGTGGAATATAGAAATGGAGTTGCACAATTCTTAAATTTTTCATCTCAACATGCACAGCGAGATGGTACGATTGTTTGTCCATGTTGAAAATGTGCACATTCAACAATGTTGGCTATAAATGTTGTACGAATTCATCTAGTATCACATGAGATTTGTAAAGGTTATCGACGTTGGACTTTTCACGGGGAATCATCATCTAGAAAGACTTCTGTTAGAACTCCTAGTACTTCTGTCCAAGAGAACTCAAATGAAAATAGTAATAAGCGTGAAAGCAACATTGTAAGTAATATCATGATTTGCTAAGTGTAATATTGAATCTATTAACATTGTTAATTTCTAATGTGTTATTGTGTTCAAATTTTGAATATTAGGAAAAAAATCAACGAATTGTTGAGTGAGTCCTCAAATCGTGTGCAATCATCTGACCTTATTGGTAGTATTGCACGGGCACCAAATGATGTATATGCTCAAGTGTTTGGTAATGAGCACAATGGTCGTGCTCTGGGTGTGGGATTTGGCCCAACCCCATGTATGCATCCTGCTAAGAGCACACTTACAATTGCTCAAGTAAGAAGGCAAGAAAGGGATGCTAAATAACTCAGTTAAAGAATCAAGTGGCTTTTTTGATAGAGAAAGTGAATCGTTATGAAAACTTGGAGGAGCGAGTGACCCAATTGATGCAACTAGTGCAAAATCAGCAAAATCATTTTTCAGAAGCTAGTCAGGTATTAAATTTTAATGTTTTAAGAATGTATTTGATGTTTAAATTTTTTAAGTATAGCAACTATTATTTTGTTACTCGAAATGATTTCTTTATGAACTTAGTAGATACTCTTAATTTGTATTCAGGGTAGTTTCAGTCTAGATCATCAATCTCCAACTCCTTATAAATCGCAAGTTTCATCTCATCAAGAAACTAGCATATAGCTGTACATGCAGTGTTTTAAGGACTCCATAGGCTATTACGTAGTTGTTTTGAACAACCACACTTATTTTGGAATTATTGTACTTTGTTTAATATTGTCATAGTTTAAGTGGGGGTTTTTTTTTTTTTTTTCCTCTGTGTGTGTATTGTGGAATATTGATGATCAATAGGTATATTTGATCTATTACAAGCTAAAACATGAATAATTTATTGGTGTAAACCTTATGGGAATGATGTGGTTAATGTGTTGGTGAAAGGTAATTCTTCTTTTATATATAGATTAATTAAATCCTAGGGGGTTCTTTTATATATATAAAAGAATACCAATAATTAACCACATCATTCCCATAAGGTTTACACCAATAATATATATAAATTAATTTTCTTATCTTTCAAAATTAAAATCCATTGATTTCAATTTTTAATTATAAAGTATTTTGAAATATTTAGTATGAAACTTTTTTTTTTTCAATGGGTTGTGGAGAGATTTGTTGTTGCATGTCTTTCGGTGCTTGATAAATTTTGTATTATTATTCTAAATTTTCAATTTTTTTTTTTACAAATTATGTTTAAATTTTGATAAAGAGACTCTTATAGAAATTTAGAATATTCTGTTAGTATTATAAATAGAAGGGAGAGTGTTATGTTCTTTGAACCTCGAGGGAGGAGATTGTTTTTCTTACCTTTTCTTTTTCCCTTGTATGGGGTCGAATGCCATTCCTAACACCTCAAGAAAAGGGAAGTGTAATTACCCCTGAAATATATAATACTAATAATGCACCTATATAGACACACACAATGATTTGGTTATTCTATTAGGAAAGTAAAAGCAATACACATAATTAAAGTTAAAAAGAAAAAAAATTATACACATGACCTATCGCCATTGGTATAGTATAAAATGAAATACAAAAGATGAGAAAAAATTTCTACTTGAGAAACAAATGATATGTTTGGTAACTACCTTTATCCCTAGTTATCTGTTTTCAAAAACTTTTTTTTTTCAAATTTATTTTCTAGAACAGGTAAACATCTTTGATAACTCAAAATTAATGGGAAAAAAAAATTGTTTCCAAATCTCAATTTTCAAAAAAAAACTTAGAACAACTAACGAGCTGTTTTCAATTATGAAAACACGGAGAAACCAACGTACTTTAATAAGGCCAGACTTTCGAATCTTGGCTGAAACAAAAATAAAATAAGACCAAAGCACACCAACAATTCTAACAAGTGCGACCAAACCCACCACACTCTCCTCCTCCATTCTCTATTGTCATCTATGAAATCCTCCTTGTCGTGTCACAATTGTTGAACCAACTCAACCTATATGTGCTCAACCAAAATCTCATGCTCTCTAGTTAAATCTCATGTTAACTTTTGATTGTGTATTTGAAAGATACAATGCTTATATGTTTAGTGGGCTTATTTTACTTAGGCAACATGTTCATGTACTTGTTGTGCTGGCATAAGATAATATACACACATGTATTTGCCCTCTATTAATAAAGTGTTACCGATTAGAAAGAAAAAAAAAAGAAGGAAAAAAGTTGGTTCATCACTTAGTTAATAGGCTCAAGAAAGGCTCACTTAGTTTTGTGCTGTTTTGCACTAACAATGTGTTATTAGCTTTGGAACCACAATAAAATTGTTTTATGTTTTTATTCTCAAAAACAAATTTTTGGAAAAAAACACAAAAATAGTTACCAAACATAACTTAAACCTGAGAGAAACTAAAATTCAATACAAAGTAGCAAAAAGAAATAAAGAAGTGAAAGAAATAGCAAGGCATATATGTTTTGACTATTTTTTTCACCTAATCTTTCTTTGCAGTGCTGCTAGTAACCCTATCCTTTGAAGCTATACTAGGAGTTTCAACGGATTTGCAGCTAGGCTTAGTGATGAAGAGCAACAAATAATAGCTAGTAAGTGCTTTATGATTTATTTCTCCGTTTGTTTCCTTGCATTTTCATGTGTTTGGTAATATAAAAAAAAATTGAGTCAAAAGAAACAATCTTGGCTTTCTTTATTTAGTTTGGCATGAGATGGGGTTGTTTTTCACTATGCTAAATAAGGGAAGTCAAAAAATATTTTTTTCAATTTATTTTAAGCTGGCTACCATGGATGATATAAGAAAATAATGTAATTCAACGTTGAATTTGTCAAAATTTACATTTAATAAAAATATATTGAGTGAAACCAAGTTTGTAGCCAAAGTATGCCATTTCCAATATGGTTCTTATGTTGTATTATCAGAATGAAACTTATTTCCAAGTATAATGACAATAATGTGTAGGCAAGAAGGAAGTCGTATCTGTGTTTCCAAGTAAAAAACTCAAACTTCAAACAACAAGATCATGGGACTTCGTGGGTTTAACCGAAACTGCGAAGAGATATCCCACCGTTGAGAGTAATTTGATAGTCGGTGCTATTGATAGTGGAATTTGGCCCGAGTAAGAAAGCTTTAGCGATGAAGGTTATGGTCCACCTCCTAAGAAATGGAAGGGTACTTGTGCAGGAGGCACTAATTTTACTTGCAACAAGTAATTTCTTCTACTCCTGATTTATATTGTGATTATAAAAAACAAAAAAGCCTGGCCTAATCCCATAGAGAGGATGAAAATCATTGTAGGACTTTGGTGTTCCTATTTATATTAACAAACTCTAACAAATGTATATTCTGCAGTAAGCTTTTTGGTGCTCGAAGTTACAGATTGGGTAGTGAAAGTTCTCCTGCAAGGGATGAGATAGGTCATGGTACCCATACTGCCTCAACAGCAGCAGGTAACAAAGTACCAGATACGAGTTTTTATGGAATGGCAAAGGGCAATGCACATATGGAGGGGTTCCAGCCGCAAGGATTGCTGCATACAAAGTATGTGATGAAGGAGATTGTTTGGACCTATACATCCTTGCAGCCTTTGATGATGCTATTGCTGATGGGGTTGACCTCATTACTATTTCAGTCGGTGGGGACTACGCAAGTCCTTTTGAAAAGGATGCTATTGCTATTGGTTCTTTTCATGCAATGGAGAAAGGTATACTCACCCTTCAGTCTGATGGAAATAGTGGTCCTACTCCATCAACAGTATCAAGTGTTGCACCATGGTTGTTCTCCACAGCAGCCAGCAGTATAGATAGGAAATTTATTAGTAAGGTTACTCTTGCTAATGGACAGACGCTCATTGTAAGTATCTTTATTTTATCCTAGTGATTGCTTTGTTTAGTTACATGAGATTTCTATTTATAGGACCTCCATCCTATGTATTTCGACTCTAGTTTTTGAGTGTTATCTCTTAAAATCTCTATAAAGTGTATAAGCTTGAAGTAACATTAAGTTGTCTGACTATCTAGCCTGAAATGGTGTGCTAAAATCGTTATCATTGAACATCTCTTACAAATTATGAAATGTCAGTAAGCCACTAACTTTCTTCCATAGACACTAGTTGAACTTGTTTTTTTTTTTTTTTTTGGTTCATTCTAGTGTATTTTTGACACAATTTCATTGTATGTTATAAGGGAAATGCAGTAAATCCTTTCACACTAAATGGAACAAATTTCCCTCTAGTATATCGGAAAAATCTTACGACTACTTGTCCTGAAGATGTGACTCGGTAATTTTTTGTTAGTTTGATCATTGCTAACTTAAGTTCTCTTAAAGTGACAAAAACTAAAAATTGTGCATGTTATCAGGCTTTGCGTTGATTCTTGTTTGGATAGGAAATTAGTGGAAGGAAAAATTGTTGTGTGTGATCAGGCAAGTGGACGGAAAGAGGCTTTGAGAGCAGGCGCCATTGGGGCAATCACAACAAATGATGGAAGTGACGATATTGCTTCTGCAGTTCCTTTACTTACATCCGCTTTAACAGACAAAAGATCATGACATCGTTAAGTCCTTCATAAATTCTACAAAGTAAGCATTCTAATATTATTTTTTATTTATACAATTTCTATTATTCATCCAAAATATATTTATGATCTCTGAGTTATTCTACTATCCTACTTTGAACAAAAGAATTCATGAGATTTCTAATATGTTGATTGATATTATATATGGTTCTTGGTTTGGTAAAAAAAAAAAAAAAAAACACAATATACATGGTTTTGTTATTAACTTTCCGAGGTGATGTTGTTCAGAAACCCACAGGGAAGTATACTAAAAAGTGAAGTTATTGAACATACAACTGCTCCTATAGCTGCTTCCTTCTCTTCACGTGGGCCAAACCCCATTGCAGTAGATATTTTGAAGGTTAGGCATCAATTACCTACATATCTCCCTTTCTCTCTCTGGTTCTGCTTGAATGGCGCATCTCACTTCTCTAATGCCTACATATATTTGATAAAAATTACAGCCAGATATCACTGCCCCAGGAATAGATATTATAGCTGCATATTCCCCTCATGCTTCACCTTCTGGAGCCCCTGCGGATAAGAGGTCTTTGAAATACAATATATTGTCTGGAACCTCCATGTCTTGTCCACATGTAACTGGTGCAGCTGCTTATCTCAAAACGTTTCACCCAGATTGGTCTCCATCGGCTATCAAATCTGCTCTCATGACTACTGGTATATCACTCGTCCATCTGCCATCCATGTCTTGTCCAAGAGCCAACCGGCACCTCTTAATATTTCTATGGGAGACATCCAAGTCCCAAATCCTGCCCCTATTATAACTATTGAATTATCAACAAATTTTTATGAAATAAATTAAAAAAGAATTTGGGTTCAAGTTGAATCAGGGATAAAAGTTCAGGATCATATCTTTTTTGTTAAATCACTCATAAAATCTATATATATATATATATCCAATCTTATGTTTCTAACTACCTATGTTTTCTTCTTCTGACAGCTTGGCCTATGAATGCCACAAAACAAGTGGATGATGTATATGGAGAAGGTGAATTCGCTTTTGGGGCCGGTCATATCAATCCTGTGAAAGCAATAGAGCCCGGTCTGGTATATGAAGCCTTGAAAGAAGACTACATAAAAATGCTTTGTTGCATTAAAATTAGTTATTTTGGTACTTGTCCCAAGGGTGTTAAAGGATCTCCAAAGGATCTCAATTACCCATCAATGCAAGCTCTTGTTGAATCTGACAAAAGTTTCATTGTTAAATTTCCCAGAATTGTAACCAAATAGATGCAATGGTTAAACATTGTAAGTATCCCAGAGTTTTTTTTTCTTAAAAATTAAAAGTTATAAGAATTAGAGATTGGATCATTAAAAAAATTTTAAGTAGACCAAAGTATGCGTGACTTACCATATTGTTATTTACATCCTAATTTGTCAAAAAATTAATGAAAAAACCATATTAAGGTAATTTATAATCTCAAATACAAATAAAAAGAGGAACACCATACCTATCCATCATGGTATTTTGTTTCCTCTTCCAAGGTATCCTAAGAAAAAAATGTTAGAAATTAGCATAGATTTAGATAAGATTAAAGGATAATTAGCAAGAATTTATGCAGCATTTAATTTTAAAAATAAAAACACATTCAGAAAATAAAATAAACAAATGGAAGGTAAATGACCAGCTACTAAATCAATAAAATGCATTACAATAAAAACAATTTTAAAGGGTAAAATGTAGTTATGTAAAGAAAAATTGTAAACATAAATACAAAGAATTAGAATTACAATTGAAAATTGAAAAAAAGAAAAAGAAAAAAGGAACACAATATCTACAACCCAACAAAAGAAAATTCAATATAAACCATAACAGTTGTAGCAGAAAAGCAAAAAAGTTCTGGGTGAATAAAAGAAAAAACTGACTGTAAAGATATCAAACCAAGATCAGTTGCAAAATTTGTTAGGAGCAAGTCTAAGAAGAAGAAGAAATTGAGTGAAGATAGAATTGAAGAATCAAATGAGACTTAAGTTACATGTCGTATAGCATTGTACTGTATGAGAACTACAAGTCTATAGCTATATTTATCAATTGTGAGTTAGCTAATTCTGTTTCTGGGTCAGGAAGGACAGTTAGTTAGTTATTACTTTCCTTTCTCTCGTTGTATATATATAGAAGTTGTAACTAAACTTGAATCAAGGAATTCATTTCATTTTCTTCCAATTCTGTTTTGTAATATGGTATCAAAGTAGTCTTTGGCTTTCGCTTAAGTTTCTCAAAATTCCCAATTCTTTTCCCCAAAAGTTAGGGTTTTCTTCTTCAAAAGTCTCGAAGCTTTATCAATGGCTTCCTTTAGTCAAGCTTCTACATGCATCACCATTGATGAATTGCATCCTTTCTTTCTCCATCATGCTGAGAGTCCTGGTGTGATATTAGTTTCACAACCATTGATTGGAGATGAGAACTATCCTACACAGGCACGATCTATGGAGAGAACTCTCAGGATCAAGAGCAACTTCTGGTTAATTGATGGATCAGTTTCTCTGACTTCAGCCATGGAGAAAGTTCCTTTCTTGGTTCAAAGCTGGGCACGATGCAATGATATTGTGGTTTCTTGGATCATCAATTGTGTTTCTCCCAGGATTGCCACAAGCATGGCGTATTGTAAAATTGCCAAGGAAGTTTGGAATAAGCTTCAGAGCATGTTTTCCCAGGTTAATGGACCTAGGGTTTATCAATTGCAGAAGGATCTAGCAAGTTTTTCTCAAGGTGAGCTGTTTGTGACTAAGTATTTCACCAATCTTTCAATTCTGTGGGATGAATTATAGAATTATGAACCACTTCCTACCTGTTCTTGTGAGAAGTGTGTGTGTAATGTGAATGAGAAGATCTCTAATATTCATCATAGAGAAGCTATTATGCAATTTTTGATGGGTCTCAATGATTCTTTTTCTCACATCTGAGGGCAAATTTGTTGATGGATCCTATTCCATTGTTGAGAAAGTGTTCTCTTTGCTTATTCAAGATGAGAAGCAAAGATCAGTTGGGCAGGGCAACAACAATGGTCTTTTTGTGGAGTCTACTGCTCTTGTAGCTAAGAGTACTAGCATTGGTTCCAAGAACAACAAGGGTAAAGGTAAGGAAAGGCCTATCTGTAGTCACTATGGTTTGCAAGGTCATACTATGGAGAAGTATTACAAACTCCACAGATATCCTCCTGGTCACAAAGCCAAAGGAAAAGCTTCTTTGGCTAATCAAGTTTCTGCTCACCTTGATTATCAAGATTCATTTCTTCATGCACAATCACAGACTCAGTTTCCTTTCACTTTAGATCAATATCAGAAGATTCTTGCTATGATTGGAGCTTCACCTCAAGAATCTCAGAATTCAGTTGCTATGGCTAACAATATTTCTTTTACTTCTCAAGCCCCCACACCTTTATCAGGTATTGACATTCTGCCTCATGATGTGTTTAATTCCAAGCATTCAATTTTTTCTGCTAAGGTCATAAATAGGATAGCTTTTGAGAGTCATGTTTGGGTCATTGACTTTGGGGCTTCAGACCATATAGTTTGTTCAGTTTCCATGTTGACCTCAATCACTTCTAACTATCATTGTGTTGTTAAATTGCCAAATGTTGAGTCTGCTACTGTCACACATGTTGGTACAATACAACTTTCTGCTCAATTTACTCTTCACAATGTTCTTTATGTTCCTAGTTTTACTTTTAACCTTTTGTCAGTTAGCAAACTCACAAAACAACTTCCATTTTGTCTTGTTTTTCTATCTCAATTCTATTTCATTTAGGACCTTACCTGCTGGAAGACGATTGGAGTCGGTGAGATGCATCATGGTCTGTACTTGTTGCAGAGAAAGCTGAGTTTTTTTTTCACCCAAGCAGCCTTCATTGTCTCAATGTTTGTCTCACATCAAGTCTACTCCTATTGTCAATTCTATTGTTGATTTGTCAAAGTTGTGGCATTCTAGATTAGGCCATCCCTCTTCTAATAAATTGTTACCCACTAAAGATGCTTGACCTTCCTTTTCATGATCTTGTGATGATGTTTGTACTATTTGCCCTTTGGCTAAACTAAAAAGATTACCATTTCCTACTCATAATGAAATTTCCAAGTTTCCTTTTGATCTTATTCATATTGATGTATAGGGTCCCTATTCTGTTGCTACTCATGATGGTTATAGGTATTTTTTAACCATTGTTGATGATGACACTCGTTCTACTTGGGTGTTTCTTTTGAAATCTAAATCTGATGTCAGACTAATCCTATTTTCTTTTCATGCAATGGTTAAGACTCAGTTTAATGCTTGTATCAAGATCATAAGATTAGACAATGCCATTGAATTTAATATGACTGATTTCTTTTCTGCTCATGGCATTTTGCATCAAAAGAGTTGTGTTTATACTCCACAACAAAATTCTGTTGTGGAGAGAAAGCATCAACATATACTTTCAATTGCTAGAGTTTTAAAGATTCAGTCTAATTTGCCTATATCATATTGGGGTGAATTCATTCTAACTGCAGTTTTCTTAATCAATAGGCTTCCCTCTTCTATTTTACATAATAAAACTCCCTTTGAGCTTCTCTATCACAAACCGCCATCTTACTCTTTTCTTAGGTCTTTTGGCTATTTGTGCTTTGCTTCAACCATTGCTACCCATAGGCCTAAGTTTGATCCTAGGGCTAGAGAATGTGTTTTTATTGGTTACCCTTATAACATCAAAGGGTATACACATCAAGATTTAACGTCTAGATGCATTTTCATCTCTAGAGATGTCATTTTTCATGAGTTTACTTTTCCTTTCCTTTCTAAATCTTCTTCTCCTTCTATTCCATCTCAGTCTCCTCTCACCACTAATCCTTTCCTTTTTTAGCCTTGTTCTTTTCTTGGTTCTGGTCACCCTTCTTCTCCTATCATACCTGCATCAGCTTCAGCTTTTGATGTTCCTTCAGCTCCTGTGTCAGTTACTGAGCCCATTGTTGAGCTCCCTACTGTTGAGCCAGCTATTGTACCTCCTATTGAGTCAATTCCTGAGCCAACTGTTGTGCCTCCTGTTGAGCCTATTGTTGAGCCAGTAATTGTGCATGTTGCTATGCCTAATGCTGAGTCAATTATGCCAACTCTTCCTTTTAGAAATCCTATTAGGAAATCCACTAGGACTTCTTCTAAACCAACTTATTTATAGGCTTATCACTACAATCAAGTATCTACTACAGCTCCACCCACTTCATCTTCTTCCTCAGGTACCCTCTATCCTCTCTCTTCCTATTTGTCCTATGCTAACCTTTCTTCTAACCATAGACATTTTTGCAATGCCATTTCTTCTATAGTTGAACCAAAGCATTATGATTAGGCTGTTCTTGATCCTCAATGGAGGGAGGCTATGGCTAGTGAGACTAAAGCCTTAGAGGCTAATAATACTTGGTCACTTCAACCTTTACCCCCTGGTAAAAAGGCCATAGGCTGTAAGTGGGTGTATAAGGTGAAGTATAAAGCTGATGGTATTGTGGAGAGGTTCACGGCTAGGTTAGTTGCCAAGGCTTATACTCAAAAGGAGGGCCTTGATTATGTAGAAACTTTCTCACCTGTTGCAAAGCTTGTCTCTGTGAAATGTTTATTGGCCGTTGCTGCTGTGAAAGGGTGGTCTCTTTCCCAACTTGATGTCAATAATGCTTTCCTGCATGGTGACTTGCATGAGAAAGTGTTTATGACTTTACGACCTGGCTTCCACAGCAAGGGGGAGGTAGTTTGCAAATTACAAAAGTCTCTCTATGGTTTTAAGCAAGCCTCATGAGAATGGTTTGCAAAGTTTTCTGATGCTTTATTAAGGTTGGTATTTTGGCAATCTAAGGAAGATTACTCTTTGTTCACCAAGAAAACATCAGGGTCTTTCATTGCTTTATTGGTGTATGTAGATGATATTTTGATTGCAAGTGATAATCCTAAGTCTATGGCAGAACTGAAGACTCTCTAGATCAGCAGTTTAAACTAAATGACCTTGGAGATTTGAAGTTTTTCCTTGGGCTTGAGATAGCTAGATCACAGAAAGGCATCCATTTGTGTTAAAGAAAATGCACTCTGGAATTGATAAATGATGCAAATTTGCTAGGTTGTAAACCAACCAAAACCCCCATGGAACACAATTTGAAGTTAAGTAAGTACCAAGGTGAATTGTTGACAAATCCAAGTTCTTATTGAAGATTGGTGCACAAGCTCTTGTATCTTACAATCACAAGACCTAATATAATCTTTACTGTTCATAAATTGAGTCAATTTATGTCAAAGCCTCGGAAACCACATTAGGCTGCAGCAAATAGGGTGTTGCAATACCTCAAAGGTAGTCCAGGACAAGGGTTATTATTCTCAAGTGCATCTAAATTACATCTTAAAGGCTTTGCTAATTCAAATTGGGCTGCTTGCCCTGATACAAGGAGGTCAGTAACTAGTTACTGCATGTTCTTGGAAGATTCATTGGTTTCTTGGAAGTCTAAGAAACAAAACATAGTGAATAGGTCATTTGCAGAAGCTAAGTATCATTCTATGGCAGTAGTAGTGTGTGAGATTGTGTGGATTCTTAGTTTACTAAGAGATATACAAGTTGATCACTCTAAGGCTGCATTATTATTCAGTGATAGTTAGTCTGCTCTCCACATTGCCGCCAATCTAGTGTTCCATGAGCGCACAAAACACATAAAGATTGACTACCATGTTTTGAGAGACAAAATGGTTCAAGGAGTAATAAGGTTGCTGCACATTAGGACTCAATCATAGCTTGCTAATTTGCTTACAAAGGCACTTAGTGCACATTAGTTTCACAATCTGCTATCCAAGATGAATATGTTGAATGTGCATTCCCCACTTCATCTTGAGGGGGAGTGTAAAGATAGCAAATCAAGATTAGTTGCAGAATCAAGATCAGTTGCAAAATTTGTTAGGAGCAAGTCTAAGAAGAAGAAGATATTGAGTGAAGATAGAATTGAAGAATCAAATGAGACTTAAGCTGCATGTCGTATAGCATTGTACTATAAGAAAACTACAAGTCATATATATAGCTATATTTATCAGTTGTGAGTTAGCTAATTCCGTTTCTGGGTCAGGAAGGACAATTAGTTAGTTATTACTTTGCTTTCTCTCGTTGTATATATATAGAAGTTGTAACTATATTTGAATCAAGGAATTCATTTCATTTTCTTCCAATTCTGTTTTGTAATACTGACCTCAAAGGGACTTTCGACTTCTAGTTATAATTTGATTGAGGTGGAAAGTGAGATATCAAAATCTATATAAAAGTTAAATAAACTAGCCGCGAACCTGTGCGTTGCGGGTGATAATTATTTTTATGGTAGTTTTATTATAAAAAAAATTTACAATTTAAACTAATCCAATAATGAGTAATGTATTTTGTAATTATATTTTTATTTATTATAGGAACAATCATAAATGTAATATAGAAACAATCCAAAACACCAAAAAAACGTAAACTAAAAAAAATTAATAAAACTTAACAATGATTAATTGAACCAATATTATCAAATAAACAATTATTAGCAAAATCTAAGAATTAAATTTCTATACATGCATTGTTATAAAATAATAAAAATAAAAATAAAATTGCAAAAGTTAAAATTTGTCACCTATCCAATTATTTTCGTTTAGCTAACCTTTGCTTTTCTTCTCATAATTGAACATATAAATTAAGCACTATAAAAAATCATGTTATGTAACAAAATAAATACCAAATTATCCAAATCATGCTATGCAATAGAATAATATTATATTTTTATATGCTATATTTAATTCTTTAGAATGTAACAGGATAACATTTAACAATCAAAGAGAGAGAGAGAGAGAGAGAGAGAGAGAGAGAACAACAACAACAACAACAACAATTTTAAAAACAAAACTAAATCACATTAACCCCAAATAGAGTTTTAAAGAATATAAAAAATTATCAACCTAAAGTAGAGATGCAAGAAAAATAAAAAATCCACCAAAAAATTTAGAGAGAGAGAGAGGGAGGGAGAGAGAGAGGGAACCTTTTTTTTTTTGTAAGGGAAAACTATGCATAGAATAGAAGAGATAGTGACAAATTTATAGTAAGAGAGTGCGAATAAGAAGAGACAAAATAAAGGAAGATGAAGGGAAAGAGTAAGAATGATATTAATGTAGAGGGTAGTGGGGAGATGAAAAGGTAAGGGAGGGAGAAAGATTAAAGAAGTAATGGGGAGATGAAATGGTAAGGGAGAGAGAAAGGTTAGAGAAGTGTAAATATTAAAAAAATAAAAATAAATGTTAAAAGAAATTATAAGAAAATTGGGAAAAAAAAAAAAAAACCCTAAAGCTTGAAAGGCTTCAACATTTTGTTTTGTTTTGTTTTGTCATTTTTTTTTTCCTCTTCCTTTAAGTTGAAAAGGCTCACATAAAACCCTAAATCTGAACTAAAAAGGCTTTGGGTTGGACTTGATAGTGAAACTAAATAAATAAGAGGTGAGCTGGATTAATTATACAGATTTATTATAAGGTGATAGTGGAAGTAAATAAATAAGTAGTAGGCTGGATTTATTATAGGGTGATAATGGAAGTAAATAAATAAGTAGTGGGTTGCATTTATAGGGCTGAAATTTGGAAAAACCATTTTAAAATTGTAGGACAAATTATATTTTAAAAAAGAAAAAAAAATGACGTGGCAGCTGATGTGGCGCAACGTGAGAGCAGCAGCATTAAAAACTACGCTTTAGCTTTTAGTAATATATAGATTAGCTGGTTTTAAATGCAAAAGGGAGGTAGGGAGGCAATTGAATGTGTTAGGGAGAGGAAGATAGAAGGAGCATCATGAAGAGGGTTGAATTTGATGTAATAGGAAATTAAAAAATATATAGGGGAAACATTTAGCCATTTTTTTATGAGAGAGAGAGAGAGAGAGACAGAGGACTTAGTGTTGAATTTAAAGGTATTTGGATTTAATGGGAAAGTAAAAAAATAGGGATCGTTTGTTTGATGGGAGAGAGAGAGAGAGAGTTTTGGTAATAGAGAATGTGTGAAGTGGAAACCCAAAAATAAATAGTGACATACCCGATGATGTGATTCAACATAAGTGTAGTAACAATAATTAAACATATGAATATATTTAATTATTCCATTATAACACATTTTATTCTTAGTAATAAAAACTATCATTCTTGTTGTAATCTCCATTTGGTGTACCAAATGCACTCTTAATTTTTTCTGCTATCAAACAACATCAACGAATGGTCTGGTCTTACAATCCCAAACTTTTTTAAAAAATTTCCATTTGTGTACTTTTCTTGTAGAAAGAGTAGCTAGAAAATCGCATAAAAAAATGTATGCAGGAATGATTCAAATAAACATCACCTTTTATTTTTAAATCTTTTTATCCAAACGTCTCTTGTTAGTTTTTTCTTTTTTTCTTTTTTTTTTATTTTTTTTTTATTTTTTTTTTTTGAGATAAACAATAGAAATTAGTTGTTAGTTCCTTCTTTGGGGGGAAAATATTAATTCTTTCTCTGAGGGGAAAAAATTGGATTTGGCTTATCTCTAGTATTTTTTTTAACTGAATATCCCTTTTTGGTTTTAAATAACAATGACAAGTGGTAGTGAGTTTTAATCTCCTCATTTTATTTAGTTAATGGGTGATGTGATAGTTTTTCATTAAAATATAAGGAGATTCTAGTTGAAAAAGTACTGGAGGTAAAAGTTTTGGTAATAGAGAATGTGTGAAGTGGAAAATCCAAAAACAAATAGTGACGTACCTGATGATGTGATTCAACATGAGTGTAGTAACAATAATTAAACATATGAATATATTTAATTATTCCATTATAACACATTTTATTCTTAGTCATAAAACCTATCATTCTTGTCGTTATCTCCATTTGGTGTACCAAATGTACCCTTAATTTTTTCTGCTATCAAATATCATCATTTAATCAACCACCTTGTTGGCTTTATTCCGTGCCAAATTTGCTTGTATTTTAGCAATTAGTAACCCTGTATTTAGGTGGGAATCATGTAAGGGTAGTGTGTGAGAGAGTATGAAGAATTGCTCAAGTTTGTGCAAAGAAGCAGGGACTCGCGGCTGAATCTCGCGGGTGGCTTGCGACTGCAAGCCGCCAGGATGATGCACACATGCCAAGCATGCCAGAAGCTGAAGCATCATGCCAGCTGTTGCACTACAGGATAAAAGTCCCAGGCTGCCTAGGCTTTTTGCTCGCGACTTAAACTCGCGATTCAACCCAGTCGCGAGGTCAAGTCGCCAGAACACCCTGTTTGGGAAAATCTGACTTTTCACATTCCTTCTCACCCTACTATATATATATATACCCTTATACCCATGATTTAGAGAGAGCTTCCAGAGAGAATTTTGAGAGAGAAACCCTGGAGAAAAACAAGATTGACTCATCCACAATCTTTACCTAAGAGACTCTTCAAATTTCTCTACTCTTTTCCTCTTCATTGTCAAATCCTTGAGAGTCTTATTACCAAAACATTTTCTCACCATATCCATTTCTGTGAGATGGTTGTTTGGTGCTTTGGGAAGTAGTTAGGAAGGAACCAATTTCACATTGGTTGATGCTATGGTCAAGTAGCGGAATCCAGGAAGCTAGAAAATAAATAGGTTCGACGCAACCTCATTGGAGCAAGAAGCTTGGAGGGCTTAGGTACATTGGGTAGATTAGGCTTGGAGGGTCTATTGTTGTTCATGTATCCCAATTACATTTTCTAGTAGATTACTTATGGCTTGGAGGGTGGCGGAGAGGTTTTATGCCAAGGGCTTCAGTTTCCTCTTCGATAACACATCGTTGTGTTGTCCTTGAGTTTGCATCTCTCTTCCCTTATCTTTGCCTTTTATTTTTTGCTGTGGATGTGATTTTAAATTAGTTTAGATTGTTTATCAATTCTGCTTATAGCTTGTGTTCATTTTCCGCACACTTTGTGTTTGTCATAAAGCTTGAATTGGTAATTTTATTTTGGGGGTCTAAACGTTCATAGTGTATTTTACACTATTTGAACTTTCAATTAGTATCAGAGCGGGTGCACTCTTTGTGGTTTAAACACCTTAGTGCAATCCTTGACCCCGTATTGAGATGGACCGGTCTCAATCCTTGAATGTTCCACCATTTTTTGATGGAAACAATTATGCCTTTTGGAAAGTCCAAATGAGGGCATTCTTGTGTTCAATTAATGATACTGTTTGGGATGCCGTTGAAGCAGGTTGGACTAGGCCGGAGGCTGCTAAATCCACTTAGGATAAAGCAGCCCTTGCGACAGCTAATGCTAACAATAAAGCCTTGAATGCAATTTTCTGTGGTGTTTTTCCAGATGAGTTTCACAGGATTTCACACATTACTGTTGCCAAAGAAGCATGGGAGATATTGGAAACCACCTACGAAGGAATGAAGAAAGTGAAAGACACCAAGTTGCAAATACTGACCACTCGGTTCGAGGAGCTCAAAATGAGTGAGGATGAGTCTTTTGACTCTTTCTATAGCAAGCTGAATGAAGTAGTTGTCAGCATATTCAATTTGGGGGAGAAAACGGAGGATTCTAAAATAGTAATGAAGATCCTTCGGTCATTGCTAGAAAGCTTTCGTGCCAAGGTGACAGTGATTGAAGAGAGCAAGGACCTTGATGATATCAAAGTCCGAGAGCTGATTGGTTCTCTTCAGACCTACGAATTGTCATTGCCCAATCAAAGAAAGAGCAAATCCCTTGCTTTCAAGACTGTAAATGAAAGGGTGGATGTTCATGACTCTTCAGATGATGATGCAGTCGAGAAGGACATTGCCTATCTTGCAAAGAATTTTCGAAAATTTTTGAAGTTCAAAAACAGTGGTAAATTTGGTGATAAAGGGAAATTCCAAAGTTCAAGAAGGGAGAAAAGGGAATTCAAAAAGAAAGATGGAAAAGAATCCCAATCTACACAAGGTGTCACTTGTTTTAAATGCAACGGGCATGGACACTTTAAGAAAGAATGTCCGAATTATGTGAAATCGAAAGGCAAGGTATATGCCACAACACTTAGTGACTTGGACTCTTCAAATTCTGATTCTGATGAGAGCTGTGACGGAGAAGGAAATTACTCCGCATTTATGACTATTGCTTATGTCGAGTCTTCGGAGGACTTGAATTTGCTTATGGAAGAACTTGGGTAACATAGTGATGAAGTATCCATAGAAATTGTGGAAGAGTCGGATGTCGAAGAAGACGAGAATGCAATCTGTCTTCAAGAGAATTATAATTCTCTTCTTGAAAAATTAGGAGAGTATGCACGTGTGGCCAAGGCGGCTGTGAAGAAGATGAAGAAAGTTGAGGAGGACTATAGGAGTCTTCTAATGTGTCATAAGGAAGCTAAGTGTGAGATAGAGAAGCTGAATGGTGAGCTATCAGAAGCTTACACAAAAATAAGATTTCTTAAGCAAGAGGTCGTGCAAGCCAATGCCAAGATAAATAGGGCCTCCACCAAGAAGCTAAATGATGTCATTTCATCTCAAAAATAGTTCTCAGACAAGTCCGGGTTGGGATATACTGGAAAAAGTAGTTCATCGGGCAGTGTCACTAAAGAAGTGAAGTTTATAAAGGCCAAAGAGCAAATTGAAGTTAGTCCTACTGCTAAGAAACCGAAGATGGAGGAAAAGAGGAATGTGGATGACAAACGGATGTGAAACAACTCTTATAAGCAATCTATGGGTAGGTTTGAATCCCGAGCTAAGTCTCGTCCTCAATCACAAAGAAGTTCTAGATCAAACTATGTGTGTCACCACTGCGGACTTCAAGGGCACACTCGACCAAATTGTCAAAAGCTGAGAGCAATGAATAATGCAAGTGCCCCAAGGTCTCAAGGACCTAGAAATGACAGGAGAAATTGGGCTGGTGAACCATCAAGAGGTCGAAATGGTGATCTCGGAATGATGGATGTGATGAAGATGATTCATGCATTCACCAACTGCTTAGAAAGCTTCACACGAAGGTTTGAAAGCCCTAACTCCCGTACCCAATCCTATAAGGATATCACCCCAAATGCAAGTGACGTGTGGGTGAAAAAGGGTACTCATGCATAAGCATTACAACATGTCCATGCATCAATACTTCCTATGCTTTGTGACTTTGTTTGATTGTTTGCTTATTGATTACTTGATTTGAAATTTGTTTGTTTGTTTTTGCATTCTTTCATACTAATTGTTTTCACTGTTGCTTTTGATCAATCTTTTCATTCTTATGTGTCAAAAATCCAAAAACCACCTAAAAAGTAGAAAATCAAAAGTTTGATTGACAGTGTTGAGTTTTGTCTCAAAACTTGTTTTGCCTTGTACCTTTGTGCTAATGGCTTTGTGCATTTACGAGCGTAGCTTGTTTCCTTGCACTCTTATCACTGTGGAAGAAATCTTGAAATCTATGTGATTGTTATAAATAGATCTTCAAACTTGTCATGAATGATTAGTGAATGGTTTTGTTGATCTTGAGACATGCATAGACTTGTGCCTATATATCTTCCCACTCTTTATTTATTTATTTATTTTTTTGCTAAAAAGAGCTCTCCAAATGTAAATCTCCAAATGTAAAGAGATATTGAGCTGCAAAAGCCTATTGCACATACTAGTATTCGACTAGGAAAAAGGGAAAGCGACCAAAAAATAAAGTGTATGATTCTTCAAAAGGCCAAAGGCTATCCCATCAAGGAGAAATATCAAAAGTCGTTTTCACAATGAGATGTAATTGTTCCAAAAAGATCAAAAAGATCTAATGTTATGACTGAAAAAAAAAATGGAGTCAAATGTAAAGCTCCAAGTTATGTTATCAAGTCTTGTGGGAGGTCATATATGCATACTTCTATAATTGAGATGAGTCACATGATCTAATGCTAATTGTGTATGCCTTGGCTGAATTGATCATTGAAACTTCACATTAGATTAAGGACTATCTCATTGTTGATATCCACACACATCACACAAGTTTATGTTCAATGAATACCATATTCATTTGTGTGATTGTACTTGTTAAAATGTGTTTTCACATGCTCAATCTTTATTGATTCAAACACAAAAAGATTTTTGAGTGTTTTAGGTGTTTTTAGAAAGTACTTTGCTTTTTTACAAAAACTGAAAAATTTCAAAAACAATGTTGCCCTGTTTTGGCGACTCAGTCGAGGGTCATCTAAGCCGCACGCTACAACCGCAAGTTCACGTGTTGATTTTGGCGACTTGTTCACGAGTGAAAGGTCCAGTCGCGAGGGGTACACAGAGATTTTCGCGACTTAGCTTGCGACTCCTTCGTGGGTAGACCCTCCAGTCGCGAAAAACACTTAGAAAATTTTTCACAATTCTGACTTTGAGAGTTTTGGCGGTTTGCCCTGGCGACTTGTTGGTGACTCACCCCAGTCGCGAAAAACGCGTGTTTGGCAAAAAGTGGGTTAGTTTTTAAACCTTTTCAGTTTTCCCTTGAACTTTTTATGACTACTCATTTTCTCTCTCAACTGAAACTCATCCAAACACTTCGTGTCACTCTCTACAACTCCATTTTTGAACTTGTTCACCTCCAAATCTTCAAGAAAAAGGTATGGGTTCTTATTTCCTCTCCTCATATCTCGTGTTTTGAGATTCATTTTCGTGAATATTTGTGTTGGTGTTTTTTTTTTGTTTTTTGGTTATGGGTTTGTTTCGATGTTTTTGGGATTGTCCTTGTTTGGATTGTTGAGGTATTGTTCCTATGCGAACTTGTTTCAGTTGATAGATTCATGTAGCATCCTGTGTTAGTTTTCTTAAGATAATCTGTTGCCTAATTGGTGATTCATGTATTATCATATGTTGGTTTCTCTTACCCATTTTGTTTGAACCTAATCCGTGTGGGTCTTTTCTGCTCTCTGTTATTTCATTTGTGGTGAATCTGGTTTGAAGTCATTGACTGCTATGTGATTAAAGATGCTCATGATTAGTCGCATTTAGCCATGTCTCATTGACATGTGTTTATGACTGTTCATGTGTGGTATACACTTCTTGTGGGGCTAGTGTGATAGGTATCATAATAGTGTGGTTGCATAATATTGTCTCTATTATACTCTGATCGTGTTTATGTTATGTGGTATCTGTTTCACTAAATTGCTCATCTACTATTTACAATGCCAATGACATGATCACTATTGTTTATAATTCTATCTATTGTGCTATATGTTTGTTGTGGCCTTTTCTGCTTGATTACAGATGGCTTTCTCACCTCCGAAGAAGAAAACTCCTGCAAAGAAGGCTGATAAAAGATTGAAAATGGACTATGACCTATTTAGGTCCGTTCAACACTTTGAGAGATACAAAGATTCTTTCATGAAGGGAACTATAATTCAGGAAAGATTTGTAGATCTAATGGACTTAAAAGACACATCTATTCCCACCTGTTTTTAGGGCAAAGGTTGGGAAAAGTTGTTAAGTGGTTTACCTGGAGTGTGAGCCACTGATAAGAGAGTTTTACTCTAATGTTAAGATTAGAGAGGATGAGCTAGATTGTTGGGTAAGAGGGCATGAATTCACTCTAGATGCTTATGATATTGATAAGGTCCTTAGTCTTGAAGGTTTAGAGGAGTATGAGTTTATCAACTACAAAGACAGGATGTTGTCATTAGAAACTGTCCAAAATCGCATTGGTGGACAGAGAGAAGGGAAATGTCTCTATACTACAGCTTTTCTAGTTGACATGAGGTGCCTCACCATCATCATGATGAATAACTTGTATCCCGTGAAGAAGCTAACAACAATTAACAATGCCAGAGCCATTTTTCTTATGAAACTCAAGGAGAAAACATTCATTGATATCAGCTCTCATATATTTGATATAATAATGAATGAGACCAGAACAACTTTACGAGCAAAGTTGGTTTTTCCTAACCTTCTCATGCGGATTTTTAGAGCAAAAGGTGTTCCAATTCCTCAAGACCTCAGCCTAATGCCTACACCCTTAGCTATTAACAAGCAAACCATCATACGAGGCTTTCGGGTGATGTAGATGAAAAAGAGGCTAAACAAGAAGAAGGTGATCCAATGGATACTGAAGCAGAGGCTGCAGGACAGACTTCCACATCCAGAAGCAGAGCCAAGAGGAACAGGGCTTCAACCTCATCAGTTGCATCTCCAAATGCATTCCAGATCATCTTGGAAAGGATTGATGGCTTCAGAGAGGTTCAAAATCAGCATACTGAAAGGATGACAACAATGTAGGATCAGCTTGATGTACTTTCAGCCAAGTTTGACAGCATCTACACCAACCAAGAGACTGACCCTTTGGCCATTCCGATAAAAAAGAAGGAGAATTTTTAGGGGGCAGCAGCACTTGAGGGGGAGTGCCTGTTTGAGGGGGAGAAGTTTCAGAAACTGTTTAATTTCTTATTTTATGTTGTTTTTGCATTGTTTTGGATAATTGTTGATTGGCTTTGATACATGTGGTTATGGTTAATGTTTGTTTTAAACTTATAACTCATTGATGGTTTTGAAACTTTGGTATATTTTATATATTGATGATGTTTTTCAGTATATAATGCGATTTGTATCCATGTTGCTTTTGTAAGCTTTTAGGGTTTTGTTTTATGCATAGTTTGTAGGCTTTATGGTTTGTACCATGCTTTAAGCAGCCTTTATGCATTGTTTTTTCAGTACTTCTAACTAAATGTCATGAATTTTCCTTTTAAGTACTGTCACTCTTGTACCCTTGTAGGATTATTCTTAGATGCATATACTTAGTGTATTTTGCATTGGTTGAGTGTTAGACATGCAAGTGATTTGCATTGAACTTATTAGCTTGTATGTCCAAGTGTTCATTCCAAGTGTGAATGAGCATTTTGGTCACTACCTTGTAGTGATTGCTTGTTTGATCAAGCCATGGTTTGTTTCTTAACTCCATCTTTGGTTGATCACATCATGCTTGCTTCATATGCGTTTCATGCATACAATGATCATGGTGTATTGTTGTGTTTCAGGAGATTCATGTTTATATGATTCAAGAGCTTCACAGTTTCTAGAATTAGGTGTGAATGAGTTATGTTCAACTGTTCCCAACTCACATGTTAAGTCTAAAGTCTGTTTTAAGGTTTTGTCACGGAATAGGCAAAGGGGGAGATTGTAAGGTTGAATTTAATCAACCATCATTGTATGCATGAAACGCCAGAATGATGCACACGTGCCAAGCATGCCAGAAGCCGAAGCGTCGCGCCAGCTGTTGCACTACAGGACAAAAGTCCCAGGCTGGCCAAGCCGTTTGCTTGCGGCTTGAACTCGCGATTCAACCTAGTCGCGATGTCAAGTCGCCAGAACATCCTGTTTGGGAAAATATGACTTTTCACATTCCTTCTCACCCTACTATATATATATACCCTTATACCCACGATTTAGAGAGAGTTTCCAGAGAGCATTTTGAGAGAGAAAACAAGATTGACTCATCCACAATCTTTACCTAAGAGACTCTTCAAATTCCTCTCCATTGTCAAATCCTTGAGAGGCTCATTACCAAAACTTTTTCTCACCATATCCATTTCTGTGAGAGGGCTATTTAGTGCTTTGGGAAGCAGTTAGAAAGAAACCAATTTCACATTGGTTGATGCTATGGTCAAGTAGCGAAATCCGAGAAGCTAGAAAAGAAATAGGTTCGGCGCAACCTCGTTGGTGTAAGAAGGTTGGAGGACTTAGGTACATTGGGTATCTCAACTACATTTTCTAGTGGATTACTTACCGCTTGGAGGGCGGCGGAGAGGTTTTATGCCGAGGGCTTCAGTTTCCTCTTCGATAACACATCGATGTGTTGTCCTTGAGTTTACATCTCTCTTCTCTTATCTTTGCATTTTATTTTCTGCTATGGATGTGATTTTAAATTGACTTAGATTGTTTATCAATTTTGTTTGTCATAAAGCTTGAATTGGTCATTTTATTTTGGGGGTCTAAACGTTCATAGTGTATTTTACACTATTTGAACTTTCAGTTTGGTCTTACAATCCCAAACTTTTAAAAAAAATTTCCATTTTGGTACTTTTCTTGTAGAAAGAGAAGCAAGGAAAGTGCATAAAAAAAATTGTATGCAGGAATAATTCCAAAAAAAATCACCTTTTATTTTTAAATCTTTTTATCCAAACGTCTCTTGTTAGTTGTTACTTTCTTCATTTTTTTTTTTTTTTTGGTAGATAAACAACAGAAATTAGTTGTTAGTTCCTTCTTTGGGGGGAAAATATTAATTCTTTCTTTGAGGGGGAAAAAATTGGGTTTGACTTATCTCTAATATTTTTTTTAACTCGATATCCCTTTTTTGTTTTAAATAACAATGACAAGTGGTAATGAGTTTTAATCTCCTCATTTTATTTAGTTTATGGATGATGTGATAGTTTCTCATTAAAATATAAAGATATTCTAGTTAAAAAAGTACTAGAGACAAGTCAAACTAGAAAAAATTAATATGAAAATGGTTAATGAGGGAGCTTTTGTGTGATTGTTCTTGGATGATTTTGGAATTAATTTGCTAGGTTGATTATTTATGTGTAAAAATGGTGGGGGTGTGTTTTTGGCTTTTCAGCCATCAGTAGTCTAAATTTAGAAAAATATGAGTGTTTTTTTTTTTTTTTTTTTTTTTTGAAACACTGATTTAGGATTCTATTAATGGATTCATGATATGCCTGTATTTTAATCATTTATTTTAAAAGATATGTGGAGATTTAAAAAATTCTATTTTGTAGAGTACCGTAGCCTTAGAGGATTTCAATCTTTCTATTGATGGGTGTAAAGGATTTTAAATTTTTAATTGATTCTATTTTCAAAATACAAGGGACACACATATATACCTCATCACTGCTATCACCTTCACCTCCGTATAACTTTCATCACACAATGGTCCTTAATTTGGAAATTCGATATTTCCTTCCTTTATTATTTTTCTCGATTTGATTGCAATTATTACCAAGATTGCCCGTAATAAGTATACCTAATGATGTATATATACTATGGAATAAAATACTTGACAGAAAAAGCCTATATGGAATTCTTTATCATGATCAAAAGTAAAAAAGATTAATTCTACGAGGTAATAGTGTACCCATACATCAGAATATTTTGTGCCATGTAAAGAGAGTAAATTTTTTATTTTTTATTTAATAAAAAATAGAAATTTTACTTTAATTTAATATAATCTAAATGTATATGTGTGTGAAGTTTTCTCTTGAAAATTTGAACTCCAGCTCCTGCTCCCTACACCCTACAAGTACTTATATTTGTGAAGTGACTGCCGCACTAAGGGTGAATGGTGGTGTAAAAAAAGTAAAAGTTGAGTACATTGACTACTATTTCATTAATTAATTTCTTTGGTAAGCCAGCTAGTTAAATTTTTATTTCCAAATATTGTTTGCAATTCAAAAGGAAAGTACAGTCACGTTGGATGGAATTTCTCCATGATTGACATTATAAGTAGCATTTCCAACCTCTTTAGGTTTGCAAAAACAAAACAAAACAAGCTATGTCTAACTTAATATCCCTTTACCAGATCTTACTGATTCTCCTTGTCGCTACCCACAGCATTCACTGTGGTGCAAAAGATGCAGTCAAGGATGTATACATCGTGTACATGGGTTCACTGGCAGAGGGTGGAGGATACTCACCAACGTCTCACCATCTCAACATTCTTGAAGAAGTTCTTGGGGAAAGGTTAATGTTCTTAAAATTTTACTTTTTAATTTTTTTTCCCTATAGTAATAATATAATAATGCTAATAACGCACCTCACCGCCAGGCTAATGGTAGTATATTTTGTAAATTTTCAAAACAAAATTATTAGGGGATAAGATTACCTCTCTACTCGAATCTATCAGTTCCTTTTAATTTATAGGCTAAATTGTAAATTATACCTCTAAAGTTTGGGGATGATTGAATTTTACAACTTAAAGTTTCAAATTTTGGATTTTACCCTCTAATATTTGGAAGTGTTTGGATTTTATATTCTGACGTTTCAAAATTTGGATTTTAGTTCCTATTTTTTAGGAATGTTTGGATTTTACCCTCTAAAATCTGTGGGTGTTTGGATCTTACACTTTAAAATTTTATAGTTTTTTAGTGTAAAATTTAAATACTCACAAACTTTAGGGGATAAAATCTAAATTCTGAAATGTCAGGGTATAAAATCCAAACATCCCAAATTTTAAGAGGTAAAATCCAAATACCCCAAACTTCAAGAGGTAAAATCCAAATTCTAAAATTTGAAGATGTAAAATTCAATCACCCTAAACTTTAAAGGTGTAATTTGTAATTTACCTTAATTTATATTTATTTACATATAAAAGGTTACATTTATAAATTAAATAAATACCATATTTCCGGCTAAAAATGAGACTATATATGGGAGCAGCAAATTAAAAGATTCAATTGAAGAGGAACCTATCCTAAAATTTTCTTATACAATGATTTGATGCAAATGAACTTGGCAGCCTTAGATTCCCGAGCAAATTTCAAATCTTAGACTTAGATATAAATATATAACCTTGAGAGAAACGAAAATACAATACAAAATAGTAAAGAAAGAAAGAAGTGGAAAAAAGAAAAGAAAAAAAAGAAATACAAATTTGGACAAAATTTGGTTCTAAATATGTTTGAAGTTATCTTTTCTTATGTATTACATTGCAAATTATAAGAGCATGAAAGTGTATTATTTAAACAAGTTATATGACTTATTTAAAAAATTATGTGGCTAAATCTATACATGGATAGTCTCTTTACAACATATTAAGATGAAAGAAGATAATATCAAACATATTTGAAACCAAACTTTTTCCAATAAGTTTTTACTACTTATTTATTTTTCTAATCTTTCCTTACAGTACTGCTAGTAACTCTATGGTTAGAAGCTATACTAGGAGTTTCAATGGATTTGCAGCAAGGCTTAGTGATGAAGAGCAACAAAGAATAGCTGGTAAGTGCTTTATGATTTATTTTTTTCTTTATTCTCTTTTTTTCCCCTAATAGTATATCTGCAATATGGTTTCTTATGCCCAATTATTGGAACAAAACTTGTTTCGAAGTAAAATGACAATAATTTGCAGGCAAGAAGGAGGTGCTATCTGTGTTTCCAAGTAGAAAACTCCAGCTTCAAACAACAAGATCATGGGACTTCGTGGGTTTAACCGAAACTGCAAAAAGAAATCCCATAGTTGAGAGTAATATAATAATTGGCTCTATTGATAGCGGAATCTGGCCTGAGTCGGAGAGCTTTAGCGACGAAAGTTATGGTCCACCTCCTAAGAAATGGAAGGGTACTTGTGCAGGTGGCACTAATTTTACTTGCAACAAGTAATTTCATCCTACCCTGATTAATCTTGTGTTTTTGCTTTTTAATTTAATTTTTATTTAATTTTTAAAAGTAAAATTGATAAATTCTGTTATTGTCAAATAAGAAATATAAGTTTAAAACTTGCCTACACCAATATAGGGTTCAAACCCCAACTATACAAAAAACCAATTACTACTATCTTAGTTAGATGATAAAAGTAATATATATATATATATTAATAGCCAAAATTTAGAGAAAATCTAATTTAATTTTCAATTTAATTTGCGCCACATGTTTTATTTAATTTTAAATTTTTTGTCAACCAAATTATTGAGTGTAAAAATCAAAGATTCTAAATTGAATTTCAATAGGAGTCTAATTTTCTTCTTTGTATGCATTTAAGTTTTAAATTTTTGTGACAAGTGAATTAATTATTAGGTTCAAAAACTAAAGATTCTAAAACCAATTAAATTCTAAATCATATATATATATATATAATAAGAAACCATTACATATTTTAGAAATATATGGTTGAAAAAAAGTGTAAGCTAATACCATGTATAATTTGAACATCTTCTAAAAAAATGTATAATTTGAACTATATAATTGTTCTTATTTTTAATTATACCTGTACATATACACAAGACTACACACTAGTTACTATAGAGTAGACACCATAATTTTAAATTTTACAGTATCTATAAAAGAAAAAGAAAAGGCTTTCTAATTAAATATAAAAATTTGATTGCATTGACCAATGAAAAACTACCATTGATAATATTTTTTCAAAAAAATTAAATTTAATGCAACCAGAAATTTGAATATTATCGAGAACCTAATGTACAATGTATTACCTAAAGTTTTGTATCTAATTTATTTAAAAATAATAATAAAATAATATTAACATACTAAAAAATATGAAATGTTTTATTCTACAGTAAGCTTATTGGAGCTCGAGCTTATGGAGGTACTTCTGCAAGGGATGAGGAAGGCCATGGTACCCATACTGCCTCAACAGCAGCAGGTAACAAAGTACCAGATGTGAATTTTTATGGATTGGCAAAGGGCATTGCACGAGGAGGGGTTCCATCTGCAAGGATTGCAGCATACAAAGTATGTAGTGAAGAAGGGTGTTATGACCAAGACATCCTCGCAGCCTTTGATGATGCTATTGCAGATGGGGTTGATCTCATTACCATTTCAATCGGTGGAGAACCAAGAGCTTTTGATTCTGACTCTATTGCTATTGGTTCTTTTCATGCAATGGAGAAAGGTATACTCACCCTTCAGTCAGCTGGAAACAGTGGTCCTGGTGCAAGAACAGTATCGAGTGTTACACCATGGTTATTCTCCATAGCAGCCAGCAGCATAGATCGGAAATTTATTAGTAAGGTTTCTCTTGCTAATGGAAAGACACTCGTTGTAAGTATCTTTAGCTGATACAATTAGTTTTATTTTTATACTAGTGATTGCTTATATATGTTTTCATCACTTTTAAATAGTGCATGCATTTGGCATTCCCATAATCCCATTCATAAGCCTTTTTCTCTCCACTTGGTTCTTTGTTTAGTTATATTTTATATGAGAGTTCTAGTTTTAATTTAGAGCACCCATCCTATGTAGTTTGATTTAGGTTTTCCTTGGAATGATTGTATTCCTTTATCCTCTTTAAGTTGCCAGAGTCAGACTATCTAGCATTGAAGTGCTGTGCTAAAATCCCTATATTGAATTCGCCTGTTTGATCATTAGTTTTTTTGTTTTTTTTTTTTTTTCTTCGAACTTAGAAAACTGTTTTCTAAACACAATTTTGACATGTTTTGTGTTTGACTCTTATATTTAAAAAACAAATTTTTAAGAAAGAGAAAATGAAAAATTGTGTTTGGCTCCTATTGTTGAAAACAAGTTTTCTTAATTTAATTGAGACAACACAAGGTATGGGACCTACAAATTTTCGATTTATTTACAAGATTGTCACCGAATTTAGTTCTTATTTTTTCAGAAAACACCGAAAGCTTGTTTCTTGTTTTCCGTTTTTCAAAATGAAAATTTGGATTCAATTATCTGAGAAAAGAAAATCAAAAACACTTTTCAAACAACTATCACATTGATAGGGCAACAGCCTGACCATACGAATTGTTTTTTTTTTTTTTTCAAGTCTGTCTTTTGGCCACAAACTTCAGAGACACGATGAACTTGACTTTTTTTTTTTTTTTTTGGAGTGCATTCTATTCTTACACAATTTCATTTTATATTATCAGGGAAATGCAGTAAATTCTTTCACATTGAATGGAACTAAATTCCCTCTGGTATATGGGAAAGATGCTTCAAGTAGTTGTTCGGAAGAAGGGGCTCGGTAATTTTTTTGTTGTTATGGTCATTGCTAACTTAAAGTTCTTGTTAAAGAAATAAAAGTTAAAAACTGTGCGTGCCATGTTCAATACCAGGTTTTGCCTTGAAAATTGTTTGGATAGCGATTTGGTGAAAGGAAAAATTGTTGTGTGTAATGAGGCAACTGGAAGGAAAGAAGCTTTTAGAGCAGGCGCCCTTGGGGTAATCACATTAAATGGAGAAGAAAGAGCCGATGTTTCTTTTGTAGTTCCTTTACCTTCATCTGCTTTAACAGCCAAAAATTATGACCTGGTTAAGTCTTTCATAAATTCAACAAAGTAAGCATTCTAATATTTATGTTATCTTTGTTCTTCAAATACCCTACTGTTAAAGTAATGATTTAGATATCAAATTTAACTGTTGCTTAAGTATATGAAAACTGCATTATGCTGATTAATGGTATAGTTCTTGGTTTCGTAAAAAAGAAAAGAAAAAAAAAGAAAAAAGAAAAACATAATTTACATGAATTAGGTATTAATTTTCAAAGGTGGTGATTTCAGAAATCCACAAGGAAGTATACTAAAAAGTGAAGTTATTGAACATACAACTGCTCCTATAGCTGCCTCTTTCTCTTCACGTGGACCAAACTACATTACAGCGGAAATTTTGAAGGTTAGGGATCAATTACCTGTATATCTTCCTTTCTCTCTGTGGTTCACTTTGCTTAGCAATATCACTTCTCTAATGCCGACATATATTTGATAAACATTGCAGCCAGATATAACTGCTCCAGGAATAGATATTATAGCTGCATATTCCCCTCAGGCTTCAACTTCTGGAGACCCTGGGGATAAGAGGTCTTTGAAATACAATATAATGTCTGGGACCTCCATGTCTTGTCCACATGTAGCTGGTGCAGCTGCTTATCTCAAAACATTTCACCCTGATTGGTCTCCGTCAGCCATTAAATCTGCTCTCATGACCACTGGTACATCACTGGTCGCATCTTCAGCTGTATCATTTCTTTTCCAATCTTATGGTTCTAACTATGTTTGTTTTCTTGTTTTGACAGCTTGGCCAATGAATGCCACAAATGTATATGAAGAAGGTGAATTCGCTTTTGGGGCTGGCCATATCAATCCTGTGAAAGCAATAGAGCCTGGTTTGGTTTATGAAGCCTTGAAAGAAGACTACATCAAAATGCTTTGTAGCATTAAAATTAGTTTTTTTGGTACTTGTCCCAAGGGTGTTAAAGGATCTCCCAAGGATCTCAATTACCCATCAATGCAAGCTCTTGTTGAATCTGACAATAGTTTCACTGTTGAATTTCCCAGAACTGTAACAAATGTTGGCCCTGCTAGCTCAACATACAAGGCAAAAGTCAATACAGATTCTCATATCAATGTAAGTGTGAAACCTAGCACCCTCTCCTTCAAGTCATCAGGTGAGAAGAAGTCTTTTGTTGTGACTGTGTCTGGGAAAGGATTGCCAAAACAAACAAGGGTATCTGCATCAATCGTGTGGTCAGATGGCATCCATAATGTAAGAAGTCCAATTGTTGTGTACACGTGAAGCCTAGAAAATTTTGTCATTGTATGTTCATTTCATGAAGTAACATAGACATGTATTGGAGGGTAGCAAAATAATTAGCTATTGTTGTGAACATCTACAGTGCAAACTAATGATTCAAAATAATTTTTGTCCATAGAATTCACCATCCTCTTCATAGTTGATACCTTCTCTTCATAGACTGCATCAGTTGTAAAAGTCAAATGGCACTCCTTGAATTTTCCATCCATCACATAGTTTAGCAACTAGTATATATAAATATATAAAAACAAAAGTAAAAAAGATGAAATGTGACTATGCTAGCTTTGTAAATTGTTTAAGAGATTTGGGTTGATTGTACAAATCCACCCTAAATTATAGACATTTTTGCACTTTACACTGAAAAACTATTACAAATTGCAAAACCCAATTATAAAATTTTAAAAAAAAAAATCCCTTGCAAATTGCACCCTAATGTCAGATTGGCCGTTAAAATAAATAGTCACAAGCTAGTCAATACCTTAAAAAATTAAGTTCTCCATTTTACAAGATAAAATTACGACATTACCCTTAAAATCCCACACCCACATCTATGATCTACCCCCAAACCTTTTTTTCAATTCAAAATGTGATCCAAGAAACCAAGTCTGAGCTCGAAATTCAATTTCTACCCAAAATCTATTTTAAGCTCAAACCCTTTTCAAGCCCAATTTCTAGAAGGCTTACGAAAAGCGCATACGCACTATTTTGAGTGCATACATGCCTTTTGTAAGCTGATTTTAGAAAGACTTACAAAGAATGTGTATACATGTATATGTATCTATATACACTTAATTTAATGTGTACGCACTCTTTTGGTGGGATTTTTGGTCAATCAATCTGGCCCATTGATTGATTAATACATCCCATCATTAAAAAAAAAAAAAAAAAAAAAAAAAAAAAAAAAAAAAAAAAACCTATAAATACCCCCACTTTCCTCCACCAAAAGGATCCCAACATTTCACTAATAGCGGAAGCTTTGCTAGAATCACTCAAAAATACTTAGTGAGTTTCAAATAGTTTAAGGACAGTTTTTATTTGTATTTGATTTAGTTTTCTAATCTTTAGTTACTAGAAAACTAATCATTTTCTCATGATCTCTTAATCATGCTAACCTTTTTGTGATCCTATAACCACCTTTCCACTAGTCTTAGGTTTCTTCATCAAAACCCCAAAGAGAAACTTTATCCAAGTTGTTAACCCACACACAAAACTGTGGTAATCAATTTTAACTGAGGGACTGGTCAATCAACATCGCTGTGAGTGCCACGAGGAAGAGATGTGGGTCTTTTCCATGATCTACATTCTCCTCCTCGATTTCTTGTTTCTTTTATGCTTTGATATTTTTAATTCCATAATATGTTGTTTTTTGTATCATATCATATTATATGTTCATTGTTTGATTTATTTTCTTCATCTTGTTGCAAATTTGTCAAAACCCCCGAATTTGCCTTAGGGTGCAAACGAATGAGATTAGGTACGTACGCATCATCCTTTCTTCGTATGCACTCCTTAGCCAATTAGGGTTCTTGTTCCTTGTTGCTTTTCTGGGAATTTGTTTTGACGCCCAAATGCGTATACATCTTTCTTACGGTGTACGCCAATCTAGGCAGAACTCAGATTTCTTTCCTTTTTGGTTTCATTTGCTTTTAATGCCATATTTATTATCTTTCCCTATTTGTTTTATCCACTTTAAATTTATATATTTTGTTTTGTTTTGTTCCCTTTTGCATCACACATAATATATTCAAAATACTAAAAATACCTAAAAACCGTGTAATTGGTTTTCTTTCCTTTTTAATCATCATTAATTCTCTAGGGTTAGTCAAGGGTCACAAAACCTAAAGGTGATAATCATGAAATGTACTCAAGGCATTAATTGGAAGATATTTCCTAAAAGATAAAAGTCTAATTCTAGAATAAAATCTTTCCAAATGGGTATCGAGAAAGCTTTAATGATAAAAGATGACTAATTTGAATTTAAACATAAAATTCAATTAAGGAAAAGACAAGTAATTGATGAGGTATTAATTACAAATCTTTACTAAAAGGCTTAAGGTTTTAATTCCAAAATAGTTAACAATCAAGAGATTATATTTCCTAATATATTAGAGATAGTTGAACTTGAATTTAAAGGTTAATTAGGAAAGGACAAAGCATTCAGTGACTTATTTAATTAGAAGATCCTTCCTACAATACTTGGATATTTAAATTCAAACTAATTTGATATTTATGGTAATAGAAGTCAATTAATTAAAGAACATTTAAAAGGCAAGAGCACATTTAATAATTGATGTTGGGTATAAAGGAAAGACATTCAACATTTAATGAAGACTCCACTCCAATTAAGTGTCACTCCTTCATAAAACTTAATTGTTGATTCTCATTAAACATTAACCCTTTTTTTTAATCCACAAGCACACACACTTTGATGATAATATGTCTAGATGTTTAAGTGATTATGCAGTTGGACGATCATGCGCTCACGCGCTTTGATGGTCGTGCTTAAATGCTAAGGTGATTAGGTAAGAGGTACGTGCTTAGATTCTCACATGCTTATATGTTATTATGCCCATATGCTTGTATGCTCTCATGCTCACATGCTTCGATGATTACATGCTTAATTGATCACATGCTTAGATGTTCACACTCTTGCATATTCACATTTTTACATTCTTGCACCTTCATATCTTCGCATACTTGTATGTTCACATGTTTGGATGTTCACATGCTTCCATATTCACATGATCAATTGTGTTGTGCTCATACTTTCCTTTGATCTTCATATGATTGATTTCCTTTCACATGTCTATTTTCCATATCTATCGCACATAGATAAACTCTGGGGCTTAGATGCCTGCGGGTATTCACATAGGCTCATTAGATAGACAGCATTTATCCACTATTCAGTAACGATATATGAAGGCCAGCTATAGCTAGGTAGGCTGGGGTGCCTAACCTCTTCCCATCTTGTACCCTAAGTCCGAACCTTGTCTGGTAGGAAGAACTTCAAGGAGTCATGTTTTGGTTCCTGGACCTATAACCAGGTTGCGACTCCTTTGACTCTTTTTAAGAGGCACTGCATACTGCCAAGCTCACGTCGGTTTAAGTCTAAACCTTTTTCTAAGAGATTAACTACTGCGCAGCCTGCCTTCGCAAGAAGGAACTGACGTGTCAATATGTCATCTAAAGGAGATAAGGTTCATAGAACTTACAGTAGCAATTCCACTGAGGATATTTGAAATAGGCCAGGTAGCAGAAGCGTCCTTTTATGTTTGGATTGACAAAGATAGGAAGAATTCATGTATATATTTAGCCGCAGAAAAGCACATCAAATCACTAAAATGAAGAAAAAATAGGAAAATTAGAGATAACATATTCTCCTCTTAGTGGCAATGGACAGAGCCGGGGGAGATGTCTTCCTCTTGCTAGCACGAGTCATGCTAGAAGGAAGGGTATCCAACGGTTTCCTTGACATTAGAGGCCTAGACTTGGTTGCAGCAAACCTCCTAGTGGAACGTGTCCTGGATAAAAGGGGAGTGCTCTCAAGGACTATGTTAGCAATAGGAGGAAAGCCTCCCTCATAAGGGACTATCTCGAAACAAACCTCAAGGACATCTGCACCCTTCTTAGTGGGCTTGGACTTAGTGAACCTAGAAGTTGAGCCTTTCTTTGTAGGTGCAGGAAGGTTTACTACTTTCACCTTCTTCTCCCAACCACAAGGGAACTCCCCTCTATATTAGAACTACCCTTGCTCCTCTTCTTGCCACTAAAATATAGCAAACCTACTTTGCTTCCTAGCATAAGAAATTACGAACTTGGTAGGGAGAAGCAACTGAGAGTTCATCGGCTACCCAATAGGTCCTCGCTGAAGGAAGTCGTAATGGCTTGCCAATAGGCGTGCATAGGGGCAATGCAAAGACCTACCCTCTAAGAATTGGGAATGGTAACAGTGGTAAAGAGCTTACTCCAATATTTTGAAGTCATGTGGGCACAAGAAGGGGTAGGCTGAAGTAGTGGTGTCCAAAACCAAACTAAAGTCATCGGGCATATCCTGGTCAAGCCCAAATTGCCTCCTCACTCTATGGGCAGAGTTGTGCACATACCAAACTCCTTTATCAACCAACTAAGGCAGCCACCCAGAATTGGTGGCAACCAAGTAAGTAAATCCCCCTCTCATCATAAGCCACCAATGGAGTGGTCGTGCCATCAGTACCCATAAAAGGTCCTATCATCGAGTCAACACAAGTATAGCCAGTACTAAAGTCCCTACAAGCTCTCTATGAAAAGCTCACTCCTTTATCGAAAAACTCCGCAACAAGATAACTAAAAAGCTTCAACCCGAACTAGTGATATGCCAAAGGAAATTTAGTAACAAAACCTCCACAAAAGTCTGTAATCACCCTAGGATAGGACTGGAACTTCTCCTTGGCATAGCGAACAGGCTTACATTTAGCCAAATGCCTAGCACAACGCTCCCAAAGAAGATGCTACAAGATAATGCTGTGAATAGATAAAGTAACTATATGGTAGGAACCTGCCTGTCTCTCATCGCTCTGCTGAATATCCAACTAAACATATAGATGACCCAAAAACAGAGGGGCCAATGGCAAACTCACTCCAGTAGAAATCTTTATGGTTAATTGAAAGTAAACGGGTTTCATAGCATAATGTGGATGGGAACCAAAGACAAACTTACAAGGCCATAATGTAATGAAGGCAACATGGTGAGCAGTGGTGGAAGCTTTCAAGAAAGCTCCAGCCTAATTAGAGAGCTTTGCATTCCTACTGCTAAGTCCCTTTCTAAACTTTACCTCCACTACCTCCTCCTTGATAGAAAATTGGATGATGGAGGGATCGATGTCGCCAAGAACAGGAAGTAGCAACTGATTGGCCACATCCTCCAAGGTCACGGTGATCTCACCGCACGAAAGGAATAAGGTGTGGATTGCACTACACTACCGGTGAACCAAATGGTGAAGCTTGAACAAATCATGGTAATTGTACAAGCACCGTAAGGAGATGATGGCCTTCAGAACACCAGCCTGTTGAAGTGCCTCCATGAAACCTGTGTCGAGAAGCTCTTTATCCACCCATTCTTTCCAACCCAATGACGTACCCAACCCGAATTCGAAGAGGATAGGAACGGGTAAGGTCTTTCCACAGCAAATAGTGAGATCGAGGATGGAGGAAGACAATGGAGCCTAAGAGACGTCAAAAACACGCCGTTCTAGGGATAGCCAAACAGGGCCTGCCAAAGGAGGTGAATAGTCATCGGGCTCCACTAGAAAGTGCGAATGGGTATCGAACCAAGGATCTATGATAGGAGGGCACTCACTGTGAGGATCGCAACTCACCTCCTTCTACTTGGAACGGCCCGATTTGGAATGGAGAGACTCTTCGCCTTTTCAGCCTCCATGGATGATTCATCAGCAATAACCTTTTTCCCCTTATGGTGGGAAGAACTCTCACCTTTCGTAGGCAACTTGAAGAAGAGATTAAGTGGTGAGACTGATGAATGTGAGAGTATGTGAAAAGTGAATCGAAGAGGAGAATGGAAGAAGAAAAAGGAGTTGTGAGAAAAGAAGAGGTATCATGAAAAGGAAAAAGTGAAGAAGTGGAAATGAATAAAAACACTGGGAAGGGAAGTGACAGGCCAGCTATCAAAAGAGGTAACTCATTAAATGAAGTGTAGGCAGTGTTTCAAAATAATTGATAAACTGGGAAATTTGAAAAGGCGAGCTTGTTCATAGCAGAAAAGTGATTAATGTGGGGACCACTGTTTAAAAAGCCCACGAAAGAAAACTACAAAGCATTCACATGTGAATTGCAAGAGCAATCCACATGTTAAAGAGGCTGGATGTTGATACCCGTTTTTTACAAAAGGCCTAATGGTAGAAAAGGCCGAACAACAAGGAAGGATGAAGGAAAGAGGTAAAACGTCCTATGGGCCAACACAGTAGGAATGATAGCCAGCATGCCCATAGGTACAACGAGGGGTAAAAGTAAAGTAAATGGGTCGTGGAAACCCAAGAAATGAAGTAAAAAGCCCTATGGATCAACACGATAGGAATGACAGCTAGCAGACCCATAAGCACAACAAGAGGTAAGAGTAGAGTAAATAGGCCATAGAAGCCCAAGAAAAGAGGTAAACAACCCAATGGACCAACATGGAAAGAATGACAGCCAGCAGGTCCATGGGCATAGCAAGAAGAGAAATGACAAGAGAAAAAGCCCAACGGACTGGATAGGTAGGGACTTCTGCTAAGCCATTGTCCAAGCTCATAAGGAAATAAGAGGAAACAGTACAAGCCTACGAGCCTAAGCCTTCCATGCTGTGGAGGATAAGCATGAACACAAGAGACACACAGTAGAATGAGACATAGCAAGAACGACAGAAATGGCGTGGGAGTAAAAGAAGACAAATGCAGAGGATAAAGGAACATATACATAAGGGCGGGAGTACACCCACTTGTACCCAGCCAATACAGGAGAGGTGGGCCCTCAAACAAAGGACTTAAAGGGAGTGGTTTTGCCGAGGGGGGGGGGGGAGGCGAAGGGGCCTATTTTGGGGTTCTTGTTAAGATTTCTTTTGGGAAAAATGCCTTGCTGGGATAACATTTCACCCAAAAAGGTGAGCAAAGGGCTAGGACCACCTGAAGCATGCCATAGAGGTAGGTAGAGAGAGGAGCTCAAGCCTTGATCCATTCGGGTAAGGTAGGAGAGGTGAGGGGAGAAACAAAACAAGGTAGAGTTTTGTCTTGGAGCTGAGAGTGGTGCAGCAAGCACACTCTAAGCGAAGGTAGTGGTTGGGCAACCAACGGGTTAGTGGGCAATCCTAAAAGAATGCCCACAAGAAACCAAAAGCAGTTGGTGAAGTCTTAGGGACAAAAGGGAGAAATCTCATTGAACCAACTCACTATAAAAGGAAAAGGTAACCATAGATGAAGGAGGAACCCAAGGGGAGAGAATAACAAGAAACTTATAGTAAAAAGACTAAGAAAAAGAAAGAAAGAAAGTGGTAAAAAGAAAGAGAGAAGAGAGAAAATACAACAGAAGTAGTGGCATGCATCAATAAAATCATTTTTTTCCCTCCTCTTGACAAGCACACTTTTTGGAACTTTACAAGTCATAACCCATAATCATTTAGGCCCTTTCTCTAGAACGAATAACTTTGATGGCAGAATCCTATAACAAGGTTGTCCATGTTGGAGTTTGGATCCCTTCTTGGACTTTACATTGTCAGTAGTTTCGACCCAGGACTGGGACAACAAACTCACATTATCTTATTTGCCTAGATTCATTGTCACTTTCCTGTCGTGGTTCCTTTTAACTTGTTTAGCATTTTTATTGATATTTGTCCTGCTATAGTGTCTTACGCTGTTAGCTATTCTGCCTTAGCACCTTCTATTATATTTGCTGTATTAATTGTTCTGCTGTAGCATTTTTTATTATATTTGTTGTATCTGTTGTTTTGCTGTAGCACTTTTTATTATATTTGTTGTATTAGTTGTTCCGCTATAGCGTCTTTTACCATATTTGCTATAACGTTTGTTTTGCTGTTGTGTTTCTCTAGTTGTATCTGCCGCATCAGTTATTCTGCCACGGTGCTATCCACTCTGTTTGCTGAGACACCCAATCCGCCGTAGCATTTTCTGTCTCGTCTGAGCATTGAGAATACCTAGCTGGCGCACAAGCTAGCCTGCTGTATAGTCTCGTTGGGATAATAGGCCAATCCCAACTCCCTGATCCCTCAATCCACAGGCCTGAGTGTAGCAGAACGGGTCTAAGCCCATCAATGTAGAAAGGCCCCCACGGTTTGTAAATAGGACCACATGTAGCTTTCTTATTGGTAGTTAATTTTTCTGTTTTTTAGTCATAATTCTGTTTTCTTATCCCACTAAGGTGATAGTATATATAACAGAGCATTGTAATCATTATTTGTATGATTTGACAATAAGATTGCAATTCAGTTAGAAAGCTCGCTCTTTTTTGTTAGATAGCAACAGTTGCATCTTGGGATTGTTTAAGTTGTCGAGCTTGCATTGGTTGGGATTTATTGGCAGTCGATCTGTGAGGGGGAGGGGCTTACCGCTGCGCGGAATTTTCTTTTTCGCTTGATAATGGCTATTGGTTTTGATTTTTTTGGCCAATGGTGGCGAGACGGGATTGGATTGCTTTGTAATATTGTTATACAATTTATAGTGGAATAAAAGTTCCATCTTTTATTTTGAAAAGCTAGAGGATATTGTGTCTCCAAACAGAGTTCAGGAAAAAGACGACTTAACTTCAAGTTCTTGTTAAAGAAATAAAAGCTATATCTGTGCATGTCATGTTCATTATCAGGGATTGCATTGAAGGTTGTTTGGATAGCGATTTGGTGAAAGGAAAAATTGTTGTGTGATGTCCCAATTAATGGAAAGACAACCTTTTAGAGCAGGCACCCTTGGGGAAATCACGATAATTATAGGAGGAAGAACCGATCTTTCTCTTGTAGTTCCTTTACCTGCATTTTCTTAAACAACCGAAAATTATAACGTGGTTCATTCTTTCTTAAATTCTACAAATTAAGCATTCTAATATTTTTCTTATCTGTTTACTTCTAATACCATACTGTTAACGAATGATTTAGATATGAAATTTCACTATTGCTCAAATTTATTAAAATTGTATTATGCTGATTAATGGCTTAGTTCTTGGTTTGGGAAAAAAAAAACACGAATTAGGTATTAATTTCCAAGGTGGTGTTTTTCAGAAATCCACAAGGAAGTATACTAAAAAGTGAAGTTATTGAAGATACAACTGCTCCTATAGTGGCTTCCTTCTCTTCACGTGGACCAAACTACATTACAGCAGATATTTTGAAGGTTAGGGATCAATCACCTGCATATCTTCCTCTCTCTGTGGTTCACCTTGCTTAGCAATATCACTTCTCTAATGCCTACATATATCTGATAAACATTGCAGCCAGATATAACTGCTCCAGTAATAGATATTATAGCTGCATATTCCCCTGTTGCTTCACCTTCTGGAATCCATGGGGAAAAGAGGTCTTTAAAATACAATTTATTGTCTAGAACCTTCATGGCTTGTTTCAAAACGTTTCACCCCGATTGGTCTCTGTCAACTATTAAATCTGCTTTCATGACCACTATGTTGGGCCTCAAATAATATTATCACAAATATTAGCAATTCAAAATAATAATCACACACAAAACACAAATATTTATGTGGAAAATCCTATTTCCTTGAAGGGAAAAAATCATGAGACAAATTCCGAATAATATCATTATTACAAATCAATTACAATAATTCTTGCGTATGTCTCACGGTTAAAGAAAAATCTTTCTTGTTTTTCTTTACTCTCACACACACACTTATTATCTCTGTCAAAGGCGGCAACACTTTACTCTCTCATTTTTATTTTCTTCTCCATGCACAGCTCTCTTTTGGCTGTCTTCCTTTTCTCTAAGCGGCTCCCTCTTTACAGCTCTCTCTTCTTTTTCTTTCTTGTGCAGCTTCCTCTTTATTTGCTTTTGCACATACTCTCTTTGTGTCTTCTTAAAGGGCAGTACCTTACTCTCTCCTTCCTCATGCGTTCCTCTTAAGCGAAAATCCATTTTCTCTCTCTTGGTTTTATGCTCTATTTTCCCTCTCCTCAAAGGGAGGACCCTTGGGCCAAAAGCCATCAAATTCTTTGTAGCATTGTCTATTTATAAGACTCATTTGTTATTCCTTCTTAGACTAGGAATACATTACCTTTTTAACAAGGAATCTATTCTTTAACAAAGAATAGACTTCCTTTCACACCAAGGAATAGTCTTTCCTTCTACAACAAGAAAACCCAAATTAATTTTTCCTTCTTCAACTAGGAAACCTAATTGACTTTCCAAGTCACAATTGGAATTTGAGGCAATTTCCCAACGATCTCCACCTTGACTTAAATTCCATCAATTGTCCTTAACTATTTTCTTTCCTCTTAGGATGACTCCTACCTTAATCAAGTAGTAATCTTTTCCTCTTAGAATAGCTCCACCTTAATCAAAGCAATCCTTTCTCTTCCATCTTAATTCACACAAAGAGTCATCCACTAAATCAACCAAGCTCTAATAACACTGTTGGTCTTTTCTTTCATAGCATTGTGCGCAACTGATCTTAATAGAATTGATTAAATAACTCCCAATACTTGTCTATCAAGGAGGTTCCATTCTTCATCCTCCATAGTATCAGGTTTCTTCCCTAAAAGAGGCGGATGCAACTTCTTCCCATAGAGATAATCTTCAACCTGCATCCTCCAATATCCAAAGTCTATTCCATCAAACTTTTCAATTCTTGAAGCCTTGCCTACTTCTCCGGCCATCGCTTCTACTCTAACCTTAGCTCTAATACTACTTGTTGGGTCCTAAATAATATTATCACAAATATTAGCCATCCAAAATAATAATCACACACAAAACACAAGTATTTATATGGAAAACCCTTTCTCCTTGAAGAGAAAAAACCACGGGACAAATTCCGAATAATGTCACTATTATCAAATCAATTACAATAATTCTTGTGTATGTCTCACAACTAAAGAAAAATCTTTCTTGTTTCTCTTTTCTCTCACACACACACTAATTATATTTTCCAAAGGCAGCAACACTTTGCTCTCTCATTTTTATTTTCTTCTCCACTCACAGCTCTCTTTTAGCTGTCTTCTTTTTCTCTAAGTGGCTCCCTCTTGACTACTCTCTCTTCTTTTTCTTTCTTGTGCAGCTTCATCTTTTTTTACTTTTGCACATACTCTCTTTGTGTTTTCTCGAAGGCAACAATACCTTACTCTCTCTCCTTCCTCTTGCGTTCCTCCCAAGCGAAAATCTCATTTCTCTCTCTTAGTTTCACACTCTATTTTCCCTCTCCTCATAGGGAGGACCATTGGACCAAAAGTCATCAAATTCTTTGTAGCATTGTCTATTTATAAGACTCTTTTGCTATTCCCTCTTAGATTATGAATACATGACCTTTTTAACAAGGAATCTATTCCCTCTTAACTAGGAATACATTACCTCTTTAATAAGGAATAGACTTCCTTCCACACTAAGGAATAGTTTTTCCTTCTACAACAAGAAAACCCAAACTAATTTTTCCTTCTTCAACTAGGAAACTTAATTGACTTTCCAAGTTACAATTGGAATTTGAGGCAATTTCCCAATACACTGGTATATCACTAGTTGCATCTTCAGCCGTATCATTTCTTTTCCAATCTTAAGGTTCTAACTACGTTTGTTTTTGTGTTTTGACAACTTGGCCAATGAATGCCACAAATGTATATGACGAAAGGTGAATTCGCTTTTGGTGCAGGACGTATCAATCCAATGAAAACAATAGAGCATGGTTTGGTTTTTGAAGCCTTGAAAGAAGACTACATAAAATTGCTTTGTCGCATTAACATTAGTTTTGTTGGTACCTGTGGGACAAAATTGCCTTATGCCCTTTTCACCGAAATTATATAGCCTTATGCCCCCCTTCTCAAGCTAATTAGGAAAATGTCCATCTTTTATAACTCGATTTTGAAAAAAAAAATTTGGTGCCCTATAGTGATGTTTTTAAGGACCTATAGTGACATTTTGTAATTCGATCTCCATGAAATCGAGTTATAGGCAATAGAAATCGAGCTCGAGTTACAAAACCCCACTATAGGTCCTTAAAAACGTCACTATAGGGCTTAACTCAATTTTGAGAAAGTCAAGTTTCAAAAGAGGGACATTTTCCTAATTAGTTTAGGAATGGGGCATAAGGCTATATAATTTGGGTGAAAAGGGTATAAGGCAATTTTGTCCAGTACCTGTGGCAAGGGTGTTAAAGGATCTCAATTACCATCAATGCAAGCTCTTATCGAGTGTGGCAAAAGTTTCACAGTTGAATTTTCCAGAACTGTAACAAATGTTGGCCCTATTGGCTCAACATTTAAGGCAAAAGTCATTACAGATTCTTATATCAATGTGAGTGTGAAACCTAGCGCCCTCTCTTTTCAGGTCATCTGGTGAGAAGAATTCTTTTGTTGTGACAATGTCTGGGAAAGGATTGCCAATAAAAATAAGGGTATCTGCATCAATCATGTGGTCAGATGGCACCCATAATGTGAGAAGTCCAATTGTTGTGTACACAAATGAAGCCTAGAAATTTTTTATCATTGAATGTTCATTTCATGAAGTAACATAGACATGTATTGGAGGCTAGCAAAATAATTATCTATTTTTGTGAACATCTCTACAATGCATCCTAATGATTCAAAATAATTTTTTTTGTTCATAGATTTCACTAACCTGTTCATACCAGACTTTCCAAAGTCTTGATTTATCAATTGATCCTTTCTCTTCATATAGATTACAACGATTGTATAGTAGAATGTTACTCCTTGAATTTTTGCATCCATCATGTAGGTTTGCAACTAGTATAAATACATAAAAATAGAAGGGGACAGAAAGTTTAGCCCATAAAACCCTAGAATGGCTTATATTATGTAATGATAGCTATATTGTTTGAGAGATTTGCACCCAAATCTATTAGAAATTGCAATCACCACCCGAATTAAAAAAAATTACAAAATTTTCCCTAGTGTCAGATTGGCTGTTAACAGTCACCAAAAATTAATTAATGACCTTAAAAATATAAATTCTCCATGGGTCATATTTACGAGTGCCCTTAGAACATTTATTAATAATCTAGTTAAACAAAGTTTTTATGGGAAAAATGGGGGAAAAAAAAAAGCAATCAATGTTTTAACAGTTTTTTTGATTTCCTATAAAAATGACGTCAAAACTTTCTTAAAATAGATTATTAACTAGTATTCTAAGGGCACTTGTTAGCATTTCCCATTCTCCATTGTACATAATAAAATTATGAAATTACCCATGCTTAAAATCACACACTAGCCCTCATCTAGCCCCAAACCCTTTTCTCAATTCGGGTGAGATTGCACCTCCCAAGATTTGAGAGGAGTCCCAAGAACGGCGAAGCAAGATTTGAGGTTAGAAACGTGAGCCCCACTTCACCATCTTATTTAAAGTTAGTAATAAAAATACTAAATTGCAATTTACCCCATCTAAAGTTTTAGATAATTTTAGCTCACTATCTTATTGTCAACTCATTAAAGGTCAATAAGGAACACTTTCGGGCTGAAGTTACGAGAGGAAATGCATTTGAAGTTGAGAAAAAATACAAGATACCAAATTGGTTTCAATCATTGTTATTACCGGTATTAATTATAAAGTTGTTTCTACTATTAATACAGTATTTTGTTTTCACAAATTTTAAAGTGATTATCATCCTCGAAAATAAAGTCTCACAGTCATCTCAGAATTGTTAGTGGTCCATTTGGTAAGAAATTTCTAGTAATGTTGTTATTTTTTAGAAATACGTTTAAGTAAAAAAAATGTGTGAAAATACGTGTAATGTTGTTTAAACACTAAAAACTGTTGTTTAAACAATAATGCCAAACAAGATATTTGCTCGTATGAATTGAACAAAAATGAACTTGAAGAATTTTTCCATATGAACCACCTACTTTTAGACCAAATAAAATTTTGTACAATTCACCAAAATTCATAAAGTCAAGACCTTTAGAAAGTGCACTTCTTAGAGCATCCACATCAGTGGATGCAAAAATTTTGTAAATTTGCACATCTAAAACCTACTTTTTCCATTTTATACTCCAAATTTTACAAAACACCCACATTAGTTTATCTATTACAAAAATTTTGTAAATTTGCACATCTAAAACCTACTTTTTCTTTAAATAATCATTTTATATTCTTTTTTTTATTATTTCAACATCCTCCCTGATAAATCCCACTTTCTCTCTTTTCTTTTTTGAACACTATTCTCTCTCTCTCTCTCTCTCTCTCTCTCTCTGAATTTTCTTTCTTTTTCTTCTTTCTCTCATCTTTCTTCACCAGTCAAGTTTTCTTCTTTTGCCTATTTCTTCACCAGAAAACTCCATTAATAAACCAGAAAACTCCATAAACAAACCAAAAAATTTCACTTCAACACAAACCCATGTCAATCTATGTCCATTTGGGTTGGATCCAGCGATGGCAGCAAGGCAGATGCGATGGTAGCAACAAGGCAGATCCGACGGTAGACCTGACTAATTTCCATTGGGTTTTTCATGTGGGTTTATGTTGGATTTTTCATATGGGTTTTCCGTTGGATTTAGTTTCTATTAATTTTGGTTTGGATATGGAATGGGTGTTTTGGCGGGTTTGGGTTGTGGTGGTGATAGTTGGGTTGTGCTGAGTTGGGGTTTTTCTATTTGTCTTCTTCTTCTTTGCTGAGTTGCTATGATCGTTGGGAAAGAGAGGGAACCCAAATGAGGTGGAGAGTCAGACTAGAGAGAAAAAGAGAGAGAGTGAGGTGGAGAGAGAAAAAACAATAAAATATTAAATGCACATGCTATAATAACCGTGCATATATGCACAGTTACTGTAGCAATTGTGCATTTATGCACAATTTTACACCCACTGATGTGGGTGTTTTTTTTCCTCAAAATGTGTAAAGTCAATTACTTTTATGCACAGTTACTGTAGCAATTGTGCATTTATGCACAATTTTACACCCACTGATGTGGGTGTTTTTTTTCCTCAAAATGTGTAAAGTCAATTACTTTTATGCACAGTTACTGTAGCAATTGTGCATTTATGCACAATTTTACACCCATTGATGTGGGTGTTTTTTTCCTAAAAATGTGTAAAATCAGTTAATTTTCTATTTTGCACAACTTTGCACGTAATGGAAATGCTCTTATAAGTTCTATCTTTTATCTATATAAAAAAAAAAAGTACACTGCACAATCTTCTCAACAATAACAAGAATGCAGAAAACAAAGTTCATAAAGACCTTTATAACGAGTCGAAAGTGTACAGAGTAAGAACCTCAAAACTAGAAAAGTTGGATGAAATTTGTGTAGGAAAGGTGCAAAACTTGGGATCCGGATCCTCTCCATTTCCCTTTGAAATGGAGAGGCTCCAGTACATAGTCAGGATTTTGAGAGGAGAGTATCAATGGTCAAAAACGTGCCACGTCATTTAAAATGTTAACACACACTTAATTGTGGTTAGACGCTTAAACTAGAGGCTTGTTTAACTCAACTGGACAAAAAAAACCTTTTAGGAGGGAAACCCAATTAGAGAGGTCCATGCACTCCACACTGCAAAACAAAAAAAACAAAAAAAAAAAAAAACAAAAAACAAAAAAAAAAAAAAACATTTTAGGAGGGAAAAGTGAACAAGTTGTTTAACTCAACTGGACAAAGCTTCACAAATTTTAACCAAAAAAAAAAAAAAGCTTCACAGAAGGTTCAGAAGCTTCACATCTCTGTTTTTGTCTTGCCAAAACAGAGGTATACCCGTACAACTTGTTTATGCTTGTCTTATTTGATGTTTGATCATTTTTTTGCATTTATATTGTTGTCTTGGTGAGTTTATATTGTTGTTTTGATGGCTGGATGCAAGTTAGATTCTATCTAAACTTTTGTTTTTAATTTTTTGAGATAAAGATTGAATCTTTATAAAGATTGGCTCCCTCTCCAGCTTTAGTAATATATCTTAAGGAGGAGATTTTACCTATGGTCTACAAAAACAGAATGACTCATTTAATATAAGCTCAATAGATTTGATAAAGATAACCCATATTGTAGAAAGGAGAGAAGCAGAACAGAAAAAACACCATACAAGTTGTGAAATCAACCTAAGAAATCCTTTTAACTTAAAATACTCTTTCTACAAATGCCCCTTCAACATGGTGCATTTCAGGCACATCATCTAAAGAACCATCTCCCTTAATCCGTAACTTATTGACCTGCCACACGGGCGGCTCTAGGTACAGTTCAAGGGGATCAAATGAACCCCCTAAGTTGAACTCCCTGAATCAGGCCAAAAAGAAAATTTATATATAATTTTTTTAATTTTTTTTTTGAGCCTCCTAAAATAAATTTTGAACCCCTTAGACCTATATATTTTTTTTTTAGGCCTAGCTGAAATGAATTTGAATATGATCATGTTGACAACATCTTGGTCTTTTTAAACCAAAAAAAAAAAAAAAAAACAGAAAAACCTATTTGATCTAAAATATGAGGGAAAAATAGTAAACCTAACAACAAAAGTATAAATTTGTTTATCTTAAATCTTAAAAAAATCATTTAGATCTTAACAAATTTAAAATAAACTAATACATAAAATTTTATTGTATTTAGATCTCACTTGGAGTTCACTTAACAACAATAATTCATATGTTGATTGTATTTACAAACAATAGATGATTTCAAGATTTAATCTTAACAATAATAATTAGTATCTTCACCATATTAATAAACAATATGCAATGAACTTATAGTTTATTTTATATGAGAAACGCTATGTTCATAATATGCTCACAACAAAGGTTAAGTGACTGATTGTTACTAACTATTACTGATGGGGAAAAACTTAGTTTTAGTAGTGAGTTTAAATTAGAACTAATAAAAATGTATAACCTAAAATTTGTTGAAAAAGTGTTGTGAAATGTCGTAAATGTAACACTTCTCATATTTTATTCTCTTGCTAGTATGTATTATGAAAAATTTTGTAATAAAAAAAATCACATAGACGGCAAGACTCACTTTTTTTTACCCAAAATATATCTTCTAATTGACCCCCTAAATACGTGTCCTGGAGCCACTACTAACCTGCCAAATATGATCAAAATCTTTATCAAGATATATATATATATATATATATATATATATATATATATATATATATATATATAAAATAAAAAAATTAAATTAAAAAAACAGTTTATTGACCTGCCAAAGCATTAAACGTGCAGTATATGAAAAGTCAAAACATTGATGGAAAGATATTGTTATATTAAATATGTCATGCTGCCATTAAACAAGAAGCAAGTTAAGGGAACAGATCATTTGAACCCACTATAATTACAAATAAGATATAAAGAATTTTTCAAAAAAATAAAAAAGGAGAGGCATCTTTTCACTTCTTAATTCTTTAAATTCTCTCTAAATGTATTACCTCTTAATATGCTAATTTATCCAAGGCCTAGTTAAGATTACAAAACATCATAAAATAGTAATTACAGATGCATGAGAAAGTGGTTATTTAACCAAAGAAAAACTATATCACTTTATTCATGATGTATCTACTCTCATCTTGTAATAAATGTGATTGTCTATCTGCAAATTTCAAATGGTTTAGCAACAGGTAACAACAATAGCAACCAAGCTCCAGTCCCAAAATTTAGGAGTCAGGTGTAGACCCTCAATACATGAAAATTTGGAACTAACCAACACAATTAGCAAAATTATTTCAATCCTGCTACTTATCTAAATAGCTTATACTCTTTCCCTTTTTAAGTTATCAACTACTTGTACAACTGCTTTTCTTTAATGTTGTTATTATTTTTTTGAGATAAAGATTGAATCCTTTTTTCTTTAACGTTATAATTTATGGTCAATTTTTTCTAGGGATAATGATGGGAATACATGTTCCTTCTAATGTGCCGATGGAATCCTACCATTTAAAGGGATGGAGTTTGAAGCAGATGAGATTTCATATGATTTTTATAATGAATATGGCAGAAAGGCTGGTTTTAGTATTAGAAAAGAGTATGTAAAAAAATGTAAAAAAACTGGAGTGGTTACTTCAAGGAGATTTGTGTGCGTGAATGAGTTCGAGGCAAAGACAAGAGATATCAGAATATAAAGAATCCACGAGCAAAAACAAGATGTGGTTGTGAAGCATGTTTGGTTATTGTACTTAATCAAGATAGTAAAAAATATGTGATGACTGAATTTATTGCTGAGCATAACCACTAGCTCCACCTCCCATCAACTATGCACACGATGCCATCACAATGGAAAATGGCTGCAACTCATGATATTGAAATTGATTTGGTACATGAATCAGGATTAAGATTAAAGCAATCTTATGAGCTTCTTAGTAAGCAAGTTGGTAGATATGATAATCTTGGTTTTACCAAGCAAGATCATAAAAACTATTTACGCACTAAGCGACAGAGAGACATGGAGCATGGGGAAGCTGCTAGCTTGGGAAGATATTTCAGTCATCAACTTAAGGAAAATCCTTCATATTATGTCGCTACTCAATTGGACTGTGAAGAGTTGATTACTAATATCTTTTGGGCTGATGCAAGAATGATCATTAACTACAGCCACTTCGGTGATGTAATAACGTTTGATACAACATATAGTACAAATAGAGATGCAAGGCCACTTGGAGTATTTTTGGGTCTCAATCACCATAGAGAAACTGTTGTATTTGGAGGTGCACTTTTATATGATGAAATGATTGAATCTTTTGTATGGTTATTTGAGACCTTCTTAGAAGTAATGTCTGAAAAGAAGCCAATCACTATTTTCACAGATCAAGATGCAGCAATGTCAGCTACAATAAAAGTAGTCATGCCTAAGACGTATCATGCATTGTGTAGTTGGCATATGTGGCAGAATGCTGAGAAACACTTGGGTCATTTACTCAAAAATGAGTCTCAATTTAACGCTGATTTCTTAGCATGTATCTATGAGTATGATGGAGAAGATGAGTTTCTTACAGCTTGGAATGAAATGCTAGATAAGTACAATGTTCGTGAAAATAAATGGCTAATTGATCTATTTAAATTGAAGGAAAAATGGGCTCAAGCATATGTTAAGAGAACTTTCACTACAGGAAAGAAGACAACCTAGCTTAGTGAGAGTTTCAATGCTGACTTGAAAGATTGCTTGCGTACTGATCTCAATATAGTAGAGTTTTTCACTCATTTTGAAAGAGTTGTCAATCAAAAGCGGGATAAGGAGTTAGAAGTAGAATACAACTCTAGACAGAAATTTCCAAGATTGAAGCTCATAAGCTCTCCTATGCTTAACCAAGTAGCAACAGTGTACACGCCTACATTGTTTGATTTATTTCATACAGAAGTTGAAGAGGTAATGACACTTTCCATCCTAGAATGCAATGTGAGTCAAACACATAGTTATGTGGTTGGAGTTTTCAATCAAAATGGAAAATATGAAGTCATGTGGAATCCATTAGATGAGACTCTATCTTGTAGTTGCAAAAAGTTTGAGTCATTTGGTATTTTATGTAGGCATGGTTTGAAAGTTCTTGATATATTGGATATCAAGTTGATTCCTAATAGATATATCATGAAGAGGTGGAGAAGAGATGCAAAAGATGGAAGTGGAAAAAATTGCACAACACATAACATGAAGTCGGATATTCGACTGGAATATGTAGATCAGTATCAAGATTTATGTCCAAAATATATTCAATTAGTGAATGAGGCATTTGAAACTAAAGAAGGCCATAATATTCTAAGCTTAGCAATTGCAAATTTGAAAAAAAAAAACTTTGTGACCTCAGGAATTGCAAAGCTAATGTAGAAGAAGACATCATTAGGCCTTCCACCGATTTTGCAGACAAAGAAGATCAGTTATGTGCTTCGATTACAATTGTACCAAAAGGGATAAAGAAAAGGGAGATTTATCGTAATAAAAAGCGTAGGAAGAAATCATGGATAGAAAAGATGCCAAAGCCAAAGGAAGGCACATCAAAGAAGCAAACAAAGAAAAGAAAAGTGCAGGAGGTAATCTTCTAAATTATCCTTATTTTCACCATTCTATTTTATGTTTACACATTAATATAGTATACAATTATTGTTGCTAAACTAGTACAATTTTTACAAGAAATATATGCACATGACGTCATGGCACAAAAGAAAACTGAGGATATCTCTTCTGGAAATATTACTAGTTTTACACAACTTTTAATGGTAAAGATATTTACAATTATATATTTTACTTTGATATTAATAATAGTTTAGAATCTAAACTATTATTAATATCAAAGATGCATGATTTGATAATTTTAATGCTAAGCTTGTGATATGTGTAATGTGTAATTGGATTTTTTGTAGTCAGCTTCTACAAGTTCTGTAGCACATCAGGGGGGCTCATCAACAAGTGTTGCATTTACATCACATTTAAAGAGTATATCAAGTGTTGTAGGCTCCAACGACAAAATTAATGGTGCAGGAGGTCTCTTGACTCAAGGAAGTGTTGCAAGTGGAGGTCCCTTGACTCAAGAAAGTGCTACAAGTGGATGGTATCCAATGGTTCATAAAGTCAAGCCATTTTTTCTAGTTAAGGATCATCTTTTATAATCTATGACACATGTTGAGATTAAGTGCTTTTGTTTTGTAATTTTCCTAGTTTAGGACTAGAGTTTTGATGGTCCAAAATTTAGTCATATTCAAATGTTTAGATTTTTTATTATTTGGAAAGAATACTTAATCTACAAGTTTGATGTATCTCTGCAAGGTGGTAATTTCTGCATAATTATTTGTTGCTGCAGAAATTGTTACTATTTCTCCATAATTACTGCATAATTATGTTTTTCTGCATAATTACTATTATTGTTATTGCATAATTACTATTACTGCATAGGTATGGTATTGCACATTCTACATAATTATGTTTTTCTGCATAATTACTGGTATTGCATAATTACTGTTACTGTTTCTGCATAATTACTGTTACTGCATAGGGCTGGTATTGCACATTCTGCATAATTATGTTTTTCTGCATAATTACTAGTATTGCATAATTACTGTTACTGTTTCTGCATAATTACTGTTACTGCATAGGTCTGGTATTGCACATTCTGCATAATTATATTTTTCTGCATAATTACTGTTTCTACAGAATAGGTCCGGTATTGCACATTCTACATAATTACTGTTTTCTGCATAATTGTTATGCTAGGCAGGAGATGTATGCATGTTAATTGAGTTGTATGTTTTTCTTCATAATTAATGTTTTTCTGCATTGTATTGCACATTGAGCTGTATGCATGTTAATTGGTGTGTCAATTTATCTGCAGTACAGTCTAGCCACTGCATACTCCCACGCACCCACATGCAAGCACACACGCACACCCCATCAACTATACCCGCACCACCTGTGCACACCCACACGCACACTCCCCTGCACACCCTTACACACACAGCTTTCACACCTACACACGTCCCAACAGCTTTATCTGCACCACATGTGCACACCCTTACATCTACTTACAAATATCTACAAATATCAATAGCCCACGACTGTCACAATCCTTATTTATAAATATCTGCAAATATCCACATATGTTGCAAATATCCACACTGCCATTGCACTGGGGTTGCACCACTATGAGTTACTTGGCATTACAATCAAAATTCAATCCAACAGAGTAGACAATAAGAGAATTTAATAAATAAATAAAAATAAACAAATTTTATTAAAATGTACACTTTGATCACATAACAAGAATTCCATTGAAATAAACACTTTGATTCTATGATTATAATAACATGAAACTTCTACAATTGGTGTGCTTATTGCTTGACTATACATTCCACCTCTTGATTCTTAATTATACATTCCATCCAACTTGCCCCATCTCTTGGTATGAATGTATGATGCTTTGGTATCAAAGCTTTGGGATGTATCATAGCTCCAAAGGCCCTTCCAAATTACTGATGATTAGGATCAATGAAACCTACAAGCAATATTAACAAATCTCAATCCTTCAAAATTACAAAGAAACCAATAACAAAACCTGTCCAGAAAACTAATCCCAATTCAAAAAAAAAAAAAATATCAAAAACCCCAAGAAATTATAATTTGCATCAATTAAGTGAATTTCAATCCAAATTCTCAAACAGCAATACCTACAATAAGAAAGTTAAGACAACTGTAAAATAGATAACAAAAATCAACAGTTAAGAAAGTGATGTATGAAATCATTACCTATATGCCTGACCAAGTGCAAGTTCTTCACCCGCCCATACTCACTCATAGCCTAAAACACCAATAACCATATTTTCCATTAACAAATAACAATTCATTAAAAGAACATAATTATATATATATATATATATATATATATATATATATATATAATGAAAAATTACACATATCAGTAGAGTAATAATACGGAAGCAAAAGAAAATAAATTGAATTTGGAAAGTTGATACGGACTATATACTAAACCAAAGGAAAAGAAACTAAAATTTCTATACGAGCATTAAATTTTCTCAACAACCAAATAGAGAGTATGAGAGGGTTGAAAAGAGAAGAGACCTCGCGAAGAGTGTCTTCGGAGGTGTGGCGAGAGAGGCGGCTAACGAAGACGGTGCAGTAAGGGTCTCTGATGACCTTGGGATCACGAAGGGGTCATCTACAAAAAGAGCGAAAAGTGAGGGGTAGAATTGGAATTGTGAGAATTGGAGGAGAGAGAGAGGGGTATATCTACAGAGTCCAGTAGAGGCACAGAGGTGGGCTCTATAAATGACGTTGTCATGAGGGAGAATATTGGTGCCGTCAATGCTTCCTTCTTGGATCGGATGATACGACTCTACGTAGAACACTGCATTTATTTTGTTCTCATTCATTTTTTTTCTTCTCTTTTCTCTTTCCAAAATCTCTATGTTACTCTGTGTCTCAACTCTCAAAAAGATTGCGCAAGGCCTAGGAGGGAAAAGAAGAGAAACAACTTTGAGAGTTGGAGATGAGAGAAAATCCTTGGAGATGAGAGTTTGAACTTTGAAATTTCAGATGGGCTGGTGAGAGAAAAGAATAGGCTGATCTAACCTTGGGTTAAGTTCATGTGGTTTGGGTTAAGTTCATGACGTGGCACGTTTTTTACCGTTGATCATTTTCAAAAAAATCCTGATCGTGTACTAGAGCCTCTCCATTTCAAAGGGAAATGGAGAGGATCCGGATCCCAAAACTTGGGGCATAAACACTGTGCTATGAATGACCCCGCACACAGACCTAGTTTCCAAGGTTAGTCTTAGTCTGGTAGTTATAGCCCATTCTATTAGAACACACGTCCTCCCACTCGTAAATTAGAGCCAAAAACCATCTTGAAACTCTCCCAAGCAGCCCAGATATCCCCCCCCCCCCCCCAAAAAAAAAAAAAAAAAAAAAACTTTCATTCCATTTCAAGCATCAAGGGTATAATTTCTATCCTTTCTCATTAATTTCTCTTGATCTTATAGTTATATTGCTAACACTAATGAACTTAATTTACAAACAAAAGCTTTCCTTTCTAGTCCCTTTTATTTTACATTTAATATCTTAAGTATCTAGGATCTGTTTGAATGCCGCTTATTGTAAAAAACTGAAAATAGTGTAGCAATATAATTTTTAAATGTGTGAATAGTACCGTGGGACCCAATTTTAAAGTTGTTTTTGTTGAAAAAAGTACTTACGAGTCCCGTGAACGATGCACAAGACCCACACAAAAAACACAGACATACGTCTGCTTTCCTTTTCAATACAATCTAAACGTGCACCTAGTATTTGACTCCAAAGGGATAACAAAAATCATCAATTATTTGAATATCCACCTTATTCTTTTAAATAGGTATTAAAGTACTTCTTCACTTCCTAGGAATTTTGTAATTAGCACTTAAAATCTTATTTAAAAGCTTTGTGCAACTAGTATACACCTACACAGAAACAATAATCTAATTGATCAACTATAGTATTGCAACTTACTTAGTAATTAATGATCAGCCTATAAACTCAACCTATCAAGAAAAGATGAATTCAACAAATAGCACAACGAATTAATACTAACCAAGCCAAGATTGATTTTATGTAATGAATCAATTATCTCGGTTTAAGTATAAAATTTAACAAAAAGAGATGTATTTTTTTTTAAACAAAACACAAATTAATTTATCTTGAGTACAACGATACATGGTGAATAAAACTAATATCTAACTACCAAATTTTATTTTGAGAGAGAGAGAGAGAGAGAGAGAGAGAGAGAGTCAATGATAATTTGGCAATCTCACAATAATTGTAAACCCTATACTACTCGATAAAGCATGAATGGAGACTCAATAAGAACAACCAATTGTAGACACATTCATTTTCAAAGGTTTCTTGTGATAAAGGATCACAGTAATACTTGGGAGACAACTTTCTTTACACTCAACTAAGCTAGTAAATTATAATTAAAACAATAATATCATTTGACATGAATATATCTATCACAAATGGTTATCTAAATGGGGGGAATGAAAATTTTAATTTGTAACGCTACCCTTATGACAATCATTCTCATATTTGCAAATTCATTGTTCAGGTTTGGCCTCACATACATGCATGGCGCTTTCGCCATGTTGGTATGGTATTATATGTGGGAGCTTTATTACTGTAGAAACTAGGAATTGTCTGATCCTCAAAAAAATTATTACTCATCATGAAAGTTACATATTATTTCTTGGCTAAAAAGACTAAAAAAGTACACCTCTTATTAATTTGATGCACACTACATCTCGTAGGGGCATCACCAAATTTTCTTGATCATAGACCTTATTTGAGGAGGTGGAGGATACGATAAACAGAAATAAAACTTTTGCATGAACTAAAGCTCCGCAAGAAATTATTAATAGACTAGTGATGTCGTGGATCAGGTCCTGCGGGACTCACCTGCGTAGGCTCTAAACTCATCAGTCCAGATTTCCTTTAACACTTGTTTTGCAATCTCCATCAACACTCGGTTGCTCTTGTTTAAGAATGGACTATGAGCCCGAGTTTCAGAGCATGAAAAGTGAGCAAAGACTAGGAAAAGGCATAACAAGAATTTCAGAACAGCCATTATCGAATTCTTCGAGTTGGCTTTCAGAGCTACAATAGTTGGATATGTATATATAGACGTAGACCTCCTTTTCCATATTTTATATATATATATATATATATATATATATTTGCTTACACTACTAATTATCATTTTTTTTTGCATAATATAAATTATAATTGAATATATACAAAACCAAATATATTTGACTTTTAATTGTGTTCACAAAATTTTTACATAAGCTTTTGCGAAATTACAATTTGACACATCATTATTCTAATATTTACTTTAATTTAAATTTCATTATATATTTAAACCTCCAATAGATTCTTGTCATATCATATTTTCTTATATTGATAAAATATATAGTTTCATATACAAACACAATCATAATAATTATCTAGTTGTAGAATTTTTATTTTCTCTTGGGAACTACCTAACTAATGGTTTGATTGAGCTTATAATATTTTGTCATATAAACTTTTGAGATCTTATAATTTTATGTATCATTATTCTAATATTTACTTTTTAATTTAATTTAATTTTAAATTTAAATCTCCTTAGAATCTTGTCATGACATTAAATTATTTTTAAAATATATATAATATAAGGTTTCATATACCAATATAAAACCTTAGTTTAACATGGAAACTAAGGTTGCATAATATAAGGTTTCATATACCAATATAAAAGGTTGCATAATATAAGGTTTCATATACCTTAGTTTAATCCAATATAAGGTTGCATAATATAAGGTTTCATATACCAATATAAAAGATCCAATTCTCATTCTTCGCTTGATTCAGTTATAGTCTATTCCAGTCATGGGTAATTTCTTCAAATTCTTCTTCTGCTTCGTCTTCTTTTTTTATTATAACTAAATATCGATTAATTATCCTACTTATCTCTCAAATTTTGAATGGTACTTATCTCAGTTTTTGCTTTATTTGACAAAGTGATAAAAAGAGTCTTTATAATAGTGCCTGTGAGGTGTTTGATGCTAGGTCTTAGTGGGATTCTGCATATGGAGAGCAATGATAAATTTGACAGAATTACAACAATTTTTTATTTATTCTCTATTATCTGGAACAAAATTGAGCAATTTAGGTTTGAAACAGTGAACCCTGGAGTTGAGGAAGTTTAATTGCTGTTTGTTTCATTATGTGTTGATTTGTGCAAAAGGGCTATGCTGATTTTTAAATTAGTTTAACATGGAGAAGGCTTTATTGGCAAAGTCTGTTCATGATTTTGAAAAAGCAATATCTATGGTATCTTAGCACAAGAGATGTGGTTAGGAATGTGAAGATTCCTGTTCTCTTTATACAGGTCAAACTTATCTAACTTTAATGCCATCAAGGTCATTATTATTTTTGTTCAGGATTAGATTAGTCATGTCCTACATCTGTTTACTGTTTATATATCTTCCTATAAATACTCTGTTTATTTCAACAATTCTTGGCCTTTTTTGGTTAAAAAAAATCAGTTAAAAGAGATGATTTATTAAAACTTATTTTGGAGCTGTGCTAAAATTTCCCATGATAACACTAATACACAGGAAACCCCCAAATCAAAAACCATAGCCCCTTCCTAAAAAAAATAAAAATAAAAAAAGAAGAGGAAGAAGAAGAAGGAAAACCATAGCTTCTCATCCGTTTCTCTGTCCAGTCTCTATGCTTCGCCTTTAGTGCACCTTCTCCTTTGTCTCCACTCCTAATGATGGT